>CM038053.1:111123824-113523824 GCA_021397845.1 Areca catechu
AGGGAAGGTTCTTGTTACTTAGCAGTGATATCTCTCCATTTGGTGAAAAAAAGAATCTCTCGAGCAGATTATTGGATCCCGGGAGTCAAGGTATCTTCGCAATGGATCCTCCGATAATGGTCCTTGGCAAAGTTGGCCTCTTCTTGAACCCTGGATCCTGGAGAGAAGAAGAACAGGTTGGGAATAAGAGACTCAGGGAAGAGAGTTACCCGAGTAGAAGAAAGGATGGGATCTGAAGGTCTTCAGCTGATCTGAACTCCTAGGCTGCGGATTTGGGACTTCTTCTCCTGGATCTGCTGGATGGACTCTGAAGCAGTGGTAGCTGACTTGAAGATGGCTGGACTGGAGTCCTGGTGGTCGGCCACCCTTTGGAAGAAGAACCTTGGAGATGGTGTAGAGGCTAGGGTTTGGTGGTGGTGGAGTAGAGATGGGTGGACTAAGCTAGGGTTTTGGGGTTGGAGATCTCACACCTCCTCAAGGTTCCTAAGGAACCCGATTTACTCCCTTACAGAGCTCAACACTCAGAATAAGTACGGAAGAACAAGACTTTGCTAAAAACAAAGGGATTTCATTCATAAGATTTCATAAGATAAGTTCAAGTTACAAAAGGGGTCTAATATATAGACCTATAAGAAAAATCAAAACCATACAAGTTCCCATGTGGGACTAATAGGACTAATCTACACTTTAGGCATCAAATTCTCTTCCCTTGGCCAACCAAGATTCCTTCCATGAGTGAGCGACCCAAAAACTCCAAGAAAATTTGAAAATCAACTCCAAATGGCAGGTTATGGGGGTGTCTCCTAGTACCTCTGCATGAATCAAGGATTTTCCCTTCATAGTTTGGCTCTTTTGGACACCTCCTAGTCTTGCCCAAGTTTAGGCTTCTTCTTTCATGGCTTTGGCACTTTAGGAAACTTTTGGGTGCTCCTTGATTTTCTCCCAAGACATGCTCTCTTCCCTTTTATAACTTGGATTTTTATGGAACATTAGGGAACCTCCTTGATCCTCTCTTCAAGAAAAATTCTTGCCATCCTGGCTTGGGTTTATCTGGAAAGAAATTGGCTCCTCCTTGGATTGAGGTATCTTGATGGATTTCTCCCCAAGTGGTGCAAGAAAAAGGGAACTTACTTCTTATGGTGTGGGGACCAAAGACACTGGATGGAGATGTGGTAGGGAGTGTGGCACCCACTTGTAGCTGGACCATGGAAGAAAAAATGTGGCACCCTATGGCAAATGGAATGGCGCCAACCTGGACCTGGACTTGGACTGAGTCAACATGTTCAACAAAATTGAAATGACAAAATTACAGACTCAAATTGGGTTGATCAGGTCAATCCTTATTACAAACCCTAATTTTCGGGCAAGGTCAATCAGAGATCCAGATGGAACCCTGAAGTCTTCTTCTGATTCTGGTGCCCGCACCACCTTGACTACTAGATAACATCAGTTGGTCTTGGTCTATTACTATTCTATGCATGTCTAATTAATTTTCAAATTGATCCAGTCATTATAATAGGTTTAGGTTAATTGATTAATCTTAGAATTAAGAGGGTTGAAATCTAAATTTAATCTACAGAGAATAAAAACTCAAGTTAGATGACTGTATTTAATTTAAATTTATTTAAAAACTTTAAGTAACAAATAGGCTTCCACTATTTTCACGAATCTCTTACTCCTTAGTAGAGCGAGGAAATCCCTGTATGATTAGGATCCCTAGTGGGCATTGCAATCCCATTGATTTCGAGCACCTCACCTAATAGTTATTGGTAACATGTAAACTAATGAGTGGATAACTCTTGTCCAATGTTTCTCAAGCATGTTGTAGCGACTCAGTCTTTATGTCATGTGGCTCACCTAATAGTTATTGCCTACACTTCCTAGTTAAGTTAGACCCACCATTCATGCAAATTGAAGCTATTGCTGGGTCCCATACAGTGCCTAGTTATTGGATCCAATCCCATCTTCATCCTACAATATCTCATGTTAATAGAATGATTGCACCCTCTTGATATAACTAAACCACTATATTTAGTCGAGAACAATCAACACCCGGGAAATGACCGTAGCTCTATAATAGTGGAAGACCTATGACTTAATATATGCAAGGAGGTTTAGGTCTCTACTTAATTAGTCAGTACAATCTTATATTTGACTAACCTTCTAACTAAACTAATTTAGATCAGTTTAATTTAAAAAATTCTTTCATAGTTCTTTTGTAGGTCAAATTACAGCGGCATCCCTATACATTATAAGAGAATTCCATCAATGAAAAGAAAGGGCCTTTAAACCTTACTTGCTCTTATGATCGGACAACCATGGTGTGCACTCAATCCAAGTACTAAGCCAAAAAGTCATATCATATATGAAATAAGGTTTAGTTCAGCACATCTAATGTCTATCTAACCTAATTTGGATTAGCACATCTCATGTTTGACTACTTGCTTTAGGTCAGGAAATCTCATGTCTTACTAAGCTAGTTTGTATCAGCATATCTTATGTCTGACTGGTTTAGATTTACACATTTCATGTCAAGTGATCTGGTTCAGGTCACTTCTTAATTAGTCAGCACAATCTCATGTATAACTAATCAAGATAGCATGGATGAACTCAAATCAATAAGCAACCTTATTCAAAACATAATCGATCAAATTTGTCAGGTAAGTAAGATTGATGAGAGGATTCTGTTGCCCAGTAAGCAACCTAAGAGGGAGGGTGAATTGGGTTTCTAAAAGCTATTTGCAAGTATGTGTGCCAATTCAATAATCAATTCAAGTGCTAGTAAGATGTAAGTGTTGTGTGCTCTTAAAGAGTATGCAGGAAAATTTAAATTACAATGAAGGTAAGAGCAAATAGAAAGAAACAATCAATTACAAACATAAGGCAAGTATAGTGGTTCGGTGCTCTCAAAGGCACCTATGTCCACTCCTCAAGGTCCACTCAGGAATTCACTATAATCACTCATAATTATAGCCGATTAGTTTTCTGGGCTCACCAATCAAAAACCCTTTTGTTTTCACTAGGTTTATCAAAAGAAACATCTTGGTTTCAAAGGCTAACCAAAAACTTGGTTTTTAACTAGGCTAACCAAAAATATCCTTGGTTTTCAACTAGGCTAACCAAAAACCTTGATACAACAAAATATGAATTGAAGTAAAGAATACAAGAAAAGCTTTCTAATGAAAAGTTGTTATCTTTTTGAAGCTTGATGAAGATGCTTGTCTTCATTCGATGAAGCCTCAATCAATGATCAAAAGTGCTTGGATTTGAATGCTTTTGATTCCTTTGAATGCTTGAAGGCTTCTTTTACTTTGAAGTAGTTGCTCTCAATGAATGTATGAGTGAATACTCTTCTTTTTCTTTCTTTTTCACTTCCTTTTCTTATTCTCTTTTGTTCCATTTGAATTTACTTCACTTAAATACCATCCCAAGGCCTAAATGATGGTTTATGATCGTTAAAGACATGGAACTAGCCGTGGGGGTGAAAGGGATGAGTTTTGCATTTGAAAAAACTAGCCATTACTGTTCCAGAACACCAAGTGTCAACACTTCAGGCAGTGAGGCAACACTTAGGGTTGACACTTAAATCCCATGAGTCAATACCTAGTTCAAAATTTTGTATTGAAGCTCTCTGGAATTCTCAAGTGAGTCGACACTTCATCTTGTGAGTCGATACTTGAGGTGAATCTTGAATTTTAGTATGTTCTGTAAAAAATTGTCTCAGGCTTTGAGTTTATCCTTGAGTTAACACATAGGGTCGACACTTGTGAAGAATGAGTTAATACTTCAAGCATGCCATCTGAAACTCTTTTCTGCGTACCGGCTTGAGTCGACACTTGCACTACCATGAGTCGACACTTGATCTGTGAGTCGATACTTGCTAAAACTTTTTGAAAAATGACTGAAACTCTACTGGAACCTTTTTGAACTTGACTCTTGAATTTCTTTCAAGCAAATCTTAAATACTTAAGTCTATTAATGATTGGTGTTTCATCCATAGAAATGGTTGCTTCAATCATTTGACAAACAGTTCAATTTAGCTAATTTGATGAGTACCTTTTTTAAAAAAAAACATACTTCAAAAAACTGTTAGTACTCAAATATACTTAATTTTTTGTTAATCATCAAAATCAATAATGGAGTCAACAATCTCTTCCTTTTTACTAATGACAAAATCTTTGAGTATATTTCATATAATAAGGTCTTAAAAAAAACTTAATTAGTATAAAGCTTAGTGCAATTGTATCAAAGTAAAGGAAAAGTAGAAGTTTGAGTCTAAGAGCTCATTTGAATTGAATTAATTCTATAAGGAATATCAGAGCTAAAATTACACGAACCATGATACTCTAAATGTGTATCAGAGTTAAAACATACTTTAAGGATAAGAATTTCAGCATAGAAACATAATGAATATAATCAACAAAAAAATCTTTGAACAAGAGATTAAAGAGTTAGATACTCCCCTCAAAAGGTGATTCGAAAACTGATTTTCAAAGAGTTTCATAAACTGAAAAGCTGATTTCAGAGATTTTGCAAGAAATTTCAGCATAGAAAAGATTACTCCCTCTCACTCATTGCTCTAATCTTTTATTTGTATTGAACTCTATCTCATTTTACTCTTCTTTTACTCTCACTCTCCTCCATTTACTCTTATTTTTCTCTCATCCTTTTTACTCATATTTTTCTCACCCACATCAAACCACTTTTCATTTTATTCTCCCCCTTTACCATTTATCATTTATTATTCATTCTTTTCTCCTTTATCTCTCAATATCTCTCACCCTTTTTGTCATCATTAAAAAAGGTTAGAGAGAAGAAAGGATGATAATTACATAAATTGAGCAATAATCACAAGAGTTAATATCCAAAGATAAAACATTGATATAAAAATTTTATTCATTGAAATCAAATTTTATACATTTCATACATTGATACAAGCATAGATGCATACAAGTAGTGCTGAAATATAAACTAATTAACATAGAGACTATCCTAAAGAGTACCCTCCTCATCAGAGGATAGAATCTCAATCAGTGTAGTATCAATAGAAGGACAGGATCGTGGCCACATCGGTTGGAGATCAGAGAGTCGGGTCCAGGCAAGTCTCGATATATCACGACGGCCTCATCCTCTATGTCTGACATATGTCCTGCCTCTAGCTGGTGCAGAAGATGTGGAGGCTATATCAGTAGCAGGAACAACATTGACCAGAGCGACTATATCAAAATGAAAGGGTGTATGGCCAAAGATGGATCCAGAATCAAGATGGTGGAAACCAAGGGTATAAAATCCCAGTTCCCTGATAAGGGAAGATGTATGCATAGATGAAGAATGTATAACAACTATAACAAAAGATGGAATGATAGGAGTAGGTGTAGGAATGGAAGAAGGATATGGATCAGATCTAGAAGGTGAGGATAAAATCAGAGTCTGAAGATATAATCAAGAAGGATTAGGAATGGGGCTCCTAGGAACATCTGCTATTGTCTCCGGCTCTGGCTCCATCATTAAATCTGTCACATCAAACTCTACAGAGTCAGACTGATCATCTACCATATCAGGTCCTAAAGCAGATGGTGCTGGAGGTGGATTAGATGGAGCTGAAGGTGGAGGAGCTCTGCTCGATGAAGATCTAGCTAATGCAGATAATATAGTAGAGATGCCATCACTCAATCCTCGATGGCTCTCCCTCATCTCCATATGCATCTGGTCAACTCGCTGTTTAACAACCATAATCTCAGTCTTTAAGTGAGTGACCCTGTTCTCTAAACTATCTTCTATACCAGGGATATCTGTCTGTGTAGGAGTGGCTGGCTCGGGCTGAGGAGCAGGCTTTGGCTGTGCCATAGGCTAGGGTTGTGCCTTAGAAGTTTTTCTATGTAGCTCAGATGGCCCTGCCTCACCTAAAAGATACGTTCCTCCTCTATCACCTCATCATCTCTGTCAGTGGCCTAACTAGATATACGCCATCTCCACTGGCCTTTGACTAGATGGTACCCTTTCATATGAAGAGATTTGATGTCATAGATGTCTATGTGTAGTAGTTGTCTATAAGGCTTATCGTCTATGACCACTCCGTAAGCCCTAAAGAGTAATGTCAATCCCATCCCGTAGGGCAGACAAAGTCTCTAGCTGATTAACGCCTCTGTCAACTGATGTACCATAAGCACTGGGAGGCATACCGGAGTGTGTTGTGCTAGAGACACCATGACCAATAGCTCATGCTCTATGATGAAGTCAAATCATCCAGTCTTCGGTAGAAGAATCCGAGCTCAATGTGGTATAGTAACCTCATCTTAGGTGACAGTCTTGAAGCAACTATAGTGGCTCCCTCAGGAAGATCATTTGTATTAAAAATATATTAGAGTCCAGCCATCTCTACCACGAACCTATGCTATTAGCCATCTCTACCTCGAGCAAGTGATCCATAGAACTCTCTAATCAGTCCCAGGTAAAATGCTCTAATAATGAGCAAAAAGGTACTAAACTAGCATCCCTCAGCCACTAGCCAATCCAGAGTGCTGCTGGTCTAGGAAATCGAAGTCCACTCTATTTGCTATAGAAATAGGGGGTCTGGCAAGAACATCAAGCTCATCTACTGCTATATCCTCATGCCTAGCCTTAATTCTTCTCTCTTTTTCTTGAATGAACGGTCTAGGACACCAGACAACTTGTTTTCTAGGTCCCATTTCAAGAAATAAGGAAAGAAAGCAAGGAAGGGGAGAAAACTAGGATTTCTATGGTGAAAAAATAGTGAAACAGGATGAAGAACTGTAGAAAATTGAAATGAACCTATCCCAAACGAAGAATCAAGCGGTTGGAACTTAAATTTGATGGAAGGAGATAATGGAGCACTATTTGGGGATGAGTCGGCTCAAATTATAATGAAAAATTTGAAGAAAACACTTCATTTTCCCTCTTTTAACTTAGTCTGTCATCGTTCAAGTGTCAACTCATGATACAGGATCAAGTGTCGACACTTCCAGGTGTTGACACTTTCAAGTATTGACACTTGAACTTAAAATCGAGAAAAAAAATGAAAAGGATCATTGATCAAAATAGAATAGGATTTCATGGAATTTAGAGAGATTAAACATGATTTACAAGCAATTTTGATCAATCAAGAGTTAAAGATTATGAAGAGATGGAAATTAAAATCAAAAGGGTTGATGACCCCTAATTTTTTCTAATCATATAGAACCGATCCTCTTGGAGAGGTTAGTCAATATGTCAACTAGTTGCATTTCAGTACATATAAATTCAAGCATAATATCATTATTTTCAACATGATTTCTAATAAAATGATGCCTAATTTCAATGTGTTTACTTCTAGTATGCTGAACAGGATTTTTAGTTAAATTTATAGTACTAGTGTTATTACATCTTATGGGTGTCTTAGTTTAATTCTAAAATCTTCAAATTATTGCTTAATCCATAAGATTTGAGCACAACAACTTCCTGTTGCAATATACTTAGCCTCTGCTGTAGATAGTGTAACTGAAGTTTGTATCTTGCTAAACCAAGAGATTAAGTTAACTCCAAGAAATTGGCAAGTTTCACTTGTACTTTTTCTATATAGTTTACATCCAGCAAAGTCAGCATCTGAATAACCAATTAAATCAATAGATGAATCTCTAGAATACCACAAACTAATATCAATTATACCAGATAAATATTTAAATATGGCTTAATAGCCAACAGATGAGATTCTTTTGGATTAGACTGATATCTAGCACATACAGGCACTAAACATGATATATGGTCTACTAGTAGTCAAATATAATAAAGAACCAATCATTCCTCTATATAGTTTCTGATTAATAGATTTACCATATTCATCTTTATCAAGTTTACAAGAGGAGCTCATAGGTGTACCTATTATCTTGGTAGTCTCTATCCCAAACTTCTTTAAAATTTTTTTGTGTACTTAGCTTGGTTGATGAAGATCCCATCTTGGTTTGCTTGATTGGAGTGCCGAGAAAAATATTGAGTTCACCCATCATACTCATCTCGAACTCATCCTACATAAGCTTGGCAAACTCTTGACAAAGAATTTCATTAGTAGCATCGAATATAATATCATACCATAAGTTTGTACTACTAATAGATCATCATTTTTTCTTTTTAAAATAATGTAGTGTTAACATGGCCTCTAGAGAAATCATTTTCAATTAAAAACTTGCTGAGCCTTTCATACCATGCTCGGGGTACTTGTTTTAAACCATAGAGTACCTTGTGTAGTTTAAAAGCATGATCAGGATGTGCATGATTTTTAAATCCAGGTGGTTGTTCAACAAATACTTCTTCTGCTATATAACATTTAAGAATGTACATTTAACATCCATTTAAAAAATTTGAAGTTCATAATATATGCAAATGCTAAAAGTAATCTAATGGCTTCAAGTCTAGCTACAGGTCCAAAGGTTTCATCAAAATCATTGCCTTGTTCTTGATTATAACCTTTAGCTACTAGTCTAGCCTTGTTTCTAGTAACTATACTATTTTCATGTAGTTTATTCCTATATACCCATTTTGTGCCAATAATTAATACATTAGATGATCTTTCAATTAGTGTCCAGACAATATTTCTTTCAAACTGATTTAATTCTCTTGCATTGCATTAATCCAATTAAGGTCTTTTTCAGCTTCTTTAATACATTTTGATTCAATTTGAAAAACAAAAGCAATATAGTCACATTCATTTCTAATTGAAGATCTTATTCTTACCCTTTTTGATGGATCACCTAGGATTAACTCCTTAGGATATCCATGAGCATACCTTCACTCTTTGGATAGATCTGGATGCTTTGGTATGGGTTGTATGACTTCTTCTCTTTTATTTTTGTCTTGATCTTCTTCATCTCTTGAGAGGGTCGATTATCCAAAGTTAGTTTTTAGTTCTTCAACACTTGCACATGCATCAGAAGTATCCACTTTTATAGAGAATTTGTTAGCATATTCTTCAAATATTACATGTACAGATTCGTCTACTACAAAAGTTCTCTTATTAAAGACTCTGTATGCCCTGCTTGATGTAGAGTATCCTAAGAAGATACCTTCATCAAACTTGGCATCAAATTTTTCTAATTATCTTTACTATTATTCATAATAAAGCATCGATAACCGAAAACTCAAAAATATTTCAAAGTAGGTTTTCTTTGTTTCCAAAGCTCATATAGAGTTTTCTTTAAAATCGATCAAATTAAAATACAATTTAAAATATAGCATGCGATATTTACTACTTCAGCACAAAAATATCTTGGCAAATCATTTTCACAAAGCATTGCACGTGCCATTTCTTCTAAAGTATGATTTTTCCTTTCTACTATCCCATTCTATTGAGGTGTTCTAGGTGAAGAAAAATTATGTTCTATTTCTTTTTCATTACAAAATTTTCAAAATCTGATTTTCAAATTCAGAACCATGTCACTATGAATACAAACAACTGAAATTCTTTTTCATTGGAAACTTTATAAAAGCTGAAAATGATTCATCTTCATGAGCCAGAAATAGATACCATGTAAATCTTAAGAAATCATCCACTATAACTAATCCATATCTCTTGCATCCTAGGCTAGATGTCCTAGTTGGTCCAAAGAGATCCATATGGAGTAGTTCTAATAGCCTAAAAGTTAAAATAAAACCTTTAGGATTAAAAGATATTTTTACTTATTTTCCAAATTGATATGCTTCATAAATTTTATCTTTCTCAAAACTAAGTTTGGAAAATCTCTTACTAAATCCTTTTTGCATAATTTTGATGGTAAATACATGCTTGCATGACCTAATCTACGATGCCATAACCAACTAGTTCATTAATAATGAAATTCATTGCAACTAGGCATTCACCATTAGACAAAAGATAGATTATCCAAATCAACTAGAGATATTACCATGCCTTTTTTCAATGAACTTCACTCCATTATCAAGACTAGCAATTATGCAAAAAGATGATTCAAAAACAACTTGAAAATCTTTATCACAAAATTGGCTAATACTAAGTGGATTATATCTCAAACCTTCAACTAAAAGAACACTATCAATCCAAGTAGAAGGGAAAATGTGAACTTACCGATACCAATAATCTTTCCTTTATCATTATCACCAAAGGTTACACTCCCTCTATTTAGTACCTCAAGAGAGGTGAATTGCTTCGTCTCCTGTCATGTATCTTGAGCAACCACTATCGAGATACCACATCTTTCTTTTCTTTGGTTGCTAGACACACCTGCAAAATAAATTAAGTTTTGATTTTAGGTACCCTAGCCAACTTGGATCCTTTAGAGTTAGTACTAAAGTGGTTCCTTTTGGAACACAAATCTTTTTAGAATTATTAATTTTTCTCAAATTATATTGGAAAGCTTTACGACCTAATATTTTGCAAGAAAAATATGTGATGCTTGATAATGCAGGTATAAAGAAATTTTAAAGTACCTTTGCTATTTTTGAGGTATATGACCTAATCCAGCCCTTGTAAAAATAGCTCTTTGATTGTTCAAAGAAGATTCAAACTTTTTAGAACTATAGGTGAGTTTTTAACAAAGGGTTTTGCCTCATCAAGCTTATCTTTATATTTCTTGTTTTCTACTTCATAATCTTTACTGTTTTTCAAAAGCTCATTATTTGAAACATTTACTTTAGGTCTTTTCAAAACTTCATTTTTCATTGATAAAGCTTTGTTTATTTTTCTAAAACATCAATCTTATTTTTCAAATCATTAACTTCATCCAAAAGATAATTATTTTCATGTAAGAAAGAGTTTGCATGCTTTTTCAACTTTTATTTTTAGATATTATCAACTTATAATCATGCATTAACTCATCAAATGTAGTTCTTAATTCATCAAAAGTATAATCAACTTCAAGATCAGAATGTACCTCTTCTTCATGTTGTGACATGAAGCAAAGATTGGCGACTTTGATTTGATCTTCTTTTGAGCTAGAGTCCTCACTGTCACTCAAGTTGCCATCATTGCTTCTTTCTAAGCTTTTTCTTTGATTTCTTTAGGAGAGGGCAGTTATATTGTAATGTCTAGGCTTCTTGCATTTGAAGCATATTGGTACCTCCTTCTCCTTGTCCTTTTCTTTATCTTTTCTTACTTGGTTGGAATTTTTTCTTGTAAGGGAATTTCTTTTTCTCATTAATTTTCTAAATTTTCTTGGTAATAGTGCTTCATCACCCTCATTCTCTTCTTCTTCTTCTTCTGATTCCTCATTTAAAGATTTTTTGTGTTGTGGACTTGAAAGCAATACCTTTCTTCTTCTTATCCATATCCATTTATTTTGTTTCAAGTTCAACTCATAAGTTATGAGTGAACTTACTAGCTGCTTCAATGGAAGTTTCTCAATATCTTTGGCTTCTTGAATAGTTGTTACTTTGGGATCCCAAGATGTTGGAAGAGACCTGAGAATTTTGTTCACAAGATCGGTATTAGACAGTTTTACCAAGGCTTCTCATACCATTAACAATATTTGTGAACCTAGTGTACATGTCAGTGATCGATTCATTGGTTTCATGTGAAATATCTCATAAGTGTGCACTAGCATGTTAACTTTTATATTTTTTACTTGATCGGTATCCTCATGAGTGATCTCAAGTGTGTCATATATTCTTTAGCTGAGATGCATGTAGAAATTCTATTGAACTCACTAAGATCCAATGCACAATAAAAGAGATTCATTGCTTTTGCATTGATCTTGGATTGTTTAATATCATTTTCATCCCAATTCTCTTCAAGCTTTGAGATGGAAACACCATTAACCACAACCAAAGGAATATGAGGACCTTTATCCATACTTTTCATAAATTATAATCTATAGAGTGCATGTAAATTCTCTTCTTATCTTCCAATATGTGGAGTTAGTGCCATTAAAATAAGGTGGTCTATTTGAGGCTTGTCCCTCAACTACACTAGTACCAAGGAGGGCTGCCATAGATCTTTACTCAAGGTGTTAGACCTATATACTGAGAACGTGGCTCTGATACCACTTGTTGCCAGTAAGCACCCCAAAAGGGGAGGTGAAATGGGATTTCTAAAAACTATTTACAAGTATGTATGCCAATTAATAATCAATTCAAATGCTAGTGAGATGTAAGTGTTGTGTGCTGTTAAAGAGTATGCAGTAAAATTTAAATTGCAATCAAGGTAAGAGCAAATAGAAAAAAATAATCAATCATAAATACAAGGCAAGTATAGTGGTTCGATGCTCTCAAAGACATCTATGTCTACTCCCCAAGGTCCACTCGGAAATTTACTATAATCACTCATGATTATAGCCGATTAGTTTTCCAGGCTCACAAATCAAAATCCCTTTGGTTTTTACTAGGCTCACCAAAAGAAACCTCTTGTTTTCAAAGGCTAACCAAAATTCTCCTTGGTTTTCAACTAGGCTAACCAAAAACCTTGATTTTCAACTAGGCTAACCAAAAATCTCTTTGGTATTTAACTAGGCTAACCAAAAACCTTGATACAACCAAATATGAATTGAAGTAAAGAATACAAGAAAACCTTTCTAATAAAAAAGCTGTTATCTCTTTGAAGCTTGATGAAGATGCTTGTCTTCAATTCGATGAAGCCTCAATCAATGATCAAAAGTGGTGGACTTGAATGCTTTTGATTTCTTTGAATGCTTGAAGGCTTCTTTAACTTGGAAGTAGTTGCTCTCAATGATGTATGAGTGAATACTCTTCTTTTTCTTTTTTTTTCACTTCCTTTTCTTATTCTCTTTTGTTCCATTTAAATTTAATTCACTTAAATACCACCAAGGCCTAAATGATGGTTTATGATCGTTAGAGACATGGAACTAGCCATTGGGGGTGAAAGGGATGAGTTCTGTGTTTGAAAAAACTAGCCATTATTCCTAGAACATGCCATCTAAACTCTTTTTTGTATACCACTTGAGTCAACATTGTGAGTCGATATTTGAATTGTGAGTTGATACTCTGAGTCAATACTTGCTGAATTTTTTTCAAAAATGACTGAAACTCTGCTGAAATCTTTTTGAACTTGACTCTTTAATTTCTTTCAAGAAAATCTAAATAATTAAGTCCATTAATGATTGGTGTTTCATCCATAGAAAGGGCTTCTTCAATCATTTGACAAGTAGTTCAATTTAGCTAATTTGATGAGTACCTTTTCTATTAAAAAAATACACTTCAAAGAACTTTATTACTAAAAATATATAAGTATTTTGTTAATAATCAAAATCAATATTGGAGTCAACAGGTTCTATAATTTAACCTCTTTCTTAGACACCAACTAGGTTAGCCAGGTAAGAGTTATCTCTAATTAAAACTATGATCGAACTCATCTTAGATACCAATTAGTTTATCAGTTTTGAATTGGTTAGCTTAATCATTTTAGGCTTGACCACTAAGTCAAATCAGGTCTTTAGGTCAATCGATGATATCAATCATATTGACCAGCTTAGACCATTGATATGGTTCTGAGCACTCTTGACCTAATCCTAAACTCTTAATTTAGTTTGATCAAGAGTTCAATCAATTAGATTGACCTAACTGAAGACTAAATGCAATATAATTGCATGACCTAATTGATTCGACCCATGGTCGATCTCTATATTTTATGTTTTGGATTAAGACTTTTAATTTTTAATTTTAGATTTATTAATCTTAATTATAAATCATAAATAATTGATTTAATTTTGAAAATTATTTTTCAAAATGGTCAATCATAGGCTAGGACAACCTTACACTATAAAGTTAACCTTATAGTATGATAACCTTATGTCAGCACAAGATTGAACCTAGACAATTTCATTTTAGATCTTTAATTAGGTACATTATAAACATAAGGGTTTAGTCAAGATGTCGAAACTAATTTTGATCTAAACTTTTAGGTTAATTATCTAATGAAAAAACATAATAGACATAAAAAATTCAGACCTAGAAAATTTAGTACCATGCATTCAAAAATTCATAACATTAAATCTAAAAAATAATTTTTAAAATCTTATAAATGAATATGAACCATGACTTCCTGATCTAAATTTTAGATCCAAAAATTAAATTTTTAGTTTAATTTTAGGATCTATTTGACTAAAATTTTAGATCCAGTGCACATCTAGACCATAGAAATTTCAGATCAAAATTTTAAATTTCAATCAAAACTTCATTTCTAAATTTTTAGATCTAAAATTATCATTTCTAGATTTAATGTCAGATCTAAAACTCCTTTCAAGATTTAAATTCTCAGATAAAAAATAAAAATTTTTAGATCTATTTCATATCTAAACGTTTATGAAATAGTTGCTTTGATGCCACTTGAAAGAATCTCATACAATCTCTGAATTACATATAGATTTTTCAAAGTTTTTAATTAATTAAAATTAAATTATAGAAAAAATAAAATATATTCTAAGCATGCATAGCAAGATCATTATGAATATGTAGATCCACAAATAAAAATAAAAATACCAAGTAGTTTAAATCACTTACCTGCTACACTACATATCTTCCATCTATCACATTTAATGGAGGCCTCGGGTTTCACTAGAGGTGATGCACCTGTCCTTAATGATATCTATATGGAGCAGCTTGATCAACGCATTAAGTGCCACGGGAGTGCTAGTACATTGCAGGCCTTACTCGATCGTTGGATCACACTCCCTCCATCTTAGATTTTTTTTTCTATGTTGCTAGAGATCCAAGGAAGAAGATAAATCTCTTCTCAAGAAATCAAGAAAGAATATTTTTTTCTTTTTGATATGAACCTTTTACTCAAGATCAAGAGGAGGAGAAGGAAAGAGGGTGATGGATTTTCTCTTTATTTATTTTTGTGTGGTAGAGAATAATAAAAAGATGGGGTGGTATATATTTAAGAAATCATCTCAACATCAACCCAAGAAAGAAACTCATGCACTCTCATATTAGTTTGCACCCCACTTCTTTCTTTCTTTCCTCATGCCATATTAGAATTCTTTTCTCCCTAAAATCCTATCCCATAGAATCAGGACAAGGTTTTTGAATCAAATTTAAATATCTAACTCTACAGAGATAAGGATAAGATAGATTAGGGAGAGAGAAACCCAGGGATGCCAAACACCTTGTGTGCCCCACATTATTTCCATACACAAAATACAAAATAATGTGGAGGGGGATGGACTTATTTTTTACATGCTAATTTGAGAGAGGCATGGGGAGGGAGAGATAAATTAGTTAGGATTCGTTCAATCAACTAATACCTAATCCAAAACTAAATAGAAAACTAACCTAATTCCTAATCCTTTTAAGTTTAGATTTAAATCCATAACTAATTAAGAATTAGATCCTAATCAAATTATGACCACTAAATCGAATTAGAATAGACTAAGCCTAACTAAATTAAATTAGAGTTAATTTATCTAGGATTAAACTAAATTAGCTTGCAACACTTGTAATTAGGTTAGTCCAAACCCTAATTGGACTAGGGCATCATCCAAACTCAACCAAATTGAATCCATTTAATTTATGTCAAGCCAAATCATAATTAAATAATCAAATCATCTAATTATATTATAACTCTTGTAATAAAGTTCTCTTTACTAAAATTAGTATGTGCCAAAACTAGTAGATTTCAAATTTGTAACCTTTACAATTTAGACTTTTTAAATATATAACTCTTACATATTTTGATCCAACTATATGATCAAGTCAAGCTCCTATAGTGTATGACCCCTCGGGTTCTATTTTATCTAGTAGTAAGGCATACCATGATCTCCATCATAGTATCATCGAACTCTTTTAAGAACTGAAATAATTCCAGCTCATCCCATCAAGGATTGTTGATCTGAAATAATCCTAGTAGGTTCTCACAATCCATCAGTGATATCTAGCAGCATGTAGTGGAAATCCATAAGAAAAAAGAATGAATCCTTAGGTATAGTATCATATTATTAAATTCTTCTATGGAGTGTCCTGACAAGATGCAAGTCATGGAAACTTGCTAAATCCTAAGCATCTATTATATGCATGATTCAATCAGCTCAAGTCCAAATCGTGAAAACTCATAAAAGCTCTTTTTCATTATTCATGTTACCATAGCTACGGTCTTAAGGAATTAGCTTCTTAAATTGCATAGGACTTACACCTTAATACTAAGGTTGATAGTGTTAGGAAATGTGTCCTGTAATCAATTATCTAGATTATAGATGGTTAAGCTCTTTATAATTTACATGTGAATCATTATTGGAATAAAAGTTATTTTTGGTAATTCATCTCTTTTTGCATCTTCCTTTGTACTCTTTTAAGGTGAAATTCTTAGAACTATGTTAATTTGATAAAGAAAGATTTATTGAGTAATTATTAAATATGTTCATGATCAAATGATACATTGTTACCTAGGATGATAACGTTTATCGAGCATAGGTTGTTGTATACTATATAGATTGGTTGTCCTCGTAACCAAGGAGTATGGACACACTAGTATGTCATGCAAGTAAGTATAGGTGTACATTACACCAAACATGACCAACTTTATTGCATACTCTAAAATCAAGAGTATCTCACAGAAGTATACAGGTATAAGTATCCCTCTGACTTGAGATTATTTCGGTGATTTGCAGGCAACTCATTATATTTAGGTGTCAGATTACCTGGATTTCTAATCCAGTGATAGAAGTTTTGTGGATGTAGTCAAGTACTTGTTAGTTAGTGATGAATCAAGATGGAATTGACCACTCTAAGATATTGGAGACTATGCTCTACTGTATTTTAATTTAGCAAGACCTTAGCTAGGGCAATCATTGTGAAGAGTCACAGGATTTAGAAGGTTAAGATATATTTGGATGCATTATTTGAAATTGGTAGTTGACTCTAAAATCATTATGAGAATTAGGGTCAAAGGGATGAATTATACCAAAATCTTATGTTTGGGTTCTTGAATGTTGCTTCGTGAATATTTGACCTATTCGGATATTGGTCACCATTACAATATAGTTGCATCAATTAGTTCAAAAGTTAGTTCCTGGATTATCTCTTAATATTCAAATCTATGGGTCATACATAATAGAAGTTTCTGATCGATCAGATGGCTAATGAATGATTAAAAATTATTTAATAGAAAATTATAAATATGATGAATAATTAACCCTATATAAATATTATAAATTAATAATTTATTATTATAATTAATTATAGGAAGATTAATTAATAATTGGATTGCTAATTGACTTAATTTGATTTAGTGAAGAGGTTTAGGTCTAGTCTAATTAAATTTGGCTTAATTAGAATTTACCCGATTAGGTTATTTGATGACCTAATTGCTAAGGGTTCTAATTACAGTTTGATTCGGACATGGGTCCAGTTAATTCTAGATTTAATTGAAATTTAGTCAAGACTAATTGGGATCTAATTGGATTGGATTCAAGTTGGTTAAATTAGTTTTAACTGTTGACTCCTGGCTTGATTTTGATGAATAATAAAATACTTAAGCATATTTGAGTACTAACTGTGTGTTAAAGTATGTTTATCAGAATAAGGTACTCATCAAAGTTATAATATATTGAAGAGTTCAAAATGCTTGTCAAACAATTGAAGAATTCAATTAAACTAATAGTTTTTTAAGTTATATGGACCTTGGCACATAAGAATGACTTTGAAGGACTCAATTTTGAATTTGGTAAAGTTTTAGCAAAGTTTTAGCAAAGTGTCAACTCATGGAATTGAAGTGTCGACTCAAGGTGTCGACTCACAGAAGCTTAAGCTGATATGCAGAAAAAATTTCAGCCGGCATGCTCAAGTATCGACTCATGTGTCGACACATGGTCAACCAAGTGTCGACTCAAGACCTGAGACCAAAATGAAAACAGAACATGTTGATTTTTAGATTTTATGCAAATATCGACTCATGAATATGAAGCGTCAACTCAAGTGTCGACTCACCAGATGAAGTGTCGATGCACCAATGCATTCCAGAGAGCTTCAAAAAACTTTTTGACTAAAGTGTCGACTCATAATCTAAAGTATCGACTCAAAGTATCAACTCATAGCCTGAAGTGTCGACACTTGCAGGTCTAAATAAATAGTAATGGCTAGTTTTTTGAAGTGCAAAACTTCTCTAATTTGTGTCTAATGCCTATTTTCTCTTCTCCAATGGCTATATACATTCATTTAAGGCTTGGAAAGGTATTTAAAGTCCATCAAACACAAGGGAAAAGCATTAATCAAAAAATAATTATGCGACTATTGAACATTCATTGAGTATTCATTACTTTTGAGTGAATTTGAGCCTTCAAACATTCAAGTCCATATTCTCAAGCGTTGATAAGGCTTCAATAACTTGGAGACAAGCTTCCCAATAACATTCAAGAGCTTCAACAAGATATTTGCTTTTTTTTGAAAGCTAATTGTATTTTTATACTTGTACTTGAATTTCTTGTTGTTTCTAGTTTCAAGTGAATTGAAACTAGTATTGAGGTTTGTTGGTGAGCCTTGACTGAAAATCAACTTAGGTTATTGGTAAATCTTGTGTTGAAAACCAACTAGGTTGTTTGTAAGCCTTATGTAAATACTAACTAGATTTTTGGTTAGCCCTGTAAAAACAAAGAATTTTGATTTGTGAGCTCAAAAAACTAATCTACTATAATCAAGGTTGGATTATAGTGAAATACCCAAGGGAAGTTCGGGTAGAGTAGATTATTTTTGGAATACATCGAACCACTATAAATTTTTGTATTTATGATTGCTTATTACTCTTTATGCATTTACTTTACTACTTTTGCTACATATTATTATTAAGCACACAAACATTTTGGAAACATACTTACTTTACTTTCTTGCAAAAATTTTTAGAAATCCAATCACCCCCCTCTTGGATTGCTTTAGCTGGGCAATAAGTGGTATCAGAGCCTTGTACTTAGCTAAGTACGTCTAATTGCCTTGAGTTAAAGATTTATGGCAACCCTAATAGGTATTAGTATTGTTGATGGTCAAGCCTCAAATAGACCACCATTTTTCAATGGCATAAATAACACATATTGAAAAACTTGCATGCGCATCTATATGCATTCTATTGATTATAATCTTTGAAAAGTAGTTGTTAATGGTTCACATATTCCTTCAATTTTGGTTAATAGCATTTCTGTTCCAAAGCTTGAAGAAGATCGGGATGAAAATGATATTAAACAATCTGAGCTTAATGCCAAATCAATGAACTTGCTTTATTGCGCATTGGATCCTAGTGAATTTAATAGGATTTTCATATGTACATCGACAAAGAAAATTTGAGACATACTTGAGGTTACACATGAGGGTACCCATCAAGTAAAAAATACAAAAATAAATATGCTTATGCATACATATGAAATGTTTAAAATGGAACCTAATGAATCCATCATTGATATGTACACAAGATTTACTAATATTGTTAATGGAATGAGAAGTCTTGGCAAAGTAATATCTAATGCTGATTTGGTTAACAAAATTCTCAAGTCTTTGCCATCTTCATGGGATCCAAAGATGATGGCTATCCAAGAAGCAAAGGATGTTGAAACCTTACCCTTGGAGCAGCTGTTGGTTCACTCATGACTTATGAGTTGAACTTAAAGTAAAAAGGCAATGGATGCAGACAAAAAAAAAAGATAATTGCACTCAAATCCACTACACCAAGGGAACCTTCAAGTGAGAAGTCTGAAGAAAGTAAAATGAAGATAAGAGGCTCTAGTGGCTAGAAAATTTAGAAGATTTATGAGGAAGAAGTATTACTCATACAAAAAGAAGCCACACAAAGGAGAGCCTAGTAAAGATAAAGGCAAGGACAAAGATAAAAAAAGGAGAAGGAGAAAGACTAACCCATTTACTTTGAGTGTCAGAAGCTTGGTCATTACAAGTTTGATTGTCCTCTCCTCAAGAACCTCAAAATTGAATACAAGAAGGCAATGATGGCTACTTGAAGTGAAAGTGAAGATTCTAGCTCGGAGGAAGAAAAGAAAGTTGTTGCTAATCTTTGCCTCATTGCATATGAAAATGAGGTACATCCAAATCTAAATTTATTTTTAAAGAACATAGAAATTTTTGATGAACTTATGCATGAATATAAATTGCTGAAAATTGAGCATAAGAAGTTCAAAAAGCATGTTGATTCTTCTTCTTTTGAAAACAACAATCTTGGTAATGAAAACAAAGAATTAAAAGCCAAGGTTGGTATTTTGGAATGGAAAAGAATGCTCTCTCAAAAGAGATAGAAGTTTTAAAAAGACCCAAGACTTTTGTTTCAAATAATGAACTTATAAAGAAAAACAAAGTCTTGAGTTAGAAAACAAGAAGTTAAAAGATGAGCTTAATAAAATAAAACCATTTGTTGAAAGTTTACTTTTAGTTCTGAAAACTAAATTTAATTTAAATAATCAAAGAGCTATTTTTGATAAAGCTTAATAAAATAAACACTTTGTTGAAAAGTTACTTTTAGTTTGAAAACTAAATTTACTTTTAAATAATCAAAGAGCTATTTTTGATAAAGCTAGACTTGGCTATAAACAACAAAAGAAATAAAAGTATTTCAAGAATTATTTGTTCTAGCTTCATCTAATGTTACTTGCTTTAGTTGTGGTAAAAATGGGCATAAAGCATATCAATGTGATTCAAGAAAGGTAAACAAATTTAGAAAAGTTTGGGTTCCAAAAGGAACCATCACTACTAACCCTAAAGGACCCAAGATGGCTTAGAACTAAAGCACCAACTTGATCTTTTTTGCAGGTGTGTCTTGCAACTAAGGAGAAAAGAAGATTATGGTACCTTGATAGATGTTACTCAAGATACATGACGGGAGATGTGAAGCAATTCACCTCTCTTGAAGCCTTGAATGGGAGAAATGTGACTTTTGGAGATAATGGAAAAGACAAAATCATTGGTGTCGGTAAAGTTCACATTTCACCATCTACTTTTATTGATAATGTATTATTAATAAAAGGATTAAAGCATAATTTACTTAGCATTAGTCAATTTTGTGATAAAGGTTTTAAAGTTATTTTTGAATAATCTCTTTGCATGGTGTCTAGTCTTGATGATAATGGGCTAAAATTCGTTGGAAATAGTTATGGCAACATCTATTTAGTTGATCTTGACAATCATCCTTTACAAGATGGTAAATATCTAGTTGCAATGAATGCCAAATTAAATGAGACTAGTTGGTTATGGCATCGTAGATCAGTTCATGCAAGCACGCATTAACTTTTCAATTTATGCAAAAAGGATTTAGTTAAAGATTTTCCAAAACTTAGATTTGATAAAGACAAAATTTATGATGCTTGCTAATATGGCAAACAAACAAGAACTTCTTTTAAAACTAAATGAATTTTTCAACTTCTACGCCACTAGAACCACTCCATATAGATCTTTTTGGGCCAACTAGGACCCCAAGCCTAGGAGGCAAAAGATATGGTTTAGTTATAGTTGATGATTTCTAGCATTTTACTTGGGTTTATTCTTAGCTCATAAAGATGAATCTTTTTCAGCCTTCACAAAGTTTTATAGAAAAGTTTTAAATGAAAAAGATATTTTTGTTGTTTGCATTCAAAGTGATCGGGGAACCAAATTTGAAAATCATGATTTTGAAGGATTTTGCAATAAAAAAGGTATTGAACGTAATTTCTTTACACCTAGAATACCTCAACAAAATGGGATAGTAGAAAGAAAAATATAACTTTAAAAGAAATGGCATGCACAATGCTTTGTAAAAATGAACTTCTAGATATTTTTAGGCTGAAGCTTTTAACACTGCATACTATATTTTAAACCAAGTTTTGATCCGACCGATTTTAAAGAAAATACCTTATGAACTTTGGAAAGAAAGAAAACCTATCCTTAAGTATTTTCGTGTATTTGGTTGCCAGTATTTCATTTTAAATAATGGCATAGATAATTTAAGCAAATTTGATGCCAAGTCAGATGAAGGTATCTTTTTAGGATATTTCACATCAAGCAAGGCATACATGATTTTCAACAAAAGAACACTTGTGATGGGGACATCATCATTGGAAAGAGAATTCAAGCTTCAACCAAGTTCCATATGAAATAAGCCAGGAGGACAAGGGCCATTTGGATGGAGTTGACTCAACATTGAAGCAGGAGGACATCTAAAGGTATTAAGCCCAATGTGTATTTTTCCATAAGCCAACTCAAGAAGAAAAGGCATCAACCTCATGAGTCAACTCAAGTTCTTTGAATCGGCTCAAACTATTTTGAGTCGACCCATTGGTTAACCTAAATCTTCTTATACCACTTAGAAGCCCTCTTGGAATCACTCTTTGAAGGCCATCTGGAAGCTTTCCTAAAGCCCAATCACAAGCCCATGAGTCGACTCCATCATCCTCAAACTTTTAAAGCACAAGTCCATGAGCCGACTCATGAAGGAAAGCCACCATCCCCATGAGTCGACTCAAAGTCAAATTCAAGCATGGGCCTTTATGGACGCCACCTCATGGAGACCACTTTCCTTTCACATGGAGGACACTTCATCAAAAAACTTTGGGGGAAACATGGAGGACACCTCATCAAACAATTTGTGGGGAGCATATAACCACTTTCCAATCCCCAACAAATCTCCAACCAACTTGACATGTGGAATGCCACATCACATGCCACTAAAGGATACACACCAGTAAGAAGAGGGCATGTCATTGCCACCTAAGTGCGCACATGTTCAAGTTATTACAACTTTCTACCTAAAAGTTGTTATAAACTACTTCTGTTTAGAACCATATAACCAAATTTGTTAGATCCACTAGAAGTGAGTCAGCTTAACCTAATCCTCTCTTCTCTCTCTCCTTGGTCGACTCCCATGGTTAGTAGGCCTAAATAGGGCCCAAGCCCCTCTTGTAAAGCATCTTATGTTGAGTAATGAAAAAAAATTAAGTTTGAGTATTTTCTCCATTGCTTTGCTTTGGTCACTTCATTTGGGAGAGGGTGTGAGGCCCATAGTTTTTTTTTTTTTTTCTTTCTTTGTTTCCATTGCTTAGGATTAAGTTTACTTCATTAAGAGGGGATGTGAGAGCCACTCCGCTTCAAAGGAGTCCCTCCATGGCCATTTGAAGAGTCCAAGCCGCCTAGCTCTAAGCATCCTCCACATTCCATCTCTCTTCTTTCCATCTTTCAATTCCTTCATTCTCTATACTTCAACGCCTCATATTGAAATCTGTTGCAGGTTCTCTCATGGATCCGAAGTTGAATATGAAGGTTTCCAAGCCATGAACCATCCACAAGTGAGTCCACAAGGTTAGAGAGTGTTGATCTTATGATCCAAGTCTCTTTCCTAGAGTGTTGAGGGAACCCTTCCACCAAATAATTTTAGCCATCATTGTTGGTAGGAGAACTATTTTTAAGCTCTTGGGATCTGATCATTTGAAGGTTAACTTACCTAGTAATGATGGTTTCCTTTCCATGAAGATCCTATTATTAGTTTGACTAGATCTACATTGCGGTGTTGTAATTTAGATCAACTAGTCTCTTTCATGAAAATTCTTTCATTAGATTAATTTAGCTTTTTTTTGTATGAATTTATTGCTCAATTTAGCTTACTAATCATCTTCTTGAATCTCCATCCAGCATGAATGCATGATCTCTTCCCGTCCTGCATCATTTTTGGTTTTTGAGCTTATGGTTTAATAGGTTAAGTTGCTGAAATTTGTTCCTTTGTGTGTTGCTTGTCTTCAAGTCCGAAAATCAAAGACAAAATTCAAGATTTAAATTTTTAAATTTGGATCGAAATTATAACTTTGAGATATAAAAGTTCAATTTAAATTTAATTTTTTAATTTTTTTAATTTAATTTTTAATTTTGAATCTAGTCAATTGGAGGTTTGTTTGATTGCTGAATTTCTGCTCTAGTATTAATCTGAGTTTTCACAAACTTTAGTAATTTTCTCATCATCCAAAAAAAATCCAAAAGAATTCTTTTGCTACATTTTAGGACATTAGGATCTGAGATCTATTTTTTAAAAAAACTCATGCATGATTTTGGTAGTTTAAATTCATTGCTCATCTCACGTTGCTAGCTTTAGTTAGCGTAAACTAGTTTGCTTCATTCTAGTTTCATGGTATTTTATTATTCCATTAAATTTAGAAAATTCCAAAAAACTTCTATGAATTTTAGATTTGAATTTGAGATCTCCACTTAAAAAAAACTCAAATTCTAAATTTTAATTTAAATTTCAAATTTTGGGTGTTTATGAAAGGGTTTGTTAGCTAGAAGTTCTTGTAACAACTTTTACAACAGCTTTCAAATGACCTTCCTAACCAAAATCGAGAATAAAATTCAAAATTAAATATGAATTCTTAACTCTCATAATATAACACTCAAATTTAAATTTTCAGTTTTTGAAATTTTGAGAATTTACTTTTGAAATTTTAAAACTAGTTAGTTGGAAGTTGGCTAGTGGCTGAATTTTTTCTTACAACAACTTTTACCTCCAAGAATAAATTTTCTAACTAAAATAAAATTTAAAATTTAAAATTTGGGTTTAATCAAGACTAGATCTACAATTTTTAATTAAATTTTAAAATTTTTGAAAAGGAAATTCAAGTTTGAATCACATATTTGTGCTAGTCTATATATCTTGTTAGCTAGTTAGTTGTTGGTGCTTCCAATTCAAAAATCATTTTAAGGGCATTCAATATAGCATAAGGGGAGGAGATAATTACCTTTCTTTAGCCCACACAACCATCTATCATATGCATTGACCTAAAATTTAATATAAAAATAAGTAGAAACCTAACTAGGGATACCCACAAGTCGGGTCACGGCAAGAGAGGCAAAGTGCGAGTTGAGTTTGTACTTATTCCTTAAAAAATTGGTATCTAAGCTAGAGGTCCAACGGCAAACGCCTAAAGTGGACTTGCGGTTCTTTAATTGGGTCCTTGCAAGAGCGAGGGGGCCTCCCACATTCACCACCTCTTACCTGCTAGTGGAAAGGGTAATTGCATCCTTAACTAGTGCCTAGTCAAGTTTTGTATTTGAATTTCTAGGTCTAAGAGTCCTAGAAGCTAGGTTGTACTACTCTCGTTCTTTGTACTGTATGTCTATTAGGTCAACAGCTCTACACCAACATTTCTACGCTCAGTCTAGTTTATCCATGGATCCAATCTGAATTCTTTATGAGGACCATGACTGAAAAATTTGATACCCTAACAAACAATTAGGAAAAAGGATAAGAGTTAGGACAAGTGCATATCAAATCAGGAACCTCGAAAAAGCTCTTCACCCATACTAATCCTAAATCACCCCCTTGGGTCCAGAGCCCATTGTCATGATTTCACCCCTGAATATAACCCTAATTGCCCGTACCCAGACGTTTGTAGATCAGGAGGAGAGAGTCTTTAGGAGCAATTGATACTATGCACCCACTTTTGATGGAAACCCTGAGGTGTATGTTAATTGGAATAAGAGAATGCATCAATATTTTGAGTGGGACGAAATGTCGAAAGCAAGGAAGTGTCAATTTGCCAAATTAAAGTTAGTCCGACATACTAAGTCATATTGGGGAGATGTTGAATATAAAAGTTATCATAGAGGGAATAAAATAGTTACTTGGAGAGATAGGAAGAGTAAGTTGAGGGAAAAGTACCTAAACAATCTTATAAGCAAAATTTTCCAAACCAATGGTACAAATTGAGACAAGATGATAAAACTGTGTTTAAATATATTGCTGAATTCAATAAGTATGAGGGAGATGAAGAAGACTAAACCCATGAAAGAATAAGAGAAAAAATCTCCTAAACCTCTTGAAGTACTCAAGGAAGAAACATAATCCAAATCTTATCCAACTGAGGAATTAAAGAAAGAATCTCCTGAATATGATGTAGGATTTAAGGAAGAAATCAGTGAAGCTGGGTCTAACCTAAATATACATGAACCAATATTTGAAATAAAGGATAAATTTGGAATAGTCACCCAGCATGAAGATATTAAAGATGAAAATAATCAACTTGAAGAAAGAGAAGTCCAGGAAGAGCCACCCCAAGAAATAAAAGAGTTAATATAAGAAGAGGATGTGGAATTAAAGTTAATCAATGATAAGGATTCAAATTTAGAGATCAATGAAAGATCACCTATTGGGGTATTGACCATCAGGGAAACCCAAGAACAATCCGAAAGGATCAACCCCAAGAAGTTGTATAATTTGCAAAGGCCTTTCAATATGTACCCCCCAATCATTTTTCCCATCCCATTTCACCATTCTGGGACATCCACCATACCATCGACCTGGTCCCAGTGATATTCAGTCATTATTTTTTTAAGACTATATGGCATATGTTAGAAACTAAATTAAGATTTACTGCCAGTTACCTGAAGCTATGTGCAAGAGTCTTTGAAGCCTTTTAAGAGGAATATTAAAAATTAGGAGCTTTTGTTTCCTAGCCAATAATAAAGTTCAGTCATTAGATAATAAAGCCCATTTGAGCTTGTCTTTTGTTTTGGTTTTGTTTTGTTACTTGGTGTCATTTGAGCTTGTCATCCATGCGTAAGTATCCAAGTTTGCGAGAGTCATATGCATAGCATGATTAATAAGAAAATTTGAATAATAAAACTAACAAGCATATGGCTAAATTTTATAAGAGAGTCAAAGAACTTTTATGAAAAATACCATATGAAAAAAGTCACATACCCATGGTGTAGGTCCTTTTCAAAATACTAAAGAAATTTGGACCTAATACTCATGTGCTTGAATTACCATCTAGCTTTGGTATCAGTTCCACTTTCAAAATTTCAGACCTAGTAGAGTAAAGGAACCAACAATGATACCTAGTGAGCTTTTTGGACTTAGATCCAATTTTTAGAGTGAACCAACCCTTGAGCGTCGACCAGCCACACAACCAAAAATGGTGAGATAGGATTGAGAGAATTTGGATAATAAGACATCACTACCCAAAACAAGGACTATCCACACTATTTGGTTCATTGGCAAGGTCGACCTGAATTAGAACACTCGTGGATCACTAGAGAGGATCTATAAAAGAACAAATCAAACTTACTAGAACCTCACCAAAGTCAAGTTGACCCTTACTCAACAAGGTCGAGTTTTTTTCCATCCCGGGAGAATTGATGGGGACATCAGCATTGGAAAGAGAATTCAAGCTTCAACCAAGTTCCATATGAAATAAGCTAGGAGGACAAGGGCCATTTAGATGGAGTTGACTTAACTTTGAAGCAGGAGGACATCTAAAGGGATTGAGCCCACCGTGTATTTTTTTATAAGCCAACTCAAGAAGAAAAGGCATCAACCTCATGAGTCAACTCAAGTTCTTTGAATCGGCTCAACCTATTCTTGAGCCGACCCATTGGTCAAGCTAAATCTTGTCTTATACCACTTAGAAGCCATCTTGGAAGCACTCTTTAAAGGCCATTTGGAAGCTTTCATGAAGCCCAATCACTAAGCCCATGAATCGACTTCACCTCCTCAAACTTTTGAAGCACAAGTACATGAGTCGACTCATGAAAGAAAGCCACCATCCCCATGAGTCGACTCAACCCAAGTCAAATTCAAGCATGGGCCTTCATGGATGCCACCTTATGGAGACCACTTTTCTTTCACATGGAGGACACTTCATCAAACAACTTTGGGGGAAACATGGAGGACACTTCATCAAATAAATTATGGGGAGCATATAACCACTTTCCAACCCCCCAACAAATCTCTAACCAACTTGACATGTGGAATGCCACATCACATGCCACAAAGGATCCACACCAGTAAGAGGAGGCCATGTCATTGCTACCTGTTACGGCCATAACGATGACGTGGCCGGGCTCAGATACCGTCAGATATGATCGAGCCATGTGGAGGTTTCTTCGGCCGAGTCAGCACCACATTACCGAGATCGAGCTCGACAAGGCTACTTCGCCAGACGACTTCCCAAGACGAAACCACCCTCGCTGAAGTCGAGCTCAGTTCGGGGCTCCTCCTGCCACCTCGCCAGGCGTCCACCCAGGAGGGGTCCGCCTAGGTCGAGGTCGGCCGCTTCTTCGCTCCTTCGCCAGGTGACCCCCAGAGGTGGGTCCACCTCGGCCGAAGCCAGGCGACCTCCTGCCCCTCTCGCCAGGTGTCCACCCAGGAGGGGTCCACCTAGGCCGAGGTTGGCCGCTTCTTTGCTCCTTCACTAGGTGACCCCCAGAGGCGGGTCCACCTCGGTCGAAGCCAGGCGACCTCCTGCCACCTCGCTAGGTGTCCACCCAGGAGGGGTCCACCTAGGCCGAGGTCGGCCGATCCTTCGCTCCTTCGCCAGGTGGCCACCGGAGACGGGTCCACCTTGGCCGAAGCCAGGCGACCCCCTGCCACCTCGCCAGGTGTCCACCTAGGAGGGGTCCACCTAGGCCGGTCGGCCGATCCTTCACTTCTTCACCAGGTGGCCCCGGAGATGGGTCCACCTCGGCCGAAGCCAGGCGACCCCCTGCCACCTCGCTAGGTGTCCACCCAGGAGGGGTCCACCTAGGCCGAGGTCGGCCGATCCTTCGCTCCTTCGCCAGGTGGCCCCCGGACGGGTCCACCTCGGCCGAAGCCAGGCGACCCCCTGCCACCTCGCCAGGTGTCCACCCAGGAGGGGTCCACCTAGGCCGAGGTCGGCCGATCCTTCGCTCCTTCGCCAGGTGGCCCTCGGAGACGGGTCCACCTCGGCCGAAGCCAGGCGACCTCCTGCCACCTCGCCAGGTGTCCACCCGGAGGGGTCCACCTCGACCGAGGTCAGGCTGCCCGTACAGAGAAGATCCCAAAGAAAGGCGCAGGTTCCGAGGTCGACCCTCGAGCCGTGCGCATCACAGGAGACGCCCCGTACGGATGGCGGCGGCATATGAACACCATTTGCATCGGCCCGACAAGTCCCGCAGTCGAGAGGCGCGGTTCTGATAAATCAGGGCCCGTAAACGGACGGCACCTACAGTTGGGAAAGAGAGCGCTCTCACTGGGCCCGAGGTCTGACCGCCGCCTTACCGGTGCCACCCCCCTTCTGTCTTTGCCCTTTCCCGCTGGGCTCGGCGAACGAGGTCGGAAAGCCGCCTGGCCCTCAACACCGAAAGGGGAAAGAGAAAAGGATGGGAAGGGGAGCCTCCAGGAGGAGAAGACAGGCGAACAACGAGAGAGATAAAAGGAAGGAAGCTGGGGACGACAAGGTAAGCTGATCGGGCTGGGACAAGTAAGAAACAGTGGCCAAAAGCCTCGTCCCGAGAGTGAGATCCAAGGTTCCGAAAGGGGATCGATTGGCGTGAGCTCGGCAAGGAGGCCCGGTCAAATTTCTGGTCCCCATAGCACCTTTCTTACTAGTAATTCTCCGAGTCTGGAACTCCTTCGGGGGCCCGTCTTGGAGAATCTGTTCCTTCTCGTCGTCTACTGACTTGACCGTCGAGCTCCCTCGCCGGGACCCCGGCCAGGGTCTTCTGACCCTCTCTTGCAGGTCCGCTCCAGCCAGGAGGCTCCGGGAGCCAGGCGGTCCGGTAGGATCGACGGATTCGAGGCACGGGCGCGGCGACGAGATCGGCAACACTACCTAAGTACCACATGTTCAAGTTGTTACAACTTTCAACCTAAAATTTGTTGTAAACTACTTCTAGGTAGAACCATATAACCAAATTTGTTAGATTATCTAAAAGTGAGTTAGCTTAACCTAACCCTCTCTTCTCTCTCTCCTTGGCCGACTTCCATGGTTAGTATGCCTAGAAATAGGGCCCAAGCCCCTCTTGTAAAGCATCTTATGTTGAGTAATGAAATGGAATCAAGTTTGAGTGTTTTCTTCCCATTGCTTTGTGCTTTGGTCACTCCATTTGGGAAAGGGTGTGAGGCCCATAGTTTTATTTTTTTTTCTTTGTTTTCATTACTTAGGAGAAAGTTCACTTCATGATGGAGGGGGTGTGAGAGCCACTCTACTTCAAAGGAGTTTCTCCATGGCCATTTGAAGAGTCCAAGCCGCCTAGCTCCAAGCATCCTCCACATTCCATCTCTCTTCTTTTCGTCTTTCAATTCCTTCATTCTCTATACTTCAATGCCTCATATTAAAATCTGTTGCAGGCTCTCTCATAGATCTTGAGTTGAAGATGAAGGTTTCCAAGCCATGAACCATCTACAAGGTGAGTCCACAAGGTTAGGGAGTGTAGATCTTATGATCCAAGCCTCTTTTCTAGAGTGTTGAGTGAACCTTTCCACCAAATAATTTTTGCCATTATTGTTGGTAGGAGAACCATTCCTAAGCTCTTTGGATCTAATCATTTGAAGGTTAACTTGCCTCAGCAATGATGGTTTTTTTGCCATGAAGATCTTATTCTTTGTTTGAACTAGATCTAAATTGCGGGTATTGTAATTTAGATCAACTAGTCTCTTTCATGAAAATTCTTTTCAGTGGCGAGGGAAGTGCGCCGATGTGTTCTCTAGCTGGCGATGGGCTGGACAGGTGAACCGGTGGCTTGGACGATAGCAGATCTGATCGGTGACATGATGGGAGGAGAGGACAGAGGTGGAGGCCAGTCATCGTGGTAGCAGGGCATCGGTGGGAGGCGGTCCGGCGAAGGGAAGGGAGGCGCTGTTCAGATCTGGATGGGCAGAGCGGCTGGGCAGCATGGTCGGCTCAGCCGTGGGTCTTCTAGATGGGAGGGAGCGACTATGGGGTAGGGGCAGCGGTAGCCCCGCCGGATGAGGCGGATACGTCGGTAAGGGCCCTCCAGTTGTTGTCGGTGGTGATCATCGACTGGGAATGAGGAAATGGGGCTGGATCTTGGCATAGAGGTGGAAGAAGATGACAGGGATAGGTTAGGGATAAGTCGGGGATAAATAGGAATAAAGTGGAATAGTGGGGATAAGTGGAATAACTAGAATAAAATAGAAAAAAATCTGGGAGAAAAAAAGAAAAAAAAACTTGATAGGTTTTGATGTCCCCATCAATTTTGTTGTCTGACTTGGCTAATTTTTGGTATCTAAGGAAAGCAACGAGGGGACCCCCTCATCTCTTCCACTTACCTGGCCAATTTGGCTATATCAAAACCTTAACGTGGATATGCTAATTGATTAAACACACTATAATTTGCCTTCCTTCATGCTAAGAGTAGTTCATGCTAATAATTATGATAGGTTTGTTGTGTAACACAAGGCCTATCCTAATGTTAGATATGAATTACCTTAGTGCATTTATTGCTTTATAGTATGTTTGATAGTGTTGCTTTGTTGTGTAACACAAGGGCAACATTATTCAAACATGTCTATATGGAATTGAAGGGTCTGAATAAACGAAGACATTATTGTTTGTTGTGTAATACAAGGCTGTAAGTGTCTTAGAGGCAAGTGTTATGTTGAGAATTGCAAGGAATGCAATTGGAAAGGGGTTTTCCTACCCTTGAACTTATGAATATTTGTTGTGTAACAGAAGGCATTAATGAGGAATTGGGATCTCAACCCCACTTAGTATGCCCTGAGAGGTTTTCTCGCTTACCATAGGTGAGGGCTACGGTATTCGAAATAAAATAGTGGGAGACATAATTAGGCATAAAAGTCCTTAATGTCATCTTGAGTGGTCTGCTTATAGTTGTTCTTTACTTTTATAGAGATTTAAATATTATGGCTTCAAGTTTATCACTGCGAGGCATTTTAGATACGAATAAATTGATCGGTCCCAATTATGTCGATTGGTTGAGGAACCTGAGGATAGTATTAACTTAGGAGAAGCTTTCTTATATTCTTGATTCTTCAGATCCAGAGCCGATCGGAGATGATGCTTCCTAGGAGGAAAGAGCCACACATAAAATATGGTAGAATGATAGTATGATTGTCAAGTGCATCATGTTAGCCTCAATGAGTAATGAACTTCAAAGGCAACATGTGGAGATGAAACCTCAGTCTATATTGCTCAATCTAAAAGAGCTTTATGGAGAGCAAAGTAGGGCTGCTCGATATGAAATATTGAAGCAGTTGTTCCATGCATGCATGAGTGAGGGCTCATCAATTCAAACCCATGTTTTGAAAATGATTGACTTAATCACCTGATTAAGTCAATTAGGATTTGTGATTGATGGTGAACTTAACCAGGACTTAATCTTGTAGTCACTCCCAGAATCTTCCTCTTAGTTTATTCTAAATTATCATATGAATGAACTAAATATTTCTTTACCTGAGCTACTTAACATGCTTAAGATAGTTGAGAGCCACTCTAAGGGAGATAAGGTCATCTTCTTTTTATTGATGGAAAGAAGAAATAGGCAACAAAAAAGGGTTTGAAAAGAAAACTCAATCCTAAAAAGAGCATCCAGAAGAAGAAGAAAGAAAACAAGGCCACTGGTGATAGATCCTATTTTCATTACGAGAAGAAGGGGCATTGGAAAAAAAACTGCAAGACATATCTTGCAAGTTTGGAGCAAGATGCTGCAGGAGCATCTAAAGGTTTGTATATGATATAACAAATTTATTATTGAGTACTTCAACTTCTGATTCATGGATATTGGATACCGCATGTGGATCTCATATCTACCAGTCATTACAGGGACTCCATCAAATTATAAGTTTGAAGAAAGGTGACTTCAAGCTATATGGGGCAAGTGGTGAAGCCATTTATGCTGAAGCTGTGGGCACCTATCTCTTATTATTACCTTCGAGTAATGTATTAAAGTTAGAAGATTGTTATTATATACCAAATGTTATTAGAAACATTATTTCTATACCCTTGTTATTACAACAAGGTTATGAAATAAATGTAAAGGGCAATGGCTACTCTATTCTTTATTCTAATAAAGTATTTAGACATGGTTATTTTATTTCATTAGTGGTCTTTTAACTTTAGTACTCAATGATAAAGTATTGCTTGTTGATAACAAGAAAAGAAAGAGAGATGATGTCAATGTGCATATCTCTGGCATTACCGATTAGGTCATATAAGTGAGTCAAGGATAAACAAGTTATTCAAAGATAATTAATTTGATTCCTATGATTTTGAATCATTAGGAACTTGTGAGTCCTGCCTCATTGGAAAATGACCAAGTCTCCGTTCACTAGACATGGAGATAGGGCAACTGAAGTATTAGGTCTAGTACATATTGACGTATGTGGACCTATGACAATTCAGGCCAGAGAAGGATATTCTTATTTCATCACATTTATAGATACTTATCTAGGTTTGGATATATGAAACATAAATCCGAAGCCTTTAATAAATTTAAAGAATATCAAAATATGGTTGAGAAACAAATTGGACATAGTATTAAAATTCTTCGGTTTGATTGAGGAGGAGAATACTTGTCTAGTGAATTTCTAAACCATCTTAAGGACAAAGGCATACTCTTAGATGGACCCCTCCTTATACACTCTAATTAAATGTAGCAGAAAGGAGAAATCACACCTTGTTAGACATGGTGAGGTCCATGTTGAGCTTCGCAGATCTTTCTATTTCCTTCTGGGGATATTTCCTAGAAACTACTGCTTATATTTTGAATGGTGTACCATCAAAGTCAGTTACTAGAACACCATATAAAATATGGAATGGCAAAAGACCATCTTAAATATTTAAAGATTTTGGGATGCTATGCTTATATCAAAAATACTTTTGGATATAAATTATGTGCTAGGGCTGACAAGTGCAGGTTTGTTGATTATCCAAAGAGGGTGTTGGATACCTCTTTTATCATTCTACTGAACAAAAGGTATTTGTCAATAGACATGCTACCTTCTTGGAGCAAGAATTCATCCGAGATAATGGTAATGGGACAATAATTGAACTTAATGAAGTTCAAGATTAACAAATTATTTCTGAAGAGTCCTTGAATGAAAATTCTCACCAAAGGTTCTAATTGATTAGGAATAACCACAACACACACCTCCTCTTCGAAGGTCAAAGAGAGTGTGAAGTGTACCTCTAAGATATGGCTTTGTCATTAGAAATGATAATGAAGCCAGTATCATATAGGATGATGATCCTATGACCTATATGGAAGCTGTCGAGGGTAAAGACTTCGGCAAATGCTAAATGCCATTAAATCTGAAATGGACTCCATATATTTCAATCAGGTCCGGACTTTAGTAGATCCACCTGAAGGAATTAACCCAATAGGGTGTAAATGGGTCTTCAAGATGAAGATTGGAGTAGATGGTCAAATAGAGACCTATAAGGCCAAGCTGGTGGCAAAAGGTTTCAGGCAAAAGAATTATATTACTATGATGAAACTTTTTACCAGTAGCTATGCTCAAGTCCATTCAGTATTGCTTGCTATAGCTGCATACTATGATTATGAGATATGGCAGATGGATGTAAAGGTAGCTTTCCTCAATGGGAATCTTGAGGAAGAAGTTTTTACGTCACAGCTAGAGGGTTTTGTCTTAAGTAGGAGACCAAACCATGTATGCAAGCCTAAGAATACATTTATGGATTAAAGCAAGCATCAAGGAGCTGGAATATCCACTTTGATGAAAAAATCCAATAGTTTGGTTTCAACAAGAATGTGGATGAACATACTCATCATTGGGAATGATATCCCAATGTTGCAATCGGTCAAGACTTGGCTATTAAAGCAGTTTTTCATGAAGGATTTGGGAGAGGCATCCTATATACTCGTTATAAAGATGTATAGAGATAGATCTAAAAGGATGATAGGTTTATCCCAATCCAGGTACATTGACTTAGTGTTGAAGAGATTCAACATGGAGGGAAGTAAGAAGGGTTGCCCCAAGGAAGAGCTAGCCCCAGTCTTGCAGGTAGGTAATGAGCTTTGCTGGATGGAACCTATAATCCACTTTCTACAAGAAGGAGCATTGCTAGAGGATGTGGCTTAGGTGAGAAAGCTCGGATGTTAGTCCACCTTGTTTGTGGTGATCAATGAAAAGCTATACAGCAAGCCTACTTATGGCCACTCCTCCATTGCCTTCACCTCTCAGAAGAGGAATTCACCCTTTAGGAGGCCCATGAAGGGATCTATGGTAGCCATATTAGAGGCCAAGCCTTGGCCTACAAGATCTTGAGGTAAGGATACTACTAGCAAAGTATCCTTAAGGATGCTATTGAGTATGTGTAGTGCTGTGATTGTTGCTAGAGGCATGCCAACATCCACCATCAGCCCATAGTACCTCTTGCTCCTTGAACTCTCCCGGTCCTTTGCTTAGTGAGGGATAGATATCCTCGATCCTTTTTCACTGGCTACCGGCCAGAGAAAGTTCATAATTGTTTCCATTGACTACTTTATTAAGTGGGTTAAGGTAGAGACTTTGGCTTGGATCACCGAGCAAGAAGCATGAAAATTAATTTGGAGGTCAATAATCTACCACTTCAAACTTCATTGTGTCATCATCACCAACAACGATGGATCATTCGACAACATATCCTTCAATGAGTTTTACGAGGACTTGTAGATCAATCATTGGTTCACTTTGGTTGCACATCCATAGATAAATGGGGAACCTGAAGTCACCAACAGGATGATCCTACAAGGGTTGAAGATCCAATTGGATAATGTTAGAGGGCTCTGGGTGGGAGAGCTGCATAGCATCCTCTAGGCCTATTGCACCACCCACTGGCTCCCAATAGGAAAGATGCCATTCAACCTTGCATTTGGGACCAAGGCTGTGAAAGTTGACTGATGCAGGTGGTTTGACAAGATCCTACACTAGGCATGCAAACATCTGCGGGAGCGGATTAGATTTAAAATAATTTTTAAAATTCGCGCAGCGGGAATCTGCTTCGCTAGGAACTAATCTAAATCTAGTTACATTTAGGAATGCATAATCATATAAATATTTATAAAATATTAAATAATTTAATATATCCATGCATGATTAAAAAATAAATTTCCATACCTTTATTCTGCCTGGAATAATTCTGGAATAAACATGGAATAGACCGGAATAACTGGAATAAAATTATTCCAGTCATCTTCCTCCTTGGAACTCTGTTTTTGGCTTGCGAAACGTCATCGGAACACCACCTTCGGACCTCCGTTTACTTCCAAATTTGAAATGGCTTCTTGGACAAGTCTTCTTCGATTTGCCACTGATTTATGTAATCAAATCTAAGCCAAAAAATTAAAATAAATCACCAAAGTCTGCTACCAGATTTCTGTAGCAGAACTGGGTAGCAGACTTTGGCCTTCGTTTCGGAGCAGCTGGAGCGATCCCGGCTCACGTGGTTTGCTCCTAGGAGTAGAATGGTACTCCCTCTAGAGGGGAGACACGCCCGGGGCTCTCGGATCTGCCTCCACGCACGGTGCTAGCCGTCGGAAGAGGGTTTCACGGTCACAGAATTCTGCAGCAGAACTGGGCAGAATTTGATCTTGAAACAATGGGATTTTCTCTCCCTCCAAGGCTTCTAAACCCAGCCCAAATTCTCTCCTTAAGCCTCTCAAAGAAGAGGAATGCCCAGATCTTTTTATTGCTTTCCCTTGGATCTCACACGGTGGATAATTTCCCAACTCACGGTGAAAACTTCTCCTCGTTGAAACTCAACTCACGAAACAGGGACGCTTTGGTTTTTATATAAGGTGCTGGGAGAGAGAGGGAGGTGGAGCGACGGAGGCCAAGAGGCAGCTGGTGTAAACCCAATTAAACAGCCATTAAAGATGGGATTAAAGCCTTTAAAACCAGCGGGTGGAGAAAAGGACGCGAGCTTGGGAGTTACTGTCGTTTGGCCTTTTAGACGTTAGGAAAATTCTCCCAGCAAAAACAAATGATCGTGTAAACGGTCCAAGGAGTAAACATTGGTTCAAATAATCGGTCCAAGCCAAAAATTGTCTCAAACCCAATTTTGGATCAATTCCATAAACCAAACGGTTCAATCCAATTGAACCTGGTTCAAGGAAAAAATTGGTTCACAACCAATTGGAGGCCGAAACGAACTCCGAATCAGTTCAAAATTGATTCATAAAAATTCTGGCGCAGTGCTGGTCAACCCGGAACATTTTCTGGTTGACACAGACAAGGGCAAGATAGGAAAAAGTGTGCTAAAAAATACTGTGACCATAAAACTGAGACGATTCCCAATCGTAATCGGTATCCGGATCAGAGAGTTATCCTCTGTGGCGTGTGACCTCAAAGGTTCGAACCTAAACGGTAGCACTAGAACAATTTCTGGTACCATTAAAGGAAACCATCTAGAAATGGGTCCAGGGTCCAGATAGGTCGAAGATGCGGGAGCAAACTATCGAACCTCTGGCATATGGTTACCGTATAATTCATCCCTTTGACCTCTAATGCTCATGATGATTGAGATTGGGCTGCCAACCCAGACTAAGTCAGTTGACTACGTGTCTCAATCTTGCAAGCCCAGTGAGACTACCCTGGTCGAGGATTTGCTAATTGAGATACTGCGAGATATTCAATCCAAACTGTTTGGACAGGTCAATTCCATCTTGGTCCATCACTGCTCCACAAGTACTTGCCTGTACCTAGAAACCTTCCGTCACTGGATTAAAATTTGGGTAGTCCGACACCAAAGCACAGGGAGTTGCTTGCAAGCTACCGTGATACCTCAGGTCAGAGGGACACATATACCCATATCCAATTGTGAGTATCCCTTTGGCAGAAAGGGGCTGCACGGAGTCACATTCAATAAGATATCACATCCCACTTGCATATCACATCAGTGTCACCACACTCATTTGGTCAAGAGGACAACCAAACGATATGAACTACAACAACCTATACTTGATATATTGTCGTCCAGTACAATATATCCTTTGGTTGTGAACAGGATTTAAGGACCACTCGATACATCCTCTTTGTATCGAAGTCAGTGTAGTCCTAAGGACTTCATCACATTGAAAGAGTTCATTTTAGGAAAATTAAGTATGTGATGAGCTGCCAAAAAAATATTTTATTAATTCATAAATGAGTATAATACTGAGCACAACCGCCTACAACCCAGGCGATTGGCTTTGGGACACAATTCCCAACAACTCCCACTTGTACTAAAGCCAATCAAAAGAGTATCTAATACCCATTTCCCATTACAATAGTCGAACTCTTTTATTTCGAGGGCTTTAGTGAAAGGGTCGGCCAAATTTTCTTTTCCATCGATCTTTAGAAGATTGATGTCGCCTCGTTCCACGATCTCTCGTCCGAGGTGGTAGCGCCGCAAAATGTGTTTGGTGCGGTGATGAGCTTTAGGCTCTTTAGCTTGAGCAATGGCTCCAGTGCTGTCACAGTACACCGGAACAGGACTATCTAGGGAAGGTGCCACCCCTAGCTCTCCAAGGAACTTCTGCAACCACACAGCTTCCTTTGCTGCATCTGATGTTGCAATATATTCTGCTTCGTATACCGAGTCTGCAACAGTTGCCTGCTTAGAACTTTTTCAGCAGATCGCTCCTCCATTCAGGGTAAAAACAAACCCTGACACACTCTTGCTATCATCTCTATCCGACTGGAAACTGGAGTCAGAGTACCCCACAAGTTTTAAGTCAGGTTCTCCATAAATCAGCCATTGATCTTTAGTATTTCTTAAATACTTAAGGATGGACTTAACCACCTTCCAATGTGCCTCACCTGGGTCAGACTGGTATCTGCTCACTACTCCTAGTGAGTATGCCACGTCTGGTCTAGTACAAGTCATAGTATACATGATAGAGCCTACTGCAGAAGCATAAGGTATTCTACTCATGCGCTCTCTTTCCTCAGGAGTTGTCTTACAATCCTTCTTGGAAAGAGTAATTCCAGAACCTATCGGGAGATAGCCTTTCTTGAAATGTTTCATGCTGAACCATTTCAACACAGTGTCAATGTACATAGACTGGGACAGTCCCAAAAGCTTTTAGATCTATCTCTATAGATTTTCATACCTAGTATGTAAGAAGCTTCACCCAAGTCCTTCATGGAGAACTAAGATGATAACCAGACCTTTATTCATTGTAATGCTGCGACATCATTCCCGATTAAGAGAATGTCATCAACATACAGTACAAGGAATACAATCACAGAACCATTAACCCATTTATAGATGCACGGTTCATCTCCGTTCCTAACAAAGCCATACGATTTGATACACCTATCAAACCATAAGTTCCAACTTCGAGATGCTTGCTTGAGTCCATAGATGGACCTCTGCAACTTGCATACTTTTGATTCATCTGTGGATGTGAACCCTTCAGGCTGTATCATATACACCTCTTCTTCCAGCTCCCCATTTAGGAAAGCAGTTCGGACATCCATCTGCCAGATCTCGTAATCAAAATATGCTGCCAAAGCAAGCATGATCCGAATGGACTTGAGCATTACCACAGGGGAGAAAGTCTCGTCATAATTGATACCATATCGCTGACAATACCCCTTGGCAACCAGACGGGCTTTATAGGTCTCTACCTTCCCATCTACGCCCCTTTTTCTCTTGAAGATCCATTTACACCCGATGGGTTTTATTCCTTCAAGCGGATCAACCAATGTCCAAACATTGTTGATTTCCATGGACTCCATTTCGGATCGCATGGCTCCAAGCCATGCCTCAGAGTCAGATCTCTGAAGTGCATCCATATAGGTGATCGGATCCTCATTGTTCTTATCGAGCTCATTGGGATCGCCGTCCCGGACCAAGAAACTGTAGTATCTGTCCAGGTGACGCGGTATTCTACCGGATCTGCTAATGTATTCTGGGTGTGATTCAATCACAGCCGGTTCTATAAGGTCCTGAGAGTGTGAAGGTTCTTCTTCTATTGGCTGAACTTTATCAAGTTCAATCTTAGAGGCTATAGTTCCTTCTCCAAGGAACTCCTTTTCCAAAAAGATAGCTCTAAGAGCAACGAACACCTTTTGTTCATTCTCCAAGTAGAAGAAATACCCTTTGGTTTCCTTAGGATAACCAATGAATAAACACCTGTCAGACTTAGGACCAAGTTTGTCTGAGTCTAAATGCTTTACGTAAGTCGGACAACCCCATACCCGAAGGTATGAGATTGAGGGTTTACGCCCATTCTACATCTCATACGGAGTAGAGACAACAGACTTACTTGGAACATTATTTAATAAGTAACAGGCTGTCTGAAGCGCATATCCCCAAAAGGATAGCGGCAGAGTTGCAAAGCCCATCATGGATCGAACCATGTCCAACAAGGTTCGATTCCTCCTTTCGGACATACCATTCAACTGTGGTGTTCCTGGAGGAGTCCACTGGAGAGAATTCCATTCTCCTCAAGATATGTCAAAAAAGCACCAGATAAGTATTCACCACCTCGATCAGATCGAAGGGTTTTAATACTTTTTCCAGTTTGCTTTTCTACTTCATTACGGTATCGTTTGAACATTTCAAACGATTCAGACTTATGTCTCATTAAAAAGACATAACCGAATCTTGAAAAGTCGTCTGTAAAAGTAATGAAATATTTGTATCATTCTCTAGAACTAACTGACATCGGTCCACATACATCAGTATATATTAGACTTAGAAGTTCTGTAGCTCGTCACCCTTTCCAGTAAAAGGTGGCTTGGTCATTTTACCAAGTAAACAGGATTCACAAGTGGGCAGCGATTCAGAATCACTGACCTCAAGAAGTCCATCTCCTCGCATCTTGTTTATCCTATTTTGGTTAATATGACCTAGCCTACAGTGCCAATGATATAAATTATTGACATTATCTAACCTTAGGCGTTTGCTAGAAGTGTACATTACATTAATAGGCCTTGATAATACGTATATGCCATTATTTAATCTAGCTTTCATTATAACAGAGTTATTCAAAATAACATTGCAAAATCTCCTTTTATTGATAGTTCAAAACCACAATTGGCCAAAAGGCCTACAAGATTATGCTCATAATGAAACTAGGACAATAGTGACAGTCGACTAGTTCGACAGTACAAGACTCAAAGACAAGATGCAGGACTCCGATCGCCAGTACTGGAATACGACTTCCATTCCCGATGCTCAGAAACTATTCTCCATCATCAAATCTTTTGCTAACTTGAAGTCCCTGTAATGAATTACAAACATGAATTGGACTACCAGTATCCAATACCCAGTTAGCAGTATCAACAATTGAGTAATTACAAGGTTTTATCATAAAATATCTTGTTCAGCAGACTTCTGCTTCCTTGGCCTGTTCGGATCAAGGGACGCAATATAAAGAGGACAGTTCCTCTTCCAGTGTCCCTTCTTCTTGCCGTAGAAACATTCTGCAAAAGACTGATCAGCCTTATACTTCCTGGTCTGACTAGGGCCAGGAACATTCTGCACCTTCTTTCCCTTCTTATCTGTTTTCTTCTTCCCTTTCTTAAAGGGACGACGACCTCTACTTCCTCCCACTAAATTCACCACCCCCTTATTTAGTTGGTGGTTTTTCTCGAAAGTCTGCAGCAACCCAAAAGACCATGGTAGTTGACTGCAGGCTTGTTCATTCTGTAATGATCGAGAAAATCAAGATAGGAGGAGGGAAGAGAATTCAGGATTTCATCCTTGCCGAGCTGCTCGTGCAAGGGGCATCCGAGTTTGCCCAACTTTTCAATCAACTCGATCATGTACAATACATGATCAGTGACTGAACCGCCATTCGGCATCTTGGAGTTGTAGATGGCACAAGACACTTTGTACCGTTCTACATCATCCGAGGTGCCGAAGATTCCTTTAACTTTTGAAGGATTTCATCAGGTTGAGCCTCCTTGAATTTGCGACTGAACTCATCATTCATAGCCACTAACATAATGCACCGGACAGTAGTTCGATCAGAGACCCACTTCAGATAAGCGTCTCTGACTGCACTCCATGCATTAGCGGGAGGGATTTCAGGTTCCCGGATCCGCTATTACATAGAGGATCCGTTCATGCTCCAGAATAATTCTCAATCTTCGATACGAACTATCGAAGTTATGACCCTTTAACTTCTCATTATCGAGAAGTCACCGGAGTGATAAATTTGAAGACATCTGAAAAAAAAATAAGACCAAATTAGTTTATGAATTAATAACATAACCAAAATACTTGGACTTTAGTCTAAAGGTTTCTCCCACTAATTTTTTCAGATTGGTAGCCTCTAACTCCAATCTGTGAAAAACTTTTTCTCAAGTGGGTACTGAAATCCAATAGGCCTCGCATGAGCCCGACTATGGCCGGCTCACCCATACGAGCCTAAAGGTAGGTTCGTAAACCAATTATTTCCCTAAACAATTTTCAGTATTTTGTTTTGCCCCAGAGAGCACCCCAATTGGCCTAGGGGCCTCCTATTGCGGGTCTCTGGTTAGGTCCAACCATTAAAATGACAAATCCAATGCTTCCAGTTAACTAAAGACCAAGCCCGACTATGGCCGGCCAACCTGGTCTCGTTAAGGAGGTTGCACTGAACCATCATCGATCAGATCAAATTCTAGTCGCCGGATGTACACCCATTCTATGGAACTGCCGATGCACACCAAGCTAGTGGACACATTTCTATCCAACTTAATGGGAGGCTAAGAAACTATCAACTCCTTGACTTAGTCTTTTAGGGACCAAATAATTTTAGAGGATTTTTATTGTGACAGAAGAAAGTGACAAGGACATGGATCATCCTCCCACTGAATCAATCAGATTCCAGGAGGGTTGAAATAAATCAACAAATGATCCATGGGCACCTATAGATCAGTCAGACCGATCAACCTGGGTGACATGGGTTAACTCGAGTCATTGAGCTTTTCCAATCAGTTCTGGTTGACTCGACTAGCCAGGTAGGTGAGATCATGGGTGAGTAACCGCCATTAACCATCTTTCTTAGACACCAACCAAGTTGTCCAGGAATGAGGTAGCCTCATACAGCCATGATCACAATGCCAAACCTACCTCGACACCAGTCGGTTTACCAGACTCGATCAGACTAGCCTAAAGACTCGGGCGTCCTTTGAGCCACTAATTGGATCCATTTTAGATGAACGAATCAACTAATCTAACTATTAGATAGTTCTAAAGAAGGACCTTAACAACTTTTGTTTAATCTTCTTCTTATTATCCAGTTCAACTAAACTTAGGTCTAACCCAGTTTTGGACCCAACGAGTCAGCTAACCTAATTAACCCAAAAATGGCTTATGCAAATTGTATTAGATTTCATAAACCTAAATAATTTTTAATAAGCCAAACACTTAATTAAAATATTTTTTAATTAAGTCTCTATGTAAACAATTTTACATACCAAATAATGCATTAAAAATATTTTACAAATATTTTATAAAACATGCCTAAAACATGTATCTGCAAATTAAACAATTTTTAATTTTAATATTCTTTAAGGATCCTTCTGAAGAGGCCAACACAGACGATCCGTATCATGTCAAAGACAGACGGTCATGGTGAAGGTCTCAACTAGGTTCCAAAAAGAAAACTTGATACATTTTTAAGATTAAACAAATTTTAATCTATAAGCATGCAAACTAGATTAGATTACAAATTCAACATGGCTCTGATACCACTGAAAGTGACTGATGCAGGTGGTTTGACAAGATCCTACACTAGGCATGCAAACATCTATGGCAGCGGATTGGATTTAAAATAATTTTTAAAATTCGCGCAGTGGGAATCTGCTCCGCCAGGAACAAATCTAAATCTAGTTGCATTTAGGCATTCATAATCATATAAAATATTTATAAATATTAAACAATTTAATATATTCATGCATGATTAAAAAATAATTTTCCATACCTTTATTCCACCTGGAATAATTCTGGAATAAACCTGGAATAGATCGGAATAACTGGAATAAAGTTATTTCAGTCGTCTTCCTCCTTGGAACTTTGTTTTTGGCTTGCGAAACATCGTCGGAACACCACCTTCCAGACCTTCGTTTACTCCCAAATTTGAGCAGCGGCTTCTTGGACAAGTCTTCTTCGATTTGCCACCAATTTCTATAATCAAATCTAAGCCAAAAAATTAAAATAAATCACCAAAGTCCGCTGCCAGATTTCTGTAGCAAAACTGGGTAGCAGACTTTGGCCTTCGTTTCGGAGCAGCTGGAGCGATCCCGGCTCGCGTGGTTTGCTCCTAGGAGTAGAATGGTACTCCCTCTAGAGGGGAGACACGCCCGGGGCTCTTGGATCCGCCTCCACGCACGGTGCTAGCCACCGGAAGAGGGTTTCACGGTCACAGAATTCTGCAGTAGAACTGGGCAGAATTTGAGCTTGAAACAATGGGATTTTCTCTCCCTCTAAGGCTTCTAAACCCAGCCCAAAACTCTCTTCTTAAGCCTCTCAAAGAAGAGGAATGCCCAGATTTTTTTATTGCTTTCCTTGGATCTCACATGGTGGATAATTTCCTAACTCATGGTGAAAACTTCTCCTCGTTGAAACTCAACTCACGAAACAGAGACGCTTTGGTTTTTATATAAGGTGCTGGGAGGGAGAGGGAGGTGGAGCGACGGGAGGCCAAGAGGCAGCTGGTGTAAACCCAATTAAACAACCATTAAAGATGGGATTAAAGCCTTCAAAACCAGCGGGTGGAGAAGAAAGGACGCGAGCTTGGGAGTTACTATCGTTGGCCTTTTGGACGTTAGGAAAAATTCTCTCAGCAAAAACAAATGACCGTGTAAATGGTCCAAGGAGTAAACATTGGTTCAAATAACCGGTCCAAGCCAAAAATTGGTTCAAACCCAATTTTGGTTCAATTCCATTAAACAAACGGTTCAATCCAATTGAACCTGGTTCAAGGAATAAAATTTGTTCACAACAATTGGAGGCCGAAACGAACTCCGAAAAGTTCAAAACTGATTCAAAAAATCTTGGCGCAGTGATGGTCAACCCGGAACATTTTCCGGTTGACACACAAGGGCAAGACAAAAAAAGTGTGCTAAAAAATACTGTGACCATAAAACTGAGACGATTCCCAATCGTAATCGGTATCCGGATCAGAGAGTTATCCTCTGTGGCGTGTGACCTCATGGTTCGAACCTAAATGGTAGCACTAGAACAATTTCTAGTACCAGCACACAGGAAACCATCTAGCAATGGGTCCCGGCATCCGGATAGGTCGAAAATGCGAGAGCAAACTATCGAACCTTTGCATATGGTTACCGTATAATTCATCCCTTTGACCTCTAATGCTCATGATGACTGAGATTGGGCTGCCAACCCAGACTAAGTCAGTTGACTACGTGTCTCAATCTTGCAAGCCCAGTGAGACTACCCCGACTAAGGATTTTCTAAATTGAGATCCTGCGAGACATTCAATCCAAACTGTTTGGACAGGTCAATTCCATCTTGGTCCATCACTGCTCCACAAGTACTTGCCTGTACCCAGAAACCTTCCGTCACCGGATTAAAAATCCGGGTAGTCCGGCACCAAAGCACAGGGAGTTGCTTGCAAGCTACCATGATGATCTCAGGTCAGAGGGACACATATACCCATCTAATCGTGAGTATCCCTTTGGCAGAAAGGGGCTGCACGGAGTCACGTTCAATAAGATATCACATATCCTACTTGCAGATCACATCAGTGTCACCACACTCATTTGGTTAAGAGGACAACCAAACGATGTGAACTACAACAACCTATACTTGATATATTGCCGTCCAGTACAATATATCCTTTGGTTGTGAACAGGGTTTAAGGACCACTCGATACATCCTCTCTGTATCGAAGTCAGTGTAGTCCTAAGGACTTCATCACATTGAAAGAGTTCATTTCAGAAAATTTAAGTATGTGATGAGCTGCCAAAAAAATATTTTATTATTCATAAAATGAGTACAATACTAAGCACAACGGCCTACAACCCAGGCGATTGGCTTTGGGACACAATTTCCAACAGGCTGTCATCCCTTTGAAGGTGGGCCTACCACTACCCTAGGTCGAAGTAGAAGGCTTCAGGGTGAATCTTGATCTCTTGAAAAAGGTTTGAGATAGAGCTTGAGTTTGATTGGTTGCATATCAACAACATATTGGTGGGGACACCAAGATCAGACACAGATCCCTAGATCCCATATGATTTACTGATTAGAGTTTTAGTCATGTGTCATAATTTTGTAATCAATTAAGATTGAGTCCTATAATAAGTTGAGGCTAATGATTTGTCTCAACCACAGTCCAGTATCGAGTACTATATTTCAGTATGAGTCCAGTATGAGTCTAATTTTTATATAAGAAAAAAAATTACCCTATTTTGGAGTTCCACCAGGCCTCATCCAGGAGTCAGAGGCCCTACATCAGCTTATTGGATTTTGCAGACACCCCAGGATCTAAGATGCCTTTCCAGATACCCTGATTTCTTCCAATGTTTTCCGGATGCCTAGATTCTCTTAAGATGCCAGTGTATATTCCCATACCACATCATAACATGATCCCAAAGACTTACCTGCACCCCAGACCAAGTGAATGCAAGGCCCATGTCCATAAAGAACTAAGATTCCAAGTATATTCTAGCCCAGAACCAAGATACCTGGAATATTCCTGCTCCAGGCATCCTAGGACTCTAGGGCCCAAATCCCATGCACCCAACCCATCCTTGGCCGCCCCTTTCTGCCCCCCATAAGCCCAATATGTCCAAAGTGTTGACTTGGTCCAAGCTAAGAAGGAGGAATTCAAATAGTAGAAGGAAACCTAGTTCTTATTCTATTCAACTAGTATACTCCTAGTTCTAGGTTTATTTTATAATCTTTCTCCCACTTAAACTATGTAAAGCTATTCTAATTAGGAGAAAACTTGTAATCCCTTTAAGAGAGGGCATGGGACTTTATAAATATCCTACCCCTCATTCTCTTGTAATCAATCAACTCTTATGAATTAAACTCTACTAATATGTTTTTAAGACTAGTGTTCTTGTGTTTTTGGGTTCTAGTTTTTGTTCTCTAATGTTGGCCGACCTCTATCATTGCAATCCTCCATGCCCCAAGCATCAAGTCAGACCTCCAAGCATCAGCCATGTCCAAAGGAGAAGCCTTGAAGATGCCCAGATCAAGAACTTTCCTGCTTCCTTGCGCTAGCCCTTTGCCCTAATCCCTTTCCTTCCTTGTTTCATCTTGTTATTTTTTCTTTGATTACCTGATTCGTGCATAACCTTGATATTTTCCAGATTCCTGAGGTGTTTCCCCTACAAATAGGAGGCTTTCTTTGCCTTCCAATTGGGTCCAGATCGCCTTTAGATTTGGAACCAAGGCTTGTTCTTCTAGGCGCCATCTAGAGGCTGAGAGATCTCATCATCGAGGAAACTACAATCGCTGCCTGGTAGAAGCCTTCCCCCTCTTGAGTTCTGATATGATGACAGGTACGCTATCCTAAACTAGGAGTTTCTTAATTCTTAGTCCTGGAATTGATTATTCTGCATGCGTTATCTTGCAGGTATGTTAGTTTCTAGCATTACTAGTCTTTCTGCTGATTCTTTCTTATTTTCGGGTCTTTAGCTACTGAATTAATGTCTAAAAAATTATAAAAAAATTAGTTTATTATTTTGCATCAGTCTTAGGTTCGTCTCGCATCACATATGGCCCACTACTTCAATGCTCGAGTGAAAGTTAAGCAATTTCTCTGTAAGGCAGCGATCAACCATCCCCTATAGCATACGAAGCTCTCTCATAATTAGAAGGACCCTACAATGTTAAGCCCAGCCAGTCGGTATTAGTTGGAGCAGCTAGACAACATGTCTATTAACAAACTTAGAACTCTAATAATCTTTAGCTATACTACCAATAAGATGTACTCCTAGCTACTATACTTGATTTGTTCATGAGAATCCTTTTTTCTTTCATCCAAAAAGAAAAGTAGTTGAGGCTAGAGATATCCTTGAAAGTCTTGGGATGGAGCTATCCCAGGTGGGGTTATTACACCCCTTATTCAATATCCTAGAATAAGGTTGCTTCAGGCTAGGTTTCAACACCCCTTATTCCTGAAGTCCTAGTCGAGTAGTCAAATGCCTAGGTAGGTTCTAATACTTGTAATCCTTTGTAAGCAGTTAGTCTCCCAGGGCCCTGAACGAGGTCATCCCAGGTAAGAGTTCAATACTCCAAAGCCTTGGATGAGGTTACCTCAAGCACCCTAGTCAAGCTATCAGACTTCCAGGCTAGGTCACAATATCCCTAAGTCCTAGTTAAGCATTAACCCTTCCAAGTTCTAAAGCCTTGATGAGGTTGCCCCAAGTACCCTGGTCGAGTTATCAGACTCCCAGGCTAGGTCAAGATACCCCAAACTCCTGGTTAGGTAGTAAGCATCCTAGGTTCCAAAGCCATGAGCGAGGTTGCTCCAAGTGCCTTGGTCGAGCTATCAGACTCTGAGACTGGGTCATGATACACTTAAGTCCTGATTAAGTTGTAAGCTTTAAAAATTTGAGAGTTTTGGATGAGATTGCTCCAAGCACCTTGGTCGAGCTATCAGACTCCCAAGCTGGGTCATGATATCCCAAAGTCCTAGTTAAGCATTAAGCCTTCCAGGTTCTAAAGTCTTAGCACTCTGTTTGAGTTATCAGACTCCCGAGCTGGGTCGTGATACCCTTAAGTTCTAGTTAAGTAGTAAGTCTTCTTAAACACAAAGTCTTGGGAGAGATAGTTTGGATGAGGTTAAGATACCCCTTATTCTATGGTGCTCTAGACAATGTTGTCCAAGCAAAGTTTATGAGCCTTTTATGCAACACACCACATTAAAAGAATGAAAGTTTATTTCATCAACAGGTACTTGGTACATGCGTTTTTTGCTCTACAAATGGATTACATCACACCAAGGATGCCTTGAGAGGTAGATGGAGGATAGTGATGAGTTACATAAGTTATACAAAACTTGCTGAAGCTCCAAAACATCTTCGATGGCTTGCTTGCAAGAGAAGGATCAGGACCAAGTCCAAGCTCCCCCCCCTGAAGATCTCAAAACTCCCATAGTTAGACAAGGTCCATCCTGGGAAAGACCTTCCTCTACTGGCTCATGAGGGCTCCTAAGTTCCTCCAAAGAGGCTTGAAGAGGATGATGCCAGTTAGAAAAGAGAAGATGTGCATCACCCATAGAAGGCCCAACCGACATGCAAGGGAGGTGGAGGCGAGCCACAGGCATTCTTGAGCCTCACCCACTAAAGATGGAGAGGAAAGCCCCAAGACATGCTAAGGATCTTTTGGAGTAACTTGTCATGGCTCTAATTTGATCTCAGTGCTCTCTAGCGAGGTGGCATTCTTAAGATTCTTCCTAATCTTGACCTGGCTGACTTCGGAAGGAGTGCCAGGTCTTGCTCGATGATACTTGAAACCTCATCATAGGTGGTGATGGGCCATCATCGTGCCTCCCTCATTCAGATTCATCAGAGGGTTTCCAAGGCTGCACCCATTACAGACCCACCTACAGCTAGATACGAAGGCAAACCATGATAGAGGAAGAATTGGGCGATAAGGTATACAACCATCACCTCTCCTCTAGCTCCGTCATCAAACGGGTGAAGGCTACAATCCAATGATGGGAGTGTCTGCCTTTCCCAATACCTCCCATGCTAAGAGGAGCACCCACTAGCACTCATGCACTACGGAGGAAACACCCTAGATTGAACCCTTCCAACAAGAAAAAAACTCCCAAGAACCAAATCCGGAGAACTTTTGCTAGTGGTGCAGCATTTCTCTAGTCATTGGGGTTTCAAAAAGACCTATCAAAGCCCAACTCACTCAGTGTTCTACTTATAGAGGGATAGAAGGAAGGTCACCACATCCCCAACCAACCGATGCATGATAGGTGGCATTATCCCATCAGCCAAGTGATCGTTCCCACAGACCCAGAAGATAATGCATTAGGCAGCTTCCCTAGAGTTGACAATTATCTTGGAAGACTAAACACTCATGACCCTTTGCAGTTCAACTATGTCGATGCCGCAGAAGCACTGTGTCACCTCTGATTGAGAACCTCACTAAGATTAAGTTCACCTCAAGTGACATGTTAGGCCATATCACTCTTGTGATTAGGGGGCAAATCAAGCCTATGCACCTCACCTACAAGTGTTACCAAATCCAAGAACCCTAGCAATCTCTCAAGACCATAGTAGAAGCATTTTTCAATCGACAGCACATCAGGTATCGAACAAAACAATTCCAAATGACACAAAAACATACAAAGCATCATAGTTCCAAGCATTAGACATGAAGAAATGAAGATAAAGAAAGAAGAATTCTTATTCATTTATTGGAGAAGGAAGGGAAAAGTACAAAATCAATAAGCCCTAAGGCCTTTCATAGTCTTTCCCTCCTACACTCTGTTGCACCAATAATTTCCTTAAGCATAGTATTACGAGGAATGAGTGGCTCGATCACCCCTCTTATTTTAAGAAAGTGACCTAGCATTATAAGCTCATATACTTTGAAGCTGAAGTCATATGCCTGCAGATGTGCCTCATTTACTACCCTAGAAGAGACCTGAACCACCATGGTAGGCGAGGATTTGTGCACACTCTTTGGAGGCTTCCCCCTCATAATGCTTGCTTAGCTAACCTTCCAAGTATGGGTGAGTTCAATCTAGAGATGATCAGCCTTCATCCTACCTTGACCACTCGGGCCTGCAATGTCACAAATGTCAAGCCTCATCCACCATAGTAGCCTGCTCAGAGGTACACAACCTATTCACATCTATCAATCTTCCTTGTAGGACAACAAGCTCGAACTGCAAGATCCCGGTAGGCTCTACAGACCACTATGTCTTCCATGAGCCCTCTCACACCACTTGTAGCCTTGCTACCCAAAAAGGAATTGCCTTGCCCTTCTCCATGGATGCCTTACCAGTAGTGCCGAACAACGTGCTTGGCTCATAAAGAGATTCTCCTACTCTTGTGGATGCCTCGCTAGCAGTGTTGAATAGCTTGCCTTGCTTGTAAGGATATTTCACCATTATAGCCTCACGGGTAGCACCAGACAACCTCTTGAACCTATGAAGCACATATCCTACTAGCGGACTAGAAACCTCCTGTTGCAAAGCTATGCACTCTCCACTAATACCCTTGGCTAGAGTCTCAACATTGGCCTTTATAGGAGCCTTGGGATCCTTTGTTTGTATGCCCACAAAGAATTTGGCTATCACTCTAAAGCCTCGCCCATGCTTGACCTTGTTCCGTTGCCCTCCAAGAATCTGGTGAACTTATAGTCGGCGGCCTTTAGCTTTTAAGTCAGATCCTAATTCATGCATATGTATAGGTCCAGTTGGCACTTGACTATCCAACTAGCTTCTTCAAATATGGACTGGTAACACTCTATAAAAGCATACACATGCTCTACAACCTTCAATTTGTGCCTGCCATCGATGAGTTCTCTCTTCGCACTTTCAACGTCATCCCGGAGCCACATTACACTACTCTCAGCTTCCTGACAGGACAATGACACTTTTAGCTAGGCCGAAAGAGAAAGTCCCCAGTAATGATAGGTGACACTCTACCTATAAGCTCTAGGTAAGACAATCAATTAGCCTCCTAAGCAGCGGGTCAAGCATTCTACTAGCATGAGGTGGGGAATCATGAAGCTAACTATTTTCTTTTTGGTCACCATGGGGAGTACCCCTGGTGGGCAAACCACTTATAGAAGTGCCAACATAAATGTAGCTACCTCCCTGTGCTAACTAGCCTCACATGCACTCTCTCCTGCCACCTCAACCACCAGTAAGCCCACCACAGCAAGCATTGTAGTTCCTCCTACTGCCTCACCCATTGCTCTTTAATAATGATAGGATCATTATGTTATTGTTAAGACATCACAGCAATTAATTATTTAATTAATTTAAATAAAAATAAAATATGTAGAAAGGATGAGTGGGGTTGAATCCACAAAGAAGGTAGCACTTAGAATAATTTGAAATCTATGATTTTAAGAGGAAAAGACAAATATTTTGAAGTTAGAAAATAAAATCAAAAGTGTAAAAGATTTGAAGAACAAGAGTTTAAATGTGGGTATGTTCGATTTGCTAGTTAGAACATAGATCTACTTGTAATAAAAAAAACTAATAGAAATTTAAATGGCATAAAAATAAATTTTGCATTAATTAAAATTTAATTAAAAATAATTAAAAATAATAATTAAATAAACTATGAAAAGTAATAACAAAGAATCTGAAGTTGATTGGTACAGTCTTGTCGAAAAGTTGGTTAATGTCGCTTCACCTTCTTCTATCATACTCCACAAAGTGAACTGGGCTTCCTCTTCTTCTTCCTCTTTAGATCTTGATATGAAGATTGGTATAGGCAAAAGGATGGCATATAAGACAGAGCTTCTCCTCTAAGAAATCTCACTCTTAGAAGCTAACCCACAATCCCAAGCTAAGCCTTCTATCCTATACCGTACTCCTCTCTCCAAGATGATTTTTTTTATAACCTAGGGGTCCTTTAAATGGAGCTCATTTAGGGCTTCCTCTTGGTCAAATTTGGAGTTAATCGGGCTCAAGATCAGCTAATATCGCATGAGAAATTCTTAACCATCAAATCTACATCATGTTGGAGTGATTGCCGCTCCATTCCTTCTCGGGCAAACCACATTCGAACCTTGCCGAATCCTGGGACTCCTCCTTTGATTGGCACATGGACTCGCCTCTCCTAATCTAGCATGGTGGCATGGTATAGCGAAAGATGGCAGCCGGCATGAGGCGATGGTGGTGTGAAGGATGGTGGCAAGGGCGATGTTTGGGAGGTATTATAGGTAGTGGTTGGTGAAAACTGAGAAAAAGATGGTCGGTGCAAGGGGGAACAGTGGCACTATTTCTCAGCAAGCATGAGGGATCAAGAGAGGGTGATCATGATCAGCAGATGGTGGTGTTAGTAGTTGATCAATGGAGAAGAAAACTAAAAGATTGAAGGACGATGGCTGGTGGCTTCTCCGGTGGGTTTTCTGGCTAGGAATGGGTCCTGACGAGCTAATGGTGGTAAGAGGTGGTCTTCGGTGGCATGGACGATGGTGGAAGGTGGCACTCGGGCAAAAAATGGTTGAATTCTATCTACGGTCCATGGAACGGGCTTGTGGACCACAGTTCATGATGGCCATGGACCGATCCTAGCTTTTGTGGATTGAGCGAACGGTCCATGGTAGATCGAGCGACCAGTCCATGATAGACCAGCTGCTCTAAAATACATGAATTTCTTTATTAACTTTCAAAATTCGATTTCGGGCCTGTTTGAACTTTGATTTGAGTACCGTTTTGCAGTTGGATTTCAGAAATTAAGTTCTTTCTATTTGTTAACTCCTTTTCTAAAAACTTTTATAAAAATATTAATTCTTAATAAATATAATTTAATTAATACTTATTTAATGATTAAATTAGGATAATTGATAGACTTATCACACCCCAACTTAGTCATTGCTAGTCCCTTAGCCATGCAATTAAGATATAAGTATTAACTTTATAACCATGTGTCATTAAGATTCTCCTTTGGATCTAGGCTTAAGGTCAAAAGAAATTAGCTAGCATCACTAACTAGGTATTGAGTTTTCAAAGTAAATTTTATAATTAGAACTTTTAGAAACTTCCTTAGAATTCATCCAAAGATCTACTTGTTGATCCCTTGAGTGATTTTGATGATAACAAAACATTAGAGCATGCATTTGTCTTACTAACAACTCTTCAAGTGCATTACAAGTTTTTGTAGGATGATCTTAATGCCCAATTGCAACTCCTACAACCTTGTTATATGTTATGTGTTGAGTTGTAAATGTTTTTGTAAAGAAGAACCCAAAGAAAGATTGGTGTAATATTCATGTAAAAGGGTTACTTCTATGTGTTTTCAAGCTTAAATTCTTTAGAATTTTTATTAGTTGAGTTGGGAAGAGTCTTAAGTATTGAAGAGTTGTTGGAGGAATTCTGGAGAAGAGTTAAAGCTTTTGTTAGAAATTCACTCGAGCCGACTCGCATGAAGAGAGCCGACTTTAATCCTTGGCACGGTGAAGGATTTTGGCACGCAGAGATCCAAGCCGACTCGAAGGAACCCGAGACAACTCATCCAGAGCATCGTTTCTTGAATCAGACAAGTGAGCCACCCAAATGCTGTCCGAGCCAACTCAACCATTCAGTCAGGGATCCGAGTCGACCCTTCAAGCATCTAAGCTGACTCCTCAGAGTTCAAGAAAAATCAGTTCTGAAAGAACAGCTAGGAGAGCCGACTCGAAGGAACCCGAGTCGACTCCTCCAGAGTACCACTTTAAAGACCTGAGAATCTGAGCTAACTCGATTGAGGCGAGCTGACTCGACCAAAGTGAGGAATGATCAACACTGAGGATCCGAGCCGACTCGACCAGAGTGAAGAATCAACTCTCTAAGAATCTGAGCTGACTCGAGGCATCCGAGCCAACTCGAACATCGATTCCAAGCAGGCAATGGCTAGTTCCAGAACTTCATTTTTGAATTAAAAAAGTGCCACAATAGTCAAATGTTAAGTTCCAACGGTCTACAATGACTATATCCACCTAATAAGAGTACAAGACTCTATAAATGATGGATTTGGACAACTTTTGAAGAAGCTAATGCTTAATTGAACATTAAATGAGCTTGTAAGCTAGAGAGCACAGAGAAGAACATTCAAGCTACCTTCAAGTCTTCACCAACTCTAATCAAAAGCTTGAAGTACTTGTTGAGAAAGAAGAGGAAGCCATTGATGTGCATTAAAGCCCATTTAAGAAGGCTTCTCTTGAGCTACAACTACAACCATCAAACAACTTGGGTTTGTCATTAGTTGCTTTCATTCTTCTAACTCTTTTTGAGTTTGTGGGTTATTGGTGAGCCTGGTTTAAAAACCAAGTGTGGGTTGTTAGTGATCCTATTTTAAAACTAACAGTGTAAGGGTTTTTGGTGAGCCTGATCAAAACCAAGGTTAGGTTCTTGGTGATCCTATTCAAAACCAAGTGTTGGGTTTTTGGTGAGCCCGGTTGGAAAACCAAGTTGGGTTTTGGATTGTGAGCCTGGTAAAACAATCCGACTATATTCTGATAGTGAATATAGTAAAAATTTCAAGTGGTATCTTGGGTAGTGGACGTAGGAGCAGGGTGCTCCAAACTACTATAAAATTGCTGTGTTTGCATTATGCTTTCTCTATTTGTGTTTACTTCCGCTTTTAATTATTTGAAACACAGCACCTCCATACTAAAGTAGACTCAAAAGAGCACATATCTGATTAAATTTCTTAAGTTTCCAATTCACCCCACTCTGGAAAAGCTACCTAGACAACAACTGGTATCAAAGCAGTCTCCAAACTTAATTAGAGTAAAGATTAATGGCTCATATCATGAGTACTTTTTTAGATGAAGGCCAATCATCTATTAGTCCTCACTGTTCACTAGCATGAATTATTCATAATGGAAAGCTAGAATAAAGATATACATTCAAGCTATTGATTTTCAATTATGGAAGGTCATTCTTAAGGGTCCACAAATACCCATGATTAAAGTTGATGGTGTGGATGTCCAAAAACCTGAAGAGGATTGGGATGATCACGAGATCGGCTTCTCAGTGGGGTCAGTTGTCGATGGCAAGCGATCGGGGTTCTTCATTCTGGGCTACTGGGGGAGCTGCTCCCTCATACTTTTCGAGGTAGCCATGCTTGATCATGTCTTTTATCTTCTTCTTCAAGTGGCGGCATTCCTCGGTGTCATGGCCATGGTCCCGGTGGAAGCGGCAGTAGTGAGACCTGTCACCTCCAGCGAATGGCTTAGCGAGGGAGGTTGATGCAAGAAGCGCTCACCCTCAATCTCCATCAGGATCTTTATTCTCGGGGTGAGGAGAGGAATGAACTTTTCTTCTTGGTGGGGTCAACTCTAGGTCTCAGCCCGACCATGAGACTGGCACCGTCTTCTAGATTGGGGGAGCGAATGCCTCCCCAATGGCTTGCCTCTTTGACGGCCTCCCGTCTAGCTCCCTTCTGGTGTGGTTAGTCTTCCACACACGGATGTACTAGTGGGCCTAGAGGAGGAGCTCCGAGAAGATCTTCAGAGGCTTCTTGTCTAGGAAATAGGTGAAGCAGGGGTCCATTGATAGGGACATCAAGAGCAGACAAGAATTTTAAGGTCCCATGAAGATCTCAGAGTAATGTCTTCAGAAGTTGGTCAATTTTTTTTATGAATACATTGAGTCCTGTAATAAAGTGAGTCAATTAGATTCAATAAGTCCATTGAGTCTTATTTAGTTGAGTCCCTTGTTTCAGTCCAATGAGTCCATGTAATTCTCATTCAAGAGGAGAGTCACCAGACCTTGAGATTCACTAAGCCCTCAACCAAAGCTGGACTACATGCACTTACTCAAGCCACCCTAGCCCATGAGCCAAGGATCCTTTCATGCCACCCAAGACCCCCAAGTAGGGTGCTTCCCAAGCCCACATGAAGATTGGCACCCCAACCACCCTATGTCCACAAGAGTGGTGCCCTCTCAAGCTCTCCTGTATTGGCGCCCAGTCCAAGCCCCAAGCCAAGAAGAAGTGGCACCTAACTCAAGCCCACAAGATTGGCACCCACTCCCAGGACCATTCATGGTTGGCGCCCCTCCCAGCCTAACAAAGAGGGCACCCCTCCCAGTCCAATGTGGTTTTGCTACCCAAGCCTAAGAGGAGTCAAGTTCCCAAGCCCAGAAGAGAGTCACATGTCCAAGTCCAACAGGGAATTGAGTTTCTTGGCCCGCAAGTTTTGTAATCCAACTTTGACAGGGAGTCTAGGGAGCTAAGTGAATCTATAAATACCCACCTCCTTCCCCTTGTAATGAATAACTTTTGATGAATGAAATTTGAGTTTTTTTTCTTCCAATTGCCTTTGTTCTTTAAGAACATCGACCTCCATGAGGGAGTGGGTGTGAGGCCCAATTATCTTTCAAACCCTAGCACTCTTACAAACCCTAGCCATCCCCTTCTCTCTTCATCTAATCAAACCCTAGCCACCCCATCTCCAATCATCTTGACCGCCCCCTCTCATCTCCCTTCTAGGACGCCCCTCATCTTCTTCATCTTGGCCGCCCACACCAACCTCCACCAAACCCTAGGCTGCCCCACTCCTCCTCTTCTAGGCAGCATCTTTAGAGTTCTAAGCATCCTCTCCCAGCATCCAGGCTACCAAGTTCATCTCCAGGTCTCCCCATCATGCCAGGCATCTTCATCTCCTACCAAGCCACTGATTAGCCCCGACGATCCTCCCGCTCTCCTTCTCCTTCAATCAATCATCTTATATTTTTCCCATCTTCCTAAGCCCTAACCTTGATGTTTGCAGGATCCCTCAGGAGAAATGCACCTTGGATGAAGTCTTCCTTGCCCTTGAAGTCATCTAATAAAAAGCCGATGGATCTGCGATTAAAATTGCTCCGTCATCTAGGCACCGATATGAGAGGAGCGATCTTATCTTCAACAAGAAAGAATCATTTCCTGGTATTTAAAACCCAATCCCTTCTCTCTTTGTCTAGTTTTTTGAGGTTGAACATGTTCCTAATAGGATTCTTAATCCTAGGACCTTTTTCTTTATTTCTTTGATAGTTTCTAGTATACGGGTAGAACTTTAATGTTACTTGAAAATCCTAACCTAGTCTTGCTTTCATTCGGGAACAAAACCATTAAATATTGCTCTCTTTAATCTTTTTTTTTTTTATGTTCATCCCTGTCATGTCATGCATCAATTTAGAGTCGTCCCTCGTCAAATTTGGTATCAAAGCAGGATTAGGACATGTTCTTGCATCATAGTTTAGAATTTCTGCATGCTAAAATCTGCATCGCATCAAAACCAGGGCTGCTTATCCATCAAATCCTTCCTTTTTTCTTCTGATTTTTGCATCAATTGATCTCTATTTTATCCTCTTTCTTCGTTTTTTTTCTTGATTTTTCAGATTCGAAAACAGGGAAAAAATATGCATGAACCAAAACCCTAACAAAAAAATTGCTTGCTGAAATCTTCACACTAGTCAAAACCTAGGGCTAATTTACCACTAAAACCTTGCTGTTTTTGTTGATTTTTGCACCAATTGATCTCTGTTTAGTCCTCTATTCTTTGCAATTTTTTAAATTTTTTTTGATCTGAAAATAGAAAACAAAATCTGCAGGAGACTTAAAGACTAGTTGAAATTTCTGCAAAAATAACCTAGGGCTGAAATTAGTTTACATAAAACCCTCCAACTTAATTTTCTTGTGCTTAATTAAACTGAAAATAATCTTCATTAATCTGCCATCTGCATTAAAAAAAAAAAAACTCTCTGCAATTTTTTCTGATTTTTTAGTTCCTGTTGCATCTTAGGTTCATGTGTGTGCATCATAACTAAATCACCTTAAGGGCATTTTTGCTATGTCAGATAAGGAAGGATGTCATTACCTTTCTGATGGGGGACAAAAATAAAATGATGAATGGAAAGTTTTAGCAAGCTAACCAGCAAGCAAACTTGAGCAATTAATTATCAAATAAATGGTCTAAATTAATCCAAGAAAAGAATCTTCATAAGGAGACTAGTTGATCTAAGTTACAATACCCGTAATGTAGATCTAGTTCAAAATAAAGATTAGGATCTTCATGGCAAGGAAACCATTACCACTAGGATAAGTATATTCAAAGATCAGATCAAATGAAGCTTTGGTAGAGTTTCATACAAACAGTGATGGCTAAAATTTTGATGGAAGAAAGAAGAAGCTCTCAACACTCATGGCTTAAGGACTTAAGGAAAGATGATTCGATCTCTACTTTGGGACTCTACCTTGCTCTTGATCAATGGCAGGAGACTTCCTCTTGGATGTGGAACTGAGAGAACTGCAAACAACACTTGGAATTAGACATGGAAGGGGGAATTGAGGTTGGAATGGAAATAAGAAAGAAAGGGAAAGAAACAAGGCCGGCGGCTTGGAACTTGGGGCTTGAACTTGGAGCACTCAACAATGGCATCACACTCTTCAATCTTCGAAGAAGCAATCACTCTCCACACACACACTCAAAGATCTCTCACTCCCTTCTCAAACATGAATTTAAACACCAACTTAAAGGACTAAATCACTCCAACTAGAAGAGCTAAATCACTCCATACAAGAAGAACTCAAGATAGAACTCAACAAGAAGAAAACCTTCATTAATTCTCAAAATATTTCATACATGAAATGCCTTACAAGGGGAGCCTTGGACCCTATTTATAGCCTTAGAGGTCGGCTAAAGTGAGGAGGGGAGGTGGAGTTAGGTTAGATAACCATTTCTAGTTAAATCCAACTCCTTTGGTTACATAGTTGCAATAAGAAACAACTTCCACGTAAGAGGTTGTAACAACTTGCTATGTGGCACCTAGGTGGCTTTGACATGGCTTTTAATTACTGATGTGGAGCCCTAGGTGTCATGTGATGTGGCATCCCACATGGCAAGTTGGTTGGGAGGTTGTTGGGTGAGTGAGGAGTGGTCCCTTGCTTTCCCACAAAATGCTTGATGTGTTGTTTCTCATGTCTCTCAAAATGTGTCCCATGTGAAGAATAAAATGGACTTCTAAGAGGTGGCATCATGGGCTTCAAAAGGTGGTATCTTGACTTGCTTGGGCTTTGACATGGGCATGCTTGAAGTTGGTGTTGATCTAGATTGAGTCGACTCAAGGGATCGGTGGCCTTCTTTCATGAGTTAGCTTATGAATTAGTCTTTGTTTTCAAGGGTTTGGTGAGCTTCATTCCAAGGTTCTCATTAATCTTAAGTACACTATATTAGCTATAAAAAATATCAAGAGAATTAGTTGAAAATATTTTTTTGTTGTTGATGTCCCATTAATTCTCTCGGGGTGGAAAAGAGCTCGACTCCATCGAGTAGGAATCAGTCTGACTTTGATAATACTTTAGTAGGTCAGGATTGATTCTTTATAGATCCTCTCAAGTTATCCATGAGTCATCAGAATCAGGACATCCTTGCCAATGAACCAAGTAGCGCTGATAGTCTTTGTTTTGAGTAGTGATAATCTTGTCATCTAAGAGTCGCTCAATCCTATCTCACCGCTTTGGAAATATGGTTGGTGGACACTCAAAGGTTGGCTCACTCTCAAAGGTAGAATCAAGCCCGACTGGCTCACTAGGTATCATTGTCGGTTCCTTGTACTCTATTAGATCTGAAATGTTGCGAGTGGAACTAATACCAAAGTCGGATGGTATATCTAGCACATATTAGGTCCAATTTTTCTTACTATTTTGAAAATGACCTTCACATGGCATAAATCGTTTTGAGCCTAATCAAGACATAGTATCCTTCCTGAAATTCTTTGGCTTTTTTTTATAAAAGTTAGCCATATGCTTGTTAATTTTATTACTCAAAATTTATTTTACTAATCATGCTATGCATATGACTCTCGCAATCATGGACACTTATGCATGGGAAGGTCAAATGACATCAAATGATAAAACACAAATGACACCAAAACAAAACAAGCTCAAATGGACTTTATTATCTTTGAACTAAACTTTATTGTCGGGCTAGGAAACAAGGTTCCTAATTTCCAATATTCTCTTAAATGACTTTGAAGACTCTGGCACACAACTTCAGGTAAGTGGTGGTGAATCTTAATTTAGTTCCTGATATATGCCATAAAGTCTTAAAAATGTAACTATTGAATATTGCTGAGACCAGATCATGGTATGGTGGATGTCCCAGCTTGGTGGAATAGGAGAGTTCATGTAACATAGTTGTGAATTAGGCTCAGGACAATTATCAGGTGATGTGGAACTATGCTCTGATACAAGAAGAAGGGTGATGGGGGATGACATGCACAAAATTGACCCTAAAAATCCGTACAAATACCGATGCTTATAATGAACACAGATTCAAATGGGGTAGATCTTAGATCATGCATTCCCTCATGCTAGACTCAATAAATAACAAAGAACCAGGACTCAATGATGCAGAACGAAAGCTCTGATACCCAAAATGATGCAGAACGAAAGATCTGATACCAAAAATGATGCAGAATGGATATGTGGAATGCGGAAGCAAATTAAAATTAATATATTTTTTTTATTTATTTATTTTCAGAAGTCGACTTTGACTCAAAGGAAAGATACTAATGTTGAAAAAACTAAGAAATGACTGAAAGCACAATTAAAAGGAGTGGATTATCAGAGTAACTCAGAAGTAGGATCGCTTGGGATTGAGAAACCCCCAGACCTAGGGTTTACTCCTCTTTCAAGAAACAGACGAAGAGAGAAGAGAAGGTTTTATACCTGACTGTGATATCTCTCGTTGCTTCAATTGAAGGACACTCTCGAGCAGATTGTAGGATCCTTGGAGACAGGGTATCTTCGCAATGGATCCTCGGATTGTAGTCCTATGGCAAGGTTGGCCTTCTTCTTGAACTCAGGATCTGGAAGAAGAAGAACAAAAAAAACCAGAAACTCAAAGAAAGACACTCTGACTTGAGTACTTAATGAAGATTGTTGGATGTAGAAGCTCCGGAGATCTTGATACTGATCTGACTCTCCTTTGAACTGGCTCTGTAGTTGAAACAGTTGATCTGAACCTGGATGCTAGTGACCGGCTTCGATATGGAAGAGAGGGGCCGTTGGATGAAGATGGAAAATTAGGGTTTGGTGGTGGTGGAGTAGAGATGGGTGGACTAAGCTATGGTTTTGGGGTTGGAGATCTCACACCTCCTCAAGGTTCCTAGGGAACCCAGATTTACTCCCTCACGGAGCTCAACACCTGAATACAAGTGCGAAGAGAGAAACACAAAGTTGCTCACAAAGAAATTGATTTCATTCATCAGTTTTTTCAAGAGTTACATAGAGTTGAATATATAGACATAACAAAAAATAAAATTTCGTACACTTTCCATGTGGGACTAATAGGACTAACCCACACTTTAGACAGCAAATTCTCTTCCCAAGACTCCTTCCATGAGTGGGCAGCCCAAAAACTCCAAGAAAACTTGAAAATCAGCTCCAAATGGCAGGTTATGGGGGTGTCTCCTAGTATCTCTCCATGAATCAAGGATTTTCCCTTCATGGTTTGGCTCTTTTGGACACCTCCTAGTCTTGCTCCACAAGTTTAGGCTTCTTCCTTTCATGGCTTTGGCACTTTAGGAAACTTTTGGGTGCCTCCTTGATTTTCTCCCCAAGACATGCTCTCTTCCCTTTTATAACTTGGATTTTTATGGAACATTGTGGGGCACCTCCTTGATCCTCTCTTCAAGAAAAACTCTTGCCATCCTGGCTTGGGTTTATCTGTAAAGAAGTTGGCTCCTCCTTGGATTAAGGTATCTTGATGGATTTCTTACCCAAGTGGCGCATGAAAGAAGGGACCTGCTTTCTTGTGGTGTGGGGACCAAGGCACACTGGATGGAGATGTGGTGCCTCCTGGACTCTGGCGTGTGGCTGGGAGTGTGGCGCCCACATGCTTGGGCCTAGGAGAAAAAATTGGGCACCTTGGACCTTGACTTGATTTAAAAAATGGCACCAACCTGGAGAAGACCTAGACCACTACTAGGACTTGTACTGAGTCAACATGACTCAACAAATTTAAATTGTAGGGAAATACAGACTCAAGACTAAAATTGAGTTGACCAAGTCAACCATAATTACAAAACCAGAAAATCCTAATTCTTCGGGCAAGGTCAATCAGAGATCCAGATGGAGCCCTGAAGTCTTCTTCTGAGTCTGGTGCCCGCACCAATTCTCCCGGGATGGGAGGAACTCGACCTTGTCGAGTATGGATCAAGTTGGCTCTGGTATCTCTCCAAGAGGTCTGGGTCCAATTCTTGTAATTCTTCTCGGGAGATCCAAGAGTTATCAGAATCTGGCCTTCCTTGCCAGCGGACCAGGTATCTTTGGTATCCTCGATTACGAGTAGAGATAACCTGATCATCCAGGATCTTTTCAATCTGCTCTTTCCTCACAGGCCAGTTTGTTGGTGGACACACAGGATTGGGTTCACTCTCAAGAGCAGGATTAGGCTCAAAAGGCTCACTGGGAATCACAGCTGGCTCTCTATACTCTACTAGGTCTGTAATGTTGAAAGTGGAGCTAATGCCTAGTTCTGAAGGCAACTCGAGCACATAGGCATTGGATCCTACTCTCTTCACCACTCTAAATGGTCCAGCTCTTCTAGCATGTAACTTTCTAACGGTTCCAGGAGGAAACCGTTCAGGCCTTAACCTAATCATTACATAGTCTCTCTCAATAAAAGTTTTGACTCGTCATTGAGAATCAGCCAACTTCTTATAAGTTTCATTACTTAAAGTTATTTTGGCATGAATTTCTTTATGCAAGTCCTTTATATGCTATGCAAGTGCATCAAGAGACTTGTATGTGTGGGCTAATAGTGAAATCAGATCAAGTGGTGTGTGAGGCTTGTATCCATGAACAATTTCAAAGGGACTCTAGCCTATAGACCTATTGATCTAAACATTGAATGCAATTTCAGCCCTGGACAAAATACAAATCCCAATTCCTGGTGCTCTCAATCAAACCAAAATCTGAGCCAAAGCCTAGTAAAGGGTCAAGAAAACTAAACTAGACTGACGACGCATTCCTAAAGAATGAACTTTATCCAAAGGAACCCTAGGTCTAAACCTAACAAACTAAGGCTCTCTAGGTTTGACCTTGGATCGGAGGATGGCATGCAGAGCATGAAAACTTATCATGGGTGCCTAGTAGGTGCCATAAGGTCTTCCAGAAGTAGGTGGCAAACCTAATAGGTTCTGACACGTGGTTCACTCTAAAGACTTTGACAAAGTTTACTTGGATGGTGTAAGAAGCATTGGAAGTCCTAGAGAAAGGGAGGAGATATGAGGTGGGGTCTCGAATTACCTGTTGACTAAAGGTGGTGACCTGAAGGTTTGAATGGTGATCTATGAGTGTCAACTGGTCATCCTTACGAAAGGAAAAGTTTGCTACTCCCAGGAATGGATCAAGAGATGGTTCGGGAAGTAGCCTAGGACATGTGATTGCAATAGTTATGGTTTGTTCTCTAAGCAAATAATGATCCTTTCTCAAGAACTGGATTAGAGAATGATTCATGGAAGGGCCTATGGATGATGACCTCAAGACCTGAAAATTGACCTATGGGTGCGGAAAGGTATACTCTATAAAAGGGTAGGTCAGTCATGCGAAGGAAGGGGTCTGGAGCCATAAGGAGGACTTCTACAGGACTGGGTGAATCAATCCGCTCAAGACAAGGATGTTCAACTGAGATTACGGGAGAGACCTTAGTGGCTGGGCATGGGACAAGGTCCAATTGTAAGAGGCTTGATTCAGTCATCCTAAGGAGAGGATCTACCATAGGGTGGGCAAACTTAAACAGTTCAGTGCAAAGATCTTCAATTGGTACTTGGGGAATGACTGTCATTAGGGATACACACTGATATCTCGGGCTAACACGATGAGTTCTTCCTGGGGTTATTTGACTAAAGGAACCTTGTTCTCACAAATCTCTTGAATTTCTGAACTAGGTCCTATCACTTGGTTGCTTTCCAATGTCTCCTCAGGTAAGGAACCAATAGTATCGATGTCACATTCTTCAAGTTCTTCCCCCTCATATTCATCAACTAGACTCAAGCCAGCATCATATACTTCCTCGATGCCATCTTCAATGGGTTTCGGGTCAGTGGTAATCGGGTCAACTGATTCTGGGCTTGTCATACCTAACCCTTCTTCCTCATTGGTAGGCTTGGGTTCTCCCTCATTAATGTCATCCTTAGGATTCTTACCACTTAGCTATGCACAAGCCAGTCCTATGCATGGGCACTGACTAGATTTATGGCCTCTTTCTCCACAAAACAAACATTCTTGCATATAGGAACCTGGGTCACACTGGGTTTCAAGCTAGTAGAGACCTTACTTGGGCATGGGTGTGGATCTAAATGGTTTGATCTAGAAGACATGGGTTGTTGAGTGACTGGTCTAGAATATTGTAAGGACCTCTCATAGACACGATCCACACTATAGATATCATGGTTAGGCTTCCTAAGGTTATGCTCGGGATCACGGTATAAGGTCCTCCTAGGCTCTTGGCATGGATGAGGTTGGTTTCTATTAAATTTTGTATCAGGGGTCCAATTTTGATGTCTACGTTTCTCAAGTACTTGGACTCGATCCCTAAGCTGGGTAAAATTCTCATGGACTTGTTCTTTACACTGGGTAACAGTAGCAGTCATATCCTGACTCAATTTGTTCATACTTTTAAGAGCTCTAACCATGGCCTCTAAATCAGTTGGTTTGACCAGGTTGGTAGGGTACTCCATTCCGGATACATGATGATGCAAGCAACACACAGAATGTGACTAGACTAAAGCGACTACTGGCTCATTAGACCTAGAGTCCAAACTAGATGCCCAATCAGAGTGGCAAGCTAGCCTGTAGTAACTCTGGACTCAGCCAGGCAGGTGTAAGGGGAGTGTTAGGTCCCTAATTGCCAATCCTAGACACCAATCAGTGATTGGCCAGGTAGGCGGACCAGCACACAAGCCCTTCGGGACGTAGTCCCTGAACCACCATTCTAGACACTGAGTACAAAGCACACACAGAGTAACTAGACAAACTGACTCAACACTAGCCTTGACCCGACTTGTTGATGTCCCTAGCCCTAGGGCAAATTAAGTCTAATAAATTTTAAAGTTAGGCTTAGGATCGAATGAGTGGCTGGTGGTTTTGGGCTAAGAGAGGTTATCAACTCCTCCCCTTATCTTAGATGCTCAAATGCCCTTAAGATGAATTAGGAGATGATCACTCCAAAAATTTGAATTGCAGAAACACAAAAATAGAGTTGCAGTAATTTAACTCTCAGAAATTTCACGGAAACCAATAAATAACAAAAACATTATATAAAATAGCTTCAATTATACTGGTTCCAGAAAAATAAAAATCATACAATTTAGAGTTACCTGCAGTGAGAAACAATTCCTCTAACAGGATAGTTACAGACTGAAAACATGGTGCTTCCCCCGTTTACAATTCCTGCTACGAAGTTGTAACCCAGCGGATCCCCTACATGCCCTAGGAACACCCCGTGGAATGGGAAGAGGAGGTTTGAACCTCGCATCGTTCCTAGGACCGGACGTCCTGGGGAGTCTACTTCGAGCAGACAAAGTAAAAAGGAGAGACACTCAAACCAAACAAGACAGAAACCCTAGATAGGGCTCTGATACCAAAAATGATGCAAAACGAAAGCTCTGATACCAAAAGATGCAGAATGAAAGATCTGATTCCAAAATGATGTAGAACAGATATGTGGAATGCGGAAGAAAATTAAAATTAATGTATTTTTTTTATTTATTTATTTTCAGAAGTCGGCTTTGACTCAAAGGAAAGATAAACTAATGTTGAAAGAAACTAAGAAATGACTGAAAGCATAATTAAAAGGAGTGGATTATCAGAGTAACTCAGAAGTAGGATCGCTGGGGATTAGAACCCCCAGACCTAGGGTTTACTCCTCTTTCAAGAAACAGACGAAGAGAGAAGAGAAGGTTTTATACCTGACTGTGATATCTTTCGTTGCTTCAATTGAAGGACACTCTCGAGCAGATTGTAGGATCCTTGGAGGCGGGTATCTTCGCAATGGATCCTCGGATTGTAGTCCTATGGCAAGGTTGGCCTTCTTCTTGAACTCAGGATCTGGAAGAAGAAGAACAAAAAAAAAACCAGAAACTCAAAGAAAGATACTGACCTGAGTACTTAATGAAGATTGTTGGATGTAGAAGTTTTGAAGATCTTGATACTGATCTGACTCTCCTTTGAACTGGCTCTGTAGTTGAAACAGTTGATGTAAACTTGGATGCTGGTGACCGGCTTCGATGTGGAAGAGAGGGGCCGTGGGATGAAGATGGAAAATTAGGGTTTGGTGGTGGTAGAGTAGAGATGGGTGGACTAAGCTAGGGTTTTGGGGTTGGAGATCTCACACCTCCTCAAGGTTCCTAGGGAACCCGGATTTACTCCCTCACGGAGCTCAACACCTGAATACAAGTGCGGAAGAGAGAAACACAAAGTTGCTCACAAAGAAATTGATTTCATTCATCAGTTTTTTCAAGAGTTACATAGAGTTGAATATATAGACATAACAAAGAAATAAAATTTCATACACTTCCCATGTGGGACTAATAGGACTAACCCACACTTTAGGCATCAAAATCTCTTCCCAAGACTCCTTCCATGAGTGGGCAGCCCAAAAACTCCAAGAAAACTTGAAAATCAGCTCCAAATGGCAGGTTATGGGGTGTCTCCTAGTATCTCTCCATGAATCAAGGATTTTCCCTTCATGGTTTGGCTCTTTTGGACACCTCCTAGTCTTGCTCCACAAGTTTAGGCTTCTTCCTTTCATAGCTTTGGCACTTTAGGAAACTTTTGGGTGCCTCCTTGATTTTCTTCCAAGACATGCTCTCTTCCCTTTTATAACTTGGATTTTTATGGAACATTGTGGGGCACCTCCTTGATCCTCTCTTCGAGAAAACTCTTGACATCCTGGCTTGGGTTTATCTGGAAAGAAGTTGGCTCCTCCTTGGATTGAGGTATCTTGATGGATTTCTCTCCCAAGTGGCGCATGAAAGAAGGGACCTGCTTTCTTGTGGTGTGGGACCAAGGCACACTGGATGGAGATGTGGCACCTCCTGGACTCTGGCGTGTGGCTGGGAGTGTGGCGCCCACATGCTTGGGCCTAGGAGAAAAAATTGGGCACCTTGGACCTTGACTTGATTTAAAAAAATGGCACCAACCGGGAGAAGACATAGACCACTACTAGGACTTGTACTGAGTCAACATGACTCAACAAAATTTAATTGTAGGGAAATACAGACTCAAGACTAAAATTGAGTTGACCAAGTCACCCTAATTACAAAACCAGAAAACCCTAATTCTTCGGGCAAGGTCAATCAGAGATCCAGATGGAGCCCTGAAGTCTTCTTCTGAGTCTGGTGCCCGCACCACTCAAAGATTGAGAAATCCTTGATCAAGGACATGCACACATTTCAATGTTTTAGATCTAAAGTAGGTAAAGAGAGATAGGACCTTACGATAGTAATTGCTATTTTCTTATGAAGAGATCACTTAACCTTGGAAGATGCGGCCTGGGTGATCAACAATCAGTTATCCAATGATAGGCATCAGGAGCATGGTTTGATGGCTAGGATCCCTTCAAGGCTCGGTATCGGAAAGGCCCTACAAGATTTAATCATGGATTAGATTAGCCAAAACCGAAACACAATGGGTTAGATCAGCCCAAACCAAGACAAAAGGGATTAGGTCGGCCCAAAACAAAACACATCATGGCTTAGATCAAATGAACAACCCAAAGCCAAAATGAAACTCAACCCAAATTAAGGTAAACAGGGCTTATTCCAATTTGGAATAAATTTGGGATAAGTGTGGAATAGAAGGAATAGCTGGAATAGCTATTCCTGTCTTCTTTCAACAGCAACTCGACGAGTCTTCTTCATAGCAACAGTTGAACACTTCGTAAAACAGGGTAGTGAGCTTGAAGCTTTGTGGGGCAGAGGCTTGGAGGTGAAGACGACATCAAGGTGGACCGGAGGAAGGAGGTTCGGTGACGGACGGGTCAGAGGGGGAAGCAGAGCAGCCGACCGAGAATAGGGGCTGAGAGCTCGGGATGTCCGGAAGGGATACTGTGATCTCGGGAATAGGGGAGGCATGCTCAGTTCGGGCGAGACTTCGATGGAGAGCTGGTCCGGAGAAGAAGCCGGCATCGGGGATGTCCAGAAATGCTGCTATGAGCCCAAGGAGCAGGGAGGTGAGCCAGGCCTGGGTCAAAACTCCGTGGAGCAGTGATCTAGAGCTACAGATGGAGTTGCAGCGGACTGGAGGAAGGAGGTCTGGTGACGGACGGGCTGGAGGGGAGAAGTCAAGCGACTCGGGGTCGTTTGGAAGAACACCGAGAGGAACGGGAGCTTCTTTGGACTTGTGAATAGGGGAACTGGGCGGAAGCTTCGTGGGATGGTAGCTCGGGGATGACGACATCGGGGCGATCTCGGAGCTTTGTTTCTGGTGGGGAGTCGGGCTCCAGTGGAAGAACGACTGGGCAGACGTCTGGAAAGGACGCGGAGAGCTTAGGAGCAAGGAGGAGACGATCCCAAAACTAGTAGAAACTATATTAGGGAGGGTGGTCCAAAAAGAAGTTGGCATCGGGGACGTCGAGAAATGCTGTTGTGAGCCTAAGTAGCAGGGGCGGTGAATCAGACCAAAAGGATCGGAGGTGGATGGTTGGGTGACGAAGGACCGAGAGGAGGGAGGGTCGGGCGATGGGAGGATCGGTGGAGGGCTGTTTGGGTGATTGGAACCGGAGGAGGGTGTTCAAGCATGGGAGGCTAGAGGAGGGAGTTCGGGCGATGGTGAACTGGGGAAGGTTCACGGATGACAGGATGCTTCCGGACGATGGAGGCTAGAGGAGAGGGGTCTGGACCAGAGGAGGGAGGTATGGACCGGAGGAGGGGGGGTCTGGACTGGAGGAAGAAGGTTGTGGGCGACGGGAAGACCGGAAGGGGAAGTTTTGGCATCTCAAGCGACTGGTGCAACCGTTTCTTCTTGGTGGTGGGGTAGCCATGGGCTTGGGAAGATGATTGATCTTTGGAAAAGGTTAGTGGGGCTTTGGAGCAGGGGAGTTTTGGAGCAGATGGAGGTGGTCGTGGAAGAGAAAGAAGCAGTGGTGAATGGAGTTAGAGGGAAGGGAGGACAGTGGGACGATGGAGACAGATGAGGCCTCACACCTCCTAATGTCACAGTCACGACGAAGAATCGGACGGGGCCTCACACCCCTCGAGGTTACCTTGGCAATGAAGGCAGTTGGAGAAGAAGGAGAACAAGATTTGTTTTCATTGCCATTCATTCATTTTTCTTTCTTTGCTCAAAATGATCCTTAATATCGGCTTTCAACCGGGTTCCAGAAGGCTCTAAATGATGAGTTTAAGGCTAACTAATCCGAGGATTAGTTACAAGATACACTAATTAGAGAACATGGCTGTTAGAGTTTGTTACAGCCATGCGATTTTGTGGGATTTTCCTCTATTTTTTTAATTGCAAAAATTGAAGCAAAATTCTGGAATTTTCCTGACACTTGGGATTTGGTTTGGCTGTGACTTAAGTTAGCTCAGAGTCTCGGGTCGTCTGGACGTTGCAGGTCCTATTCTCCTTGTTCTGTGATCCAGATGGGTTCTTGAGGCTTGGTCTTGGTCTTGGTGTCCTCACCATTTCTCCTGGGGTGGGAGGAACTTAACCCCATCGAGTAAGGGTTTGTTTGGCTTTGATACTCTTCCAAGAGATCCAGATCAATGCATTGCAGGTCCTCTCTGGTAATCCACAAGTCCTTTGATTTAGGATGACCTTGCCATTTTACCAAGTAGCTCTGATAGCCATTTCATTGAGCACTGACATATAGATCATCCAGGATTCGCTCGATCTTCTCTCTTGGCTCAGGCCATTTTTGTGGACACTCAGGCCAGGCTCTCTCTCAAGTAAAGGGTCAAGCCCGAATGCCTCACTAGGAATTATTGCCGGTTCCCTATACTCAGTTAGATCAGAAACATTGAAAGTTGAGCTAATGCCTAAATCAGGGGGTAACTCGAGCACATAGGTATTGGGTCCAATTTTTTTAATAATTTTATAGGTCTAGTACTTTGGGAATGTAGCTTCTTGATGGTTCTAGGAAGAAATCGTTCATGTCTGAGTTTTATCATGATAAAATCCCCTATAGAAAATTCTTTGAAATATTTTCTAGAATCAGCTTGTCTTTTATAAGCATCGTTACTCATTTTGATCTTTTTTTGGGTGATTTCCTTATGCAAATTTCTAGCATGCTGTGCAAAAGATTCGGTTGATTCAAGCACTCTAGCATGCAAAGGCAAGGGAATCAGATCAAGTGGTTTATTAGGATGGTCATAAGGTCAAATTGATGAATGGAGATTTTGGTCAAAGTAAGTATAGATTTTTCATGCAAGGAAGGCTTAGTTAGTTCCAGAAAAAGGTCATCAACAGGAATGAGCTCTTTACAAGGGGCTGAATTAAGTCTTGGATTGAGGTTCAAAGAGTGGGTTCTTCCTGAGGGCATTGATTTACAGGAACCAGGTCCTCACTAATTTCTTGTCGCTCTGGTGTTTCCGAACTAGGCTCAATAATCTTATCTCCTACATGGACTTCCTTATGTAAGGTACTAGAGTTGAAATCTTCTCCTTCATACTCATCTGATACTCATGTCAGCCTCATACATTTTCTCAATGGGCTCAAACTTGTCCTCTTCCTTCCCTTGCTCTTCAATCTGGGGATACCCTAAGTCTTGAATATTAGTGCACTTAATTTGTACTTCAGGATTCTTGTTCCTATCATTCATATGAATTAATTGGACAATAGAAGTTGGTTGGTCTAAGGGAAGTTGACTAGGGTTGGGTTTGGGTTCAAAGGTACTAACCCTCCTAGGCTTAACTTGGTAGTTCATGAATTTTCTTTGATATAACTCAAATTCCCTAGCTGTGTCATAGGCTTCTTCCAGGCTATAAATCTTGTAATGGAGAGTTCTCGCAGAATATCCCTACGTAGACCATCTCGAAACCTAGCTATGGTCTCAGACTTAGATTCAGTGGTGTTACATCTCCTGACAAGCTCCTGGAATTTCTTGATATACTTAGACACTGGCCTATCATCCTGTCTCTGTCGGTACCATCGATCTAAAAGTCTTTGTTCATAGAATCTACCTAGGTACTTATCTCTCAACTTACTTCTCATGTCTCTCCAAGTACTTATTTCCTCTCCTTTGTGATAACATTCACGCTCAATAACATACCAATATGACCTAGCATGTTGGGTGAACTTGGTTTTGGCAACCTAACCTATCCTAATTCCGATATGTTGTGCACTCAAAATATTGATCCATTTGTTCTTCCCAATCAATATACACCTCAGGGTCTAGGCTTCCATAAAAGTGAGGGCATAAGGTTTGGTGCGCCTAATGGGTCTTTCCTCTAGTTTGGTCATTGGAGAAAAATGGAGTCTCAGTTTTATGCTCAAATGGTGGCCTAGGGGTTCTCTCCATGGAATCAAGTCATGCCTCACATTGGTTTAACCTGGTCAATGGGAAGACAATTAAGCAGACATTTAGGCAAAGTGTTTTTGACATGGTTTTTTACTGGGCTTCTTGTGGGTTGTCCATGGATGACTCAGGCTGATATGAGACTCCTGCTCTAGTGGACATGATTCAAGCAGGCAAAATCGTCTATGGTTTACTAGACCTAGAATCTCACTAGTTGCCTAAGTCAAGATGCCAAACCAGTCTGTAGTAACTCTGTTCTTGGCCAGGTAGGTGTAGGGGAGTGGAGGTCCCTGATTGCCAACCTTAGATACCAATCTGGGATTGGCCAGGTAGGCGGACCAACTCACTAGCCCTGAATAACAAAGCCTAGACACAAGAGCAGCAGCACACACAAAATGGGCTGACGCTATGAATAGATACTTAGTCTTGACTTGACCAGTTGGTGTCCCTAAGCTTTCTAGAATAAAAGTACATTTCTACTGGATTTTAATTAAAAGCTTGTGTCCGAAATGCTGGGTGGTTGTTTTGGGCTATGGAATAATGAAGTCCTTCCCTTATATTATGATATTGCCGCCCTTAAGTAGCTTAATACAAAATATGAAATGCATACTCCATGATTTTAATGGAAACTAAATAAAATAGAATTGACACATACACACACATGTATATATATATATTATTTTGTATGCTTGCGATAAAACAACTGAAATAAAGAAATACGGTAGAACTAAACCAAGCAAAATAATTAATCAGTTAACAAAATACTGTGGAAAAAATAGTGAGTAAACTAAACAAAAATGCATCTCCTAACTGTGCTCTGATACCAAGAAAGATGTGGAACTACGCTCTGATACCAAGGAGAAGGGTGATGGGGGACGACATGCACAAAATTTATCCTAAAAATCCATACGAATACCGATGCTTATAATGAACACAGATTCAAATGGGATAGATCTTAGATCATGCATTCCCTCATGCTAGACTCAATAAAATAACAAAGAACCAGGACTCAGAGATTGAGAAATCCTTGATCAAGGACATTCATGTATTTCAAAGTTTTAGATCTAAAGCAGGTAAAGAGAGATAGACCTTATGACAGTAATAGCTATTTTCTTGTGATGAGATCACTTAACCTTGGAAGATGCGGCCTGGGTGATCAACAATCAGTCATCCAACGACAGGCACCAGGAGCACGGTTTGATGGCTAGGATCCCTTCAAGGCTCAGTACCGGAAAGGCCCTACAAGATTTAATCACGGATTAGATTAGCCAAAACTGAAACACATTGGGTTAGATCAGCCCAACTAAGACAAAGGGATTAGGTCGGCCCAAAACAAACACATCATGGCTTATATCAAATGAACAGCTCAAAGCCAAAACAAAACTCAACCCAAATTAAGGTAAACAGGGCTTATTCCAATCTGGAATAAATTTGGGATAAGTGTGGAATAGAAGGAATAGCTGGAATAGCCATTCCTGTCTTCTTTTAATAGCAGCTCGACGAGTCTTCTTCATAGCAATAGCTAAATGCTTTGTGGAACAGGTAGTGAGCTTGGAGCTTTGTGGGGCAGAGGCTTGGAGGTGAAGACGGTGTCGGGGCGGACCGGAGGAAGGAGGTCCAGTGATGGACGGCCGGAGGGGGAAGCAGAGCAACCGACCGAGAAAAGGGGCTGGGAGCTCGGGATGTCTGAAAGGGATGCTGTGATCTCGGGAATAGGGGAGGCATGCTCGATTTGGGTGAGACTTCCATGGAGAGCTGGTCCAGAGAAGAAGCCAGCATCAGGGACGTCCGGAAATGTTGCTGTGAGCCCTAGGAGCAGGGAGGTGATCCAGGCCTAGGTCGAAACTCCATGGAGCAGTGATCCGGAGCTACAAATGGAGTTATTACGGACCGGAGGAAGGAGGTCTGATGATGGATGGGCTGGAGGGGGAGAAGTCAGGCGGCTCTGGGTCATCTAGAAGAACACCGAGAGGAACGGGAGTTTCTTTGGACTTGTGAACAGGGAACTGGGCGGAAGCTCGTGGGATGGTAGCTCGGGGATGACAGCATCGGGGTGATCTCGGAGCTTTGTTTTTGATGGGGAGTCGGGCTTCGATGGAAGAACGGTCGGGCAGATGTCCGAAAGGATGCGGAGAGCTTGGGAGCCAGGAGGAGACGATCTCAAACCGAGCCAAAAAATTTGTTGGGGAGGGTGGTCTGCAGAGGAAGCCGGCGTCGGGGATGTCGAGAAATGCTGTGTGAGCCTGAGTAGCAGGGAAGGTGAACCGGGCTGGAAGGACTGGAGGTGGATGGTCGGGTCATGGAGGACCGGAGGAGGGAGGGTCGGGCGATGGAGGATCAGTGGAGGGCTGTTTGGCGACGGGAGACCGAAGGAGGGAGTTCGGCGTGGGAGTCCGGAGGAGGGAGTCCGGGCGATGGTGAACCTGGGAAGGTTCACGGATGACAGGAGTGTTCCGATGACGGAGGCCGGAGGAGAGGGGTCTGGACCGAAGGAGGGAGGTCTGGACCGGAGGAGGGGGGGTCGTGGACCGGAGGAAGAAGGTCGTGGGCTACGGGAAGACCGGAAGGGGAAGTTGTGGCATCTCAGGCGACTAGTGCAAACCGTTCTTCTTGTGGTGGTAGTCGTGGCTTGGAAGATGATTGATCTTTTGGAAGGTCAGTGGAGCTTTGGAGCAGGTGAGTTTTGGAGCAGATAGAGGCGATCGTGGTAGAGAAAGAGGAAGTAGCGGTGAATGGAGTTAGAGGGAAGGGAGGGCAATGGGACGATGGAGACAGATGATGCCTCGCACCTCTTGACGTTGCAGTCGCGATGAAGGCTCGGACGGGGCCTCTTACCCCTCGACATCACCTCAGCAATGAAGGCACTTGGAGAAGAAGGAGAACATGATTTGTTTTCATTGCCATTCATTCATTTTCTTTCTTTGCACAAAACAAGCCTTAATATAGGCTTACAACCAGGTTCAGAAGGCTCTAAATGACAGGTTAAGGCTAACTAATCGAGGATTAGTTACATGATACACTAGTTAGAGAATGTGGCTTTTAGAGTTTGTTACAGCCATGGGATTTCATGGGATTTACCTTTATTTTTTAATTATGAAAATTGAAGCAAAATTCTGGAATTTTCCTGACACATGGGATTGGTTTGGCCGTGACTTGAGTCGGCTCGGCGGTCTCTGGTCGGCTCGATGATGTAGGTCCTATTCTCCTTGTTCTGTGATCCAGATGGGTTCTTGAGGCTTGGTCTTGGTCTTGGTGTCCTCACCATCAGGGATTACAATTTTCATCTTCCATCTCTTCCATTTCCATCTTTCAATTCCTACCATCTCTTCACTTCCAATCCTCATGTTAAATTCTTTTACAGGTTTACAATTTCTTTGGGTTGATCCTTTGGAATTGGTTATAGATTTTCTCTGATGGTCAATACCCCATTAGGTGATCCTTCATTGATCTCTTGATCTAAACCTTCAACATAAATTAATTCCGGATCTTCTATGTTATCCTCAGATTGATCTCCATGGTTTTGTCCTTGGATTTCATTTTGATCATCCCTGTTGTTGATTTCTTTAGGCTGGATAATTATTTTATCTTCAAGTAATTGTTCTTGATCATGTTCGTCCATAAGGTTAGATCTAGCTTCATAAACTTCTTCCTTGGTGCGGACACCAGTGGCACTAGAATAAGGCAGAGGCTTCTTAACCCTCTGTGGATCACTTAAATGACATTCGAATCCACTGTAATAAAGCTTAGTCCAGCTGAGTTGTTTTATGTGAGTCCTGTATTAGTCAGCTCATGTTGAGCTAGTTCAGTCAAGTGTTAGTCAGCTCATGTCGAGCTAATTTTTTTTTTGAGTCCTGTCCAAGCATACTGAAGACTCAAGACCACATCATACAAGTGAAGACCATGTCCAACCTGATTGAAGACATGGAAGTTGAGCCCAAGTCCAACCCAGCTTGAAGATTTGAAGACCCGAGGAGGAAAATTCAGAAAACCCTGATTCCTTGCAGATGCCCTCTAGATATCCAGATTCCCTTCTAGATGCCAGAATATATTCATAGACTAGGGCATCCATGATTCAAGAGGTCCACCTGCATCCTAGCCCAAAGAAATCAAGCCCAGGCGCCAAGCCCAAGCCCCTAAGAAGCAAGATACCAAGGAATATTCCTGCTACCTGACTACCATGCCACCCCAGCTTCCAGAGGCCCAAGCCCCTTTGGGCCGGCCTCTTGCGGCTCTTAGAAGCCCAACATGCGCCCCTAGGTGTCCTTGGAGTGTTGACCAAGTCAAGAGAACTTTTATTGATTTTTTCTACTTAATGTTTCCTTATTTTCTAGCTAGGGTTTGAGTAGGAGTAGGATTCTTTTGTAAAGACTAATGTGTCCTTACTTGGAGCCCAAGACTAAGGGTCTATTTAAAGGACCCTAGTCTCTTATATGAGGATTGATTTTTGATATGAAATAAACCTTGAGTTCTTATATTGCTTTGTGTGATTACCCTGCTGTGTGCATAAAAGAGTTTGAAAGTTCTTCTTCTCGGTGTTTGCTACCATCTTCTTGCCGCCAACCATCCTTCCAGCCCCTACAAAACTTTCTTCCCTTTGTTGTTTTCCTTTGTTTTCTTGATTTCCTCTGAATTTCTAACCCTGACAGGTCATTTGCAGGTCCCCGAGTTCCTACGAATCCAGCCAACCCTCAATCGTACCACCGAGCAGAAAGCCGGGTATCCACAGAGTCTTTAGGCTCGGTTTTCCAAGCCGCATCCATCGAGGAACGAGAGATTCCTTTACTGCGATCTTCACCGGGTAATTCAGATATTGTCAGGTACACCCATTTACCTTCAGTAATTATATTGTAGGAGAACTTGCCCTAACCGAGGCTTCTCAGCCCTGGCGATCCTTCTTTAGTATTTTCTAGGTTCTAATTATATGCTTGGCTTCAAAAATTCATACAAAACTCCTACAACTAATTTTGATCTGAAATTTGGGAATTAATCACCTAACCCTATATATAAAACATACAAAAAGAATTGCATGCATATTAGTCTCGCATCATCTGGTATCAGAGCTTAGATTAGGGCTTGTTTTCTGCAATTTTTTAGTCTATATATGCTCTATTTCTTTATTTATTTATCCATGTTATGAACTCCAAAAATTCTGAAATTTATCTTTCTGAATTCATCATAATTAAAAATATTTTCCAGAATTTCTTCAGATTTTATTTTTGTCTGTGAATTCTCTGCAACCCGAAATATAGCCTGCAAATATTTGGCTTTATTTTTTCAGCAAGACAAGTTTGGAAGTTTTAGGGTTTTGTTTAGTTTCCCTTTTGCATATTTTTTAATTTTAGTATATTTCCTGCATATTAGGCCATAATTTGAAAGTTTTTTTCTATTTAAGAAAATACCAAAATATATATAAAAAATATATATATAATTTCTCAAAAATACCAAAAATATCTAAACCCTAATTTGCATCCTCATATTATTGCCATCATTGCATAATTTACTTTAAGGGCACTCTCTTTATGCCAGATAAGGGAAGGAGGTCATTACCTTTTCTTAGCCCAAAACCACCTCCCTTGCATTCGGTCCCAAGACTAACTTAAAATCGATTAGACTTAATTTGCCCTAGTGGGCTAGGGACACCAATTGGTCGGGTCCGGGCTAAGTGTTAGATCACTGTGTCAAGTTAACCTATGTATGCCTTATGCTCAGTGTCTAGAACGATGATTCAGGGATTCAATCCCGAAGGGCTTGTGTGCTGGTCTGCCTACCTGGCCAATCTCTGATTGGTGTCTAGGCTTGGCAATCAGGGACCTAACACTCCCTTACACCTGCCTAGCTGAGTACATGGTTATTATAGGCTAGTTTGCCACCATGATTGAGCATCTAGTTTGGACTCTAGGTCTAGTTAGCTGTAGTCGGTCTGATCGAGTCTTGCATGAGCACTAGATCAGGGGTTTCATATCACCCACCATCTCCACTTTTGGTCGAACCCATGGATACCTTGAAGCCCAGATTAATGCACTCACTGAGCAACTAACCCAATCCATGGCCTAGATGGCTACACAAACAACTACCCAGTTAATTACACAAATGACTTAGTTGACCCAAACCAATAGCCTCAACCCAACTCAACCTAGTGAAACCATAGAACCCTACCCTATGAGAACCCACTACTCTGACCCATATAGGGAGTCCAATCTTAGGAGAACCCAATACTCTGACCCATATAAGGAGCCCAACCTAGGAGAACCCCTTACCATGATCCCTACCGTGAGGTTGAACCTAGGAGAGACCATCGCCATGACCCTTATTATTATACTGAACCTAGGAGGACCCCAAACCCTGATCCCACCGTGAGGTTGAACCTAGGAGAGCCCATCGTCATGACCCTTATTATGATACTAAACTAGGAGGACCCCAAACCCTGATCCCTACCATTAGGTTGAACCTAGGAGAGCCCATTATCATGACCCATACTATGATACTGAACCTAGGAGGACCCCAAACCCTGATCCCTATCATGAGGTTGAACCTAGGAGAGCCCATCGTCATGACCCATACTATGATACTGAACCTAGGAGGACCCCAAACCCTGATCCCTACCAAAGGTTGAACTTAGGAGAGCCCATCGTCATGACCCATACTATAATACTGAACCTAGGAGGACCCCAAACCCTGATCCATACCTTGAGGCTGAACCTAGGAGAGCCCATCATCATGACCCAATCCTAAGGTTAGTCCTAGAAGACCCAATTAGGATTTTGTAGACTAGGAAGATAGATCCTATTTACCCTCTCCCTATAATCCTAGTATACCCACAACCTATAGATCTTATGACTCAAAATCCTCTGACTCTAGAATCTACGAACCCATATCCATGAGTCCAGTAGACCCAAGACCCATAGAGTTGAACCCAAATCCTATGATCCCAGATCTTATAATCCCGTGACCCATAGATCTGCACCCTTGTCCTATGAGCGTAGGGAGCCCGTAACCCCTAGGTATCAATCTAGTACTAGTCAGGTTTCCCTTGTCAACTTGAACCCCATAGGATTAGTACCCCTAAATATAAGCCCAGTAGTGAAACACTACCCTTAGGCAACCTGAACCTACTAGGATTAGTGTCCATAATCAGAAACCAGGACCTAGCCAATTTTTCCCTAGCCGACCTTCTCCAACCATTCCTGAGATTGACAAGGCTTACATAACGCAGAAGTATATGAAGCTGATGCGAGCCTAGTGGATGAGTATGAAGGAGAAGAGGAGACACCATTAGTAGACCAAGAATTAGCTGACCCAGTAGTAGATACCAGGTAGAAACCAATCCAGAGCTAGTTGACCTTGACCACATCCAACCTAAAGCTATAGTGGAAGAACAATTAGAGGAAGAGAACTCTGATACTAGGATTTTACCTGAGGAAACACTAGAAAAGGATCTAATTGTAGAGCCTATTCCTAAAATCCATGAACAAGAAGACTTTATTCAGGATTTGGCTTACTTAACCCATTGCCCTCAGGATGAATCCCTTCATGCCATTCCTATTGAAGATCTCTTCCCATAAATTGTTGACCCATCCTTCCATAGCATGGACCTTTTCTTGCTCATAGATATACCGCAACCCCGTAAGGTTAGCCTCATAAGTCTAGGATTAGTCCCTGACATGCCTTCTTTTATTCTACTTTATCCAACTAACCCGGAACCTTTTTCTCCACCCTACCAGACTAATTCTGAACCCACTTCCTATTTCCTACCATTTCCTGAGTTTTCACATGTGTCTAGAACTATTAGGTTACATTTTGTTGAGGTTACTAGGTTGCAAGGATCCATAGAGCCCATCCCATTTGCTACCTACTTTTGGCATACCCTCTGGCACCTATTAGGAGTTACTAGCAAATTTTCTTCTGCATGTCATCCATCAACCATGACTCATGCCCCCCTGCCCAAGTGGTAGTTAAGACCTAATAAACCTCTTTAGTCGAGTCTGTTAGGTGTAGGTTTGAGTCCTATGCATCATCTTGTTAGGAGACTGCATGTGCCTAGCATGTTCACCACCCATACTAATCTTAAAACAACTAGCTAATTCCTGAAGAAGGGTCAAAGAATTTGATGTAGTGGATTCTATCTTGGTTAGGCTTAGGCCTAAAAGAAGCTTCATGCTCGCAGAGCCAGACCTTTTAAAGTGATAGAGAAGGATTGGATCAAATGCCTAGGTGTTAGACTTCCCTTCAGATTTGGGCATTAGTTCTACCTTCAATATTATAAACTGGTTGAGTACAGGGACCCAATAGCGATACCTAGTGAGGCCTTTGGACCTATCCCCTCCTATTATGAGTGATCCTTACCCAGAGTGTCCACCAATTAATTGGTCTGAGAGAGGAGAACGGATCGAGCGTATCCTGGATGATCAAGCCATTACAATCCGGGCAGTGGTTATCAACGCTTCCTGGTCTGATGGCAAGGCCGGCTAGAGTTGGACGATTCATGGATTTCTCGAGAGGACTTGCAACGCCTCAACCTAGACCTTCTTGAGAGATATGTGAGCCAGTCTGATCTTCACTCGACAGGGTCGAGTTCCTCCCACCCCGGGAGAATTGGTGCAGACACCAGAGGCACCAGAATAAGGTAGAGGCTTCTCAACCCTCTGTGGATCACTTAAATGATATTCGAGTCCACTGTAATAAAGCTTAGTCCAGCTGAGTTGTTTTATGTGAGTCCTGTATTAGTTAGCTCATGTTGAGCTAGTTCAGTCAAGTGTTAGTCAGCTCATATCGAGCTAATTTTATTTTTTGAGTCCTGTCCAAGCATATTGAAGACTCAAGACCACATCATACAAGTGAAGACCAAGTCCATCCTGATTGAAGACATGGAAGTTGAACCCAAGTCCAACCCAGCTTGAAGATTTGAAGACCCTAGAAGGAAAATTCAGAAAACCCTGATTCCATGCAGATGCCCTCCAGATGTCCAGATTCCCTTCCAGATGCTAGAATATATTCATAGACCAGGACATCCATGATTCTAGAGGTCCACCTGCATCCTAGCCCAAAGAAATCAAGCCCAGGCGCCAAGCCCAAGCCCCTAAGAAGCAAGATACCAAGGAATATTCCTGCTACCTGGCTACCAGGCCACCCCAGCTTCCAGAGGCCCAAGCCCATGTGCCCAAGCCCCTTTGGGCTGGCCTATTGCTGTTCTTAGAATCCCAACACACCCCCTAGGCATCTTTGGAAGTTAACCAAGTCAAGAGAATTTTTAGGGATTTTCTCTACCTAATGTTTCTTTATTTTCTAGCTAGGGTTTGAGTAGGAGTAGGATTTTATGTAAAGACTAATGTGTCCTTACTTGGAGCCCAAGACTAAGGGTCTATTTAAAGAACCCTAGACTCTTGTATGAGCATTGATTTTTGATATGAAATAAACCTTGAGTTCTTATATTGCTTTGTGTGATGACCCTGCTGTGTGCATAAAGGGGTTTTAGAGTTCTTCTTCCCGGTGTTTGCTACCATCTTCTTGCCGCCAACCATCCTTCCAGCCCCCTCCAAAACTTTCTTCCCTTGTTGTTTTCCTTTGTTTTCTTGATTTCCTCTGAGTTTTCTAACCCCTGACAAGTTGTTTGCAGGTCCTCGAGTTCCTACGAATCCAACGACTCCAGCCAACCCTCAATCGGACCATCGAGCAAAAAGCCAGATATTCCGCGGTCTTTTGGCTCGATTTTCCAGGCCGCATCCGTGGAGGAACGAGAGATCCCTTAATGTGCTCTTCACCGGGTGCTTCAGATGTTTTCAGGTACACCCTCTTTACCTCAAGTAATTATATTATAGGAGAACCATAACCGAGGCTTCTCAGCCCGGCGATCCTTCTTTAGTACTTTTCTAGGTTCTAATCTGCATGCTTGGCTTCAAAAATTCATACAATATTCCCTACAACTAATTTTGATCTAAAATCTGGGAATTAATCACCTAACCCATATATAAAACATACAAAAAGAATTGCATGCATATTAGTCCCACATCATTCCTTAAGTTCTTCAACGGATTTAGGATTCTCTCTTTCTAGCCCTTCATTTAGATAAAACTTGATTTTATTTCATCCTTAAATTCTTCAATAGGTTTAGGAGATTTTTCCTCTAATTCTTCCATGGGTTTTGTCTCTTTTTCATCTCCCTCATACTTATTGAATTTAGCAATATATTTAGATGCAGTTTCATCATCTTGTTTCAACTTGTACCATTGGGTTGGAAGATTTTGCTTATATGATTTGCCTAGGTAATTTTCCCTCAACTTAATCTTCATATCTCTCCAAGTAATTATTTTATCCCTACTATAATAACTTTTATGTTCAACATGTTTCCAATATGACTTAGCATGTCGAACTAGCTTTAATTTGATAAATTGAGATTTCTTTACTTCTGACATTTTATCAAATTCAAAGTACTGATCCATTTTCTTCTCCCAATAGATGTACACCTCAGGGTTTCCATCAAAAGTAGGTGCATAGGGTCAATTGCTTCCAAAGACTCTCTCCTCCCGATCTACAAATCCTTGGTAGGGGTATCTAAGTTTATACTCAGGGGTGAGATCATGATAAAGGGCTCTTGGACCAATGGGAGGTGATTTAGGATTAGTACGGGTCAAGTGATCTTTTTCTAGGTTCTCGATTTGATTATTTAATTGCCCTAACTCTTTGTTCACTTATCCTAATTATTTAGTTAGGCTATCAATTTTTTCAGTTAGGGTCCTCATAAAGAATTTAAGATTAGGATCCATGTATACATGTAGGATTATTGGTATTGGGCTTCAGATCAATTGGGCCAACAATACAAACCTAACTTCTAGGGCTCATAGACCTAAAAGTTCAAACACAAGACTTAACTAGGTACTACTTAAGAATGTAATTACCCTGTACACTGGCCAGGTAAGGGGTGGGGTTGCGAGAGGCTCCCCTCACTTTCATGAGGTCCTAATTAAAAATCGCAAGTCTGCTTTAGGCGTTTGCCATTTGACTTCTAGCCTTAGATACCAATTTCAAGGAATATGTACAAGCTCAAATAATACTTTGCCTCATCTTGCACTTGAACCCGACTTGTGGGTGTCCCTAGTTTTAGGTTCCTACTCGATTTCAATTATGGTTTAGGTCAATACAATATGGGTAATAGTTTTGGGCCAATGAAAGGTAATGACCTCCTTCCCTTATGTTATGATTGAATGCCCTTAATTGGATTTAAAATGATGCACAAACAATCAACTTGCTAACAAGATATCTATACTAGCTCAAATATGTGATTCAAACATGAATTAAAAAAAATATTAAAATTCAGAAATTTAATTAAAAAATTTAGATTTTGAAGTCCAGATTTTGGAAATCAAATTTTAAAATTTAAATCTCAAATTAGGATTAAAAATCATTCTAGAAGTTAGAGTTGTTGCAAGATAGTTTCAGCCCTAACAACTTCTAGTCAACTAGTTTTAAAAATTTGAAATTAAAATTTTAAAATTATAAGAAATTAAAATTAAAATTAAAATTGTTAAATCTCTCAGTGAAGATTCCAGATTTCAAATTTTGAAATTTAATTCCTGAAATTTGGTTAAAAAATTGTTTTGAAAGCTTGTTGTAAAAGAAAATTTTAGCAGGGAACAAATTTCAACTAGCTAGTTTTAAAAATTCAAAATTAAAGTTTTAAAATTCGAAGAAAATGAAATTAAATTTGGATTGTTAGATGATGTTCAGATCTCAAAATTTGAGTTTTAATTCCCAATTTGGCTAGTAAATTCGTTTTAGAAACTTGTTGTGAATGTTGTTACAAGAAGCTTTTAGTCAACAAACCCTTAACCATATAAGATTCAAAATTCAAAATTAATTTTTTTAAAAATTCAAAAATTCAAAATAAAATCAATTTGGTTAGCTCTCAGATTAAAAATCTTGGATTTTAAAGTTTTGACTTCAGATTAACTCAAATTTTGGTTGAGAAGGTAGTTTGAAAACAGTTGCTAGAAGGTTCCAGCAATTTAGCTAACTCTTAACAACCTGAATTCAAATTTCAAATTTTGAATTCTAAATCCTTATAAAATTCAAAATTATGGTGAGAAATAACAAAAATAGAAGTCTGGATCTCAGATCTAAAATTAAAAACTTAGAAAAAAACATCTTTGTATTTTTTTGAAAATTAAATGAAATGGAAGGCAGAAACAGAATTCTGGACAGAAATCAAAATGATTAAAGAACTCATATTTTTAAAATCAAAATAAGAGGAAAAATATTTTTTTAATTTTATATTTCTAATTCTAACATAATAAGGTACTGGAAAAATATTGTTTTGGATTTTTTTGATCAACATAAAAAATATAAAATTCAAGAAAAACTTGGGTGTTTATTAGAACAGAAATTTCAGCAATCAAACACTTGACCTTGTAAACCATAAGCTCTGATACCAAAAAATTGATGGGGAAAGAAAATAAAATGATGAATGAAGAGTTTTAGAAAGATAAATAGCAAGCAAACTTGAGCAATTAATTATCAAATAATAATCTAAATTAATCCATGAAAAGAATCTTCATAAGGAGACTAGTTGATCTAAGTTACAATACCAGTAATGTAGATCTAGTTCAAAATAAAGATTAGGATCTTCATGGCAAAGAAACCATCACTACTTGGGCAAGTTAATCTTTAAATAATCAGATCTAATAAAGCTTAGGAAGAGTTTTCCTACCAATAATGATGGCTAAAATATTTGATGGACGAAGAAGCTCTCAACACTCATGGATTTGAGGACTAGAAGGCAAGATGATCGCTCTCTACTTTGGGACTTACCTTGCCCTTGATCAATGGCATGGAGACCTTCCTCTTAGATGTGGAACTTGAGAGAACCTACAAACAAACTTGGAATTAGACATGGTAGGGAAATTAAGGTTGGAATGGAAATAAGAAAGAAAGGGAAAGAAACAAGGCCGGCGGCTTGGAACTTGGGGCTTGAACTTGGAGCACTCAACAATGGCGTCACACTTCAATCTTCAAAGCAGAAATCACTCTTCAACACACACTTAAATGACCTCTCACTCCTTTCTCAAACATGAATTAAACACTCTAACTTAAAGGACTAAATCACTCCAACTAGAAAAACTAAATCACTCCATACAATAACTCAAGATAGAACTTAACAAGAAGAAAACCTTTATTAATTCTTAAAATATTTCATACTTGAAATGCCTTACAAGGGGAGCCTTGGATTCTATTTATAGCCTTAGAGGTCGCCAAAGTGAGGAGGAAAGGTGGAGTTAGGTTAGCTAACCATTTCTAGTTAAATCCAACTTCTTTGGTTACATAGTTGCAACAAGAAACAACTTCCAGGTAAGAGGTTGTAACAACTTGCTATGTGGCACCTAGGTGGCTTTGACATGGCTTCTAATTGTTGATGTGGAGCTCTAGGTGTCATGTGATGTGGCATCCCACATGGCAAGTTGGTGGGGGGTTGTTGGGTGAGTGAGGAGTGGTCCCATGCTTCCCCTCAAAATGCTTGATGTGTTGTTTCTCATATTTCAAAAATGTGTCCCATGTGAAGAAAAATTGGCTTCTAAGAGATGGCATCATGGCTTCAAAAGGTGGTATCTTGACTTGCTTGGGCTTTGAATTGAGCATGCTTGAAGTTGGTCTTGATCTGGATTGAGTTGACTCAAGGGACTGGTGGCCTTCTTTCATGAGTCGATTCATGAATAGGTCTTTGTCTTCAAGGATTTGGTGGGCTTCATTCCAAGGTTCTCATTAATCCTATGTACACTATATTAGCTACAAAAAATATCAAGAGAATTAGTTGAAAAATATTTTTTTCTTGTTGATGTCCCATCACTTTCCTTGGCCCAAAATAACCACCCTATATTCGAATTGAAGCCTAACTAAAATCAAGTAGAAACTTAATTGATTTATGGACACCAACAAGTCGGGTTCGAGTCTTTTAAGAAAATTAGTGCACTCAATTCTTCAATTAATACTGGAAGATGGTGTCTAAGGATAGAGGTCCAATGGCAAATGCGCTAAGCAGACTGTGGTTCTTTAATTAGGATCTTGTGACAAGCAGGGAAAGCCTTCCACCATCCCACCTCAGACCTGGCCAGCGGAAGGATTATTATTGAGTTGGGTGTAAGTTAAGTTGACTCACTCTACTTGGACTCGAGGTCTAGGAAACCTAGAATGTTTGTGTGCCAAATTAGGAGTCTAACCCCATCAGTCCCACCCGAACCCAGTTTGACCATGGGGTCGATGTGTGTGCTGTTTGCATGACCCCTAGATTAGGAGTCTAATCCCAGTTGTAGTCTCAACCCAACCTAACATGACCATGGAATCTGATGTAGAAACCTTACTAAGGACCATTAATGAATAGCTTGCCCAACTGAACCATAGTCTTACCCAAATGGAGACCCGAATAGGAACCCTAGAGAGAACTGCAAGACCCACCCTAAGCCTAAATTTGAGACACACCCTGACCCATTCCTAGAGCCCAACCCTAGGAGAGCCCCATACCCTAACCCATTCTTGGAGCCCAACCCTAGGAGAGCCCCACATCCTGACCCATTCCTGGAGCCCAACCCTAGGAGAGCCCCATACCCTGACCCATTCTTGGAGCCCAGCCCTAGGAGAGACCCATACCATGATCCAATCTAGGAGACTAACCATAGGAGACCTAATTATGATTTCATAGACCAAGATTAGAGAGCCACTAAAAACTTCAGGCTAGAAGCACTCACCTTTAGTGGCGATCTTGATTATAAAGGTTATATTGATTGGAAAAAAGGTATGGACCAGTATTTGAGCAAGATGAGATGTCTGAAGAGAAGAAATATAAGTTTGCCAAACTCAAGTTAGTTCGCTAGGCTAGAATATACTAGGGAGATGTTGAAAGAAAGACTAGACAAAGAGGAGAAATACCCATAGCTACCTAGAGAGCCATGAAAAGCAAACTTAGGAAAAGGTACCTACCTAGATCCTATGAACCCAGATCCTAAGAACCGAGGTCCTATGAACCCAGGTCCTATAAGCCCAAGGAACCCATAACCCATCGATCTGAGCCCATATCCTATGAGCCCATGGGACCCATAACCCTTAGTCGACCCTAACCCCATAGGAATAGTATCCCTAGATATGAGCCTAGTATTAGTCCACTTTTCCTTAGTCAACCTGAATCCTATAGGATTAGTACCCCTAGATATGAGCCCAGTATTAGTCCACTTCCCCTTAGTCGATTTGAGCCCAATCATATTAGGACTCCTGTACATTATCCAAGTACTAGCGAAGTTCCCTTTAGTCAACCCACCCCTATCATCCCATTTGTTCCCAAGGATATCATTGAAGAAGAAGTGTATGAAGCAGGAACAAACCTAATAAATGAATATGAAGGAGAAGAGGAAACACCTCTGGCAGACCTAGAATTAGTTGACCAGGTAGATACCCATATTGAATCTATATTGGAAGAATAGTTAAAGGGAGAGAACCATGACCTTATTACCATGGAAGCTTTACCTGAGGAGACACTAGAAGAGAGCCAAATATAGAGTCTAGTCCTAAAATTCAAGAACCAGAAGAACTTATTAAGGACATGATTTTTTAATCCGGTTCCTTAGGGTCAAATCACTTCTTTGATCCCAATTGAAGATCTCTTTCCTGAAATTAATGACCCATTCTTCCATAAGGCAGACCCTGTAGATGTACATCAAACCCATAAGGTCAACCTCATTATTCTAGGACTAATCCTGGAACCTCTTCTTATATCCTACCATATCTGATCAACCCTGAACCTTTCTTTCCTACCCTACCAGGCTAATCCCGAATCCACTTCTTATTTTCTACACTTTCTTGAAGCTTCCTATGTTCTCTAACCATTCAATTGCACCTCATTGAGGTTAGAAAGTTACATCAGCCTTTGAACATGTTCAATTTGCAACCTATTTCTGGAAAACATCGTGGCATCTATTAGAAGTGCATGTCAAATTTTTATCTGCATGTCACCCACCAACTAAGGGTCACACACATAGTTGTAGTCAAGGTGTTGAGTCATTTGCATGCATATCATTAAGTATTGGTATAAGTCAGTTGCATGCATGTCATTAGGCATTGGTATGAGTCATTTACCCTGCATGTTAAAGATCTGCATAAGGAATTAATCATAAGATTAATGTGAGCAATGATTTTAACAAAACATGGTTAATTCTTGAAAGAGTCCAAGAGTTCGCTAAGGAGATCATGTAATGATTAGGCTTAGGCCTAAGAAGTTACATGCCTGTAGTGTTGGACCCTTCAAAGTTATAAAGAAAGTTAGACCTAATGCTCAAGTTACCATCTAATTTGGCATTAGCTTAACCTTAATATCGTAGACTTTGTTGAGTATAGGGAGCCAGCAATGATACCCAGCAAGCCTTTAGACCTGATCATTTCTTTGAGAGTGAACCCAACCCTGAGTGTCCACCATCAAATTAGCCTATGAGAGAAAAATGATTGAGCATATCCTGGATGACCAAGCTAGTAGTATCTAGATCAAAGGCTACCACGTCACTTGGTTCATTGGCAAGGTTGACTGAGATATAAGGATTCGTGGATCACTCTAGAGGATCGACAATGCCTCAACCCAGACCCACCAAAGTCGGATTGACCTTTTACTTGACAGGATCAAGTTCCTCCCATCCTGGGAGAATGATGGGGACATCAGGAGAAGACAAGAATTACAAGGTCTCATGAAGATCTCTGAGTAATGTGTTGGGAAGTTGGTTAATTTTTTTAATGAATACATTAAGTCCAATAGACATTGAAAACTGTAATAAAGTCAGTCAATTAGATTCACTAAGTCCATTGAGTCATGTTTAGTTAAGTCCCTTGTTTTAGTCCAATGAGTCCATGTAATTTTCATTCAAGAGGAGAGTCACCAAACCTAAAGATTCACCAGGCCTCCAACTAGAGCTAGACTACATGCACTTACTCAAGCCACCCTAGCCCATGAGCCAGGGCTCCTTTCATGCCACCCAAGACCCCCAAGTAGGGTGCTTCCTTAGCCCACATGAAGATTGGCACCCCAACCACCCCAGGTCCACAAGAGTGGTGCCCTTTCAAGCCCACCTATATTGGCACCTAGTCCAAGCCCCAAGCTAAGAAGAAGTGGCACCCAGATCAAGCCCACAAGATTGGCACCCACTCCCAGGCCCATTCATGGTTGGCATCCCTCCCAGCCAAACAAGGAGGGCGCCCCTCCTAGTCCAACATGGATTTGCTGCCCAAGCCCAAGAGGAGTCAAGTTCCCAAGCCAAGAGGAGTCACATGTCCAAGTCCAATAGGGAATTGAGTTTCTTGGCACTCAAGTTTTGTAATCCAACTTTGATAGGGAGTTCAGGGACCTGGGTGAATCTATAATACCCACTCCCTCCCCCTTGTAATGAATAACTTTTGATGAATGAAAATTTGAGTTTCTTTTCTTACATCTGCGTTTGTTCTTTAAGAACATCGACCTCCATGAGGGAGTGGGTGTAAGGCCCAGTTATCTTTCAAACCCTAGCACTCTTACAAACCTTAGTCATCCCCTTCTCTCTTCATCTAATCAAACCTAGCCACCCCATCTCCAATGATCTTGGTCGCCCCTCTCATCACCCATCTAGGACACCCTCATCATCTTCATCTTGGCTGCCCACAGCAATCTCCACCAAGCCCTAGGCCACCCCACTCTTCCTCTTCCAGGCAACCATCTTTGGAGTACTAAGCATCCTCTCCTAGCATCCAGGCAACCAAGTTCATCTCCAGGTCACCCCATCAAGCCAGGCATCTTCATCTCCTACCAGGCCATCGATCAGTCCTGGCGATCCTCCTGCTTCTCCTTCTCTCCAATCTTCCATCTAATATTTTTCCATCTTTCTAAGCCCTAACCTTTGACATTTGCAGGATCTCTCGGGAGAAATGCACCTTGGATGAAGTCCTCCTTGCCCTCGAAGTCATCTAATAAAAAGTCGATGGATCCATGGAAAAATTGCTCCATCATCCAAGCACCGATATGAAAGGAGCAATCTCTTCTTCAACAATAAGGAATCATTGCCTAGTGTTTAAAACCCAATCCCTTCTCTCTTTGTCTAATTTTTTTGAGGTTGAATATGTTCCTAATAGGATTTTCTAATCCTAGGATCCTTTTTCTTTATTTCTTTGATAGTTTCTAGTATGTGGGTAGAACTCTAAATATTACTTGAAAACCCTAACCTAGTCTTGCTTTCTTTCAAAAATAAAACCATTAAAATAGTGCTCTCTTAATCTATTTTTTTTCTTTATGTTCATTCCTGTCATGTCTTGCATCAGTTTAGAGTTCATCCCTCAACATCCGTAGCCCTTCTTTCGGGCCAGCATAGCGATTGGCTCATTGAGGTGGTAGATCTCCAGGGTGGTGGCTTTAAACCAGGACACATAGTCTCGAGGGGCTCTCGATCCTGCTGTGACGGATCGAGAAGAAGCTGTCGGCTTCACGTGACACCTTTTTGCATGCATCAAAGTGTGCCACAAACTTTTTCTCCAACTGGGAGGAGTCAATGATTTTGACTCGAGTATGAAGAACCAGGCTTGAGCAGCCTTCCAGAGGGTAGCGAGAAGGCAACACAGAGGAGAGCATCAGTGGCCTCCTGGACCATCATAAGGGACTTATAGCTTCTAGGTGATATAGGGGATCAGTTGTCCCATCGTAGGGGTCAACCTGAGGCATGCAGAACTAGTTGGGGATCAGTTCTTCTTGGATTCTATTGGAGAAGAGAGGGGATGGTGTCATAACCTGTGGGCTCATTGGGGGAGCCCTGGATCTCTGCAAATGGCGAGAGAGGTCAGCCAGTTTGCGCTCTTGTTCTTCGAGGTGCCTCTCTGCCTGGCAGCAGATGGCCTCATCTTTGGACCCCTTGGCAAAGGCCATCAGGAGTGAAGGTGGTGCAGAGTGGGGGACCCTTGCTTGGGTTCCCAGCCATGCCGGTGCCATTAGTGTAAGTGTGCACCATGGTCTGAGATCGGGAGCGACTATCTTGGCTAGTTGGACCATCATTGATGGAGAACAAGTATCGAATGATGCATTTCTAGGAATTTGAGAGATTAAATGATGATGAAGCAATATTCACGCAGCTATTTTACATAAAAGAAATATTATATGAAAGGAACATAAGGGAAAAACAAGACTAAAAAAAGAATCTTTCAAAACAATTATGAAGGGAACTTCATGGTTAAGAAACCACACAGGTTAGGGTTAGTTTACTCTACTATTTTGATCTGAAAGAAGGTTTTAAAGATGTTACCCGGCCATTAATATTCTAAAATTAGCAAAGGAATCAAGAAGAAGTACTAAGATGGCAAGGGGTACTCTAGGTCTAAAGGCACCTTGTATCTGATTCCTTAGCACAGTAGACCTTACCTTGGAACCAGGAGACCCAGGGATCCTGCACAGATAGATGGAAAGATTAGAAGGTTTAGATGGAAGGTTGGAGGAATGGAAGAGGAAAGTTAGGAATGGAAGAAAAGGCTTAGGCTTGGCTTGAAGTGGATCTCCTTTGGCGCCCGTAGCTTGAACCTCCTTCACTTGATGGCGTGGAGAACTCCCTGTGGATGACATCCTTTGGAAGAGGGGTGGACGCTTGGAGTTGCTTGAAGAGGAGTCTTCAAGGTTGGCCGAATGGGGTTGGAAGAAGAGTAAGATACTTGATTGGCTAAGTAACCTAGGCCTCACACCTACCTTCTCTCAAGGGACTTGGCTAGCAAAGGCGAAGGAGAATTCTTGAAGGAAAGAGTTCATTTCATCATCATCAACATTACAAGAGGACTTAGGAGCTTTATAGACTTTAAGCTCTCTTTCAAATTCAAATTACACCTCCTTTCATGGAGAAAATCAAGGGGCATCCCATGAAGAGAAGAGCGGCACTTTAAAATTTGAAATTCCTAATTACAAGAGAACATCAAGGGCGTCCGAAAGAAATTGGAATGGCTCTTGCAAGGTGGCGTTCCATGAAGAGTGGAGCTCCATTTGAATTTGCCTTGGGTGAAAAATCATGGTTGATTGTCTTGATGATATGGCATGATCTATCCTCCAAGTGGCATGACTTGTCCTCCAAGGTGGCATGGTGCATTGATGATGTGGTGCTCCAAGGAGTTGTGTTGTGTTGGTGAAGCTGGTTGCATTCTTAATTGAAACCCAACTCAATACAAAGCCAATTGAACTCTAATTGAACTTTAAAACCCAAATTGAAATAAAACAAGACTCAATTATTCAAATAAAAACAAGTACATGACTTATAGATTTATTACAGGACTTAAATTCCTAATCTTCTATCCATAAAGAACTTGGCATCGGTTGAAGCTTGTTCTTGAGCCTGGTGCCCACACCAATCATGCTGCTTCTTTTCGGCCACCTAGTGGTCTCCTCATTGTGGGAACTACATGTAATGGCCCCTCCTAGAAGGACTATAGGCTAGTACGGGGATTGGCGGCATGGGCGGTCAGTGCCTTGCTGCTGCAATGTTGCAAGGGATCGGTGTTTTTGATGAAGCTGGCACACCATCGTAACCAGGGCATGGACCTGCTGGGCTAGTGCGGTGATCTAGGGATCCACCAGTGGTGGCGGTGGTGGAGAGAGAAGCTCCCCCTCAGGGCTCTATATGTTGCTATGATGAGGGGTGCCCCTACTTGGCTGGCGGAAGCCTCACGCACTCGTGTTGTCACCATGGAATCGTGGGATTCTATAGATTCTTTACTAGTGGTGGGGGACTTGCTATTGGACTTCTCTCAATCACCGGCATTCCCCCCTTCTTGGTATGCCAATCTATTGTCAACAAAATCACCTGGCCTATAGCTCTGAATAGCATGGACTCATCGAGCTCCTATTGGGCACAGATAGGAGACTCAGGCCACAGATTCGGCAGGGACACTCGATGATCATGTTGTGGGGACGATCAAGGGAAATAGAACCTCTATGGTTAAGAGCTTGGGACTCTCCGCATAGAAGATGAAAGATGAGAAGTAAGCAATGGAAAGATAGGGTTGAATAGAGATCAAAGAGCTGGGAGGTTCTTGAGGGATCATTGCCAGAGAGGGGATGGCGCATGGCCGACGAATGGAAAACGAGCAGGAAGAATGGCTCAGGCAGTGTGATCAGATCAGAGATTCATCATCAGCTTCAAGCGATATGTAGTGGGTGAGCTCGGCCTGGGTGAGCATCCGAAGGCATCCAACAGGGCGACAGTGGTCACGACATAGTCGGGTGGCAGCTAGCAATGATGGAAGGGAGGAGATTCGATGGGGATCAAGTAGATCTTGGAGACACAGTCGATGGGGTCGGACGGATGGTTCAGATGGCATGGGATCTTCGATCGAGTGGTCAAAGTGCTGTAGGGAAAATGGCACAATAGAGGATTACACGATCTTAGGTAGCTCCAGTGAGATCGATGACCGGATGGCAGAGGAAGGGGGCTTTGGGCAGGAGCCTTGACCACGGCTTGGAGGGGATGTTGGCACGGGCTCTGTTGCGATGGGTGTAGGGCATCATGGTAGCAGGCCGGTGGGATGGGAGACATAGTGGCACGGTCGGCTCGGTGGTCGTTGGCACATATGTGGGCCAAAGGGATGGGCAATGGAGCAAGAATAGGGGAGAGAGAGAATGACGGGGCTGGTGAGGTGGGGTCTAGGCTGATTCGGCAGGCAAAGACTGATGGGGATCTCAGAGCAGCACTGATCTCGAAGTCGTATTGATCCTGGAGCTGCACTGATCCAGAGCAACATCGATCCCAGAGTAGCACAGATTTTAATAAATTAGTTGGGATTTATTTTATTTGAATTGAATTAGGATTTGGTGGTTAGGATTGAGATATGGATAGGCTTATCTTATCCTATCTTGTATTTGAATTTGAGTCATCTCTATCTTTTTATCCTGTATTCAAATTCAAACGAGGGTTGGACAGGTCTATAAATACCACCCTCAGTCATGTAAAAAGTTAGTATTTTTGGAGAAAAAAATTTGAGTTTTTTAGAAGAGTGATTCTTCTTGCCTTCGCCTTCGGGCATGGGCATGATGCCCTAGTTATTCTCCTTCCTATTCCATCTTCTTTATCCCCTCGTGACCTTTGAGATCTATCCTAGCGCTCCATGTATCGAGGAGGGTGTAATGCCCTAGAGGTGTGAGGCTCTTTGTTAGGGTGAGTCCCAAAGTCCATGAGATCCAGATCCCTATCCTACATCCCCACTATTCCTTCGCCACCCTAGAGAAAAAAAAATATCAAAAAAAAAAAAAGTACCCTAATTTAGGTGACTTCTAGGCTCACCAACGATCCTACCCATCTGTCCCTCATCAATTTTGGTATCAGAGCCATATGTCATGTTAGGGTACGTTTCTTTCCCAATCCCAGATTCCCCTCCCGGTTCTGTCATTCTCCATCTTCCCTATGTTTGCTCCACTGCCCACATCCACCGTCTTCTTCTATGGCCGAAGATCCTCAAATCGGCACCTCCACCGATCTTCCATCAGCCGACGAATCCATGGCATCGATTTTTGCCGAGAGGTTCACTCCATCCCAGGAAGCCCATATCCACTCGACGCCTTCCATCTGAAACATCCATAATCACCATCTTCCCTGCTCCACCCTGCAACAATCATCCGGAAGACTTTCACTACCTGTAGCCACCAAGACATCGACTCCCCTGAAGCTCGCCCAGGTCAGTGCTGGCCACATCGTGCCCATGGAAATTGGCCTTGCCATCACCCTTGCAATAGATCCTTCCTACCAAATTCCTCCTTGGCAAAGGCTACGAAGTCTATGGCCTGATCGGTTGTCATCCAACTTCAACACCGCCGGCTGGACAACCTCTATGTGGATCCCCACAACTCCTCCAAGGACTGCATGAAGCTCCACAACGCCGACCTCTCCGATGCCTCCTCCATCGGCCTCTGGGTCGACGCCCCTCCCCGACGAGGTCTACAACATCGCCGCCCAATCCCACATCTCCCTCCTTCGAGATCCCCGACTGCACCGCCGATGTCGTCACCACCGGCGCCCTCTGCCTCCTCAAGGCCGTCCGCTCCACCTCCTCGAGGCCGTCCGCTCCGCCTCCTCCTCCGGCAAGCCCATCCACTACTACCAGGTCGGATCCTCTGAGATGTTTGGCTCAACCCCCCGCCCCAGTCCGAGTCGTCCCCCTCCCACCCAACGCCTCCCTCTCTCCCTCCGATCGTCGCTGCACCTGTTGCCTCCGCCGCCACCACAGGTGTCCCCACAAGTAGCATACTCCGCCACCGTGTCCCACCATGCCCCCGACAACCTCAACTCTGCCACTGGTGATGACTCGCTGGCGCCTCCAGCGGGGCCGGTCGTCGTCGGCATCAAGAGCAAGTACCGCATCGTCTACCACCACTGTCATTGCTGACAAAGCTCGCCGGACTCCTTCCAGATCTACCCTCAAGGATCGAAACCCCTGTTCTGGGTGTTCTGCACGCCCATCAAAGCAAGGAAGCCTCGGCACGAACGTGAAAGTACATGGATTTCAAAGCAAGACTCCCTGCATGCTTCTTAAAGCAAGACGCCTACTGTTTGCAGACTTCTAGAGCATGAGGGAAATAAAAAAAAAGATAGAGAAAAAAATGAATAAAAAAAATGAATAAAAAAAAATGAAGAAAAAAAAATTTGGGATAGTTTCTAAAGCTGCACAATTTCAAGGCTACGTGGATTTCAAAGCGGCACAGATCTCAAAGTAGAGCCTTTGGATGGGTTCAACAAAGCTCCCCGTTGATCCGACTCGACAGAGTCGAGTTCTCCCATCTCAGGGGAATGTTGGGGATCTCAGAACAGCACTGATCTCGAAGCCACATTGATCCCAGAGCAGCTATGATCCCAGAGCAACATCGATCCCGGAGTAGCACAGATTTTAATAAATTAGTTTGGGATTTATCTTTATTTGAATTTGAATTAGGATTTGGTTGGGTAGGATTGAGATATGGATAGGCTTATCTATCATATTTGTATTTGATTTGAGTCATCTCTATCTTTTATCCTGTATTCAAATTCAAACAAGGGTTGGACAGGTCTATAAATACCACCCTCGGTCCTTGTAAAAAGTTAGTTTTTTGAGAAAAAAAAAATTGAGTTTTTTATAAGAGTGATTCTTCTTGCCTTCGCCTTCGGGCATGGGCTGATGCCCTAGTATTCCCCTTCCATTCCATCTTCTTTATCCCCTCGTGAACTTTGAGATCTACTAGCGCCTCCAAGTATCGAGGAGGGTGTAATGCCCTATAGGTGAGAGGTCTCTTCGTTACGGTGAGTCCAAAGTCCAGAGATCCAGATCCCTATCCTACATCCCCACTATTCTCGCAACCCATAGAGAAAAAAATATCAAAAAAAATAAGGTACCCTAATTTAGGTGACTTCTAGGCTCACCAACAATCCTACCCCATCTGTCCCTCATCAAAGACTCAAACGATGGTGGTTCATAGGAAGATGGGGTGTTGACATGGAGATGCTCAGTGATGGGATCGATAGTATGAATGGGTTGGGCCTCACCCCTCTCCCTCATGGAGTGACAGATAAATTGGTTGGGCCTCACACTCGCTCTCACATGGAGTGACAATGCGGAAGAGCATTGGAAGATAATTTTTTTTTTTATTCCATCATTGATCCTCATGAGGAGACTTACAACTTATTTTAATAGAGTTAGATAACAATCGAAACTAATCTGATCCTAACAAACTTATTCTTAAAACATAACTAATCCTAAATCAACTTATCCTAAAACAAATTCTAAACAATTGGAATAATAAGATAAAACAAACTAAACAAACCAAGAAGATAAAAACATTCGAAGAAAATAGATCCTAAAATCTTCGATCCAAATTATGTGTTGGATGTGCATCGGGATCTGTGCTGCATCGATGTCCCCATCATTAAAAATGATTCGGAATGAAAGAGGATGATCGTCGGTGAGCTGAGAAGTCACCAATGATTAGGGTACCACTAGATTTTTATTTTTTCTTTTGTAAGGAGGTGGTGAAGGAAACAATGGATGGATGGTATAAGTTTGGACTCTCATTAACTTTGGGACTCACACTTATGGAGAGACCTCTCACCTTTAGGGCATCTCACCCATCTCGCTACATGGAGTCGTTAGGGTGAATCTCAAAGGTCATGGATGTAGTAAAGAAGATGGAATCAAAAGGAAGGGGGTAACTAGACACGATGCGAAGCAACATGTCTGGGGATGCACCTCTGTACTCTCCTTGAGGAGCAAAAGTTGGGCCTCTCAACCTCTCCATGTGGAGTGGAAAAAAAACTCTCTTTTCTAAGAACTCAACTTCATTAACAAATTATTTTCTTTTTTTTGCTGCTTTGAAAAGCATGTGAACACTTTCTTCTTCTTCTTGGATCATGGAACAGGGGATCAAGAAAGTGACTCCAAGGGGGGGTCTTCACTAGTATTTTCGACAAAACTGGTGGTCTTCACTGGCACTGATGATAGGAGGCGGGCGGCGGCATGGGGAACACGCAGTGGCACACAGCGCGCGATGGTGATCAATGATCGGCGGTGACTTGTGTGGAATCAAGGTGGCTTGGAGATGGCAGAATTGGGGGATTCCGATGATTTGCTTGGCATGGCAGTGCCTCATGGATGGTGAAGAGGTGGAGGGGGTTTCTATGGTTGAGGCCACTTGCAGTGATCGAGGACTCTCTAATTGGGAGGGGTGGAGGGTTCGGCCTTGGGGGTGGGCGGAGGAGAATGAACGGTAGCTGGGAGGAAACTGCAGTAGACTCCGATAAGATCCGAACTGGAGAGTGGTGGCGACGGCAGAGGGAGCTTGGTGGCAGGCTATGGGTGGTGGATCGGGTGCTCTGGGCTTTCAATTCGAGTAGATTTAGGTAGAAGATGACAGGAATAAGTCTAGAATAGAGGAGGAATAAGGTCGGGATAGTGGGATAATAGGGGAAATAGGCAAAGGAGAGAGAAAAAGAGGGAAAGATATAGAATACCCTAATCAACCTGCTCTGAACCAAAAAGTGATGCAGGACAAGATGAGGCGAAGGATCATCAACGAGCTGAGACGTCACCAGTTCCATCAAAAATGCCGGTGAAGACCCCCCTGGAGCGCTCTCTTGATCTCTTGTTCCATGATCCAGGAAGAAGAAGAAAGTGTTCATGCACTTTTCAAAGTAGCCAAAAAAAAGAAAACAATTGTTAATGAAGATGAGTTTTACAAAAGACTATTTTTTCGCTCCGCTTGGAGAGGGTGAGAGACCCAACTTTCACACCTAATGAGAGTATGAGAGGTGCATCCCGGACAGTTGCTTCGCATCATGTCAATTACCCCCTTTCCTTCTGATTCCATCTTCTTTACCACCCCCATGACCTTTGAGATTCACCCTAACGGCTCCATGTAGCAAAATGGATGAGATGCCCTAGAGGTGAGAGGTCTCTCCATGAGTGTGAGTCCCAAAGTCTATGAGAGTCCAAACTTATACCTTTCATATCCATTGTTTCCTTTACCACCTCCTTAGAAAAGAAAAAAAATAAAAATCTAGTGGTACCCTATGACTTCTCAGCTCGCTGATGATCATCCTCTTTCATTTTGCATCATTTTTTTGCTTTCAAAGCCTAGTTTAGGTTCGGTTAGGTTAGATTCAATTTCATTTTAATTGCATTTGGAATATTTATATTAAATTAAAAAAAATCTCATGGTTATCTCAAGCTGGAGTCTAGAGTCCCAGAGTAATTATGTAAGCTGAAGCTTGACTCACCAGAGTCGAGTTCTCCCCACTTAAGGGGAATGATGGGGACATCGATATAACACAGATCTCGATGCAGCATAGATCCTGATGCAGCACATATCTCGATGCTGCATAGATCTCGTTGCACATCTAGTACATAAATTAGGATAGGAGATTTTAGGATCTATTGCTTCGAATGTTTTTATCTTCTTTGTTTGTTTAGTTTGTTTTTTCTTATTGTTATGATTCTTTAGAATTTGTTTTAGGATATGTTGATTTAGGATTAGTTATTTTTTAAGAATAAGTTTGTTAGGATTAGATTAGTTTCGATTGTTATATAACTATATTAAAACAAGTAGTAAGTCTCCTCATGGGGATCGACGATGGAATAAAAAAAAATTCTTCTTCCAATGCTCTTCCGCATTGTCACTCCATGAGGGAGAGGGTGTGAGGCCCAACCAGTTTATCTGTCACTCCATGAGGGAGAGGGTGTGAGGCCCAACCCATTCATCCTATCAATCCCATCACTGAGCATCCCGTGTCGGCGCCCCGTCTTCCAGTGCACCACCATCGTCTGAGTCTCCGCCTCCCGAATAAGCCTAGACCCCCCCTTACCAGCCCCATTGTTCTCTCTCTCCCTTGTTCTTGCTCCATTCTCCACCCTTTGGCCCATATCTGTGCCAGCGACCACCGAGCAGACCATGCCACCATGCTGCCCAACCCACCGGCCTGTTTCCACGATGCCCGCCACTCGTCGAAACAGAGCCCACGCCAACATCCCCTCTGAGCCGTGGCCGAGGCCCGCCCAAAGCCCCCTTCACTATTTGGTCGTCGATCTCACTGGAGCTGCCTGAGATCGCGTAATCTGCTATTGTGGCATCTTCCTGGAGCACTTCGACCTCTTGATCGAAGATCCCATGCCATTCGAACCATCCATCGAACCCCATCGACTGTGGTGCCCAGATCCACTCGATGCCCCACGGATCTCTTCCCTTCCATCATTGCCAGCCATCATCGACTCCATCGTGACCACCGTTGCCCTGCTGGACTCCTTTGGATGCTCGCCCAGGCTGAGCTCACCACTACATCACCCGAAATCAACGATGAATCTTGATGCCATCACACCACTAAGGCCATTCCCCCTACTCATCGCCAGCTGTTGGTCACGCTGCCCCCTCTCCGGTGACGATCCCTTGAGAATATCAGTGACTTCCCCAACAGATTTCCCTCCCTTGTTCCTCCCTGCTATGGTCATGTGAGGTGAAAAGCCTCACATGAACATGAATGCAAAGGCTACGTTTGGAGCCAACTTCTCCCTTTACATGCTTCTCAAAGCCATTTTGGCACCCTAATGTCGACTTTAGTTTAAATGTAGGAAAAAAAAATAGAAGAAAAAAAAATAAAATAACTGTGGTTTGTTTGACCTAGCCTAGGGGTCGTTTCTTAACGACCAACGATTCGACCTCCTTAGAATAATTTCTGATCGGGTTGTCCCACACCAAGCTGACCTCAGAGAGCATGATCCCGGCTGGGAGCTAACCTTATCGGAGGGCTCGCCTTTGCCATGCATGAGCTCGACCCTGGTCGAGAGTTGACCTCAGATAGAGGGCTCACCTTATGAGCATGACCTCAGTTGGGAGCTGACCTCGGTCGGAGGGCTAGCCTGATGCAGAACGAAAACTTTGATACCAAAAATGATGTAGAATGAATATGTGGAATGCGGAAGCAAATTAAAATTAATGTTTTTTTTTTTTTCTTTATATATTTTTAGAAGTTGGCTTTGACTCAAAGGAAAGATAAACTAATGTTGAATGAAACTAAGAAATGACAGAAAGCACAATTAAAAGGAGTGGAGTGGATTATCAGAGTAACTCAGAAGTAGGATCGCTGGGGATTGAGAAACTCCCAGATCTAGGGTTTGCTCTAAGTTATCAACGAAACAGACAAAGTGAGAAGGGAAGGTTCTTGTTACCTAGCAGTGATATCTCTCCATTTGGTGAAAGAAGACTCTCTCGAGCAGATTATTGGATCTCGGGAGTCAAGGTATCTTCGCAATGGATCCTCCGATAATGGTCCTTGGCAAAGTTGGCCTCTTCTTGAACCCTGGATCCTGGAGAGAAGAAGAACAAGGTTAGGAACAAGAGACTCAGGGAAGAGAGTTACCAGAGTAGAAGAGAGGATGGGATCTGAAGGTCTTCAGCTGATCTGGAACTCCTAGACTGCGGATTTGGGACTTTTCTCCTAGATCTGCTGGATGGACTCTGAAGCAGTGGTAGCTGACTTGAAGATGGCTGGACTGGGGTCCTGGTGGTCGGCCACCCTTTGGAAGAAGAACCTTGGAGATGGTGTAGAGGCTAGGGTTTGGTGGTGGTGGAGTAGAGATGGGTGGACTAAGCTAGGGTTTTGGGGTTGGAGATCTCACACCTCGTCAAGGTTCCTAGGGAACCTGGATTTACTCCCTCACGGAGCTCAACACTCAGAATAACTATGGAAGAACAAGACTTTGCTCAAAAACAAGGGATTTCATTCATAAGATTTCATAAGATCAGTTCAAGTTACAAAAGGGGTCTAATATATAGACCTATAAGAAAAATCAAAACCATACAAGTTCCCATGTGGGACTAATAGGACTAATCTACACTTTAGGCATCAAATTCTCTTCCCTTGGCCAACTAAGACTCCTTCCATGAGTGAGCGGTCCAAAAACTCCAAGAAAACTTGAAAATCAGCTCCAAATGGCAGGTATGGGGGTGTCTCCTAGTATCTATTCATGAATCAAGGATTTTCCTTCATGGTTTGGCTCTTTGGACACCTCCTAGTCTTGCTCCACAAGTTTAGGCTTCTTCATTTCATGGCTTTGGCACTTTAGGAAACTTTTGGGTGCCTCTTGATTTTCTCCCCAACACATGCTCTTCCCTTTATAACTTGGATTTTTATGGAACATTATGGGGCACCTCCTTGATCATCTCTTCAAGAAAAATTCTTGCCATCCTGGCTTGGATTTATCTGGAAAGAAGTTGGCTCCTCCTTGGATTGAGGTATATGATGGATTTCTCCCCAAAGTGGTGCAAGAAAAAGGGGAACTTACTTCTTATGGTGTGGGGACCAAAGACACTGGATGGAGATGTGGCAGGGAGTGTGGCACCCACTTGTAGCTAGACCATGGAAGAAAAAATGTGGCACCCTATGGCAAAGGGAATGGCGCCAACCTGGACCTGGACTTGGACTGAGTCAACATGACTCAATAAAAATTGAAATGACAAAATTATAGACTCAAAATTGGGTGATCAGGTCAATTTTTATTACAAACCCTAATTTTCTCGGGCAAGGTCAATCAGAGATCTAGATGGAACCCTGAAGTCTTCTTCTGATTCTGGTGCCCGCACCAATTCTCCCGGGGTGGGAGGAACTCGACCCTATGAGTATGGATCAAGCTGGCTCTGGTATCTCTCCAAGAGGTCTGGGTCCAATTCTTGTAATTCTTCTCGGGAGATCCAAGAGTCATCAGAATCTGGCCTTCCTTGCCAGCGGACCAGGTATCTTTGGTATCCTCGATTACGAGTAGAGATAACCTAATCATCCAGGATCTTTTCAATCTACTCTTTCCTCACAGGCCAGTTTGTTGGTGGACACACAGGATCGGGATCACTCTCAATAACAGGATTAGGTTCAAAAGGCTCACTGGGAATCATAGCTAGCTCCCTGTACTCTACTAGGTCTGTAATATTGAAAGTGGAGCTAATGCCTAGCTCTGGAGGCAACTCAAGCACATAGGCATTGAGTCCCACTCTCTTCATCACTCTAAATGGTCCAGCTCCTCTAGCATGTAGCTTTCTAATGGTTCCAGGAGGAAACGCTCAGGCCTTAACCTTATCATTACATAGTCTCCTCAACAAAAGTTTTGACTCGCCTTTGAGAATCAGCCAACTTCTTATAAGTTTCATTACTTAAAGTTATTTGGCATGAATTTCTTTATGCAAGTTCTTTACATGCTGTGCAAAGTCTTCAGCAGACTCGGAGACTCTTGTGTAGACTGGTAAAGGAACTAGGTCAAGTGGTGTGTGAGGCTTGTACCCATGAACAATCTCAAAAGGGCTTTTACCTATAGACCTATTGACCGAGTCATTATATGCAAATTCAGCCCTGGGTAAATACAAATCCCAATTCCTGGTATTCTCACTCAACCAAAAGCTGAGTCAATGTCCTAAACTCGACTGACGACACATTCCTAAAGAATGGACTTTATTCAAAGGAACCCTAGGTATAAACCTAACAAATAAGGCTCTCTAGGTTTGACCTTGGGTCGGAGGATGGCATGCAGAGCATGAGAACTTATCATGGGTGCCTAGTAGGTGCCATAAGGTCTTCCAGAAATAGGTGGCAAACTAATAGGTTCTAAGGAGTCTTGCAACCTAGAAATCTCAGTAAAGTGTAATCCCATAGCTCTAGAAACATGAGAAGATTCAGGGAAGGGTAGGAAATAAGAATCAGAGTTTTGAGGTGGCTTATAGGAAACAAGAAACATACCTTGGTTATTCAGGACGACCTTAAAATGAGGACATTGTTCTATAGGTGCACTCATCCAAACCTCATGATTTGCTCTAGGAGGGTCTACAAGTGCAAGTTCTAGGGTAGGCTAGGTGCTCCTAGAAGGTGGAAGGTTATCAGGAAGGTCTTTGAATGTTTATCTAGAAAGTCTTCTAAGCTACTGTCTTTTTCTTGTTCTTGGACCTTCTCAATGGGCAATTCTTGTGAACCCCTTCCTTCTTCACACTTTTCTACCAGATTTGACTCAGGGTGTTTCTTTGGATTCCTCAATGAGTTCAGGGGTATTCTCACTTAAACTCTCATTGGGTGCAATTTCCTCTTCCTGAACTTCCTCAAAAGGGTCTTCTCTTAGGGTTAGCTCCTGAATTCCTGAGTGGCAGGGGTCCCCTCAATAACCCCATCAGGTAGGAGTTGGTTAATTGAATTATCGAGAGAGATATCCTCAAATTCTTTTTTCATATTCATCTATAAACTTATGTCAGGCTCATATATTTTTTCCTCAATCTCACTGAAAGGTTCTAATCTATTCTCCTTGGATTCCTCTTTAAGTACTGCTCTGGTCAGGTCAACTAATTTTGGGATGGCCATGCCTAACTCCTTCTCAGTGTTATCCTTCTGGTCAAGAGGTGACACAAGTGGGAATTGACAAACAAAAGTCTGGTTCACTAGGGTGTCGAATCAATCGGAACTTGACTCAAGTTGGTAGAGGTTGGCTTTAAGTCCAAAGTACTTGATGGTTATATCTTAAAGACCACTCATAGACTTGGGCTTCTTGGTAGGCTCGGTCTAACTTATTGGTATTTTAAAGGCATAGCTTTTATAAATGTCTGGGTGTAACCCAACCCTAAACCTTGAGTGATCTGAGCTTCGGTCTCAATGGTATGCATTTCATGTCATAACACTGGAAGTCCTTGATATATTTAGACACAGGCCTATTACTTGTCGTAATTTGTTACCATGGCTAAAAGTCTTTCTCATAGGATCTACCTAGGTACCTATCTCTCAACTTCCTCTCATATCTCTAAAAGTATAGATTCCTTTTTCTTTGATAACACCACGCTCAATAGCATACAAATGCGACCTAGCATGTTTGGTGAACTTGGTTTGGCCAACCTAACTTGTCCTAATTCCGATAGTTAGTGCACTCAAAAATACCGATCCATTGGTTCTTCCCACTTATATATATGTCTCTTGTCTTCCATCAAAAGTGGGTGCATAAGGTTCGGTGTTCCTAACGGGTCCCTTTTCTGAGTCAACCAAGTATGGATATAGGCTCCTAGGGTTATGCTCGGGATCACGGTATAAGGTCCTCCTAGGCTCCTGGCATGGGTGAGGTTGGGGCCTATTAAATTTTGGATCAGGGGTCCAATTTTGATGTCTACGTTTCTCAAGTCCCTGGGCTCGATCTCTAAACTGGGCAAAACCCTCATTCATATCCTGACTCAATTTGGTCATACTTTTGGTAAGAGTTCTAATCATGGCCTCTAAATCAGGTTGGGTTTGACCAGGTTGGTAGGGTACTCCGTTCCGGGTGGACATGATGATGCAAGCAAGCACACCAAATGAGACTCGACTGAAACGACTACGGGCTAACTAGACCTAAAGCCCAAACTAGATGCCCAATCAGAGTGGCAAGCTAGCCTGTAGTAACTCTGGACTCAGCTAGGCAGGTGTAAGGGGAGTGTTAGGTCCCTAATTGCCAATCCTAGCACCAATCAGTGATTGGCCAAGTAGGCGGACCAGCACACAAGCCCTTCGGGATAGAATCCCTGAACCACCGTTCTAGACACTGAGTACAAAGCACACATAGAGTAACTAGATAAACTGACTCAACACTAGCCTAGACCCGACCAGTTGGTGTCCCTAGCCCACTAGGACAAATTAGGTCTAATTAATTTTAAGATTAAAGGCTTAGGTTCGAATGCATGGGAGGTGGTTTTGGGCTAAGGAAAGGGTCTCAATCCTCCCCTTATGATACAACTTCGGTGCCCTTAAGATAGATTCAATTTATGCACACTCAAATAAAAAAAAAAAATAGCTTGCAAAAAATAAAAAAATAGAACAGCAGTAAATTGATCTCAGAAAATCTACAGAAATCAAAAAATTATGAAAACTTTATGTAAATTACTTTCCATTATACCGGTTCCAGAAAAATAAGAATTACTTAATTTAGAATTTTCTGCAGGGAGAAACAATTCGAATAATAGGATAGTTATTGGCAGAAAATAGAACGTATGTCCCGTTTACAATCCCTGCCTAGAAGTTATAACCCAGCGGCACCCCTACATGCCCTGGGAACCCCCGTGGAATGGGAGGAGGAGGCTTGCATCTCGCTTGCTCCTGGACCGGACGGCCAGGGGAGTCTACTCCAGGCAGCAAAAGTAAAAAGGAACGAAAAAATAATCAAACAAGCAAGAACCCTAGACAGGCTCTGATACCAAAAATGATGCAGAACGAAAACTCTGATACCAAAATAATGTAGAATGAATATGTGGAATGCGGAAGCAAATTAAAATTAATGTATTTTTTTTTCTTTATATATTTTCAGAAGTCGGCTTTGACTCAAAGGAAAGATAAACTAATGTTGAAAGAAACTAAGAAATGACAGAAAGCATAATTAAAAAGAGTGGATTATCAGAGTAACTCAGAAGTAGGATCGCTGGGGATTGAGAAACACCCAAATCTAGGGTTTGCTCTGAGTTTTCAACGAAATAGACAAAGTGAGAAGGGAATGTTCTTGTTACCTAGCAGTGATATCTCTCCATTTGGTGGAAAAAGACTCTCTCGAGCAGATTATTGGATCACGGGAGTCAAGGTATCTTCACAATGGATCCTCCGATAATGGTCCTTGGCAAAGTTGGCCTCTTCTTGAACCCTGGATCCTGGAGAGAAGAAGAACAAGGTTAGGAACAAGAGACTCAGGGAAGAGAGTTACCAGAGTAGAAGAGAGGATGGGATCTGAAGGTCTTCAGCTGATTTGGAACTCCTAGGCTGTGGATTTGGGACTTCTTCTCCTGGATCTGCTGGATGGACTCTGAAGAAGTGGTAGCTGACTTGAAGATGGCTGGACTGGGGTCCTGGTAGTCGGCCACCCTTTGGAAGAAGAACCTTGGAGATGGTGTAGAGGCTAGGGTTTGGTGGTGGTGGAGTAGAGATGGGTGGACTAAGCTAGGGTTTTGGGGTTGGAGATCTCATACCTCCTCAAGGTTCCTAGGGAACCTGGATTTACTCCCTCATGGAGCTCAACACTCAGAATAAGTGTGGAAGAACAAGACTTTGCTCAAAAACAAGGGATTTCATTCATAAGATCAGTTCAAGTTACAAAAGGGGTCTAATATATAGACCTATAAGATAAATCAAAACCATACAAGTTTCCATGTGGGACTAATAGGACTAATCTACACTTTAGGCATCAAATTCTCTTCCCTTGGCCAACCAAGACTCCTTCCATGAGTGAGCGGCCCAAAAACTCCAAGAAAACTTGAAAATCAGCTCCAAATGGCAGGTTATGGGGGTGTCTCCTAGTATCTCTTCATGAATCAAGGATTTTCCCTTCATGGTTTGGCTCTTTTGGACACCTCCTAGTCTTGCTCCACAAGTTTAAGCTTCTTCTTTTCATGGCTTTGGCACTTTAGGAGACTTTTGGGTGCCTCCTTGATTTTCTCCCCAAGACATGCTCTCTTCCCTTTTATAACTTGGATTTTTTATGGAACATTGTGGGGCACCTCCTTGATCCTCTCTTCAAGAAAAATTCTTGCCATCCTGGATTGGGTTTATCTGGAAAGAAGTTGGCTCCTCCTTGGATTGAGGTATCTTGATGGATTTCTCTCCCCAGTGGTGCAAGAAAAAGGGGAACTTACTTCTTATGGTGTGGGGACCAAAGACACTGGATGGAGATGTGGCAGGGAGTGTGGCACCCACTTGTAGCTGGACCATGGAAGAAAAATGTGGCACCCTATGGCAAAGGGAATGGCGCCAACCTGGACCTGGACTTGGACTGAGTCAACATGACACAACAAAAATTGAAATGACAAAATTACAGACTCAAAATTGGGTTGATCAGGTCAATCCTTATTACAAACCCTAATTTTCTTGGGCAAGGTCAATCAGAGATCCAGATGGAACCCTGAAGTCTTCTTCTGATTCTGATGCCCGCACCATAGCCTTTGGCATGCATGAGCTTGATGACGACTGGGAGCTGACCTCAGATGGAGTGCTCACCTTATGATCACGACCCCAAGTTGGGAGCTGACCTCGGTCAGAGGGCTCGCCTTTGGCATGCATGAGCTCGACCCCGGCCAGGAGCTGACCTCAGATGGAGGGCTTGCCTTTTGAGCACGACCCCGGCTAGGAGCTGACCTTGGTCGGAGGGCTTGCCTTTGGCATGCATAAGCTCGACCCCAGCTGGGAGCTGACCTCAGATGGAGGGCTCATTTTATGAACATGACCCTGGCTAGGAGCTGACCGAAGATAGAGGGCTCACCTTTGGGTCTCCACTTGGGCACCACATCCAGGTGGCACTTTCCACCCGTGTGGCCTCCAGATATCGCCATCGTGTACTCCATGTCAGTGGTTGTGCCACATCAAATATACATCCCATTTAACTTGAATTTAAGGAAAGAGTTACCTGCCTGAAATAAATGATGGAGAAAAAGAAGAAAAAAAGGGGGCAAGTTCTAAACATTGGTTTTCTATCGAGTAATCAGGCACCTTCGTCTAATAAGCATTATTGTTCACATTTAAAAGTGGGTAGTGTGAAGATGTTGCCAATAAAAAAAATTAGGTGGTGAAAGCTACTTTAGTTCATATGCTTAATTTGGGGGTATATTGAAAATTGATTAGAGTAGGTGATAAGTGAAGATATTGTTGTTCTTCATAAGCTAGTATCGAAATACTGAGTTAGCCATCATAAACACAAGAGCTATAGACATTTGGATGAATTTTAAGAAAGTTTCTAATAGTTCTGATTTCAAAATTTACTACGGAAACTTAATACTTTGTGATAATAGCTAACTTCTTTAAACCTTAAGCATAGATCTAAATTTGTAAAGAAAGATTTTAATGACACATGGTTATAAATTAATATCTATATTCTTATAACATTGCTAAGAGACTAGCAATGATTAAGTTAGAGGGTTATAAGTCTATTAAATATCCCAATTTAAGTATTAAAATAAATATTAATTAATCTATATTTTTTAATAATTGATACTTTTATTAGTGTTTTATAGAAAAGGAGTTCATAGATAGAAAGAGCTTGACTTTTGGAGTCCAACGGTGTAAATAGCACTCAAATCGGAGTTAAAATGAGTATGGAATCAAAGTTTGAAGTTTTTTAAGCTTTGCATGAATTTTGATTTAGCTGGTCCATGGGGCCGGCCGCTCAGTCTACAGAAGTCAGGCGCGGTCCTTGGAAGCCATTATTACTGGTCCATGAAATAGGAGCTTTGCATGAATTTTTAATTATCCGATCCATGGTGGACCGGCCGCTCAATCTATAGAATCCAGGCGCAGTCCATAGTAGCCATTACTGCTGCTGGTCCATGGAACCTATTTCATGGACCAGCACTTCTTGAGCACCATTTCATCTGCTCATCACTGCCCGTGGCTAGAGGAGATGTCAGAGTCCATCCAAGGGCTAGAAAGCACACTGGAAGACCATTTTTTTGGCCAGTGCATCTTCCACCTTTCTTCTTCCTCATTTTGTCTATCGTCACCACCCATGGCTAGAAATGTCACCAGAGATCTCCTCCTGGCCACCGAGAGCTCTTTCATTACCAGAGACATACCTATCACCACCTAGCCATCGTGAGTTGTGATCAACCATGGCAACTACTATCTTCTCCATCCTCTCTGTTTCTTTGTTTCTTTGATCCAAGATAATAGCCCATCACCATCTTCCTAGGGGCTTGTCACCAGCTGTCCACTTTCAAGCACACCCACAGACCTCATCTTCCTACTATGCTACCTTCAAGCCACCATCTCTTCTCTCTGTTTGGTTGCCTACACCAGTCCAAGCCATTTTTCCCCTTCCTTCCATGTTGTCAACAACCACAGCTCGTCGCCATCCATCTGCTTGCCATAGTCCATCATGGACCAGATTGATCACCAGTCAATGTTGAATTGATTGGGAGGAGGAGATCTCAGGCAATCTAGGATTTCATGCACCTGTAGGAAGGAAACTGAGTCACTTCTTGACAACCAGAAATCCATCAAGCAATAGATTGAATGGTTGAAATTATTTTTCATGATATACAGCCAATTTCAATTTTGATTGACTCCAAATTTGACCAGGAGAAAGCTCTTGATGAGCTCTATAAAAGGAGGACCCTGAGCAATATTCCAAAGATCAGTTTCTACAGCAAATTTTTATTTTATTTTTCTTTTGTAAATTAGTTATAGATTTTGAGAGAGAGGAAGAGGAATAAAGAAAAGAGATTCTTTAAGGAAGGAGGTGCGATGACAGAGCCCAAAATCTCCAAGAAGATGTATCACAGGCCATGCTCGACTAAGGTGCAGCCTATAGGAAAGTATAGATTTCTATACTTTAGTTTTGTATTTATTTTTCTATTCTATGCAATTAAATAAAGATTTAAATTTGTTTTAAACTCTTTTCTAGTTGATTTTCTAAAATTAATTACCTAGGTGGGATGGATCATGATCCTAACATGATATGGTCCATGCTCAATATAGATAATTGATTCTAGAATTTTCAACCACTTATCTTGTCAAGGTCATTTCAACTTAATCGTTGAATAGCTTTTATTTGTGGGACAGGCCATGATCCTAACAATATATGGTTTGTACTTGGTAAGATAGTCTTACTAAAGATTAGTTTGAAAGACTCCAAAACAAATACAAATTTTGATTATTTAAATTAGAACAAATACATTATTTGTGTTTTGATTACTAGAAACCTGAAGACATCATTTTATCATTTAAACCCCTCAATCTAATATTTAATTTAAATTGATTAGTTTTAATTAAACCATTATATGTCTTTTTAAATCAAAATATTTATCTCTTTTTTTATTTTTTTGTAAAATAATTACCTTTGATCCTTGAGGTTACGATCCCTACTCATCATAGTTATAGTAGTGAGTTAGGTTTTTATTTTGATCACCTATGAGATAGTGCACCTCCAACGTGAGGATTCCCATGCCCTCGATCCTCCTTTTTTAGGATACTTCCATGATTTGGCTGAACCCAACATCAGAAAGTTGGGGGTATCTATTGATAGAAAACATGGTCGAATGAGGCACATGGAACCTGTTATGATAAACCGGCTCAAAGAGGTAATTACTGGTTCAAAGATTCAGTTGATCATATGCAGACTAGTCAACCAGATGGATCAACACGATGACACTCATGACCTCTAACGGGAGAATGGATTAATGCTATGCTTCAGCTAGTAATGACCTACAACTTGAGATCGGCCTTTAGCAAAATGTCGATCTACAATACAATGCACACATCGAAGCAAACAGCTTTAAAGAAAATGGTTGATCTAAAATCAGTCCACTCTGAAGAGTATGACATAGAAGTAAACGGTTGATCTATAGCCAATAAAATGACTGTCGGTCAACTTCGAAGAAAATGATCGATTTACTTCGAACTAAAGCCATCAAGAATGGACTTGGTTGTTATAACCAACCACTCATGTGTCTGATAGCCATGGCTTCAATAAAATTGAGGTAACTAACCTCCGACAGTAACTATAATTAGTTAAAGGGAAGTTAGATTAACTAACTTCCCTAACAGAAATTAAGAAGGTCTAACTACTTTTAGTTACAATAACACCTATAAAAAGAAGTAAGAGGGGACCTCCGAGGTAAGCCATTCCATGCAAGTCTGAGCTGGTCCATGACTAGCTTGTGCTATGCAGAACTGACTCTCCACTCATTTTATCTCACTTTTTTTCTTTGGGCTCTCCATTATGTGGCCTGAATTGTACTAACTTAGGCATCGGAGTGTGTTGCCCAGCTGGCTTTTCCAAGATGGGGTGAATTGGGAATTAAAAAAATTTAAATAGATATGTGCTCTTTTAATTCTTCTTTAGTGTGATAGTGCTGTGATTCAAATAAATAAAAGCAGAAGCAGATATAAACAGAAAAAGCATAATGCAAACACAACAAATTATAGTGGTTCGGAGCACCCTCGCTCCTACATCCACTACCCAAGATACCACTTGGGATTTCAACTATATTCACCATCGAAATACAGTCAGATTATTTTACCAAGCTCACAATCCAAACCTAACATGGTTTTTCAACCGGGCTCACCAAAAATCCAACACTTGGTTTTACACAGGCTAACCAAGAACATACACTTGGTTTTGAACAGGCTAACCAAGAACTTATACTTGGTTTTGAACAGGCTAACTAAGAACCTATTTGGTTTTAAACTGGGCTCACCAATAACCCAACAACTCATAAAAGAGTTAAAAAAATAAGCAACAAAATGATAAACTAATATTGTCTGATGGTTGCCGATGCAGCTCGAGAGAAGCCTTCTTAATTACACTTTAATGCTCTTCAGTGGCTTCTTCAACTTCTTCAATGTATGCTTCAAGCTTCAGATTTAAGTTTGTAAAGTCTTGAAGACTGACTTGAATGCTCTCTAGTGCTCTCTTGCTCACAAGCTCATTTAATGTTCAACTAAGCATTAGCCTTTTCAAAAGTTATCCCAATCCCTTATTTATAGAGTCTTGTACTCTTCTTGGATGGATATAGTCAATGTAGACCATCAGGATGTGATATTTGACCATTGAAGCACTTTTTAAATTCAAAAATGAAGTTCTGGAACTAGCTAATACTTGCCTGGAATTGACCTTCGAGTCGGCTCGAATTCTCAAATAAATTCTGGTCGAGTTGCCTCGCCTCATTTGGGTCGGCTTGGTTTCATTGTGTTCTTGATTCCTTACTCTGGATGAGTCGGCTCACCTTAATTTGAGTCGGCTCAGATTCATAAGTCTTCAAAACTGTACTCTGGTAGAGTCGGCTCTTCTCATTGGAGTCAGCTCGCCTAGCTGTTCTCTCAGAACTAATTTTTCATGAACTCTAGAGGAGTTAGCTTGAATCTCTGAAGGGTCGACTCGGAAGTCTGACGAATGGATGAGTCGACTCGAACTTCCTTCGGTTGGCTTGCCTAACTAATTCAGGAAATGATGCATTGGATGAGTCAGCTTGGATTCCTACGAGTCAGCTCAGATATCTGTGTGCTAGAATCCTTCATGCATGCCAAGAACTAGTGTCGGCTCCCTTTACTCGAGTCGGCTCAGATGAGTTTTTCAGTAAGACTTTTGCTTTTTCTCTAGATTTCATCTAGTAAAATCTTATCATTCAAGATTCTTCCCAACTCAACTAACAATTGATTCTATGGAACTTAAACTTGAAAACACTTAGAAGTAACCCATTTTCGAGAATATTTCTTTAATTTTTCTTTGGGCTCTTCTTTACAGGACATATTTACAACACAACTCATGACACATAATAAGATTGTAGGTGTTGTAATTTAGCAATGAAACCTTCCTACAAAAACTTGTAAAGCACTTGAAAAGTAGTTAGTAACATAAGTGCATTCTTCAATGTTTTGTTATCATCAAAATCACTCTAAGGGTCAACAATCTCCCCCTTTTTGATGATGACAAAACACCGGGCATGGAAAAGCTTTACAATTATATGTATAAATATATTTGAAAGTAAATATTAACATGTATAAACTAAATGCTAAGAATGTGTCTGAAATCAATGTATCAAAGCTTGTATATAGACAATGTATTAGAGCTTTTGAGAATAAGTTTAATATATATCAGAGCTTGTATATCTTTTAGTATGTATCAGAGCTATAATGTATCAGAGCTTTCAGTATATATGAGAGCTATACCATAATAGAGCTTGTTCAGAGCTAGAAATGGATAGCCATCGACAATATATTAGAGCAATTCAAATTGTATCAGAATAATTAAGTTAAATATATGTCAGAGCAATCAGAGCAAATCTGTTAGAGCAAATATAAGCAAGTGTCCAATTTTTTAATATTTATATCATTCTTCCCCTTACTTGTATATTTTCATGCACATTCAAAAATATATCATTCTCCCCATTTTTGTTATTAATCAAAAAGGCATTCAATTAAAGTCATTCTCTCCCTTGATTAAGTACATAAAGCATGGTTTTTAATAGAATTAGAAGATTGATAAGTTTGTTCGAGATAATTTGACTTTCTCAAAGATATTTTGGTATTCTAATTTAAATTTATCTTGAGTTGCATGCATAGATCACATAAACAATACTATTCATTCCACAAGTCTCATTGCAAACATGAGAAACATATGATTTCATTGCATTCAAGGATTTTTAATACATGTTACAAAAGTTTGAAAGCATAAATACAAATATCTACCTAGTCACTATCACTAGGCAGTTCTACAATAGGTTCTTCCTTAATGTTAGTGGATGGTCCAGATGGTGGTATGGAAAAGATAGGATCAACAAAAGGTGTGGCTGAGTAGGCTGAGGTGGAGGCTATCTAAAGTGTGGTGTAGGCTATCTAGGATGACTACTGACTAGGATAAGGTGCCTACTATCTGGGAGTAGAAGAGTAGGCTACTATAACAGTGGTGGATAGCTAACTAAGGGTTATCCAGATTGAATTGAGCTCTTCTACCATCTTCTTGATTCCTGTATTGAGTGCAACTAGCTCACTTGCTTGGGCATTGGCAAATGCCTTTGCTGACCCTCTCAGTCTTCCAAATTCAGCACTAAGAATTCCTACCTCTTTGGTGTAATCATCTTCAACTTTCTTTGCTTGTTCCATAGACCCCATTCTATAACTCATTTCTCTCAATTCAGTTATGAATTCTTCAATACTGTGGTCAACATATTTTTTAATGTCTTCAGAAGTTGCCTTGAAAGAATCTGTGACTAACTATAGATCCACCTATGGTGCAGGTCCTGTGGACTGAACATTATCCACCCTGGAATGAAGATGTCTAATCTCACCACATATGTCATCAAGTTTGGTTTCGATTGTTTGATGAAGGTCGCAAAACATCGAACCAAAAGTACTGGTCAGGGTCTGAGTAAGTAGTCTCATCTGATCTGCAATGAAGTCCTGAGATAATGAAGCTCCTGAAGTGTCAGCAGACGGTCCTTGAGCAGATGTAGTCACTGAAGGTGCAGGTGGTGGTGCTAGTGGAGATGCAAGTGCTGGTGGAGATGCTGGTGCTGGTGGAGATGCTGGTGCTGGTAGAGATGCTGGTGCTGGTGGAGATGCTGGAGAGATCCTGGGACTCCCATAATCTCTATGCTCTGACTCCACAGCATCATGAACAGTAGGTTCATTAGCAGTAGCAGTGATAATCTCGCTGGTAGCTGCTCCTCATCATCATCATCCTCATCACAGCTAGAAGATCCAATAGCTCTCTGATCTGATCCTTTCTTCCTCCAAGCTCTTTCAGTTAGTTGGTATCCCATTCTTTACAAAGATTTGGAGGAGTAGGTATTAGTGTGATTGATGCGGGACAACTTTAAGATTGCTAAACATGTATGAAAAATAGTAAACTAATTTTTTTGTAATTTTTATAATTTAGGTTTGTAGGCTAAATTTCAAAGTTAAGTAATGAATTAGCAGAAAGACTAGCAATGCAATGAATCATCGTATCCAAAGAACTCAGGCAAGATAATAAGTAGCCAGGACCCGAGAGTTGAGAAACTCCCGATTTAGGATAGCTTATCATCATCAAATCAAAAATTAAAAGAAGGGAAGGATGTTACCAATCAGTGATTTGAAGAACTTCCGATGAAGAGATCACACAGCACTCTGATTGGAGTCTAGATGATGGAGTATGGTTCCCTTGATTAGACGGCTGATTTGGATAGTTCTGGAGGCAAGGAAAGCCTCCTCTAGGGAGATGAAACACCTCAAGAATCCTGCAAAATGTCAAGGGTCAATCAAAACAGCAAGTAAGAAAAAGAAAGGGGATTCAGTTTAGAAGGAATCAGGTTAGGGTTTAGAAGCGGGGTTGCTTGAAGCTTGATGAAGATCTCCTTGCTTGGCGGCCTAAGGCACTCCTTCTTGGATGTGTGAAGGCTTGGATGGCAGTGAGTTAGGGTGTGGAAGGATGCTAGGGCAGCAAGTATTTCGGCCAAGCACAATAAAAACTAAAGAAAAAAAAACAAAGTAACACACAAGTTCGCAAGCTCAAATAAATTTACTAGGGTTTTGATATCATGAATAAAAGTTGCTTACAAGAGGGGGAGGGGTGGGGTATTTATAGAGTTCCCATGTCTTTTAACTAGGGTTACACACTTGGGTTACAAGTCCTCTCCTAGCTAGGTTAGAAAAATAAATGTTAAAATAATTAGGAGCATAAATCCCAACTAGGTTAGGATTTGACCTAGTCTTCTCCTTCTCCCTTCATGCTTTGACTATTCCACTCAAGGACACCTCTTGGACTTGGTCAACACTTCAAGGATACCTAGTAGGGCGTGTTGGGCTTTTAGGGGCAGCAAGGGGCTGGACCAAAGGGGCTTGGTGCATGGGCTTGTGCCTCTTGAAAGCTGGGGTGGCCTGGTAGCCTGGTAGCAGGAATATTCCATTGAATCTTGCTTCTTTAGGGCTTGGACTTGGTTCCTGGGCTTAATTTCCTTGGGCTGGGATGCAGATGGACCTCTGGAATCATGGATGCCCTGGTTTGGAAATATGCTCTGGCATCTGGACTGGAATCTGGGCATCTGGAGGGTATCTGGAAGGAATTAATATTTCTGGAAGCATCTTGGTTCCTGGCTTGTCACACAAAATTTACTGGGCTGATGTAGTAGCCTCTGACTCTTGGATGTGGCCTGGTGGAACTCCAAAATAGGGTAACCTTCTCTCTTGTTTAAAAATTGGGCTCATAATAGACTCAAAACTGAAGTACAGGACTTGAAACTGACTTGGTTGAGGGTTAAGACAAATCAACTAACCTCAACTTATTACAAAACTTTCAAAACTTTGACACATGACTAATTACACCATATGGGATCCAGTGATCTGTGTTTGATCCTGGTGTCCACACCAGTGATGAAGTGGCTTACCATCCTCACCATCTTTGTTCACTCTGGCAGCCTGGAAAAATAATGTAAGAACCATTCGATATGGTAAACAGGCCTCCACATTTTTGATTGCTTCTTTCATTTGGAGTAGCATAATGTGAGGTAAATTGTGGGCCTCCCCCTCAATTTGATGTCCCATAAAGCTGAGATCTCTCTCACTTACCCAATCAAACCTGCCAGTTCTTAGGAGAAAGATCCTACTTACAAAGTTGTGCAATAATCTCATTTCCAGGGACAGAGTATTAGCCATCACATTCCCAATACCACTTACATTACCCCTATTGAAAATTGTCATGAGGGTTTTCTGTTTATCTTTTAGAATTAGATGCTTTAACCCTTCATTTGGCATTTCAAGCATGCTACATTATCTTTCCTCTATCACTATAATTCTCTTTCCCTTAACTACAGACTCAACATGGTGCTCTTCCAATCTTAAGTTTTCATAAAAAATTCTTACCAAATTGGGGTATGTTGGAACATTTAAGGAACAAAAGAAACTCTAGCCCTGGTCTTCAATTAAATCTCCAATCTTAAGCACTAACTCTTTCAAGAATGTGAAGATTATCCATCTTCCACTTGTCATGGGTCGGTTGGTCATGGAAATAGTTTGTGTTGGAGAGAAGATGCTGCAATCGGTTCCACTTCTTGTTCTTCCACTTCAACTGACTGAGTTGGCTCTTCCTACCATCTCTTGGCCCTCCTTTTCTTTTCAGCAGAAGGTTCGGCTCATTTTGACCTCTTGCCGATAGCCCATTTTGGAGCCATTGCACGAGCTCAAGAAGAATGCAAGAAATTGAGCTAGAAAAGGTAGGTTTTGAAGGATGGAATGTATTTTTAGGTTAGAGCAAGGGTTTTAAGCTAGCAAGAAGTGAACAATCAAAGCATAAAATCCTAGATTAAGTCCTACGGCTCTAATAAAAAATTGCTTGCCTGATATCCGAGTTAGCTCGGCAAGCCCTAATTTGCTCGAGTCGGCTCGAGTAGAGATATAAAAGACTTAATTAGGAATTTGAGTCGGCTCGACTTGAGCACAGTAGCTCGAGTCAACTCAAACCAGAACTCTCCAGAAGAGTCAAAAAGGTTCAGAATTGAATTTTAATGGCAGAAATTTACAAGGAGAAATGGTCAAAGTTCTTGGTATGATGTAGGAGGCTTTCTAGATAATGTTTCCTTAATTTTGAAGAGATTAGGTTAAGTTTTCTAAAAAGGGTCACAAAGTTCTAATTCTCCTCTAATCATTTCAAATCTATCTTGATTGAGAGGTTTAGTGAAAATGTCATCAAGTTAGTTTTCAGTTGGAATAAATTTTAATTCAATTTCATAATTCAAAACATGATCTCTTATGAAATGGTGTCTTATTTGAATGTGCTTTATTCTTGAGTGCTGAATTAGATTTTTTGATAAATTTATAGCACTTGTGTTATCACATTTGATAGGAATCTTAGATTGTGTAATACCAAAGTCTTCTAGTTGTTGTTTAATCCATAACACTTGTACACAACAACTCCCAGCAGCAACATACTTTGTCTCAGCAGTAGATAGTGCTACCGAGTTTTGTTTCTTACAGTGCCATGAGATTAAACTCAACCCTAGAAATTAGCATGTGCCACTAGTGCTTTTTCTATCTATTTTATATCCTCCATAATCAATATCAGAAAATCCAATTAAATTTAATGAAGATTGCTTTGAATACTATAGACCTAAATTACTTGCTCCTCTTAGATATCTTATAATTCTTTTTACTACAAGCATATGTGATTCTTTAGGATTAGATTGAAATCTTGCACAAACACATAAGCTAAACAAGATATCAGGTCTACTAGTAGTTAAGTATAGCAATGATCCGATCATACCTTGATATAGCTTTTGATCAATGTTGTTGCCATCTTCATCTTTGTCCAATCTGCAGGTCGAGCTCATGGGTGTGCTCATTTCTTTGCTTGTCTGTATACCAAACTTCTTGATGATTTCTTTGATGTATTTATCTTGGTTTATGAAGATCCCATCCTTTGATTGTTTTACTTGAAGTCCAAGGAAGTAGTTTAGTTCACCCATTAGACTCATCTCAAATTCACCCTGCATCAACCTAGCAAATTCTTCATAAAGTTCTTCGTTAGTTGCACCAAATATAATATCATCTATATATATTTATATAACTAATATATCATCATTTTTCTTTTTGATAAAAAAAGTTTTATCAACATTTCCTCATGCAAAATCATTTTCAAGTAGGAATTTGTTTAGTCTTTCATACCAGGCTCTAGGTGCTTGTTTCAAACCATACAATGTTTTACTGAGTTTAAATACATGATTTGGAAAAGCATGACTTTCAAAACCTGGTGAATGTTCTATAAAAACTTGTTCAGATATAAAACCATTTAAAAAAGCACTTTTCATATCCGTTCGGAATAGTTTAAAATTCATGTTGCAGGCAAATGCAAGTAATAATCTTATGGCCTCTAGTCTTGCTACGGGTGCATAAGTTCCATCAAAATCTATTCCTTCTTCTTGGTTATATCCTTTAGCTACCAACCTTGCTTTGTTTCTAATCACTTTACCTTGTTCATCTAGTTTATTTCTACAGACCCATTTGGTTCTTATGATGGGATGGTCTGGTAGTCTATCAACTAAAGTCCACACATTATTTCTTTCAAACTGGTTCACTTCTTCATGCATGGCCATCATCCAGTTTGGGTCATTTTCAGCTTCTTCTAAGCTATGTGGCTCTATTTATGATACAAAGGCTAGGTAATCATGTGCATCTCTATGTGATGACCTAGTCCTAACACTTTGTGAAGGATCACCTATAATTAAATCTTTTGGATGAGAAGTTACCTCCATTTTCTTGGTAGATCAGCATGATCCTTACTTACCACTTCTTCTCCTTTTTGAGTTGGTTTCTCTTGTACGCTCATATCTTCCATTTTCTTTTGAAGTGTACCTGCATCATTGTCTATACACTCTTCTTTCTTTGAAAATGAGGGGTTAGATTCATAAAAAATAATAAGCATTGATTCTTCTACAATTAGAGTTCTTTTATTAAATACTCTATATGCTTTGCTATATAATGAATAACCGAGGAAAATTGCTTCATCAGATTTAGCATCAAATTTTTCTGGATTATCCTTTCCATTATTCAGCACAAAGCATTTACAACCAAAAATATGAAAGTAATTAATGTTGGATTTCTTTTCATTCCAAAGCTCATAAGGGGTTTACTTTAGGATTGGACGAATCAAAACACGATTTAAGATATAACAAGCAGTGTTCACCACTTCTGTCCAAAAGTACCTTTGAAGATTGCCTTTACATAATATTGTTCGGGCCATTTCTTCCAAAGTCCTATTTTTCCTCTCTACAACACCATTTTATTGTGGTGTTCTAGGAGTGGAGAAGTTGTGATCAATGCCATTTTCTGTGCAATAATCATCAAAAAATTAATTTTCAAATTCTGTACTGTGATCACTCCTAATAGATATGATTGAAATATTTTTTTCATTTGAAACTTTTTTATGAAATTTTTGAAATACTTTGAAAGTTTCACCTTTGTGTGCAATAAACAAGATCCAAGTAAATTTTGAAAAATCATCTACTATCACAAGAGCATATTTCATACCACCTAGGCTTATGGTCCTAGTTGGTCCAAATAAGTCCATGTGAAGTAGCTCAAGGGGTCTAGAAGTTAAAATCATATTTTTGGATTTAAAACTCCTCCTAGTTTGTTTACACATTTGACAAGCATTACAAATATATTCAAAATTAACTTTAAACTTAGGCATACCTCTAACTAGACTCTTAGAAATTAACTTGGCAATAGTATGCATGCTAGCATGACCTACTTGTCTATGCCAAAGTAAACAAGACTTCTTGGTCTTAGCATTCATCACTACTATACTGGAACTACTAGACATGGCTAGATTATTTAGATCTACCATATAAATATTTCCAAGTCTATGTCCAATGAATTTATTATTGGAATCAAGAGAGTTTGTTACAATAAGCATAGATGATTCAAAGACAACCTTGAAGCCTTTATCATATAATTGACTACTACTTAATAAATTATGCTTCAATTTATCAACTAGCAATACATTTTCAATAAAAGTAGAGGCGATCAATTTGATCTTACCAATACTGATATTTTCTCCTTGCCATTATCTCCAAAAGTAACCAAATCTCCTTCTTTCATCTCTAGGGTGATGAAATGATCCTTGTCACCCGTCATATATCTTGAACAGCCACTATCTAGATACCATCTTTTTTTTAATTTTTGGGCTGCAAGACATTCCTGCAAAATAATCAACAAGTTCTTTTAGATACCCAAGCTATCTTGGGTCCTTGCAGGCTAGCAGAGGTGGTTCTTTTGAGAACCCAAATCTTTCTTACTTTACTTTTAGTATTTCTAAAAATATCGCATTGAAAGGCCTTATGTCCTACTCCTTTGCATGCATAACAAACAATTTTAGAATTTTGAAAATAAGTAAACTTTGACGTTCTAGATGTAGAAGCATGTGATGTAGATGTAGAAACATTTGACTTTAATGATTTTTGATTTGAAAACTTAGGTATATACTTTGAAGCTCTAGAAATAGATATTGAAGGATTTGATACAAATGCTTTTTGAGATAAACCTTTTGGAATATAAGCTTTTGAAGGTATAAATTTGGTAGCTAAAATTCTATTTGCATTTGAAGAGTTGTAACCAATTCCAGCCTTATTATTAAAAATTCTTTGTTCCCTTAAAATCAACTCAAGCTTATTTGAACTTATTGTAAATTTTTCAACCAATGGCTTGAGTTTCTCAACCTCCTTTTTCAATTCAAAATTTTCAACATTTAAAGCTTTGTTTTTCTCAAGATTATATTTTTCTCAATTTCCAAAGCTTTATTATTTTTAGAAAATATAGTTAATTCTTTTTGCAATATCTTATTCTTTTCTGAAATCTCTTCCTTTTCTTTTAGTAAAGAATCATTGATATTCTTTGAAGTTCTAATCTTTACTCCAACTTTTTTATACTCAGATAATTAGTCATGAAATGTAGAATTTAATTCATCAAAAGTAAATTCTATTAGAGGTTTGGAGGATGTTACCTCGTCTTCGAGATCCATAATACATAGATTGGTAGTTTTTGTGATATCTTCTTCTTCTGTTGAAGTCGACTTCTCGCTGTCGCTCCAAGTAGCAACCATAACTTTCTTCTTTTTCTCCTTGAATGTTTTCTTTAGTAAAGGACAATCGGGATGGATATGCCCTGGTTTCTTACATTCATAACATGTGGGCATTTGTTCCTTCTCTTTTTCTTATTCCTTGTCCATAATATGTTCCCCTTTCTTATGAAACTTTCTAAAATATCTTCTTTTCTTCTTTCTCATAAACCTTCTAAATCTCCTCACGACCATGGCTATATCTTCATCTTCTAGGTCATCTTCGGAGGAGGAGCAGTCTTCTTCCTATTCCTCATCTTGTTTCTTTGAATCTGATGCAGCTTTGAAGGCTATTGTTTTCTTCTTCTTCTGATCATCTTCATTTCTATGCTGCATGGTCAATTCATGTGTGATGAGAGAACCCAACAGTTCATCCAGTGTTAGTGTGTTTAGATCTTTTGCTTCCTGGATGGTAGTTGCTTTGGGGTCCCATTTGTCTGGAAGTGATCTTAGAATCTTTTGTACCAAGTCTGTATGTGAGTAAACCCTGCCAAGACTTTTCAACCCGTTAATAATTTCTATAAATCTTGAAAACATGGCAGAGATAGTTTCAGTTTGTTCCATCTTGAGTAATTCATAGCTATGTACTAGAAGATTGATTTTAGAGGTCTTCACTTGGAAAGTTCCTTCAAGGGCCACTTCAAGTTTATCCCAAATTTTTTTTGCAGATGAGCAAATAGAAATTCAGTTAAACTCATTTGCGTCCAAAGTATAATATAGTAAATTTATGGCTTTGGCATTTAATTCCTCCATTTTCATGTCGTGTTCATCCCAATCCTCTTCAGGTTTTAAGAAATGCACACCATCAATTTTAATCTTGGGTATTTGTGGACCCTTAAGAATGACCTTCCACAACTAAAAATCAATTGCTTGAATGTATATCTTTATTCTAGCTTTCCAGTATGAATAATTCATGCCAGTGAATAGTGGAGGTCTATTAGTAGATTGGCCTTCGGCCAAAGAAGTACTCATGAGATGAGCCATCAATCTTTACTCTAATTAAGTTCAGAGACTCTACTTTGATACTAGTTGTTGCCAAGGTGGCTTTCACAAGAGAGAGTGAATTGAGAATTTAAAAAATTTAAACAGATATGTGCTCTTTTAATTCTTTTTTAGCGTGATAGTGCTGTGATTCAAATAAATAAAAGCTGAAGTAGATATAAACAGAAAAAGCATAATGCAAACATAGCAAATTATAGTGATTCAGAGTACCCTCTCTCCTACGTCCACTACTCAGGATACCACTTGAGATTTTCACTATATTTACCACCGGAATACACTGGGATTGTTTTACCAGGCTCACAATCCAAACCTAACTTGGTTTTTCAACCGAGCTCACCAAAAACCCAACACTTAGTTTTACATAGGATCACCAAAAACCCAACACTTGGTTTTACACAGACTAACCAAGAACCTATACTTGGTTTTGAATAAGCAAACCAAGAACCTATTTGGTTTTTAAACCAGACTCACTAATAACCTAATAACTCATAAAAGAGTTAAAGAAAATAAGCAACAAAATGACAAACTAATGTTGTCTGATGGTTGCCGATACAGCTCGAGAGAAGCCTTCTTAATTGTACTTTAATGCTCTTCAGTGGCTTCTTCAACTTCTTCAATGTATGCTTCAAGCTTCAGATTTGAGTTGGTGAAGTCTTGAAGACTGACTTGAATGCTCACTTGTTCACAAGCTCATTTAATGTTCAACTAAGCATTAGCCTTTTCAAAAGTTATCCCAATCCCTCATTTATAGAGTCTTGTACTCTTTTGGATCGATATAGTCGTTGTAGACCATTGGGATGTGATATTTGACTGTTGCAGTACTTTTTAAATTCAAAAATGAAGTTTTGGAACTAGCGGTTATTTGCCTGGAATCAACCTTCGAGTCGGCTCGGATCCCTCAAGTCAGCTTGGATTCACAAAGAAGTTCTGGTCAAGTCGCCTTGCCTCATTCGGGTCGGCTTGATTTCATAGTGTTCTTAATTCCTTACTCTGGATGAGTCGACTCGCCTTAATTCAAGTCGGCTCGGATTCACAAGTCTTCAAAATTGTACTCTGGAAGAGTCGGCTCTTCTCATTGGAGTTGGCTCGCCTAGCTGTTCTCTCAGAACTAATTTTTTATGAACTCTAGAGGAGTCGGCTCGGATCTCTGAAGGGTCAACTTGGATGTCTGACTGAATGGATGAGTCAGCTTGGACTTCCTTCGGATAAGCTCGCCTGTATGATTCAAGAAATGATGCACTGGATGAGTTAGCTCGGGTTCCTACGAGTCGGCTCGGATCTCTGCATTTCAGAAATCCTTCATGTGTGCCATGAACTAGAGTTGGCTTGGATGAGCTTTTCAATAAGACTTTCGTTTCTTCTCCATATTTCATCCAGTAAAATTTTATCATTCAAGATTCTTTCCAACTTAACTAACAATTGATTCTAAATAATTTAAGCTTGAAAACACTTAGAAGTAACCATTTTCGAGAATATTTCTTTAATTTTCCTTTGGGCTCTTCTTTACATGGCACATTTGTAACACATCTCATGACACATAATAAGATTGTAGGTGTTGTGATTTTGCAAAGAAACCTTCCTACAAAAACTTGTAAAGCACTTAAAAAGTAGTTAGTAACATAAGTGCATGCTCCAATATTTTGTTATTATCAAAATCACTCAAGGGGTCAATAGAGTGTCCCCTACCAAAGAAAATCTAGTCAGGGGTTTATTTTGCAGGAGTCCAAGGAGGTGAACCGGTGACCCAGGCACTCCATCCGGTCTATGGAGATCAGCATCAATAGATTGGCGTGCTAGGTAGGGGTGAGTTTTAACTATAAAATTTGTTTCCTTCTATGAAAGGAGAGCCTTCAAGATATATAATATGGTGAAAGGGAGAGCTCAAAATGTCTCAGCAAGTAGAGGATGCCCTATTTCTTAGAGGAATGAACCCCCGTTAGAGAATGATATGGCACCTCCTGCATTCACTATAGGCCAACAACAATTGGAAGCCCTTATGAATCGAGTGGATGTATTGATAACCATGGTGTAGAATTTCCAAGAAACTACACTCCATGGACAATACCCACTATCGACCTCCAGACACAGCCATCAAGCCAGGTGGAAGGATGATCAACATCAGGAATTCACTCATCACTTTTCTAAGGATCAGCAATCTTGCGAACCCCAAAGTTCTCGATATCATAGGCACGTGGAGAGCCAACCTGACAGAAAGAGTACTAGAAGGTCTTCCTCATCTTCTTTTAGAGACTCCATGCTAGGAAGCACCAGGTGAAGGGGAATGTGCACTGATTTTGAAAAAAAACTTAAAATGCTAGAATTGCAAATTACAAGACTCAATGATCAGTGAAAAAGCAATGAGATCATAACATATGACTCGTGGCCTCCTTTCTCCCTAAGAATAATGAAGGAAATCATTCCCTACCACTTGAAGATTCCCCAGATAGAGTCATATGACAGAACCACTGATCCTCCTGACTACTTGGGGAGCTTTAAGGCATGCATGATGATCCAAGGAGCTTCCGATGCTCTGCACTGTCTCACCTTCCAAGCTACTTTGAAAAAAGTAGCTCAATTATGGTATTTGAGCATCCACCCAGGTACCATTCATTATTTCAGTAAATTGGAGAAATTATTTATGTCACATTTTAGGACTTATTGACAAATACCCCATAATTCAGATAGCCTCTTCCTCCTACAGCAGAATGAAGGAGAGAGCCTCAAATATTATATTGCCAGATTCAACTCCGCTACTCTTGACATCCCTGATCTCAATGACCATGTGGCTATGTCCATTATGAAAAAATGTCTTCAATCATCCAGGTTCACTTTCTCCATGGACAAGACATTTCCTATGAGCTATGCCAAACTACTGGTGAGAGCTCAAAAATATGCAATAGTCAAAGAGAAAGCAGTGAGCTGACATTTAACTGAAGGGAGGTCAGCCTCCAAGAAAAAGAGCAACAAAGGGCCGATTCCACCCATACCCTCTGGCAATGACGTGCTGACTCAATGACGCAGTCCCAAACCCAAGCAACTGGGTGGAAGTTTGACTCATATATTCCTCTCTCTCTCTCAAGGAAGAAGATCCTAATGGAAATAGAGAAGGAGAATTATCTGCAAAGGCCGCATCCCATGAAGGCATCCCCTATATTAAGGAATAAAAATAAATACTCTCAATTCCAATGGGACAACGGGCACAACACTAAAGAATGCATCCAACTCAAGGATGCGATAGAAGATCTGATAAAAAGGGGATAACTGGGAAAGTATGTTCGCACCCAAGAACCCCAAACTGAAGCTACTGCTCCTAAGAGGGTCATGGAAGAAGTTGAGCTACCCAACCAAAGATCGATCGATGGAAGGGTAGGCATGCTTCATTGTCGGACCAATTGGAGAAGTGGAGCCGAAGAAGATGCTCCTAAAAGATACAAAAAGCAATAACGCCATATGCTTCTCTGATGATGACCTACAAGGAATCCAGACTCCTCATGATGACCCTATTGTAATCTTGGCTGTTATAGCCAATTATGATGTAAGAAGGATTCTGTTAGATAATGGAAGCTCTATAGAAGTCTTACTTTACAATGCATTCCTCAGAATGAGTTTGTCCAAAAATAAATTACAAAGATCTCCTATTCCTCTGACAGGGTTCGAAGGCAACAAAGTCAGAGTAGATGGGGAAATAGTACTACCAGTAACCCTTGGCATAGAACCATTTCAAAAAACACTCCCTATTAATTTTATGGTTGTACAAATGCCAGTATGATTCCCCACTATGAATGGCATTGGAGATGTAAAAGAAGATCAAAGAGTCACCAGATAGTATCTAATGTACAAGACAAATAGTCAACCAGCCCCATGACATTGGGATAATTGGATCTGAGAGATCGGATGGAGGAGTGCAAAGAACCTATAGAAAAGATTATTTCCATACTATTGGCTGAAGACAACCCAATGAAAGTTGTGCAGATTGGAAGTCTACTCGATGAAGAAATGAAGGCAAAGCTGACCCACTTTATACGGAGTAATACCGATGTCTTCTCTTGGTCGACTTCGGACATGGCAAAATCCCAGCCGAAATCATTACCCATCGGCTGGAAGTCACCCCTGATCATAAGCCTGTTTGTCAGAAGAAAAGAAATATCATGCTAGAGAGACAGAAGGTGATCGATAAAGAGGTAAAAAAACTTATGTGCCGAATTCATAAAGGAAATACATTATCTCTACTGGCTAGTTGACATTGTAATGGTGAAGAAAGCTAATGACAAATGGAGAATCTGCATTGACCATACTAATCTCAACAAGGCTTGCCCAAAAGATAGCATTCCTCTATCAAAGATAGACCAACTGGTCGATGCCACTGCTGGTCACCAGCTACTAAGTTTTATGGATGCTTTCTCTGGATACAATCAAATACGGATGGATCTCGATGATAGAGAAAATGATATTTGTAACAGAGAACGGACTCTACTATTACAAGATAATTCCATTCGGACTAAAAAATGCTGGGAAACCTTTTAAAGGTTGATCAACAAGGTGTTCGAAAAGTAACTTGAGAAGAACATGGAGGCGTATATCAATGATATGATCATAAAGAGCCTCCAAAAGGTTAATCACATCAAAGATTTAGAGGATTCCTTTGATGCCCTAAGACATCATCGGATGAAGCTAAATCTGACCAAGTGTACCTTTGGAGTGATATCAGAGAAATTCTTAGGACTCTTTATCACCAAATGAGGGAAAGAGGCCAACCCCAAAAAGATCCTAGCTATTCGAAGTATGAGACATCCTTCCAACAAGAAAGACGTGCAATAACTAATTGGAAGAATCGCCTCACTAAGCCGATTCATTTTCCAGGTGGTGGAAAGATGTCTATCCTTCTTCAAAGCCCTCTGCTAAACCAGAAGTTTTGAGTGGTCGAAAGGCTGCTGACTTGCCTTCAAAGAACTAATGAAGTATTTGAAAAGCCCTCCTTTGCACTCCAAACCTCAAGAAGGTGAAATTCTATACTTGTACCTTTCTATTTTGGATGAAGCAGTCAGCTCCATACTTGTTAGACAAGGAGCCGACAGCCTACAGAAGCCAATCTATTATACTAGCAAGGTGTTGCACGAAGTCGAAGTGAGGTATCCTAAAGCATAGAAACTCATATATTCACTAGTGATTGTAGCAAAATGCTTGCGACCCTACTTTTAATCCCATGCCATTATGGTCCTAATGGACCAACCCTTGAAAACCATCCTCCGATGTCCTGATACTTCGGGAAGGATAGCCAAATGGGATGTCGAGCTAGGCGAATTCGACATCATATTCCAACCCAGATTGGCAATGAAGGTGCAGGTACTAGTTGACTTCCTAGCCGAATGTACGTGGGGCCAAGAGAATAGTCAACAGGGGATCGAAGATGAGGAAGTCACCAACAATGATTCAAAATCCACATGGGTACTTCATGTGGATGGAGCCTCCAACTCTACTAGATGCGGTGCCGGGCTCATACTGGCCGACCTAGAAGGGTAGACCATGGAATATGCCCTTCGCTTTTCCTTTCAAGCTTCAAACAACCAGGTGGAATATGAAGCTCTCTTGGCAGGACTTTGAATCATTAAAAAACTAGGGATTCGAAAGATTAAAGTCTTCTCAGATTCCTAACTAGTGGTGAACCAAGTGAAAGGCAAGTTTGAAGCTTGAGACCATGTCATGATCTAGTACTTGGAGAAGGTACGGGATCTGGTATCCCAACTAGAGTTCTATAAGATAGCCCATGTACCGTGGACTACGGATTCTTGAGCTGATGCCTTGTCTCAACTTGCAACCACCTCTTTGGATTCCCTTGGTCGAACCTACATAGAGTACTTGGAAGATCCAAGCATATCGGAGAAGACTTCAGAGGTACACTAAATCGAGCATGAGCCTTGTTGGATGGACCCTATTCTTTGATTTTTGAATGAGGGTGTGTTACTTGAAGACATGGTCGATGCCAAACAAGTTTGTTGGATGGCTGGTGAGGGCACCAGGATCAGACAAAGATTGCAGGGCTCCATTTGGATCTCTGATTAATATATTGGGAGTCTGTCACCTTTTTTTTTCTTCATTTGAGTCCAATTAGTTGTTATCTCAGTCCTGTCAGTTTGAGTCACGTATTGAAGTTGAGTCAGAGTCTGTAATTCAATTAAGTTGAGTCAGAGTCTATAGTTCAATTAAGTTAAGTCAGAGTCTGTAATCAAGAAGTTGAAGACCTAGACAAGAGGTTGAAGCATTACCTTCCTTGTGCCACCTCCACTGGTCCCCACTTAAGAACATGTGGAAGATTTCAGGCACCACCCATAGTGGTCCCCACTAAAGCAACATGGCACCCCACATCGTCCCCAAATGAAAAGTTGTAGCTACCTAACCCTAGAAGGAAAGTAGATGGCACCCCCCTGTTTCATGCAAGCCAAGAAGGAAAGTAATGGGCACCCAAGCATTGAAGTTGTCCTGCTCCCTGTTTCATGCAACCACTCCAGGCAAAATTGGAAGATAAGTGGCACCGAAGCAACCCCTCCTTGTTTCATGCAAACCTCCCTAAGCAAAGGAAGAAAGCATGTAGGCGCCCTTGATTTTCTTCTTTCCTTATTTCCATATATAACCAACAAAGAAGGAAATTTTATGGTGCCCCCTCTTTTCTCTCTTATTCCATGTATACAGTTTAACTTTGAAAGGGAGTCTAAGAGGTCTAGGTAAATTATAAATGCCCCTCCTCCCTATTGAAAAATCATGAAGTTTGATGAATGAAAATTTTGAAGATCTTCTTCTTCAATTGCTGTGCTTTGTGCATTGACACTCCATGATGGAGAGGGTGAGAGGCCCAACCAACCAACAATCTTCCATCTTCCAACCCAACCAACCATCCATCTTCCAAGCCCTAGCCATCCCATCCATCCTCCAACTTAGCTGCCAACACCTCTTCCTCCAAAACCTTAGGCTACCAGGTCCTCCTCCAAGATCTTGCCGCCTGGGGTCCTCCTCAAGTCTAAGACAATACGAGCATCTTCCTTCCAGCCAAGAATCTAGGCATCCTCAGGCACTCTAGGATATACATCAAGCCATGGCTTAATCTTCCAGCCTTCCCCATCTTCCCTCCTATCTTCATTGATTTTGTTGTGCATCGTTGCTATCTCTAATCAAAGGGTCCTTCTTCCCTTGGTGCTTGCAGGATCCCTCAGATACCATGCCCTGTAGATGAGGTCTTCTTTGACAACTGAACTGCCAGCCAGGAGCCAAGAGTTTAGGAAAACCTAGCCTTTTCATCCAGTGCATCCTTCGAGAGATTGTGTGATCCTGTTGCTTTAAGTGAGAGGATATTCATTGCTAGGTATTCCAAACCCTTCCCTTCTCCTAGATCTATTTGATTGAAGAGTGGATCGAGCATGTTCTAGTTAGGATTTCTTAATCCTTGCAATCCTACTTTCATTTTTCTTTTTTGAGGATTAAACTTTGAGAGGGATTGTGACTTTGATCATCATAGGTTAACCTTGCATGTTCCTTAACTCGTTTTCGGGAATAAAAGCATCATAAACCCTAAAATCTTACTTATATTAATCTAAAAATGCTTTGTTTTTTATGATCACTTGTATACCTTATGTTCCCCATCATCTTTGGTATCAGAGAAAGTTAGAACATGTTCATTCATAAAACCCTAAAAATCTGCATTGCTAAAATTTTTGCATAACTAGATTAGTGCTGAATTTTGTTTGCAGTGAAACCTTCAAAACTTAGTTCTTCCTTGCATTTAATTAACTTTTTATTAGTCTTTGTTAAATCTTCCATTTGCACAAAAAAAATTTTTTTTCAGCATATTTTTGGTTTTAGTTTCATGTTGCATGTCTTGTATGTTCATGCATACTTGGAAAGTACTTAAGGGCAACACTCTCTAAGATAAGGGAAGGACTTCATCACCTTTCCTTGGCCCAGAAATAACAACCCTGCAATGAATCCAAGTCTAATTCAAATTGAGTTGCAACCTAATCAAACTAGGGACACCAATAGGTCCAGCTCATGGTATTGTGAGAAGGCTAGTGCACTCAATTCATCACTTATCTCTTGAAATTGGTATCTAGGCTAGGGGTCCAGAGGCAAATGCCCTAAGCGGAGCTATGGTGACTTAGTTAGGACCCTACGAGAACAGGGGGAGCCTCCCACACTCCCACCTCTTACATAGCCAGTGGAAAGGATAACTGTTGACTTGGTTGTAAGTTATGCTGACTCATTCTACATGAGCTGCTAGGTCTAGCAAAATCCTAGAACGATTTGTGTGCTTGCTGCATGACTACTAGATCAAGAGTCCAATACCAGCAATCTCAAACCCAACCCAATCTGACCATGGAGTCTAACTTTGAAACCTTACTGAGGACCATGATTGAACAGTTTACCGAATTGAATGCCCAAATGAACAATAGGTTTAATCAAATGGAGGAACATGTTGGAAACCTAGAGAGGACCTGAGAGACCCTGCTGAACTTGAACCTGATACTCCTCTACCAGCACCCGTCAATCCTAGAAGGGTCCAATGCCATGAACCTACCTTGGAGCATGACCAGAGGCGACCATACCATGACTTTGTGGACCAGGAAGAGAGGGCCAATAGGAACATTAGGTTAGAGGCACCTACATTTGATGGCAGTCATGATCTTAAGGTTTACATTGATTGTGAGAGAGATATGGACCAATACTTCGAGTGGTTTGAGATGACTGAAGAAAGGAAGTGTAAGTTTGACAAGCTCAGGTTAGTCCGCCAGGCTAGGCTATACTGGGGGAATGTTGAATGCATAATTAGACAGAGGAGACATACCCATAGCCACCTAGAGAGCCATGAAGCTTAAGCTTAGAGAGAAGTACCTTCCTGTATCGTATCATCAAGGACTTCTAGATCGATGGCAGAGGCTAAGTCAAGGAAATAAGACTGTATCTGAGTACATAGCCAAATTTGATGAATTTGTCATGAGGTGTAGTTTAGATGAGTCTGAAACTATGACCCTATCTAGTTTTAGAACTGGACTACATTGTTGGAACTGTGGTGTGCCTTGACCATGGAAGAGAGCAAGCGGATGAGTTCAAGATGGCTGCTTGTTGATCTTAAGAAAACAAGAACCCAACTCGGCTATAACCTTTTCTTGGATTTAACCTTATAAAGAGAAGTAGAAGAGTATATGGAAGAAAGATATAGGAGAAAAGAGAGATTATATTCCTTGGAGAAGAACCTTGTTACAAAATACAAGATGACGTCCCTTCTTTGTAAACCAAGAAGCCTCATGTGAAAACACCGTCACGCACGCCCTCCTCTCCAAATCGTGAGCCACTCCAAAAAGTCTAACGCACCTCTTAAGAACCGAGGAAGCCCTCTCTCTGAAAATCGTGAAGCCCCACATAGTCTAAAGTCCAAAACTGTCACCCCCTTCTTCTTTATATAGATGGGCGTGTGATTTCTTCCTTGAGCCAACTAACTTCTTAGATAGTTAGACTTCTTGGATCAAACCGGTTATGATTTCTTAGTTAGTTAGGCTTCTAATTGGTTACAACCAACCAACTAGGATCCTTAGGTGGTTGGGTTAACTAACTAACCAACCACTAACCAACTAACCTGACCTCCAAACCAACTATTCCTCCCTTTCACACCAAAGGGCAGCTAGCTACACCTCTGGACCTAAACCCCAAAACTCAACTATATTATGTTACAATCTCTCAAAAACTCTTCCCAACAAGTCAATGAGAAACACTCAAACCCGACCACATGTACATCCATGTCTCACATTTTCTCTCAACCATGGATCAAGCCCCCTGACCCAACATGACTCTGGGGCCCTGGGAACCTATAAACCTAAGCCCCCATACCTGTCGATGAATATATCATGAACCCCCTGGAACATCTCTAAGGACCCTTGGAACACCTCCAGAAACTGCTTAGCATGCCTCCAAGCACCTAGGGATTGCCTCGAACATCCCTACCATGGCCTCCCAAATCTTTCCAAGGCTTGGGAGCACTATATAAAAGCCTACAATCTCCATCTTGGTGCTCCCAAGCCTTGGCAAACCTGGCAATGTCCTCATGCAAACCCTGTTGTAACTGCATGTCCTGACACCCCTTGTACAGATCTCCTTGCCTCTGCCAACACCCTTCAGCTACTGAGCTTCCTTGGAGGCCTTTGGGATGGCCGCCTCCATAACTGAAGATCCTTGCTTGTACCCTGGTACCACCATTGTAGCCTTCCTTCTACCTGGAAGCTGTATTAGTCTTTTCCTTAGACTTCTCTACAGAGACCATAGTGAACCTGAACCGACACTTGCTATAATTGTACCTCTACCTAAAACCATCTCCTCAGAGCCATGCCTTATTACCTGTGCACACTTCTCCAACTACCTCGGTGCATCCCTAGCGCTGGCGCTGGGATGTGACTCTGATGCGGGACGGGAAGAGTTCAAGCATTCATGATGGATAAAGATTCAAGAAAGATGATTAATAAGCTAAATTGAGCAATAAATCCATTCATAAGCGAGCTAAATTAATCTAAGAAAAGAATTTTCATGAAAGAGATTAGTTGATCTAAGTTACAATACCCGCAATGTAGATCTAGTTCAAACCAAGAATAGGATCTTCATGGCAAAGAAACCAACATTACTAGAAAAAGTTAACCTTCAAATGATCAGATCCAAAGAGCTTAGGAATGGTTCTCCTACCAACAATGATGGCTAAAATTATTTGGTGGAAGGGTTCACTCAACACTCTAGGAAAGAGGCTTGGATAATAAGATCTACACTCCCTAACCTTGTGGACTCACCTTGTAGATGGTTCATGTTTTGGAAACCTTCATCTTCAACTCGAGATCCCTGAGAGAACCTGCAAAGAACCCATCATAAGGCATGGAAATGAAATCAAAAGGAGGAAATGAAGAAGGGAAAGAAAGGAAGAGAAGAAGAAAGCTTAGCATGGAGCTTGATGGACTTGAGTTTGGAACCAGATCAAGGACATCCCACCCTCTTCAAAACAAAATCAAGGGCATCCCACCCTCTTCTCACACAAGGGCATCCCATCCTTTACAATATGAGGCTTCATACCTCCAGCAAAAGAAGGTATCTCACCCTATCCATACAAGAGAACTCAAGAAAACTTTTAGCAAGAAGAAAATCTTTTCATTATTCAACATAAGATGCTTTACAAGAGGGGCTTGGGGCCCTATTTATTGGCCAAACAAACCATAATTTGGGCTGAACTAATCCCCAAATAATCTATTGATTAGTTATACTAATTGATAGATTAGGTAGATCAAACTAAAAGTGGTTCCAATAACATTTCCTTCTAGAATTTGTTACAACTAATCCCATATGGTGCCTAAGTGTCATCCATGTGGCTTTCTTGCTGATGTAGTAGTCTTGGTGGCTGATGAATGGAGGACCAAGTGGCATCCCACATGTCAAGTTGGTTGGAGATTTGTTGGAGGAAAGTTATAGGTAGTTTATTCTTTCCATGTGACCCCGAAAATAGTCTTGATGAAGTGGCCTCCATATGGCACCCAAGGAGGGGTTGTGTCGGCTTCAAGAAGGCTTCCAAATGGCTTTCAAAGAGTGCTTCCAAGTAGCTTCAAAGGAGGGCTTGCAAGTTGCATAAGAAAAGATTTTGCTTGACCAATGGGTCGGCTCAAGAATATGTTGAGCCAACTCAAAGAGCTTGAGTCGACTCATGAGGTTGATGCCTTTTCTTCTTGAGTCGGCTCATGAAAAAATAGGCTTCCTTCATTGACACATTAGGCTTAATCCCTTTAGATGTCCTCCTTGATTAATCCTTCTGGGCTTTAATGTTGAGTCAACTCTTATCCAAATGGCCCTTGTCCTTTTGGCTTATTCTATAAGGAACTTGGTTGAAGTTTGAATTATCTTTCCAATGTTGATGTCCCCATCAATTCTCCCGGGGTGAAAAGAAAAACTTGACCCTATCGAGTAAGGGTCAACTTGACTTTGGTGAGGTTCTAGTAGGTCTGATTTGTTCTTTTGTAGATCCTCTCTAGTGATCCATGAGTATTTTGATTCAGGTCGATCTTGCCAATGAACCAAATAGTGTGGATAGTCCTTGTTTTGGGTAGTGATAGTCTTATTATCCAAATTCTTTCAATCTTATCTCACCATTTTTGGTAGTGTGGCTAGTGGACACTTAAGGGTTGGTTCACTCTCAAAAATTAGATCAAGTTCGTAAGGCTCACTAGGTATCATTGTTGGTTCCTTTACTCTACTAGATCAGAAACTTTGAAAGTGGAACTGATGCTAAAGTCAGATGGTAATTCAAGCACATGAGTACTAGGTCCAAATTTCTTTAGTATTTTGAAAAGGACCTATACCACAGGTATGCGACTTTTTATATATAGTCTTTTTCATAAAAGTTCTTTGACTTTCTTATAAAATTTAGCTATATGCTTGCTAGTTCTATTGCACAAATTTTCTTACTAATCATGCTATGCATATGACTCTCGTAGACTTGGACACTTATGCATGGATGACAAGCTCAAATGACACCAAATAACAAAACAAACTCAAATGATACCAAAACAAAAGACAAGCTCAAATGGGCTTTATTATCTAATCACTAAACTTTATTGTTGGCTAGGAAACAAAAGTTTATAATTTCCAATATTCCCCTTAAAAGGCTTCTAAGACTTGCACATAGCTTCTGGTAAGTGACAGTAAATCTTAATTTAGTTCCTAACATATGCTACAGAGTCTTAAAAAAATAACTATTGAATATCATTGGGACCAGTCGATCATATGATGGATGTCCCAGAATGGTGAAATGGGATGGAGAAAATGATCGGTGGGTACATACTGAAAGTCCTTTGCAAATTCTATAACTTATTGGGGTTGATCCTTTCGGATTGGTTCCTGGGTTTCCTTAGTGGTCATTACCCTAATTGGTGATTCCTCAATGATCTCTTGTTTTGAACCATTAACATTGATTAACATTAATTCTGGATCCCCTTCATTTATGAACTCTATTATCTCCTCGGGTTGCCCTTCATGATTTTGTCCCCGGAGTTCATTTTCTTCAAGTTGATTATTTCCATTTTTAATTTCGTTAGGCTAGGTAACTATTCCAAGCAATTGTTCATGTTCATATTTATCCACTAAGTTAGACCCAGTTTCATAGACTTCTTCCTTAAGTTCTTCAACGGGTTTAGGATCTTCTCTTTCTAGCTCTCTATTTAGACAAGATTTTGATTCTGCTTTATCTTTAAATTCCTCAATAGGTGTAGAAGATTTTTTCTCTAATTCTTCAGTGGGTTTAATCTCTACTTCATCTTCTTCATATTCATTTATTAAACTTGGTTCGGCTTTATATATTTCTACTTTTGGCTCTTCAATAGGTTCAAGAATTTCTTCCTTACAAACTATTGAGATAATAGGAGTTGGCTTATTTGAAGGAATCTGACTAGAACTAGGTCTATGTCTAGATGTATTATCCATGTTGGACTTAGGTCGAGTGATCAAGAGTTCCTTTTGATATGTCTCGAGTTCCCTAGTAATTTGGTAGGCTTTTTCTAGGTCATGAATTTTCCATTGAAATAATTTCCACTAGATCTCCTTTCATAGAAATCTAGATATAACCATTGCCTCAGATTCGACTGTGCTACATCTCCTGACAAACTCATTGAATTCAGCAATATATTTAGATATGATTTTATCATCTTATCTCAATCTATACAATTGGTCTAAGAGTCTTTGCTCATAATATCTAACTAGATACTTTTCTCTAAGCTTACTCTTCATATCTCTCCAGGTAATTATTATATCTCCACTATAAAATATTCATGCTCAACATCTTTCCAATATAGCTTTGCATGTCAGACTAACCTAAGTTTGTCAAATTGGCACTTCCTTTTTTCTGACATTTCATCCCACTCAAAGTATCTGTCCATTCTTTTCTCCCAATCAATGTACACTTCAAGATATAAATTTTCATCAAAAGTGGGTGCATAGGGTCGACTATTTCTAAAGGATCTTACCTCCAAATCATCAAAATCTTGGTAGGGGTGTCTAGGGTTATATTCAGGGGTGAGATCATGATAATGGGCTCTTGGACCAAGGGGAGGTGGACTAGGTGATTTAGGTTTAGTAAGGGTCAAGCGATTTTCTTCGAGGTTCCCAATTTGATTATCCACTTGTCCTAACTCTTTGTTCATTTACCTTAATTGTTTAGTTAGGGTATCAAACTTTTCAGTCATGGTCCTCATACAGAATTCAAGATTGGGATCCATGGATAAACCAGATTTAGTGTAGGACTATTGGTATAGGGCATCAGACCAATTGGATAAGCAGTACAAACCTAGCTTCTAGGGCTCATAGACCTAGAAATTCAAAATACAGGAATTGACTAGGTACTAGTTAAGGATGCAATTACCCTTTCCATTGGCCAGGTAAGAGGTGGGGTTGCTGGAGGCTCCCCTTGCTTTCATGAGGTCTTAATTAAAATTCACAAGTCTGCTTAAGGCATTTCCCATTGGTCCTCTAGGCTTAGACACCGATTTCAAGGAGTAAATACAAACTCAAATAATACTTTGCCTCATCTTGCACTTGAACTTGACTTGTGGATGTCCATAGTTTTAGGTTCCTACTTGATTTTAATTATGGCTTAGGTCAATACAAATGTGGATGATTGTTTTGGGCCAAAGAAAGGTAATGACCTCCTTCTCTTATGTTATATTGAATGCCCTTAAATGGATTTAGAAATGGATGCACAAAAAATTCACCAACTAGTTAGCACAACAATTAGATTAGCACAATCAAATGATTCAAAGTCCAAATTTTAAAATTTAAAAATTAGAATTTTAAATTGGATTTATCAGATTTCAAAGTTCAAATTTCAAATTTCAAATTTCAAAATTTAAATTTCAAATTTTGGTTAGGAAATTAATTTATAAAGGCATGTAACTAAAGTTTGTTGCAAGAAGCTTCCAACTAACAAACCTTTACCAATAAAATACTCAAAATTCAAAATTCAAATCCAAAAAATTTTAAAATTCAAATTTTTTTGAGGTGGAGATCTCTGATTTCAAACTTGGAATTTTTAAATTTCAAATTTATGGTTGGAAATTCATTTTGGAGGGATGTAACCCAAAGTTGTTGTAAGAAACCTCCAACTAACAACCTTCTAACCAAAAATTCAAAATTCAAATTTTAAATTCTCAAAAATTTGAATTTTAAGTTGTAATAATTAGATTTCAAAATTTAGACTTCAAATTTCAAATTTTGATTTTTAAAATCTTGAATTATGGGTTGGAAATTTGTTCTTGAAGTATAAGAAAATTTTAGCAACTAGCAAACCTCTAATTGACTAGATTCAAAATTCAAAACTCAAATTTAAAAATCTTAAAAATTTCAAATTTAAATGAAACTTTCAGATCTCAGAGTTAAGATTTTAGATCCCAAATTTTGAAATTTAAATCTCAAATCTTTGCTTTGAATTTCAAACTTGAAGACAAGCAACACATAAAGGAACAAAATTTCATCAACTTGATCTAGTAAACCATAAGCTCTGATACCAAAAATTGATACGGGACGGGAAGAGTTCATGCATTCATGATGGATGGAGATTAAAGAAAGATGATTAATAAGCTAAATTGATAAATAAATCAACACACAAATGAGCTAAATTAATCCAAGAAAAGAATTTTCATGAAAGAGACTAGTTGATCTAAGTTACAACACCCGCAATGTAGATCTAGTTCAAACTAAGAATAGGATCTTCATGGCAAGGAAACCATCATTACTAGGGCAAGTTAACCTTCAAATGATCAGATCCAAGGAGTTTAGAAATGGTTCTCCTACCAACAATGATGGCTAAAATTATTTGGTGGAAGGGTTCACTCAACACTCTCGGAAAAAGGCTTGGATCATAAGATCTGCACTCCCTAACCTTGTGGACTCACCTTGTAGATGGTTCATGGCTTGGAAACCTTCATCTTCAAATCGATATATCTAAGAGAACGTGCAAAGAACCCATCATGAGGCATGGTAATGAAATCAAAAGGAGGAAATAAAGAAGGGAAAGAAAAGAAGAGAAGAAGAAAGCTTGGCGTGGAGCTTGATGGACTTGAGCTTGGAATAGTATGAAGGGCATCCCACCCTCTTTAAAATGAAATCAAGGGCATCCCACCCTCTTCTCACATAATGGCATCCCACTCTTCTCAAAATGAGGCTTCCCACCTCAAGCAAAAGAAGGCATCTCACCCTCTCCATACAAGAGAACTCAAAAGAACTTTTAGCAAGAAGAAAATCCTTTCATTACTCAACATAAGATGCTTTACAAGAGGAGCTTGGGGCCCTTTTATAAGCCAAGCAAACCATAATTTTGGCTAAACTAATCTCTTGATTATTTATACTAATTGATAGATTAGGTAGATCCAACTAAACATGGTTCCAACAACATTTTCTTCTAGAATTTGTTACAACTAATCTCATGTGGTGCCTAAGTGTCATCCATATAGCTTTCTTACTGATGTAGTGGTCTTGGTGGCTGATGAAGTGGAGGACCAAGTGGCATCCTACATGTCAAGCTAGTTGGAGATTTGTTTGGGGGAAAGTTGTAGGTAGTTTATTCCTTCCATGTGACCCCCAAAATAGTCTTGATGAAGTGGCCTCCATGTGGTGCCCAAGGAGGGGTTCTGTTGGCTTCAAGAAGGCTTCCAAATGGCCTTTAAAGAGTGCTTCCAATTTTCTTTAGAGGAGGGCTTACAAGTGGCATAAGAAAATATTTTGCTTGATCAATGGGTCGGCTCAAGAACAGGTTAAGCTAACTCAAGGAGCTTGAGTCAACTCATGAGGTTGATGCCTTTTCTTCTTGAGTCAGCTCTTGGAAAAATAGGCTTCTTTCATTGACACATTGGGCTTTATCCCTTTAGATATCCTCCTTGATTAATCCTTCTGAGCTTCAATGTTGAGTCAACTCCCATCCAAATGGCCCTTGTCCTCTTGGCTTATTCCATAAGGAACATGGTTGAAGCTTGAATTCTCTTTCCAATGTTGATATCCCCATCAGACTCCTCCCCGTGCACCCCTCCGCTCTGACCTTGTGTCGAATCCTGCTCCACGCATGAAGCCACTCTCTTGGGTGCTCCACCTGAAATTGAGGTTCCCCTGATGCCATAAAATGAAATCCTAAGGCCAGCCACTCAACGCTGCCTTACTGAGCCTAGTGCTGCACCTCGTACTCTATCATTGCCTCCTCAAACCCTTCACATCCCGTGAACTCCTTCGAGACCATTTCAGATACATTGCACCCCACAAGCTCCTCCAAAACAATGAAGATCTCATCCAACTCTTCCTCTAACCCAGCGACTGAACCTGAGATATCCGGGCTTTTCTTTTTTCCATCCTTGCACTTCTTCCTAAGCAAACACTCTATTGAAAATAATGTTGAGAATTCGATTCTAAATCCAACCAGATTTCACGAACCAAAATCCTCAAGAATAGCCTTGTTCCCAATCAAGAACGAATGCCCTGATCAACAAAGCAATCGCGAAAGCATATCACCAGGTTGTAGATGACCATCTGCCAACAATCTCTATTGAAGATGATGGTTGGATTCAGGTCTACAAAGATCAAGAATACTAAGAACGGGAGAAAAGAAAAGGAAGAAGAAAAAAGATGAATTTTCATGGGAGAAAAATATTTCCACTTCCAAGAAGTTCGTTACACCACTCACATCCTCTTACGAGAATACAATATATATATATATACCTCGGTTACATGTGATCGAGATCCTAAAAACTTCCCCAGCTGGCACCGTTCAAAAATAGTTCAACCGTCATCCGAGCTGACTCAAATCCATTCGAGTCGACTCGTCTAGACTGCAGGTTTCCTGACTGTGAATCCGAGCCTACTCAAATCCATTTGAGCCGACTCGTCCAGACTACAGGTTTTCTGACTATGCATCCGAGCCGACTCGAATCCATCTGAGCTAACTCGTCCAGATTGCAGATTTTCTAATTGTGCATTCGAGTCGACTCGAATCCATCTGAGCTGACTCGTCCTGTCCACAATCACCTATTTTGAGACGTGCTAACCAATAGAGTCGACTCTTACAACAGAAGAACTGACCCTAAGACCCAGACTGACAAAAAACTGAGCCTAAACACCTAAGACTCATACCGGACTCAACCCTAGCCCTAAAAACATCATGGAAAATCATGATAGACCAGATAAACTCATGTACACTGACCTAACTAGCCATGAATGCACCACCTGAGACTCAACACACTCCTGCTTAAAGTGCCCTGCTACACCACACCTGTAGCACTTTCCCACCATGCTACCCATCCTGGATTGTACCCGTCCCACCTATTCACCTTTGTTCTTCATTTCCTTGGCCTCTCTGACATAGCCAAACCCTCTTCGAAGACCTCCCTCTTCATCATCCGTTCCAGCTGCTTATTGGACCTTAGAACTGATATGTCTCCTCATACACCAGCATCTCCTTCCTATATAGTAGTGTAGTCACCAACGGATCAGAGATCCTAGGTAGTGAACATAAAAGTAGCAGACTCTTATCTTCCTCTTCAAAATCCATCCCAATGTTGAGCAAATCCATGCTCATTCGGTCAAATTGCTGAATGTGTCCCATAACATCCTCGCCCTCTTGCATCCGAAGGCTGTACAGTTGCTTCTTTAGTACCAACTTGTTGCACATATTCTTTCCCATGTATATGGCGTGCAACCTCGACCACAATCCCTTGGGTGTCTTCTCTTCAAACACACCATACAAAACATCATCCGCTAGACAGGCCCTAATTGTGGCATATGCCCTTTTCTCCAAGGACATCCACTCCTTGTCATTCATACCCCCTGGCCTATCTTCCAAGGCTAGATCTAATCCCAAGTGAACTAGCAAGTCTTCCATTCTAACCTTCCACATGGTGAAACTCCCTTTCCCATCAAACTTCTCCGCACCAATCTTCACCCTGCTACCTTCCATGATCCAAAATAATCACAAAACAATGAATGATTGAAAAACTTGAAAAGATACCTGATATAAAGGGGGATGGACAATAGCCCCAGATCTTATCCTTCCTCCCAACATGTTGAGGAAACCCTAGATCTGAATCCTTCTCTAAGATCCTAGAGAAACCTGATCAAAAACCTCTTCGGTCAGAATACCTTGCTGCACTCTTTGTTGAAAACATAAACCTTCTTCCACCTCCATGCTGAACCACGTGCTCTAATACCACTTGTTGGAACCATGGTATTCCTTGACCATGGAAGAGAGCGAGCGAATGAGTTGAAGATGGCTGCTTGTTGATCTCAAGAAAACAAGAACCCAACTCGGCTACAACCTTTTCTTGGATTTAATCTCGTAAAGAGAAGTACAAGAGGAGATGGAAGAAAGATATAGGAGAAAAGAGAGATTGCATTCCTTGGAGAAGAACCTTGTCACAAAACACAAGACGACGTCCCTTCTTTGTAAACCAAGAAGCCTCATGTGAAAACACCCTCATGCACGCCCTCCTCTCCAAACCGTGAGCCACTCCAAGAAGTCTCACACACCTCTCAAGAATCGAGGAAGTCCTCTCTCTGGAATCTATGAAGCCCCACATGGTCTCAAGTCCCAAACCATTGCCCCCTCCTTCTTTATATAGTTAAGCATGCGGTTTCTTCCTTGGGCCAACCAACTTCTTGGATGGTTAGACTTCTTGGACCAAACCGGTTAGGATTCCTTAGTTAGTTAGGCTTCTAAGTGGTTACAACCAACCAACTAAGATCCTTAGGTGGTTGGGCTAACCAACTAACCAACCACTAACCAACTAACCTAACCTCCTAACTAACTATTCCCCCCTTTCACACCAAAGGGCAGCTGGCTACACCTCTGGACCTAAACCCCATAACCTAACTGGGTTATGTTACAATCTCTTAAAAACACTCCCCAACAAGTTAATGAGAAAATACTCAAACTTGAGCCCATGTACACCCATGTCTCATATGTTCTCTTAACCATGGGTCAAGCCCCTTGACCCAACATGACTATGGGGCCCTAGGAACCTATAAATCTAAGCTCCCAAACCTATCCATGAATACATCATGAACTCCCTAGAATACCTCCAGGACGTCTAGAATACCTCTAGAAACTACATGGCATGCCTCTAAGCACCCAGGGATTGCCTCGAACATCACTACCATAGCCTCCTAAATCTCTCCAAGGCTTGGGAGCACCACATAAAACCCTGTATACATGAGGACATTTAGAGAGAATTATTTTAGAGAGAGGTCCACGATCTTGAGTAGGCTTATCAGATAGCTAGAGACTATGAGAGATTCCAAAGGGGACCCATAATCCATCAACCTGAGCCCACTAGGATTAGTACCCCTAATCAAAAATCAGGATCTAGCCAATTACACCCAAGCTGGCCTAATCTTAGCACCCCATTGACCCGTAAGGATGATAGGGGTAAGGCACCTGAAGTTCAAGGAAATCTTAATCCCAATGCTCCCTATTTTAGATGTCATAAATTAGGATACTATGCTAGTCAATGCCCCTTCCGATCCCTACACATAAGAGAGCTAGAAGAAGAAGATCATGAGCCCACTGATGAGTTTGAAGAGGAAGTGTATGAAGTTGGAGGACATTTAGTGGATGAATATGAAGGAGATGAGGAAGTCATTGAGTCATCTGATTTATTAGTAGTTGTTAGATGTATCTTAACCCAAACCAAAGGACAAGAGGACTGGCATAGGACCAACATCCTACAAGCATTTGTGAGGTTAGGGGAAAAGGTATGTAAGATCATCATAGATAGCGGGAGCTGTGTTAATGCCATCTTAACTAATGTTGTCAAACCATATGTTTATCATTGTTCCCCATCCCAATCCCTATAAGGTATCCTGGATAGACTCAACTTCCATCCCCATCAAACTTAGATGCCAAGTCTTGATCCAACTACAATCCTACCAAGAAAAGGTCTGGTGTGATATCCTTCGTATGGGAGTTAGTAGTTTTATCTTAGGCAAACCTTGGCTATATGACCATGATGCTATCCTGTATGGCCTATCCAATTCCTGTTCTTTTAACTACCATGGGAAGAAGATTATGATAAACCCAACCCCACCTAAGGATAATATCAAGAGGGGATCTAGCAACCTGAAAGAGAAGAAATCAGGAATAAATCTGATCAATGCTAAAGAACTAGAACATGAGATTACCAAGGGTTCGATAATTTGGATGTTAACTGCTAAGAAAATTCATGATCAAACATAGAGAGAGCACCCCCAGGAGGTTGTTGGATTTTTGACTGAATTCCAAGATGTATTTCTTGAAGATCTGCCTGATCAATTACTACCTTTGAGGGACATACAACATGCAATAGATTTAGTCCTAAGAGCCACCTTGCCTAATCTTCTACATTATAGGATGAATCCTACTAAGCACTTAGAATTATAGAAACAGGTTGGAGAACTACTAAAAAAAGGATTTATTAGAGAGAGTCTAAGTCCATGTGTAGTACATACCCTTTTAATCTCTAAGAAAGATGGCACTTGGAGAATGTATGTTGATAGTCATGCCATAGACAAGATAACGGTTAAGTATAGATTCCCCATTTCCTGTTTGGATGACATGCTAGACATGATGGCTGGAGCAACCATTTTCTCTAAGATTGACCTTAAGAGTGGCTATCACCAGGTTAGGATCAGACCAGGGGATGAATGGAAAATAGCCTTTAAAAACTAAGGATGGTCTTTATGAGTGGGTAGTGATGCCTTTTAGGTTGTCCAACGCACCTAGTACCTTCATGAGGATCGTGACCCAAGTCTTTAGAATATTCATTAGAAAATTTGTAGTGGTTTACTTTGATGATATCCTAATCTATAGTAGGACTAAGAAAGACCATCTATGCCATATCCGGCAAGTGTGTCAAGCTTTAAGGAAAGACAGTCTCTATGCTAACCTTAAGAAATGTAACTTCTTGACCCATAGAGTCATCTTCCTAGGTTTTGTAGTAACCCTTGAAGGAGTATCTATTGATCTGGAAAAGATTAAGTCCATAGTTGAGTGGCTTGTACCTACTAGTGTTCATGCTGTACGTAGCTTCCATGGCCTAGCTACCTTCTATAGGAGATTTGTTTGGGGATTTAGCTCACTAGTTGCACCCATCACTATTTGCATCAAGAAGGGAACCTTTGAGTGGACCAAAGCTATGGATAAAGCCTTCCAAGATATTAAAGAAAAGATGACCCAAGCACCCATTTTGTGGTTACTTGATTTTTCTAAAGTTTTTGAGGTTGCTTATGATACTTCTGGAGTTGGTATAGGAGGAGTACTAAGTCAAGAGAGCCACCCTATAGCTTTCTTTTATGAGATATTAAATGAGGCTAAACTTAGGTACTCAATCTATGATTAGGAGTTTTATGTGGTAGTGCAAGCCCTGAGATATTGGAGACATTATTTGCTACCGCAGGAATTTATTTTATACTTGGATCATGAGGCACTCTAATTTCTTGGTTCCTAGAAGAAGTTAAACCCTAGGCAAGCTAAGTGGGTAGAGTACATTCAAGCATATACCTTTTTGTTGAAACATCATGCTGGTACAGAAAGTAAGGTTGCTAATGCCCTTAGCCATCGATCCATGCTCCTAAACTCTGTTATTACTGAAGTCGTAGGATTTGACAAACTGAAGGATGAATATGAAACTTGTTCTAACTTTAGTGAGACCTATCAATCTATCAAACAAGGACCATTTAGTTTGCATAGTGAGTATACCCTACAAGATGGCTACCTCTTCAAGGGCAATAATTTGTGTATTCCAAGGACTTCCCTTAGAAAATTTCTTATTTAGGAGATCCATGCAGGATGTCTAGCTGGTCACTTTGGTAGAAACAAGACCATTCAAGCTATTGAAGACCAGTTCTATTGGCCAAGTCAAAAAAGAGATGTTGCCCAAATTGTGGCTAGGTGTCAAACTTGTACTATTGCCAAACAGCAAAAGCAAAACACTGGCTTGTATACCCCTTTACCTATACCTAATTATCTTTGGCAAGACCTTAGTATGGATTTTATGTTAGGCTTGCCCAAGACCTTAAGGAGACATGATTCTATCTGTATTGTGGTCGATAGGTTTTCTATAATGGCACACTTCGTACCCTGTTTACAAACTTTCGATGCCTCCAATGTAGCTAAACTTTTTCTTGATAACATGGTTAGGTTACATGGCCTTGCTAAAACCGTTGTGTTTGATAGGGTTGTCTGATTCGCGAGTTACTTTTGGAAGACCCTCTAGCACATGTTAGGAACCAAGCTAAAATTTTCTACCTCATACCACCCTCAAACCGATGGCCAGACTGAAGTAGTGAACCAAAATCTCAAAAACTTGTTGAGATGTCTTATAGGTGAAAACACTAGAAATTGGAACCTTTTATTACCTAGAGCCGAATTTGCCTACAACAGTTCAGTTAATAGGTCCATAGGCTAGAGTCTATTTGAAATTGTCCAAGGTTCTAAGCCTAAGAAATCCATAGACCTAATCCCTTTGCCCATACATGCTAGAGTCTTTGAGTCAACTGAATCATTTGCATAGCATGTTAGAGATCTGCATAAGAAAAATAGCAAAAAGATTAATGTGAGCAATGATACTTATAAAAACATGGCTAATTCCCGCAAAAGAGTCAAAGAGTTTGCTGAGAGAGATTTTGTAATGATTAGGCTTAGACCAGAGCGATTTTCCCTAGGGACCATGAAAAAGTTACATGCCTGTGGAGCTGGACCCTTTAAGGTAATTAAGAAAGTTGTATCCAATGCCTATGTGCTCGAGCTACCACCTGAATTAAGCATTAGCTCGACCTTCAACATCTCAGACCTAGTTGAGTATAGGGAGCCAGCATTGATACCCAGTGAGCTATTTAGACCTAACCCCATTCTTGAGAGTGAACCCATCCCAAAGTGTCCACCAACAAATTATCCTAAGAGAGGAGAAAGGATTAAGCATATTCTGGATGACCATGCTATTACTACTCAGAACAAAGCTTACTAGTGATACCTGGTTCGTTGGCAAGGTTGATCGAAATATGAGGACTCATGGATCACTCGAGAGGATCTGCAATGCATTGATCCAGATCTATTAGAGAAGTACCAGAGCCAGATTGACCTTTACTCGATAGGGTCGAGTACTTCACACCCTAGGAGATTTGGTGAGGGCACCAAGATTAGACAAAGATTGCAGGGCTCCATTTGGGTCTCTGATAAATGTATTGGGAGTCTGTCACCTTTTTTTTTCTTCATTTGAGTCTAGTTAGCTGTTATCTCAGTCCTGTCAGTTTCAGTCATGTACTAAAGTTGAGTTAGAGTCTATAATTCAATTGAGTTGAGTCAGAGTTTGTAGTTCAATTGAGTTAGGCCAGAGTCTGTAATCAAAAAATTGAAGACCTAATCAAGAGGTTGGAGCATCACCTTCCTTGCACCACCTCCATTGTTCCCCACTCGAGCACATGTGAAAGATTTCATGCACCACCAATAGTGGTCCCCACTCAAGCAAGATGGCGCCCCGCATCCTCCCCAGATGAAAAGTTGTAGACGCCCAGCGCTAGAAGGAAAGTAGATGGCGCCCCCTATTTCATGCAAGCCAGGAAGGAAAGTAATGGGCACCCAAGCATTGAAGTGGTCCTTGTCCCTATTTGATGCAACCACTCTAGGCAAAATTTAAAGATAAGTGGTGCCTAAGCAACCCCTCCTTGTTTCATGCAAACTACCCCAAGTAAAGGAAGAAAGCATGTAGGCACCCTTGATTTTCTTCTCTCCTTATTTCCAAGTATAACCAACAAAGATGAAAATATTATGGCGCCCCCACTTTTCTCTCTTATTGGTGGGGCACCAGAATCCGACAAAGATTATTGGGCCCAATTTTGTTTACTGATTAGTCTATTGAGTCCTCTAATAATGTGTCACTTATTTTAAGTGAGCCAAGTTTTGTAATAAGTAAACTATTGAGTCCTGTAATAAGTTGAGTTGTCTCAACTTCATGAGTCTAGTCCTGTAAGTTAGTGTTAGCCAGTTTTGTACAAGAGGAGGATCACCAGCCAAATCATTCACCAGGCCCTCCCAGGTCAAAGTAGAGTCCAAGCCCATGGCCTCCACACTTGAAGATACCTCGCACCCGAGGGAATATTCTTTCTTCCAGGCGCCTTAGCCCAGAAGCCCATCAGGAGTTGTTGCCCTCCCAGCCCATGCACCAAGCCCACTTGGAGGCCTGATGCGGATAGATAGAAAAATAAAAAAAATAGTAATTAATTTTTTTTTATATTTCTAGATTTTAATGGAGAACTCAACGAAGACAGTAAAGGAAACTAAAAAGTGTCTTACCCGCACTAGTAAACTTAAAAGCAACTAAAATACAGGACCTGGTGGTTGAGAAACCACCATAAACTAGGATTTTCAATGATTCAGAATTTATCAAAAGGGAAAGGTTCAGTGTTACCAACGTAGATCGCTCTTTTGATGCAGATCCGGCTGGACTCTCAAGATCGTAGAGTTGAGACTTCATGATCTTGCTTCTGGGCTCCGATTTTCCATGCTTCTGGTTCCAAGACAAGAACAATAGATCTAGATTGTTGGTCACCTGCAAACACTCAACAAAGAAAAATAGTGTTAAAAGCAGTAAGAGAAGGGAAAGGAAAGAAGGGAAAGGTTTAGAAGTAAAGGCTGGATCTTTTCATCGGATTGATAAATAGGGTCTCACACCCTGTGATGCTCCAAAGAAACAAAGGAAGGGCCTCACACCCCGCGATGCAAATAGCAAAGGAAGATTTTGACAAAATGTCTTTGTATTGCACTAATAATTCATGAATTACAAGGGGGTGTAGGTGTATTTATAGATCCATAACCAGAGAAGTAAAGGACTCAGATACAAGAGTTTTGTCCCATTTGAATTACAACTATAGCTCCATGTTCACATAGCCTGGACTCCTACTGGATGAAAAAAAATGGACTTTATCCATGGTTGGCGCAAATATGGAGATGAGGTGAAGATCTTTGATGAAGGGCCAAGATTTCTTCCTTTGTTGATCAAGATGGATGGACTCCAGTATCTTGATAATATAATCTTCTACAAATGCATGGACTCTTCAGTTTGGATTGGAGCAAACTCTAGAGTCCTGATGAAATTCTTGAATCCTTGAAGCTTGAGCAGCTAACAACCTGTTTGAATGAAATGCTAGGAACCCTTGGACCTCCAACACTAGGTAAACAAATAATCCAAAACTCTTTGAAGTGGGCATTGAATTGCTTGGCCGAATGCTTTGAAGTTGGCATGAATTTACTTTGGATGGAGGGCACCAAGATGAGAATCCTTCTCATTTACTCCACTTAAAAATATGAGGCACCAAATAATTCTTTTTATGGGCCGACCATGTGGTGTTGTCTTGACTTGTGTAGCATGTCCAATTCAAGTGATAGGCCATGTGTCATTGTCCCCCTGGTGATGTGGCAGTAGTTGTCCTGAAATCATGCAAAGGTGGCGCCCAAACAAGATGGCATATGGCAAGAACTTGTGCTAGCAAATGGAGTCACATGGGCTGGTCTTGAGCTAGCACATGGGTCTTGATTTGAGTCGCATGGGTCTTACAATTGGGTCTCCCTTTATAATACAAGACTTAATAACTAATTTTTTACATGACTCAATAAATAACGAAAGCCTTACTTGATCAATTGAAACCTAATTTGATTAAAAGGCAAGACATATAAATAAATGATTCAACTTGGATAAAGGGGTTTGGCCCCAAAGGCCACTTGGATAAAGGGGTTTGGCCCCAAAGGCCAAAAAAAAAAAAATAATAAAACCCTAATTATAGCTGGTAAAAGGGATATACCAAAATAACATAATTAAAATAAAATATTTACATTGATAAAAGGGTTGGGTCCAGGGCTTTATTCACAGGTGATCCACAGGGATGTGGGTTCAACCTGTTGATATTTTCGGGCCCTGGTGTCACACCAATTCTCTCCAGGTGGGAGGAACTCGACCCTGTCGAGTATGGATCAATGTCGCTAACATAGTACTCTAGCAAGTCCAGGTCAACTCTCAGCAAGTGTTCTCTGGTGATCCAAGAATCATCAGATTCAGGTCATCTTTGCCAATGAACCAGATACCACTGGTAATCCTTGCCTCGGGTAGCAATGATCTTGTCATCCAAGATTCGTTCGATCTTGTCTCTCCGAGCTGATAGTATAGCAGGTGGACACACTTGGGTTGGCTCACTCTCAATGACAGGATTAGGCCCAAATGGCTCACTAGGAATCAACATTGGTTCCCTATACTCGATAAGGTCTGAAATGTTAAAAGTATTGCTAATACCTAGTTCAGGTGGCAATTCGAGGACATAGGCATTAGTTCCTATTTTTTTAATCACTTTGTAAGGTCCACTACAACAGGCATGCAACTTCTTCATGGTTCCAGGTGGAAACCATTCAGTTCATAATCAAACCATTACAAATTCTCCTTCAGAGTATTCTTTGAGTTTCCTTTTTGTATTAGCCATATGTTTATAAGTTTCGTTGCTTTCATTAATTTTTTGACTTATTTCTTTATGCAACTCTCTAACATGTTCAGCATATGACTCAGCAGATTCTGACATGCGATCATGCATGGGTAAAGGAATAAGATCTAGAGGTTTTCTAGGTTTGTACCCATGTACAATCTCAAAATGACTTTTCCCGGTAAACCTATTTACTGAGCTATTATATGCAAATTCAGCCCTAGACAGTAATAGGTCCCAATTGGCAGTATGTTCTTTCACTAAACTTCTTAACAAGTTTCCTAAACTACGATTCACAACTTCAGTCTAGCCATCAGTTTGAGGGTGATAAGCTATAGAAAATTTTAGTTTCATCCCTAATAAAAGCTAAAGTGTCTTCCAAAAGTAACTGGTGAACCGTACATCTATGTCTGATACTATGGTCCTAGGTAAACTATGCAATCTAACTACTTCATTCAGAAATAGCTTGGCTACCTTAGAAGCATCATAGGTTTGGGAACAAGGCAGGAAATGTGCCATCTTAGGAAACCTATCGACCACTACAAATATAGAATCATTCTTCCTTAGGGTCTTAGGTAATCCAAGAACAAAGTCTATGCTAAGGTCTTGCCATGGACAATCCTATACAGGAAGAGGGGTGTATAAGCCAGTGTTCTGCTTTTGCTGTTTTGCAACAGCGTAAGTTCGACATCTAGATACTATCTGAGCAACATTCCTCTTAAGGTTTGACCAATAGAATTGGTCTTCTAGAGCTAAAATTGTCTTATTTCTATCGAAGTGTCTGGCTAATCCTTCGGCATGTGTTTCCCAAATCAAAAAGTCTTTAAGTGAAGTGTTTGGAATACATAGTTTACTATCCTTATAAAGATATCCATCTTGAATTGTGTACTCACTATATGAACTTGTCGGTCCTTGCATAACTACTTTTAAATTTCTCCAAAATTATCACAGTTCTCATATTCATCCTTCAATTTCTCAAATTCGACTACCTTAGTACTAACACAATTCAAGAGCATAAATTTTCTACTTAATGCAACAGCAACTTTATTATCGCACTCGATTGATGTCTTAAAATAAAAGTGTAGGCTTGAATGTATTCAACCCATTTTTCATGCCTAGCATTCAACTTCTTTTGCGAGTTAAGGAACCTAAGAGCTTCATGATCAGAATATACTAAGAACTCTTATGGTAGCAAATAGTGTCGCAAATACCTAAGTGCTTGAACCATTGCATACAATTCCTTATCATAAGTAGAGTATTTCAATTTAGCATCGTTTAGTTTCTCGCTAAAGAATGCAAGTGGGTGATTCTCTTGACTCAAGACTCCTCCAATTCCTACCCCTAAGGCGTCACAAGCAACCTCAAAAACTTTCAAAAAATTGGGTAGCCTCAGAATTGGGGCTTGGGTCATCTTATTTTTAATCTCTTCAAAAGCCCTACTGGCTTCCTTTGACCAGTCAAATGCTCCTTTCTTCATACAGTCTGTAATAGGTGCAACTATCATACTAAACCCACAAATAAATCTCTTATAAAAAGTAGTTAATCCATGAAAACTTCGAACATTATGAATATTCTTAGAGATAGGCCACTCAACTATGGATTTGATCTTCTCTGGGTCTACCGATACTCCTTCAGCAGTTACTACAAAACCTAGAAAAATAATCCTTGAAGTCATAAAACTACATTTCTTCAAATTTGCATAAAGATTATCTCCTCTAATTACTTGACAAACTTACTGAAGATGGTCTAAGTGATCCTTCTTATTCTTACTATATATGAGGATATCATCAAAATATACTACCACAAATTTTCCAATGAATGATTTCAATACTTGAGTCATAATCCTCATAAAAGTGCTAGGTGCATTCGATAAACAAAAAGGCATCACTAACCATTCATACAAGCCATCCTTTGTTTTAAATGCAGTTTTCCATTCATCCTCGGTCCTAATTCTAACCTGATGATAGCCACTCTTAAGATCTATCTTTGAAAATATGGTAGCACTAGCCATCATGTCTAGCATGTCATCAAGTCGGGGTATTGAAATCCTATACTTTGCTATAATCTTGTTGATCGCTCTACTGTCGACACACATTCTCCAAGTGCCATCCTTCTTGGGAGTCAAAAGTGCTGGAATGGCACAAGGACTTAAGCTTTCTCTTATGAATCCTGTTCTAAGAAGATCCACAACCTGCCTATGTAACTCCTTATGCTCAGTAGGATTCATCCTATAATAAGGTAAATTTGGCAAGGTAGCTCCTGGGACTAAGTCTATGGCATGTTGAATGTCCCTTAATGGAGGAAAATAATCAAGGAGGTCTTCTGGGAACACATCCTTAAATTCTTCCAGAAACTCTTTAATTTCTTTAGGATGTTCTATCAGGGGTTCATCATGAACTTCTTTAGCAGTCAGCATCTAGATGGTTGAACCTTCAGTGATTTCATGTTCTAACTCAGCAATAAGTAGGTTCAATCTGGGTTCTTTCTCCTTTAAATGACTAGACCCTTGGTGCGGACACCAAAGGCACCAGAATAAGGCAGAGGCTTCTCAACCCTCTGTAATTGATCAATAATTTTTGAGTCCATCTGTAATAAGGGTTTAGCTCATCTGAGTCCATTTTAGTTGTTATTTGAGTATTTTTAGTTGTTATTTCACTTCTGTACTAGTCAGCTCATGTTGAGCTAGTTCAGTCCAATGCTAGTTAGCTCATGTTGAGCTAATTTTATTTTTTTGAGTCCTGTCCAAGCATACTGAAGACTCAAGACTATATTATACAAGTGAAGACCAAGTCCAGCCAGATTGAAGACATGGAAGTTTAGCCCAAGTCCAACCCAGCTTGAAGATTTGAAGACCCCAGGAGAAAAATCAGAAACCCTGATTCCTTGCAGATGCCCTCCAGATGCCCAGATTCCCTTCCAGATGCCAAAGTATATTCATAAATAAGGGCATCCATGATTCCAGAGGTCCATCTGCATCCTAGCCCAATGAAATCAAGCCCAGGTGCCAAGCCCAAGCCCCTAAGAAGCAAGATACCAGGGAATATTCCTGCTACCTGGCTACCAGGCCACCCCAGCTTCCAGAGGCCCAAACCCATGCACCCGGGCCCCTTTGGGCCGGCCTTTTGCTGCTCCTAGAAGCCCAACACGCCCCCCTAGGCATCCTTGGAGTCTTGACCAAGTCAAGAAAAATTTTAGAGATTTTTCTACCTAATATTTCCTTATTTTCTAGCTAGGTTTGAGAGGGAAAAGGATTCTTATGTAAAGACTTATGTACCCTTACTTGGAGCCCAAGGTTAAGGGTCTATTTAAGGGACCCTAGCCTCTTGTATGAGGGGAATTTTTGATGAATGAAAACCTTGAGTTCTTCTATTGAGTTGTGTGATACCCTGCTGTGTGCATAAAGGGGTTTGCGAGAGTTCTTCTTCCCAGTGCTGCAATCATCTTCCTGCTACCAACAAGCATCTCAGATCCCTGGACGCCCACTCCAAAAGAAGCCTTCCCTTGCTATTTTTCCTTTGTTTTCTTGTTCCTTTGTGAGTTTTCTAACCCCTGACAGGTCGTTTGCAGGTCCCCGAGTTCCTACGAATCCAACGACTCCAGCCAAGCCTCAATCGGATCACCGAGCAGAAAGCCGGGTATCCGCGGGTCTTTGGCTCGATTTTCCAGGCCGCATCCGTCGAGGAACGAGAGACCCTTTGCTGCAATCTTCACAGACATTGTCAGGTACACCCCTCTACCTCCAGTAGTTTTATTGTAGGAGAACTTGCCCTAACCGAGGCTTCTCAGCCCCGGCGATCCTTCTTTTCTACTTTTCTAGGTCCTAATCTGCATGCTGATCTTCTAAAATTCATATAAAATTCCCTATAACTTATTTTAATCTAAAATTCGGGAATTAATCACCCAACCCCACATATAAAACATATAAAAAAAATTGCATGCATATTAGTTCCCCATCAACCCTCTTTTAGAATTGTCTTTGGGTTGGGTCAAGTTAATCACAATTCTCTTATCATGGTGTTCGAATGCACACGAGTTAGATCGACCAAAGAGGGTTGCATCATGATCATATAACCACGGTCTACCTAGTATGATACTACTAACCCCCATTGAAATCATGTCACACCATACCTTCTCTAGGTCGGATTGAATTTGGACCGGGACCTGGCATTATAACTTTATAGGAATTGATGTAGCATCAATCCAGGATACCTTATATGGGCTATGAAGAGGCATTGTAGGTAAGCCTAAACTCTTAACAACATTAGTAGATATTGCATTCACACAACTCCCACTGTCAATAATGATTTTACATACTTTATCTCCTAGTTTAATAAAGGTTTGAAGGATATTTGTCCTACGCCAATCCTCATTCTTCTTGGTTTGAGCCAGAATACACCAAACTACACCTGGTAGGTCAGATGACTCTATGGTCTCTTCATCTCCTTCATACTCTTCTACCAAGTCTTCTTCTGTTTCATAAATTTCTTCCTCAAATTCTTCTTCATCCTCGACATTTTCTTCCTCACTTTCACCTATATGTAATGCTCGTACAGGACAATTAGCAGTAAAATGACCCATTTTATGGCACTTAAAATGTATTGCATTTTTATTTTGATCTCTAGGGACCATAGGTGCCTTTACTTTATCTTCCTTACGAACTAGTTAAGAACTAGGATTTGCTCGGCTAGGTGGAAATTGAATAGGGCTAGGTCTAGTTCTAGGGGTATTAAACCTATTGGGCTCAGGTCTATAAGTGACAGGTCTTCTCCGGAATTGTTCACAATCCCTAGCAATCTGGTAAGCCTGTTCCAAATCATTGACTTCCCTTAAGAATAACTCCCTCTAGATATCCTCATGTAAACCATCTCTAAACCTTGATAGGGTGACAGCTTCGGACTCAACTACATTACACCTCATAACGAACTCATTGAATTTGGCAATATAATCAGCAATCGATTAATTTCCTTGAGTCAATTTTTGCCATTGATCTAATAATTTTTGCTTATATGAGAATGGTAGGTACTTCTCCCTAAGCTTAACCTTCATGGCTCGCCATGTACATATAGGTAAGTCACCTCTCTATCAATTCAGTTGTTCTACATTTTTCCAAAACAATCTAGCCTGTCGGACTAGCCTAAGCTTGGCAAATTTGAATTTTCTTTTCTCTGACATTTCGTACCATTCAAAGTACTAGTCCATATCACATTCCCAATCTGTATAGATCTTAGGATCTAAACTACCCTCAAATGTGGGTGCATCTAATCGAATGCTCATAAGAATTCTTTCTTCCTGGTCATTTACATCAGGGGTATAGCGCCTAGGAATTGGGTTAGGAGTAATTTCTCTATGTTGGGCTCTTCGACCTGGATAGGCAGGTTCTCTATTATGACCTCTTTGATTTGGGGCAGTGAGTTAGGCTTGAGGAATTTGAGGAATGGGCCTAGGTGTCTCAGAACTTTGACCTAGAGGAGTGGGTCTAGGGGTTTCAGAGCTTTGACTTGGGTGAATGGGTCTAGGTGTTTTAAGATCTGATCTAGTAGCATGGGATTCTTCAAGATTACCTAGCCTCTCTTCCACTTGGTCAAACCTTGTAGTAAGATGAGTAAGTTGATCAGTTATTGTTCTCAATAAATTTTCCATATTAGAATCCATGGGTGGATTGGGTTGGGTTGGAGCAGGCTGATAGGGTGTACCTGACCTAGTTGCCTTGCAATGCAATAACACAAAACTCGACTCGAACTAGGGTCTCCTAGACCTAGAGCTCAAGTAGAATGGGTCAGCTCAACTTACAGCCAATTCAATAATTACCTTGTCCACTAGCCAGGTAAGAGGTGGGGTCATGGGAGGCTCCCCTGCTCTCGCAGGGTCCTAATTAAAAACCATGAGTTCTCTTAGGGAGTTTGCCTCTAGACCTCTAGCCTTAGACACCAGGTTCAAGTGATAATCAGAGGATTAGGTGCACTAGCTTTCACACAATACTTGGACCCCGACCTGTTGGTGTCCCTAGCTCACTAGAGCATGTAAGTCTAATCAATTTTAATTAGAGATAGGACTGATTCAATGATGGTTGTTGTGGGCCCAGGACTGGTGATGAGCTCCTGCCCTGAATGAGATGCTCAAGTGCCCTTAAGATTAGGTAACAACCAGTTTGAATGAAATGCTAGGAACCCTTGGACCTCCAACACTAGGTAAACAAATAATCCAAAACTCTTTGAAGTGGGCATTGAATTGCTTGGCCAAATGCTTTGAAGTTGGCATGAATTTACTTTGGATGGAGGGCGCCAAGATGAGAATCCTTCTCATTTACTTCTCTTAAAAATATGAGGCGCCAAATAATTCTTCTTATGGGCCGACCGTGTGGTGTTGTCTTGACTTGTGTACCATGTCCAAATTCAAGTGATAGGCCATGTGTCACTGTCCCCTTGGTGATGTGGCAATAGTTGTCCTGAAATCATGCAAAGGTGGTGCCCTAACAAGATGGCATATGGTAAGAACTTATGCTAGCACATGCAGTCACATGGGCTGGTCTTGAGCTAGCACTTGGGTCTTGATTTGAGTCACATGGGTCTTACAATTGGGTCTCCCTTATAATACAAGACTTAATAACTAATTTTTTACAGGACCCAATAAATAACTAAAGCCCTACTTGATCAATTGGAACCCAATTTTATCAAAAGGCAAGACATGTAAATAAGTAATTCAACTTGGGTAAAGGTGTTGGCCCCAAAGGCCACATGGGTAAAGGGGTTGGGCCCCAATGGCCAAAAAAAATAAAAAAAATAAAACCCTAATTACAGCTAGTAAAAGGGGTTTTCCAAAATAACAAAATTAAAATAAAATATTTACATGGATAAAAGGGTTTGGTCTAGGGCTTTATTCATAGGTGATCCACAGGGATGTGGGTTCAACCTGTCGATATTTTTGGGCTCTGGTGTCCACACCAATGCCGCCCAAGCCCACTTCAAGGATGCCCCATTTGCTACCCAAGGTCCATAAGAAGGTGCCTCAAAGTCCAAGTCAAATCCAAGGAGGCGTCCTAGCCCATGAAAGGTGCTTTGACCAAGTCCAAGAAGGAGAGAGAAGTCCACAGCCTATAAGGAATCTAGTTTTAATTCTATTCAAACTATGTACTCCTAGTCCTAAGTAACTTTGTAATTTAAATTTGATTAGGAGACTAGGGACCTGTGTGATCCTATAAATGCTCACCCCCTCCCCCTCTTGTAATCAACTCTTATTCATGAAATAAAACTCTGGAATATTTTCTTGTGACAACTTTTGTTCTTTGTAAGTGTGTGTGTGAGACTTAAGTGCCCTAATTCCTTCAAACCCTAGCCGCCCAAAGCTTCCAACCTCCAAGCCCTAACATGCCCAAGTGCAAGAGCCCTAGCTGACCTCACTAGCCAAGCATTCTTCTTCCACTCCAAGCCACCATCATCAGCAACTCCGCTTTCATCTTCCTTTAAAACCCTAATTCTTATTTTGTTTTCCCGATCTTTTTTCTTTCTGATTGACCAGTTGATGTATGCAGGATCTCCGTGGTGTTCACCTCCGAAGAAGAGGCCTTCTTTGCCTCCTGGACCAATTGAAGAAAAGCTGATTGATCCATGGAACAATAGGCTGATCCTCCAGGTGACAATCCTGAGCGCAGGCCTTCGACAGGATCTTCTATCATTGTTTGGTACAATCCTTCCCCTCCTGAGTTCTGATTTCATTGGAGGTAAGATATCCTAACTGGGGGTTTCTCAATCCTCGAGGTTCTTCTTTTATTATTCTACATGATTTCATATGTGGGTACTTTAGTTCTCTTCATTACTAGTTTTCCTGCTAATCTTATCTATTTTTCGGGACTTCAGCTACCAATTTAATTCTTAAAGAAAAAATTAGTTACTATTATTTCCTACATTCATATCAGTCCTAGAGTCATCCCGCATTAGTTTGGTATTAGGACAGGTATAGGATAGTCTGCATCTTCATAAAAACACCAAAATCATTCATCTATGATTTTCTGCATCTTATCTTTTGCACTAGAGGTCTGAGTTTTGATATGTATCACCATCTTAGGTTTCTATTTTTCTCTAAAATTTGTGTGGCATACTCTCTATTCAGTCTTGATAATTTTCATTAATTTTAATTATTTTTATAGAAACAAAAAAAGTATAAAAACCTACATCCTAGAAACCCTAATTGGAATTATGAGTTTTCAGCATCCTACCAAGAATCATAGGTGTTGAATCATCATACAAATTTTGTTTTCCCTTAAATTTGGTAGGAATTATATTCACTGTTGATCCTCTTTTCTAAAAATTCTTTGGATTTTTTCTGCTCTAAAAACCATACCAAATTATGCATCAAAATAGACCCACAATTTTAGTTTCTGCATGCCTGACTAAACCAAACCTAATCAACTACCACACCCCACCAAACCCAAGCCAATTTTGTTTGCTCACTTAATCAACTTATAATTAAGTTACCATCTCATAAAAAAAAAGATATATATTTTTTTATTTTTGTTTTATTATTAGATTGCATTAGGGTTCATCGATTGTGCATCATATCATTAAACTAATCTTAAGGGCAATTTTACTCTCTCAGATCATGGCAGGAGGTTATTACGTATCCTAGGCCCAAAATAACCACCCAGCATTAGAACCCAAACATAATTAAAATTAATTAGACCTAACTTGCTCTAGTGAGCTAAGGACACCAACAGGCCAGGTCCGAGTCTAGTGAGGAAATTAGTGCACCCAACCCATCACCTATTACTGAAATCTGGTGTCTAAGGCTAGAGGTCCAGAGGCAAATGTCCTAAGTGGACTGGTGGATTTTAATTAGGACCCTATCATAGGCAGGAAGAATGATGGGGACATTGAGCCAGTTTAGATCCAGCTAGTTCAGACCCAGCAGCCAGCCAAGATCTCGATGCCAGCACAGCACAGATCTTGATATATTTTTTTATTATTTTATTATGGGTGTACGTGGGATTTGGGATATCTCCGAATCGGAGATTAGTTTTATTTGTATTTATAGTTATCGGAATATCTTATAGTTTCGATTATTTTTAGATTGTTTAGGGATTTAGTTTTATCGATAGTTTCTTGTTTTAGGCTTATTTAAGATCATGTTCATAAATGAAAATTAGCGAATATTATTTGAGAAAAGAATTCAGGGTGCGTCCCGATTCCTTCCCCCCTCTCTTCTTCTTGTTCTCCCCTTTGTCTCGCTCGTCTCTCTCCCGGTTCCTCTCCTTCTTCTCTATGTTTTCTCATGGCTATTTCTCCTTCCCTTCCCTATTCTTTCACTTACTCCCTGTTAATATCAAACTCTCGGTTCACCTTCAAGCCTTCACTGAAAACCTCAAAATATCCATCACCAGGCTGATCCCACCCCGCCGCCCGTGCCGCTGCAAACTGGAACCACCCGAAGCCCTCCGTGAAGCCCGATCTCAGTGCCACCGCTGGATTAGCCGGCCGGAACGCCTCCCGTGCAAGCAGACGCTGTTGCAACGCCTGCCACCGCCCACCACGCTGTCTTCTCCTCCATCCACCCCACCATCTTCAGCTGCAAGCACCGTTGACCTCCACTAGACATCTTCCGTGTCGCCGCCCAACGCCGAGTGCCCCGTCGTGAAACCCCTACGCAAAGCCTGAAGTCGAGCGTCCCATCCACGCTCTGCCCCAGTCCATCTTCACCGCCAGCAGCCGACTAGCACCACCCCGGGCCACCTAGAGCCTTCGCCCCTCCCGTCTGTGTCGCCGCCTACGCTCAGCACCACATATGGTGAAGCCCCGCCAGAACTCCTCCACTCCACTGTCGCTGCCGCCGTGCCCTCCACGGTCGTCGCACGCCAGTCGCCGCCCGCCATCAAGACCACCGCCATCGCAGCCCAGCCCCGTCACCGGCAAGATCCCGCTGGATCTCCCCTCTGCCCGGTCCCCTGTACCTCTCGGTGTTGATCCGTGGTGAATGAGAAAAAAAAAACAATAGCATGAACGTGAAAGCATTCACGTTCGCAGCTACCGATTTCTTCACCACACGAATCCCAGAGCACACGAATCCTAGAGGCACGCGGATCTCAAAGTCTCACGGATCTCAGAGCATATATTTCAAAGCATTGAATTATAATTAATTTTTATTTGATTTGGGATTGATATATTTCTTGTTATTTGGTGTTCCAGTCCAATGGCTTCTGATCCACCTCGCTCGTGAACTATTGGTCCGGATTTTGGACGATCTCAGGACGATCTCCCTTTTCCAAATTTTGTAAGATTCCATGTTTTCTGGTGAGATCCACTTTGATAACCTGACCTAATTGATTGCTGGTTATTTTATTTAATTAGATTTAATTTAATTAAATTGGACACCCTAATCTAGAGATCGTTTCTTAACGATCAACGGTCCGACAACAGTCTTGGTATCAGAGCGTACAGTCACGCATCAAATTTGGTATCAGAGCCAGGTTAGGTTAGGGTCAATTTTAATTTTGCATGACAACTAGGTCAGGAAATAAATATCAATCAGAACATTCTTCCTTAGATAACAAAATGGATCCCAGTTTAGAAGCTGCCCTTCAAGTAATCAAGGGTAGACTCGAAAAAATTGACAGCAAGTTAGGATCTTTAGAAGCCAGGGTATTAGCTCTTGAAGAGGAATGACTAGTGAACACCAATTACCCTATTAGGAACTCTTCATCAAGAGTTACAGATCCTAGAGTTACAGATCCTAGAGTTCCAAATCCTAGAGACCCTACAGACCGAAATGACTACCTAGATTATGATGGTGGTTGTACTCAAATCCTTCGACCCGACCCTAGGGATCGACATGATTATCCAGGTAATCATCCAACACTTAGGCCTTATCACAACCCAATTGATCAAGATGAACGAATCATGAGGAGTGTTAAGGTTGACGCCCCAAGTTTTGTAGGTCACCTGGACCCCAAAGAATATATTGACTGGGAAGCTGATATGGACCATTACTTCTCCTGGTATGATATGTCTGAGGATAGAAAAGTTAGGTTTGCCCAAATGAGATTGTTAGGTCAAGAAAAGCTATATTGGCACAATGTCCAGAGGTTAGCCATTCATATGAGACAGGACCCCATTGGAACATGGGATGAGATGAAGGATAAACTTCGAGAGAAGTATCTTCCTGCATCTTAACAACAGCGGCTTTTGGACCAATGGCAAAGGTTGACCCAAGGAACTGGACTTGTAAATGATTACATCAATAAATTTGATGAATACCTTATGCGATGTAATGTGCGTGAAGACCCATCTGTCACTTTATCCCGGTTTAGAGCTGGTCTGAGAGTGGATATCCAAATGGAATTGTTTTTGAGAGAAGTTTATAGTCTAGAGCAAGCATATCAATTAGCTCAAGACTATGAATGATTTCAGCAAATGTCTATCACTCGTAGATCTGAACATTCTAGACCAGGAATTTTAGGTCCAAGGCCTAGCATGAACCAAACCCCGACTGGTCCACAACCTAACATTAGTCAGACCCTTGGTAGTCGACCCCCGAGAGATGACAAACGAAAAAGGATTATAGGAGAAACTTTCCGTGGAAGTAGCTCTAAGATCCACTGCTTTAGATATAATGGGATAGGTCATGTAGCTAGCCAATGTCCATCTAGAACCTTACATATAGGGACACTTGAAGAACAAGAAGATCTAGGTGATGTCCTTGAAGAAAAAGTTTACACTGCTGACCCAGGATTAGCCGATGCCTACGAAGAACAAGACCATGAGGTTAGAGCTAAAAAACAATTAGGAGTTAATTTGATTAATAATTTGGATCTAATTGAATACAAAGAACCAGCATTGACACCTGGTGATGTATTTGAGCCTGCATTCTTTGAGAGTGATCCTTTTCTTGAGAGTCCACCTTTCCAAAAGAGAGGAAAACACGATGTGATTAAATGAATTTTGGACGAGAAGATCAAGTCTTCAAGGAGTCAAAATTGCTACCGCTACCTGGTTCACTGGCGAGGTAGACCGAAGTCAGAGGACTCCTGGATTACAGAAGAGGAGCTACAGAATATTGATCCAAGTTTATTTGAGCACCTCCAGCCTGACTCGATAGAGTCTAGTTATCCCCACCATAGGAGAAATGATGGGGACATTGAGCTAGTTCAGATCCTGCCAGTTCAGACCCAGCAGCCAGCCCAGATCTCGGTGCCAGCCCAGCACGGATCTTGATGTATTTTTTTATTATTTTATTATGGGTGTACGTGGGATTTGGGATATCTCGGTGCCAGCCCACCACTGGATTAGCCGGTCGGAACGCCTCCCATGCAAGCAGACGCTGCTGCAACGCCCGCCACCGCCTGCCATGCCGTCTTCTCCTCCATCCACCCCACCATCTTCACCTGCAAGCACCGTCGACCTCCACTCGACGTCTTCCGTGTCGCCGCCCAACACCGAGCGCCCCGTCGTGAAACCCCTCCGCATGGCCCGAAGCTGAGCATCCCATCCACGCTCTGCCCCAGTCTGTCTTCATCGCCAGCAGCCGACTAGCACCGCCCCGGGACTCTTAGAGCCTTCGCCCCTCCCGTTTGTGTCGCCACCTCCGCTTAGCACCACACCTGGTGAAGCCCTGCCAGAACTCCTCCGCTCCACCGTGGCTGCCGCCGTGCCCTCCACGGTCATCGCATGCCAGCCGTCGCCCGCCATCGAGACCACCGCCATCGCAGCCCAGCCCCGTCAACGGCAAGATCCCGCCGGATCTCTCCTCTGCCCGGTCCCTTGTTCCTCTCGGTGTTGATCCGTGGTGAATGAGAAAAAAAAAACAATAGCACGAACATGAAAGCATTCACGTTCGCAGCTATCGACTTCTTCACCGCATGAATTCCAGAGCACACGAATCCTAGAGGTGCACGGATCTCAAAGTCTCACGGATCTCAGAGCATATATTTCAAAGCATTGGATTTTAATTAATTTTTATTTGATTTGGGATTGATATATTGCTTGTTTTTTGGTGTTCCAGGTCCAATGGCTTCTGATCCACCTCGCTCGTGAACTACTGGTCCGGATTTTGGATGATCTCAGGATGATCTCCCTTTTCCAAATTTCGTAAGATTCCATGTTTTCGGGTGAGATCCACTTTGATAACCTGACCCAATTGATTGCTGGTTATTTTATTTAATTAGATTTAATTTAATTAAATTGGACACCCTAATCTAGAGATCGTTTCTTAACGATCAACGGTCCGACACCAGTCTTGGTATCAGAGCGTACGGTCCCGCACCAAATTTGGTATCAGAGCCAGGTTAGGTTAGGGTCAATTTTAATTTTGCATGACAACTAGGTCAGGAAACAAATATCAATCAGAACATTCTTCCTTAGATAACAAAATGGATCCCAGTTTGGAAGCTGCCCTTCTAGTAATCATGGGTAGACTCGAGAAAATTGACAGCAAGTTAGGATCTTTAGATGCCAGGGTATTAACTCTTGAAGAGGAACGACTAGTGAACACCAATTACCCTATTAGGAACTCTTCATCAAGAGTTATAGATCCTAGAGTTACAGATCCTAGAGTTCTAGATCCTAGAGACCCTAGAGACCGAAATGACTACCTAGATTATGATGGTGGTCGTACTCAAATCCTTCGACTTGACCCTAGAAATCGACATGATTATCCAGGTAATCATCCAACACTTAGGCCTTATCACAACCCAATTGATCAAGATGAACGAATCATGAGGAGTGTTAAGGTTGACGCCCCAAGTTTTGTAGGTCGCCTGGACCCCAAAGAATATATTGACTGGGAAGCTGATATGGACCATTACTTCTCCTGGTATGATATGTCTGAGGATAGAAAAGTTAGGTTTGCCCAAATGAGATTGTTAGGTCAAGCAAAGCTATATTGGCACAATGTCTAGAGGTTAGCCATTCATAAGAGACAGGACCCCGTTGGAACATGGGATGAGATGAAGGATAAACTTCGAGAGAAGTATCTTCCTGCATCTTATCAATAGCGACTTTTGGACCAATGACAAAGGTTGACCCAAGGAACTGGACTTGTAAATGATTACATCGATAAATTTGATGAATACCTTATGCGATGTAATGTGCGTGAAGACCCATCCGTCACTTTATCCCGGTTTAGAGATGGTCTGAGAGTGGATATCCAAAAGAAATTATTTTTGAGAGAAGTTTATAGTCTAGAGCAAGCATATCAATTAGCTCAAGACTATGAATGATTTCAGCAAATGTCTATCACTCGTAGATCTGAACTTTCTAGACCAGGAATTTTAGGTCCAAGGCCTAGCATGAACCAAGCACCGATTGGTCCACAACCTAACATTAGTCAGACCCCTGGTAGTCGACCCCCGAGAGATGACAAAGGAAAAGAGATTATAGGAGAAACTTCTCGTGGAAGTAGCTCTAAGATCCACTGCTTTAGATGTAATGGGATAGGTCTTGTAGCTAGCCAATGTCCATCTAGAACCTTGCATATAGGGACACTTGAAGAACAAGAAGATCTAGGTGATGTCCATGAAGAAGAAGTTTACACTGCTGACCCAGGATTAGCCGATGGCTACGAAGAACAAGACCATGAGGTTAGAGCTGAAAAATAATTAGGAGTTAATTTGATTAATAATTTGGATCTAATTGAATACAAAGAACTAGTATTGACACCTGGTGATGTATTTGAGCCTGCATTCTTTGAGAGTGATCCTCCTCTTAAGAGTCCACCTTTCCAAAAGAGAGGAAAACACGATGTGATTAAATGAATTTTGGACGAGAAGATCAAGTCTTCAAGGAGTCAAAATTGCTACCGCTACCTGGTTCACTGGTGAGGCAGATCGAAGTCAGAGGACTCCTGGATTACAGAAGAGGAGCTGTAGAACATTGATCCAAATTTATTTGAGTTGCTCCAGCCTGACTCGATAGAGTCGAGTTCTCCCCACCACAGGGGAAATGATGGGGACATTGAGCCAGTTCAGATCCTGCCAGTTCAGACCTAGCAGCCAGTCCAGATCTCGATGCCAGCCCAGCACGGATCTTGATGTATTTTTTTATTATTTTATAATGGGTGTATATGGGATTTGGGATATCTCCAAATCGGAGATTAGTTTTATTTGTATTTAGAGTTATCGAAATCTCTTATAGTTCCAATTATTTTGAGATTGTTTAGGGATTTAGTTTTATCGATAGTTTCTTGTTTTAGGCTTATTTAAGATCATGTTCATAAATGAAAATTGGCGAATATTATTTGAGAAAAGAATTCAGGGTGCGTCCCGATTCCTTCCCCCCTCTCTTCTTCTTGTTCTCCCCTTTCTCTCGCTCGTCTCTCTCCCGGTTCCTCTCCTTCTTCTTTATGTTTTCTCCTGGATATTTCTCCTTCCCTTCCCTGTTCTTTCACTTGCTCCCTGTTAATATCAAACTCCCGGTTCCCCTTCAATCCTTCACTGAAATCCCAAAAATATCCATCTCCCGGCTCATCCCACCCCGCCGCCCGTGCTGCTGCAAACCGGAACCACCCGAAGCCCTCCATGAAGCCCAATCTCAGTGCCACCACTGGATTAGCCGGCTGGAATGCCTCCTGTGCAAGCAGACGCTGCTACAACGCCCGCCACCGCCCGCCACGCCATCTTCTCCTCCATCCACCCCACCATCTTCACCTGCAAGCACCGTCGACCTCCACTCGACGTCTTCCGTGTCACCGCCCAACACCGAGCGCCCCATCGTGAAACCCATCCGCATGGCCCGAAGCCGAGCATCCCATCCATGCTCTGCCCCAGTCCGTCTTCAATGCCAGCAGCCGATTAGCACCGCCCCGGGCCACCTAGAGCCGTCGCCCCTCCTATCTGTGTCGCCGCCTCTGCTCAGCACCACATCTGGTGAAGCCCCGCCAGAACTCCTCCGCTCCACCATCGCTGCCGCTGTGCCATCCACGGTCGCCGCTCGCCAGCCACCGCCCGCCACCGAAACCACCGCCATCACAGCCCAGCCCCGTCACCGGCAAGATCCCGTCGGATCTCCCCTCTGCCCGGTCCCCTGTACCTCTCGGTGTTGATCCGTGGTGAATGAGAAAAAAAAAAGAACAGCACAAACATGAAAGCATTCACGTTCGCAGCTGCTGACTTCTTCACCGCACGAATTCCAGAGCACACGAATCCTAAAGGCACGCGGATCTCAAATTCTCACGGATCTCAGAGCATATATTTCAAAGCATTAGATTTTAATTAATTTTTAGTTGATTTGGGATTGATATATTGCTTGTTTTTTGGTGTTCCAGGTCCAATGGCTTCTGATCCACCTCGCTCGTGAACTACTGGTCCGGATTTTGGACGACCTCAAGACGATCTCCCTTTTCTAAATTTCGTAAGATTCCATGTTTTCGGGTGAGATCCACTTTGATAACCTAATCCAATTGATTGCTGGTTATTCTATTTAAATAGATTTAATTTAATTAAATTGGACACCCTATTCTAGAGATCGTTTCTTAACGATCAACGGTCCGACACCAGTCTTGGTATTAGAGCGTACGGTCCCGCTTCAAAGAGCCACCCACCACCCCACCTCTTACCTGGCTAGTGGAATGATTAGGTGCTGTGTTGAGTGTAAGTTGAGTTAACTCATTAGGTTTTGGCTCTAGGTCTAGAAAACCATAGAACATGCTAACCCTTGTGTTCTTGACTGCATCATAACTCCTTGATTGATCGATTACATGGCCACTAGGTCAGGAGTCCAGTACAAGCTATCTAAATCCCAGCCCAATCTAACCATGGACAACGATTTGGGGGCCTAATTATGGGCCAATACTAATTAGCTTGCCCGACTGACCCAAATAAACCATAGACTTGACCAATTGACCCAATCCCATACCCAAATGAATAATAGGTTTGGCCGAGTAGAAGACCGACTAGGAACCCTAGAGAGAACCCAAGAGTCCAATACTGAACCTGATCCTGCTTCACCCCTTTCCACCTCTCATAACCCTAGGAGGGCCTAAAATCATGACCAATTTGTGGAGCCCAACCCTAGGAGAGCCCAAAACCATGACCAATTTATGGAGCCCAACCCTAGGAGAGCCCAATGCCAAGAACCATACTAGGAGCCTAACCCTCGGAGACCCAATCATGATGTCCAGGACCAGGAAGAGAGAATTCTTAGGAGACTTAGGATTGATGCTCCCACCTTTGATGGCACCCTAGAGCCCAAGATCTACATAGATTGGGTAGGAGGCATGGAACAATTTTTCGAATGGTATAACTTAAGTGAGGATAAGAAGTGTATGTTTGCCAAACTTAGGATGACCAACCAGGCTAGACTCCGCTGGGGAACATAGAGCGCCTATGCAGGCAGAAAAATGAGCCCCCCATAGATACCTAAATGGGTCTAAAATTGAAGCTTAGAGATAAATATGTTCCTCCATCCTACCAACATAGACTACTGGACCAATGGCAAAGGTTAAGGCAGGGCAATATGACTGTGTTAGAGTATATAGCCCAATTTGATGAATGTGCCATAAGGTATTGTCTAGATGAATCTCCATCAGTGACCCTATCTAGATTTAGAGCTGGCCTACATGAGGACATCCAGAGAGAATTGTATTTAAGGGGAGTCGATACCCAGACCAAGCCTACCAGGTAGCTAAAAATTTTGAGAGATTTTAGAAGGTACCACTAGCCTGTTGACCAGAGACTTTTAGGGCTAGTGCTCCTAGTTCTAGACCAAACCCTACCCTGAATACCCAGGCTGAACCAGCTCAAACCTAACTCGACCTAACCCAAATCCAAAGTGACCAAACCCAACCCAACTCGACCCAATCCCAACAAACCCATCCCAACCCTAACCACTTCATCCCAACCCGAGTCCAAGTCAACACCAGTTCTAGCAATCGTACCTTTTAGGAATGATAAGGGTAAGGCACGACATTCCAGGAAAAAACCCCGAGTCCTAGCCCCAATGCTTGTTTTAATGTAATAAGTGTTGGGGTTTCAGTGCACCGCAGCGGAAGTGTAATTTCAAATGATGAAATTTGCACGAAATCCCTTAGCCAAGATCTCCTTTTTACTAATTAAAACATATATACTAACATTCAAACATAGATTGTTAGAATTAGAGTACCAACCTGCTATCGCTAATTCCAACAAAGTTGATGTTGAAGGGCTGATTGAATTCACAGGCGGTCCAAGTGTCGCCCTCCGATGGTGATCCACACAGAGCAGTGATCAAGACAACTCTATCTTCTTTTCAAAGGTTCCTTCTATGATTCTTCTTCCTAGAACTCAATTGCTTGGACTATGGCTTGAATTCCTCAACACAAAGGCTTGCTTTCCTTTCCTTGACTCCTTCTCCTCCTTCCACCAAGACCTGGGCCCTTTAGATACCCTTGTCTTGAAGAAAAAGACCTTGTCCTAAGAGGACATAGGCTTGTCTTAAGTTGGAGGAGAAATTAAGACAATGAGTTCTTAATGTATGAAAGAAAGGAAGAATCAGAACTTCTTTCTTTTTTTACCGTCGGAGACTTTTACTTTTATCTTGTTCAGTAGCAGAGTTTCGACAGAGGTTTACTCTGTAGAGGAAACAATGCAAGAGCAAGAAAAAATAAAAGAGTCTTCAGGAGAGGAAGAAAGAAAAAGATTACATTATGTTCTGATTTTTCCGACCCTTTAAATAGAAATCAGATAGGCGCCTACACCACCTCTCCGTAATTTCTTTCCACGCCCTTCCAATTTCTCATGCCCCATCTCCCATCTCATGGCCTTCCAGATTAAATCCCACGGCTCTTCTTAAAGGAAAACCGCGGTGTTTTAAAAAGAGGAAGTCGCGACTTTTCATCTCCGAAGAGATGTTACTTCGCGCGCCGGGAGGAGTTAGCGCTTTCTTCTTTCTCAAAATCCCATCAGCCGTTGGATTCTCATCCAAGGGGGGAGAGAAGGGCGCTAATCACTTAAGAAGGAGGCCGCCCAAATAAACACATCGGAGAATTTATTTGGGGCGCGCCAAGAGTCATGCGCCATGGACTCTTCCTTAAGGTGCGCCAAGAGTCCATATGCGCATGGACTCTTGGTGTTTGGCGTGAAAAATAAAAGGGGCGGGTGGGGAGGCTAGCAAGCTACATGGCTAGCCAATAGGGTTAGCCACATTCCGTTTTTCTTAATTAGGGTCTAATTAGGTCCAATTAGAACCCAATTTGAACCAATCTGGAACCCTAATTCGAATCCGATCCGAATAGAAGCTAGGGCTTGCAACACCTGCTAGAGTGTTATCTTGCAAAGACGATTTAATTCTAAATTAAATTCTTGATCAATCCTCTTAAGTGTGTGACCCATTGGGTCCACATCTAGCCAGCAGTGGGTTCGAATACAAGTTGACCTAATTGATTAGAACTCTTTCTAATCGATTTAGGTCAAACCGGGCTTACCCGAATCGATCAATTAGGATTCTTCCTAACATGTGATCTTTGAACTTGATCAACCCACAAGACAAGATTGACGTCTAGCAACGTGTCATGTCTACCCGGAAGATATGGAAATTCTGGTGAATACCAAAATTACCTTTAGTAGAGAGTTACGTACAATTAAATCTTTCGATCAGCCTGCACCCAAAATATAACTATGGATATGGATATATGTCAAATCCAATATTATATTTGTTTCTAGCTCAATCTTATAATGGTGATTCGATTATCTTGATATTAGAAACCATCTCTAATATCTTCACTTTGATCAAAGACCTGAATCATCATGCGATTGTTGACTAGCTGGATGCAATCTCCTCTTACTAAGAGTGATCGATTCCTTGTTGACCTAATCATTACCTTCATATTCAATTCACCATTCCCAGTATCAATCCGTGCATGTCTCAGTGTCATGATTAGGATTGAACCAAAGGATGGGTTCATGTACATAAGGTACTTATGGCAGTCTCAGGTCAAAAGATTACTTGTACCACTCCCACTATGAGAACCTTCTATTGACATGTAGCTAAGACTCCATTAGATGTTCTCAAGTTGGATCATATCAGTGAACATTCCAATGAGCACCCACATCCCAGTATTAGTGTCATACACAAGTGACTGTGAGAGCAGTCACCCTTTCCAGTATACCCGGGGTGTGCTAGTCTTATCGGAAAACCCTGATCCCCTACTCAGGGTTCCTTTGACTAGGAATACTTAGATTAAGGTTTTAAGATTTAGGTCTCACTGGTATGATCTCATCATAACCCTAAAATCATAGCCCTAATCTATGGGGTTCATCATATAATAAACACAGCGTATGATGAAAAATAATGCCTTTATTTAGAAAATTATCAATTACAATGGTTGGGAGATACAACAGAGATTGGTTTGTAGGCATATCCCTTTCAATCTCCCACTTGCACTAAAGCCAATCGCCTTTGAATCTTAATCCCATACATTCTAGGTGGCGATCAAAATCTCGTTGTGGTAGAGCCTAGTGAACGGGTCTGCTACATTGTTCTTTGTATCAACTCTATCTATGTAGACATCTTGTCTCTCTACTATTTCTCGGACAAGATGGAAGCGTCTCAGAATGTGCTTGGACTTTGATGAGCTCTTGGTTCCTTAGCTTGAGCAACGGCCCCAGTGTTGTCACAGTAAAGTGGCACTGGGTTTTCAATTTGAGGAACAACACCCAACTCTGTATGAACTTCTTCATCCAGACTGCTTCCTTGGCGGCTTCACTAACAGCTATGTATTCTGCCTCTGTGTTGAGTCAGCTACAGTCTGCTGCTGGTACTCTTCCAACTCACTGCTCCCCATTTAGGGTAAAAAATATCCCGCAATGGATTTGCTATCATCAGGGTCTGATTGAAAACTAGAATCAGAATAAGCTTCTAGTTTAAGATCAGAACCACCATAAACCAAAAAATATCCTTAGTCCTTCTTAGGTACTTAAGAATATTTTTAACTGCTTTCCAATGATCCTCTCCTGGATCAGCCTGAAACCTACTGACAATGCCTAAAGCATATGCCACATCAGGCCTGGTACATAACATGGCATACATTATGGATCCTATTGCCGAAGCATAGGGTATAGAATTCATTCTATCTCTTTCTTCAGGTGTCTTAGGAGACATCCTTTTAGAAAGATGTATGCCTTGACTCATAGGAAGATAACCTCTTTTACTTCCTTCCATGCTGAATCTTTTCAGCACTAAGTCAATGTACCTAGATTGGGATAAACCTAGCATCCTCTTAGATCTATCTCTATAGATCTTAATACTAGTATATAGGATGCTTCTCCCAAATCTTTCATGGAAAACTGGTTTGATAGCCAAACCTTGACTGATTGCAACATTGGGATATCATTCCCAATGAGGAGTATGTCATCTACATACAGACCAAGAAGACTATGGCACTCCCACTAGTCTTCTTATAAACACAGGGTTCATCCACATTTTTGATAAAACCAAATCTTTTAATAGTTTCATCAAAGCGGATGTTCCAACTCCTGGAAGCTTGCTTTATCCATAAATGGATTTCTTCAGCTTGCATACTTGATTAGGTTTATTCTTTGAAATAAAACCTTCTGGCTGTGACATGTAGACTTCTTCCTCAAGGAAACCATTGAGGAATGCAGTTTTCACATCCATCTGCCATATCATAATCGGGGTATGCTGCTATAGCAAGTAAAATCCGAATTGATTTTAGCATGGCACAGGTGAAAAAGTTTCATCATAATCAATTCCCTGTTTTTGTCTAAAACCTTTAGCCACTAATCTGGCTTTATAGGTTTCAACTTGGCCATCAGCCCAATCTTTTTCTTATAGACCATTTACACCCAATAGGATTAACACCCTCTGGTGCATCAACCAAAGACCATACTTGGTTACATACATAGAGTCTACTTCGGATTCCATGGCTTCTTGCCATTTATCTGAGTCAGTACTCAAGATAGCTTCCGTATAGGTCAGAGGTTCATCATTTGAATGACTGAGCTTCATTATTTTCAATAATAAACCCATACCTCTCAGGTGCCCGTGGCACTCTGTCAGACCTACGAGGAGGAGTTTTGTGTTCTGGGTTCTTCCTAACTATATGTTCTAATGGTTGAGAATTGTCTATCTATATTTCTTGCACTTCTCCAAGTTCAATTGTCTACCATTGCCCTTTTCCAAAATGAACTCTTTTCTAGAAAAGTGGCATGCCTGCTAACAAAAATCTTTTGTTCAGTAGGATGGTAGAATAGATATCCTCTACCTTCTTTAGGATATCCTACAAATAGACATTTATCGCTCTAGGTTCCAACTTATGTCCAAAATTTCTTTTAACATAAGCTGGACATCCCATACCTTAAATATTTAAGATATGGTTTCTTCCACTCCAAATTTCATATGGAGTACTAACAACGGATTTAGAAGGTACCTTGTTCAGAATATAAACAGCAGTTTCTAGGGCATGACCCAGAAAGAAATGGGCAAATTTGTGAAGCACATCATGGATCGTACCATATCTAATAAGGTACGATTCTCCTTTCAGCTATACCATTTAGCTGTGGTGTATAAGGAGGGGTCCATTCATAAAGGATTCCATTAACTTTAAGATAGTCTAAAAACTCCGTGGATAAGTATTCTCCTCCTCGATCAGAACGAAGAACTTTAATACTTTTCTGGTTTGTTTTTCGACCATACTTTGATACTCCTTAAATTTATCAAAGGCTTCAGATTTGTGTTTCATAAGATACACATATCCGAACCTAGATAAATCATCTGTAAAAGTGATAAAATATGAGTATCCTCCTCTGGCCTGAGTTGTCATTGGGCCACATACATCAGTATGTATAAGTCCTAACAACTCAGTTGACCTTTCCCCATGTCCAGTGAATGGAGTTTTTGTCATCTTACCCATGAGACATGATTCGCAAGTTCCTAATGATTCATACTCATAAGGATCAAGGATTTTTCCTTGTATAACTTGCTAATCCTAGACTCATTAACATGACCAAGTCTATGATGCCAAAGTAAAGTATCATTAAAGTCTTTTCTTTTCCTTTTAGTATTGACATGAAAAATACTATCATTGGAAGAAAGAGTTAAGAGCCCATTGCTAAATATGCCAGAACAAATAATTTTATTAGATAACATTATTGAGCAACCAGTGCTCGTTACATCCATTACATATCCTTGTTTTAATAACAAAGGAATAGATATAATGTTCCTTAATCTTTGGCATATAGTAACAATTCTCTAGCTCCAAGATCTCCCTGAAGGCAACTTCAGAATATAGGTCCCTACAGCTTCTGCTTGGATGATATCACCACCAGCACTGTAGAGATTGAAGTCGCCTTCCTTCAATACTTTAAGCTTGTGGAGGTCCTGCAAAGATTTGATATATGGTAACCACAAGCGGTATCCAATACCCAAGTATTTGATATAGACGAATTTAATGTCAATATAGTATGTATCTCATACATACCTTTTGGTGCGTCTGCCGCACCAGGCTTCACAGTTGCAAGGTAAGCCTTGCAATTCCTTTTCCAATGTCCCGCTTTGCCGCAAAAGAAACAGGTTGACTGTTTTGAGACCTTCTTTCCTTTCTTGTTCTTATTGATGCCACCCTTAGGGTTTAGTCTCCTGCTAAAACCCTTTTGCCTGATTTCTTCTTATTGGTCTTATCAACAAGAAGAAGTGGAGCCTTTTCTTTCTTAACATGGCTCTCTGCTGTTTTAACATATTTAACAGCTCAGGCAAGGAAGTGTTCAGTTTGTTCATGTGATAATTCAAGACAAACTGAGAAAATGACTCTGGGAGTGATTGCAGGATTAAATCCTGATTCAGCTCCCCATCCATAATAAAACCCTAATTGACCTAATCTGGTGATTAAGTCAATTACCTTCAGGACATGATCCTGAACGGATGTACCCTCTGTCATCCTAGCACGGAATAACTGCTTAGATATTTCGTATCTAGCAGTTCTGCTTTGTTCTCCATAAAGCTCTTTAAATTGAGCATTATGGATTGAGTATCCATGCTTCATGCTGCCTCTGTAACTCATTGGTCATAGAGGCCAGTATGATACACTTGACAGTGAGGGAGTCATTCTGCCACATTTTGTATGTGGCCATATCTTCCTGTGTGGCATCATCCCTAGTGGATTAAGATTAGGGGTATCAAGAATATAAGAAAGTTTTTCTGAACTCAGTACAATCTTTAAGTTTCAACCAGTCCACATAGTTTGGACCAGTCAATTTGTTGGTATCTAAGATGCTTCTCAGTGATAATGAAGATGCCATTTATCTACATTTAATTAAGAACAATACATAAGCAAACAACCATGAAATGACTTACATAATTAAATTAGGTCTTCAATTTAATTATGTCTCCCACTATTTTATCAAAAATCATAGCCCTCACTATGATAATCGAGAAGAACCCTGATCGGTTTTCTTAGTGAGATCGAGATCCTTATAATTTATAAAAGATCTTGCAGACAACACAACAAATCTTTATAAGTTCTAAGGTAGGAAACTCTTCCAATTATATCTCATATAATCTCAAAAATAACTGGCCTCTAGAACATTATAAGTCTTGCAGAAAACACAACAAACCATAATGTTCTAGTTAAGTCAAGACCCTTTCATTTCTATACAGTCAATATTCAAATATAATGCCCTTGTAGATAACACAACAAGGCATTATACTGAATATACTGTAAGCATATTTTGCACTAGACCAATATTATGTCAATCACCTATTAGGTCTTGCAGACAACACAACAAACCTAATGTGGTTCATAACACAGTAATGATCCAGCATGAAGGAAGGCCAACATATAGCATTTTTTAACACTAAGCATATAAGTCAAGATTTAAATATAATCAAATCGGCCAGGCAAGTGGAAGAGATGTGGGAGTCCCCCCGTTGCTTTCCTAGACACCAATAAAAATTGGCCAGGTCAGTCAACGGAACCAATTAAAAACCACGATTCTCTTTACCTTCCCAGAACCACCTTTCTAGACACCGAATGATCAATGTTCATCATGACTAGTGATGCTATTAGTTAAATATGCTATGACTTAATATGATTTTAAGAAGAGGGCTTTATAAAATTGCCAGCACATTCTTACATAAAAACATATCATAATGATATCACTCTGATAAACATATATGTGCTAAGTGTGTCATCATACTAGGACAACCATTTACCACATATGGATCCACCATTATGCCAGGGCAACCTTATTTCAGTATGATGACTTCAAAACTAATCATATCTCTATAATAATTAGGGTTGAGTGAAAAACCCTAATTAGTGGCATACATCAAAACATTAATTATCATATATGCATTCCTTAAATTATGCTAAGTGTATCAGCATTCAAGGGTTAAAACCCTAATTTCGATACTACAACAAAAATGCATATCATATGTTTAACTGTAATAAGGATGGCTCTGATACCACTGTTGGGGTTTCAGGTGCACCGCAGCGGAAGTGTAATTTCAAAATGATGAAATTTGCACCGAAACCCTTAGCCAAGATCTCCTTTTACTAATTAAAACATAATACTAACATTCAACATAGATTGTTAGAATTAGAGTACCAACCTGCTATCGCTAATTCCAACAAAGTTGATGTTGAAGGGGCTGATTGAATTCACCAGGCGTCCAAGTGTCCGCCCTCCGATGGTGATCCACACAGAGCAGTGATCAAGACAACTCTATCTTCTTTTCAAAGGTTCCTTCTATTGAGTTTTTTCTAGAACTCAATTGCTTGGACTATGGCTTGAATTCTCCTCACAAAAGGCTTGCTTTCCTTTCCTGACTCCTTCTCCTCCTTCCACCAAGACCTTGGCCCTTTAGATACCCTTGTCTTGAAGAAAAAGACCTTGTCCTAAGAGGACATAGGCTTGTCTTAAGTTGGAGGAGAATTAAGACAATGATGTCTTAATGTATGAAAGAAAGGAAGAAATCAGAACTTCTTTCTTTTCTTTTACCGTCGGAGACTTTTACTTTTATCTTGTTCAGTAGCAGAGTTTCGACAGAGGTTTACTCTGTAGAGGAAACAATGCAAGAGCAAGAAAAAATAAAAGAGTCTTCAGGAGAGGAAGAAAGAAAAAGATTACATTATGTTCTGATTTTTCGACCCTTTAATAGAAATCAGATAGGCGCCTACACACCTCTCCTAATTCTTTCTCACGCCCTTTCCAATTTCTCACGCCCCATCCTCCATCTCATGGCCTTCCAGATTAAATCCCACGGCTCTTCTTAAAGGAAAAACCGCGGGTTTAAAAAGAAGGAAGTCGCGACTTTTCATCTCCGAAGAGATGTTACCGCGCGCCCGGGAGGAGTTAGCGCTTTCTTTCTTTCTCAAAATCCCATCAGCCGTTGGATTCTCATCCAAGGGGGGAGAGAAGGTGCGCTAATCACTTAAGAAGGAGGCCGCCCAAATAAAAACATCGGAGAATTTTATTTGGGGCGCGCCAAGAGTCCATGCGCCATGGACTCTTCCTTAAGGTGCGCCAAGAGTCCATATGCGCATGGACTCTTGGTGTTTGGCGTGAAAATAAAAGGGGCGGGTGGGGAGGCTAGCCAAGCTACATGGCTAGCCAATAGGGTTAGCCACATTCCCGTTTTTCTTAATTAGGGTCTAATTAGGTCCAATTAGAACCCAATTTGAACCAATCCGGAACCCTAATTCGAATCCGATCCGAATAGAAGCTAGGGCTTGCAACACCTGCTAGAGTGTTATCTTGCAAAGACGATTTAATTCTAATTTAAATTCTTGATCAATCCTCTTAAGTGTGTGACCCATTGGGTTCCACATCTAGCCAGCAGTGGGTTCGAATACAATGACCTAATTTGATTAGAACTCTTTCTAATCGATTTAGGTCAAACCGGGCTTACCCGAATCGATCAATTAGGATTCTTCCTAACATGTGATCTTTGAACTTGATCAACCACAAGACAAGATTGACGTCTAGCAACGTGTCATGTCTACCCGGAAGATATGGAAATTCTGGTGAAATACCAAAATTACCCTTTAGTAGAGAGTTACCGTACAATTAAATCTTTCGATCAGCCTGCACCCAAAATATAACTATGGATATGGATATATGTCAAATCCAATATTATATTTGTTTCTAGCTCAATCTTATAATGGTGATTCGATTATCTTGATATTAGAAACCATCTCTAATATCTTCACTTTGATCAAAGATTCCTGAATCATCATGCGATTGTTGACTAGCTGGATGCAATCTCCTCTTACTAAGAGTGATTGATTCCTTGTTGACCTACTCATTACCTTCATATTCAATTCACCATTCCCAGTATCAATCCTGTGCATGTCTCAGTGTCATGATTAGGATTGAACCAAAGGATGGGTTCATGTACATAAGGTACTTATGGCAGTCTCAGGTCAAAGATTACTTGTACCACTCCCACTATGAGAACCTTCTATTGACATGTAGCTAAGACTCCATTAGATGTTCTCAAGTTGGATCATATCAGTGAACTCATTCTCCAATGAGCACCACATCCCAGTATTAGTGTCATACACAAGTGACTGTGAGAGCAGTCACCCTTTCCAGTATACCCGGGTGTGCTAGTCTTATCGGAAAACCCTGATCCCTACTCAGGTTCCTTTGACTAGGAATACTTTAGATTAAGGTTTTAAGATTTTAGGTCTCACTGGTATGATCTCATCATAACCCTAAAATCATAGCCCTAATCTATGGGGTTCATCATATAATAACACAGCGTATGATGAAAAATAATGCCTTTATTTAGAAAATTATCAATTACAATGGTTTGGGAGATACAACAGAGATTGGTTTGTAGGGCATATCCCTTTCAATCTCCCACTGCACTAAAGCCAATCGCCTTTGAATCTTAATCCCATACATTCTAGGTGGCGATCAAAATCTCGCTGTGGTAGAGCCTTAGTGAACGGGTCTGCTACATTGTTCTTTGTATCAACTCTATCTATGTAGACATCTTGTCTCTCTACTATTCTCGGACAAGATGGAAGCTCTCAGAATGTGCTTGGACTTTGATGAGCTCTTGGTTCCTTAGCTTGAGCAACGGCCCAGTGTTGTCACAGTAAAGTGGCACTGGGTTTTCAATTTGAGGAACAACACCCAACTCTGTGATGAACTTCTTCATCCAGACTGCTTCCTTGGCGGCTTCACTAACAGCTATGTATTCTGCCTCTGTGGTTGAGTCAGCTACAGTCTGCTGCTTGGTACTCTTCCAACTCACTGCTCCACCATTTAGGGTAAAAACATATCCCGCAATGGATTTGCTATCATCAGGGTCTGATTGAAAACTAGAATCAGAATAAGCTTCTAGTTAAGATCAGAACCACCATAACCAAAAAAATATCCTTAGTCCTTCTTAGGTACTTAAGAATATTTTTAACTGCTTTCCAATGATCCTCTCCTGGATCAGCCTGAAACCTACTGACAATGCCTAAAGCATATGCCCATCAGGCCTGGTACATAACATGGCATACATTATGGATCCTATTGCCGAAGCATAGGGTATAGAATTCATTCTATCTCTTTCTTCAGGTGTCTTAGGAGACATCCTTTTAGAAAGATGTATGCCTTGACTCATAGGAAGATAACCTCTTTTACTTCCTTCCATGCTGAATCTTTTCAGCACTAAGTCAATGTACCTAGATTGGGATAAACTAGCATCCTCTTAGATCTATCTCTATAGATCTTAATACCTAGTATATAGGATGCTTCTCCCAAATCTTTCATGGAAAACTGGTTTGATAGCCAAACCTTGACTGATTGCAACATTGGGATATCATTCCCAATGAGGAGTATGTCATCTACATACAGAAACAGAAGACTATGGCACTCCCACTAGTCTTCTTATAAACACAGGGTTCATCACATTTTTGATAAAACCAATCTTTTAATAGTTTCATCAAAGCGGATGTTCCAACTCCTGGAAGCTTGCTTTAATCCATAATGGATTTCTTCAGCTTGCATACTTGATTAGGTTATTCTTTGAAATAAAACCTTTGGCTGTGGACATGTAGACTTCTTCCTCAAGGAAACCATTGAGGAATGCAGTTTTCACATCCATCTGCCATATCTCATAATCGTGGTATGCTGCTATAGCAAGTAAAATCCGAATTGATTTTAGCATGGCAACAGGTGAAAAAGTTCATCATAATCAATTCCCTGTTTTTGTCTAAAACCTTTAGCCACTAATCTGGCTTTATAGGTTTCAACTTGGCCATCAGCCCCAATCTTTTTCTTATAGACCCATTTACACCAATAGGATTAACACCCTCTGGTGCATCAACCAAGACCATACTTGGTTTACATACATAGAGTCTACTTCGGATTCCATGGCTTCTTGCCATTTATCTGAGTCAGTACTCAAGATAGCTTCCGTATAGGTCAGAGGTTCATCATTTTGAATGACTTGAGCTTCATTATTTTCAATAATAAACCCATACCTCTCAGGTGCCCGTGGCACTCTGTCAGACCTACGAGGAGGAGTTTGTGTTCTGGTTCTGTCCTAACTATATGTTCTAATGGTTGAGAAATGTCTATCTATATTTCTTGCACTTCTCCAAGTTCAATGTTTATACCATTGCCCTTTTCCAAAATGAACTCTTTTTCTAGAAAAGTGGCATGCCTGCTAACAAAAATCTTTTGTTCAGTAGGATGGTAGAATAGATATCCTCTACCTTCTTTAGGATATCCTACAAATAGACATTTATCCGCTCTAGGTTCCAACTTATGTCCAAAATTTCTTTTAACATAAGCTGGACATCCCCATACTTAAAATATTTAAGATATGGTTTCTTTCCACTCCAATTTCATATGGAGTACTAACAACGGATTTAGAAGGTACCTTGTTCAGAATATAAACAGCAGTTTCTAGGGCATGACCCCAGAAAGAAATGGGCAAATTTGTGAAGCACATCATGGATCGTACCATATCTAATAAGGTACGATTCCTCCTTCAGCTATACCATTTAGCTGTGGTGTATAAGGAGGGGTCCATTCATAAAGGATCCATTAACTTTAAGATAGTCTAAAAACTCCGTGGATAAGTATTCTCCTCCTCGATCAGAACGAAGAACTTTATACTTTTCCTGGTTTGTTTTCGACCAACTTTGATACTTTAATTTATCAAAGGCTTCAGATTTGTGTTTCATAAGATACACATATCCGAACCTAGATAAATCATCTGTAAAAGTGATAAAATATGAGTATCCTCCTCTGGCCTGAGTTGTCATTGGGCCACATACATCAGTATGTATAAGTCCTAACAACAGTTGACCTTTCCCCATGTCCAGTGAATGGAGTTTTTGTCATCTTACCCATGAGACATGATTCGCAAGTTCCTAATGATTCATACTCATAAGGATCAAGGAATTTTTCCTTGTATAACTTGCTAATCCTAGACTCATTAACATGACCAAGTCTATGATGCCAAAGTAAAGTATCATTAAAGTCTTTTCTTTCCTTTTAGTATTGACATGAAAAATACTATCATTGGAAGAAAGAGTTAAGAGCCCATTGCTAAATATGCCAGAACAAATAATTTTATTAGATAACATTATTGAGCAACCAGTGCTCGTTACATCCATTACATATCCTTGTTTTAATAACAAAGGAATAGATATAATGTTCCTAATAATCTTGGCATATAGTAACAATTCTCTAGCTCCAAGATCTTCCCTGAAGGCAACTTCAGAATATAGGTCCCTACAGCTTCTGCTGGATGATATCACCACCAGCACGTAGAGATTGAAGTCGCCTTCCTTCAATACTTTAAGCTTGTGGAGGTCCTGCAAAGATTTGCATATATGGTAACCACAAGCGGTATCCAATACCCAAGTATTGATATAGACGAATTTAATGTCAATATAGTATGTATCTCATACATACCTTTTGGTGCGTCTGCCGCACCAGGCTTCACAGTTGCAAGGTAAGCCTTGCAATTCCTTTTCCAATCCCGCTTTGCCGCAAAAGAAACAGGTTGACTATTTGAGACCTTCTTTCTTTCTTGTTCTTATTGATGCCACCCTTAGGGTTTAGTCTCCTGCTAAATCCTTTTTGCCTGATTTCTTCTTATTGGTCTTATCAACAAGAAGAAGTGGAGCCTTTTCTTTCTTAACATGGCTCTCTGCGCGTTTTTAACATATTTAACAGCTCAGGCAAGGAAGTGTTCAGTTTGTCATGTGATAATTCAAGACAAACTGAGAAAATGACTCTGGGAGTGATTGCAGGATTAAATCCTGATTCAGCTCCCCATCCATAATAAACCCTAATTGACCTAATCTGGTGATTAAGTCAATTACCTTCAGGACATGATCCTGAATGGATGTACCCTCTGTCATCCTAGCACGGAATAACGCTTAGATATTTCGTATCTAGCAGTTCTGCTTTGTTCTCCATAAAGCTTCTTTAAATTGAGCATTATGGATTGAGTATCCATGCTTCATGCTGCTCTGTAACTCATGGTCATAGAGGCCAGTATGATACACTTGACAGTGAGGGAGTCATTCTGCCACATTTTGTATGTGGCCATATCTTCCTGTGTGGCATCATCCCCTAGTGGATTAAGATTAGGGGTATCAAGAAATAAGAAAGTTTTCTGAACTCAGTACAATCTTTAAGTTTCTCAACCAGTCCACATAGTTTGGACCAGTCAATTTGTTGGTATCTAAGATGCTTCTCAGTGATAATGAAGATGCCATTTATCTACATTTAATTAAGAACAATACATAAGCAAACAACCATGAAATGACTTACATATTAAATTAGGTCTTCAATTAATTATGTCTCCCACTATTTTATCAAAAATCATAGCCCTCACTATGATAATCGAGAAGAACCCTGATCGGTTTTCTTAGTGAGATCGAGATCCTTATAATTATAAAAGATCTTGCAGACAACACAACAAATCTTTTATAAGTTCTAAGGTAGGAAACTCTTCCAATTATATCTCATATAATTCTCAAAAATAACTTGGCCTCTAGAACATTATAAGTCTTGCAGAAAACACAACAAACCATAATGTTCTAGTTAAGTCAAGACCCTTTCATTTCTATACAGTCAATATTCAAATATAATGCCCTTGTAGATAACACAACAAGGCATTATACTGAATATACTGTAAGCATATTTTGCACTAGACCAATATTATGTCAATCACCCTATTAGGTCTTGCAGACAAACAACAAACTAATGTGGTTCATAACACAGTAATGATCCAGCATGAAGGAAGGCCAACATATAGCATTTTTTTAACACTAAGCATATAAGTCAAGATTTAAATATAATCAAATCGGCCAGGCAAGTGGAAGAGATGTGGGAGTCCCCCCGTTGCTTTCCTAGACACCAATAAAAATTGGCCAGGTCAGTCAACGGAACCAATTAAAACCCCGATTCTCTTTACCTTCCCAGAACCACCTTTCTAGACACCGAATGATCAATTGTTCATCATGACTAGTGATGCTTATTAGTTAATATGCTATGACTTAATATGATTTTAAGAAGAGGGCTTTATAAAATTGCCAGCACATTCTTACATAAAACATATCAATGATATCACTCTGATAAACATATATGTGCTAAGTGTGTCATCATACTAGGACAACCATTTACCACATAATGGATCCACCATTATGCCAGGGCAACCTTATTTCAGTATGATGACTTCAAAACTAATCATATCTCTATAATAATTAGGGTTTGAGTGAAAAACCCTAATTAGTGGCATACATCAAAACATTAATTATCATATATGCATTCCTTAAAATGCTAAGTGTATCAGCATTCAAGGGTTTAAAACCCTAATTTCGATACTACAACAAAAATGCATATCATATGTTTTAACTGTAATAAGGATGGCTCTGATACCAGTTGGGGTTTTAGGTGCACCGCAGCGGAAGTGTAATTTCAAAATGATGAAATTTGCACCGAAATCCCTTAGCCAAGATCTCCTTTTTACTAATTAAAACATATATACTAACATTCAAACATAGATTGTTAGAATTAGAGTACCAACCTGCTATCGCTAATTCCAACAAAGTTGATGTTGAAGGGGCTGATTGAATTCACCAGGGTCCAAGTGTCCGCCCTCCGATGGTGATCCACACGAGCAGTGATCAAGACAACTCTATCTTCTTTTCAAAGGTTCTTCTATTGAGTTCTTCTTCCTAGAACTCAATTGCTTGGACTATGGCTTGAATTCCTCCACACAAAGGCTTGCTTTCCTTTCTTGACTCTTCTCCTCCTTCCACCAAGACCTGGCCCTTTAGATACCCTTGTCTTGAAGAAAAAGACCTTGTCCTAAGAGGACATAGGCTTGTCTTAAGTTGGAGGAGAATTAAGACAATGATGTCTTAATGTATGAAAGAAAGGAAGAAATCAGAACTTCTTTCTTTTCTTTACCGTCGGAGACTTTTACTTTTATCTTGTTCAGTAGCAGAGTTTCGACAGAGGTTTACTCTGTAGAGGAAAACAATGCAAGAGCAAGAAAAAATAAAAGAGTCTTCAGGAGAGGAAGAAAGAAAAAGATTACATTATGTTCTGATTTTTTCCGACCCTTAAATAGAAATCAGATAGGCGCCTACACACCTCTCCGTAATTTCTTTCTCACGCCCTTTCAATTCTCACGCCCCATCCTCCCATCTCATGGCCTTCCAGATTAAATCCCATGGCTCTTCTTAAAGGAAAAACCGCGGTGTTTTAAAAAGAAGGAAGTCGCGACTTTTCATCTCCGAAGAGATGTTTACTTCGCGCGCCCGGGAGGAGTTAGCGCTTTCTTTCTTCTCAAAATCCCATCAGCCGTTGGATTCTCATCCAAGGGGGGGAGAAGGTGCGCTAATCACTTAAGAAGGAGGCCGCCAAATAAAAACATCGGAGAATTTTTATGGGGGCGCGCCAAGAGTCCATGCGCCATGGACTCTTCCTTAAGGTGCGCCAAGAGTCCATATGCGCAGGACTCTTGGTGTTTGCGTGAAAAATAAAAGGGGCGGGTGGGGAGGCTAGCCAAGCTACATGGCTAGCCAATAGGGTTAGCCACATTCCCGTTTTTCTTAATTAGGGTCTAATTAGGTCCAATTAGAACCCAATTTGAACCATCCGGAACCCTAATTCGAATCCGATCCGAATAGAAGCTAGGGCTTGCAACACCTGCTAGAGTGTTATCTTGCAAAGACGATTTAATTCTAATTAAATTCTTGATCAATCCTCTTAAGTGTGTGACCCATTGGGTTCCACATCTAGCCAGCAGTGGGTTCGAATACAAGTTGACCTAATTTGATTAGAACTCTTTCTAATCGATTTAGGTCAAACCGGGCTTACCCGAATCGATCAATTAGGATTCTTCCTAACATGTGATCTTTGAACTTGATCAACCCACAAGACAAGATTGACGTCTAGCAACGTGGTCATGTCTACCCGGAAGATATGGAAATTCTGGTGAAATACCAAAATTACCCTTTAGTAGAGAGTTACCGTACAATTAAATCTTTCGATCAGCCTGCACCCAAAATATAACTATGGATATGGATATATGTCAAATCCAATATTATATTTGTTTCTAGCTCAATCTTATAATGGTGATTCGATTATCTTGATATTAGAAAACATCTCTAATATCTTCACTTTGATCAAAGATTCCCTGAATCATCATGCGATTGTTGACTAGCTGGATGCAATCTCCTCTTACTAGAGTGATCGATTCCTGTTGACCTACTCATTACCTTCATATTCAATTCACCATTCCCAGTATCAATCCTGTGCATGTCTCAGTGTCATGATTAGGATTGAACCAAAGGAGGGTTCATGTACATAAGGTACTTATGGCAGTCTCAGGTCAAAAGATTACTTGTACCACTCCACTATGAGAACCTTCTATTGACATGTAGCTAAGACTCCATTAGATGTTCTCAAGTTGGATCATATCAGTGAACTCATTCTCCAATGAGCACCACATCCCAGTATTAGTGTCATACACAAGTGACTGTGAGAGCAGTCACCTTTCCAGTATACCCGGGGTGTGCTAGTCTTATCGGAAAACCCTGATCCCCTACTCAGGGTTCCTTTGACTAGGAATACTTTAGATTAAGGTTTTAAGATTTTAGGTCTCAATGGTATGATCTCATCATAACCCTAAAATCATAGCCTAATCTATGGGGGTATCATATAATAAACACAGCGTATGATGAAAAATAATGCCTTTATTTAGAAAATTATCAATTACAATGGTTTGGGAGATACAACAGAGATTGGTGTAGGGCATATCCCTTTCAATCTCCCACTTGCACTAAAGCCAATCGCCTTTGAATCTTAATCCCATACATTCTAGGTGGCGATCAAAATCTCGCTGTGGTAGAGCCTTAGTGAACGGGTCTGCTACATTGTTCTTTGTATCAACTCTATCTATGTAGACATCTTGTCTCTCTATACTTTTTCTCGGACAAGATGGAAGCGTCTCAGAATGTGCTGGACTTTTGATGAGCTCTTGGTTCCTTAGCTTGAGCAACGGCCCCAGTGTTGTCACAGTAAAGTGGCACTGGGTTTTCAATTTGAGGAACAACACCAACTCTGTGATGAACTTCTTCATCCAGACTGCTTCCTTGGCGGCTTCACTAACAGCTATGTATTCTGCCTCTGTGGTTGAGTCAGCTACAGTCTGCTGCTTGGTACTCTTCCCACTCACTGCTCCACCATTTAGGGTAAAAACATATCCCGAAATGGATTTGCTATCATCAGGGTCTGATTGAAAACTAGAATCAGAATAGCTTCTAGTTTAAGATCAGAACCACCATAAACCAAAAAAATATCCTTAGTCCTTCTTAGGTACTAAGAATTTTTTAACTGCTTTCCAATGATCCTCTCCTGGATCAGCCTGAAACCTACTGACAATGCCTAAAGCATATGCCACATCAGGCCTGGTACATAACATGGCATACATTATGGATCCTATTGCCGAAGCATAGGGTATAGAATTCATTCTATCTCTTTCTTCAGGTGTCTTAGGAGACATCCTTTAGAAAGATGTATGCCTTGACTCATAGGAAGATAACCTCTTTACTTCCTTCCATGCTGAATCTTTTCAGCACTAAGTCAATGTACTAGATTGGGATAAACCTAGCATCCTCTTAGATCTATCTCTATAGATCTTAATACCTAGTATATAGGATGCTTCTCCCAAATCTTTCATGGAAAACTGGTTTGATAGCCAAACCTTGACTGATTGCAACATTGGGATATCATTCCCAATGAGGAGTATGTCATCTACATACAGAACCAAGAAGACTATGGCACTCCCACTAGTCTTCTTATAAACACAGGGTTCATCACATTTTTGATAAAACCAAATCTTTTAATAGTTTCATCAAAGCGGATGTTCCAACTCCTGGAAGCTTGCTTTAATCCATAAAGGATTTCTTCAGCTTGCATACTTGATTAGGTTTATTCTTTGAAATAAAACCTTCTGGCTGTGACATGTAGACTTCTTCCTCAAGGAAACCATTGAGGAATGCAGTTTTACATCCATCTGCCATATCTCATAATCGTGGTATGCTGCTATAGCAAGTAAAATCCGAATTGATTTTAGCATGGCAACAGGTGAAAAAGTTTCATCATAATCAATTCCCTGTTTTTGTCTAAAACCTTTAGCCACTAATCTGGCTTATAGGTTTCAACTTGGCCATCAGCCCCAATCTTTTTCTTATAGACCATTTACACCCAATAGGATTAACACCCTCTGGTGCATCAACCAAAGACCATACTTGGTTTACATACATAGAGTCTACTTCGGATTCCATGGCTTCTTGCCATTTATCTGAGTCAGTACTCAAGATAGCTTCCGTATAGGTCAGAGGTTCATCATTTTGAATGACTTGAGCTTCATTATTTTCAATAATAAACCCACCTCTCAGGTGCCCGTGGCACTCTGTCAGACCTACGAGGAGGAGTTTTGTGTTCTGGTTCTGTCCTAACTATATGTTCTAATGGTTGAGAATTGTCTATCTATATTTCTTGCACTTCTCCAAGTTCAATTGTTCTACCATTGCCCTTTTCCAAATGAACTCTTTTTCTAGAAAAGTGGCATGCTGCTAACACAAAAATCTTTTGTTCAGTAGGATGGTGTAGAATAGATATCCTCTACCTTCTTTAGGATATCCTACAAATAGACATTTATCCGCTCTAGGTTCCAACTTATGTCCAAAATTTCTTTTAACATAAGCTGGACATCCCCATACCTTAAAATATTTAAGATATGGTTTCTTTCCACTCCAAATTTCATATGGAGTACTAACAACGGATTTAGAAGGTACCTTGTTCAGAATATAAACAGCAGTTTCTAGGGCATGACCCCAGAAAGAAATAGGCAAATTTGTGAAGCACATCATGGATCGTACCATATCTAATAAGGTACGATTCCTCCTTTCAGCTATACATTTAGCTGTGGTGTATAAGGAGGGGTCCATTCATAAAGGATTCCATTAACTTTAAGATAGTCTAAAAACTCCGTGGATAAGTATTCTCCTCCTCGATCAGAACGAAGAACTTTAATACTTTTCCTGGTTTGTTTTTCGACCATACTTTGATACTCCTTAAATTTATCAAAGGCTTCAGATTGTGTTTCATAAGATACACATATCCGAACCTAGATAAATCATCTGTAAAAGTGATAAATATGAGTATCCTCCTCTGGCCTGAGTTGTCATTGGGCCACATACATCAGTATGATAAGTCCTAACAACTCAGTTGACCTTTCCCCATGTCCAGTGAATGGAGTTTTTGTCATCTTACCCATGAGACATGATTCGCAAGTTCCTAATGATTCATACTCATAAGGATCAAGGAATTTTTCCTTGTATAACTTGCTAATCCTAGACTCATTAACATGACCAAGTCTATGATGCCAAAGTAAAGTATCATTAAAGTCTTTTCTTTTCCTTTTAGTATTGACATGAAAATACTATCATTGGAAGAAAGAGTTAAGAGCCCATTGCTAAATATGCCAGAACAAATAATTTTATTAGATAACATTATTGAGCAACCAGTGCTCGTTACATCCTTACATATCCTTGTTAATAACAAAGGAATAGATATAATGTTCCTAATAATCTTTGGCATATAGTAACAATTCTCTAGCTCCAAGATCTTCCTGAAGGCAACTTCAGAATATAGGTCCCTACAGCTTCTGCTTGGATGATATCACCACCAGCACTATAGAGATTGAAGTCGCCTTCCTTCAATACTTTAAGCTTGTGGAGGTCCTGCAAAGATTTGCATATATGGTAACCACAAGCGGTATCCAATACCAAGTATTTGATATAGACGAATTAATGTCAATATAGTATGTATCTCATACATACCTTTTGGGCGTCTGCCGCACCAGGCTTCACAGTTGCAAGGTAAGCCTTGCAATTCCTTTTCCAATGTCCCGCTTTGCCGCAAAAGAAACAGGTTGACTGTTTTGAGACCTTCTTTCCTTTCTTGTTCTTATTGATGCCACCCTTAGGGTTTAGTCTCCTGCTAAAACCCTTTTTGCCTGATTTCTTCTTATGGTCTTATCAACAAGAAGAAGTGGAGCCTTTTCTTTCTTAACATGGCTCTCTGCTGTTTTAACATATTTAACAGCTCAGGCAAGGAAGTGTTCAGTTGTGTCATGTGATAATTCAAGACAAACTGAGAAAATGACTCTGGGAGTGATTGCAGGATTAAATCCTGATTCAGCTCCCCATCCATAATAAACCCTAATTGACCTAATCTGGTGATTAAGTCAATTACCTTCAGGACATGATCCTGAACGGATGTACCCTCTGTCATCCTAGCACGGAATAACTGCTTAGATATTTCGTATCTAGCAGTTCTGCTTGTTCTCCATAAAGCTTCTTTAAATTGAGCATTATGGATTGAGTATCCATGCTTTCATGCTGCCTCTGTAACTCATTGGTCATAGAGGCCAGTATGATACACTTGACAGTGAGGGAGTCATTCTGCCACATTTTGTATGTGGCCATATCTTCCTGTGTGGCATCATCCCTAGTGGATTAAGATTAGGGTATCAAGAATATAAGAAAGTTTTTCTGAACTCAGTACAATCTTTAGTTTCTCAACCAGTCCACATAGTTTGGACCAGTCAATTTGTTGGTATCTAAGATGCTTCTCAGTGATAATGAAGATGCCATTTATCTACATTAATTAAGAACAATACATAAGCAAACAACCATGAAATGACTTACATAATTAAATTAGGTCTTCAATTTAATTATGTCTCCCACTATTTTATCAAAAATCATAGCCCTCACTATGATAATCGAGAAGAACCCTGATCGGTTTTCTTAGTGAGATCGAGATCCTTATAATTTATAAAGATCTTGCAGACAACACAACAAATCTTTTATAAGTTCTAAGGTAGGAAACTCTTCCAATTATATCTCATATATTCTCAAAATAACTTGGCCTCTAGAACATTATAAGTCTTGCAGAAAACCAACAAACCATAATGTTCTAGTTAAGTCAAGACCCTTTCATTTCTATACAGTCAATATTCAAAATAATGCCCTTGTAGATAACACAACAAGGCATTATACTGAATATACTGTAAGCATATTTTGCACTAGACCAATATTATGTCAATCACCTATTAGGTCTTGCAGAAACACAACAAACCTAATGTGGTCATAACACAGTAATGATCCAGCATGAAGGAAGGCCAACATATAGCATTTTTTAACACTAAGCATATAAGTCAAGATTAAATATAATCAAATCGGCCAGGCAAGTGGAAGAGATGTGGGAGTCCCCCGTTGCTTTCCTAGACACCAAAAAAATTGGCCAGGTCAGTCAACGGAACCAATTAAAAACCACGATTCTCTTTACCTTCCAGAACCACCTTCTAGACACCGAATGATCAATTGTTCATCATGACTAGTGATGCTTATTAGTTAAATATGCTATGACTTAATATGATTTTAAGAAGAGGGCTTTATAAAATTGCCAGCACATTCTTACATAAAAACATATCATAATGATATCACTCTGATAAACATATATGTGCTAAGTGTGTCATCATACTAGGACAACCATTTACCACATAATGGATCCACCATTATGCCAGGGCAACCTTATTTCAGTATGATGACTTCAAAACTAATCATATCTCTATAATAATTAGGGTTGAGTGAAAAACCCTAATTAGTGGCATACATCAAAACATTAATTATCATATATGCATTCCTTAAATTATGCTAAGTGTATCAGCATTCAAGGGTTTAAAACCTAATTTCGATACTACAACAAAAAGCATATCATATGTTTTAACTGTAATAAGGAGGCTGCTCTGATACCACTGTTGGGGTTTCAGGTGCACCGCAGCGGAAGTGTAATTTCAAAATGATGAAATTGCACCGAAATCCCTTAGCCAAGATCTCCTTTTTACTAATTAAAATATATACTAACATTCAAACATAGATTGTTAGAATTAGAGTACCAACCTGCTATCGCTAATTCCAACAAAGTTGATGTTGAAGGGGCTGATTGAATTCACCAGGCGTCCAAGTGTCCGCCCTCCGATGGTGATCCACACAGAGCAGTGATCAAGACAACTCTATCTTCTTTTCAAAGGTTCCTTCTATTGAGTTCTTCTTCCTAGAACTCAATTGCTGGACTATGGCTTGAATTCCTCCAACAAAGGCTGCTTTCCTTTCCTTGACTCCTTCTCCTCCTTCCACCAAGACCTTGGCCCTTTAGATACCCTTGTCTTGAAGAAAAAGACCTTGTCCTAAGAGGACATAGGCTTGTCTAAGTTGGAGGAGAAATTAAGACATGATGTCTTAATGTATGAAAGAAAGGAAGAAATCAGAACTTCTTTCTTTTCTTTACCGTCGGAGACTTTTACTTTTATCTTGTTCAGTAGCAGAGTTTCGACAGAGGTTTACTCTGTAGAGGAAACAATGCAAGAGCAAGAAAAAATAAAAGAGTCTTCAGGAGGAAGAAAGAAAAAGATTACATTATGTTCTGATTTTTTCCGACCCTTTAAATAGAAATCAGATAGGCGCCTACACACCTCTCCGTAATCTTTTCTCACGCCCTTTCCAATTTCTCACGCCCCATCCTCCCATCTCATGGCCTTCCAGATTAAATCCCACGGCTCTTCTTAAAGGAAAAACCGTGGTGTTTTAAAAAGAAGGAAGTCGCGACTTTTCATCTCCGAAGAGATGTTACTTCGGCGCCCGGGAGGAGTTAGCGCTTTCTTTCTTTCTCAAAATCCCATCAGCCGTTGGATTCTCATCCAAGGGGGGAGAGAAGGTGCGCTAATCACTTAAGAAGGAGGCCGCCCAAATAAAACATCGGAGAATTTTATTTGGGGCGCACCAAGAGTCCATGCGCCATGGACTCTTCCTAAGGTGCGCCAAGAGTCCATATGCGCATGGACTCTTGGTGTTTGGCGTGAAAAATAAAAGGGCGGGTGGGGAGGCTAGCCAAGCTACATGGCTAGCCAATAGGGTTAGCCACATTCCCGTTTTTTTAATTAGGGTCTAATTAGGTCCAATTAGAACCCAATTTAACCAATCCGGAACCCTAATTCGAATCCGATCCGAATAGAAGCTAGGGCTTGCAACACCTGCTAGAGTGTTATCTTGCAAAGACGATTTAATTCTAAATTAAATTCTTGATCAATCCTCTTAAGTGTGTGACCCATTGGGTTCCACATCTAGCCAGCAGTGGGTTCGAATACAAGTTGACCTAATTTGATTAGAACTCTTTCTAATCGATTAGGTCCAACCGGGCTTACCCGAATCGATCAATTAGGATTCTTCCTAACATGTGATCTTTGAACTTGATCAACCCACAAGACAAGATTGACGTCTAGCAACGTGTCATGTCTACCCGAAGATATGGAAATTCTGGTGAAATACCAAAATTACCCTTTAGTAGAGAGTTACCGTACAATTAAATCTTTCGATCAGCCTGCACCCAAAATAACTATGGATATGGATATATGTCAAATCCAATATTATATTTGTTTCTAGCTCAATCTTATAATGATGATGATTATCTTGATATTAGAAACCATCTCTAATATCTTCACTTTGATCAAAGATTCCCTGAATCATCATGCGATTGTTGACTAGCTGGATGCAATCTCCTCTTACTAAGAGTGATCGATTCCTTGTTGACCTACTCATTACCTTCATATTCAATTCACCATTCCCAGTATCAATCCTGTGCATGTCTCAGTGTCATGATTAGGATTGAACCAAAGGATGGGTTCATGTACATAAGGTACTTATGGCAGTCTCAGGTCAAAAGATTACTTGTACCACTCCCACTATGAGAACCTTCTATTGACATGTAGCTAAGACTCCATTAGATGTTCTCAAGTTGGATCATATCAGTGAACTCATTCTCCAATGAGCACCCACATCCCAGTATTAGTGTCATACACAAGTGACTGTGAGAGCAGTCACCCTTTCCAGTATACCCGGGGTGTGCTAGTCTTATCGGAAAACCCTGATCCCTACTCAGGGTTCCTTTGACTAGGAATACTTTAGATTAAGGTTTTAAGATTTAGGTCTCACTGGTATGATCTCATCATAACCCTAAAATCATAGCCCTAATCTATGGGGTTCATCATATAATAAACACAGCGTATGATGAAAAATAATGCCTTATTTAGAAAATTATCAATTACAAGGTTTGGGAGATACAACAGAGATTGGTTTGTAGGGCATATCCCTTTCAATAAGGTAGGTCATTATGCTAGCTAATGCCCCATCAAATCCTTACACATAGGGGAAATTGAGGAGGAGGAGCCTGAACCTAATGACGAAGAGGGGAAGTGGTCTATGAAGTGAGGCAGACTTGATAGATGAGTATGAGGGAGATGAGGAGGACTTTGATCAGTCTTACCTAGTAGGGATAGTTAGGTGCATCCTAGCCCAGACCAAGACATAGAATGATTGGCATAGGACTAATATCCTACAAACCTTTGTGAAGATCAGGGATAGGATGCAAGATTATTATAGATAGTGGAAGCTGTGTGAATGCCATCTCACTTAAGGCAGTCAAAATCCTAGGCTTGAGCCCAATTTCCCATCCTAGCCCCTATAAGGTTTCTTGGATAGACTCCACATCCATACCCATTAAGTCCAGATATCAAGTACAGATCCAGCTTCAGTCTTATCAGGATAAGGTGTGGTGTGATGTTGTGCCCATGGGAGTTAGTAGTATAATTTTAGGTAGACCCTGGCTTTATGACCATGATGCTACTCTATACGGCCGGTCTAATATATGCATGTTTAATTTTCATGGGAAGAAGATTATGATTAACCCTACTGCACTTCAGGACAAAGTTAAGAGAGGATCTAGCTCATTAAAGAGAAGAAGTATGGAGTCAATTTAATCACTACTAAAGAGCTAGAGAAGGAGATTTTTGAGGGAACTATAGTCTGGATGTTAGCTGTAAAAGAAGTACCTGATCAATCTAATAAAGAGTACCCTCAAGAGGTCAAGGGAATCTTATGTGAATTTAATGATATATTTCTTGATGATTTACCTGACTAGCTACCACCCCTAAGGGATGTCCAACATGTCATAGATCTAGTCCTAGGAGCCACCCTACCTAATCTGCCCCACTATAGAATGAACCTAATTGAACATTTAGAGTTACAAAGACAGGTAGGTGAACTCCTTAGAAAAGGGTTTATTAGCGAGAGCTTAAGTCCTTGTGCTGTACCAGCCCTATTAACCCCTTAAGAAAGATGGCACGTGGAGAATGTGTGTCGACAGCCATGCCATAAATAAAATTACTATGAAATATAGGTTTCCCATCCCCCGATTGGATGATATGCTAGATATGATGACTGGTGCAACCATCTTTTCAATGATTGACCTTAAGAACAGTTATCATCAGGTTAGGATTAGACCTGGGGATGAGTGGAAAACAGCATTTAAAACCAAGGAAGGTCTATATAAATGGGTTGTCATGCCTTTTGGGTTGTCCAATGCCCCTAGCACCTTTATGAGAATCATGACCCAAGTCCTAAGGATGTTCATAGGAAAGTTTGTAGTGGTTTATTTTGATGACATTTTGATTTACAGTAGGACTAAGGAAGACCATCTGGATCACTTGAGATAAATTTGCCAGACCCTTAGCAAGGAGAGTCTCTATGCCAATTTAAAGAAGTATGATTTCATGACCCATAGAGTTATCTTCCTTGGATTTGTGGTGACCACTAAAGGAGTATCAACTGATCCTGAAAAAGGTTAGATCCATAGTAGAGTGGCCAGTACCTACTAGTGTCCATGAAGTACATAGTTTTCATGGTCTAGCTACCTTCTATAAGAGGTTTATCAGGGGATTTAGCACCATTATGGCACCTATAACTGACTGTATTAGGAAGGGCAATTTGAGTGGACCAAAGCAACTATAGAGCCTTCCTAGTAATTAAGAACAAGAAGACACAATCACCAATCTTGAGGTTACCCGATTTCTCAAAGTCTTTGAGGTAGCTTGTGATGCATCGGAGTAGGCATTGGAGGAGTCTTGAGCTAAGAAAATCACCCAGTAGCCTTCTTTAGTGAAAAACTTAGTGAGGCAAAACATAAATACTTAACCTTTGACAAGAATTTTATGCGGTAGTACAAGCCTTTAGATACTAGAGACATTATCTACTACCCCAGGAGTTTGTCCTTTACTCTGACCATGAAGCACTCCAATTCCTAAACTCCCAAAAAAATTAAATCCTAGGTATGCCAAATGGGTATAGTTTATCTAGGCCTATACCTTTATGCTAAAACATCTGGCTAAAACTGAGAACAAAGTAGTAAATGCCCTTAGTCGATGTGCCTTGCTTTTAAACTCTGTTAGCACTGAAGTCATTGGATTCGATTAGTTGAATGGAGAATATGAGACATGTCTAGACTTCAGCGAAATTTTCTAATCCCTTACCCAAGGACCATCTAGTTCCCATAGCGAATACACCCTCCAAGATGGTTACCCATTTAGAAACAACAAACTATGTATTCCCAAGACTTCACTTAAGAATTCTTAATTTAGGAAACCCATGCAGGAGGTCTCGCTGGTCACTTTGGCAGAAAAAAGACTATCTTAGATATAGAGGACCAGTTCTTTTGGCCTAGTTTAAAAAGGGATGTTGCTAATATAGTGTCTAAATGTCGAACTTGTGCTATTGGAAAGCAGCAGAAGCAAAACACTAGTTTATATACCCCTTTACCTATACCAGATCGCCCATTGTAGGACCTTGGCATGGACTTTGTGTTAGGCCTACCTAAGATCCTAAGGAAACATGACTCCATCTATGTAGTGGTCGATTCGTTTTCAAAAATAGCCCATTCCATACGTTGCTCTCAAACTTTTGATGCATCTAAAGTAGCCCGACTTTTCCTTGATCATGTGGTTAGGTTACATGGCCATCCTAAGACCATAGTATTTGATAGGAATGTCCATTTCACCAGTTACTTCTGGAAAATCTTTTGGCACTTATTAGGAATCAAACTAAAGTTTTCCATAGCCTACCACCCATAGACTGATGGCCAAACCGAGGTAGTGAACCGAAGCTTAGGAAATCTACTTAGATGCCTTGTAGGTGAGAATACCCAAAATTGGGACCTTATTCTGCCCAGAGCCGAATTTGCTTATAATAGTTCTGTCAATAGGTCCATAGGAAAAAGCCCATTTAAGCTTGTTCATGGTTACAAACCCAATAAACCTCTTGATCTGATCCCCTTACCCTTTCATGCACTAGTTTTTGAGTCTGGTGAGTCATTTGCACAGCATGTTAGGGATTTGCATAAAGAAATTAGTCAAAAGATAAACATAAGAAATGAACTCTATAAAAACTTGTCTAATTCCGAAAAAGAGCTAAAGAGTTTTCTGCAGGGGATTATGTAATGATCAGGCTTAGGCCTGAGCGGTTTCCTCCAGGGATCGTAAAGAAACTACATGCTCACAGAGCTAGACCTTTCAGAATAATAAAGAGAGTTGGATCCAATGCCTATGTGCTCGAGTTGCCACACGAGTTAGGTTTTAGTTTAACCTTCAAAATTTAAGACCTTGTGGAGTACAGGGAGCCAGTAGCGATACCTAGCGAGCCCTTTGGACCTATCCCTTTCCTTGAGAGTGAACCTACCCCAGAGTGTCCACCTACAAATTGGCCTATAAGTGAGGAAAAGATTGAATGCATCTAGGATGACCAAGCCATCAATACCCAGAACAAAGGCTATCAGCTATATTTGGTCCGATGGCAAGGTCGGCCAGAATTCGAGGACTCATGGATCACCCGAGAGGATCTGCAGTGACTCAACCCAGACATTCTTGAGCAATATGAGAGCTGACATGATCCTTACTCGACAGGATTGAGTTCCTCCTACCCCGGGAGAATTGGTCGGGGCACCAGGATCCGACAAAGATTACTGGACCAGATTTGGTTTACTGATTAGTCTATTAAGTCCTCTAATAATGTGTCACTTATTTTAAGTAAGCCAAGTTTTATAATAAGTATCCTATTGAGTCCCGTAATAAGTTGAGTTATCTCAACCCCATGAGTCCAGTCCTGTAAGTTTGTGTTAGTCCAGTTTTGTACAAGAGGAGGATCACCAGCCAAAGCATTCACCGTGCCCTCCATGGTCAAAGCAGAGTCCAAGCCCATGGCCTCCGCACTTGATGATACCTGGCACCCCAGGGAATATTTTTTCTTCCAGGCACCCCAGCCTAGAAGCCCATAAGGAGTTGGCGCCCTCCCAGCCCATGCGCCAAGCCCACTTGGAGGCCACCCAAGCCTACTTCAAGGATGCCCCATTTGCTACCCAAGTGATGCGGGATGAACCTAGGTAATGCGAGACAAAACCAAAACTAAGTTACAGAAATTAATAACTAATTTATAGGGGAAAATTAGAAACTAATTTTTTATATTTTCAGATTTTATAGAAGACTTCAAAGGAGACGGTGAAGGAAACTAATTCAATTACCTGCATAAGTAAACCTATAAAGAAATTTAAAAAAAAAGGACCTGGTGGTTGAGAAATCACCGTAAACTAGGATCTATTCAATGAGTCAGAAATTATGAGAAAGAAAAAGTTCAGTTGTACCAACGAAGATCGCTCTCTCGATGTAGATCTAGCAGGACTCTCAAGTTCTTCGTGACAGGATTTCAAGATCTTGCTTTCGGGCTCTGATCTTTTGCATGATGCTGGTTCCGAGGCAAGAACACCTGATCTTGATTCCTGTTCACCTGTAATACTCAACAAAGAAAGAAACATGAATTAAAATTAGTAATGGAAAGGAAAGAATGAAAAAAAGGAAGGTTTAGAAATGGAGGATTTGGATTTCTTGATGGCTTGGATAAATAGGGCCTCACTGATGTGGAACTAATATGCATGCGATTATTTTTGTATATTTTATATGTGGGGTAAGGTGGTTAAATCCTGAATATCAGATCAAAATAAGATGTAGAGAGTTCTATATGAATTTTAGAAACTATGCATGCAGATCAGGACATAAGAAAGCAGTAAAGAGGGATCGCCGGGATTGAGAAGCCTCGGTTAGGGCTAGTTTATCTACAATAAAACTACTGGTGGTAGAGTGGGTGTACCTGACAATGTCTGATGCACCTGGTGATGTTCACAGTGAAGAGATCACTTATTCCTCGATGGATGCGGCCTGGAAAATCAAGCCGAAGGCCCGTGGATTCCCGACTTCTGCTCGATGGTCTGATTGCGGCCCGGCTGGAGTCGTTGGATTTGTAGGAACTCAGAGACCTACAAACAATTATCAAGGGTGAGAAAACAAAGGCTGAAAATAAGAATAATTTCAGAAATAAAGGTAGCAAGGGCATGTTGGAAGAAGAGGCTTGGAAGAAGGTTGGTTGGCTAGGGTTTCTTTGGGCAGCACTTCGTAAGGACTTCAGGCTCACACAAGATCTCTTAATGCACATAGCAGGAAGGCACACAGCAATTGGAGAATCAAGAGTATTTCATATATCAAAATTGTTAAAATTTTCATACAAAGGGTCCCTTATATAGAGTCATGAGACTTAGGGCCCAAGCAAAAGAAAATAAGGAAAATAATGGGTGACCACTTTCTTCTTAAAGTGTGGGGCTAAATACATGGAAGAAAATACTCTCCCACTTTCTTCCTAAAGTGTGGGGCTGAATACATGGAAGAAAACACTTTCATTCCATACAAGATCTCTCCAAACAAGGTAGGTAGTGACATCCAAAGGGGGGGGACCACTTCTTTCCTAAGCAAGCTAGCATGAATCAGGGGATTTATGTTTATCTATTTTGACTTTCCTTCTTGTCATGCTGGCATGTAGAGTTTGCATGCTTGGGGTGTGCTGGCATGTGGTCATCAACTCCTCATGCATGGGCCAACTTCATGATCCTCCAAGTAATCCTAGGTGGCGAAATCCAGGGTGTGACTGGGCTCCATGCGGCTGTTGAGGTGGCATGCTGGGTGGTGTCCTTCACATGCTTGAGTCTTCTTTGACTGGGCTTGACTCAAATAGACTCAATATAACTAGACATGATTACAAGATTCAGAATATGATTAGCTCAACATGAGCTGACTTGACCAACTTATCCAAAACTCTAATAGTATGGATCAAATGCTACATACAAGACTCAAAAAGAAAACTAGCTCAACATGAGCTGACTAGTACATGACTCAAATAATAAAAGACAACTCAAATAGGCTAAGCCCTTATTACAAATGGACTCAATCACCACTAGGTAATCCATATAGGGTTTAGAAATCTTTGTTTTATTCTGGTGCCTTTAGTATCCGCACCAATTCTCTCAAGATTGGAGGAACTCGACCCTGTCGTGTGAAAATCAAGCTGGCTCACATATCTCTCAATGAGGTATGGGTTGAGGCATTGCAAGTCCTCTCGAGAAATCTATGAATCGTCCAACTCTGGCCGACCTTGCCATCAGACCAGGTAGTGTTGATAGCCACGGCCTTGAGTCGTTATGGCTTGATCATCCAGGATACGCTCGATCTGTTCTCCTCACTTAAGCTAATTAATTGGTGGACACTCTGGATTAGGGTCACTCATAATGGAAGGAGTTGGTCCGAAGGCCTCAATGGATATCTCTGCCAGTTTCCTATATTCAACCAGGTCTGTGATATTGAAGGTTGAACTAATGCCCAATCCAGAGGCAAATCTAACATATAGGCATTTGGTCCAACCTTCTCTATCACTTTAAAAAGTCTGGCTCTATGAGCATAAAGCTTCTTTTAGGCCTAAGCCTAACCAAGACAGAATTTAGTACATCAAATTCCTTGGCCCGTATTCGGGAATTAGCCAGTTTCTTTCAAAATTAGTGCAGGTGGTAAACATGCTGGGCACATGCAGACTCCTAACAAGGGATGCAAAAGACTCAAACTATCACCTAACAGACTCGACTCTGCATTCCTATGGAAGGAAGTTTTATTGAACTCTTTGGACCTAAACCTAACAGATTATAGGTTCTCTAGGTTTGATCCTAGCTTGACATGCACATGAAAATTTACAGTGAACTCCTAGCAAATTTCAAAGAGTATGCCAGAAGTAAGATGCAAACCTAACATGCATGATGAATGCATGCAGTATGCTAATCTCAGCTAAATGCAATCTAATGGTCTTAGAAATGCTAGAGGTGTCTGGAAAGGGCAGAAAATAGGAAGTGAGCTCAAAATTAGTCTGGTAGGATAGGAAAAATGGTTCAGGGTTAGTTTGATAAAGTAGGATAAAAGGAGGCATGTCGGGGACTAATCCTAGACTAATGAGGTTAACCTTATGAGGTTGAGGTCTATCTACAAGGTTTGCATAGTAAAAGGATGGGTTACTAATCTCAGGGAAGAGGTCCTTAATGGGAACTATAGGAGGAGGCTCATCCTGAGGGTACTGATTCAAAAAGATCAGGTCCTTAATAAATTCTTCTGGTTCTTGTATTTTAGGACTAGACTCTATAATTTGGTCCCCTCTATAGTTTCCTCAGACAAGGTTCTAGCAGCAATATCTAGGTTCTCTTCCTCTAATTGTTCTTCCACTACAGCTTTAGGCTGGATGTGGTTAGGGTCAACCACCTCTAGGTTGGCTTCTACCTGGTTATCTATTGGGTTAGCTAATTCTAGGTCATCTATAGGTATCTCCTCTTCTCCCTCATACTCATCCGCTAAGTTCACATTAGCTTTATACACTTCCACGTTAATGTAAGCCTTGTCAATCAAAGGGATGGTAGGGGAAGGTTGGCTAAGGAAAAATTGGCTAGGTCCTATTTTTTGATTATTGGCACTACTCCTAATAGGTTCAGGTTGCCTAAGGGGTTGTGGCTTATTACTGGGTTCATATTTAGGGGTACTAATCCTATGGGGTTCAAGTTGACTAGGGAAAACCTGACTTGTACTAGGCTGATACCTAGGGGTTATGGGCTCCCTGGGATTATTGGTTAAGGGCGTAGATCTATGGGTCTTGGGATTATAGGATCTGGGGTCATAGAATTTGGATTCAGCTCTATGGGTCTTGGGTCTACTAAACTCATGGGATATGGGCTCATAGGTTCTTGGTTCATAGGATTTGGAGTCATAAGATCTATAGGTTGCATGTCTCTTGGATTGATAGGACTTGGATTGGTACTTTCTCCTTAGTTCAAGTTTCATATCACTCCAGGTAGTTATGGGTTCGCGACCTTCTAGCCTAAGTATTCTCTCAACATTATCCCAGTCTAACCTGGCCTGGTGAACTAACTTAGCTTTAGTAAACTTGAACTGACATCTTTCAAAATCGAAACCCATATTTTGTTCAAAATACAGGTCCATATCTCTTCCCAAGCAAGATAATCCTCATACTCAGAATCACAAAATTTAAGTGCTACCAACACAACATACCTAGTGGCTCTCCTAGGGTTGGGCTCCATATAGGGGTCATGGTAAGGGGTTCTCCTAGGGTTGGGCTCCCTATATGGGTTAGAGTATTGGGTTCTCCTAGAATTGGACTCCCTATATGGGTCAGAGTATTAGGTTCTCCTAGGGTTGGACTCCCTATATGGATCAGAGTATTGGGTTCTCCTAGGATTGGGCTCCATGATTTCACTAGGTTATGTTGGGTTGAGGCTATCGGTCTGGGTCAACTGAGTCATCTGGGTAGTCATCTGGGTAGTTAACGGGTGGTCATCTGGGCCACGGATTGGGCTAGCTGCTCAGTGAGTGCATTAATCTTGGCTTCAAGGTTATCCATGGGTTTATCCAAAGGTGGAGATGGTGGATGAAAGGATGCTCCTGATCTAGTGCTCATGCAAGACTCGATCAAACCAACTACAGCTACCTAGACCTAGAGTCCAAAATTAGATGCTCAATTAGGGTGGCAAACTAGTCTACAGTAACCCTGTACTCAGCCAGGTAGGTGTAAGGGGAGTATTAGGTCCCTGATTGCCAATCCTAGACACCAATCAGAGATTGGCCAGGTAGGCGGACCAGCACATAAGCCCTTTGGGATTGAATCTCTGAACCACCTTTCTAGACACTAAGCACAAGGCACACACAGGTTAGCTTGACACAGTGATCTGACACTTAGCCCGGACCCGACCAGTTGGTGTCCCTAGCCCACTAGGGCAAATTAAGTCTAATAGATTTTAAGTTAGGCTTGGGACCGAATGCAGGGGATGTGGTTTTGGGTTAAGGAGAGGTGATCAAATCCTCCCCTAATCTGACATGGCAAGAGTGCCCTTAAAGGTAGTTTATGCAATGATGGCATGCAGATGATGCAAAATTATGGTTCAAGTATTTTAGGTAGCTTTTATATATGTAATTTTATTTATTTATTTTTTTGTTCTTTTGCAGAAATTTGATTTGCAACTAATGAATTAATATGCTAGAAACATACTAAAAATAAAGCTATGAAAAGAGATGCTTAACAAAACCCTAAACCTTCCAAAGTTGTCTTGCTGAAAAAATAGAGCCAAAAATTTACAGTCCATATTTTGGCTTGCAAAAACTGCACAGACTGAAATAAAATCTGAAAAAATTTTTAAAATACTTTTAATTAATATAAATCCAGAAAAATAAAATTGCAGTTTTTGGAGTTTTGAGAAGGGAAAAACAATTAAAAGAATAGTGCATATACGAACTATGAAGGGTGCAGAAAATGAGCCCTAATCTAAGCTCTGATACCAGATGATGTGGAACTAATATGCATGCGATTATTTTTGTATATTTTATATGTGGGGATAGGTGGGTAGATCCTGAATATCAGATTGAAATAAGATGTAGAGAGTTCTATATGAGTTTTAGAAACTACATATGCAGATCAGGACCAAAGAAAGCAGTAAAGAGGGATCGCGCTGGGACTGAGAAGCCTCGGTTAGGGCTAGTTTACCTACAATAAAATTACTGGTGGCAGAGGGGGTGTACTTGGCAATGTCTGATGCACCTGGTGAAGTTCGCAGCGAAGAGATCACTCATTCCTCGATGGATGCGGCCTTGAAAATCAAGCCAGAGGCCCGCAGATTCATTGCTTTCTGCTCGGTGGTCCGATTGCGGCCTGGCTGGAGTCATTGGATTCATAGGAACTCGAGGACCTGTAAACAACCATCAAGGGTGAGAAAACAAAGGCTGAAAACAAGAATAATTTCAGAAAAAAAGGCAGCAAGGGCGTGTTGGAAGAAGAGGCTTGGAAGAAGTTTGGTTGGCTAGGTTTTCTTCGGGCAGCACTTTGGAAGGACTTCAGGCTCACACAAGATCCCTTAATGCACACAGCAGGGAGGCACACAGTAATTGGAGAATCAAGAGTATTTCATATATCAAAATTGTTAAAATTTTCATACAAGGGGTCCCTTATATAGAGTCATGAGACTCAGGGCCCAAGAAAAGGAAAATAAGGAAAATAATGGGTGACCACTTTCTTCCTAAAGTGTGGGCCTAAATACATGGAAGAAAATACTCTCCCACTTTCTTCCTAAAGTGTGGGGCTGAATAAATGGAAGAAAACACTTTCATGCCATACAAAATCCCTCCAAACAAGATAATTAATTCAAAGGCGGGGGACCACTTCTTTCCTAAGCAAGCTAGCATGAATAAGGGGATTCATGTTTATCTGTTTTGACTTTCCTTCTTGTCATGCTTGTGTGTGGAGTTGGTGTGCTTGGGGTGTGCTGGCATGTGGTCATCAACTCCTCATTCTTGGGCCAACTTCATGATCCTCCAAGTAATCCTAGGTGGCGAAATCCACGGTGTGACTAGGCTCCATACGGCTGCTAAGGTGGCATGCTGGGTGGTGTCTTTCACATGCTTGAGTCTTCTTTGGCTGGGCTTGACTCAAACAGACTCAATATAACTGGACATTATTACAAGATTCGGAATATGATTAGCTCAACATGAGCTGACTTGACCGACTTATGCAAAACTCTAATAGTGTGGATCAAATGCTACATACAGGACTCAGAAAGAAAACTAGGTCAACATGAGCTGACTAGTACAGGACTCAAATAATAAAAGACAACTCAAATAGGCTAAGCCCTTATTACAAATAGACTCAATCACCACTAGGTAATCTACAGAGGGTCTAGAAACCTCTATTTTATTCTGGAGCCTCTTGTGTCCGCACCACTCACACCTTGTGATGTTCCTTAGAACAAAGGAAGTGCCTCACACCCCGTGATGCACATAGCAAAGGAATAAAATTTGACAAAATTTTGTTGCGTTGATGAATAATGTGATGAATTACAAGGGGGGCTGGTGGGGTATTTATAGACTCCCATCCAGTGATGTAAGTGACACAAACACTAGTCTTGTGCTCCCTTGGACTACAACTCCTAGAATCTTGCTTTTGGGTGTCTTGGACTCTGCTTGCTGGGCTGATCTGGACTCCATTCAAAGTGTGTAAAATTTGGAGGCTTCTTATCTCATTTGGGCACCCAAGTGCTGGATGGATGATGTGGCTTGATGTGAGGTCAAGATGCTCCATCACTTGGCCTTTGATGCTGGACTCTAGAGTCTGGACAATATGGCTGTCTGCTGGTGAGGGACTCCTCATTCTGGATTGAAGAAGACTCAAGAGTTTTGGTGAAACTCTTAAGTTCAATAGATTTAAGCAGCTTCCATCCTGATTGCTTGAAACTCTTGAAGTAGAAGACCATTGAACCTTCTCCCCTAAAGTGAAAAAATACCTTGGGACTCTTCTTGAAGTGGGCGATAAAAGAAGAGATTTTTGGCATGGAAAATTGAGTGGGAGGGTGCCATCTTGGGGAGTCCTTCTGCTTTACTTATCTCAAAAGGAGGGCCCTAATCTTGTCTTCATTTAGCCGACCAAAAATAATAAAACACATGGCATGTGGGTTGTCCAAACAAATGTGACATGGCATGTGTTCGTGTCCCAAAATGAAATGTCCAAATGGTTTTGTATCAACGACATGTGTTGATGTCCAAATCCTTGATAAAATGGTGCCAAGAGTAGGTTGTGCCTTGGGCTAGCACATGTGTTGTCTTGAGTCTTCAATTGGGTGCACATGGGATGCTGTCTTGGGTCCCCTCTTGTAATATAGGACTCAATGACTCAACTAATTACATGGACTCAATGAATAACTAACCAACTAATAACTAATTGGACCAACCATACTTAATTAGGCTTTCAAACAAAAACCCGATTAAAGTGGGTAAAAAGGGCTAATTAAATTGGATTACTAAGATCCTAATTGTGTAAATAGGGTTTGATTCAATTGGGGTTTCGACTCAACTTGGTAAAAAGGGTTTTATCTCAAAATAAACAAAACCCTAATTACAGTTAGTAAAAAGGGTTTACCCTAACTAAACAAAAATAACAAAATTTAAAATAAAATATTTATATAATAAATAGGGTTGGGTTCAGGATTATACTTACAGGTGATCCACAGGGATGTGGGTTCAACCTGTCGATTTCTTTAAGCCTGGTGCCCGCACTAATTCTCTCAAGGTGGGAGGAACTCGACCCTATAGAGTATGGGTCAAATCCACTATTATAATACTCTAGTAAGTCAGGGGAAACTCTCTGCAAGTCCTTTCTGGTGATCCAAGAATCTTCAGACTTAGGTCATCCTTGCCAACGAACCATATATCACAGGTAATCATTGCTCTGGATAGTGATGATCTTGTCATCCAAGATCCATTCGATGTTGTCTTTCCGGGCTGGTGGTATGGCTGGTGGACACACTTGGGTTGGTTCACTCTCAAGGATTGGATTAGGTCCAAATGGCTCACTAGGAATCAACGTTAGCTCCCTATACTTGATAAGGTCTGAAACGTTGAAAGTAAAGTTGATACCCAGTTCAGGTGGCAATTCAAGGATTTAAGCATTAGGTCCTTTTTTTTTAATTACTTTGTATGGTCCAGTACTGCGGGCATATAACTAGTTCAGGTCATAGTCTAACCATAACAAAGACTCCTCCATTGAGTTCTTTGAGTCTTTTTCTTAAATTAGCCATATGATTCTTATACAATTCTTTTATATATTATGCATATGACTACAAATGTCTAATAGACTAAACTATGCATTTATAGTAAAATTATTTATTTATTTATTTATTATTATTATTATTTTATCTATTTAAGTCCTTAATTTCAATTCTGTGCTTGACTCTTGGTCGGTGGATGACATGCAGATGAAAACTTGACAAGCACTCCTAATAAATGCCATAGGGTCTGCCAGAAATTGGTTATAAACCTAACATGCTCAATGGGCTTATGCAACATGCTAACTTATATAAAATGCAAACTAATGATCCTAGAAATACTGGAAGCTTTAGGAAAAGGTAAAAATAAGAACTGGGTTTGGGATTGACTTGGTAGGGTAAAAAATAAGAAAAGGGTTCGGGGATTGGTCCTAGACTAATGGGTTGACCTTAAAGGTTTGGGGTATTTCTACAGTGTCTGCCTTATAGAAGAATTGGTCAGAAATTTTAGGAAAAAGATCTTCAATTAGGACTGATGGAGTGAATTCTTCCTGAGGTTGCTGGTTTGGAAAAATCAAGTCCTCAATAAACTTTTATGGTTCCTGAATTTTAGGACTAGGCTCTATGACATGACACTTTTCTAGGGTTTTCCTAGGCCTAAAGCTCAAACAAAATGAGTCAACTGAATCACAGCCAAGTCAATAATTATGCTATCCACTAGCTAGGTAAGAGGTGGGGTCGTGGGAGGCTCCCCCTGCTCTCGCAGGATCTTAATTAAAAACAACAAAACCACTTAGGGTGTTTGTCTATGGACCTCTAGCATAGACACCAGCTTCAAGACACAAATGCCGAATTGAGTGTAACTAGTTTTCCTAAAAAGGTTGAACCTGACCTGTTGGTGTCCCTAGCTCACTAGAGCAAATTAAGTCTAATCAGTTTTAATTAAGGTTAGGTTCGGATGCAATAGGTAGTTGTTGTGGGCTCAGGATAGGTGATGAAATCCTGTCCCGATCTAGATGTTCAAGTGCCCTTAAGATTTTGTTACTTGATGATGCATGCACAAGATGAAACCCTAATATGCAAATAAGCAAAAATAGAAGAAAATAAAAATTAATTAATTTTTTTTTAAACAAGGATATATTCTGAAGATAAGTACTTAATATGTAGGAAATATTAAAATATGCAAAATTCTTTTACTAAAAGAACCCTAAACTTGCTGAAATTAGCTTTGCTGAAGAACAGGGCAGAACTGTTCTCAGGTAGTATTTCAATAGGAAGAAAATTTATAGACCAATATAATTTTGAAAAATAATTTCAATTATAAGGAATCCAACAAAATAAAAATCAAATTTTAATGAGTTACCTATAGACAGAAACAATTAAAATAACAAACTATATACTAAGATGGCCGAGATGCAGAAATTAAAATCGAAAGATACCTATCTCTTTGTTTTCTTCTTCAAGGTTCAATTCATAGTGGCACCCCTACATGCTATAGGAAATCCCGTTTGAATGGGTTTTGAGGGTCTTGCAGACCTACATTTTCCTATGACCAGATGGCCATGGTGAGAGAGCACTTGAGCTTTGATGTCAGCCTTCCAGCCTTCACCAACTCTTATTAGAAGCTTGAAGCAACTTTTGAGGAAAGCAAGGAAGCTATTGAAGTGCATTGAAGGGCATTCAATTTAGCTTCACTAGATCTGCATTGGCAACCACCAGACAACTTAGTTTGTCATTTTTGTTGCTTTTCATTCTACTCTTAGAATACATGGGTTATTGGTGAACCCGGTTGTAAAAACCAAATAGGTTTCTTTGGTGAGCCTACTTGAAACCAAAGTGTAGAGGTTCTAGGTGAGCCTGTGAAAACCTAGTGTTGGGTTTCTTTGGTGATCCCTTTCAAAACCAAAGTGTAGAGGTTAGGATTGTGAGCCTGAAAAATAATCTGACTGTATTATGGTTTGGGGGATATAGTGGAAATCCCGTGTGGTGAACTTGGATAGTGGACGTAGGAGCTGGGTTGCTCCGAACCACTCTAAACTTGTTTTGTTTGTGTTGTGATTTACTTACTTTTCAGCCTCCGCACTTAATTCTGATTAACACAACAGTCAACCACTAAAAAGAATTACCTGTGCACATATTTGCAAGAAATTTTGTAATTCCCAATTCACCACCCTCTTAGGAAAAGCCACCTGGGCAACAGCTGGTATCAGAGCAGTGTCTTTGATTACTCAAGTAAAGATTGATGGCTCATCCCATGAGTACATCCTTGGCCGAAGGCCAGTCAACAAATAGACCACCACTATTCTCAGGCACTAATTACTCTTATTGGAAAGCACGAATGAAAATTTACATTCAAGCTGTTGATTTTCAATTATGGAAGGTCATCTTAAAAGGGCCACACATTCCAACGATCAAAGTTGACGGCGTGGACATCCCTAAGCCTGAAGAGGACTGGGATGATCATGACATGAAAATGGGAGAATTGAATGTCAAAGCAATGAACTTACTATACTGTGCTTTGGATGCAAATGAGTTCAACCAAATTTCCACTTGCTCTTCAGCAAAGGAAATTTGGGACAAACTCGAAGTGACCCATGAAGGAACTTCCCAAGTGAAAACCTCAAAGATAAATCTTTTAGTTCACAACTATGAATTGTTTAAAATGGAACCTTCTGAAATAATTTCTACCATCTTCTCAAGATTTATAGATATTATTAATGATTTGAAGAGTCTTGGCAGGGTATACTCAGATGCTAATCTAGTTCAGAAGATACTCTGATCTTTACCTGACAAGTGGGATCCCAAAGTGACAGCAATCCAGGAGGCCAAAGACCTCAACACATTACCACTAGATGAACTACTAGGATCACTCATCACGCACGAGCTGACTATGCAGCACAGAACTGAAAACGAACAGAAGAAAAAAAAATTATAGCCTTTAGAGCTATTACCGAGTCAAAGAGGGATGATGATGAGTCTGAAGAAGAAAGCACCTCCTCCAATGATGACCTAGAAGATGATGATATTGCAATGGTTATGAGGAGATTCAGAAAGTTCATGGGAAGAAAGAAAGGAAGATTCAACCAGAAATTTCATAAGAAGGATCACAGAAAAGAAAAAGAAAAGGACAGAGAGAAAGATAAAGAAGTAGTCCCCACATGCTATGAATGCAAGAAGCCGGGGCACATTCGTCCAAACTATCCTCTATTGAAGAAATCCTTTAGACAGAAAAAGAAGAAGAAAGCCTTGGTTGCCACATGGACTGATATTGAAGAATCATTTTCATCTGAAGAAGAAGAGACCACAAAGACTGCAAACCTGTATTTAATGGGTCTCGAAGATGAGGTAACTCCCCTAGCAATTGCACTGAATTTACATTTGACAAATTAAATTCTGCATTTCATGATCTATTATCTGAATTTAAGAAAGTTGGAGTAAAGATAAAATCATTAAAAAATATGAATGACTCTCTACTCAAACAGAAAAATGAAATTTCAGAAAAGGACCTTTTATTGCAAAAAGAACTGCATGACTTTTCTGAAAGAAATGAAAAGCTAAAAAATGAAAATCTCTTATGTGAAAGGAAAAACAATGATTTAATTATTAAAATATTGAACTAAAAAAGGAGGTTAAAAAACTCAAGCCATTAGTTGAAAAACTTACTTTGTCTTCAAATAAGCTTGAGTTAATTTTAAAAGAACAACGAATTTCAGGAAACAAAGCTGGAATTGGTTTTGAAACTTCTATTATGAACGGAATTTCAGCAACTACCTTTGTGAAATCTAAAGTACCTGTTCAAAACATATTATCACAAAAAGCTTTGGCTGCACCAAAAACTGTTTCAACTTCAAAATCTTTATTGTATGTTCCTAAGAACTTGAGCAAAAATACTTATATTTCAAAACGTTCAAAATTTGCATCAATTGCATCAACTTTTAGAACTTCTAATTCTGCTCTTATTAAAAACTCTAAAGTTGTATGCCATGTTTGCAAAAGAATAGGACATAAAGCTTTTGACTGCAATAATTATAGAAATGTCCATAAGAATGTAAAAAAAAATCTGGGTTCTCAAAGGAACCATCTCTGCTGACCCGCAAGATCCCAAGGTAGCTTGGGTACCTAAAAGAATTCATTGATTATTTTACAGGAATGTCTTACAGTCCAAAAATTGAAGAAAAGGTGGTACTTAGATAGTGGCTGCTCAAGACATATGATGGATGACAAGGTCCAGTTTATCACCCTTGAAATGAAAGAAGGAGGCATGGTTACCTTTGGAGACAATGGCAAAGGGAGAATAATCGGTATCGGTAAGATCAAAATATCTCCCTTCTCTTTTATTGAAAATGTTTTGCTAGTAGACAAGTTGAAGCATAACCTTTTAAGCATAAGTCAATTATGTGATAAAGGCTTCAAGGTTATTTTTGAATCTTCTATGTGTATGGTAACTAACTCTTTAGATTTTAGCAATAATTTCATTGGACATAGACTTGTGAATATCTATATGGTAGATCTTAATGATCTTGCCATGTCAAGTAGCCCCAGTCTAGTTGCAATGAATGCTAAGATCAAAGAGTCGTGTTTACTATGGCATAGACGATTAGGTCATGCTAGCATGCATACTATTACCAAATTGATTTCTAAAGATCTTGTTAGAGGCATGCCTAAGTTCAAAGTTGATTTTGATCATGTTTGTTATGCATGCCAAATGGGTAAACAAACTAGGGAAAGTTTTAAATCAAAGAATATAGTTTCTACAACAAGACCACTTAAACTACTTCACATGGACCTTTTCGGACCTACTAGGACTACAAGCCTAGGAGGTATGAAATATGCTCTTGTGATAGTAGATGATTTTTCAAGATTTACTTGGGTTTTGTTTATTGCTTCAAAAGATGAAACCTTTCATCTTTTCAGAAAATTCCATAAAAAGGTTTCAAATCAAAAGAACTTATTTTAAATTTCAATTAGAAGTAATCATGGAACTGAATTTGAAAATCAATTTTTTGAAGATTATTGTACTGAATTTGGCATTGATCATAACTTCTCCGCTCCTAGAACACCTTAACAAAATGGTATTGTAGAGAGGAAAAATAGGGCATTGGAAGAAATGGCTCGCATAATGTTGTGCGAAGGCAATCTTCCAAAGTACTTTTGGATAGAAGCGGTGAACACTGCATGCTATATTTTAAACCACGTTTTGATCTGTCCTGTTTTAAAGAAAATCCCCTATAATCTTTGGAATGATAGAAAACCTAATATCAGTTATTTTCATGTGTTTGGATGCAAATGCTTTATGCATAACAATGGAAAAGATAATTTAGAAAATTTTGATTCTAAAGCTGATGATGCAATTTTTCTAAGTTATTCATTACACAGCAAAGCATATCGGGTTTTTAATAAAAGACTCTTACTGTTGAAGAGTCAATACATGTTGTATTTATTGAAACTAACCCTACACATTCTAGACAATAAGAGTGCATAGATAATGATGCAGGTATGTTGCAAAAAGGAATGGAGGACTTGAGCATTCAAGATAAAGATACTCAAGACGGAGAATAAATGGTAAGTAAGGATCACACCGATCTACCGAGGGATTGGAGGTATGGTACATCTCACCCTAAAGAATTAATCATAGGAGATCCTTCACATGGTGTTAGGACTAGGTCTGCACATATGGATGCACATGATTACCTAGCCTTTGTATCACAAATAGAACCTCATAGCCTAGAAGAAGCTGAGACTGACCCAAACTGGATGATGGCAATGCATGATGAATTAAACCAGTTTGAAAAGAATAGGGTATGGACACTTGTAGATAGACCTACTGACCATCCAATAATAGTAACCAAATGGTATATAGGAATAAATTAGATGAACAAGGAAACATAATAAGAAACGAAGCTAGTCTAGTGGCTAAGAGATATAACCAAGAAGAAGGTATTGATTTTGATAAAACTTATGCACCTATAGCAAGACTAGAAGCCATTAGATTACTACTTGCATTTGCTTGCTACATGAATTTCAAACTTTTTCAAATGGATGTAAAGAGTGCATTTGTTAATGGTTTTATCTCTGAATAAGTTTTTGTGGAACAACCATCAGGTTTTGAAAATCACACATTTCCAAACCATGTATTTAAATTAAACAAAGCACTGTATAGTTTGAAACAAGCACCTAGAGCCTGGTATGATAGACTTAGCACTTTCTTAATTAAAATAATTTTTCAAGAGAAAATGTAGATAAAACCTTATTTATCAAAAAGAAGAATAATGATATCGTAGTTGTACAAATATATGTTGATGATATCATTTTTGGTGCAACTAACAAATCTCTATGTAAAGAATTTGCTAAGCTTATGCAGGGAGAATTTGAAATGAGCTTAATGGGCGAACTAAACTACTTCCTTGGACTTCAAGTAAAATAAACAAAGGAAGACATCTTCATCAACCAAGCTAAATACATCAAAGAAATCATCAAAAAGTTTGGTATGGAGAGTAGCAAATCAATGAGCACACCGATTAGCCCAGCTTGCAGATTGGACAAAGATGAAAATGGATCTAATGTTGACCAAAAGCTATATAGAGGTATGATCGGATCCCTATTGTATTTGACTGCAAGTAGACCTGACATATTATATAGTGTATGTGTATGTGCTAGATTTCAGTTATCACCAAAAGAAACACATATGCTTGCTGTTAAGAGAATAATTAAATACTTGAAAGCAACAAGTAATTTAGGAATTTGGTATTCTAAACATTCTACCCTGAATTTGATTGGATTCTCTAATGCTGACTATGCTGGTTGTAAAATAGATAAAAAAGCACTAGCAGTACATGCCAATTTCTAGGGTTGAATTTAATTTCATGGCACTGTAAGAAGCAAAACTCCGTAGCCTTGTCCACTGCTGAGGCTGAGTACATGGCTGCTGGTAGTTGTTGTGCTCAAGTGTTATGGATTAAACAACAACTAGAAGACTTTGGTGTATCATAATCTAAAATTCTAATTAAGTGTGATAACACAAGTGCTATAAATTTGACAAAGAATCTAATTCAACACTCTAGAACCAAGCACATTAAAATTAGACATCATTTTATTAGTGATCATGTTTCAAATGGTGATATTGTGCTTGATTTTGTTCCTACCGAAGATCAATTAGCTGATATATTTACTAAGCCACTTAATCAAGATAGGTTTGAACTAATTAGAAGTGAATTATGACTTTGTGATCCTTTTTAAATTCTCTAATCTAATTCCTTCAAATTTAAGGAAACATCATCTAGAGAACCTCCTGATTTCATTCTCTATCATAGAGCTTAAATTTTCTTAGAAATTTTCTCCAAAAATCTCTCAGGTTTGTGATTGAATTTTCCAAAACCTGATTTCTCTATTCGAGTTGACTGGTTCTTAAATCGAGTCAACTGGATTCTCTATATATTTTGGGCGAGTTCTAGCCTAACTGGCTCGAGCCTTTCTAGGGCTTTTTCGAGTCGACTGGCTTATCACGCCTAAGTTTTAAAATTTGGAATGTAAACCCCATTCCAAGCCTTCTAACCTCCATCTCATCCTTCTAATCATCCATTCCTGTCCTAATCCCATTTCAAATATTCCTCTCTCCCTTCTAAGCTCTCCATTCTCTCATCTCTTCCCCTTTCCTAGCAATGGCTCCTAAACATGCTACCGGGAAATGCTCTTTATGGGTCGCTTCGTCCGTGGTAAGGGAAAGAAGAACGAAGAGGCATCAAGAAGAGCTGATTGCCACTGTTCTTCGTGAAGAACTTGTGGAAGAACCTGCAAGGGCTGCTCTAATTGCTCCAAGTCAAATCCCTTCAATGTCCACAAGACCTGTAACTTCTGGCCGTTGTATCATCTTTGGATTTTTTAAGGAAATAAGGTTGAAGATTGGTGATTTGATTGAGGATCAGGGCTGGAGAAAATTTTGCTCTCTAAATGAAAGAACCTACCCCTCACTTGTTAAGAAATTTTATGAAAATTTGAGAGTAGGTACAAATCTTGTAGAGTCTACAATTAAAGGAAGAAGAGTTTTTATCAATGAAGAAGTTCTGCATAACCTATTGGATTTACCTATTGATGGGGTGAAATACATAGTAATTAAGGATAGAGAAAAGACCTTGAGAACTATCCTAAACAAGGAAGATGTCAGTGGGATTGGAACTGTCTTTGCCAATACTTTATCACTTGAAATGAGGTTATTGCATAATTTCATTAGTAGGATCTTTTTGCAAAGGATTGGAAGGTTTGATTGGGTAAGTGAGAAGGACCTGTGCCTTATGAAACATATCATGGAAAAGACTCCTATGAATTTATCTCATATTATCATTGTGCAAATGAAGGAGACTATCAGAAAGGCTAAGGCTTGCTTACCTTATAGAATGATGTTAACCCTGCTATTCAAGTCCCAAAAAGTGAATTTGGAAGGTGAGGATGGAGTTGATTTGCACCATATTGACATCTACACCTCCAAATCACTAGAAAGAATGGGTTACATTCAAGTTGAAGGTGTTTGGAGAAAGAAAGGAACTAATATCAGGGCAATTGGTAGGTCAAGCAGTGAAGAAGAAGAAGAAAATGAAGAAACTACTGGTACTGCTACTGCTGAAGCTAGAACCTCTACAGCACCTGCACCTGAACCAGGATCTCTTATTCCTGAACCTGCTTCCACTTTTGAAGAGACTGATGCACCTTTCCTTGAATTTGACATGCCTGCACCTGAGTTCATGATAGCTGATATACCTTTACCAGACTTCACTCCTGCAGCTTCACATCCTCCAAATATCCAAGGTCAAATTGAAGATCAGATGAAGACTTTGACTGATTCACTGACAGGGACTATCACTTCACTTTTTGGTGATCTAAAACAGTCAGTGGATAGTAGACTATCTCAACTAGAAGAACATGTTACAAGTTTGCAAGGAAAAGTTGAAGCAATAGAAACTTCGAGATTTGCACTTCAAGTGGAACTTCAACCTATCCTAGACCTTATTTCTTCTAGTTCTGAAGCCATAAGGAAATCATTTGATGCAACCTTAAATGAGTATAGAACTGAGTTGAATGAAGTCAGATGCACTATAAGAACAATTGCAGAAACAAGACAAATGGCAAATGACTACACACAAGGCATTGGAATTATCAAATCAGAACTTGGAAGACTAAGAGGATCTACTAAAGCTTTTGCTAATGTCCAACTTCAGAACTTTTGTCAATGCAAAAGGAAATTGGTGAAGTCAAAGAGGCTATGAACAAGGTACCTACAAGCCTCAAGGACATGGAAAATCAACTTGGTGCAATTTGGATGAAGATTGTTTCACTGTGTGGCACTGTTAGGACTTTTGAGATCACTGCTAGGACTAGACCTTTATATGATCCTCCTCCTATTTCCTCTAGGGGTCCAACCACTTCTCACCATCCTAGAGCACCTCCACCTCATGCATCTTTCAGTAGACCTCCTAGACCTGCTTCTTAGTATGATGCAAGTATGCCTATCAATGTACCTAAGGAAGAATTTGATAGTGAGTAGGTCTTTGGTAATTTCTGTACTTTCTAAATTTTTTTTTTTGAAGATTGTGTAATGTTTAATGTACTGAATCTTTTAATAGAAATACAACGAATATCCATTTGGACACTTGTGTATACTTCTTTTATCTTGTTAACACTCTCTAATATTTTTTAAATAGGATTCTCTCTCTAAATTGAGAAAGATAAATTATCTCAAACAAATCTTAATACAATGATAAAAGGGGAGAACTATTATACAATAAAGTGCATGGAAGAAGAAACATAATAGAATTGGAATAGAACTGCTAAAGTTAACTAGACAGGGGGAGCTTAATGAATATTGCATACCTTTTCTGCTGAAGTGTTCAAATAAATGATAAAGGGGGAAAAATTTCATATTGTTTAGAATTTTATAAAAAGGGGAGAAAATACATGTTTAATTTGCTTCAATGATTACTATTCTACTCTCTACTAATTACATCTAACTGTCAATGCTTAATGTTGCTTAACACACACAAGCACTTATTCTCTGATGCTTACATTTTATAGAATTGGCTTTGTGTATAACTGTATAGCATACATTGATTCTTATTTGAGAATACAGTTAATATTGTGATACATCAAACAAGTGCAAATGCTTACTATGATATACATCTATACTTGTGAATAGAATAGATTTTTTCATGCCCAGTGTTTTGTCATCATCAAAAAGGGAGAGATTGTTGACCCCTGAAGTGATTTTGATAATAACAAAACATTGGAACATGTATTTGGTTATCTAACAACTCTTTAAATGGTTGACAAGTTTTTGTAGGACGACTACTTTGACATATTTTTTAAACCCTACAACCTTTATTTCTTTGTGTTGAGTTGTAAGTAAATAGAATCTTGTAAAGAAGAATCTAACAAAATTTCCCTATTTGAATCAAAGATAAGGGTTGCTTCTACTAGTTTTCAAGTTCTAATTTCTCTTGATATTGTTGTAAGAAGATCTTAAGGAAGTCTTCAAAGCTTGGCATGTGAGTTCTGGAGAATAGAAATTGGTCTGGCTGAAGAACCAATCTCGAGCCGACTAGATGGAGGAACCAGCCGACTCTGGCACTGGCACAAGAAAGTAAATCTCTGGCATGCATACCCAGCCGACTGGCACCAAGTCCCAGCTGACTCGTCCAGAACTTGGTTGAAAATGTTCTGAGAACCTCAGGGATCCGAGCCGACTAGATTTCAGCCTAGCCGACTCGTCCAGAGTGAACTATTTTCTCGACTATGGAACCTAGCTGACTGGTATTCAACCCAGCCGACCCGAACTTGATCCGAGATGACTCGAAGATGACCGAGCTGACTGGAATGTTGGGGTCTCTTTCCAATGGCTAGTTCCAGATTTATGATTTTGAAACCCAAAAGTGCTCCAACGTAACCTATCACTTCCCAACGGTCTACAATATTCAAAATCAAGGGAAGACAGTTGAAGTCTCTATAAATGAGGTATGAGAACATCCTTAGAGAGACTAATGAGTTGTTAAACATTTATTGAATATTTATTGAAGTAAGAAGAGAGAGCACTTGAGCTTTGAAGTCAGCCTTCAAGCCTTCACTAACTCTTATCAGAAGCTTGAAGCAACTTTTGAGGAAAGCAAGGAAGCCATTGAAGTGCATTGAAGGGCATTCAATTGTATTTCACTAGAGCTGCATTGGCAACCACTAGACAACTTAGTTTGTCATTTCTGTTGCTTTTCATTCAACTCTTAGAATACTTGGGTTATTGGTGAACCTGGTTGTAAAAACCAATAGGTTTCTTAGGTGAGCCTACTTGAAACCAAAGTGTAGAGGTTCTAGGTGAGCCTGTGAAAACCTAGTGTTGGGTTTCTTTGGTGATCCCTTTCAAAACCAAAGTGTACAGGTTGGGATTGTGAGCCTGAAAAACAATCCGACTGTATTCCGGTTTGGGGGATATAGTGAAATTCTGAGTGATGAACTTGGATAGTGGACGTAGGAGCTGGGTTGCTCCGAACCACTCTAAACTTGTTTTGTTTGTGTTGTGCTTTACTTACTTTTCAGCTTCCACACTTAATTCTGATTAACACAGTAGTCAACCCCTAAAAGGAATTACTTGTGCACATATTTGCAAGAAATTTTGTAATTCCCAATTCACCCCCCTCTTGGGAAAAGCCACCTGGGCAACATTATTGAAATTAATAACTAACTAATAGAGAAAAATTAGATACTAATTTTTTTATATTTTCATATTTTATAGAAGACTTCAAAGGAGATGGCAAAGGAAACTAATTCAATTACCCGCACAAGTAAACTATAATGCAATTAAAAAAAAAAACAGGATCTGGTGGTTGAGAAACCATCGTAAACTAGGATCTATTCAACGAGTCAAAAATTATGAGAAGGGAAAAGTTCAGTTGTACCAATGAAGATCGCTCTCTCGATGTAGATATGGTAGGACTCTTAATATTGTAGAGAAATGATTTCAAGATCTTGCTTTTGAGCTTTGATCTTCCGCACGATGCTAGTTTCGAGGCAAGAACACTTGATCTTGATTTTGGTTCACCTTTAATACTCAACAAAGAAAGAAACATGAATTAAAGCAGCAATGGAAAGGAAAGAATAAAAGAAAGGAAGGTTTAGAAATGGTGGATTTGGATTTCTTGATGGCTTGGATAAATAGGGCCTTGCACCCCGCGATATTTTGTAGAACAGAAAAAGGCCTCACACCCCGCGATGCGCATAGCAAAGGAATAAAATTTGATAGAATTTTGTTGTATTGATGAATAATATGATGAATTACAAAGGGGCTGGTGGGATATTTATAGACTCCCAACTAGTGATGTAAGTGACACATGCACTAGTGTTGTGCTCCCTTGGACTACAACTCCTAGAATCCTACTTTTGGGTGTCTTGGACTATGCATGCTGGGCTGATCTGGACTCCATTCAAAGTGGGCAAAATTTGGAGGCTTCTTATCTCATTTAGGTGCCCAAGTGATGGATGGATGATGTAGCTTGATATGAGGTCTAGATGCTCCATCACTTGGCCTTTGATGCTGGACTCTAGAGTCTGGATAATATGGCTGTCTACTGATGAGGGACTCCTCAATCTGGATTAAAGAAGACTCAAGAGTTTTGATGAAACTCTTGAGTTCAGGAGATTTAAGCAACTTCCATCCTAATTGCTTGAAACTCTTGAAGTAAAAGACCATTGAACCTTCTCCCCTTAAGTGAGAAAATACCTTGGGACTCTTCTTAAAGTGGGCGACAAAAGAAGTGATTTTTGGCATGGAAAATTGAGTGGGAGGGTGCCATCTTAGGGAGTCCTTCTGCTTTACTTATCTCAAAAGGAAGATGCCAATCTTGTCTTCATTTAGCCGACCAAAAATAATAAAACAAATGGCATGTGGGATGTCCAAACAAAAGTGACATGGCATGTGTTCTTGTCCCAAAATGAAATGTCCAAATGGTGTTGTCTCAATAACAAGTGTTGATGTCCAAATCGTTGATAAAATGGTGCCAAGAAGAGGTTGTGCCTGGGCTAGCACATGGGTTGTTTTGAGTCTTCAATTTGGTGCACACGGGATGCTATCTTGGGTCCCCTCTCATAATACTGGACTCAATGACTCAACTAATTACATGGACTCAATGAATAACTAACCAACTAATAACTAATTGGACCAACCATACTTAATTAGGCTTTCAATAAAAATCAAATTAAGGTTTGTAAAAAGTGCTAATTAAATTGGACCACTAAGATCCCAATTGGATAAATAGGGTTTGACTCAATTGGATTTCGACTCAACTTGGTAAAAAGGGTTTTATCCCAAAATAACAAAATCCTAATTACAATTGGTGAAAAGGGCTTTTCCTAACTAAACCAAAATAACAAAATTTAAAATAAAATACTTACATGATAAATAGGGTTGGGTTTAGGATTTTACTCATAGGTGATCCACAGGGATGTGGGTTCAACCGATCGATTTCTTTAAGCCCTGGTGCCCACCCACTAGGATTGATGTAGATGAAAAAAAATAGAAAATATATAATTTTTTTTGTAATTTTATGGATTTAAGTTTGTAGGCTAATAACCCGAAAGCAAGTAAAGAATTGCAGGCAAACATGTAATGAAAGAAACTATTATACCCGCAAAAAGACACTTGCAAAATAATAAAAGATAGGATCCTGGAAATTGAGAAACCACTGGTTTAGGATAGCAAACCTTCAACCAATCAGAAATCAGGAGGGGGAAGGTTTGTACCAGGTAGAGATTGAAGATCCACTTGATGAAGAGTTCTTTCAGCACTCTGGATGGCGCATGGAAGACAAGCCTTTGGTTCCTTGAATCAGAAGCAATCTGAATCGGTCTAGAAGGCAAAAATGTCTCCTTTGGGGAGGGGAGACACCTCGGGGAAACTGCAAGCATCAAGGTTAGGCACGAAACAGATATTGAAAGAAAGAAACAAAATATGAAAGAAGAAAGAAAGGAGATTAGGCTTAGGGTGCTGGCGGCATGAAGAAGAAGATAGCTCTTGATCAGGGTGGTTCTGGGCTTCTTCTCAAGGGTGTGGCTGATGCTTGTAGCGTGGAAGGATTGCAAGGGTGTAGAGAAAGCCAGTTGCAGGGGTTCGGCCAGGCAAATGAACAAGAAATAGAAAAAAACAACACCAAACTCAAACCTGAACTCGAGAAAATTTTTACCAGAATTTTATTTCATAAGAGTTTAATGCTTACAAGAGGAAGAGGGGTGGGGTATTTATAGAGTTCCCATGCCATCTCCTTGATAGATTAGAAGTTCTCTCCTTGATAGGTCAGGAATACATAATTAGATTAGGAATACAATCATAAGTCCTTAAAGAATTAGGAAGATTGCTTTTTAAAGGTTTAGGAAAGCATATTCCATGGAAACTTAGACTTTTCCTCCTTCCATCTTGGATCGGTCAAGGCTTGGATGCCTCATGTTTTGGAATGTGGGCTCAAGGGTAGTAAGGGTGGACGGCCTCCTTTGGATTGGCGTATGGGCTTTGGGCCCTGAAAGCTGTGGTTGCCTGGTATCAAGTATATTCCGAGCATCTTGGTTCTGGGGTGCATGGGCTTGACTCCTGGGCTTGGAATCTCTTGGCCTGGGGTGTTGGCATATTCCTAGAATCATGAGGCACCCTGGTTTGGAAATATTCTCTGGCATCTAGAGGGTATCAAGGCATCTGGAGGGCATTTGGGGCATCTAGAAGGAATCTTGGACCCTGGGGTGGCAAACAAGGCCTGATTGGCTGATGTGAAGGCCTCTGGCTCTTGGATGAGGCCTAGTAGAATTTCAAAATAGGGTATCCTTTTTTCTTGTACAAAATTGGATTGGTACGAGACTAAAATTGAGGTACAGGACTCAAAGACTGGACTAGGGTTGAGACAAATCAACTAGCCTCAACTTATTACAAGACTCAATCTTACTTGATTACAAAATTGGACACATGGCTAAGTAAACTAGATAGGGCCCAATAATCTGTGTCTGATCTCGGTATCCCCACCAATTCTTTCGAGGCAGGAGAAACTCACCCCCGTCGAGTAAGGGTTTACTTGGCTCTCATTCTGGTCAAGAAGGTCTGGGTTGAGGTACTATAGATCCTCACGGGTGATCCACGAGTCCTCAAATTTCGACCGACCTTGCCATTTGACCAAATACCACTGATAGCCTTTATTTTCGGTACTGATGACTTGATCGTCTAGGATTCGCTCAATTTATTCCTTACTAATAGGCTAGATTGTAAGTGGACTCTCTGGGGTGGGTTCACTCTCAAGGGAAGGAGAGGTTCAAAGTGCTCGCTAGGTATCGCTACTGGCTCCCGATACTCCATAAGGTATGAAGTATTGAAGGTGGAACTAATACCTAATTCAGGTGTCAACTTGAGCACATAGGCATTGGATCCAACTCTCTTTGTTATTTTGAACGGTCCAGCTTCGTGGGCATTAATTTCTTTACGGTCCCTAGAGGGAACCACTCAGGCCTAAGCCTGATCATCACATAATCTCCTGCAGAAAACTCTTTAGCTTATTTTTGGGAATAAGCCAAGTTTTTATAAAGTTCATTAATTATGTTTATCTTTTGACTAATATCCTGATGCAAATGCTGTGTAGAGGTTAGTGCAAGTATGGATAGATGAAGTAGGTCTGTGGACTGATTGGCCTCAAAATCAGATATTAGTTCACGACCTACATCTACTTCCTGGGATTGTTCCTTAGGGACTTGTTCCTGGATTTCCTCTATGAACAACTCCTATTGACATGCAGATTTGACTAAACCCTAAACTACAACTGTGGGTTTAATCATTTGTCAGGAGGGTGACATGCAGATCAAAATGGTGTATGGACACCTACTAGGTGCCATAGGGTCCTCCAAGAGTAAGATGCAAACATGTCATGCTCAATGAATGAATGCAACATGCAAATTTCTACAAAATGCAACCTAGTGGTAAGGAAAACATGAGAAGCTTTTGGAGAGGGCAGAAAATAAGAGGTAGGTTCAGGATTAGTTTGGTATGATAGAAAGTAAGAAAAGGGTTTGGGTTGATCGGATAGAATAGGATACAGAAAGGGATATCAGGGATTAGTCCTAGACTAATAAGGCTGACCTTATGGGGTTGATGTATACCTACAGGGTCTGCATTAAGGAAGAATGGTTCATTAATTTCAGGGAAGAGATCTTCAATGGAAACTATAGGAGAGAATCCTTCCTGAGGGTATTGGCTTAAAGAGATTAGGTCCTTAATAAATTTCTCGAGTTCTTGAATCTTAGGACTAGACTCTATAATTAGGTTTTCTCCTAGTGTCTCCTCAGATAGAGTTACAGTCGTAGGATCATGGGTTTCTTCCTCTACAGCTTTAGTTTGGGTGTGGTCAGGGTTATTTAATTCTAGGTTGGCTTCTATCTGGGTATGGTCTGGGTCAACTAACTCTGGGTTGGCTTTAGTATGGGTAGGGTCAAGGTCAACTAATTCTATGTTAGCTTAAGTATGGATAGGGTTAGGGTCAAATAATTCTAGGTCTTCTATAGGTATCTCTTCTTCTTCTTCCTCATACTCATCAACTAAGCTCACATTAGCTTCATATATCTTCTCTTCAAGGTCATTTTGGTGAACCAATCAGGTGGTAAGAGGGGGTTGACTAAGGAAAAATTGACTAATACTGGGCTCATATCTAAGGGTACTAATCTATGGGTTGCTTAGGTATTTGACTGGGTAACTTATTTTATTTGGGCGGTTAGTTGAGCAAACTGATTTTGGGATTGGGTGTTCATTTAGGCAAACTGGGCTTGATTTTGGATGTTCATCTGGGTCAATTGTTCATTCATGTCCTTATTGAGGGTTTCTAGATTGGTCTCCATGGTTGAACTGGGTTGGGGTTTGGACTGACTGTACTGGATTCCTGACCCAATGGTCATGCAAACAAGCAAACAATCAAGGTGAAATGATGTAGCTAAGCATGCAAGGGTTAGTACAAGCTAGGGTTTCCTAGACCTAGAACCAAAATTGAGTGGGTCGACTCAACTTACACCCAACTAAACAACTAATCCTTCCTCTGGCCAGGTACGGGTGGGAGTGTGGGAGGCCGCCCTGCTTTCAAAGGGACCTAATTAAGAAACCACAACACCACTTAGGTCATTTGACTCTGGACCCCCAGCCTTAGACACCAGATTCCAGTAATAGTTGGAGAATTGAATGTACTAGTTGGCCCACACAATTCAGACCCGATCCGTTAGTGTCACCTAGCCCACTAGGGCAAATTAAATCTAATTAATTTTAATTAAGGCTTAGGTTAGGATGACGGTGGTTGTTTTGGGCCCAGGACAGGTGATGAAATCTTGCCCTGATCTGAGATAGTGAATTGCCCTTAAGAATAGTTTAATCAGATAATGCACATTCAATGAGCCCTAATGCAAACTAATAACAATCAGAAAAAATAAAAATATTTTTGGGTATTTTATGAGATGGCAAGTTAGGTTTAAGTTGATTAGGTTAGCAAACAAAATTGGGCTTGGGATTGAGGGGTTTCGAAGTTGGTTAGGTTAGGTTGAGTCAAGTATGCAGAATTCACAAAATTAGAAAATTAGGGTTCAGTTTGATACAGAGTTTGACATTGATTACGATGTAGAAAAAATCTAAACAAAATACAGAACAGAGGATGGACGGTGTTAATAATCGCTACCAATTTGATGCAAAACAAAAATCAAAAGATGATGCAAATCCTAGGATTTGTAGACTAGTGCAGAAATCTTAGGATTTTTGTTAGGATTTCTAAGATACAAAGTTTTAGGACTTTTTAATTTCTGTATAAATAATTAAAATTATGAAAATTAATAGGACAAAACATAGGACACGTCGTACAAATTTCATAAAAAATAAAATTTTTATATGGTCAAAATTGGATGAAACCTAGACACCTAATGCAAAAGACAGGAAGTAAAAATTTAAGGATGCAATTTTTTTTGTATTTTTGATGAAGATGCAACTATCCTAAACTAGCTCTGATACCAAACTAATGCAGCATGAACCTAGGACAAATGCAAATGAAGGAAAAATAGAAAATTTATTTTTTTTGTAATTTTATAGATATAAGTTTGTAGGCTAATTACCTGAAAACAAGTAAAGAATTACAGGCAAACATGTAATGAATGAAACTATCATACCCGCAAAAAGACACATGCAGAATAATAAAAGATCAGATCCCAGGAATTGAGAAACCCCTTGTTTATGATAGCATACCTTAAACCAGTTAGAAATCAGGAAGGGGAAGGTTTGTACCAGGCAGAGATTTAAGATCCACTTGATGAAGAGTTCTCTCAGCACTCTGGATGGTGCCTAGAAGACAAGCCTTTGGTTCCCTGGATCAGAAGGCAATCTGGATTGGTCCAGAAGGCAAAAAAGGCATCCTTTGGGAGGAGAGACACCTCGAGGATCCTGCAAGCATCAAGGGTAGGCACGAAATAGGTATTGAAAGAAAGAAACAAAATATGAAAGAAAAAAAAAAGAGATTAGGGTTAGGGTGCTGGCGACCTGGAGAAGAAGACAGATCTTGATCAAGGGCGGTTCTGGGCTTCTTCTCAAGGAATGGCTGATGCTTAAGGTGAGGAAGAATTGCAAGGGCGTGGAGAAAGCCAGGTACAGGGGTTCAGCCAACCAAAGGAACAAGAAACAGAAAAAGACAACACCAAACTCAAACCTGAACTCGAGAAAATTTTCACCATAATTTTATTTCATAAGAGTTGAATGCTTACAAGAGGAAGAGGGGTGGGATGTTTATAAGGTTACCATGCCCTCTCCTTGATAGATTAGAAATTCTCTCCTTGATAGGTCAAGAATACAATTAGATTAGGAATACAATCTTAAGTCCTTAAGGAATTAGGAAGAGAGCTCCTTAAAGGGTTGGGAAAGCATATTCCATGGAACCTTGGACTTTTCCTCCTTCCATCTTGGATTGGTCAAGGCTTGGACACCTCATGTGTTTGCATGTGGGCTTCAAGTGCAGCAAGGGTGGACAGCCTCCTTTGGATTGGCACATAGGCTTTGGGCCTTGAAAGTTGGGGTTGCCTGGTATCAGGTATATTCCGAGCATCTTGGTTCTTGGGTCATGGGCTTGACTCCTGGGCTTGGAATCTCTTTGCCTAGGGTGCTAGCATATTCTTGGAATCATGAGGCACCCTGGTCTTGGAATACTCTTTGGCATCTGGAGGGTATCAAGGTATCTAGAAGGCATCTTGGTGGCATTTATGGCATCTGGAAGGAATCTTGGATCCTGGGGTGGCAAACAAGGCCCAATTGGCTGATGTGAATGCCTCTGGCTCCTGGATGAGGCCTGGTAGAATTCCAAAATAGGGTATCCTCTTCTCTTGTACAAATATTGGACTGGTACGAGACTAATCATGAGGTACAGGACTTAAAGACTGGACTAGGATTAAGACAAATCAACTAGCCTCAACTTATAACAGTACTCAATCTTACTTGATTACAAAATTGGATACATGGCTAAGTAAACCAGATAGGGCCCAGTAATCCAAGGAGGTGCCAAGAGATCAAGGTCCATAAGAAGGTGCCCCAAAGTCCAAGCCCAATCCAAGGAGGCATCATAGCCCATGAGAGGTGCTTTGACCCTGTCCAAGAAAAAGAGAGAAGTCCATAGCCTACTAGGAATCAAGTTTTAATTCTATTCAAACTATGTACTCCTTGTCCTAAGTAAATTTGTAATTTAAATTTGATTGGGAGACTAGGGACCTGGGTGAGCCTTTAAATGCCCACCCCCTCCCCCTCTTGTAATCAACCCTTATTCATGAAATAAAACTCTGGAGAATTTTCTTGTGACAACTTGTGTTCTTTGTAAGTGTGTGTGTGAGACTTGATTGCCCTAATTCCTTCAAACCCTAGCCACCCAAAGCTTCCACCCTCCAAGCCCTAACATGCCCAAGTGCAAGAGCCCTAGCCAGCCTCACCAGCCAGGCATTCTTCTTCCACTCCAAGCCACCAGCATCAGCAACTCCGCTTTCATCTTCCTTCAAACCCTAATTCTTATTTTATTTTCCTGATCTTTTTTCTTTCTGATTGACCCCTTGACATGTGTAGGATCCCCGTGGTGTTCACCTCCAAAGAAGAGGCCTTCCTTTTCTCCTAGACCAACTGAAGAAAAGCCAACTGATTCGTGGAACCACAGGCTCATCCACCAAGCGACAATCCAAAGCACAGAGTGACCCCATCTTCGGCAGGATCTTCCATTGTTGTTTGGTATAATCCTTCCCCCTCTTAAGTTCTGATTTTATTGAAGGTAAGCTATCCTAACCAGTGGTTTCTCAGCCCTCGAGGTCCTTTGAAGGCCCATATAGGCAACCCAAGAGGGGGGGTGAATTGGGTTTTATAAAACTTTTGTACTATTTGAAAGATTTGAACTAAAGCAAGTATATGCTAATGCAATTTAAGTGCTTGCATATTTCAAATAAATGCAGCAGAAATAATGAAATAAAAGCATAAGGAGAACAATCACACAAACACAAAGATTTATAGTGGTTCGGTGCCAACCAAGCACCTACATCCACTCCCCAAGAATCCCTTGGGAATTCCACTAAGTTTGGTTTTATAACTTAGGCTCACCAACAACCTTTACAACTTGTTTTGTCTTCGGGCTCACAAGTCAAACCCTAGTTGGTTTCAAGGCTCACCAACAACCACCCTTGGTTTTACGGGATAACCAAGAACCTAAACAACTTGTTTTGGCTTCGGGCTCATAAGTAAAACTCTAGTTGGTTTCAAGGCTCACCAACAACCACTTTGGTTTTCAAGGCTTACCAAAAACCTCTTTGGTTTTCCAAGGCTCACCAAAAACCTTAAGTAAAACAATATAAGAGCAAGTAAAAGAATACAATAAAAGCTTTCTAAAATAAAGCAAATATCTCTTTGAAGCCCGTTGAGAGTTGATGAAGATCTTGTCTTCAAGTTGAAGAAGCCTTTGATTGATGCTTGAGGATGTGAACTTTGGATGCTTTCTTTGAAACTTGGAAGCTTGAAGGCTTGAACCACTCAACTCTTGAATCCATGAAGAATATTCAACAATCTCACCAAAGGATTACTTTCCCAATTGATTTTTGATATTTATATAGCCTTTCAACACTTAAATGACCGTTTATAGCCGTTAGGGAGGAAAATATGACTGTTTGAAAGCAAGTTGGAGAAGTTCTGCAGCCCAGAAAAACTAGCCGTTACTGTTCAAGTGTCGACACTTCACCTTCAGGTATCAACACTTCAGTTTCAAGTGTCGACACTTCAGTTTCAAGTGTCGACACTTCAGTTTCCAGGTGTCGACACTTCACTTCCAAGTGTCGACACTTCAGCTCCTGGTGTCGACACTTCACTGAAAGAGCTTTCTGAAGTTTTCTATTTGTCTCAGGCCTTGAGTCGACACTTCACTCTTCAAGTATCGACACTTGTTCCTCAGGTGTCGACACTTCATTTCCAAGTGTCGACACTTGCCTGTGCCATTGCTGAAACATCTTCAAATTAAAATTTTAACCTCTTCAAGTCCTTCCATATTAATTCCAAAGTCCATATACTTGATTTTTCATTAATTTAAGGACTTTTTCAATTGAAATACAAGCATTTCTTCATTCAACATGGATGAGTACTAAGATCTGAGAAATACACTTAAAACATAATTAGTACTCATATATACTTAAACATTTTGTCAATCATCAAAATCAAGACCAGAGTTAACATCCTTCTTTTATTATTCTGCATGAGTTCATATGCGAGTACTTCTGTTCTTTTCATTGGTAGTTTTCCTGCTAGTATTATCTATTTTTCGGGACTTCATTCACAAATTTAATTCCTAAAAAAATACAAAAAAATAGTTACTATTATTTACTAAATTCGTATCAGTCCTAGAGTCATCCCACATCACTTATTCCATATATACAATTTAACTTTGAAGGGAGTCTAAGAGGTCTAGTTAAATTATAAATCCCCCTCCTCCCTTTTGTAAAATCATGAAGTTTGATGAATGAAAATTTTGAAGGTCTTCTTCTTCAATTCCTGTGTTTTATGCATTGATACTCCATGAGGGAGAGGGTGAGAGGCCCAACCAACCAACAATCTTCCTTCTTCCAACCCAACCATGAAAGGGATATGCCCTACAAGCCAATCTATGTTGTATCTCCCAAACCATTGTATTTGACAATATTCTAATAAAGGCATTATTTTTCATCATACGCTGTGTTTATTATTATATGATGAACCCCATAGATTAGGGCTATGATTTTAGGGTTATGATAAGATCATACCAGTGAGACCTAAAGTCTTAAAACCTTAATCTAAAATATTCCTAGTCAAAGGAACCTTGAGTAGGGGATCAGGATTTTTTCGGTAAGACTAGTACATCCCATGTATACTGAATAGGGTGACTGCTCTCACAGTCACTTGTGTATGACACTAATACTAGGATGTGGGTGCTCATTAGAGAATGAGTTCACTAATATGATCCAACTTGAGAACATCAAATGGAGTCTTAGCTACATGTCAATAGAAGGTTCTCATAGTGGGAGTGGTACAAGTAATCCTTTGACCTGAGACTGCCATAAGTACCTTATGTACATGAACCCATGCTTTGGTTCAATCCTAATCATGACACTGAGTCATGCACAAGATTGATACTGGGAATGGTGAATTGGATATGAAGGTAATGAGTAGGTCAACAAGGAATCGATCACTCTTAGTAAGAGGAGATTGCATCCAGCTAGTTATCAATCGGATGATGATTCAGGAAATCTTTGATCAAAGTAAAGATATTAGAGATAGTTTCTAATATCAAGATAATTGTATCATCAATATAAGATTGAGCTAGAAATAGATATAATATTGGATTTGACATATATCCATATCCATAATTATATTTTGGGTGCAGGCTGATCGAAGGATTTAATTGTACGATAACTTTCTACTGAAGGGTAGTTTTGGTATTTCACCAGAATTTTCATATCATCCGGGTAGACATGACACGTTGCTAGATGTCAATCTTGTCTTGTGGGTTGATTAAATTGAATGATCACTTATTAGGAAGAGTCCTAATTGATCATAATCGGGTAAGCCCAATTTGACCTAAATCAATTAGAAAGAGTTCTAATCAAATTAGGTCAACTTGTATTCGAACCCACTGCTGGCTAGATGTGGAACCCAATGGGTCACACACTTAAGAGAATTGATCAAGGGTTTAATTTTATAATTAAATTATCTTTGCATGATGACACTCTAGCAGGTGTTGCAAATCCTAGCTTCTATTCGAATTAGATTCGAATTAGGGTTCCGGATTGGTTTAATTTGGGTTCTAATTGGATCTAATTAGACCCTAATTAAGATTATAGGGATTATGGCTAACCCTATTGGCTAACCAGGTATCTAGGCTAGCCCCCCACCCGTCCCTTATCCTTTTCATGCCAAAATGCCAAGAGTCCATGCGCTAATGGACTCTTGGCATACCATTTAGAAGAGTCCATGGCGCATGGACTCTTGGTGCGCTCCATAAAAATCTCCAGTGTTTTTTTATTTGGGGCGGCTTTTCTTATCTCTTTTAGCGCCTCAATTATCCTCCCTTGGATGGAAATCCAATGGATGATGGGGTTTTAAGAAAGAAAGAAAGCGCTCCTGCTTCCCGGTTGTGCGAAATCATATCTCTTCGGAGATTCAAACTTCGCGACTCCTTTCTTCTCCAATCTTCATGACTTTTCCTTTGAGAAAAGCCATGGGATTTAATCTGGAAGGCCGTGAGAAGGAGGAGAAGGCCGTGAGAAGGAGGAAAAGGCCACGAGAAGGAGGGAAGGGGCATGAGAAAATGGGAATGGCATTTACGGAGAGTTGTGTTGGCGTCTCTCCGAAAACTATTTAAGGAATCAGAACTTCGGGATAAAAAAAATTTATTTTAATTTTTATTCTTCTTCCTCTCCTAAAGACTCTTTCTCTCTTTTCTTGTTCTTGCACTATTTCCTTTACAGAGTACACCTCTGTCGAAACTCTGCTACCGAACAAGAACAAGAGCGAAAGTCTCCGACGGTAAAGGAAAGAAGGAGTTCTGATTTTATTCTTTCTTTCTTACATTAAGACATTCTTGTCTTAATTTCTCCTCCAATATAAGACAAGCCTAAATCCCCTTAGGACAAAGTCTTATCTTCAAGACAAGAGTGTCTTAGAGGGTCAAGGTCTTAGTGGAAGGAGTAGAAGAGATAAAAGAAAGGAAGGCAACCTCTTGTGTGGAAGAATTCCAGTCATAATCTGAAGAATTGAGTTTTAGGAAGAAGAACTCAATAGGAGGAACCATTGGACAAGAAGATAGTGTTCTTGATCATTGCTCTGTGTGGATCACCATCGGAGGGCGGACACTTGGACGCCTGGTGAATTGAAATAGCCCGTTGATCTTCAAGTTTTAAGTCTTCATAAATTGGAATTAGCGATTACAGGTTGGTATTCTAATTCAATTTGCATAGAAATGTTTGTCTTCATACATTCTAGTCTTATTAAGGAGTTCATGTTTTAGGATTTTTGTGCATATTAATTTCAATTTTTGAAATTATCCTTCCGCTGCATTGCACCGGAACCCTACAAACCAACCATCCATCTTCCGAGCCCTAGCTGTCCCATCCATCATCCAACTTAACCGCCAACACCTCTTCCTCCAAAACCCTAGGCAACCAGGTCCTCCTCCAAGATTTTACCGCCAGGGGTCCTCCTCAAGTCCAAGCAATACGAGCATGTTCCTTCTAGCTAGGAATCCAGGCATCCCCAGGCACTCCAGGATCTATATTCAGCCATGGCTTAATCTTCAAGCCTTCCCCATTTTCCTCCTATCTTCCATTGATTTTGTTCTACATCATTGCTATCTCTAATCAAAGGGTCCTTCTTCCCTTGGTGCTTGCAAGATCCTTCAAGTACCATGCCCTGTACAGGAGGTCTTCTTTGATAACTGAACCGCCTTCCAAGAGCCAAAGTTTAGGGAAACCTAGCCTTTTCATGCAGGCGCATCCTTCGAGAGATTGTGTGATCCCGTTGCTTTAAGAAAGAAAATATTCATTGCTAGGTATTCCAAACCCTTCCCTTCTCCTAGATCTATTTTGTTGGAGTGGATTGAGCATGTTCTAGTTAAGGTTTCTTAATCCTTGTGATCCTACTTTCTTTTCTATTCTTTGAGGGTTAAACATTAAGGGGGATTATGACTTTTATCATCATAGGTTAACCTTGCATGTTTCTTAACTCATTTTCAAGAATAAAAGCATCATAAACCATAAAATCTTACTCATATTAATCTGAACTTGGTTTCTTCTTTATGATGATCACTTGCATGCCCTACGTTCCCCATCAATGGCTTCCCAATATGTTATTCTGGATGGAACACTATACAAAAGGTCTTTCACATAACCACTATTAAAATGCTTAGGGCCATCGAATGCTGACTACGCCCTAAGAGAAGTGAATGAGGGCATATGTGGAGACCACCTAGGAGGTAGATCTTTAGCCTACAAGGTGATCCACCAAGGTTATTATTAGCCGACCATCTTGAAGGATGTGACTGACTACGTCCGAAGATGTGACCAGTGTCAAAGATACTCTAATATCCAAAGATTCCTTGCAAGTCAACTGATTCAGCTGATAGCCCCGTGGCCTTTCACCCAATAAGGAATGGATATCCTTGGCCCATTCTCTCTAGCCTCCAGACAATGGAAGTTCTACATTGTAGCCATTGACTACTTCACTAAATGTGTCAAAGCCAAACCCCTAGGTCATATTACTGAAGGGAAGGTCGAAAACCTCATCAGAAACTCCATTATCTTCCGGTTCAGGATCCCTCATGCTATCATCACTGACAACGGAAGGTAATTTAACAATCCTACGTTCAAAGACTTCTGCACCAAATATCATATTCTACACAGGCTGACCTCTGTTGGCCATCCTCAATCTAATAGAGAAGCCAAAGTAACCAATAGGACAATTCTCCATGGTCTGAAGACCAGGCTGAATGATGCCAAGGAGCTCTAGGCTGAAGAACTGAACTCAGTCCTTTAGGCATACCAGATAACCCTAGGATGGATACCAGAGAATCTCCATTCATCTTTGCCTATGGAACTGAAACGGTTCTTCCATTAGAAGTCACTTTACAATCCCTAAGGATTGACCACTTTAGAGAATCTGAAAATTTGGAGTGCTGTAGAGCAAACCTAGATCTACTACAAAGCACTAGACATCTGGCTCAGATGAAGATGGCTACATACTGGCAAAAGATCGCCAGATACTATAACTCCAGGGTAAAGGAACAAACTTTTTAACCTAAAGACCTGGTATTATGAAGTTCCAAAGTATCCAAGCCAATGGAACAAGGCAAACTCTCCCATAATTGGGAGGGATCTTATCGAATCAAAGAAGTTGTATGCCTAGGAGCTTATCGACTTGAAACTCTGGATGGTTCCCTACTATCTCGACCTTGGAATCTAGAAAATCTTCGCAAGTACTATCAATAAAAAAATCTTTCTTTGGATGGCCTCAATGAAGTGTTCAATCAAAGACAGGCCTGACCAGCCTACCTTATCATCAACAAAAAGTACAAAGATGGCCTAATCAGCCTATCCTAATGGTAAATCCGATGAGTGCAAAGGCAGGCCTAAATAGCCTCTCTTATCATCAACAAAAACCATAAGGGCAGCCAAATCAGCCTGCCCTAATAGTAAATCCGATGAGTGCAAAGGCGGGCCTAACCAGATTACCTTATTATTAATAAAAAGCACAAAGGTGGCCTAATCAACCTATCCTAACGATAAATTTGATGAGTGCAAAGGCGGGCCTGATCAGCTTACCTTATCAACATTGAAAAGCACAAGAGATGGGCTTAATCAGTTTACTTTAATGGTAAACCCGACAAAGTGCAAAGATGGGCCTAATTATCCTGCCTCACGTACATATAGCTGACTAGCACAAGTAGATGAACCTGACTTGTCTACAGAATTAGCAAGATCTGACTCTTCAGTTTACGATGGAGACAATATCAATCGGAGTCAGTAAAGAACCATAAAGTTTCTAATGGAAGTGCTCTAATTCATCATCTATCGTACCAACCAATCTATACATTAAAAACTTTCAAAGTGTATTCATCAAACAGTGCTCATTAAGAAAAAAAAAGTTTTATTCATCTAGAAAATTTTCTACATACTTCCAAAAGGAAGTTGATTTACATGTACAAGACGAGGAAAAGTAAAGATCGCAAGATTAATTTTCTTCGATCGGACCAGAAGTTAGAGTAGGAATGGCTGCCTCTTGGACAGATACATCATCAGTTGAAGGAGCTGGCATATCTTCGACTAGTTTTTCTACTCCCTCTTCTTCATCAGTATCATCACTAGCAATGGTAATGGTGGAGATGTCTAAATCCAGAAATATTTCCTTGACTTTATTCGGGCAATCTTGAAAGCCAATGTTGTAGCTTGCCACCCCCGCCTCATTCATCTCGTCATTGAAAGCCTTATATTTCTTATATTCTTCAATGACATGAAAGGCATTTTGGTCGGCCAACTCTGCCCTCTATTCGGCTGATTCCACCCTCTACTCCAGGGTATTAATCTTCTTCTACAGTTCAACCTTCTGGGCCATTGCCTCTTCAAAATTTTGGAGGTTGTCTTTTATTATTACCTTAGCTGATCGTAGCTTGCTCCATCTCTTCTTCAAGTTAGCCATGAGTTTGGTTGTCTAAACCTAAGCCACCTTCAATTCTTTCTCTAATGAAAAAATGACTATGGTGGTCTGGTTTAACTTCTATTCCATGGCCTCCCGGAGTTCTTCGGTCATTTTTTTCTTTGCTTTAGCAATGCCAACTGGTCCTTAAGACCTTTATTGAGGTCGGTGATCTATGAACACTCTCCTCTATCAGAGAGATTTCGTGGATGAATTACCAAGAAAAGCATGGACAAAGTCAGCAACAATAACAAAGACCTGTGAAAGAAACCCTTGAAAAGGATTTTAACACATATGTTGATCTCTGGAATGATTTTGATGATCACAAAATATTGGAGCATGTATTTGATATTAACTCTTTCAAATTGTTTCAAAGATTTTGCAGGAACTTGGTTATCTTTAGTTTAAAATAGTTTTCAAACTGATTTGAGGGTAATGCAATTTTGTATAAAGCTTTATGAACTTGAACTTGTAAAAGCCATAGTTTTATTAATCTTGTAATCTTTTAAAATGGGCTGAAAATTGTAAAAAATTAAAGGTATGTAGATTAGCTTCTATTTGATTCAATGTTGAAGAGTTTTGGAGAAGCTTGAAGCATTTTTTTGAAGATTTGCAAGAGTTGACTCTTGGATCAAGAGCTAACTCTTTGTGGCATGGCACGGAAAAAGTTTCAGTGTTTCAGCATCAAGAGCCGACTCCTACCCCAAGAGCACACTCATTCAGAGTTATGAATTTTGAAGGTCTGAGAACTCGAGCCGACTCTTCCCTGTAGAGCCGACTCTAGGTGTTCATCATTTTGACTTGATTGAAGGTAAGAACTGACTTCAGTCAAAAGAGCCGACTCCTATAGAATTTCATTTTGGGCCATCTAAGACTTCGAGCTGACTCGTGGACCTCGAGCCGGCTTGTGGAGCCATTTTCTGCACTCCAATGGCTAGTTGCTGAAGTTGATTTTTGAACTCCAATTCATCTCCACCAACTCTTTCATGAATCCCTAGGCCCTACAACGGCCATATCTTTTGGAAAACTATAAAAGGGATTGTTTTTGAAGGATTAAAATATATAAGAGCATTATTGAGGAATTATCTTGAGATATTAAAGAGCTTTCAAGTCCTTTCATCTACCTACCTTAAAAGAGACTTCAAGATAGGATTCAAAGCTTCAACAACTCTACTCCATCATTGAATTCACTCATTGAAGAAGGAAAGAAGCAGCTTGAAGATCATTAAAGAGCATTCAAAGCTAGGCTTCATCTTGATCTACATCGGCAACACCTAAATAAATTTGGTTTATTGTAGTTGCTTGTTTATCATTTCTCTATCATTGTTTTCTCTCTAAGAACAGCAAGGGGTTATGTCTTAAGAGAAGGTTGAAGGTTTTTAGGTGAACCTTATAAAACCTAAGTTGGGTTCTTGGTGATCCCTGTATAAAATTAAGTGTTTGAATTTTCTTTGATGATTGCATTTTAAACCAAAGGGAGTTAGGGTTTCTTTGGTGATCCCGGTAAAACCAAAGTGTATGGGTTTGGATTGTGAGCCTTGTAAAATAATCTGACTGTATTCTGGTTTGGGGGATATAGTGGAAATCCCAAGTGTGCTTGGGTAGTGGACGTAGGAGCCGGTTGCTCCGAACCACTCTAAACTTCTTTGTGTTTGTGATTGTGTTCTTATTACTTTATTGTTTTTACTTAATTACTTTCGCATTGCATATTGCACTACAACACAAAAAGAATTTGAAAGTGCACATAATTATGAAAAGTTTTTAATCCCAATTCATCCCCCTCTTGGAAAGCCACCTGGGCAACAATTGGTATCAGAACAGAGTCTCTGAAAGTTACTTAGAGTAAAGATATATGGCACATCCCATGAGCACTTCATTGGCCGAAGGTCAATCCACAAATAGACCTCCACTTTTCACCGGAACCAATTATACTTTTTGGAAGGCAAGAATGAAAATATACATTCAAGCCATAGATTTTCATTTATGGAAGATTATCCTGAAAGGACCTCTCACACCCATAATTAGAGTTATTGATGTAAAGGTTGCCAAACCAGAAGAGGATTGGGATGAGAATGATATAAAATTAGCTGAGCTGAATGCCAAAGCAATGAACTTATTATATTATGCTTTGGATCCAATTGAGTTTAACAGTATTTCAACTTGCAATTCTACTAAAGAAATTTGGAACAAGCTAGAAATCACACATGAAGGCACATCACAGGTTAAAATATCAAAAATCAATCTTCTTGTGCATAATTATGAGCTATTTAAAATGGATCCTAGTGAGACTATATCTGTAATGTATACTTGCTTTACTGATATTATAAATGGTCTCAAAAGTCTTGGTAGAATTTACTCTAATGCTGATCTTGTCCAAAAGGTTTTAAGATCTTTGCCAGATAAGTGGGAAGCCAAAGTGATAGCAATTCAAGAGGCGAAGGGCCTAAATACTCTGCCACTAGATGAATTGCTTGGATCACTGATCATGCATGAATTGGCTATGCAACAAAGAACTAAGGAAGATACCAAAAGAAAGAAAGCCATTACCTTTAAAGCTACAGAAAAAGATAAGAATAAAGAATCAGATTCATCAGATGATGATGATCTAGGAAATGATGAAATTGCTCTTGTCATGAGAAAATTCAAAAGGTTTATGGGCTGAAGAAAATAAAACATATGGAGAAAACAATTCAGAAAAGGAGATTTTGGGAGAGAAAGAGAAAAAGATAAAGAGAAAGAGAAAGATAAAGATAAGGATCAAGTTTGAATTTGCTACGGATGCAAGAAGCCGGGACACATCTATCCTGATTGTCCTGAAGCGAAAAAAAAGATGTTCACCAAAAAGAAGAAGAAGGAAATGCTTGCAGCCTGGAGCGACAATGACGAATCTACATCCACTGAAGAGGTTGAAGAGATAACAAAACTGCACAAATCTATCTTATGGGTTTGGAGGACGAGTTCAATACATCTGAACCTAATTTAAAATTCACTTATGATGAATTGCATAATACTTTTTGTGAACTATTGGTAGAATTCAAAAAGGTCGGTTTGAAAATGAAAACTTTGAAAAATCAATGTGATATATTTGAAAAAGACAAAAATGAATTTGGTGAAAGAAATAAAATATTGTAAAGAGAATTAAATTTAGTTTATGAAAGATATAAGACTGTTCAATTTGAAAAAGAAGAGCCTTTTAAGAAAAACAAAGATTTGAAAAATGAAAATGATGATTTAAAGAAGGAAGTTCAAAAACTCAAACCTTTGGTTGAAAAACTAACCTTAAGCTCTAATAAACTTGAATTAATTTTGAAAGATCAAAGAGAAACAAATAATAAATTTGGAATTGGTTATAAAGGTTCTATTTCAAACAAATTTTCTGCATCTACTTCATATGCTCCTAAGTTTATTAGTTCAAAACAAGTTAGACCTAAATTTGCATCATTTCAAGCTTATTACTCAAAATCAAGGATTGTATGTCATTCTTGCAATAACTTTGGTCATAAAGCATTTGAATGACATTTGAAACATAATGACAAAAAGAAAATTAAGAATGTTTAGGTTCCAAAAGGAACCATTTCCACTAACTTGCAAGGACCCAAGAAAGCTTGGGTACCTAAATTTATTAAATGATTATTTTACAGGGATGTCTTGCAGCCACAAATATAAAGTAAAGATCGTATATGGATAGCGGCTGTTCAAGACACATGACGGATGACATTGATCAATTCTTCACCCTAGAATAGAAGGATGGTAGAATGGTAACATTTGGTGACAATCGAAAGGGAAGGATAATCAGTATTAGTAAAATTAAAATTACTCTTTCTACTTTTATTGAATATGTGTTACTTATAGAGAAATTAAAGCATAATCTTTTGAGTATTAGTCAGCTATGTGACATTAGTTTTAATGTTTTCTTCAAGTCATCAATGGGTATAGTAGTTGATCCACTTGACTCTAGTACTAAATTCATTGGACATAGACTTGATAACATTTATGTAATAGATCTTAATAATCTAGCTATGTCAAGCAACACAAGTCTTGTAGCAATTAATGATAAGAGCAAGGAATCAAGTTTACTATGGCATAGGCGACTTGGTCATGCTAGTATGGACACTATAGCTAAACTTATTTCAAAAGACTTAGTTAAAGGTTTGCCAAAATTCAAATTCAATTTTGATTATGTTTGCGATGCATGTCAATTAGGAAAACAAGTGAGGGGGAGTTTTAAATCTAAAAACATTATTTTTACAACTAGACCCTTAGAGCTACTTCACATGGACTTATTTGGACCTACTAGGACTACCATCCTAGGTGGTATGAAATATGGCCTTGTGATTGTAGATGACTTTTCAAGATTCACATGGATTTTGTTTATTGCACATAAAGATGAAACTTTCAATGTATTCAAAAAGTTTTATAAAAGAATTACAAATTTAAAAAATTTATCTGTTATTTTTATTCGTAGTGATCATGGCACAGAATTTGAAAATCAGTATTTTGATAACTTTTGCACAAAGCATGGTATTGATCATAACTTTTCTGTACCTAGAACACCACAGCAAAATGGTGTTGTAGAGAAAAAGAATCATACTTTGGAAGAGATGTCCAGAATAATGCTTTGTGAAGGAAATCTTCCAAAATAATTTTGGACAGAAGCTGTTAATACCGCATGCTATATTTTAAATAGAGTTTTAATTAGACCAATTATCAGAAAAACCTGCTATGAACTTTTGATCAATAGAAAACCTAATATTGAGTATTTTCATGTTTTCGGATGCAAATGTTTTGTTCTTAATAATGGAAAAGATAATCTTGGTAAATTTGATGCAAAATCCGATGAGGCTATTTTTCTTGGATATTCTTAAAATAGTAAAGCCTATCATGTTTTCAATAAAAGAACTTTAAATGTGAAAGAATCTGTATATACTATTTTTAATGAATCTGATATTACATATTTGGTGCGGACACCAGGCACAAGAAGAGATTTCAGCAAGCTTAGCTAGGTTCTTATTTGAGTCCTATAATAATTTAGTTCTTATTTGAGTCCTGTAATAATTTAATTTTGTATTTGTTTTCTTTTAAATTGAGTCATGAGTCAAGTCTCATTGAGTCCTATTTAAATTAAATTTCATTAAGTCTTGTTTAAGTCAAGTTCGGGCCAGTTCAATTGCAAAATCATGAAGGGTTAGTGTCTAGTCAAAAGTCAAAGGGGGCATGGTCTATGGGTTCACCACCAAAGAAGCCACATCATCACATGGAAGCCACCTCCTTGCCACATCACAAGGAGGTTCAAATTCAAGGAAATTTGGCCAAAGAAGAGGGAATTTTGAATTGGCCAACCTCCCCACCCATCTCTCCTACATTCATGGGGATGACCCACCTTTCTAGGAGTTGCATTTTGAATTCAAAAACAAACAAGGCTGCAAAGAAATTCTTATAAGAGTCTTTGGTTTTTGTAAAAAGGGTAGATGATGATGAATGAAGAAAATAACCTTTCTTTTCCAAAGAAGTTCTCTTGCTTGTGATGTTTGGTACCCTATGAGAGGGTAAGGTGTGAGGCCTTGAAGTTTTGATATCCTGTAATCTACAACTCTCCCTCTCCACTCCAAGATCTTGCATGAATTTGGCTTAGAGGAAATCTTCCAAGAGCTTGCCAAGGGTTGCCTCATCAACAACTAGTGCAACAAGGGTTTCTACAACAAACCTTAAAGTAATCCTGCTAAGGAGCCATGAAAGATTCAAGACAAACCTCCACAACCTGTTCCCATCTTGTTTCTTTATTTCTTTTATCCCAATCATAAATTCTCTTCCTAATCCCTCCATCTAATTTTGTTGCAGGATCCCCGGGTTTATTCTTGAGTTCCAAAGAAGGAGGTTGCATTTGCTAAGAACTAGAAAACCTACCTAGGGTAATTTCCTTATCATCTAGAATCCCCCCCTGAGTGTATAATTCAAGAGAGTAGTTTAATGCCTGGAAGCCCTCTTATGAACTCTTTCAGATCTGAAATTGGTAAGGTGAATTAGCTCTAATCTGAGTGGTTTCCTAACCACTAAGATCCTTCTCTCTTAATTATCTTGAATAGAACAAATTTTAGGGTTTTGTGTAACATTTCAGAATTTCCTTTATTTACATCTAGGTTATTTGCTTTGAATGGCTAACTCTTATTGCTTTGTTTTCATTTGAGTTTTACTAATTTGATTAAGAGCATGTCATTCCCATTGTTTTCTGCATCAATATTCTAGAAAGGAAGATTTTGCTGATGATGATATAGGTACTTTAGAACATGGACTGAAAGACTTGACTCTCAAAGACAAATAATCAAGTGAATCACATGAAGAAGAGGTAAGCAAAAATCATGATGATATACCCAAGGGATGGAGGTATGTACAATCACACCCTAAAAAATTAATTATAGGAGACCCATCTTAAGGTATTAAAACTAGATCTGCACATAGAGATGTATATGATTTAATTGCTTTTGTTTTGCATGTAGAACCACACAATATAGAAGAAGCTAAAATCGATCCTAATTGGATGTTAGCAATGCATGATGAATTAAACTAATTTAGGAGAAATAATGTTTGGACCATAGTAGAAAGACCTAATGACTATCCTGTTATAGGTACTAGGTGAGCTTACAGAAATAAATTAGATGAAGATGGAAATGTAATTAGACATAAGGCTAGACTGATTGCACAAGGATATAATCAAGAAGAGGGAATATATTTTGATGAAACTTATGCACCGGTAGCTATGTTAGAAGACATTAGATTGCTACAAGCTTATGCATATTTTATGAACTTTAAATTATTTTAAATGGATGTAAAGAGTGCATTTTTGAATGGATTTTTATCCGAAGAAGTTTTTGTTGAGCAACCATCGGGTTTCATTGATCACACTTTTTCCAACCATGTTTTCAAACTGAATAAAGCTTTGTATAATCTGAAACAGGCACCTAGAGCCTGGTATGATAGACTAAGTAAGTTTTTAATTATAAATGATTTTGTTAGAGGTAGTGTTGATACCATACTGTTTATTTAAAGAAAGAATAATGATATTTTAGTTATTCAAATATATGTTGATGATATTATCTTTGGATCTACTGATGAATCTTTGTATCAAGATTTTGCTAAGCTAATACAGGGAGAATTCAAAATGAGCTTGATGGGTGAGCTGAGTTACTTTCTTAGACTTCAAATCAAACAAACTAAAGAAGGTATCCTAATCAATTTGGCCAAGTACATCAAAGAGATTATCAAAAAATTTGGCATGGAATCAAGCAAAGAAAATGGAACACCCATTAGTCCTGCATGTAGACTTGATTAAGATGAAAATAGCACAAACATTGATCAAAAGCTTTACCAAGGTATGATCGGTTCATTACTTTATTTGACAGCTAGTAGAATTGATATATTATTTAGTGTTTGTATGTGTGCACGTTTTCAATCTAGTCCTAAAGAGTCACATATCATAGCTATTAAGAGAATCATTAAATATCTGAAAGGCACATGTAATGTAGGTTTATGGTATTCTAAGCACACATCATTGAAATTAATTAGTTATTCTGATGCTGATTATGGAGGATGTAAAATAGATAGAAAAAGCACAAGTGGCACCTGTCAATTTCTAGGTGTTAACTTGATCTCTTGGCACTGTCGCAAACAAAACTCTGTAGCACTATCTACTGCTAAGGCAGAATGTGTGGCTGCTGGGAGCTGTTGTGCTCAAGTGTTGTGGATCAAGCAACAACTAGAAGATTATGGTGTTGTCCAACCTAAAATTCTTATCAAATGTGACAATACTAGTGCTATTAATTTATCCAAAAACCCAATTCAGCACTCACTAACTAAGCACATTGAAATTCGACATCATTTTATTTGTGATCATGTTTTAAATAATATTGTTTAGCTAGAATTTGTATCCATTGAAGATCAACATGCAGATATTTTTACTAAACCACTTAGTCTAGATAGATTTGAGAAAATTAGAGGCGAATTAGGGCTATATGACCCATTCTGAACACTTTTTGACCTAATTTTTGAAAAATAAGGAAAAATTATCTAGATGATTCAAATTTTTCTCTAGAGCATAGGACAGCCTATTTGTATGTCTAGAAACCTATAGAAACTGATTTTGACCCTTTTTGACTTTTAGATTGCCTTTTGGCTTGAGCCGACTCGAGTCAATAGGGTGCTCGGCGAGTCGACTTGAAGGTCAGGCTGAATGTTTTTAAATAGGGTTTCCGTGTTTTGGTTTCATTGTATTTTTAGGTTTTAGCCATTTCCACTTAGCCGACTCCACATTCCATTCTAGGAAAACATCCAAAAACACTCTTAAACCCCTCCAATCTCTTAATCCGAGCTAGATGGCACCCCGCAAAGCCGTTCCTAAGAAACCCTGGCGGGTGGTTCGGACCATCATGGAAGAAAGGAGAACCAAAAGGCTCTTGGACACCTCAAATCCAGAAAAGGAACTATCGATTGAGCAAGAACAAGAGCCTCAAGCACCTTGAACAGTAATTCTTATGGGAAATCATCAGGTAACCTCGGGTAGGTGCATTGATTTTAGCTTCTTGGAGCAAGAACAGTTGCGTATTGGGGATTGGATAGAGAAATAGGGTTGGAAGAATTTTTGTCTATTGAATGTTCCTACATATCCTAACTTAGTCCGACAATTCTTTGAAAATATGTCGTTGGGCGCATTTCATTTGGAAGGAACTATTAAAGGGAAGCATATAGAGATTAGTGAGCAAAAACTATCATGTATTTTGAATATTCCAAAGGAAGGTGAATTCTATTTGGTTTTAAAAGAGAAGATGAAGACCCTTAGACTCATACTAGAAAGATCTAATGTGAAGGGTGTTGTGAATGTTAGTGCCAATCAGTTGTCATTAGAGATGAGGCTGTTGCACAACATTATCAGTAGGATTTTCTTGCCTCGGACCGGGTGATTTGATTGGGTCGGAGAGCGTGACCTAGTGTTTATGAGATGTCTGATTGAGTGGGAGGCCCTCAACTTACCGTTTATCATGCTCTCACAGATAAGGGAGGCAGCTCGTAGGGCACGAGCCTGTCTACCATATGGGATGGTCTTTACACTATTATTTTAGGATGCCCTGGTAGATCTGACATGAGAGGATTGCCGACTACTGCTGCACACTGACAGGTATACCGTGAAATCCCTTACTAGAATGGGATTCATTAAAGTAGATGGCCATTGGATTTGGAAGACCTCAGGTGTTCCGATTGCACACTCGGATGATTCAGAGGATGACACTCAGGCAGTACATGGACTTGGTGAGGAGGCAGATACACAGGCTGATGAGGCTGGACCGTCACAGCCAGCTCCTACCACATCTCAATCACCAGTTATGAGATCTGCAGCTGTTGGACCTAATGCAGACAATAGACTTCAATGAATCTTGGAGGAGATATCATGTCTCAGATCAGACACTGATAGCAGGATTACTCTACTACAGTCTGAGATGCAGTAGAGATATCATGATGTTATGACCTTACTGAGACAGCTTTCTGCAACTAGCCAGCATGTACCATCAACTTCAACAGCACCTGGCACTGGCACTGGCACTGATCGAGAGCAGGGACAGGCAACATATTCCAGTGATGTACCTTCTCATGCCACACCTGCTGATGCTGAGCCCGAGGCTGGTATTGAGGCTACAGGATCTGAGGTTGGACAGACTTCAGCTACATAGATACTTTCTACCACTAGCACCTTGGCATTATCCTTTGATCCACCAACTGTTAGACCCACTCCCATCATTATATCTTCAGAGTCCAAAGCCAAAACTAAAGTGTCTAGGACTACCACTCCTACTAGGACTAGGATTAGAGATCTTAGACCCAGATTTCCTAAGTTCAAGCCTAGTCCAGGAATCTTAGAAGTTGGTTCCTCCTCCGATGTGGAAGAACCTACCAGTGATGATCCTAGCCCATCTTTTTGATGTTTAGGCTTTTATCTTGATGTTTTTAAAACTCTATACTTTTTACATTTTGGTTGTTGTGATACAATTTTGTAGTGCAAAGGCATATCTATAATGTATCACCTATGTACTCATTTTCATGTATATACATATCACTTTTTTATGCTACATGTCTATTTTTGTTATGATTGAATTATTTTGATTGAATATTCTCTTCTATACCTTTTGTTGATGACAAAAAGGGGGAGAACAGAGATTGTGCATGATGCAAAAGCCATAATATGAATGTTCAACTTACAAATTTATATGAAAATTTGAAAAGGCTATATTATGAAAATATGAATGTTGATTCATGTGATTCATGAAAATTTGATGAAACTTAAAAGCAATGCTATTACAAATAGTAAGGGGGAGTTTTACTTAAGTATTATCATGAAATTTACTTCAATGTTTGGAAATTTTATAAGTTTCGATATGCATTGTATAGATGATACTCCTGATACATTATGTGTTAATACACTATGTTTCAATACCTATTGCTCATATGATATAGATAATACAGTGTATCGATACATATGATACTTGGTGTGAATAGTATTCAATTCTATACATTTGATATATATGATACATTGTGTCACACTGTGTTGATACAATTGATACTTAATCTATGTGATACACATCATGTCCAATATCATTTGATAAATTTGAATATACTGTAATTGTAAAGTGTTTTTAAATTTTAATCATGCCCAGTGTTTTGTCATCATCAAAAAGGGAGAGATTGTTGACCCCTGAAATGATTTTGATGATCACAAAATATTGGAGCATGTATTTGATACTAACACTTTCAAATTGTTTAAGAGGTTTTGCAGGAAATTAGTGATCTTCAGTTTAAAAAAGTTTTCAAACTGATTTGAGGGTAATGCAATTTTGTATAAAGCTTTATGAACTTGAACTTGTAAAAGCCCTCATTTTATTAATCTTGTAATCTTATAAAATGGGCCAAAAATTGTAAAAAATTAAAGGTATGTAGATTAGCTTGTATTTGATTTAATGTTGAAGAGTTTTGGAGAAGCTTGAAGCATTTTTTTGAAGATTTGCAAGAGCTGACTCTTGGATCAAGATCTGATTCTTTGTAGCACGGCACGGAAAAAGTCTCAATGTTTTAGCATCAAGAGCTGACTCCTACCCTAAGAGCTGACTCGTCCAGAGTTATGAATTTTGAAGGTCTGAGAAGTCAAGCTGACTCTGCCATGAAGAGTCGACTCTAGGTGTTCATCATTTTGACTTGACTGAAGGCAAGAGCCGACTCCAACCAGAAGAGCCGACTCCTACAGAATTTCATTTTGGGCTGTTTGAGACTTCGAGCCGACTCGTGGACCTCGAGCCAACTCGTGGACCTCGAGCCGACTCGTGGAGCCATTTTCTGCACTCCGACGGCTAGATGCTGAAGTTGATTTTTGAACTCCAATTCATCTCCAACAGCTCTTTCATGAATCCCTAGGCCCTACAACGGCCATATCTCTTGGAAAACTATAAAAATGATTGTTTTTGAAGGATTAAAAAATATAAGAGCATTATTGAGGAATTATCTTGAGATATTAAAGAGCTTTCAAGTCCTTTCATCTACCTACCTCAAAAGAACCTTCAAGATAGGATTCAAAGCTTCAACGACTCTACTCCATCATTGAATCCACTCACTGAAGAAGGAAAGAAGTAGCTTGAAGAGCATTAAAGAGCATTCAAAGCTAGGCTTCATTTTGATCTACATCGGCAATACCTAAACAAACTTGGTTTGTTATAGTTGCTTGTTTATCATTTCTCTATCATTGTTCTCTCTAAGAACAGCAAGGGGCTGTATCTTAAGAAAAGGTTGAAGGTTTTAATGTGAAGCTTATAAAACCTAAGTTGGATTCTTGGTGATCCATATATAAAACCAAGTGTTTGGGTTTTCTTTGGTGATCCCATTTAAAACAAAAGGGAGTTAGGGTTTCTTTGGTGATCCCGGTAAAACCAAAGTGTATAGTTTTGGATTGTGAGCCTGGTAAAACAATCCGACTATATTCCTGTTTGAGGGATATAGTGGAAATCCCAAGTATTTTTGGGTAGTGGACGTAGGAGTCGGTTGCTCCGAACCACTCTAAACTTCTTTGTATTTGTGATTGTGTTCTTGTTACTTTATTGCTTTTACTTAATTACTTCTGCATTGCATATTGCACTACAACACAAAAAGAATTTGAAAGTGCACATAATTATGAAAAGTTTTTAATCCCAATTCACCCCCCTCTTGGGAATCCTCTTGGGCAACAATATACCTGCAGTGTTTTGGGATAGATGGAGGTAAAAATGTCATCCAGCCCACATTTCCTTATTGTCTGTCAATCCTTTCAAAAAATATTGGTTTTTAGTAGGGTCTTAGCTAGTCTTGGGTTATCGACACCGGCATCAACAGCATATACATTGAAGCCCCCGAAGCCTTTCTCATTGGTGACTTGTGATTCAGGTCCAGTTTGTGGCTCGGACATTATCTTAGTAATCGGAGCCTTGCCTTTATCCTTCTGGCTAGGCTCCACAGATGGTATAGTGGTAGACAGTGCCATTGGCTACTTAATGGATGTGTGCGGTTGCTTTGATGAGAAACCCGCCAACACTTTCTTCGAAGAACGCTCTAATGAAGGAATGCTATCATTGTCAGAGGTGGACTCCACAAATATAGAGATTTTATCCCCGACGGGAACCTTTGAAGGAGCATATGAATAGGTCCTCTTTGTACCCCTTCATTGTGATCTCCTTAAAGAGTCCACTGCCGCCCTCTTCTTGATGACCTGCTGGAGCCTTCCAATGTTTGGCTTCATCCTGATGTCTACGAAGGACAAAGGATGTCAAAATCTATTAATTAAGAAGAATGGAGGAACTGGCGGAAGATGAAAATTGGGATAAAAGACTACTCAGAAATGCAAAAATGCAAAGGGCAGAAAAGATTTAACCCTCAGTGACAAAGCCCTCTTATATAGGAGGCACCAATAGCCCATATTTCTCGTTCAAACCTTGAACAACACTTTGTTCATGCCATGTGTGTACATTTCAATCGATGAGAGATGAGGTGATGATCTCGACTAATGAAAAGGTGGTTGAAAGAAATCAAAGGACCACAACCGATCCAATTTTGAAGGCATGTAACTTTAATGACTCTGATCGATGTGACCCCCTGATCTGAATAATAACTTCCTCATCAATGAAAATGCGACATCTAGCAAGGACGGTACATCCCATTAGTGGGTGATTAAAACAATCAATAGAAGCCGAGATTCATCATTATTGGGAAATACCTCTTCTCTCTCTCCATTAAAGAAGCTTATCTTTTCTCCATATACAATAAAAAAGAGGGAAAAGGGAACAATTCATTGCTACCCCTTATTAACTCCCATTGTTTGGGATATCGGAGTTTACTTTTGAATTCGAGAGTTAGGGGGCGAGTGTTACGATGAACCAAACAGATCAATTTAGTCAAGGCCGATATCCTTACTGAAAGGAATCCGATGACTTCATACTCAGAGAATTTTTCTCAAAATGGGAGTTATTATGTTCGATGATTTTATACTTAGAGAAATTTTTCTCAGAATCGGAGGTATTGGATAGCCAATTACTTTATACTTAGAAAATTTCTTTGAAGAGCTACACAATTATACAACATGGAAAGAAAAAGTCTTCTTCATTCATTACAAAAAGAGTATATTTACACTTCGGTTCAGACAAAAACAAAAGGAAGAAGAAGGTACAAAAACTTACTCATCTACTATTAGGATGACCTCTGAGTTGGCCAAGGAAGGAAGCTCTTCTGATTAGATCGGAGCTTCTGGATCAACTACAATCGGGGCCTCTTCTGGTTGCCTCAGAACTTCTTCGGCTTTGGCTTCACGCTCAGGTTCTTCTTTGACCTTGTATAGTTGGATGTTGGAGAGGTCTAAGTTTGGATACAACTCACAAACCTCTTTAACATAATCGTTGAAACCTACCCGGTAGCTGACCACTCCCGATTTAGTTATTTCATCCTTGAAGTTAGAAGATTTCTTGTAATCTTTAATGGCTTAGATAACCTGTTCCCTCATAGACTCTACTTCCTTGACCACCTCTTTGGTCTTCTTCTAGCATTCCTTGTCTGAGTGCTCCAAGGAATGGATCTTCTTCTTCTTCTTTCGAAGCTTTGCCTCCTATTCAGATATCTTTAGCTGGCCCTTTTTCAACTCGGCCTTCAACGTCTGAACATCGGTAATGCTCTTATTCAGTTTCTCCTCCATAGCTGCTTTCAACTCTTCAGCCAATTCCTTTTCGGCTTTCATCGATTGCTATTCTTCTTAAAGGCTATTGATGATACCAGTGAATCCTGCATGCCTTCCTTTAGTAGGGTCACCTCGTGGATTAGCTGCACCAGACAATGAAAGGAGGAATGGTTAGTTATGTTAACCTCCATTATAAAGGAATGAATGAGAGGAAAGATGCTTACTCTCAGAATGTTTGAGAAAGCTGAGTCACCGACCTGCTCGAGTCGGTGATTCCCAAGCTCTTGGGAGGAGCATGGCCTTCAGTAGCTTCTTGGCCAGCATAGGGTTCTCCAAACCCCACCCATCTAAGAAGACTACAAAATCTACTTTGTACTCTCTATCAACGGGAGTATCTCTTCCCCACTCCTCTTCGGCCTGACAAGCCTTGCCTTTGTCCCGAAAAAAGAGTCAAGCTGCTAGTACATTGATGACAGGGGCAAGATTCGGCCATCCTGGAGTCTGAATTGGAGTAGAGCCCCTTGAGTGGAGCTTTGACAAAGGCACATCAACTTCCTCCGAAGTCATCCTCATTGGGATGCTTCTCGAGGACTCTTCGGCCCGAGCCTTTTTTCGACCCTTCGACCCCTCCGAAGGGACCGGCGCCGGTCTCTTCCTTGTAGCCTGACAAAGCATGCTGAGATCCGGCTTCATCTTCCCACCTACAAATAGAAGAGACTATAGAGATCAGCTAATAGAATACACAAGAAGCTAAGTGGAACAAAGACTGACTACAAATTATACTTAAACATGGGAACTCGCTGATTCGAGCGAGATGTAGATTGCGCTCTCTCAATAGTTCTCCAACTAATAGGATTTCGAACCCAGACATCATATCGAAGTTCGCTTGGTTGGCCCTCAGAACCTTTTTACTAGCATTGGCATCCAATCAGGGTTCTCTCCACTCCGTATTGAAACCCCAAGCTTGAGAAGATAAGATGAAGAAGAAACCGGGTTTCCACCCGTGAATGGCGGATAGTAACCCTTTAATCAGTTTCTGACCAAGACGAGGGCTGATGACCCACCACCCCTGGCCATGAACATCCTTCTTCAAAATGAAGAGGGATGTAAATAATGAGGTCCTAGGCACTATGTTCAGAATGTCATGAAGGACTAAAATGCCACAGATACTCTGAATGCTATTCGAAGTCAACTATGCTTGAACTACATGGTATAGATTAAAAATTTTGATTAAAAATGGAGGCAAAGAAAATCGAAGACCAGCATTTAGGTGGTCTTCGTACATCAAAATTGCACCATGAGGAGGATGATTTGCCCTTTCATCAGGTTTGGAAAGCATCAATGGAAGACTCTCTAGAATATGGTAACACTCCCTAAGATAGGCTAGTCTGGAAAGGGACTAGGAACAGACAAGGGATTCTGGTTTGGACTCGTTGCTACTCCTCTCAGAACTTGTAACACTAGAGGAACCCCCTTCTTCCCTACTAGCTAGAATCCCATCGATGGCGGGGACTCGTAGGGATCTAAACATGATGGAAGAAAGGAGGAAAGGAGAAAAATTCTACCTATGGAAGGAGTGGGTAGCCTGAGAAGAAAAAGAAGGTCTGGAGTGACTAAGGGAGAAAGAAGATTTTCAGGGGAACGAAGAAGTCCATCTCTTGAAGCAAGTACCCTTTATATAGAAGATAGCAATGATTCAGTTGATCTCCTCGGAAGACTAAAAACATCTCCAATCATGCCACGTATGAGCGATGCCGATCATGGATACGAAGTCCTAAAGGACATCGATCAATTCGACGAGAGGAAAACCAACCTTGAGTCAGAATCCATGGGAAAGCAATCAATGGCCGAGACAAGGTTTCCATGAGATACTAGATGAATGTGATAATGCCACATCACTCGATCCTCGCTAAAAGATAGAGTCTGCCAAAATCCTTATAACAGGAAAAATCGACACGACTCTCAAATCCATGCATTTCTCCAAGAATCAATAGGAGCCCGAAACCTGTCAAAGGCATGATGCTCAAAACAGAAAGTAGTTATTGTGATCAGCTAGGCTAAAGATTTGCCATCATTGGCTATCTTTTCTTCTGCCAAAAGATGACAAAATTTTAATACTCCCATTTTTCAAAGCAATAAATTGGTTTGAAATTTGGAGTGGGGGGGAACTGTTGTGATAAACCGGCTCAAAGAGGTAATTACTGGTTCAGAGATTCAATTGATCCTACCTAGATTGGTCGATCGGATGGATCGACATGATGACACTCCTGACCTCTAATAGGAGAATGGATCAATACTATGCTTCAGCTAGTAATGACCTACAACTTGAGATCGGCCTTCAGCAAAAGTCGATCCATAATACAATACACACTTTGAAGCAAATAGCTTCGAAGTAAATGGTTGGTCTACAATCAGCCCTCTCCGAAGAGTATGACTCTGAAGTAAATAGCTGATTTATAGCTAATAAAATGACTGTAGATCAACTCCGAAGAGAATGGCCTTCGAACAAAAGCCATCAAGAATGGACTTGGTTGCTATAACTAACCACTCATGTGTCTAACAGCCATGGCTTCAGTAAGATGAGGATGTGGGACTAATATGCATGCAATTTTTTTTGTATATTTTATATGTGGGGTTAGGTGATTAATTCATGAATTTCAAATCAAAATTAGTTGTAGGAAATTTTGTTTGAATTTTTAAAGCCAAGCATGCAGATTAGAACCTAGAAAAGTACTAAAGAAGGATCGCCGGGGCTGAGAAGCCTCGGTTAGGGCAAGTTCTCCTACAATATATTTACTGGAGGTAGAGGGGGTGTACCTGACAATGTTTGAAGTAATTGGTGAAGATCGCAGTGAAGGGATCTCTCGTTCCTCGATGGATGCGGCCTGGAAAACCGAGCCAAAGACTCGCGGATACCCGGCTTTCTACTTGGTGGTCCGATTGAGGCTTGGCTGGAGTTGTTGGATTTGTAGGAACTCGGGGACCTGCAAATGACCAGTCAGGGGTTAGAAAACTCAAAAGAGATCAAGAAAATAAAGAAAAATAGCAAAGGAAAGAAAGTTTTGGAGGGGCTAGAAGGATGTTTGGCGGCAGGAAGATGATTGCAAACACCGGGAAGAAGAACTCTCAAACCCCTTTATGCACACAGCAGGGTAATCACACAAAACAATATAAGAACTCAAGGTTTATTTCATATATCAAAATCTCCCTTCATACAAAAGGCTAGGGTCCTTTAAATAGACCCTTAATTTTGGGCTCCAAGTAAGGGCACATAAGTCTTTACATAAGAATCATTTTCCCTCTCAAACCCTAGCTAAAAAATAAGGAAACATTAGGTAGAAAAATCAATAAAAACTTTCTTGACTTGGCCAACACTCCAAGATGCCTAGGGGGGCGTGTTGGGCTTCTAGGAGTAGCAAGAGGCCAGCCCAAAGGGGCTCGGGCGCATGGGTTTGGGCCTCTAGAAGCTGGGGTAGCCTGGTTGCTAGGTAGCAGGAATATTCCCTGATATCTTGCTTCTTAGGGTCTTGGACTTGGCGCCTGGGCTTGATTTATTTGGGCTAGGATTCAGATGGACCTCTAAAATCATGGATGCCTTGGTCTATGAATATATTTTGGCATATGGAAGGGAATATGGGCATCTGGAGGGTATCTGCAAGGAATCAGGGTTTCTTATTTTCCTCCTGGGGTCTTCAAATCATCAAGCTGGGTTGGACTTGGGCTAAACATCCATGTCTTCAATCTAGTTGGACTTGGTCTTCACTTGTATGATGTGGTCTTGAGTCGTCAGTATGCTTGGACAGGACTCAAAAAATAAAATTAGCTCAACACGAGCTGACTAGCATTGGACTGAACTAGCTCAACATGAGCTGACTAGTACAGAACTGAAATAACAACTCAAAAGACTCAAATAATAACTAAAATAGACTCAGATGGGCTAATCCCTTATTACAGATGGACTCATAAATTATTGATCAATTCACAGAGGGTTGAAAAGCCTCTATCTTATTCTGGTGCTTCCGGTGTCCCCACCAATTCTCCCGGGTTGGGAGGAACTCGACCCTGTCGAGTGAAGATCAAGCTGGCTCACATATCTCTCGACGAGGTTTGGGTTGAGGTGCTGCAAGTCCTCTTGAGAAATCCACGAATCATCCAACTCTGGTCAGCCTTGCCATCGGACCAGGAAGCGTTGATAGTCACGGCCCTGGGTCGTGATGGCTTGATCGTCCAGGATACGCTCGATCCATTCTCCTCTCTCAGGCCAATTTGTTAGTGGACACTCTAGGTTAGGATCACTCACAATGAAAAGGGACAGGTCCAAAGGCCTAACTAGATATCGCTACCGGTTTTCTTTACTCAACCAGGTCTATAATATTGAAGGTAGAACTAATGCCCAAATCCGAAGGCAAGTCTAACACCTAGGCATTTGATCCAACCTTCTCTATCGCTTTAAAAGGTCTGGCTCTACGAGCATGAAGCTTCTTTTAGGCCTAAGCCTAACCAAGATAGAATCCACTACATCAAATTCTTTGATCCATCTCCGGGAATTAGCTAGTTTTTTTAAGATTAGTGCAGGTGGTGAACATGCTAGGCACATGCAGACTCCTAACAAGATGATGCAAAGGACTCAAACTAACACCTAATAGACTCGACTTTCCATTCCTATCGAAGGAAATTTATTAGACTTTTACGGGCCTAAACCTAAGAGACTATAGACTCTCTAGGTCTGACACTAGTGTGGTGTGCACAAGAGTATTTACAATGGACTCCAAGCAAATGCCAAAGGGTATGCCAGAAGTATAATGCAAACCTAACATGCGTAATGAATGCATGCAATATGCTAATCTCAACTAAATGCAATCTAGTGATCCTAGAAATGCTGGAGATGTCTGGAAAGGGTAGAAAATAGGAAGTGGGTTCAGAATTAGTTTGGTAGGGTAGAGAAAAAGGTTCCGGGTTAGTTGGATACAGTAGGATAAAAGAAGGCATGTCAGGGACTAATCCTAAACTAATGAGGCTAAACTTACGGGGTTGCGGTATATCTATGGGGTTTACATAATGGAAGGATGGGTTATTAATCTCAGAGAAGAGGTCCTTAATGGAAACTATAGGAGGAGGCTCATCCTGAGGGTACTGATTCAAAGAGATCATGTCCTTAATAAATTCTTCAGGTTCTTGTATTTTAGGACTAGACTCTATAATTTGGCACTCCTCTATGGTTTCCTCAGGTAAGGATCTAGTAGCAGTACCTAGGTTCTCTTCCTCTATTTGTTCTTCCACTATAGCTTTAGATTGGAGGTGGTCAAGGTCATCTAGCTTTGGGTTGGTTTCTACCTGGGTATCTACTAGGTCAGCTAATTCGAGGTCTACTAAAGGTGTCTCCTCTTCTCCTACATACTCATCCACTAGGCTCGCATCAGCTTTATACACTTCCGCGTTAATGTAAGCCTTGTCAATCTCAGGAATGGTTGGAGAAGGTTGGCTAGGAGAAAATTGGCTAGGTCCTGATTTCTGATTATAGACACTAATCCTAGTAGGTTCAGGTTGCCTAAGGGGTAGTGGCTCACTACTGGGCTCATATTTAGGGGTACTAATCCTATGGGGTTCAAGTTGACTAAGGAAAAACTTACTAGTACTAGATTGATACTTAGGGGTTGTGGGCTCCCTAGGCTCATAGGACAAGGGTGCAGATCTATGGGTCATGGGATTATAAGATCTGGGGTCATAGGATTTGGGTTCAGCTCTATGGGTCTTGGGTCTACTGGACTCATGGGATATGGGTTCGTAGATTCTAGAGTCAGAGGATTTGGAGTCATAAGATCTATAGGTTGTGGGTATACTAGGCTTATAGAGAGAGGGTAAATAGGATCTATCTTCCTGGTTTACAAAATCCTGATTGGGTCTTCTAGGACTAACCTTAGGGATTGGGTCATGACGAAGGGCTCTCCTAGGTTCAGCCTCAAGGCATGGATCAGGGTTTGGGATCCTCCTTGGTTCAGTATCACAGTATGGGTCATGACGATGGGCTCTCCTAGGTTCAACCTCTCAGTAAGGATCTTGGTTTGGGATCCTCCTAGGTTTAGTATCATAGTATGGGTCATGACGATGGGCTCTCCTAGGTTCAATCTCACGGTAGGGATCAGGGTTTGGGGTCCTCCTAGGTTCAGTATCATAGTATGGGTCATGATGATGGGATCTCCTAGGTTTAACCTCACGGTAGGGATCAGGGTTTGGGGTCCTCCTAGGTTCAGTATCATAATAAGGGTCATGATGATGGGCTCTCCTAGGTTCAACCTCATGGTAGGGATCAGGGTTTGGGGTCCTCCTAGGTTCAGTATAATAATAAGGGTCATGGCGATGGTCTCTCCTAGGTTCAACCTCACGGTAGGGATCATGGTAAGGGGTTCTCCTAGGGTTGGGCTCCTTATATGGGTTAGAGTATTGGGTTATCCTAGGATCGGACTCCCTATATGGGTCAGAGTAGTGGGTTCTCATAGGGTTGGGCTCTATGGTTTCACTGGGTTGAGTTGGGTTGAGGCTGTTGGTCTGGGTCAACTGAGTCATTTGGGTAATTAACTTGGTAGACATCTGGGCCATTTGGTCTATAAGGGCTTGAATCCTAGCTTCCTTCTTATCCATGGGTTCAGGGAGATGGTGGATGAGATGGGACTCCTGATCTAATGCTCATGCAAGACTCGATCAAACCGACTACAGCTATCTAGACCTAGAGTCCAAAACTGGATGCTCAATCAGGGTGGCAAACTAGCCTAAAATAACCCTGTACTCAGCCAGGCAGGTGTAAGGGGATTGTTAGGTCCCTGATTGCCAATCATAGACACCAATCAGAGATTAGCCAGGTAGGCGGACCAGCACACAAGCCCTTCGGGATTGAATTCCTGAACCACCATTCTAGACACTGAGCACAAGGCACATACAGATTAGCTTGACACAATGATCTGACACTTAGCCCGGACCCAACCAGTTGGTGTCCCTAGCCCACTAGGGCAAATTAAGTCTAATCGATGTTAGGTTATGGCTTGGGACTGAATGCAAGGGATGTGCTTTTGGGCTAAGGAGAGGTGATCAAATCCTCCCCCCATCCGATATAGCAAGAGTGCCCTTAAAAAAAAATTATACAATGATGGCAGGCAGATAAGGATGCAAATTAGGGTTTAGATATTTTTTTTTTGGTATTTTTGGAGAATATATATATTTTTTTATGTTGGTATTTTCTTAAATAGAAGAAAACTTGCAAATTATGGCCTAATATGCAGGAAACATACTAAAATTAAAAGATATGGAAAAGATGCTAAACAAAACTCTAAAACTTCCAAACTTGTCTTGCTGAAAAAAACAGAGCCAAATATTTGTAGGCTGTATTTCGGCTTGCAGAAAATTCACAGGACAAAATAAAATCTACAAAAAATTTGAAAATTATTGTGAATTATGATAAATCTAGAAAAATAAATTTTAGAATTTTTGAAGTCTTGTTCAGGGAGAAATAATTTAAATAACATAGTATATATGGACCGAAAAATTGCAGAAAACAAAACCTAATCTATGCTCTGATACCAAATGATGCGGGACTAATATGCATGCAATTCCTTTTATATGTTTTATATGTGGGGTTAGGTGATTAATTTCTAAATTTCAGATCAAAATTAGTTATAGGGAATTTTGTTTGAATTTTTAAAGCCAAGCATGCATATTAGAACCTAGAAAAGTAATAAAAAAGGATCGCTGGGGCTGAGAAGCCTCGGTTAGGGCAAGTTCTCCAACAATATAATTACTGGAGGTAGAGGGGGTGTACCTAACAACGTCTGAAGTAACCGATGAAGATTGCAGTGAAGGGATCTCTCATTCCTCGATGGATGCGGCCTGAAAAACCGAGCCAAAGACCCGTGGATACCCGGCTTTATGCTCGGTGGTCCGATTGAGGCTTGGCTGGAGTCGTTGGATTCGTAGGAACTCGGGGACCTGCAAACGACCTGTCAGGGGTTAGAAAACTCAAAGGAAATAAAGAAAATAAAGAAAAATAGCAAAGGGAATAATGTTTTGGAGGGGCTGGAAGGATGGTTGGCGGCATGAAGATGGTTGCAAACATCGGGAAGAAGAACTCTCAAACCCCTTTATGCACACAGCAGGGTAATCACACAAAACAATATAAGAACTCAAGATTTATTTCATATATCAAAATCTCCCTTCATTCAAGAGGCTAGGGTCCTTTAAATAGACCCTTAACCTAGGGCTCCAAGTAAGGGCACATAAGTCTTTACATAAGAATCCTTTTCCCTTTCAAACCCTAGCTAAAAAATAAGGAAACATTAGGTAGAAAAATCCCTAAAAATTCTTTTGACTTGGCCAACACTCCAAGGATGCCTAGGGGGGCGTGTTGGGCTTCTAGGAGTAGCAAGAGGCCGGCCCAAAGGGGCTCGGGCTCATGGGTTTGGGCCTCTGGAAGCTGTGGTGCCCTGGTAGCCAGGTAGCAGGAATATTCCCTGGTATCTTGCTTCTTAGGGGCTTGGGCTTGGCGCCTGGGCTTGATTTCTTTGGGCTAGGATGCAGATGGACCTCTAAAATCATGGATGCCTTGGTCTATGAATATACTTTGGCATCTGGAAGGGAATCTGGGCATCTAGAGGGTATCTGCAAGGAATCAGGGTTTCTGATTTTCCTCCTGGGGTCTTCAAATCTTCAAGCTGGGTTGGACTTGGGCTAAACTTCCATGTCTTCAACCTGGTTGGACTTAGTCTTCACTTGTATGATATGGTCTTGAGTCTTTAGTATGCTTGGACAGGACTCAAAAAAATAAAATTAGCTCAACATGAGCTGACTAGCATTGGACTAAACTAGCTCAACATGAGCTGACTAGTACAGAACTGAAATAACAACTCAAAAGACTCAAATAACAACTAAAATGGACTCAAATGGGCTAATCCCTTATTATAGATGGACTCATAAATTATTGATCAATTCACAGAGGGTTGAAAAGCCTTTGTCTTATTCTGGTGCCTCTGGTGTCCCCACCAATGAGGTAACTAACCTTTGACAATAACTATAATTAGTTGATGAGAAGTTAGATTAACTAACTTCTCTGATAGAAATTAAGAAGATCTAACTACTTTTAGTTACAACGATACCTACAAAAAGTTATAAGAGGGGACCTTCGAGGTAAGCCATTCCATGCAAATCTAAGCCGGTCCATGACTAGCTTGTGCTATGCAGAACTGACTCTCCACTCATTTCATCTCACTTTCTTTCTTTGGGCTCTCCATTCTATGGCCTAAACTCTTCAAACATAGGCATCGGAGTATCCCCTATCAGAGAAAATCCAATCATCGGTTTGTTTTGCAGGAGTCCAAGGAGGTGAACCGGCGACCCAGGCACTCCATCCAGTCCATGGAGATCGGCATCAACAAGACCCATAGTGGTATATACTCTACATTGGTCGGATAACATGCACTTTGATTAAGGAATCAGCGAGCCTTGCTAACCACCCCTAACGTACTCGACCAAAAGTCTTGGAGTGGGTGATAGCAAAGGCAAACTCTTATAACTCGACACATCAGAAAGCCCTACTGACCATCCCCAAGGTGCTTGGTCAGAAGTCCTAGAGTGGTTGATGGCAGAGGCCAACTCCTATACCCGAAGGAATTAACAAGCCCTAATGACTACTTTCAAGGTGCTCGGCTAGAAGTCTTAGAGTGGGTGACAATGAAGGCCAACTCTTATACTCTTAAGGCATCAATGAGCCCTACCGACTGCGCCCAAGGTCCTCGGTCAGAAGTATTGGAGTGAGTGATGGTAGAGTCCAATTCCTATATCCTTAGGCATCAGCAAGCCCTACTAAACACCCCCAAGACTCTCGATCGAAAGTCTTGCAGTGGGTGATGATAGATGCCAACTCCTATGCCCGAAGGCATTAGTAAGTCCTACTGACTATTTCCAAGGTGCTTGGCCAGAAGTCGTAGAGTAGGTGATTGCAAAGGAAACTCCTATGTCCTAAGACATCAGCGAGCCCCATCGATTGCCCCTAAGAAGCTCGATCAGAATTCTTGGAGTGGGTGTGTTGCCTAGGTGGCTTTCCCAAGAGGGGGTGAATTCAGAATTTAAAAACTTAAAATAAGTATGTGCTCTTTAAAAACTTCTTTGGAGTGTTAAGTGCTGTGGTTCGAATATTAAAAGTGGAAGCAAAAGTAGTTAGAGAAAGCACAACACAAACAAAAAAAAATTTAGTGGTTCGGAGCAACCTGCTCCTACATCCACTACCCAAGATTACCACTTGGGATTTTTACTATATCCCCCACCGGAATACAGTCGGATTGTTTTAACAGGCTCACAATCCAAACCTAACTCCCTTTGATTTTTAAACCAGGCTCACCAAAGAAATCCAATACTTGGTTTTACCAGGATCACCAAGAACCTAACACTTGGTTTTACACAGGCTAACCAAAAACCAATTTGGTTTTTAAACCGGGCTCACCAATAACCCAACAATTTAGAAAAAGAATTGTAAAAAGAAAGCAATGAAATGACAAACAGATGTTGTCGGATGGTTGCCGATGCAACTCAAGAGAAGCCCTATTGATTTCACTTCAATGTACTTGAATGGCTTCTTTAACTTCTTCAATAATTGCTTCAAGCTTTTGATGTGAGTTGGTGAAGACTTGAAGATAATCTTGAATGCTCTTTAGTGCTCTCTTGCTCTTAAGGTTTCTTTGATATTAAAAATAAGCATTCTTCTTTCAAAAGTTATCTCAATTCTTCATTTATAGCTTTCAAACTCTTCTACCAATATTCTCTAAGAAATTTTAAGCTTGAAACACATCTAGAAGTAACCCGTTTTCATGATTTTTTCTTAACTTTTCTTTGGGTTCTTCTTTACATGATATACTTTAACACAACTTATAACAAAAAATAAGATTGTAGGAGTTGGATTTTGACCATATGAATCATCCTACAAAAACATGTAACACACTTGAAGAGTTGTTAGCAAAACAAATACATGCTCCAATGTTTTGTTATCATCAAAATCACTTAAGGGGTCAACAATCTCCCCCTTTTTGATGATGACAAAATATTGGACATGAAAAATTCTCTACAATTACATATATAACTATATTTGAAAGTAAGTATTAACATGTATTAGAGCTAACTGTATTTGACAGTAAGTATTGACGTGTATTAACGCTTTTGTATTAGAAAAACTATACATGTATCGGTGTCAGTGCTTTTATATGTACCAGAGTGTCAGAGCTTGTATGTAACAAAGTTTCAGAGCTAGCACAAACACAAAGTATCAGAGCTTAAGTTTGCAGTCTATCAGAACCTATTAAAAAGTATCAGATCATTTCTAAAAATGTTAGAGTTAATTCTTGAGCTAATTTTTGATGTATTCAGAGTAAATTACAAGTTTTGACTAAAGCCAATCAGTTTCAACAATTTTTCTCCCCCCTTATATATGTTCTTAAAATTTTGAAACATGAAACATTTTCATCTCAATACCATTTTATTTTCATGCACACAGTCATATATGTTCTCCCCCTTTTTGTCAACAATCAAAAAGGTATTCATTTGATTTTTCAAAGCTTAATTTTTGAAATATAATGAGAAAGTTGTTAAGATTTGTTTGAGATAATTTGACTTTCTCATATAAATTTTGATAATCTAATTAAAATTGATCTAGATTTGCATTGTACCAAGTGAAAATATCATTGCAGAGCATTGTACATCCACAATTCATACACAGAAGTAAGATACCAAAAGATGCTTTCATTTCATTTATAGAATTTTCAATCCAAGTTACAAAATATTGAAAGCAAAGATATAATCGATATATTCATTATCACTAGGTACATCTACCTTAGTGCTAGTGGATGGTCCAAAAGGTGGACCGAAAGATGGCATCGAGGCTATAGGATCCATATATTGTTGCTTAGAATCCTGGGGCCTAAGGTGTGGTGCAGGCTGCCTAGGATGTGCAGAAGGTTGAGTAGGTATAGATACAGGCTAAGGTCTAGGAGGAGTGTAGGTATAGGCTGAGGTCTAGGAGTAGCAAAGGATGCAATGACTAAGGTTTGAAGTTCAGTAAGGGTCATCCAAATAGAGCTAAGATGTTCTTTCATTTTCTTAATCCTAGTATTCAGTGCAAGCAATTCAGTAGCATGGGCATTAGAAAAAGCTTCAGCTGACCCCCTGAGTCTACCAAACTCGGATCTCAGTATCCCAATGCTTTTGGTGTAATCTTCTTCCATCTTTTTTCTTTGCTCCATAGAGCCCATTCTGTAGCTCATCTCTCGAAGTTCTATTCTTAACTCTTCATTACTCTGATCAACTAATTTTTTAATGATTTCAGAAGCAGTCTTGAGAGTATATGATATGGGCTGCATGTTAACCTGGGGTACTAGTCTACTGGACTCTATTAGGTCAACTCTAGAGCATAGCTCTTTGACCTCACCACCAATCTGATCTAATTTGCTATCAACTGACTGGCAAAGCTCGTCGAACATAGCAGTCATGGAACTGGTCAGAGTATTAGTCAGTGACCTCATTTGCTGTGCAATGTAATCCTAAGTCATTGAAACACCTGATCTGTTAATAGTTGGTCCCTGTGTAGAAGATCCTAGAGCAGAAGGTGCAGTTAGAACAAATGGCGAGACTAGTACTCGTGGAGAACCAGGTGATGGAGAGAATCTGGGACTCCCATACTCAGTATGCACAGTCTCTACAGCCTCAGTAGTATAAGCAGGCTCAGTCTCAGCAGTGGCAGCAACAAGCACATCAACAATAGGCTTTGAAGTAGTAGTACCAGCAGGCTAAAGTGTAGAAGGTCTAATCGTAATCTCTCTAGGCAGCTCCTCACTATCACTGTCATCCTCACTACTGCTAGAGGCTCCTATAGCTCTTACTTTAGATCTTTTCTTTTTCCAAATTCCTCCATATAGGTGATATCCCTTTTGAAGCAAAGACTTGGAGGAACATGTGTCTGTGTGATGAAGGGGTCTTCCATCTTCCCCATCTAAACTTACTCTTGAGGCCTAAAATAGCAATGTAAGCACCATACCATAGGGTAGACATGCTTTAACTTTTCTTACTGCCTCTCTCATTTGCCTTATCATTATATATGGCAAATTGAGGGCCTCCCCATCAATTATGTGCCCCATAAAACATAGGTCCCTTTCACTGACCCAGTTGAATCTGCTTATCCTCGGAAGAAAAATTTGGCTAATGAAATTATGTAGGAGCCTCACTTCAAGAGATAAAGTATTGGCCATAACATTTCCAACACCACTAATGTCAACCCTATTCAGTACAATCCTGAGGGTCTTCTCTTTATCCTTTAGTACTAAGTGTTTTACAGCCTCTTTTGGCATTTCCAATAGGTTACTCAGCCTTTCCTCGGTGACAATAACTCTTTGTTCTTTCACATTACATTCTATGTGCTGAGCTTCAAGTCGTAGATTTTCATAAAAAGTTTTTACTAGGGTTGGATAAGTTAGCTCATTTAGAGAATAGAAAACGCTCCACCCTAGTTCTTCAATTGAATCACCTATCCGTAACCCTATTTCTTTTAGAAATGAAAAAAATAATCTCCTACCACTAGTTACGGGTCGGTTTGACATGGACATAACCTGTCTCAGAGAAGGAGCTGCAGCCATTTTGATGCCGAACAAATAAAGGGATGCGATGCGGAAGTAAATTGAGATTAACTAATTTTTTTTGTTGTTTTTATATGTTTGTAGAAGTTGGCTTCAAATCAAAGAAAAGTTAACCTAACATTGAAAGATACTAATATGATAATTGAAAGCACAATTTTAAGGAAACTAAATTATCAGAGTAGTTCAGAAGCAACGGATCGCTGGGGGTTGAGAAACTCCCAGACCTAGGGTTTCGCTCCGAACTTTCAACAGAACAGAAATAAAGAGAAGTGATGGTTTACCTAACCAGACAATGATCTTCACAGATTTTGGTGGAAGAACTCTCCCAAGCAGATTGTTGGGTCCTCGGATTCAGATATCTTCGCAATGGATCCTCCAATACTGGTCCTTTGGCGGGTTGGCTTCTCCTGAACTCAAGATCTGGAAGAGAAGAAAAACAATTGATGGAATCAGAGAGTCAAGGGAGAAATTTACCAGGTTGATGAACTTGAAGATTGAAATTGCTGAAAACTGGATTCTCCTGGAAGCTGATGTGATTTTCCTTGGAACTTGCTCTGGATCTGAAGTAGCCGGACTGGATCTGGATGAAGGTGGACGGCCTGGACTTGTAGAGAGAGAGAGGCCGTGGGAGATGGGAGGAGCTAGGGTTTGATGGATTGGAAATAATGAAAGGTGGCTAGGGTTTTGGATTTTTAAGTGGCTAACCTAGGGTTTTGGATAAAGATGGAGATCTCTCACCTCCTCAAGGCTCCAATGGAACCCGGATTACCCCCTCACGGAGCTCAACACTTAGAATAGTGCGGAAGAAGAGAAACCTAGGTCACTCAACACAAGAGAATAGCAAAAATAATTTTTCTTCATTGATTTTTTTCAAAGTTACAAAGAGAGGTCTATTATATAGACCTAAAATTTTCTCCAAGCTTGTACAAATTCCCATGTGGGACTAAACTCCTCCAACCTCTAGATTAGGTAGAAAATCTCCTCTCTTGGCCGACCAAGAGTTCAAAAAAATTTGGGACGGCCATAAAGGAATTTTTTTGGAATTTTTATGGCGCCTTCTTTGGAGTTGGATTTGGATTTGGAGTCCTCTTCTTCTTATGGCATTTCTTCTTTTCTTCCACTCCAAGTTAAGCTCTTTGATTTTGATTTGAACTTCAATTAGGAGTAGGTTGGATGTCCTTCTTTGATTTTTTCTCCAAGAGAAGTCCCTTTCCTTCTTTGCTTAGACAAAATTGGCAGGTATGGGCGCCTCCTTTAAATTAGCTTCCAATTTAATTTTTTTCTTCTTTGGGTGTGGGGACCATGACACTGGGATGCCTCTGTGGTGCCTCCTGGACCCTGGCGTGTGCTCGGAGTGTGGCTGGGCGTGTGGCTTGGAGTGTGGCCTCCACTTGCTTGGACCTTGATTTGATTGGAAGACAAATGTGGCACCATTTTGGACCTTGATTTGATTGGAAGACAATTGCGGCACCATATTGGATAAAATTGAAACCACATCGGGACTTGCACCGAGTCAACATGACTCAACAAAATTTAAATGGTGACTCAAGAAATAAATAAAAATAAATAAACTGGTTGACCAGGTCAACCTTTATTACAAACCCTAATTTCTCGGGCAAGGTTAATCAGAGATCCAGATGGGGCTCTGAAGTCTTCTTCTGAGTCTGGTGCCCGCACCAATTCTCCCGGGGTGGGAGGAACTCGACCCTGTCGAGTAAGGCTCAAGTTGGCTCTGGTATCTCTCCAAGAGGTCTGGGTCCAATTCTTGTAATTCTTCTCGGGAGATCCAAGAGTCATCAGAATCTGGCCTTCCTTGCCAGCGGACCAGGTACCTTTGGTATCCTCGATTACGAGTAGAGATAACCTGATCATCCAGGATCTTTTCAATCTGCTCTTTCCTCACAGGCCAGTTTGTTGGTGGACACACAGGGTCGGGATCACTCTCAATGATAGGGTTAGGCTTAAAAGGCTCACTAGGAATCACAGCTGGCTCCCTGTACTCTACTAAGTCTGTAATGTTGAAAGTAGAGCTAATGCCTAGTTCTGGAGGCAACTCGAGCACATAGGCATTGGATTCTACTCTCTTTACCACTCTAAATGGTCCAGCTCCCCTAGCATGTAACTTTCTAACGGTTCCAGGAGAAAACCGTTCAGGCCTTAACCTAATCATCACATAGTCTCCCTCAACAAAAGATTTGACTCGCCTTTGAGTATCAGCCAACTTCTTATAAGTTTCATTACTTAAATTTATTTTGGCATGAATTTCTTTATGCAAGTCTTTTACATGCTATGCAAAATTCTCAGCAGACTCGGAGACTCGAGTGTGGACAGGTAAAGGGACTAGGTCAAGAGGTGTGTGAGGTTTATACCCATGTACAATTTCAAATGGACTCTTACCCGTAGACCTATTGATCGAGTCATTGTACGCAAATTCTGCCCTAGGTAGGTATAAATCCCAATTTCTGGTGTTTTCACCAACAAGACATCTCAGCAGATTTCCTAGGCTACGGTTCACTACTTCAGTTTGGCCATCAGTTTGGGGATGATAGGCAGTTGAAAACTTAAGTTTTGTCCCTAACTTATGCCAAAGGGTCTTCCAAAAGTAACTGGTGAACCGGACATCCCTATCTGAAACGATTGTCTTAGGTAGGCCATGGAGTCTAACTATCTCATTGAAGAAAAGTGTGGCTACCTTAGATGCATCAAAGGTTTGGGAACAAGGCAAGAAGTGGGCCATTTTAGAGAATCGGTCGACTACGACATAGATAGAATCATGTCTCCTCTGGGTCTTAGGTAAACCTAACACAAAATCCATACTCACGTCTTGCCAAGGATGATCTGGGACAGGGAGTGGGGTATAAAGGCCAGTGTTTTGTTTTCGCTGTTTGGCAACAGCGCAGGTTCGACATCTAGCTACAATATTAGCTATATCCCTTTTCAAGCTAGGCCAGAAAAAGTGGTCTTCAAAAGCTAGAATGGTCTTGTCCTTTCAAAAATGGCTGGCTAAACCTCCAGCATGGATTTCCCAAATCAAAAATTCCCTAAGAGAAGTTCTAGGGATGCAAAGCCTATTTTTGAAGAACAAAAAACCATCTACAAGGGTATAATCCTGGTGATTACTAGATGGTCCTTGAACTAGATCCTGATACACAGTTGTGAAATCCGAACAAGACTCATATTCCTCTTTGATTTGCTCAAACCCTATGACCTCAGTTTTAACAGAAGTTAATAACAGGGATCGGCGACTAAGGGCATCAGCTACCTTATTCTCAACTCCAGCCTTATGTTTCAGGACAAAAGTATAGGACTGGATATATTCTACCCACTTAGCATGCCTAGGGTTAAGCTTCTTTTGGGAGTTCAGAAATCTAAGAGCCTCATGGTCCGAAAATAGTACAAATTCCTGCGGTAGCAAATAATGTCTCTAGTAACGCAAAGCTTGCACCACCGCATAAAATTCCTTATCATAGGTAGAATACCTAAGCTTAGCATCATTAAGTTTTTCACTAAAGAATGCTATGGGATGATTCTCTTGGCTTAGGACTCCACCTATTCCTACACCTGAAGCATCACAGGCAACCTCAAATACTTTAGAAAAATCGGGTAATCTCAGAATGGGTGCCTGGGTCATTTTATCCTTAAGATCTAGGAAGACTTTATGGGCTGACTTAGTCCAATGAAATTCTCCCTTCCTAATACAATCAGTGATAGGAGCAGCTAAAGTACTAAACCCCTTGATGAATCGCCTATAGAAGGTAGCCAAGCCGTGGAAACTTCTAACTTCATGCACATTGGTTGGCTCTGGCCAGTCTACTATGGACCTAATCTTCTCAGGATCGGCCGCCACGCCGTCAGGGGTTACTACAAAACCAAGAAAGATAACTCTACTAGTCATGAATTCACACTTCTTAAGATTACCGTAGACTCTATCATTCCTCAAAACTTGGCAGACTGCTCTAAGGTGGCATAGGTGATCTGCTGGGGTCTTACTATAAATCAGGATGTCATCAAAATAGACCACCACAAATTTTCCTATGAAAGCTCTAAGTACCTGGGTCATAATTCTCATGAAAGTACTTGAGGCATTGGAAAACCCAAAAGGCATAACAACCCATTCATAAAGACCATCCTTAGTTTTGAAAGCAGTTTTCCATTCATCCCCGGGTCTAATCCTAACATGATGATAGCCGCTTCTGAGATCAATCTTAGAAAAAACCATTGCACCAGCCATCATATCAAGCATGTCATCTAGTCTAGGGATGGGAAACCTATATTTGATTGTAATTTTATTGATGGCACGACTGTCAACACACATCCTCCACGTGCCATCTTTCTTTGGGGTCAGTAAGGCTGGGACTGCACAAGGGCTAAGACTTTCTCTAATAAACCCCTTCCTCAATAATTCTCCAACCTGCTTTTGCAGTTCTTCATGCTCAGATGGATTCATCCTGTAATGGGGCAAGTTGGGCAAAGTCGCTCCTGGGATTAGATCTATGGCATGCTGGATATCCCTAAGAGGTGGAAGGTGGTCTGGCAAATCCTCGGGAAAGACATCCTCAAATTCTTTTAACACAGGTTTAACTTCTTGAGGAGGCTCTGAGGGTTCCGAAGTTCTAAGTTCCTTAGCAGTAAACATCCAGATGGGTGAACCACTATGAATTTCTTGTTCTAGATCCTTAGCACTGATTAGGTTCACTCCAGTTTTCATCTCCTTAACCTTACCGGCTCCTTTAGTTACCTTGTCCTTAGGGGGAATTGAATGGATCGTAATCTTCTTCCCATTGAAGCTAAAGACACAGGTATTGGATTTTCCTAAGAGGGTGGCATCATGATCATACAACCAAGGTCTTTCGAGAATTATACTGCTCACCCCCATGGGTAGGACATCGCACCAAATCTTTTCGTGATAAGATTGCATTTGGATTTGGACTTGACATCTAGACTGGATGGGTATGGAGGTAGAATCTACCCAAGAAACCTTATAGGGGTTGGGATGGGGAACTGGGATTAAGCCTAACATCTTGACAGTGCTAGTAGAGATGGCATTTACACAGCTCTCACTATCTATGATGATCTTACATACCTTATCCCCTAATTTAAGAAAAGTCTGTAGGATGTTAGTCCTACGCCAATCCTCTTGAACTAGATTCTGGGATAGGATGCATCTTACAACTCCTAATTGGTCAGATTCATTGGGTTCCTCCTCTCCTTCATACTCCTCAACCAAATTCATTCCGGCCTCATAAACTTCTTCTTCAAATTCCTCACTGGGCTCGGAATTATCATTGTCTCCCTCTTCTATGTAAAGGGATCTCCGTGGGCACTGGCTAGCAACATGACCTACCTTATGACACTTGAAACAGGCTATGGCAGTACACTGACTGGAAATGTGACCTGGTTTCTGACACTTAAAACAGGTGATATTTGAACTAGGGGTTCTCTGGGTGTCAGGTGCCTTACCTTTGTCCATGGGCCTAGGGGTAGAAGTACCCTGAAAAGGTTTACTAGGGATAACTTGGCTAGGTCCATTCCTTGGGATAGGGGCACTAACCCTAGAAGGTATAGGTCCTCTCTGAAATTTCTCAGTGTTCAGTGCAATCTGGTAGGCTTGGTCTAGATCAGTAACCTCTCTCAGAAATAGTTCTCTCTTGATATCTTCCCTCAGTCCAGCCCTAAATCTAGACAAGGTGACTTCGTGGGCTTCACTCACATCACATCTCATTAGGTATTCATCAAAAGTAGCTATGTAGTCTGAGACAGATCGGTTTCCTTGTTTCAGGTTTTGCCATTGGTCTAACAGGTTTTGCTGGTATGAAATGGGTAGGTATTTATCTCTCAGTTTTTCTTTCATACCCTGCCAAGTGGTTATGGGCTCAACATTCCGTCTCCTAGTGGTTAGCTCAATGTTCCCCCAGTATAACCTAGCTTGACGCACTAATTTCATCTTGGCAAACTTGTATTTCCTCTCCTCAGACATAGCATACCACTCAAAGTATTGGTCCATCTCACCCTCCCAATCAGAATACACCTTAGGGTTCAGACTACCATCAAAAGTGGGTGCATCTAATTTGATGTTCCTGATGAACCTATCATCTCTATCTTTAGGCTCTGGGTCAGGCCTCCTATGATTAGGTTCAGGATCTCTATATAAAGGCCTTCTAGGCTCCTGATGTGGGTGAGGTTGAGGCACATTAAAATCAGGGTCAGGAGTCCAATTCCGATGTCTAGGTTCTTCAAGTACTTGGACTCGGTCCCTAAGTTGGGTAAGATCCTCATGAATTTGTGCGCTAAACTGGGCCACAGTGTTTGTCATATCCTGATTCATTTTAGCCATACTTTCAGTAAGAGTTCTGATCATGGCCTCTAAATCAGGTTGGGTTTGACCAGGTTGATATGGCACTCCGTTTCTGGTAGACATGATGATTCAAGCAAGCACACAAAATGAGGCTAGACTAGATCGACTACTGGATCACTAGACCTAGAGTCCAAACTAGATGCCCAATCAGAGTGGCAAGCTAGCCTGTAGTAACTCAGGACTCAGCCAGGCAAGTGTAAGGGGAGTGTTAGGTCCCTGATTGCCAATCCTAGACACCAATCAGTGATTGGCCAAGTAGGCGGACCAGCACACAAGCCCTTCGGGAATGGATCCCTGAACCACCATTCTAGACACTGAGTGCTAAGCACACACAGAATAACTCGGCAAGCTGACTCAACACTAGCCTAGACCCGACCAATTGGTGTCCCTAGCCCACTAGGGCAAATTAGGTCTAACTGATTTGAAATTAGATCTAGGTTCGAATGATTGGATGGTGGTTTTGGGCTAAGGAGAGGTAATCAACTCCTTCCCTTATCTTAGATGCTCAATTGCCCTTAAGTAAATTATGAGATGATCACTCCAAAAAGAATTGAATTGCAGAACACAAAAAAACAGAGTTGTTGTATTTTAATGCTCAAAATTTTTACGGAAACCAATAAATAACATAAAAATTATGGAAAATAGATTCAATTATCCTGGTTTTAACGAAGCAAAAATCATACAATTCGGAGCTTTATGCAGGGAGAAATAATTCAGACAACAGGGCAATTACGGGCTGCAACTAGATTGTCTTCCCCGTTTATAATCCCTGCTACGAAGTTATAACCCAATGGATCCCCTACACGCCCTAGGAACACCCCATGGAATGGGAGGAGGAGGCTTACGCCTCGCTTAGTTCCTAGGACCGGACGTCCTGGGGAGTCTACTTTGAGCAGACAAAATAAAAAGAGAAAACAATCAAAACAAGCAAGCAAGCAAATCAGAAACCCTAGACTGGGCTCTGATACCAAAAATGATGCCGAACAAATAAAGGGATGCGATGCGAAAGTAAATTGAGATTAACTAATTTTTTTGTTTTTTTTATATGTTTGTAGAAGTTGGCTTCAAATCAAAGAAAAGTTAACCTAACATTGAAAGATACTAATATGATAATTGAAAGCACAATTTTAAGGAAACTAAATTATCAGAGTAGTTCAGAAGCAACGGATCGCTGGGGGTTGAGAAACTCCCAGACCTAGGGTTTCGCTCCAAACTTTCAACAGAACAGAAGAGAAGAGATGGTTTACCTAACCAGACAATGATCTTCACAGATTTTGGTGGAAGAACTCTCCCAAGCAGATTGTTGGGTCCTCGGATTCAGATATCTTCGCAATGGATCCTCCAATACTGGTCCTTTGGCGGGTTGGCTTCTCCTGAACTCAAGATCTGGAAGAGAAGAAAAACAATTGATGGAATCAGAGAGTCAAGGGAGAAATTTACCAGGTTGATGAACTTGAAGATTGAAATTGCTGAAAACTGGATTCTCCTGGAAGCTGATGTGATTTTCCTTGGAACTTGCTCTGGATCTGAAGTAGCCGGACTGGATCTGGATGAAGGTGGACGGCCTGGACTTGTAGAGAGAGAGAGGCCGTGGGAGATGGGAGGAGCTAGGGTTTGATGGATTGGAAATAATGAAAGGTGGCTAGGGTTTTGGATTTTTAAGTGGCTAACCTAGGGTTTTGGATAAAGATGGAGATCTCTCACCTCCTCAAGGCTCCAATGGAACCCGGATTACCCCCTCACGGAGCTCAACACTTAGAATAGTGCGGAAGAAGAGAAACCTAGGTCACTCAACACAAGAGAATAGCAAAAATAATTTTTCTTCATTGATTTTTTTTCAAAGTTACAAAGAGAGGTCTATTATATAGACCTAAAATTTTCTCCAAGCTTGTACAAATTCCCATGTGGGACTAAACTCCTCCAACCTCTAGATTAGGTAGAAAATCTCCTCTCTTGGCCGACCAAGAGTTCAAAAAAATTTGGGACGGCCATAAAGGAATTTTTTTGGAATTTTTATGGCGCCTTCTTTGGAGTTGGATTTGGATTTGGAGTCCTCTTCTTCTTATGGCATTTCTTCTTTTCTTCCACTCCAAGTTAAGCTCTTTGATTTTGATTTGAACTTCAATTAGGAGTAGGTTGGATGTCCTTCTTTGATTTTTTCTCCAAGAGAAGTCCCTTTCCTTCTTTGCTTAGACAAAATTGGCAGGTATGGGCGCCTCCTTTAAATTAGCTTCCAATTTAATTTTTTTCTTCTTTGGGTGTGGGGACCATGACACTGGGATGCCTCTGTGGTGCCTCCTGGACCCTGGCGTGTGCTCGGAGTGTGGCTGGGCGTGTGGCTTGGAGTGTGGCCTCCACTTGCTTGGACCTTGATTTGATTGGAAGACAAATGTGACACCATTTTGGACCTTGATTTGATTGGAAGACAATTGCGGCACCATATTGGATAAAATTGAAACCACATCGGGACTTGCACCGAGTCAACATGACTCAACAAAATTTAAATGGTGACTCAAGAAATAAATAAAAATAAATAAACTGGTTGACTTGGTCAACCTTTATTACAAACCCTAATTTCTCGGGCAAGGTTAATCAGAGATCCAGATGGAGCTCTGAAGTCTTCTTCTGAGTCTGGTGCCTGCACCACATTTCCCTTTCTTCTATGATTTCCTGCTATTCTTCCCTTTCTTCTATCCGAGTCGGCTCTTCTTGCCGACATTTGGTTCTTCTTTCAGTCTCAGTTGAGGGAATAGCTCTCTTTGATCTTTTTCCGATGGCCATTTTGGGTGCCATTGCTCTAATTTGGGAAGAGGATGGAATTGGAGCTTAAGGAAGTGGATTTCTTAGGTTTTGGAAGTGTTATCGAGTGGAATGCTTGGGTTTAGAGTGAGAATGAAGAGCATGAAAGATCGGAATAAGTCAATCGGCTCTAATAAAAAATAGATCGCTCGACATCCGAGATAGCTCGACAAGCCCTAAATATCTCAAGTTGGCTCAAGCAGAGAAAGTCAGACTCAATCAGAAATCCGAGTCGGCTCGAATCGAGCGCAGAAGCCCGAGTCATCTCGAATCAAGATTCTTCAAAAGAGTCAAAGAGAGATTAAAAATGAGAATTAATTCCAAAAAAAATCACAAAGAGAGATAGTCAAATATCTTAAATCAATGTAGGAGGCTTTCTAAATTATGTTTCCCTAAATCCGAGGGAGTTTAGGTCAAAAAAATCCTAAAGAGGGTCACAATGTCCTAGTTCTCCTCTAATCATTTCAAATCTATCTTTATCTAGAGGTTTAATAAAAATATTAGCAAGTTGATTATCAATTGAAACTAATTCAAGCACAACATTACCATTTAAAACATGGTCACTACTAAAATGATGTCTAATTTTTATATGCTTAGTTCTTGAATGCTGAATTGGATTTTTTTATAAATTTATAGTACTTGTGTTATCATACTTGACAGGAATTTTAGCTTGTATAACACCAAAATCTTCTAGTTGTTATTTTATCCATAATATTTGTGCACAACAACTCTCTATAGCAACATACTCTGTCTCAGCAGTAGATAGTGCTACCGAGTTTTTTTTCTTACAGTACCATGAGATTAAATTCAACCCTAGAAATTGGCATGTGGCACTAGTATTTTTTTTATCTATTTTGCATCAACCATAATCAGCATCAGAATAACCAAGTAAGTTCAATGAAGAATGTTTTGAATACCATAGACCTGAATTATTTGTTCCTCGTAGATATCTTATTATTCTTTTCACAGCAAGCATATGTGATTCTTTTGGATTATATTGAAATCTACCACAAACACATACACTAAATAAGATATCAGGTCTACTTGCAGGTAAGTACAACAAAGATCCAATCATACCTCGATATAGCTTTTGATCAATGTTGTTGCCTTCTTCATCTTTATCCAATCTACAGGTTAAGCTCATGGGTGTGCTCATTTCATTGCTTGTCTCCATACTAAACTTCTTGATGATTTCTTTGATGTACTTGGCTTGGTTTATGAAGATTCCTTTCTTTGATTGTTTTACTTGAAGTCCAAGGAAGTAGTTCAGTTCACCCATTAGACTCATGTCAAATTCACCCTACATCAACTTAGCAAATTCTTCATAAAGAGTTTTGTTAGTTGCACCAAATATAATATCATCAACATAAATTTGTACAACAAATATATATCATTGGTTTTCTTTTTGACAAAAAGAGTTTTATCAACATTTCCTTTTGTAAAATCATTTTCAAGTAAGAAAGTGCTAGGTCTATCATACCAGGCCCTAGTTGCTTGTTTCAAACTATATAAAGCTTTATTGAGTTTAAAAATATGATTTGGAAAAGCATGGCTTTCAAAACTTGGTGGTTGTTCTACAAAAACTTGTTCAGAAATGTGACAATTTAAAAATATACTTTTCATATCCATTGGAAAAAGCTTAAAATTCATGTAGCAAGCAAATGCAAGAAGTAATCTAATGGCTTCTAGTCTTGCTATGGGTGTATTGAAAGAAATAGGTACAGGTGGTTTGACATGATCCTACACTAGGCATGCAAACAGCAACGGGAGCAGAATGGATTTTAAAATTTTTTTAAAAATTCTCGCAGTGGAAAACTGCTCCGCTCAGAACCTAACCTATTTATGTTGCATGTAGGCATGTATGATAATATAAAATATTTATAAAATATTAAACAAATAAATCTATTTATGCATGATTAAAAAAAATAATTTTCCATACCTTTATTCTGCCTGGAATAACTCTGGAATAAAACTGGAATAGGCTGGAATAGCTGGAATAAAACTATTCCAGTCTTCTTCCTCCTTGGATGTTGAATACCCTGTTTTTGAGCTTTAAAAACTATGTTGAAACGTTGCCTTCCGGGCCTTCGTTTCCTCCCGAATCGAAGCTACAGCAAGGGGATGAAGTGGTCTTCGTTTTGCCACCGAGATCTGCAAGCAAAAACCAGCAAAAACGGTGTACAATTCACCCAAAATCTGCTGCCAGAAGTTTGCTGCAAAACAGGATAGCAGCTTCTTTCTTCGCATTTGGAGCAACAGCAGCAAATCCGGCTCACCTTGCTTGCTCCCAGGAGTAGAAGAGTACTCCCTCTAGAGGGGAGACACACCCGGGGCTCTCGGATCCGCCTTCACATGCGGTGCTAGCCCCTGGAAGGAGACACGGTCACATGTAGATGGCAACAACACACCTTTGCTACAGTGCAGATTTGAGCACAAGAAACAACAAAGAAAATGGCCTTGTTTCTCTCCCTCAAACACTCTAAAACCCAGTCCAAAGAATACTCAATGGAATGAAGGAATGATCTCTCAAAATGAAAGATCTCACTCAGCCTTTCAAAAAGAAGAACAACGCTTAGTTTAAACTTGCTGTTCCTCTTTTTTTTTTTTTTTGCTGAAACAGGGGATAGCTGTTTATAAAGACAGCAAGGAAAAGGGAAAGGAAGGGAGGCCGGGAAATCAAGAGGCAGCGGCTGCCGTTCTCCCAATTAAACAGCCATTATACAAGGTTTAAAGCAGCGGGTGGGGGAGAGGAAGAGACGCCTAGCGATGTATGGTTTGTTCAGTCGTTTTGGTTTCTAGGCGCTTGGATTTCAACGTGTAAACCGGTTACACGGTAGAAAAGCAAATGCTGGTTCAATTAACCAGTCCAAATCCATTTAAACCAAGTGATGGTTCAATCCAATTGAACAGGTTCAAACCCAATAAAATTGGTTCAAGGGATTAAAATTGGTTCACAACCAATTGAAGGCCGAAACGAACTCCGAATCAGTTCAAAACTGATTCAGAAAAAAATTGGTGTAGTCCTGGTCAGCCCGGAACAATTTTTGGTTGACACAGACAAGGGTAAGACGAAGAAAAGAGTGCTAAAAAAATACCGTGATCATAAAATCTAGACGATTCTTAATCGTAATCGGTATCCATATCAGAGAGTAATCCTCTGTGGTGTGTGACCTCATAGGTTCGAACCTAAACAGTAGCACTAGAACAATTCTAGTAGCAGCACAGGAAACCATCTAGCAATGGATCCCGGCATCCGGATAGGTCGAAGATGCGGGAGAAAACTATCGAACCTCTGGAATATGGTTACCGTACAATTCATCCCTTTGACCTTTAATGCTCAGGACGACTGAGATTGGGCTGCGAACCCAGACTGAGTCAGTCGACTACGTGTCTCAACCTCGCAAGCCTAGTGACTCCTCACTAGGGCTACCCCAGCAGAGGATTTGCTAAATTAAGATACTACGAGACATTCAATCCAAACTGTTTGGACAGGTCAATTCCATCTTGGTCCATCACTGCCCCACAAGTACTTGCCTGTACCCAGAAACCTTCCGTCACCGTAATAGAAATCCGGGTAGTCCGGCACCAAAGCACAGGGAGCTGCTTGCAAGCTATCGTGATGACATCAGGTTAGAGGGACACATATACCCATATCCAATCGTGAGTATCCCTTTGGCAGAAAGGGGCTGCATGGAGTCACGTTCAATGAGATATCACATATCCCACTTATAGATCACATCAGTGTCACCACACTCATTTGGTCAAGAGGACAACCAAACGATGTGAACTACGATAACCTGTACTTGATATATTGCCGTCCAGTACAATATATCCTTTGGTTGTGAATAGGATTTAAGGACCACTCCATACATCCTCTCTATATCGAAGTTAGTGTAGTCCTAAGGACTTTATCACATGGAAAGAGTTCATTTCAGGAAAATTCAATATGTGATGAGCTACCAAAAAAAAATATTTTATTAATTCATAGAAAGAGTACAATACTGAGCTCAACCGCCTACAACCCAGGCGATTAGCTTTGGGACACAATTCCCAACAACTCCCACTTGTACTAAAGCCAATCAGAAGAGTATCTAATACCCATTTCCCATTTATAATAGTCGAACTCTTTTATTCCGAGGGCTTTAATGAAGGGGTCGGCCAGATTTTCTTTTGCATCGATCTTCAGAAGATTGATGTCGCCTCGTTCCATAATTTCTTGTACGAGGTGGTAGCACCGTAGTGTGTGCTTGGTGCGGTGATGAGCTTTAGGCTCCTTAAATTGAGCAATGGCTCCAGTGCTGTCACAATACACCGGAACAGGACAATCTAGGGAAGGTGCCACCCCTAGCTCTCCAAGAAACTTTCGCAACCATACAGCTTCCTTTGCTGCTTCTGATGCTGCAATATATTCTGCTTCGCATACCGAGTCTGCAATAGTTGCCTGCTTGGAACTTTTCCAGCAGATCGCTCCTCCATTCAGGGTAAATACAAACCCTGACACACTCTTGCTATCATCTCTATCCAACTGAAAACTGGAGTCAGAGTACCCCACAAGTTTCAAGTCAGGTTCTCCATAAATCAGCCATTGATCTTTAGTATTTCTCAAATACTTAAGGATGGACTTAACCACCTTCCAATGTGCCTCACCTGGGTCAGACTTGTATCTACTCACTACTCCTAGTGAGTATGCCACGTCTGGTCTAGTACAAGTCATAGCATACATGATAGAGCCTACTGCAGAAGCATAAGGAACTCTACTCATGCGTTCTCTTTCCTCAGGAGTTGTCGCACAATCCTTCTTGGAAAGAGTAATTCTAGAACCTATTGGGAGATAGCCTTTCTTGGAATTTTTCATGCTGAACCGTTTCAGCACGGTATCAATGTACGTAGACTGGGACAGTACCAAAAGCTTCTTAGATCTATCTCTATAGATCTTCATACCTAGTATGTAAGAAGCTTCACTCAAGTCCTTCATGGAGAACTGAGATGATAACCATACCTTTATTCCTTGTAATGCTGCAACATCATTCCCGATTAAGAGAATGTCATCAACATACAGTACTAGGAATACAATCACAGAACCATTAACCCATTTATAGATGCACAGTTCTTCTCCATTCCTAATGAAGCCATACGATTTGATACACCTATCAAACTGTAAGTTCCAACTTCGAGAGGCTTGCTTAAGTCCATAAATGGATCTCTGCAACTTGCATACTTTTGATTCATTTATGGATGTAAACCCTTCAGGCTGTATCATATACACCTCCTCTTCCAGCTCCCCGTTTAGGAAAGCGATTCGAACATCCATCTGCCAGATCTCGTAATCAAAATATGCTGCCAAAGCAAGCATGATCCGAATGGACTTGAGCATTGCCACAGGATAGAAAGTCTCATCATAATCGATACCATATCACTGACGATACCCCTTGGCAACCAGACGGGCTTTATAGGTCTCTACCTTCCCATCTGCACACCTTTTCCTCTTGAAGATCCATTTACACCCGATGGGTTTTATTCCTTCAGGCGGATCAACCATTGTCCAAACATTATTGATTTCCATGGACTCCATTTCGGATCGCATGGCTCCAAGCCATGCCTCAGACTCTGATCTCTGAAGTGCATCCATATAGGTGATCGGATCCTTATTGTTCTCATCGAGCTCAATGGGATCGCCATCCCGGACCAAGAAACCGTAGTATCTGTCCGGCTGACGCGGTATTCTACCAAATCTCCTAATGGGTTCTAGGTGTGATTCAATCACAGCCGGTTCTACGATGTCCTTAGAGTGTGCAGGTTCATCTATTGGCTGAACTTCATCAAGTTCAATCTTAGAGGCTATAGTTCCTTCTCCAAGGAACTCCTTTTCTAAAAAGATAGCTCTAAGAGCAACGAACACCTTTTGTTAATTCTCGAAATAGAAGAAATACCCTTTGGTTTCCTTAGGATAACCAAAGAAAAAACACCGATCAGACCTTGGACCAAGTTTGTCTGAGTCTAAATGCTTTACGTAAGCCGGACAACCCCAGACCCGAAGGTGTGTGATTGAGGGTTTACGTCCATTCCACATCTCATACGGAGTGGAGACAACAGACTTACTTGGAACATTATTTAACAAGTAACATGCTGTCTGAAGCGCATATCCTCAAAAGGATAGCGGCAGAGTTGCAAAGCCCATCATGGATCGAACCATGTCCAACAAGGTTCGATTCCTCCTTTCGGACACACCATTCTACTGTGGTGTTCCTGGAGGAGTCCACTGAGAGAGACTTTCATTATCCTCAAGATATGTCTAAAATTCACCAGATAAGTATTCACCACCTCGATCAGATCGAAGGGTTTTAATACTTTTTCCAGTTTGCTTTTCAACTTCATTATGGTATCGTTTGAACATTTCAAATGACTCAGACTTATGTCTCATTAAGAAGACATAACCGAACCTTGAAAAGTCATCTGTAAAAGTAATGAAATATTTGTATCCTCCTCTGGCACTAACTGTCATCGGTCCATATACATCAGTATGTATTAAACTTAGAAGTTCTGTAGCTCGTTCACCTTTTCCAGTAAAAGGTGACTTGGTCATTTTACCAAGTAAACAGGATTCACAAGTGGGCAGTGATTCAGAATCACTGACCTCGAGGAGTCCATCTCCTCGCATCTTGTTTATCCTATTTTGGTTAATATGACCTAACCTACAGTGCCAAAGATACAAATCGTTGACATTATCTAGTCTTGGGCGTTTGCTAAAAGTGTACATTACACTAACAGGCCTTGATAGTACATATGTGCCATTATTTAATCTAGCTTTCATTATAACAGAGTTATTCAAAATAATATTGCAAAAATCTCCTTTTATTGATAGTTCAAAACCACAATTGGCCAAAAGGCCTACAGAGATTATGCTCATAATGAAACTAGGACAATAGTGACAGTCGACTAGTTCGACAGTACAAGACTCAAAGACAAGACACAGGACTCCGACCGCCAATACTGGAACACGATTTCCATTCCCGATGCTCAGAAATTGTTCTCCATCTTCTACTAACTTGAAGTCCCTGTAACGAATTACAAACGTGAATTGGACTACCAGTATCCAATACCCAGTTAGCAGTATCAATAATTGAGTAATTACAAGGTTTTATCATATAAATACCTTGTTCAACAGACTTCTGCTTTCTCGGCCTGTTCGGATCAAGGGATGCAATATAAAGAGGACAGTTCCTCTTCCAGTGTCCCTTCTTCTTGCAGTAGAAACACTCTGCAGAAGACTGATCAGCCTTATACTTTCTGGTCTGACTAGGGCCAGGAGCATTCTGCACCTTCTTTCCCTTTTTATTTATTTTCTTCTTCCCTTTCTTAAAGGGACGACGACCTCTACTACCTTCCACTAAATTCACCACCCCCTTATTTAGTTGGTGGTCTTTCTCGAAAGTCTACAGTAACCCCAAAAGACCATGGTAGTTGACTGCAGGCTTGTTCATTCTATAATGATCGAGAAAATCAAGATAGGAGGAGGGAAGAGAAATTAGGATCGCATCCTTGCCGAGCTGCTCATGCAAGGGGCATCCGAGTTTGACCAACTTTTCAATCAGCTCGATCATGTACAGTACATGATCAGTGACTGAACCGCCATTCGGCATCTTGGAATTGTAGATGGCACAAGATACTTTGTACCGTTCTACGTCATCCGGGGTGCCGAAGGATTCCTTCAACTTTTGAAGGATTTCATCAGGTTGGGCCTCCTTGAATTTATGACTGAACTCATCGTTCATCGTTGCTAACATAATGCACTGGACAGTAGTCCGATCAGAGACCCACTTCAGATAAGCATCACTGACCGCACTCCGTGCATTAGCGGGAGGGATTTCAGGTGCCAGATCTGTTATCACATAGAGGATCCGTTCATGCTTTAGAACGATTCTCAATCTTTGATACCAACTATCGAAGTTGTGATCCTTTAACTTCTCGTTGTCGAGAAGTGACTGGAGCGATAAATTGGAAGACATCTGAAAAGAAAATAAGTCCAAATTTGATGGGGGACTAATATGCATGCAATTCTTTTTTTGTATGTTTTATATGTGGGGTGAGTGACTAATTCTCGAATTTCAGATTAAAATAAGTTATAGGGAATTTTGTATGAATTTTAGAAGATCAGCATGCAGATTAGGACCTAGAAAAGTAGCAAAGAAGGATCGCCGTGGCTGAGAAGCCTCGGTTAGGGCAAGTTCTCCTACAATAAAACTACTGGAGGTAGAGGGGTGTACCTGACAATGTCTGTGAAGATCGCAGTGAAGGGGTCTCTCATTCCTCGATGGATGCGGCCTGGAAAATCGAGCCAATGACCCACGGATACCCGGTTTTCTGCTCGGTGGTCCGATTGAGGCTTGGCTAGAGTCGTTGGATTCGTAGGAACTCGGGGACCTGGAAACGACCTGCTAGGAGTTAGAAAACTCACAAAGGAACAAGAAAACAAAGAAAAAACAGCAAGGGAAGTCTTCTTTTGGAGTGGGCGTCCAGGGATCTGGAGGGTTTGTTGGCAGCAGGAAGATGATTACAAACACCGGGAAGAAAAACTCTCACAAACCCCTTTATGCACACAGCAGGGTATCACACAAGTCAATAGAAGAACTCAAGGTTTTAATTCATATCAAAAAGTGAGTTTCATACAAGAGGCTAGGGTCCCTTAAATAGACCCTTAACCTTGGGCTCCAAGTAAGGGCACTTTATACTTTACATAGGACTCCTTTTCCTTTTCAAACTCTAATTGGAATACAAGGCAAATAGGTAGAAAACTTCAACTCAAACACTCTCCTCTTGTCCTTCTCTTGGTCGGCCAAGGTGGTGACCATAAGTGGCCAACCAAGAGGGGAGGTGACCCTAGGGAGGGGCGCCCTAAATTCTACCTGGGCCTGGGCTGGCCCAAATTCCTTCTGGTTGGTCCAGGGTTTCAAATTTGTTCCTGATTTTGTCTTCGCTTCCTGGACTCTTCAAGTCTTCAAGCTGGGTTGGACATGGGCTTAACTTTTATGTCTTCAATTAGGTTGAACTTGGTCTTCACTTGTATGATGTGGTCTTGAGTCTTCAATCTGATTGGACAGGACTCAAAAATTGAAATTAGCTCAACATGAGCTGACTAGTACTGAACTGAACTAGCTCAATAAGAGCTGGACTAATTACAGGACTCAAATGTAGCTGGACTAAGCTTTATTACAGGGGACTCAAATATTAACTAAGTGATCCACAGAGGGTTGAGAAGCCTCTGCCTTATTCTGGTGCCTCTGGTGTCCGCACCAATTCTCCCGGGGTGGGAGGAACTCAACCCTGTCAAGTGAAGATCAGACTAGCTCACATATCTCTTGAGAAGGTCTGGGTTGAGGCGTTGCAAGTCCTCTCGAGAAATCTATGAATCATCCGACTCTGGCTGGCCTTGCCATCGGACCAGGAAGCATTGATAGTCACGGCCCCGGGTCGTGATGGCTTGATCATCCAGGATACGCTTGATCCGTTCTCCTCTCTCAGGCCAATTTGTTAGTGGACACTCTAGGTTAGGATCACTCACAATGAAAAGGAACAGGTCCAAAGGCCTAACTAGATATCGCTACTGGTTTCCTTTACTCAACCAGGTCTATAATATTGAAGGTAGAACTAATGCCTAAATCCGAAGGCAAGTCTAACACCTAGGCATTTGATCCAACCTTCTCTATCACTTTAAAAAGTCCGGCTCTACGAGCATGAAGCTTCTTTTAGGCCTAAGCCTAACCAAGATAGAATCCACTACATCAAATTCTTTGATCCATCTCCGGGAATTAGCTAGTTATTTTAAGATTAGTGCAGGTGGTGAACATGCTAGGCACATGCAGACTCCTAACAAGATGATGCAAAGGACTCAAACTAACACCTTACTAGGTTGCGGTATATCTATGGGGTTTGCATAATGGAAGGATGGGTTACTAATCTTAGGGAAGAGGTCCTTAATGGGAACTATAGGAGGAGGCTCATCTTGAGGGTACTGATTCAAAGAGATCAAGTCCTTAATAAATTCTTCTGGTTCTTATATTTTAGGACTAGACTCTATAATTTGGCTCTCCTCTACGGTTTCCTCTGGTAAGACTCTAGTAGCAGTACCTAGGTTCTCTTCCTCTATTTGTTCTTCCACTATAGCTTTAGGTTGGATGTGGTCAAGGTCAACTACCTCTAGGTTGGCTTCTACCTGGGTATCTATTGGGTCAGCTAATTCTAGGTCATCTAAAGGTGTCTCCTCTTCTCCCTCATACTCATCCACTAAGCTTGCATCAGCTTCATACACTTCTGCATTAATGTAAGCCTTGTGAATCTCAAGAATGGTTGGAGAAGGTCGGCTAAGGAAAAATTGGCTAGGTCCTGGTTTCTGATTATGGGCACTACTCCTAGTAGGCTCAGGTTGACTAAGGGGTAGTGGCTCACTACTGGGTTCATATTTAGGGGTACTAATCCCATGGGATTCAAGTTGGTTTGGAGAAACCTATCTAGTACTAGATTGATACTTAGGGGTTATGGGTTCTCTGGGCTCATAGGACAAGGGTGCAGATCTATGGGTCATGGGATTATAGGATCTAGGGTCATAGGATTTTGGGTCAGCTCTATGGTCAGGTTCTAAGGATGGATCATGGTATGGGGTCCTCCTAAGGATGGGCTCCCTATATGGGTCAGGATATTGGGTTCTCCTAGGGTTGGACTCCCTATATGGGTCAGAATATTGGGTTCTCCTAGGGTTGGGCTCCCTATATGGGTCAGAGTATTGGGTTCTCCTAGGATTGGACTCCCTATATGGGTCAGAGTATTGGGTTCTCCTAGGATTGGACTCCCTATATGGGTCAGAGTATTGGGTTCTCCTGGGTTCAGTATCATAATAAGGGTCATGGTAAGGGGTTCTTCTAGGTTCAGTATCATAATAAGGGTCATGGTAAGGGGTTCTTCTAGGTTCAGTATTATTGTATGGGTCAGGTTGACGGGCTCTCCTAGATTCAACATCTCGGTATGGATTAGGGTTTGGGGTCCTCCTAGGTTGAGGGGAATCAGGATCTGGCTCAGACTGTGACCCATGGGTTTTTCCTGGGGTCCCTACCCGGACTTCAACTGATCAAACCTATTGGCAAGATGGTCAATTCTATCATTGGTTTGAATACCAGACTGAGTTAACTAGGTCATCTGGGTAGCCATCTGGGCCATTTGATCAGCTAGGGCTTTCATTTGGGCTTGCAAATTTTCCATGGGTTCAGACATTTGTGAAGGAGGTGGGTGATATGAAACTCTTGATCTAGTGCTCAAGCAAGACTCGATCAGACCGACTACAGCTGACTAGATCTAGAGTCCAAACTAAGGGCTCAATCAGGGTGGCAAACTAGCCTATAGTAACCCTGTACTCAGCCAGGCAGGTGTAAGGGGAGTGTTAGGTCCCTGATTTCCAATCCTAGACACCAATCAGAGATTGGCCAGGTAGGCGGACCAGCACACAAGCCCTTCAGGATTGAATCCCTAAACCACCATTCTAGACACCAAGCACAAGGCACACACAGGTTAGTCTTGACACAGTGATCTAACACTTAGCCCGAACCCGACCAGTTGGTGTCCCTAGCCCGCTAGGGCAAATTAGGTCTAGTTAATTTTAGGTTAAGGCTTGGGACCAAATGCAAGGGATGTGCTTTTGGGGTAAGGAGAGGTGATCAAATCCTCCCCCCATCTGACATAGCAAGAGTGCCCTTAAAGGTAGATTATGCAATGATGGCAGGCAGATGAGGATGCAAATTAGGGTTTAGATATTTTTTTGGTATTTTTGGAGAATATGTAATTTTTTTTTTGGTATTTTTTTAAATAGAAGAAAACTTGCAAATCATGGCCTAATATGCTGGAAATATACTAAAATTAAAAGATATGCAAAAGATGTTAAACAAAACTCTAAAACTTACAAACTTGTCTTGCTGAAAAAACAGAGCCGAAAATCTACAGGCTGTATTTTGGCTTGCAGAAAATTCACAGGCCATAATAAAATCTGAAAAAATTCTTAAAATTACTGTGAATTATGATGAATCTAGAAAAATAAATTTCAGAATTTGTGAAGTTTTTATCAGGGAGAAATAAGTAAAATAACAAAGCATATACGGACTAAAAATTACAGAAAATAAGCCCTAATCTAAGCTCTGATATCGAATGATGGGGGACTAATATGCATGTAATTCTGTTTTTTTATTTTATATGTTGGGTTAGGTGGTTAATTCCCAAATTTCAGATCAAAATTAGTTGTAGGGAATTTTGTATGAATTTTTGAAGCCAAGCATGCAAATTAGAACTAGAAAAACACTAAAGAAGGATCGCCGGTGCTGAGAAGCCTCAGTTAGGGAAAGTCTCCTACAATAATAATACTGGAGGTAGAGGGGGTGTACCTGACAATGTCTGAAGTTCCCGGTGAAGATCGCAGCGAAGGGATCTCTCGTTCCTCGATGGATGCGGCCTGGAAAACCAAGCCAAAGACCTACGGATACCCGGCTTTCTGCTCGGTGGTCCGATTGAGGCTTGGCTGGAGTCGTCCAATTGAGGCTTGGCTGGAGTCGTTGAATTCGTAGAAACTCGGGGACCTGCAAACGACCTATCAGGGGTTAGAAAACTCAGAGTAAATCAAGAAAACAAAGGAAAACAACAAAGGAAAGAAAGTTTTGGAGGGCGCTGGAAGGATGGTTGGTGGCAGAAAGATGGTTGCAAACACCGGGAAGAAGAACTCTCAAACCCCTTTATGCACACAGCAGGGTAATCACACAAAGCAATTGAAGAACTCAAGGTTTATTTCATATCAAAATCTCTCCTCATACAAGAGGCTAGGGTCCTTTAAATAGACCCTTAACCTTGGGCTCCAAGTAAGGGCACATAAGTCTTTACATAAGAATCCTTTTCCCTCTCAAACCCTAGCTAGAAAATTAGGAAACATTAGGTAGAAAAAATCCCTAAAAATTCTCTTGACTTGGCCAACACTCCAAGGATACCTAGGGGGCGTGTTGGGCTTCTAGGAGTAGCAATAGGCCGGCCCAAAGTGGCTCGGGTAAATGGGTTTGGGCCTGTGGAAGCTGGGGTGGCCTGGTAGCCATGTAGCAGGAATATTCCATGGTATCTTGCTTCTTTAGAGCTTGGGCTTGGCACCTGGGCTTGATTTCTTTGGGCTAGGATGTAGATGGACCTCTGGAATCATGGATGCCCTTATCTATTAATATACTTTAGCATCTGGAAGGGAATCTGGGCATCTGGAGGGCATCTGCAAGAAATCAGGGTTTTCTGAATTTTACTCCTGGGGTCTTCAAATCTTCAAGCTGGGTTGGACTTGGGCTATACTTCCATGTCTTCAATCTAGTTGGACTTTGTCTTCACTTGTATGATATAGTCTTAAGTCTTCAGTATGCTTGGACAGGACTCAAAAAAATAAAATTAGCTCAACATGAGCTGACTAGCATTGGACTGAACTAGCTCAACATGAGCTGACTAGTACAGAACTGAAATAATAACTCAAAAGACTCAAATAACAACTAAAATGGACTCAGTTGGGCTAAGCCCTTATTACAGATGGACTCATCAATTATTGATCAATTCATAGAGGGTTGAAAAGTCTCTATCTTATTCTGGTGCCTCCGGTGTCCCCACCACTCCTGCTTTAGGATAGCGTACCTATCACTAGATCAGAACTTAGGAGGGGGAAGGCTTTTACCAGGCAGCGGTTATAGTTCCTTTGAAGAAGAGATCTCTCAACACTCTGGATGGCACCTAGAAGAACAAGCCTTCAGTTCCCGAATCTGAAGGCTATTTGGATCCAGTCTAATGGCAAAGAAAGCCTCCTCTGAGGAGGGGAACACCTCGGGGACCCTGCAAGCATCAATGTTAGGCACAAAATAAAGAAACAAAGAGAAAATAATAAGATGAAATAAGAAGGAAAGGGATTAGGTCAGATGTTGCAGGTGACCTAGAGAAGATGGGATCCAGTTATCTGGGGCGACTCCTGGAGTGCCTCTCAAGGTCATGGTTGCTACTTGGCAGCTTGGGAAGATGCTTAGGCATGGGGAACTCCAAGGAATAGGGGACGGCCAAGGAAAGAATAAGAACCAAAAGCCAAAGACAAACAAAACCCAAGAACACCGAACTTGCAAAACAACTCAATAGAGTTTATTTCATAAGAGTTGATTGCTTACAAGAGGAGAAGGGGTGGGGTATTTATAGAGTTTCCATGCCCTCTACCTATTAGGACTTCAGCCCTCTCCTAGTTAGGATAGGTTTGCACACTTTGAATGGGAGAAAAACTACACAAGTAACCTAAAACTAAGAGTATACAAGTTGAATGAAACATAAACTTGTTTTCCTTCTTTCATTTGGACTCTTCCACCATGCTTGGACCTGGTCAACTCAAGAAGGATGCCTCCTCTTGGCATGTTGGGCTTCAAGTGGCAGCAAGGGGCAGCCAAGAAGGGTTAGGGTGCATGGGCTTGGGCCTCCTGGAAGCTGGGGCACCTGGGGTCCTGGGGCAACCATATTCCTAGTATCCAAAGAGCATCTTGGTTCTTAAGTGCTTGGGATTTGCTCCTATGCTTGGGATTTCAAGGCCTGGGGTGCTGGAATATCCTGATAATCATGGAGTGCATGTCATCTGGCATATTCCAGAGCATCTGGAGGGAATCTACCATATAGAATGGAATCAGGGCATCTGGAGAGTATCTACAGGGTATCTAAGGCTCTAGGGTGTCAAACAAGATCCCATAAGCTAATGTAAATGCCTATGGATCTTAGGCGAGGCCTGTTGGAACTCCAAAATAAGGTAAACTTTTCTCTTATACAAAAATTGGATCGATATAGGACTCAGGCACAAGTACAAGACTCAATGACTGACTAGAGTTGAGATAAATCAAGTAGTATCAACTTATTATAGGACTCAATCTTACTTGCTTACAAAATTGTGATACATGACTAAGGTTCTAAAATGCTAATCAGTAAACCATATGGGATCTAGTGATCTGTGTCTAATCCTGGTGTCCCCACCAATTCTCCTGGGGTCGGAGGAACTCGACCTCGTCGAGTAAGGGTCAATTTGGCTCTCATACTACTCAAGGAGGGTCTGGGTTGAGGTATGGCAGATCATCACCAGTTCTCCACAAGTTCTTAGATTCTGGTTGACCTTGCCACCGGACTAAATACCTCTGATAGCCTTTATTCTAGGTATTGATGGCTTGATCATCCAGGATTCGCTCACTCCTTTTCTCACTATTTGGCCAAATTGTATGTGGACATTCTATGATGGGTTCACTCTCAAAGGGAAGGATAGGCTCAATGTGCTTGCTAGGTATCGCTGCTAGCTCCCTGTGCTCTATAAGGTCTGAGATGTTGAAGGTGGAGCTAATACCTAAATCGAGTTGTATCTCAAGCGCATAGGCATTGGGTCCAACTCTTTTCATTATTATGAATGGGCCAGCTTTGCAAGCATGAAATCTCTTTATCAACACATATTTTCCTGCAGAAAATTCTTTAACATGTTTTGGGAAATTAGCCAAGTTATTATATAGTTCATTACTTATGTTCAATGTTTGATTAATTTCCTTATGCATATGCTGTGCAGAAGTTAGTGTAGGTGTGTATAGATGAATTAGAATTGTGGCTTTATTGGACTCAAGACTAACACCTAATAGACTCGACTAGACATCCCTATCAAAGAAAAGTTATTGGACTTTATGGGTCAAGATCTAACACTCTATAGACTCTCTAGGTTTAATCCTAGCATGGTATGTGATGGGGGACGAATTTGGTGAAATGGGTGTGTGGGGATGTGATCTACTTACCTAGCAACAATATATCAGCATTTGAGCTCCAAATATGGCCGAATTCATGGGTGGAAGGGATGAAGAAATTCGAGCTAGGGACTAGATGAGCAGAACATCTGACACCTTTGTGCAAGCTTCCTTTCAAAAAAATTAAAAGATAGGATATAAGGGTATAGAAACCCTCAACTAGGCTAAGCAACCTTTAATGACCTCAGATTTAAGGATCAAGAGGTTTTCTTCCCAACAATGAAGAGAAATTAAGCTCAAGTGGAAGGGATTCACTCACCACTCAAAAAATTGAAGGCTAGAGGCAAGATCTCCACTCCCTTCTTGGATTCACCATTGGAGCTTGGATCCTTGGCATGGAGCCTTCATCTTTATCTTCAAATCACCAAGAAGAACCTGCAAAGAGTCAAGGTGAGGTCGAAATTCAAAGAAATGGAGGGAAAAATGAAGGAATTAATAAGAGAAGTGAAGAGAGTTGCTGGAATTTTTGGGCAGCACTTCCTCCTCTTCTTGGACTATTTGGATCTTGTGTAAAAGAAATTGGGAATGGAACTATGGCACTCCAAAACTCAAAGCACTCACTCCAATTTAGGATCAAACTCAACACTCCAAAGAAAATCAAAGAAAGCACTCAAAATTCTAGGAAGAACTCAAAAGAACTAGGCAAGATGGAAGAGAACTCAAACAAGGAAATTTCATTCATTCAAATTACTTCATGCTTACAAGAGGGGGGGCCCTGGTCCCTATTTATAGGCCAAGGCCAGCTCCTTTGGGTGGCAAGAACATGGATTAGGGAACCAACTAACCTATGCTTAGTTGGTGGCTAATTACAAGATTAGTTTTTCTAGCAACTAATCCTAACAACTAATCCTAACAAGAGAATTCAAGAAACTCCATGTTGCATGATTTCCTTGCAACACTTGGCTTTATCTCATCCTTCTACATGGTCTTTAAAACTTGGTCTCCAAGTAGGCTTTCATGGTAGAGAATTTCTTCAAGGCTTGGTTGGCCCATGGGCTTGGAGAAGGGTCTTCAATTTGCTTCATTAAATTGGGGTCTTCAAAAGATGCTTCATGATTTTATGGGAACCTGAAAAAAAGAAATGGGACTACAACCAAAGATCATTAGTTTGTAATTTCTCCCTCTTGCCAATGTCCTCATTAGCATGCATATGAAAATTTACTATGAACTCCTAGCAAATTTTATAAGGTACGCCAGAAATAATATGCAAATTGAACATGAGCAATTGTTGCCCAGGTGGCTTTCTCAAGAGGGGGTGAATTGAGAATTTAAAAAATTTAAGCAGATAATGTACAATTAAAACCTCTTTTAAAGTGTTAGGTGTTGTGAAAAAATAATAACTTGCAGAAGCTAAAGATGATCAAAGAATCACAATACTAACACAAAGAAATTTATAGTGGTTTGGAGCAACCCAGCTCCTACGTCCACTACCCAAGATACCACCTAGGATTTTTACTATATTTACATCTGAATACAGTAGGATTGTTTTACAGGATCATAATCCAAAACCTCTACACTTTTGTTTTAACGGGATCACCAAAGAAAACCAACATCCTTTGGTTTTGAACGAGATCACCAAAGAAACCCAACTTGATTTTCACAGGATCACCAAGAACCTAACTTGGTTTTACCAGGATCACCAAGAACCTAACACTTGATTTTTATCAAAGGCTCACCAAGAACCTATTTGGTTTATCAAATGGGCTCACCAACAACCCAAACAATTCAGGAATGAATTGAAATAAATGCAACAATAATGACAAATTCTAGTTGTTGGATAGTTGCCGGTGCAGCTTGATAGAAGTCCACTTGGATTGTACTTGAATGTACTTTAATTGCTTCAGTGGCTTCCTTCCAAAGTGCTTCAAGCTTCATATCAGAGTTGGTGAAGACTTGAAAACTGACTTGAATGCTCTTTGTACTCTCTTGCTTGTTGGGAGGATATTTAATAAAGCCTTCAAAACTTTGAGGAACTCTCTAATACTTGCTTCAAAGAAGTTCAAATTTCTCAAATATATGGTCTTTTATCACTCCAAGATAGTTTGAGACATTGTAGACAATTAGGATGTGACATATGACTATTGGAGCACTTTTAGGCATTTAAAAAGAAATTCTGGAACAAGTTGTTATGTACCTGAAAGCAATATTCGAGTTGGCTCAGATCCTTCGAGTCGATAGGTCGAGTCGTCAATTCTTCAGTGTAGTCGGCTCTTTGTCTCAGGATGCTAAACATCACTTTGGATGAGTTAGCTCTTGAAAGCTCGGGTCGGCTTGAACTTCTGTCGTTGAACACAATGACTTGAGGGATCGGCTCGCTTGAACTTTGGTTGGCTCTTCTTCTCAGAATCGAAAATATTTACTCTGGAGGAGTTGGCTCATTGCAGTTCGGGTCGACTCGCTTTCTCAAGTCTTCAAATTTTGTTCTGGCGGAGTCAGCTCTTTGAGGTTCATGATGGCTCGCCTGGCTGTTCTCAGAAAACTTCAAAAACTGGACTCTAAAATAGATGGCTTGGACTTATTCCAGTCAACTCGGATTTACTAGAGTCGGCTCGATTACCTTCGAGTCGGCTCGGATTGCTGCGTACCAAAATCCTTGATGCGTGGCATGAGGTGGAGTCGGCTCTTCATTATGCTGGGTCAGCTTGAGTGACTTCTTTAGGATTTTTACAATTCAACTCAAAAGAAAACTCTCACCAACACTTTTAAACTTTTCATGCACACCAACTCAAAATAATTTTAAGGCACACACACACATAGAAGTAACCCTTTTACAAGATTTTTCTTAACTTTTTCATTGGATTCTTCTTTACAAAATTAGATTACAATACAACTCAAAGCAAGAAGTAAAGATGTAGGAGTTGATGTTTGAATAAATAAATCATCCTACAAAAACTTGTAAACCACTTGAAGAGTTGTTAGAAAAATATATGCATGCTCCAATGTTTGGTTATTATCAAAATCACTTATGGGGTCAATAATCTCTCCCTTTTTGATGATGACAAAATACTAGGCATGAAAAATTCTTTTCACTTATATGTATAAAAGTATTTCAAAGTAAATATTCACATGCATTTGAGCTAAATATATTTGTAAATAAGTGTCAGAGCTTTAGTGATGATACCATTGTATATCATTGAAGTTTGCGCTTTTTGTGTATATCAAAGTATTAGACTTTGCATGCTTCATAAAATCATAATTAGCACAAACATGGAGTATCAGAGTTTACAAAAAAATTGACGGAATTAAGACTAATTTTTAGAGCATTCGAAGCAAGAGAAGGATTATAAAGCCATTCTCAAGAGAATCTCTTCCTTTCTCTAGGTTTTAAAGTAACTAAGCAGTTAGGTATATTTGAATACAATCACTTTTGTGCTCCCACTTTTTCATTCTTTTTATGCACTTTAAGAATAATTGAATAGGAAGCTCAACATAGATACTAGAATTTTCATGATAGCTCAATCATATTGATTCTATTCTCCCATTTCTCCCCCTTTTTGTCAAACAATCAAAAAGGTATTTCAATAAAGCTCGGATTTTGAAATAGATTAAAAAAGTATTTAATATTTGTTTGAGATAATTTCACTTTCTCAAATTAAAAATTCTAATTAAAAATTCATCACAGTTATATCAAAAATGTTGTACCAGATAGCTCATGATAACAATAGAAATTACTGAAAGAACTTTCATTTCACCGAGAAATTTACCATACAAAATACAAAGTATGAAAGAAAGTACATTCATTACAAAGTTTCTCAAAATATAAAAAGTAAAGCATTCATACTATAAAAAGTTAGAAGTACAAAGAAGTGATTAATATAACCAAAAGACTAGCTAAACAACCTATTCTTCTTCTTCACTAGAAGAAGATGAACCAACATCTATAACCTTGTCAGAGGTTTTGGTTTTAAGGGGTTTAAACCTTAAATCCCTGAATCTAGTTCTAACTGGGGCTCTAAGTGTCTTAGTCTTTTTAGTCTTTGACTTCTTCTTGGTCTCAACAGGTTTAGGTTGATTGAAGTTGGATCAGATGAAGGAATAGGAGAAGGTTGAACATGAGTCTCAAGTGACTCTTTGTTGATCTATACAGGAGTGTCCTCAATAGTGAAAGTTTCCTTTGAAGATTGCAGTAGGATACTTCTGATTTCTTCTTTAAAATTCTTCATTTTCTTTTCAAATTTCTCCTTGTGAAGCTACTATTCTGATATCATTTTTTGCAAGCTAGCATTAATTGATCATTGTAAATCATCCAGTGCAAAATTTATGTAACCTATCAGTAAATCAGAAATTGTTTCCATCCTTTGAAATATTAATGCTTTTAGTTTAGATGGAGTAATCATTGTATCTTCAAATTTGTCTTCATCCTTGTTTTCAGACTTGTTGGCTTCAACATTAGTAGGTTCATCATCATCTGAGGAAGTAGCAACAATCTAACCAGGCATCTTCTTTATCCATACTCCTTGTAGTTTATATCCCATTCTTTTAAGTGAATTGAAGGAATTAGTGTCTGAGTGATGTAGAGGCTTGCCTATCTCATCAGTTAGATCAATTCCAGCTTCTTCAAACAGTAAGGTGAAAACCATACCGTACGGCAAGCATGCTTTAATTTTTCTAGTTGCATCTCTCGTTTGAATCATCATGATGAAGGGAAGGTTAAGAGGTCCTTCTTCAATCAGATGTCCCATAAAAGTCATGTCCTTTTCACTCACCCAATCGAAGCGACCGATTATGGGATGAAAAATTCTACTGACCATGTTGTGAAGAAGTCTCATTTCCTTGGATAGCAAGTTGGCTTGAACATGTTGGACGGAGCTTACATCTTCTTTTTCCAAAATGAGCTTCAGTGTGTGTTCTTTGTCAGTTAGGGTAAGCTTGGTGGCACCGTCCATTGGCATTTGAAGCAAGTTGCCCAACTTTCCTTCATCCACAATAACTTTAACTCCCTTAACAGTTGATTCCAAATGGTACTCTTCAAGAATTAGGTTTTCATAGAAAGTTCATACCAGAGAAGGATAGGTCAAAATTTCTAGTGAGCAAAAATATTTCCAACCCTGGTTGTCTATCCAATTCCCTATCTTCATTTCCATTTCTTCCAGGAAGGAGAAATCAATCCTTCTTCCGCAAGTAACAGGCCTATTGGCCATTGAAGTGGATTTCCTAATTGGAGAGGATGTTTCTTCTTCTTGTAGTTCAGGAGTGGACCTCTTTTTCTTTTCTCCCTTTCCTTTTAGATCTTCACTGCATTTGCTTGATTCTGTCGCTTGAGGAATCTTTCGTGCAGATCTCCTTGGAGCCATTTTAACAAAATTTGTATGAATAATGAAATCAAGGTTTCGAGTAATGGTTTTTGAGAGATTGGTAAAGGTTCCAAGTGGAGTAGAGTGAGTTTGAAGTAAAATAGAAAGAGTTAAGAGCAAGAAAAGATTACACGGATCTACTTAAATAGCAATTTCTCGACATTCTAGTCGGCTAGCTCAACCCTAAAAACATCCGAGTCGACTCGACCAGAGTGAACTCAGAACAATCAGAACACCAAGTTGGCTAGGCAAGACTTCAGGTTGACTTAGTCGGCATGACCAGAGCAAGAGCAGAAAAATCAGAGATTCGAGCTGGCTCGATCAGAACAAAATTGCTCGAGTCGACCCGAACAAAAACTTTCCACAGAAAATGAAATGATTTAGAAATTAAGTTTGATGCAATGAAATTTCAAGGAGAGTTGTTCATCAATCATGAATGATTGTAGGAGGTTATCTTGATAATTCATCCTTAATTTTAAAGAAAATTAGGTTAAGGAAATCTAGAGAGGATCACAAAGCCCTAATTCTCTTCTAAGTAATTCAAATCTATCCTAGTTCAGTGGCTTGGTAAAATTGTCAGCTAATTATTTTTCAGTTAGGATAAATTCTAGTTCAATGTCACCATTCAAAACATGATCTCTAATAAAATGGTATCTAATCTCTATATGCTTAGTCCTGGAATGCTGAATAGGATTTTTAGTCAAATTAATAGCACTTGTGTTATCACACTTGATAGGAATTTTGTATTGTGTAACACCAAAGTCTTCTAGTTGTTGTTTAATCTATAACACTTGTGCATAACAACACCCTGCAGCAACATACTCTGCCTCAGCAGTAGAAAGTGCTACCGAGTTTTATTTCTTACAGTGCCATGAGATTAAATTCAACCCTAGAAATTGGCATGTGTCGCTAGTGCTCTTTCTATCAATTCTACAACCAGCATAATCAGCATCTAAAAATCCAATTAAATTCAAAAATGATTATTTTGAAAACCAAAGACCTAGATTACTTGTAACTTTCAAATATCTCAATATTCTTTTAACCGCAAGCATATGTGTTTCTTTGGGATTACATTGAAATCTAGCACATACACATACACTATACAAGATATCTGGTCTACTTGTAGTTAAATATAATAAGGATCCGATCATACTGCTATATAGCTTTTGGTCAACATTCGATCCATTTTCATCTTTGTCCAATCTACAAGATGGGCTTATGGGCGTGCTCATTTGTTTGCTCGTCTCCATACCAAACTTCTTAATTATTTTCTTGGTGTATTTGGCTTGGTTGATGAAGATTCCTTCCTTTATTTACTTTACTTGAAGTCCGAGGAAGTAGTTAAGTTCACCCATTAGGCTCATTTCAAATTTTTCCTGCATTAGCTTAGCAAATTCTTCACAAAAACTTTCATTAGTTGCACCAAATATAATATCGTCAACATAAATTTATGCAACTAATATGTCATTGTTTTTCTTTTTGATGAAAAGGGTTTTATCAACATTTTCTCTAGAAAAGTCATTTTCAATCAAAAAAGTGCTAAGTCTATCATACCAGGCTCTAGGGGCTTATTTCAAACCATATAAAGCTTTATTAAGTTTAAACACATGGTTTGGAAAAGCATGATTTTCAAAACCTGGTGGTTGTTCTACAAAAACTTGTTCGAAGATAAAACTGTTTAGAAATGCACTTTTTACATCCATTTGAACAAGTTTAAAATTCATGTAGCAAGCAAATGCAAGAAGTAATCAACGGCTTCTAGTCTTGCTACGGGTGCATATGTTTCATCAAAATCAATGCCTTCTTCTTGACTATATCTCTTAGCCACTAATCTAGCTTTGTTTCTAATGACATTTCCTTGTTCATCTAATTTGTTCCAATAGACCCATTTGGTTCCAATGATTGGGTGGTCTTTAGGTCTATCAACAAATGCCCAAACCTTATTTCTTTCAAACTGGTTCAATTCTTCATGCATAGCCATCATCCAATTTGTGTCATTTTCAGCTTCTTCTAAGGTGTGTGGTTCTATTTGAGATACAAAGGCTAAGTAGTCATGTGCAGTTCTATGTGTAGACCTAGTCCTAATACTTTATGAAGGATCATCGATAGTTAATTCTTTCGGATGAGAAATAGCATACCTCCATTCTGTTGGTAAATCTGTATGATCCTTACAGTTTCTTCTTGATGGGGCAAGCATATGATTAATGTTTTGAATATGGTTTATAGAGCAATGAAACCTAATTACACTAGTATTGTACTCATCATAATAAAACTTAAGGATTAAAAGAAATGAGATTTTTACATGATTAGACACAATCCTAAACTAAGAAGGAAGAAGATCTAGACAATAGGGGCTAATGATTGTGGACTTACCTTGATGAGCTTTCCAACCTTCTTTTGATTCATACCTTGAAACTACCAACGCTCAGAACTGAAGAACCTAGACAACAGAGATCAGAACCCTGGACTTGGGGCTTCAGCTTGTTGGTTCTTTGTTAAGGTGAACCCGGTTCACAACTCAAAGACTTCGAAAGACCCTGCAATGAAGATCAAAGTTAAGGAAGAAGGATAAGAACATATAAAAGGGATGGGAGAATTTATGAACTAAGAACAAAATTTTGAGAAGATCTGGCTGACTCCAATGCCTTCACGTGAGCTTGGAAGATGCTTTGCTAGGGGAAAAGAATTGTTTTGGCGTGGAGGAAGAGGATGGAAAACTTTCACATAAGGAAAAAAGAAAACACAAGACAACTTCTACTTCCAAAATTCAACTTCAATTTTCATTCATTCCCAAAATCCCCTTTTTTACAATGGGCATCCAAGGCCTTTAATAGTCTCACAAAGCTAGATTTTAAAATTTAAAAACTCCCCAAATTGAGGAGGATTACAAGGGGGGTTGGAGGATTTGGTGGAGAGTTTGGAGGGAAGGGGGGTGTTGGAGGATTTGGTGGAGGACTTGGAGGGGTGTGGCCAACCTCCTTGAATTTGAATCTTTCTTGTTGGCGCCAAAGAGTGATGAGGTGGTTAGTGAGGTGGTGCCTGATGATGTGGCATGATGAGATGGTCTTCTACTTGGATAAGGAATGACATGTGGCGCCAAGTGGTCCTAGTTGATGGTCCTTTTCTCTTGCTTGGTTGATGCGTCTTCTCTTCTTCATGTGGTCAAATTCTGGGGTCCAGAATTTGAGTCTTGTTGCTGGCTTTCATTGCTTTAAGACTTGATTAACTGAAATAGACTTAACTCAACTGAACTGACTTGACTGACATAAACTTTAAAACTTGAAACGGACTTACAGGAAATGAAATTTTTTTTAAAAGTAATTACAGGACTCAATAAACACTCTTGATTAATTACAGGACTCTTGAAAAGGAAATGGCTCTTGAAAATAAAACATTTACAAGACTCTTGAAAAGGAAATGGCTCTTGAAAATAAAACATTTTTGAACTAAAGAATACAAGGTAACCTAATTATCTTCGATCCAAATTGGGATAAGGCTAACCTTGTTGGAGTGAAGGTTTCTTTCGGTTTCTGGTGTCCACACCAATTCTCCTGGGGTGGTAAGAACTCGACCAAGTCAAGTATGGTTCAGTTTTGCCCTGGTAATGCTCGAACAAGTCTGGGTTAAGTCTTTGTAGGTCTTTTCGGGTAATCCAAGAGTTGTCAGACTCAGGTCAACCTTGCCATTGAACCAGGTATCGCTAATACTCCTTATTCCTGTTAGTAATGGTCTTGTCATCCAGGATTCTCTCAATCCTCTCTCTCCCCTTAGGTAGGGTTGGTGGTGGACACTCGGAAATATGTTCACTCTCAATGAAAGTTTCTTGCCCAAAAGGCTCACTAGGTATTAGTACTGGTTATTTGTATTCTACTAGGTCTGAAACATTAAAGGTTGTACTGATACCCATATCAGGTGGAAGTTTCAAAACATATGCATTAGGCCCTATTTTCTTTAAGATCTTGAAAGGTCCCGCTCTACGAGCATGCAGCTTCTTTATGGTTCCAGAGGGGAACCGTTCAGGGTTGAGCCTAATCATCGCATAATCCCCTTCACTGAATTCTTTAGCCCTCTTATGTGAGTCATCTAAGTGTTCGTAAGTTTCATTGCTCAGGTTGATCTTATTACTGATTTCTTTATGCAGATTTGTGACATGCTGTGCAAAAGACTCAGCAGACTCAGAAACTTACACAAGCACTTACGAAATGCAGAATGAACTAGGCATCCTTATTGAGAGGAATTTTATTGGACTCTCTAGGGCCTAAACCTAATAGATTAATGACTCTCTAGGTTTGACCCTAGTCTGGCATGTACATGAGAATTTACCATGGGTTCCTAGCAAATGCCATAAGGTTTTCCAAAAGTAGGTAGCAAAAGGAATAGGCCTTAAAAGCTCATGCATCCTAGTAATCTCATCAAAATGAAACTTAATGGCTCTAAAATTATGATAAGACTCAGGGAAAGGCAGGAAATAGGAATCCGAGACTTGGAATAATTTAGAAAAATCTTGAAACAGACCTTGGTTACTCATGATGACCTTAAGATTAGAATTTTGATCTACAGGCGGGATGCTTCTAGGTAGTTGAAGGTCATTAGGAAAGTCTTCTAAAATAATGATTGGGTTCTTCTCAGGTACCTGAAGGATTTCTTGTGTCGAAGCTAAAGTATTGTGTTCTTCCTGAGGGCATTGTCTTACGGGAACCAAGTCCTCACTAAATTTTGGTTGTTCTGATGTTTCAGGACTAGGCTCAATAATCTTTTCTTTATCAAAGGTTTCCTCAGGTAAGGTACTAAAGTTGTTCTCTTCATAGTCTTCCCCTTCATATTCATCTATTAAACTTATGTTAGTCTCATACACATATTTACTAGGTTAAGATTTGCCTTCTTCCTTCCCTAGCCCTTCAATTTGAGGATACCCTAAGTCCTGGGTATTAATGAACTCAACTTGTACTTCAGGGTTCTTACTCCTATCATTCATATGAGCTAATGGGATAGTAGGAGTTGGTTGGTCTAAGAAAAATTGTTTAGCCAGAATTTGGTTCAATTGGGCCATTAGATCATTTAGGCCTTTCAGCATGGTTTCAAGATTCGGGTCCATGGCTACACTGGACTGGGTTTGGACTGGTGAATACGAGGCCCCTGATCTAGTTTTCATGCATGCACGTAGACTCAAGCTCGAGCTAAGGTTTCCTAGACCTAGAGCACAAATTAGAGGTCTAATTAAGTGAACCAACTGCTAGTAGTACTTATGGGACTTAGCCAGGTAGGTGGAGGGGAGTGAAGGTCCCTGATTGCCAAACCTTAGACACCAATCTGAGATTGGCCAGGTAGGCAGACCAAATCACAAGCCTTGATGCACCAATCCTAGACACCAAGCCTGTAAGCACACACCAATTAGCTGACACAGTTAACTTGACCCTAACCTGAACCCAACTTGTTGGTGTCCCTAACCCACTAGGGCAATTAACGTTCTACTCAATTTTAATTAACGGGCTGGGATCGATATGCTGGGTGGTGATTTTTTGGGCTAGGGACAGGTGATGAAACCCTGACCCTATGTCAAATTGATGCCCTTAATTTGATTTCTCATGAGATGAATGAAATGCAAAGGTGCTACAGAAGTGCGTTGCAGTTTGAAAGTGGTGTGGAAAATGTGATGAAAAAAATGTCCAAAAATTTTGAAAAATTCATAGAGGATTCTTAACTTATATGTTTCAATGCAGATGAATGGAATTTTAAAACTAAAATATGTAATACTCTAAGCAGATCCTACAAATGAAGATAAATAAAAAGGACAGAACAGAACCCTAATGACAGTGTCGAACTGCAAAAATTTTTATTTTTTTTATAATTTTTTTCTGATGATGAAATTTAATATGGTGATAACTGACTTAAAAAGGAACAAGAAAAATAATATTTCAACAAAAAATTAGTGACTTGCCTTTGGAGCTGCAGACGGATTACAGTAAACAGATGCAAATTTTTAGAAAAACAGAACCTAATCAAACAAATGCAATGGCTTACCCAAACTTCAATCTAAAAAATTCACGTCCAGCCAGGGGATCATTATTCCCATGGGTCGTGACAGTGTACTGGAGTACACCCGCTCAGGAGGCATAAATTTTAGATCTTGCTTGGACTTAAAGAAAACTATTCTACCCTAATGCAACTATGCTCTGATACCAATTTGATGCGGCAAGCATATGATTAATATTTTGAATATGGTTTGTAGAGCAATGAAACCTAATAACACTAGCATTGTACTCATCATAATAAGACTTAAGGATTATAAGAAATGGGATTTTTACTTGATTAGACAAAATCCTAAACTAAGAAGGAAGAAGATCTAGACAATAGGGGCTAATGATTGTGGACTTACATTGATGAGCTTTCCAACCTTCTTTTGATTCATACCTTGAAACTAGCAACGCTCAGAACTGAAGAACCTGGATAACAAAGACCAGAACCCTAGACTTGAGGCTTCAGATTGTTGGTTCTTTGTTAAGGTGAACCTGGTTCACAACTCAAAGACTTCGAAGGACCCTGCAATGAAGATCAAAGTTAAGGAAGAAGGATAAGAACATATAAAAGGGATGGGAGAATTTATGAACTAAGAACAAAATTTTGAGAAGATCTGGCTGACTCCAATGCCTTCACGTGAGCTTGGAAGATGCTTTGCTAGGGGAAAAGAATGGTTTTGGCATGGAGGAAGAGGATGGGAAACTTTCACATAAGGAAAAAAAAACACAAGACAACTTCTACTTCCAAAATTCAACTTCAATTTTCATTCATTCCCAAAATCGTCTTTTTTACAATGGGCGTCCAAGGCCTTTAATAGCCTCACAAAGCTAGCTTTTGAAATTTAAAAACTCTCCAAATTGAGGAGGATTACAAGGGGGGTTGGAGGATTTGGTGGAGAGTTTGGAGGGATGGGGGGGTGGAGGATTTGGTGGAGGACTTGGAGGGGTGTGGCCAACCTCCTTGAATTTGAATCTTCCTTGTTGGCGCCAAAGAGTGATGAGGTGGCTAGTGAGGTGGCGCTTGATGACGTGGCCTGATGAGATTTTCTTCTACTTGGATAAGGAATGATATGTGGCGCCAAGTGGTCCTAGTTGATGGTCCTTTTATCTTGCTTGGTTGATGTGTCTTCTCTTCTTCATGTGGTCAAATTCTAGGGTCCAGAATTTGAGTCTTGTTGCTGACTTTTATTGCTTTAAGATTTGATTAACTGAAATAGACTTAACTCAACTGAACTGACTTGACTGACCTAAACTTTAAAACTTGAAACGGACTTACAGGAAATGAAATTTTTTTTAAAAGTAATTACAGGACTCAATAAATACTCTTGATTAATTATAGGACTCTTGAAAAGGAAATGGCTCTTGAAAATAAAACATTTACAGGACTCTTGAAAAGAAAATGGCTCGTGAAAATAAAACATTTTTGTGCTAAAGAATACAAGGTAACCTAATTATCTTCGATCCAAATTGGGATAAGGCTAACCTTGTTGGAGCGAAGTTTCTTTCGGTTTCTGGTGTCCACACCACTTCTCCTTCTTCAATTGGTCTTTCTTGTATGCTCATGTCTTCCATCTCTTTTTGAATTGTACCTGCATCATTATCTATACACTCTTCTTTCTTAGAAGGTGAAGGGTTAGTTTCATCAAAAATAACTTGCATTGACTCTTCAATGGTAAGAGTCCTCTTATTAAATACTCTATATGCTTTCCTATGTAGTGAATAACCAAGAAAAATTGCTTCAGTAGATTTAGCATCAAATTTTCCAAGATTATCTTTACCATTATTAAGCACAAAACATTTACATCCAAACACATGAAAATAATTGATATTGGATTTATTTTCATTCCAAAGCTCATAGGGGGTTTTCTTTAAAATAGGATGGATCAAAACACGGTTTAAAATATAACAAACAGTGTTCACTACTTGTGCCCAAAAGTACCTTGGAAGATTACCTTCACATAACATCGTTCAGGCCATTTCTTCCAAAGTCCTACTTTTTCTCTCTACAACACCATTTTGTTGTGAGTGTCTCAGGAGTGGAGTTGTGATCAATGCCATTTTCAGTGCAATAATCATCGAAAAATTAATTTTCAAATTCAGTGCTGTGATCACTTCTAATTGAAATTATTGAAAGAATTTTTTGATTTGAAATCATTTTGTAAAATTTTTGAAATACTTTGAAGGTTTCATCTTTGTGAGCTATGAACAAAATCCATGTAAATCTAGAAAAATCATTTACAATCATAACGGCATATTTCATACCTTCTAGGCTTATAGTCCTAGTTGGTCCAAATAAGTCCATATGAAGTAGTTCTAGAGGCTTAGTAGTTGAAATCATATTTTTGGATTTAAATCTCTTCTTATTTTGTTTACCCATTTGGCATGCATCACAAACATGATCAAAATCAACTTTAAACTTTGGCATGTCTCTCACTAAATTTTTGAAAATTAATTTGATAATAGTATGCATGCTAGCATGACCTAATCGTCTATGCCATAATAAACAAGACTCCTTGGTCTTATCATTCATTGCAACCAAACTGGAACTACTTGACATGGCAAGTTTATTTAGATCTACCACATAAATATTTCCGAGTCTATGTCCAATGAATTTGCTACTAGAATCAAGAGAGTTTGTTACTATGCACATAGATGATTCAAATATAACCTTGAAGCCTTTATCACATAATTGACTAATACTCAATAAATTGTGCTTCAATTTATCTACTAGCAATATATTTTCAATAAAAGTACAGGGGGTTATCTTGATCATACCAATTTTGATTATTTTTTCCTTGCCATTGTCTCCAAAAGTAACAATACCTCCTTTCATTTCTAGGATGATGAACTGATCCTTGTCACCCGTCATATGTCTTGAATAGTTATTATCAATATACCATCTTTTCTTCAATTTCTAGGCTGCAAAACATTCTTGCAACACAATCAAGGAGTTCTTTTAGGTACCCAAGCTAACTTGGGTCATTGCAGGTTAGTTGAGATGGTTCCTTTGGGAACCGAAATATTTCTTGATTTATTATGGACATTTCTAATGATATTACATTCAAAAGCTTTATATCTTAGTTCCTTGCAAGCAAAACATCCGATTCAAAAATTCTGATAAGATTTATGCTTTGAAATTCTAGATGCATGAGATACAGAAATAGTAGATTTTATATTTGAATTTTGAGGAACATACAAGGTAGCTTTCGAATGGAAGTAAAACCTTTTGTCGCAAAAGCCTTTTGAGAAGTAAACTTAGGAACAAAATCTTTTTGTTTCATAACAGTAGTTGCTGAAATATAATTTGAATTTGAAGAATTAAAACCTATTCTAGCTTTGTTACCTGAAATTCTTTATTCTTTAAGAATCAACTCAATCTTGTTCAAAGATAGAGTTAGTTTTTCAACAAGTGGCTTAAGTTTTTAAACATCTTTTTTTAACTCAAGATTTTCATTCAGAAAACTTTGTTTTTGTCATGATAAATATTATTTTCAGTTTTCAATACTTTATAATTTTTAGAAAAGTCATGTAGTTCTTTATGCAACAAGATATTCTTTTCTGAAATCTATTCTTTTTCTTTGAGTAAAGAATCATTAATATTGTTTAGAGATCTAATCTTTACTCCAGCTTTTTTAAATTCAGATAATAGATCATGAAACACAAAATTTAACTCATCAAATGTAAATTCAATTTAAGCATTGGGGGATGTTATCTCATCTTCGAGACCCATTAGATATAAGTTAACTGTTTTCGTGGTCTCTTCCTCTTCAGTTGAGGTGGAATCTTCACTGTCACTCCATGTGGCAACCATCACTTTCTTTTTCTTCTTTTATAAAAATTTCTTCAACAATAGATAGTCCGGATGAATGTGCCTCGATTTCTTACATTCATGTAGGTGGGGACTTGTTCTTTTTCTTTATCTTTGTCCTTGTCCTTTTCCTTGGAATGTTCTCCTCGTTTATGGAATTTTTTATTGAATTATCCTTTCTTCTTTTCCATAAACTTTCTGAATCTCCTCACGACCATTGTAATATCTTCATCTTCTAGATAATCTTCAGAGGAGCTAGAGTCATCTTCCATCTCTTCATCATTTTTTGATTCCAATGCAGCATTGAATGTAATAGTTTTCTTCTTCTTATCATCATCAGTTCTATGCTGCATGACTAATTCATATGTGAAGAGGGAGCCCATTAATTCATCCATGGATAAAGTGTTCAGATCTTTAACTTCTTGGATGGTTATTAACTTTAGGGTCCTATTTATCTGGAAGTGATCTCAATATCTTCTATACCAAATCAGCATTTGAGTAAACCCTGCTAAGACTTTTCAAACCATTAATAATATTTATAAATCTAGTGTACATGGCAGAGATATTTTCATTAGGTTCCATTTTAAACAATTCATAATTGTGTACTAGAAGATTAATTTTTGAAGTCTTCACATGGGAAGTTCCTTCATGGGTCACCTCAAGTTTATCCTAAATTTTCTTTGCTGAAGAGCAAGTGAAAATTTGATTAAACTCATTTGAATCCAAAGCACAATATAGCAAGTTCATGGATTTGGCATTTAATTCCCCTAATTTCATGTCGTGTCCATCCCATTCCTCTTCAGGCTTAGGGACATCCATGCCATCAATTTTGATCATGGGAACATGTGGCCCTTTAAGAATGACCTTCCATAATTGAAAATCAATAGCTTGTATATAGATTTTCATTCTAGCCTTCCAATAAGAATAATTTGTGCCTGTGAAGAGTGGAGGTCTATTAGTTGACTAGCCTTCCACCAAAGATGTACTTATGGGATAAGCCATCAATCTTTACTCTAATGTAATCAGAGACACTGCTCTGATACCAGTTGTTGCCCAAGTGGCTTTCTCAAGAGGGGGTGAATTTGGAATTTAAAAAAATTAAGTAGATAATGTGCAATTAAAACCCCTTTTAAAGTATTAGGTGTTGTGGCAAAATAACAACTTGCAGAAGCTAAAGATAATCAAAGAATCACAATACAAATGCATAAATTTATAGTGGTTTGGAGCAACCCAGCTCCTACATCCACTACCCAAGATACCACTTGGGATTTTCACTATATTCACACCCGAATATAGTAAGATTATTTTACAGAATCACAATCCAAAACTTTTACACTTTGGTTTTAACAGGATCACCAAAGAAAGCCAACACCCTTTGGTTTTGAACATGATCACCAAAGAAACCCAATTTGGTTTTCATAGGATCACCAAGAACCTAACTTGATTTTACCAGGATCACCAAGAACCTAACACTTAGTTTTCATCAAAGGCTCACCAAGAACCTATTTTGTTTTTCAAACAGGCTCACCAATAACCCAAACAATTCAGGAATGAATTGAAATAAATGCAACAATAGTGATAAACTCTAGTTATCGGATAGTTGCCGGTGCAGCTTGATAGAAGTCCACTTGGATTGCACTTGAATGTGCTTTAATTGCTTCAGTGGCTTCCTTCCAAAGTGCTTCAAGCTTTAGATCAGAGTTGGTGAAGACTTGAAGGCTGACTTGAATGCTCTTTGTACTCTCTGGCTTGTAGGTAGGATATTCAATAAAGCCTTCAAAACTTTGAGGAACTCTTTAATACTTGCCTCAAGAAAGTTCAAATCCCTTAAATATATGGTCCTCCATCACTTCAAAATTGTTTGAGATGTTGTAGATCATTAGGATGTGACCTATGACCATTGGAGCACTTTTTGGCATTCAAAAAGAAATTCTGGAACTAGCCGTTATGTACCTGAAAGCGATATTTGAGTCGGCTTGGATTCCTTCGGTCGGCTCGGATCCTTTGAGTCGATAGGTCGAGTCACTAATTTTTCAATGCAGTCGGCTCTTTGTCTCAGGGTGAAAAACTTCACTTTGGACGAGTCGGCTCTTGATAGCTCGGGTCGGCTCGAACTTCTGTTGTTGAACACATTGATCTCGAGGGGTCGGCTCACCTGAACTTTGGTCGGCTCTTCTTCTCAGAATCGGAAATCTTTACTCTGGAGGAGTCGGCTCGTTGTAGTTCGGGTCGGCTCGCTTTCTCAGGTCTTCAAAATTTGTTCTGGTGGAGTCGGCTCTTTGAAGTTTGGGTTGGCTCGCCTGGCTGTTCTCAGAAAACTTCAAAAACTAGACTCTGGAAGAGTCAGCTCAGACTTATTCCAGTCGACTCAGATTTACCAGAGTTGGCTCAGTTACCTTCGAGTCGGCTCGGATTGCTGCATACCAGAATCCTTGATGTGTGCCATGAGGTGGAGTCGGCTCTTCATTATGCTGGGTCGGCTCGAGTGACTTCTTCAGGATTTTACAATTCAACTCAAAAGAAAACTCTCACCAACACTTTTAAACTTTTCATGCATACCAACTCAAAATAATTTTAAGGCACACACACATAGAAGTAGCCCTTTTATATGATTTTTCTTAACTTTTTCATTGGATTATTCTTTACAAAATCAGATTACAACACAACTCAAAGTAAGAAGTAAAGATGTAGGAGTTGAAGTTTGAACAAATAAATCATCTTACAAAAACTTGTAAACTACTTGAAGAGTTGTTAAAAAAATATGTGCATGCTCCAATGTTTGGTTAACATCAAAATCACTTATGGGGTCAACAGCAATGAATGTACTTATTATGTTTACCTCTATAAAATGCAGGTGAATGATTAGAGAAATATAAGAAAACTCAAGAAAAGGCTAAAAATACGAGATGTATTCGGGGTTAGTCTGGTGGGATAGAAAGTAAGAGGGAGGTTCTGGAATGATCGGGTAGAATAGGAGATAAGAAGGGGTTTCAGGGATGAGAACTACACTAATGAGGTTGACCTTATGGGGTTGAGGCATGTCTAAAGGGTCTGCATAATGGAAGAAAGGGTCGTTGATTTCAAGAAAGAGATAAATTAGAGTCAAAGAGATAACTTCATCTTGAGGGTACTGATTTGAAAAGATCAAGTCCTTAATAAACTCTTCTGGCTCATGAAATTCAGGACTAGGCTATATAATTGGGCTTTCTTCTAAAGTCTCCTCAGGAAGAGTTGCAGTAATAAGGTCATGGGTTTCTTCCTCTAATGATTCTTCGATTACGGGTTGGTTATGGTCAGGGTCAACTAACTCTGGATTGGCTTCTACCTAGTCCAACCTATTGGTTAATTGGTTAAGCCTATTGGTTGCTTGGTTGTTGGTTTGGGTCATTTGGTTGTTTTGGGTGGTTGATTGGATAAACTGACTTTTGGATTGGGTGATCATCTGGTCATGCTAGCAAGCTGGGCTTGGTTTTGGGTATTCATGTGGGTTAATTGTTCAATCATGGCCATAAGGAGGGTTTCTAGATTGGACTCTATGGTTGAACTGGGTTGGTTGCATTGGACTTTCGACTCAACTAATTCTGAGTTGGTTTCTATCTGGGTTTGATCATAGTCAACTAATTCTGGGTCTTCTATAGGTGTATCTTCCTCTAGATCTTCAAAAGACTCGTCATCTTCATACTCCTCCACCAAACTTGGATCAGCCTCATATACCTCCTCTTCTAGGTCATCCTGGTGAACCAATGGGGTAGTAGGAGGGGTTTGGCTAAAGGAAAACTGGCTAATAACTGAGGTAGTAGGGATGGGTTGATTAAGGGGTTCTTGATTAATACTAGGGTTTTGACTATGGGCACTGATCCTAGTGGGTTTAGGTTGACTAAGGGAAAGTGGACTAACAATGGATTCATACCTAGGGGTACTAATCATATTGGTCTCAGGCTGACTAAGGGTTATGGGTTCAGTCCTATGAGTTGACTCGAATTCCTAAGCTATGTGATAGGCATCATCTAGGTCTTAAATTTGTTATCTAAACAGTTCCCATTAGATAACTCTATGTAGACTAGCTTTAAACCAAGATATGATTTTTGACTCAGGTTCAACTGTGTAACATGTCCCATAAAACTCATCAAATTCGTTAATCTACTCAGACACAGTTTTTTATCCTGTCTCAAATCCCACCACTGTACTAAAAGTTTGCGATCCTGGAATCTAGAGTCAATGCATCTGGGTAAATAAGGACTAGGGTAATAGGGACTGGAAGGGTAATAGGGTCTGGGTTCTTGGTATGGGTCATGGTATGAGGTTCTCTTAAGGTTGGGCTCTAAGTATGGGTCATAGTATTGGGTTCCTATCCTAGTGGTCATGCAAACATTCAATCAATCAAAGTGGAATGATGCAACCAAACATGAAAAGGTTAGTACAATCTAGGGCTTGCTAGACCTAGAGTCAAAACTGAATGGGTCAACTCAGTTTACACTTAACCCAGTACCTAATCCTTCCACTGGCCAAGTAGGGGGTGGAAGTGTGGGAGGCCCCCCTGCTTAATGCAGGGACCTAATTAAAAACCACAACACCACTTAGGTCGTTTGACTCTGGACCCCCAACCTTAGACACCAGATTCCAATAATAGCTTATGGATTAAATGCACTAGTTGGCCCACATAGCTCGGACCCAACCTGTGAGTGTCACCTAGCCCACTAGGGCAAATTAGTTCTAATTAATTTTAATTAGGCTTGGGTCAGTATGATGATGATGGTTTTGGGCCTAGGATAGGTGATGAAATCCTGCCTTAATTTAAGATAGTGAATTGCCCTTAAGATTAGGTTAATCAAATGATGCACATTTAATGAGTCCTAATGCAACTAATATGGTGCGATCACAAGGGCTAAAAGAAATCGACAAGTTGAACCCACAACCTTGTGGATCACCTGTGAGTAAAACCCTGAACCCAAACCCTATTTATCATGTAAATATTTATTTTAAATTATGTTATGTTGGTTTAGTTAGGGTAAACCCTTTTTATCACCTATAATTAGGGTTTTGTTTATTTTGGGATAAAACCATTTTTACCAAGTTGAGTCGAAACCCCAATTGAGTCAAACCCTATTTACCCAATTAGGATCTGTAAGGATTTTGGTGACCAGGGTGGAAGCGTGGATTTCATAAAATTTATTATGAAACCACTACCAAACCCTTAACCCAAGACCTCCTTACTAGGAATTAAAACATACAAACATTCATATATAATATAAACTAGAGTTTAGGCACCAACCTGAACCGCTAGTATTTAATCCGATAAAGAAAACCTTGATTTAGCCTTCTTCTCCACCAGGCGCCCAAACGATCGCCCTCCAACGGTGATCCACACGAAACTCGGACCAAGGAAGAACTCATTCAAGTTGCTTGGAGAAGTGGAACTCTTTCAGCAGCCTTTGGTCTATTGACCACTGTAGGACACCCTGCCCTGCTGTAGGGCACTAAAGACAATCTCCTAAACCACTCTTGGTTTTAGGACAACCCTCCTCTAGGACCCCTTAGGTTTAAGTCCTTAAACAAAGCCTTGTCCTAGTAGAAAAGACCTTGTCTTAACAAGACAAGTCTTGTCTTAAAGAAAGGAGGAAGAGAGAGACACTCAGAATAGTACTTCGGTGGAATTCTTATTTAATCAGACTCATTTCACCGCCCCCTATTTATAGATACAAGATGGGTGTGTGATATGTCCTCCCATTAACTTATCATATATGATTTTTCAAGACCGAAGAGAAGTTATCTGGCTTGAAAAATCATATCTAATAAGCCCATTCATGCACCGAAGGCCTTATTCACATCCCTTCTTTTATCTGGATGAATTCTCACTTGCCACATGTCAATTACCAGTCCTTAGGAAGCCAAGAGGTGCCTCTTCAATCTCCAAACATCGAAGATTATGAAGAGTCCTGATAGCAGAAGGACTCTCCATCAGAACCGCGCGCCACATGAAGAGTTGCGACTCTTTATGCACCGCGCACACCATCCTTCTTCCACACAAATTTTAAAGAATGTTGACCAATCAAAACATAAGCAATATGGGTGTCATTGGAAAGAGCATAAAATTTCCTTTTTGACCATATAAATTATATTCAAATCAGAGATCTATAGCTCATTCTGTGACCTATTGAAGTTAAGGTATCATTTAGGTACCAAGAGTCCTATGCCATTAAGACTCTTCATGTAAGGCACCAAAAATGCCCTTAAATCCAAATTAAAATCAGATTTAGCTCTGATTAGGCTAGCTCCACTTAGGACTCAACCTAATTTAGGTTTCCCATAATTAGGTTAGCCCAATTAGCAAGCAACCAGACCTAATCTAATTGGGTTAGGAATTTGGTTAGCATACATATGCTAGTATGTATACCGGCTAAACAATTAGGATCATATGACCCTAATTAAATCATGAACGACTTCCTTAGCCAAGTCTGTATTGTGTGTGACCCATTGGGTTCCACATCTAGCCAGCAGTAGGTTTAGGTTTGAGCCGATTCTATCTGATTCGAACCCGATTGACCTAATTAGGTCAAATTGGCTCACCTAATTATCCAATTCGAATCACACATCGATTTGACTCATGAAACCAAATCAATTAGTTCATGAAGACCTACAAGATAAGATTGACATCTAGCAACGTGTCATGCCTACCCGGAAGATGAGGAATTTTGGTGGATTTACGAAAATATCCTTCAGTGGTGAGTTACCGGGCAATTCAGTCCTTCGATCTACTTGCACCCTGAATATGACTATGGATATGGATACTTGTCAAATCCAATTTCATATTCATTCCTTGCTCAATCTGATAATGATGAATTATTAATGAACCATTAAAAACTATTTCTAATGTTCATACTTTGATCAAAGATTTTTCGAATCTTCATTTGATTGAAATCATCTCGATGCGCTTCCCTCTTACTAGGGTTGATCGATTCCTTTTTGACCTACTCACAACCTCCATATGCAATCCACCATACCCAGTATCACCCCATGCATGACTCATTGTCATGATTGAGTGTGAACCAAAGTATGGATTCATGCATACAAGATACCATGGCAGTCTCGGGTCAAAGGACCACATGCACTACTCCCACTATGAGAACTATCTATTGACAAACAGATAAGGTTTCATTAGATATTCTCAAGCTGGATCCATTCAGTAAACTCATTTTCTAATGAGCATCCACATCCTAGTATTAGTGTCAAACACAAGTGACTGTGAGATCAGTCACCCTCTTCACCAAGCATACATAGGATGTGCTTGTCTTACCGGAAACATTGATCCCCTACTCAATATCCCATCGACCATGAATATTCTAGATTAGGGTTTTTAGGCTTTAGGTCTCACTGGTATGATTGCATCATAACCCTAGAACCATATCCCTAATCTATGGGGTTCATCATATCTTAATAAAATTAATAAGACACAGCGTATGATGAAAATAAAATGCCTTTATTAATTGATAATGTCAATACACTGGTTTGGGATACAAAAGAAAATCCTTTCGAAATACAACATTTCGATTGGCCTTTAGGGCATAATCCTTTCAATCTCCCACTTGCACTAAAGCCAATTGCCTTTAAATTTTAACCCCATACAATCGAGGTGGCGATCAAACTCCTGTTATGGTAGAGCCTTAGAGAACGGGTCTGCTATGTTTTTCTTTGTTTCTACTCTTTTAATGTAGACTTCTTGTCTTTCAACAATCTCTCGAACGAGATGGAAGCATCTTAGAATGATCTCTAGGTTCCTTAGCTTGAGCGACGGCTCCAGTATTATCACAGTAAAGTGGTACTGCACCTTCAATCTCCGGAACAATTCCCAACTCTGAGATGAACTTTTTCATCCAGACAGCTTACTTGGGGACTTCACTAACAGCAATGTATTCTGCCTCAGTTGTTGAGTCAGTTACAGTCTGTTGTTTAGAACTCTTCCAGCTTACAGCTCCTCCATTTAGGGTAAAAACATACCTTGAAATAGATTTTCTATCATCTGGATCCGATTGAAAACTAGAATCTGAATAAGCTTCCAGTTTAAGATCAGATCCTTCGTATATCAGAAAAATATCCTTAGTCCTTCTCAAGTACTTAAGAATATTTTTCATAGCCTTCCAGTGATCCTCTCTTGGATCAGCCTGAAATCTGCTGGCTATACCTAAGGCATATGCCACATCAGGCCTGGTACATAACATAGCATACATTATAGATCCTACAGCCGAAGCATAAGGTATATAACTCATTCTATTTCTTTCTTCAGGTGTCTTAGGAGACATCTTCTTAGAAAGATGTATGCCATGACCAATGGGCAAGTAACCTTTTTTACTTCCCTCCATGCTAAATCACTTAAGCACTTGGTCAATGAACCTAGACTGGGATAAGCCTAGCATCCTCCTAGATCTATCTCTATAGATCTTGATACCCAGTATATAGGATGGTTCTCCCAAGTCTTTCATGGAAAACTGTTTAGATAACCATACCTTGACTGATTGTAACATTGGGATATCATACCCAATGAGGAGTATGTCATCCACATACAGAACCAAGAAAACTATAGCACTCCTACTAGTCTTCTTGTACACACAAGGTTCATCCTCATTTTTGATAAAGTCAAACTCTTTAACTATCTTTCAAATCGGATATTCCAACTCCTGGATACTTGCTTTAATACATAAATAGATTTTTTCAGCCTACATACCTGATTAGGTTTAGTCTCCAAGATAAAACCTTCTGGCTGTGACATATAGACCTCTTTCTCAAGGAAACCATTCAAGAATTCAGTTTTCATATGCATTTGCCAGATTTCATAATCATGATATGCTGCTATAGCAAGCATGATCTGAATAGATTTGAGCATGGCAACAGGAGAAAATGTTTCATCATAATCTATTCCCTGTTTTTGTCTGAAACCCTTAGCCACTAATCTGGCTTTATAAGTTTTGACTTGGCCATCTGCCCTAGTCTTTTTCTTATAAATTCATCTGCATCCAATAGGGTTAACACCCTCCGGTGCATCAACCAAAGTCCACACTTGGTTGACATACATGGAGTCCATTTCGGATCTCATGACTTCTAGCCATCTGTCTGAGTCCCTACTCATGACAGCATCCGTATAGGTTAGAGGCTCATTATTTTCAATGATCCGGGCTTCATTATTTTCAATAATGAACCCATACCTCTCAGGTGCATGATGCAGCCTATCAGACCTACAGATAGGAGTGGTGTGTTCTGGTTCTATACTAACTATGTTATCATTTGGTTGAGATGTTTCTATTTGTTGAACTTCTTCAAGTTCAATATTTCTTCCACTGTCCTTTTGTAGGATGAACTCTTTCTCTAGAAAAGTGGCATGCCTACTGATAAAAACTTTTTGCTCAGTAGGGCGGTAGAACAGATATCCTATACTATCATTAGGATATCCTACAAATAGACACTTATCTGCTCTAGCATCCAGTTTATGTCCAAAATTTCTTTTGACATAGGCTGGACATCCCAATATCTTAAGATACTTAAGATTGGATTTCTTATCCCTCCATATCTCATATGGAGTGCTAGAGACAGATTTAGATGGTACTCTATTTAAGATATTAGCCGCGGTTTCCAAGGCATATCCCCAGATGGAAACAGGTAACTCTGTGAAGCACATCATGGACTGTACCATATCTAATAAGGTACGATTCCTCCTTTCAGCAACACCATTTAATTGTGGTGTGTAAGGAGGGGTCCATTCAGAGATAATCCCCTTTTCTTTAAGGTGATGGAGAAACTCGGTAGATAAGTATTCACCTCCTCGATCTGATCGAAGGATTTTAATACTTTTCCCCGTTTGTTTCTCTACCATACTTTGATACACTAAAAATTTATCAAAGGCTTAGGACTTATGTTTCATAAGATACACAAATCCGTACCTTGAAAAATCATCGATAAATGTGATGAAATAAGATTATCCACCCTTGGCCTGAGTTGTCATAGGCCCACATACATCTGTATGTATGAGTCCTAATAACTTAGTTATCCTTTCTCTATGTCCACTAAATGGAGTCTTGGCCATTTTACCCATGAGACATGATTCACAAGTTCCTAATGATTCATAATCATAACGATTAAGGAAATTTTCCTCGTATAACTTGCTAATCCTAGTCTCACTAATATGTCTAAGCTGATAGTGCCAGAGTAAAGTATTGTTTACATCATCTCTCTTTCGTTTGTTACTTACATGAAGTATATTGTCATTAGTGGATAGAGTTAAAAGACCATTGCAAAATACGCCACAACATATAATTTCATTAGAAAAGCTGATTGAGCAACTGTTGCTCATCACATTCATAGTAGAACCTTGTCTAAGTAACAAGGGTACAGATATGATATCTCTAATGTCCTTAGGCATAAAGTAACAATCTCTTAGCTCTAAAATCTTCCCCGAAGGTAACTTCAAGATATAAGTCCCTACGGCCTCTGCTTGGATGGACTCTCCTCCAGCACCATAGAGCTCGAAGTCTCCTTCCTTCAATACTCTAAGCCTCTGCAGCCCCTGCAATGATTTGCAGATATTATGACCATAGGCGGTATCCAATACCCAAGTATTTAAAATGGAAGAATCCAATGACAAAATAGTATGAACTTCTTTCATACCTTTTGGTGCATCCGATGCACCAGGCTTCACACCTGCAAGGTAAGCCTTGCAGTTCCTCTTCCAATGACCCGACTTGCCACAGTGAAAGTTGGTCATCTGTCCGGAGGCCTTCTTTCCTTTCTTCTTCTTGATGCCCATTTTTGGGTTCAATCTTCTCTTGGAACCCTTTCTACCTGACTTCTTCTTGTTGATCCCATCCACAAGAAGAAGTGGAGCCTTATTTTTCTTTAAATGGCTCTCTGCTATTTTTAACATGTTTAACAACTCAGGCAAGGAAGTGTTAAGTTTGTTCATATGATAATTAAGAACAAACTGTAAAAATGACTCTGGGAGTGACTGCAGTATCAAATCCTGATTCAACTCGCCATCTATAACAAAACCCAATTGACCTAATCGAGTGATTAGGTCAATAACCATCAGTATGTGGTCTTGTACATATGTACCTTCTATCATTCTCGCACGGAACAACTACATAGATATCTCTTATCTAGTAGTTCGACTATGTTCTCCATATAGCTCTTTTAGATTGAGCAGTATGGAGTTAGTGTCCATGCTATCATGTTGCCTCTGCAACTCAATGGTCATAGCGGCAAGCATGATACATTTGACAGTGAGTGAGTCATTTTGCCACATCTTGTATGTGGTCTTTTCCTTTTGCGAGGCATCTTCCCCTAAAGGTTCCAAGGTAGGGGTATCAAGAATGTAAGAAAGTTTTTCCTGGCTGAGTACTATCTTTAGGTTTCTCGACCAGTCAACATAGTTCGGTCTAGTCAATTTATTGGCATCAAGTATACTACGGAGTAAGAGTGAAGAGGCTATTTAATCTACATTAACAAAGAACAAACATAAGCAAACAACCAATGTTGACAAAACATAATTAAATTAGGAGTTTAACTTAATTATGTCTCCCACTATTTTATTAAGCATCATAACCCTCTATATGATGATCAAGAAACCCTAATTGGTTTTCTTAGTGGGGTTGAGATCCTAATTCCTTATAAAGACCTTGTGTGTACACAAAAATCTTATATAAGTTCAAAGGTAGGAAAACTCTTTCCAATTGTAACTCATACAATTCTCAACATATCCTGGTCTCTAAAATATTAATAGCCTTGTGTGTGCACAATAAACTATAATATTTTAGTTAAGTAAGACCCTTCATTCCTTTATAGTCATGATTATAATAATAATACCCTTGTGTGTACACAACAAAGTATTATTTTAAATCATGCCATAAGCATCAAATGCACCAAGCCAAAATTGTGTTAGTCACCATAATAGGCCTTGTGTGTACACAACAAACATAATACGGATCATGACATAATAATGACCTGGCATGAAGGAAGGCCTAATGTAGTGAATATTACACTAAGCATAACAATCAAGAATTAAGTTAATCTTATCGGCCAGGTAAGTGGGAGAGTAGTAGGAGTCCCCCCGTTGCTTTCCTAGATACCAATAAAAATTGGCCAGGTCAGTCAACAGAACCAATTAAAAACCATGTCCTCTTTATCGATCATGAACCACTTTTCCTAGACATCAAATGATCAACTAATCATCTTGATTATTTTGCTTTTGGTATATGATACTACAACTTAATATAATTTTAATAAAGGGCAATTCAAACAGAAGCACATTCTAATATTACCATTCATCAACCATGAATCATATATCATTATATAATGTGCCAAGTGTGTCATCATACCAGGACAACCATCTACCACATAATGGATCCACCATTATGCCAAGGCAACCTTATTTCAGTATGATGACTAGAAAGCTAAACATCTCTATATCGGTTAAGGTTTAAGTGAAAACCTTAACCAGTGACTTACATATATGCATAAACATATCAATCATATGTATCTTTAAACTTTTGTAGAGTCCTATAAAATTGGACAACTTTAAATTTTGTAGAGTCCTATAAAAATGGGCAACCTCAAGAATCCTACAAAAAATGGGTAAACTTCAAATTTTGTAGAGTCCTACAAAAATGGGCAACCTCAAGAGTCCTACAAAATTGGGAAACTTTAAATTTTGTAGGGTCCTACCAAAATGGGCAACCTCAAGAGTCCTACAAAATTGGGCAACTTCAAATTTTGTATGATTTAGCCTTAATAAGGTGGCTCTGATAACACTGTAAGGGTTTTGGTGACCAGGGCAGAAGCGTGGATTTCAAAAAATTTATTATGAAACTACTACCAAACCCTTAACCCAAGACCTCATTACTAGGAATTAAAACATTCAAACATGCATATATAATATAAATTAGAGTTTAGGCACCAACCTGAACCGCTAGTATCCAATTCGATGAAGAAAACCCTGATTCAGCCTTCTTCTCCACCAGGAGCCCAAACGTTCACCCTCCAACGGTGATCCACTTGAAACTTGGACAAGGAAGAACTCCTTCTTCAAGTTGCTTGGAGAAGTGGAACTCTTTCGGCAGCCTTTGGTCTATTGACCACTATAGGGCACCCTGTCCTACTGTAGGGCACTAAAGACACTCTCCTAAACCACTCTTGATTTTAGGACAACACTCCTCAAAGACCCCTTAGGCTGATGTCCTAAAATAAAGCCTTGTCCTAGTAGAAAAGACCTTGTCTTAACAAGATAAGTCTTGTCTTAAAGAAAGGAGGGAGAGAGAGACACTCAGAATAGTACATCGGTGGAATTCTTATTTAATCAGACTCATTTCACTACCACCTATTTATAGATACAAGAGGGGCATGTGATATGTCCTCCCATCAACTTATCAGATATGATTTTTTAAGACCGAAGAGAATCTATCTGTCTTGAAAAATCATATCTAATAAGCCCATTCATGCACCGAAGGCCTTATTCACATCCCTTCTTTTATCTGGACGAATTCTTACTTGCCACATGTCAGTTACCGGTCCCTAGGAAGCCAAGAGGTGCCTCTTCAATTTCCAAACATTAAAGATTATGAAGAGTCTTGATAGTAGAAGGACTCTCCATCAGGACCGCGCGCCACATGAAGAGTTGCAACTCTTCATGCACCGCGCGCCATCCTTCTTCCACGCAAATTTCAAAGAATGTTGACCAGTCAAAACATAGGCAATATGGGTATCATTGGAAAGAGCATAAAACATCCTTTCTGACCGTATAAATTATATTCAAATCAGAGATCTATAGCTCACTCTATGCCCTTTTGAATTTAAGGTATCATTTAGGTACCAAGAGTCCCATGCCATTGGGACTCTTCATGTATGGCACCTAAAATGCCCTTAAATCCAAATTAAAATCAGATTTAGCTCTAATTAGGCTAGCCCCACTTAGGACTCAACCTAAGTTAGGTTTCCATAATTCGGTTAGCCCAATTAGCAAGCAACCGGACCCAATCCAATTAGGTTAGGAATTTGGTTAGCCTACATATACTAGTATGTAATCCGGCTAACCAATTAGGATCCTATGACCCTAATTAAATCATGAATGACTTCCTTGGCCAAGTCTCTATTGTGTGTGACCCATTGGGTTCCACATCTAGCTAGCAGTAGGTTTAGGTTTGAGTTATTCGATCCAATCGAACCCGATTGACCTAATTACATCAAATTAGCTCACCTAATTGTCCAATTCGAATCACACATTGAATTGACTCATGAAACCAAATCAATTGGTTCATGAAGACCTACAAGACAAGATGATGTCTAGCAATATGTCATGCCTACCCAGAAGATGAGAAATTTTGGTGGATTTACCAAAATACCCTTCAGTGGTGAGTTACCAAGCAATTCAGTCCTTCGATCTACTTACACCTTGAATATGACTATGGATATGGATACTTGTCAAATCCAATTTCATATTCATTCCTTGCTCAATCTGATAATGATGATTCATTAATGAACCATTAGAAACTGTTTCTAATGTTCATACTTTGATCAAAGATTTCCCGAATCTTCATTTGATTGAAATCATCTGGATGCGCTTCCCTCTTACTAGGGTTGATCGATTCCTTTTTGACCTACTCAAAACCACCATATGCAATCCACCATACCCAGTATCACCCATGCATGACTCGGTGTCATGATTGAGTCTGAACCAAAGTATGGATTCATGCATACAAGATACCATGGCAGTCTCAGGTCAAAGGACCACATGCACTACTCCCACTATGAGAACTATCTATTGACAAATAGTTAAGGTTCCATTAGATGTTCTCAAGCTGGATCCATTCAGTGAACTCATTCTCTAATGAGCACCCACATCTTAGTATTAGTGTCAAACACAAGTGACTGTGAGATCAGTCACCCTCTTCACCAAGCATACATAGGATGTGCTTGTCTTACCGGAAACATTGATCCCCTACTCAATATCCTATCGACCATAAATATTCTAGATTAGGGTTTTAAGGCTTTAGGTCTCACTGGTATGATCTCATCATAACCCTAGAACCATAGCCCTAATCTATGGGGTTCATCATATCTTAATAAAAACAATAAGACACAGCGTATGATGAAAATAAAATACCTTTATTAATTGATAATGTCAATACACTGGTTTGGGATACAAAAGAAAATCCCATCGAAATTCAACATTTCGATTGGCCTTTAGGGCATAATCCTTTTAGGATCTTAATGGTCCAATTTAATTAGCCCTTTTTACCAACTTTAATTGGATTTTTATTTGAAAGCCTAATTAAGTATGGTTGGTTCAATTAGTTATTAGTTGGTTAAATCATGTGGTTAGTTATTCATTGAGTTCATGTAATTAGTTGAGTCATTGAGTACTGTATTACAAGAGGGGACCTAAGACAGCATCCCATGTGCACCCAACTGAAGACTCAAGACAACCCATGTGCTAGCCCAAGTCACAACCTCTTCTTGGTGCCACCTTTTCAAGGATTTGGACATCAACACATGTCATGTTTGGACATGTCACTCGGAAAACACTACTTGGTACTTCATCCAGGACAAGAACACATGCCATGTCACTTTTGTTTGGACATCCCACATGCCATGTTCTTTTATTTTTGGTCGGCCAAATGAAAGCAAAATTGGCACCACTTAATGTTAATAAGTAAAGCAGAAGGACTCCCCATGTTGGTGCCCTCCCACTCAAACTTTCCATGACAAAATCAAAAGGAGCCGGCCAAGCATTTCACTTTTTCTTGTCTCCCACTTCAAGGAGAGTTCCAAGGTATTTTCTTACTAAAGGGAAGAAGGTTCAATGGTCTTCTACTTCAAGAGTTACGAGCAATCAGATGGAAGCTGCTTAAGTCTCCTAAACTCAGGAGTTTCACCAAAACTCTTGAGTCTTCTTCAATCCAAACTAAAGAGTCCACTCACATACAAAAGTCTAGATCAGCCCAACAAGCAAGACTGCAAGAGTCCAAGATGCCCAGAAGTAGGACTCTAGGAGTTGTATTCCAAGGGAGCACAAGTCTAGTCTTTGTGTCCCTTACAACACTGGTTATGGGTCTATAAATACCCCATCAAGCCCCTCTTTGTAATCAATTATTCATCAATAAACAATGAAATTCTATTGAATTCTCTTCCTTTGCTGTGTGCATCATGGGGTGTGAGGCCTTTTTCCTTTGTTCTTTGGAACATCGCGGGGTACGAGGCCTTACATATCCAGCCATCAAGAAAACCAAATCCATAATTTCTAAACCTTCCTTTCTTTCATTCTTTTTCTTTGCTTTGCTGTTTTTAATTCGTAAATCTTTCTTTGTTTAGTGTTACAAGTGAACAGGAATCAAGATTAGGTGTTCTTGCCTCGGAACCAACTTCGCGTGAAAGATCGAAGCCCGGGAATCTAGTTCTTGAAACCCTGCCTTGGAGATCTTGAGAGTTCTGTCATATCCGATTCGGAGGAGCATTTCTTCATTGGTAAAATTAGATCTTATTCCCTTCTCATAATTTCTGACTCGTTGAATAGATAAACACTAGTTTACGATAGGTTCTCAGCCACCAAGTCCTATTTTTTTTATAGTTTACTTTGTTAGGTTTACTTTGCGGGTAATAGCTAGTAGACTAGTCTTTCTTTATTAAATACTTTGAGTCTCTAAAATTCTAAAAATCTAAAAAATTAATCTCTATTTTTCCTCTATTAATTAGGTTTAAATATCAGTAATTTAATTTTGGTTACTATCCCACATCAATTTTGGTATCAGAGCCATGTTAAACTAGGGTTTAATCTCTCTTGTGCCGACTTAGTTCTCTTTAGGTACTCGGATTGGGTGCTTCACCATGGCCATCCAGTCATAGGAAAAAGAAGGGCTGCAAGACCCTCACAACCCATTCAAATAGATTTTCTATGGCATGTAGGGGTGCCACTGTGAATTGACCCTTGAAAAAGAAAATAAAGAGATAGGCATCTTTAGGTTTTAATTTCTGCATCTCGGCCATCTCAGTACATTTTATATTGTTTTAATTATTTATGTCTGTAGGTAACTCCTAAAAATCTGATTTTTATTTTATTGGATTCTATATAATTGAAAGTATTTTTCAGAGCTTTCTCATAAATTATTTTGGTCTGTAGATTTTCTTCTTACCAAAATACTACCCGAGATAGTTTTTCCTATTCTTCAGCAAAGCTAATTTCAACAAGTTTAGGATTCTTTTCATAAAAAAAAATTTACATATTTTAATATTTTTTGCATATTAGGTACTTATCTGCAAAATATATCCTTGTTTTACAAAAAGAAATTAATTAATTTTTATTTTCTTTTTTTTTTGCTTATTTGCATATTAGAGTTTCATCTTATGTGTGCATCATCAAGTAAATGAATCTTAAGGGCACTTGAACATCTAGATCGGGGTAGGATTTCATCACCTGTACTGAGCCCACAATAACTAATATTACATCCAAACCTAGTCTTAATTAAAATTGATTAGACTTAATTTGCTCTAGTGAGCTAGGGACACCAACAGGTCGGGTTCAACCTTTTTAGGAAAACTAGTTACACTTAATTCGACATTCATGTCTTGAAGCTGGTGTCTAGGCTAGAGGTCCAGAGGCAAACATCCTAAGTTGTTTCATGGTTTTTAATTAGGACCCTGCAAGAGCAGGGGAAGCTTCCCATGACCCCACCTCTTACCTAGCTAGTGGATAACATAATTGTTGTCTTGGCTGTGATTCAGTCGACTCATTTTGTTTGAGCTCTAGGTCTAGGAAACCCTAGTTCGAGTCTTGTGTGTGTTCATGACGCCTAGATTAAGAACCCAATACTAGTAGTCTCACCCAAACCTAATGCAGTCTGACCATGGATTACAACTCTGACACCTTTTTGAGGTTCATGACCGAATAATTTGCTCTAGTGAATAATAAGTTTGACTGACTAGATGACCGATTTGAAAACCTAGAAAGGACCCGAAAGACTCGTACTAAGCCTAAACTTGAGACACCCTTACCCACACCACCCAATCCTAGGATAGCCCTGTTGGGAATTGTGTCCCAAAGCCAATCGCTTAGGTTGTAGTCAGTTGTACTCAGTATTATAATTTGTATATGAATTAATAAAAGTTTATTTTGGTAGCTCATCACATTATTCATTTTCCTGTAATAAACTCTATGTGATGAAGTCCTTAGGACTGCACTGACTTTGATATAGAGAGGATATATCGAGTGGTCCTTTAAAAAGGTTCACAACCAAAGGATACATTATACAGGATGGCAATGCATTAAGTAATGGTTGTTATGGTTCATATTGTTTGGGTGTCCTCTTGACCAAAGGAGTGTGGTGACACTGATGTGATTGCAAGTGGGATGTGTGACATCTCATTGAACGTGACTCCGTGGATCTCCTTTCTGCCAAAGGATTACTCGCTATTAGATATGGGTATATGTGTCCCTCCGACCTGAGGTCACCATGGTAGCTTGCAAGCAACTCCCTGTGCTTTGGTGCCAGACTATCCGGATTTCTAATCCGGTGATGGAAGATTTTTGGGTACAGGCACTTGTGAAGCAGTGGTGGACCAAGATGGAATCGACCTGTCCAAATCGTTTAGATTGAATGTCTCGCAGTGTCTCAATTTAGCAAATCCTCGACCGGGATACTTTTAGTGAGGAGTCACTGGACTTGCAAGGTTGAGACATGCTGTGGATTGACTTTGTTAGGGTTGGCAGTCTAACCCTAGGTCATCTTGAGCATTGGAGGTCAAAGGGATGAATTATACGGTTACCTTATGCCAGAGGTTTGATAGGTTGCTCTCGCATCTTCGACCTATTCGGATGATGGGACCCATTGCTAGATGGTATCTTGTGCTGGTACTGGAAGTGTTCCAATGCTACCATTTAGGTTTGAACCTATGAGATTACATGCCATGATTTCTTCCTGATCTGGGAGCTGATCAACGATTGAAAATTGTTTCGGTATTAAGGTCAAACGGTCTGATTGAGCACATAATTGATTTTTTCTGATCAATCTGGTCTGATTTGGATCGACCAGGATTGATTTGGGTCAACCAAAAACTGTTCCTGGTAGACCAGGACTGGACCCGATTTTTTTACTGATCGGGTTTGGTCGAACCGTTGTCTTTATGAACCAGTTTTTGGGTTTGTTGAATCAATTTAAACATGGGATGTTTACTCAGTATTTTCTCCTTTCTTCCCCTGTTCGGTTTCCCTATTTTTTACCATGTATGAGATAAGAATATCTAGTAGATCGGATGTCGCATGAGATAAGAACAGCCTGAGATCGAATCCTGCTTGGGATTTCATCCATAGCACTGCGATATGGAATTGGTCTCATAGTGTTTTTCTCCTGCACATCTTCCTCTCTCGATCGCAGCTTTCATGGTGATATAGCCTGCAGTTCCCAGCATTTTAACCGATTCAAATGCATTTCAAAAGGTTTTTGGTTTTATCTAGATTCCTCTCACGATCTCTTCCCTGCATTCTTGGGTGTTCTCTACCTGTCATATTTTTTAGGTGGTAGGCCATGAGAAAAAGAGATGAGAGGGGAAGAAATAGTGGAAGAACCTGCACACTCTAAGGACATCATAGAACCTGCTATGATTGGATCACACCCGGAACCCATGACTAGGAGATCCGTTAGAGTACCGCATCAGCCAGACATATATTATGGTTTCTTGGTCCGGGACAGTGATCCCATTGAGCTCGACGAGAATGATGAGGATCCAATCACCTATATGGATGCACTTCAGAGATCTGACTCTGAGGTGTGGCTTGGAGCCATGCGATCCGAGATGGAGTCCATGGAGATCAACAATGTATGGACATTGGTTGATCCACTTGAAGGGATAAAATCCATCAGGTGCAAGTGGATTTTCAAGAGAAAAAGGAGCGCAGATGAGAAAGTGGAGACTTATAAAGCCCGTCCGATTGCTAAGGGGTATCGTCAGTGATATGGTATCGATTATGATGAGACGTTCTTCCTTGTGGCAATGCTCAAGTCCATTCGGATCATGCTTACTTTGGCAGTACATTTTGACTATGAGATATGGCAGATGGATGTCCGTACTACTTTCCTAAATGGGGAGCTAGATGAGGAGGTGTATATAATACAGCCTGAAGGGATCACATCCACAAATGAGTCAAAAGTGTGCAAATTATAGAGGTCCATTTATGGACTCAAGCAAGCATCTCAAAGTTGGAACATGCGATTTGATAGGTGTATCAAATCGTATGGCTTCGTTAGGAACGAAGAGAAACCCTGCATCTAAAAGTGGGTTAATGGTTCTGTGATTGTATTCCTAGTACTGTATGTTGATGACATTCTCTTAATCAAGAATGACATCGCAGCATTGCAAGGAATAAAAGTCTGGTTGTCATCTTAGTTCTTCATGAAGGACTTGGGTGAAGCTTCTTTCATACTGGATATGATTATCTATAGAGAAGATCTAAGAGGCTTCTAGGATTGTCTCAGTCTATGTATATTAATACCGTGCTGAAACGGTTCATCATGGAGAATTCCAAGAAAGGCTATCTCCCGATAGGTTCTGGAATTACTCTTTCCAAGAAGGATTGTGCGACAACTCCTGAGGAAAGAAAGCGCATGAGTAGAGTTCCTTATGCTTCTATAGTTGGTTTTATCATGTATGCTATGGCATGTACTAGACCATATGTGGCATATTCACTAGGAGTGGTGAGCAGATACCAGTTGACCCACGTGAGGCGTATTGGAAGGTGGTTAAGACCATCCTGAAGTATTTGAGAAATACTAAGGACCAATGGCTGATTTATGGAGAACCTGACTTGAAACTTAGGGTATATTGACTCCAGTTTCCATCAGATAGAGATGATAGCAAGAGTGTGTCAGGGTATGTGTTTACCCTTAATGGAGGAGCGATATGCTGGAAGAGTTCCAAGCATGCAACAGTTGCAGACTCGGTATGCGAAGTAGAGTACATTGCAGCATCAGATGCAGCAATGGAAGCCATGTGGTTGCAAAAGTTCCTTGGAGAGCTAGGGGTGGCACCTTCCCTAGATGGTCATGTTCCAGTGTATTGTGATAGCACAGGAGCCATTGCTTAAGCTAAGGAGCCAAAGTCTCATCATTGCACCAAGCACATTCTGCGGCGCTATCACCTCATGCGAGAGATCGTGGAACAAGGCGACATCAATATTATGAAGATCGATGGAAAGGAGAATCTTGCTGACCCCTTCACTAAAGCCCTCGGAATCAAAGAGTTCGATTATTGTAAAAGTAAAATGGTATTAGATACTGTTCTGATTGGCTTTAGTACAAGTGGGAGTTGTTGGGAATTGTGTCTCAAAGCTAATCGCTTAGGCTGTAGGTGGTTGTGCTCAGTATTGTAATTTGTATATGAATTAATAGAACTTTATTTTGGTAACTCATCACATTATTCATTTTCCTGTAATGAACTCTATGTGATGAAGTCCTTAGGACTGCATTGACTTCGATATAGAGAGGATATATCGAGTGGTCCTTTAAAAAGGTTCACAACCAAAGGATACATTGTACAGGATAGCAATGTATCAAGGTAGGTTGTTGTGGTTCACATCGTTTGGTTGTCCTCTTGACCAAAGGAGTATGGCGACACTGATCTAATCTGCAAGTGGGATGTGTGACATCTCATTGAATGTGACTCCGTGGAGCTCCTTTCTGCCAAAGGATTGCTCGTGATTAGATATGGGTATATGTGTCCCTCCGACCTGAGGTCACCATGATATCTTGCAAGCAACTCCCTGTGCTTTGGTGCCAGACTAATCAGATTTCTAATCCGGTGACGGAAGGTTTCTAGGTACAGGCAAGTACATATGGAGCAGTGGTGGACCAAGATGGAATTGACCTGTCCAAATCATTTGGATTGAATGTCTCGCAGTGTCTCAATTTAGCAAATCCTCGGCCGTGGTAGTCCTAGTGAGGAGTCACTGGACTTGCGAGGTTGAGACATGTTATGGATTGACTTGGTTAGGGTTGGCAATCTAACCCTAGGTCATCTTGAGCATTGGAGGTCAAAGGGATGAATTATATGGTAACCATATGCCAAAGGTTCTCATAGATTGCTCTCGCATCTTCGGCCTATCCGGATGCCAGGACCCATTGCTAGATGGTATCTTGTACTGGTACTGGAAGTGTTCCAATACTACCGTTTAGGTTCGAACCTATGAGGTCACATGCAATAGAGGATTTCTTCCTGATCCGGGAGCCGATCAACGATTGAAAATTGTTCGGTATTAATGTCAAACGGTCTGATTGAGCACAGATTGGATTTTTTCTGATCAATCTGGTATGATTTGGATCGACCAGGATTGGTTTGGGTCAACCAGGAACTGTTCCTGATAGGACAGGACTAGACCCGATTTTCTTACTGATCGGGTTTGGTGAACCGAGGTTTTTATGAACCAATTTTTGGGTTTGTTGAATCGATTTAAACATGGGACGTTTACTCGATATTTTCTCCTTTCTTCCCCTGTTCGGTTGCCCTGTTTTTTATCGTGTGTGTGAGATAAGAATATCCAGTAGATTGGATGCCGCATGGGATAAGAACAGCCTGAGATCGAATCCTACTTGGGATTTCATCCATAGCACTGTGATCTAGAATGGGTCTCATGGTGTTTTTCTCCTGTACATCTTCCTCTCTCTCAGTCGCAGCTTTCATGATGATACAGCCTGTGGTTCCCAGCATTTTAACAAATTTAAATGCATTTCAAAAGGTTTTTGGTTTTATCTGGATTCCTCTCATGATCTCTTCCCTGCATTCTTGGGTGTTCTCTGCCTGTCATATTTTTTAGGTGGTAGGCCGTGAGAAAAGGAGATGAGAGGGGAAGAAATAGGGTATGGGAAAAAAAGGTGCAGAGAGCGATTTATTACCGTGTGTGAGAGAGTTTTTGGGACGGATATTTGAGCCTGAAATTTGTTTAGCATTTCATGAATTTTTTCCTTGTTGTTTTTTAGTTTTCAGTGTGTGCTCTTGGTGGAGTATGGGCGGTCTTGGAGAAGACCGTCCATGAAGACTTGTTTGGTTTTCCCTACTCCACCTATCCGTGGCCTATTTATTGATTCCTAGAGGACTAGCATCCATCTGGGAGTTGGATCAGCGAGAGCCCGCACGTGGATACTCTAGAGGGTGGACATTTGGATACCTTGAGAGATTCGACCGATCCCTTTCTTGTTCTTGCTGTTGAAGCCCTATTTGTAGATTTGTTCTAAAGATTGCTAGAGTTCATGTTGATGTCCTCTTCTTCCAGATTTGTTTTGCTATTCAAGGAAGTTGGCTTCTTCCTGCTTCAATCCAAAATTCAGAACAAAAGGAAGCTCTATAAGGTATATTATTTCCTTTTTGTTATCATGCATGTTTAGATCTAGATTTATTCATATTGTTTATAATTATTGCACTTGCCTATACATGCCTGTGTATTAGTTATATGCATCATGTTTATGTTAGATCCTGTGCATGAGTAGGTTTTTCCGTATGCATGTTTAAAAATTTTAATTATGCAATACCTACTCCCTAGTGTAGCATGCCTAGGGTAGGCATCCGATGCACTGGTTTTCTTACAAGCCCCTCGCCTTGACCCAATCTAGGATCTTAGTTCGAAGAGACCTCTAGAACAATGGCAAAGGCCCAGTTACAGACCCAAGCTTGTATCTGAGCACATACCCCTGTCTTCTGAACCCAGATCCTATGAGTCCATATCCTACGAGCAAGAGGAACCCATAGTCCATCAACCTGAAACCTATAGGATTAGTACCCCTAGGTATCAACCAAGTATTAGTCAGGTTCCACTTAGTCAACCCGAACCAAATAGGATTAGTACACCTAGCCAGAACCATGAAATCAGTCCACCTCCCCTTAATCGACCCACCTCTACTACCCCATTGGTTCACCAAGCTGCCATTGTAGTGGAAGTTTTTGAAGCTGATGTTAGCTTAGTAGATGAGTATAAGCAAAAAGAGGAGTTACCTATATCTGACTTAGAATTAGCTGACTTGATATGTACCCAAACTAAATCCAACCCAAAGATAGATAATCTTGACCATACCCAAACTGAAGCCAGCCTAGAGTTAATTGACCCTGACCAGACTGAAACTATGCTAGTAGGATCCTTAGAAAAAGAAATCCATGAGGAACCTAACCCTACTACTGAGACCTTACCTAAGAAAACTTTAGAAAAGTGTCAAGTCATAGAGCCTAGTCCTAAAATTCAGGAACTAGAAGAGATTATTGAGGACTTGATTTTTCCAAACCAACAACCTCAGGAAGAATTCACCCCATCAATCCTAATTGAAGATCTTTTTCTTGAAATTTCCGACCCATTCTTCTATAGGGCAGATATTGTAGAAATATCCTAAACCTTTAACATATTTCCGACCCATTCTTCTATACTGGCTCAGAGTCTTAGTCAGTGGGTCTGCCATGTTGTCCGTGGAGTCTACTCTTCGTACCTTAACATATTTTTTCTCGAGGTAGTCACGTATGATATGAAATCCCCGCTCAATATGCTTAGACTTCTGGTGAGACCTGGGCTCCTTAGCAAGAGCTATTGCACCATTATTGTTATAATATATGGGGATGGCATTAGGTGGCATCACTCCAAACTCCATAATAAACTTTTTATACCAGAAGGCTTCTTTTGCAGCTTCAGAGGCAGTGATGTACTCTGCTTCCATTGTTGAATCTGCTATGATGGGCTGCTTGGAACTTTTTCAACTAGTTGCCCTACCATTGCACAAAAATACAAAACTTGATGTAGACTTTCTATCATTAAGATAAGACATAAAGTCTGAGTCTGTATATTCTTTTATCCCTAATTCTGAACTCCCTCCAAAGACTAAGAACAAATCTTTAATCCTTCTCAAGTATTTAAGAATGTTTTTCGTAGCTATACAGTATTTTTCATCTGGATTTAACTGATATCTGCTCGTGATACTCATAGCAAGAGCTATATCAGGTCGAGTACACAACATGGCATACATAAGGCTTCCAATTGCCAAAGCATATAGAATCTTGCTCATGCATTGAATCTCTTCAGGTGTGTTAGCTCATATTTTTTTTGGAGAGATTAATGCCATGCCAAAGAGATAACAATCCTCTTTTAAAGTTCTCCATGTTGAACCTTTTCAGCACTTCCTCTATGTACAATTTTTGTGAAAGTTCAAGTATCCGATTAGATCTATCTCTATAGACCATAATCCCCAAAATATAAGATTCTTCACCTAAGTCTTTCATAGATAATTCCCTAGATAACCAACTTTTGATCGAAGTCAACATGGGAATATCATTTCCTATAAGGAGGATGTCATACACGTACAATACGAGGAATGTCACCGCCCTCCCTCTAGCCTTCCTGTAAACATATGGCTCATCCTCATTCTTGATAAAATCAAACGATTTGATTGTATCTTCAAAATGAGTTTTCTAACTCTGAGAAGCTTGCTTCAACACGTAGACTGATCCATGCAGCTTGCAGATCTTTTGATCTTTATCATTGGAAGTGAAACCCAAAGGCTGTTCTATATAGATATCTTCCTTAAGATATCCATTCAGGAATGTAGGTTTCACATCCATCTACCATATCTCAGAATTATGATATGTTGTAATTGCAAGCAATGTATGGATGGATTTCAGCATAGCTACATAGAAAAAGATGTCATGATAGTCAATGCCTTCATGTTGACTATACCCTTTCGCCACTAACCTAGCTTTAAAGGTCTCTACCTTATCATCTGCACCTATTTTTCTTTTGTAGATCCATTTATAGTCAATAGGTACAATACCCTCTAGTAGATCCACTAAGGACCATGCATGGTTAGAATGCATTGATTTGATTTCTGACTTCATAGCATTCAACCATTTCTCGTAGTCGATGTCTGACATCGCCTCATCATAAGTCTCAGGATCAATCAATTGATCCTTGTCCCCAACAAGAAACATTTCTTTTATATCCTCTGTAAGCATATGCAAGTACCTTTCAAGAGGTTTGGAGACTCTAATAGACCTACAAGGTGGAAGAGCATTTATGTGAATTGGTTGATTAGGTTCGATATGATCTACAGCTGGCTACTCTTCAGAGACTTTCTCATCGAGCTCAATTAACCTCCCACTACCACCTTCATGAATAAACTATTTTTCAAGAAATGTGGCAAGTCTGCTCACAATCATATTATGATCTTCTGGAAGGTAAAAGTAATATCCTAATGTTTTTTTAGGATATCCTATAAACTGAGATTTCATAGATCTAGATTCAAACTTATCGGCCATTAGTCTTTTGACATAGGCTGGACATCCCCAAATCTTGAAATGAGCAAAACTTGGTTTGTTACCATGCCAAATCTTATATGGTGTGGTAGGAGTAGATTTAGATGGAACTCTATTTAGAATATAGATCGAAGTTTATAGGGTATATCCCTAAAGAAATAAAGGCAAGACAGTGAAGCTCATCATGGATCGGACCATATTTAATAGTGTCCTATTTCTCCTCCTAGACACCTTATTGAGCTGAGGCGTACCAGGTGGAGTCCATTGTGAGACTATGCTATTGTTGATGGGGACATCCATAATAAGAATATATACTTTGATTAACTTTGTTTTTGCAGCTATAGTCAATAAAGTTTTCGAAGCAAGTTACAAATTTTCTTGAAACATGTTCATAAGCCAAATATTTTTGAAGCATGATTTGGCTCATAAGCTAATAAATGGAAGAAGCCCATTAATTTTCTTGAAGCATATTCATAAGCTAAATTTTCTTGAAGCATTATTTGGCTCATATGCCAACACATGGAAAAAGCCCATTCGGCTCAAGCCTAAAGTATGATGTAGGATGTCCTCTTCAAGTCCAAGACTAACCATTCAAGCCTTTTCAAGACCAAGCCCAAGCCAAATTCACACCAAGATTTGAAGCACATGGGGGAATAACTCATCAAACAACCTTGGGGGAGAAGGAATTACACTACATCAAGAGTTTTATGTGGAATATAAAGATTCCTTTCACTACCCCAACAATATTTAATATATAGGATGCTACAACTTATGATACCTAAGCCTCCACATCAGCATTTGGAAGCCATATTAGGATCTTCTAGATGCCACATGTCAAAGTGGTTGTACCTTTCTACCTACAATTTATTTCTAGTTAGAACCACTTACCTAAAAGTTGTTGGAGCCAACTAAGCCATCCTTATCCCCTCCCCTCCACTCATGGACAAAACTCCCTACCTTAGGAGCCTACAAATAGGCCCCCAAAGCTCTCATTTATATTCATTCTATGTGATGATGATTAATGAAATGGTTATTTTTCTTGTGTTCTAGATTTCTTGTGTTCTTGTTTGGAGTGAAAGTGTTCTTGCTAATTTGAGTGTGTAGATCCTTATCCAAGGAAAGAGTGAGTTTTTAAGTTTATGTTTGAGAGAGAAGAGTGCCATTACAAGGAGTGAAGAGTGGGATGCCCCATAGTTTGGTCCAAGCTCAAGTTCCAAGCACCAAGGCCACTGGCCACTTTCTTCTTCTTCCCTTTTCCTTGTTTCCATTCCAACCCTAATTCTTTTTCCTTGCCTAATCCCAAGTTTATTTGCAGGTTCTCTCAGGTCTCCAAGTCAAGGATGAAGGTCTTCATGCCATGGATCAAGGCTAAGGTAAGTCTCAAAGTAGGGAGTGTTAATCTTGCCTTCTAGTCCTCAAATCCATGAGTGTTAAGAGCTTCTTCGTCCATCAAATACTTAGCCATCATTGTTAGAAGGAGAACTTGTCCTAAGCTTTATTAGATCTAATCATTTGAAGGTTAACTTGCTCTAGTAGTGATGGTTTACTTGCCATGAAGATCCTAATCTTTATTTTGAACTTGATCTACATTGCAGGTATTGTAACTTAGATCAACTAGTCTCCTTATGAAAATTCTTTTCTTGGATTAATTTAGCCCATTTATTTTATAATTAATTGATCAAGTTTGCTTACTAGTTAGCTTGCTTATACTCTCCAACCATTATTTCATTTTTATCCCCCATCAATTTTTGGTATCAGAGCTTTAGGTTCTACGAGGTCAAGTTACTGAATTTTTGTTCCCTTTGTGTGTTGCTTGCCTTCAAGTCTGAAATTCAAATCCAAAAATTTAATATCTAAATTTTAATTTTTGAGATCTAAAATCTTAACTCAAAGATATGAAAGTCTCAATTTAAATTTCAATTCTTTTAATATTTTTTTAATTTAAATTTCGAATTTTGAATCTAGTCAAATGGAGGTTTGCTGAATGTTGAAATTTGTGTACTAGCATCAACCTGAGTTTTCATGAATTTTAGTTTCTTTTAAAAGGAACAAAAAAAATACAAATAAATTCTATTTCTACATTTTAGGAGTTTGAGATCCGAAATATAAAACTTAAAAAATATTTTTCCCGCAATTTTTAGAGTTTAAAATTTGGATTCTTAGGTTATTCCTAGAAGCTATTCAAATTCTGTTTTTCCCTCCCTTTAGTTTAATTTTCAAAAAAAAATTTCAAAAATATTTTTTCCGAATTTAAAATTCAATATCTGAAATCTAGATGTCAAAATATGATGATTCCCATTTAAATTTCAAATTTTAGAAGGGTTTTAAATTTGAATTTCGAATTTTGAATTGGTGGTTTGTTTGATTGCTGAAATTTCTACTCTAGTATTAATTTGAGATTTCCACGAATTTTATTATTTTTTCACAAGAAAAAAAAATCAAAAAATATTATTTTACTACACCTTAGGACGTCAGGATCTTATATCTAAAATTTGTAAAAAGTTTTTTTTCGAATTTTTAGTTTAATTTTCGTCACTTTAAATTGCTGCCTTAACTAGTTTACAGCTTGTTTTAATTCTAGTTTCCCTCCATTTAGTTGCTCTATTAAATTCGAAAAAAAATCAAAAAAAAATATTTTCTCTGAGTTTTAGGTTTGGATTAAGATCTCCACTGAAAACAACTTCGAATTCTTGAATTTTTTCTGATCTAAATTTTGAATTTTTGAATCTTATATAGTTAAGGGTTTGTTGACAAGAAGTTTCTGGTAACAACATTCACAAGTTTCTAAAATGAATTTCCTAGCCAAATAAAACTCAAATTTTGAGATCTGAAGCATTTACTATGATATCTAACAATCCAAATTTAAATTTTATTTTTTTTGGAATTTTAAGATTTTAATTTCGAATTTTTTCGAAACTAGCTAGTTAGAAGTTGTTAGTGGCTGAAATTTTTTTTACAACAACTTGTACCTCCAAGAATAAATTTTCTAACTAAATTTCAAAATTTAAATTTTAAAATTTGAGTTTGAAAATTGAGATTTCCTGGTCAGAAATTTTCAATTTAGTTTTTAAATTTTTGAAACTTTGAAATTTGTGTTTGATTCATATGTTTGTGTTAGTCTACATATCTTGTTAGCTAGTTGATTATTTGTGTATCTATTTTAAAATCATTTTAAGGGCATTCAATCATAACATAAGGAAAGGAGGTCATTACCTTTCATTGGCCCAAAACAACCATCCACATTTTCATTGACCTAAGCCATAATTAAAATCGAGTTGGTATTTAAAACTACGGACACTCACAAGTCAGGTTCAAGTGCAAGATAAGACAAAGTATTATTTGAGTTTGTACTCATTCCTTGAAATTGGTGTTTAAGGCTAGAGGTCCAATAGCAAGTGCCTTAAGCATACTTGCAGTTTTTAATTAAGACCTCGTGAAAGTGAGGGGAGCCTCCCGCAACCCCACCTCTTACTTGGCCAGTGGACAGGATAATTACATTCTTAAGTAGTACATAGTTAAGTCCCGTGTTTGAACTTCTAGGTCTAGAAGCCCTAGAAGTTATGTTTGTATTGTCGGCCCAATTGATTTGAAGCCCTATACCAGTAGTTCTACGCTAAGTTTGGTTTATCCATGGACCCTAATCTTGAATTCTTTATAAGGACCCTGACTGAAAAATTTGATAGCCTAATTAAACAATTAGGACAAGGAACAAAGAGTTAGGGCAAGTGAATAATCAAATCGGGAACATCGAAAAAGATCGCTTGACCAATACTAATCCTAAGTCACCTCTCATTGATCCAAGTGCCCATTATCATGATCTCACCCCTGAGTATAAACTAAGATATCCCTATCAAGGCTTTGTAGATCAGGAGGAAAGAGTCTTTAGGAGCAATCAACCCTATGCACCTACTTTTGATGGAAACCCTGAGGTGTATGTCGATTGGGAGAAGAAAGTGGATCAGTACTTTGAGTTTGATGAAATGTCAGAAGAAAGGAAGTGTCAATTTGCAAAATTAAAGCTAGTCCGACATGCTAAGTCATATTGGGGACATGTTGAGCACAAAAGTTATTATAGTGAGGATAAAATAATTACTTGGAGAGATATGAAGAGTAAGCTAAGGAAATAGTACCAAGGCAAATCTTATAAGCAAAATCTTCCAACCCAATGTTACAAATTGAGACAAGATAATGAAATTATGTTTAAATATATTGCTGAATTCAATAAGTATGAGGGAGATGAAGAAGAGACTATATCCATGGAAGAATTAGAGGAAAAATCTTCTAAACCTATTGAGGAAATTGAAGATGAAGTGGAATAAAAATCTTGTCCAAATAGAGAGCTAAAAAGAGAAGATCCTAAACCTGTTGAAAAATTTAAGGAAGAAGTCTATGAAGCTGGGCCTGACTTAGTGGATGAATATGACCAAGAACAATTGCTTGAAGATAAAATAATTACCCAGCTTAAGGAAATCAACAATTGGAATAATTAACTTAAAGAAGATGAAATCTAGGGACAAAGCCATGGAGAACAATTCGAGGAGATAATAGAGGACCCAAAATTAATCAATGTTGAGGATTAAATCTAGAGATTATTGAAGGATCACCTAATGGGATATTGACCATCAGAGAAAATCTAGAACCAATTCTAAATGATCAACCCCAAGAAATTGTAGAACTTGTAAAAGAATTTAACATGAGGATTGGATGTGAAGGGATGGTAGGAATTAAAAGATGGAAATGGAAGAGATGGAAGATGGAAATTGTATTCCCTGATAATTATCTTGAGCCTGACTCACCACTATGTTACATGCACTCTCATATTTCACCAAGCTGGGACATCCACTATACCATTGATCTGGTCCCAATAATATTCAATAGTTACTTTTTAAAGACTTTATGGTATATGTTAGGAACTAAATTAAGATTTAGTGCTACTTACCTGAAGTTGTGTGCCAGAGTTTTTAAAGCCATTTAGAGGAATATTGGAAATTAGGAACTTTTGTTTCCTAGCCTAATAATAATGTTTAGTTTATAGATAATAAAGTCCATGTTAGCTTGTTTTGTTTTTGTGTCATTTATATTTTGTCATTTGATGCCATTCGACCTTTCCATGCATGTGTCCATGATTGCGAGAGTCATATGCATAGCGTGATTACTAAGAAAATTTGAGCAATGAAATTAACAAGCATATGATTAACTCACGTAAAAGAGCCAAAGAATTTCAAGAAGGAGACAATGTCATGGTAAGGCCAAACCTTAACAGTTACATGCCCGTGGTGTAGGTCCTTTTTCAAAATGTTAACAAAATTTGGACTTAATATATGCTAGATTTACCATCTGACTTTGGTATCAGTTCCACTTTCAACATTTCGGATCTAGTAGAGTACAAGGAACTGACAATGATAACTAGTAAGCCAATCGAGCCTGATTCTATCTTTGAGAGTGAGCCAACCCTTGAGTGTCCACCAGCCATATTTCCAAAGTGGCGAGATATGATTGAGAAAATCGTAGATGACAAGATTATCACTACTCTAAACAAAGACTATCAGCGCTACTTGGTTCACTGGCAACTTTGGTTTCCCCTCTGCCTAGGCTATCTACCAGAGTATTGGTTCCCATGCTGCCCATCAAATTTGTGTCTCTTCCTTAACTGTCGTTCCCTTTCTTGTTACATATTGTCAACCTCCTGTTCCATAATTTTTGCTTTACCAACCATGTCCCGATATGAAGCCAGCTGCATGGGTGTCACTCTAGCATGGATCCTGGGTTTAAGCCCTTTCTCAAATCTCCGAGCCTTGATACAATCCGTGGCCACCAAGTCCGAAGCAAAACGGGACAATTCTATAAACTTGGCTTCATATTGTGCCACTGTCATTCTTCCTTGTATCAGTCTTGTGAATTCACTTTCTTTCATGAATCTGAGACTTTTTGGAAAATACATATCCAAGAACTCTTGACAAAAAATATCCCAAGTAATTGGCTCTTCATTACTATATTGTCTTCTGATAGCATCCCACCATTCAGAAGCTTCACCTTGCAATTGATAAGCAGCAAAGCAGACCTTTTCTCGATCTGTACAATCCATGCTGGCAAAAACCTTCTCCATTTCCTTCAGCCATTTCAAAGATTCAGTAGGTTCGGTAGAGCCCTCAAAAGTAGGAGGTGCCAACTTCTTAAATTCAGTGATCCCTCGATCCATCTTAAAAGATTGACCACCTCTACTTCCTTGCTGCCTCATTTCCTGAACAAGTCTAGTTAGGGCATGAATAAGGCTTACCACTTGACCATCAGAATTGGTTATCGTCAAATCACGCTGCTGAGGAGGAGGACTAACTGCTCGGCTCTCGCCCTGATTAGGTGATGGGTTACGAGTCCTGAAGGCACTGGCAGCTCGAGATGGACCCACTGCTTGTGAAGTACCATGAGCTCGAGAAGCATGATCATTATGATTTGATGTCCTCATGGATCGGGTCCAAGCCATTTATACCTATGTCATAAAAGATAGTCAGTTTAATAATAAAACCTTTCTTGTACTTTAATTATTTTAAACTTGTCCTAATTATCTCTACCCCACTCTCACTATCTATATCATCTTGATTTGAAGACAAGCTTGGCTCTAATACCACTAAATCTATCATGCCCCGACCCAAAAACCTGGGATGTGCGACCGACAGCCGTATGCCCTTTGGTTCAATATTCCCTTGGACACACAAGGCCTGTACCAAACCATTCTCTAAATTAATATTTAGGCAATCACATAAAATTTTTATTAGGCAAGCAATTAAACCATACGATTTACACCTAAGCAAGTAGATTCAAATGTTCATAAAAGTCACATTATTTATATATCAAGCATAGAAGTAACAATGTCCACTAGATCCTAAAACCTCACTGACTGAATCCCTGGCCTACATGTTCCCTTGGTCCTGAAAGAAATGCAAGACAAAGGAATGAGTTCCCTAAACTCAGTAAGTCATCATAAGTCATGAATATAAATCTACCATGAATCAAGAGCAAATCAATGCATGCAAGTAACCATAAAATAGAACCCATTTCAGTTGTGTTTCCATTATTAACCTTCTTTATTATTTTTTTGACAACACACAAACTTTAGGATGGCCATCCATACTCACTCACCTAGTCCCTCAGACTATGGCCACGATCGGCCAGTGGCTCGCCCCAAAAAAGACTAGATTCTATGTCACATATTGCACATCGATCATGTGCCAGCGATAGCCCTGCTGGAGGCCCAAAACCAAAACTAGCTTTGAGTATCACACGAGAAACATGCATCCCAGCAAGTACTAAAATAAGCCAACTAGCTCTTGTGTCACATACCACTCATTGGTCATGTGCTAGCAATAGCCCCGCTGGAGGCCCAAAAGGAGACTAGGTCCTCGTGTGATCATAGTCGGACTAGAGAGCAGCCAAAACCAACTCAACCCATGACTCATTACATTTTAGTCTATGTTTAATTTCATATCACATCGAGATATATGTATACAGTATAAACATAAACAGTAAAATTCAATAACAAGTCAAATAATAAGCTCACATCATGCATTGCATATTACATCAGTGAGTGATAACTTACAGTTCCACCAACTAAGCACTAAAATTGGTTTTCCAAGGGCAATGACGATCCTGTTTCACAAATTATTTATTTATTAATTATATAATTAATTTCTATAAAAAGAAATTAAATTCCTTGGGATACCCCCAGATAGTTTTTTCCTCCCTTCCTCCACCTTCCTTTATTTATTAATTATATTTTCCAAATTGTATCTTTACTAGGCCGGCCCATCTGGAAAACAGGCCCGGCCCAATAGAACCTGGCCTAACTGAGCCCGACCCAATAGTGTCCAGTAAACAATGCCTAGACGAGCAACTCCTCAAGAAAAACCAAGGAGGATTGATGGCGATCCTCTCGATCGACCACCAGGAAGGGTCGCTGGAAGGGAGGGAAGGGATCGATGGTCCCATACGATGGCTGCACGACCACCAGCCAGAAAGCTTGAAATAAATCCCCCCCGTGTTAACAGAGCCAGCTCCTCTATCAACAAGGCCATCAAAAACTTCCATGATGAACGCCGGATAGATCAGCGACGATCATCGCCAACGTCCGTCAAGAAGATGACAGAAAGAAGAAGGGGGAACCGGTGGCGATCAACGACTGCCCGGCCATTCCTTAAAATCTCAGAGAAGAAAAATAATCGAACGAGATGGATTCCCTCCACCTCCCCGTCGATCACCCCAACACAAACCATGCCCCAAATTAAAACGAGGAAGGAGGACTTTCCGGCGAGGTGGGTTTCGGGTCGCAACGGCCATTGGAGGAGAAAGCGCTCTGGAGAGGGCTGAGACAAGCGAGGGAAACATCAGCATCCACCAAAGGAAACGAAATCTAGATCGAACTGAGGCACACGAGGTCCCCTATAAAACCCAAGGAATACCCTTATTCCCCCCTTCGGCGGCATCGACCGGCTTCTCCGAAACCTCCACCGGAAGATCTGAGCATTCGATGCCATTTCAAATTTGAACTAAAGTCGGCAAGGGCCGCTAACTTCAGCCCAAAAATGGCCTAATAAAAACTGGGCCTCACATAACTGGAATCATGTATTGAGTCCATCATTAGTTCGGCATGAATTTTGATGTTGGATCAAAGCTAGCCAACTTTATTTACAGTCATTGGATCTTTTTTTGGATTGCTCATTTTGAGCCAGAATTGCATTGGGCATCCTTCTCAAGTTGGGTCTGAATCCTAGCCATTGGATCAACGTACGAGATGGCTCTAGACCAAGCGAGGAGGTGATGATGGTTGGTGGTGATGGCAATGGAGAAGCATCTCTGGCCGATGATGTCTATGTAACCTAGGATAGGATGGCGACAGACCAAGAAGGAGCTGGCGGAGCTAGGGGCTAAGAGGATGATGGCCCAATGGCATGGGATGGTGGTATTGGGTAGAGGCATGGATGTCGATGGATCAAGAAGATGGTGGCAAAAGGAGGCTAGTGGCAGCTTAAGAAGAATAGCCCGTGGCTTTATCTAAGGGATAGCATGGACTATAGAGGTGGCCATGGTAGATTGGCCAAGGAAGAGCAGCGGTGAATGCCTTTAGGTGGCTTCTCCGAGTTAAGGAGGTCTCGGTACAGTAGCTCCAACATCTCAGTCCGGTAGTGATGGCGGTAAGCAGTGATGCCAAGCTGAACAAGGCCTAAATCCATCCATGGTCCATGTTTCCAAGACATGGATAAATAATAATGGTTGCTGTGGACCTCTAAGCATTTTGTAGACCAAGTGGCTGGTCCATTGTAGACTGGCTGCTTTAAAATTCATGCAATCCTATAATAAACTTCAAACTTCAATTCTTGGCTCATTCTATGTTTGATTCACTTCAAACTTGTTTCATTTGAACCCATAAATCGAGCTCTTTGCATTGGCGATCTTTTTTTCTATAAACCATATATAAAAATATCAATTTTAAATAAATAAAGATAAGTTTATTCCTAAATTTATACTTATATATATTTGTATATAACGTAATTATCACACCCCCTAACTTAAACTTTGCTCATTTTTGAGTAAAGTAGATAAATTAGCCATGTAATACAAACTTGTCCTTGAATTAAAAATTGACTTAGGTAATCCTAAAGGTAGCTACTACCTGGCTAGACCATTAGAAAGGTACTTTATTAGATCAGAGAGTTAACCCAATTAGTGGTTGAGTGTTAACCATAAAAATTTTAGGAGATCTTCCTTATTGTCCCCCCAACCAACTCTTTAAGTTCTCTAACTTGATTTGAGTTGGATTTGTTATCTTTTTACACTTTAGTCTTCTTCTTCTTTTTGAAGGAGTCTAGTGCAATGTCAAAACCTCTTAAGTATTAGCATCCCCACTTTTTGACACGAACTACAAAGCTTATTTAAGCAAAGGGGCTAGGTTACTTAGTAGGGTACCACTGCTTAATAGATCTTTTGGCTTTCTTACCTTCTGACATGAACCATAATGCTTACTTAGGTGAAGGGACCTGGTTACTCAGTAAGAGTCCAAGAAGAGCTATGAGGTGAGATTAATTCTCTAATAGGTTTTTCAACATCGCCACTTTTTGACACGAACTATAATGCTTACTTAGATGAAGGGGGCCGATTACTCAGAAGATAACGCCGAAATCTATTTATTTCTTTATCTTTTTTTTAATAAAATATTTTTTGTATATCTCAACCTTTTTCACCCATACTCTCAACAAGTAGATTCTTTATTTAGATAAGAAAGGAGATAGTTCTAGAGTTATTCCTAAAATTTGATTTCATCAAAACCCTACCATTTGTTTGATTTTTTTAGTAATTTGCCCCTTGTTATCTATAAAACTATCTAGACCGTTAATCATTCATTGATTAGGATGCCTAATTAACTTTAAATCGAGATAAAATTTGGACATACAAAATTAATTACTTCGGTCATACTCGAGGTGATGCGGAACTAAAATGCATGCATAATTATTTTTGTAATTTTTATAGATTAAGTTATGTATTTAATTCTCGAAGAACATGCCATGAATCAAAGTAGAGAGTTCTATGCAAAATAGAAGAACCAGCATGCAAGATAAAACCTAAAAAGCAATAAGAAAGAGGACTGCAGAGGCTGAGAAGTCTTGGTTGGGCTAGTTCTCCTTCAATAATACTACTGGCAAGCAAAGGGGTTGTATCTGACAATGGTTGAAGTGCTCAATGAAGATCATAGTCGAAGGGATCGCTCTCTCTCCTGGATGCGACTTGGATGATCAAGTCGGAGACCCGCGGATTCTTATCTTTCAACCTAATGATCCGATCATTACCCGGCAAGAGTTGTTGGATTCGTAGACTTCGAGAGACCTGCAAACAACCTATCAAGGGTTAGAAAATAAAGCAAGGATGAAGAAATAAAGTTGAAATAGCAAGGGGATGAAAGGGTTTGATGTGGGCGGCCAAGGCTTGGAGAAGTGGATGGCGGCTAGAGATTGGGCGCAGGACACGAGGAGGAAGGAGGGGCTCACACAGAATCCCCTTTGCACACAGCAGATATCACACAGTAGATGGAAAACTCAATAATATTCATCAAAATTGTCTTCATACAAGAGAAGTGAGTCTTTTAAATAGACTCATAAACTTACCCCCCAAGTAAGGATACAAAAAACTTTTCCTAAGAATTTGAATCCCACCCAAACCCTAGCTAGAATACATGGTAGGTCCAAGATTTGATTTCCTTCTAATTACTCCCTCTCTCTCTTGCCTTGGTCTGCCAAGGGAGGTGACCCTAGGTGGCCAACCAAGGGTGGTGACCATATTGTGGATGGCACCAAATGACTCCTCTTCTGGGCCTTGGCTAGCCCAATTTGCTTCAGGCTACAGTCCAGGGCTCCAGGACTTTCAATTTGACTCCAAGGCTTCTGATTTCTTCTACTGGGCCTTCCATGGTCTTCATAACTTCAAGCTGGGTAGATCATTACTTGTATTGGCTTAGTCTTCACTTTTATTAAGTCTTCACTTGACTTGGACTAATATATACAAGACTCAGAAAGAAAACTAGCTCAATATGAGCTGCTGGTACATGACTCCAATAATAAAAATAACAACTCAAATAGGCTAAGCCCTTATTAAAAATGGATTCAAATACTACTAAGTAATACTTAGAGAGTTAAGAAGTTTCTATCTTATTCTGGTGCCTATGGTGTCTACAACAATTCGTCTGGGGTGGGAGGAACTCGACTCTCTCATGTAAGGATCATACTGGCTCACATATCTCTCAAGAAGGTCTGGGTTGAGGCACTGCAAGTCCTCTCGAGAAATCCATGAATCGTTCGACTCTAGTCGACCTTGCCATCGGACCAGGTAGCATTGATAGCCGTGGCCCCGGGTCATGATGGCTTGATCGTCTAGGATATGCTCGATTTGTTCTCATCTCTCAGGCCAAATAATTGGTGGACACTCTGGGCTAGGGTCACTCACAATTGAAGGAGTAGGTCCAAAGGCATCATTGGGTATCACTGCCGGTTCCCTATACTCAACCAGGTCTACAATATTGAATGTAGAACTAATGCCCAAATTCGGAGGCAAATCTAATACATATGCATTTGGTTCAACCCTCTCTATCACTTTAAAAGGTCTGGCTCCACGAGCATGAAGCTTCTTAATAGTCCCAGGTGGGAATCCCTCAGGCCTAAGCCTAATCATGATAGAATCCCCTACGTCAAATTTCTTGGCCCTTCTTCAGGAATTAGCTAGCTTCTTATATGTTTCATTACGTAGGTTAATCTTTTGGCTATTGTCCTTATGCAAGTCTCTAATATGATGTGAGAATGATTCTACAGACTTTGAGACTTGTGCATGAACAGGTAAAGGAATCAAATCAATGGGGCGATTAGGCTTATACCCATGGACTATCTCAAAAGGACTCTTGCCCATGGTCCTATTTACCGAGCTATTGTAGGCGAACTCTGCTCTAGGCAACAATAGCTCCCATCTTCCAATGTATTCACCTACTAGGCATCTAAGGAGGTTTCCTTGGCTATGATTTACCACTTCAGTTTGGCCATCTATTTGGAGGTGGTAGGCTATAAAAAACTTAAGCTTGGTCTCTAACAGGTGCTAGAGGGTATTCCATAAATAACTGGTGACCTAACATCCCTATATAATACGATGGTCTTGGGTATGCCATGGAGTCCAACCACATTATCTAAGAAAAGCTTGGCTACTCTAGATGCATCAAAGATCTGGGAATATGGGATGAAGTGAGCCATCTTAGAAAACCTATCGACCACTACAAAGATGGAATCATGTCTTTTCTGGGTCTTAGGTAATCCTAACACAAAGTCCATACTGAGATCCTGCCAAGGGCATTCAGGCACTGGTATAGGTGTGTAGAGACCAGTGTTTTGCTTCTACTATTTTGCAACATCACAAGTTCTACACCTCGCTATAATCTAAGCAACATGCCTTTTCAAACCTAGCCAATAAAACTGGTCTTCTATCGCTAAGATGGTCTTATTCCTACCAAAGTAACCAGCTAAACCTCCAGCATGGGTCTCCCAAATTAGAAATTGTCTAAGAGAAGTTCTAGGGATACAGAGTCTATTATTTTGGAATAGGTAGCCATCCTGAATGGTATACTCACAATGGGTACTTGATGGTCCTAGCTTAAGGGTCTAGGAAATGTCACCAAAGTCTAGGCAGGCTTCATACTCTTCCTTCAATCTATCAAACCCTATGACTTGGGTGCTGACTGAACCTAAAAGCAAAGACCTATGGCTAAGGGCGTCTGTTACCTTATTGTCTATTCTGGCATAGTGTTTTAGGATAAAGGTGTATGCCTGAATGTACTCGATCTATTTATCATGCCTTGGGTTAAGTTTTTTATGGGAGTTCAAGAACCGGAGTGCCTCATGGTCAGAAAATAAGACAAACTCCTACGGTAGTAAGTAATGTCTCTGTTGACTCCATTATTGAATTTGATGATAAGCAAAATAGTTAAGTATAAGTTGAGTACTAATGGTTTTCTTGAAGTATGTTTTTGTTGAAAAAGGTGCTCACAAATTTGAAGAAGTTTGTTTGATTGAAGAATCCAAGTTTACATGAAAAGAATTGCTCAAAGAAGACTTGGAATGTCAATGATTGCTTGAATGGATAATTGAGTTTAGTAGAAATCTGTTTCAGCTCAAGTTTAGACTTTTCTTGAAGATTTCAGTGAGGTGTCTACTCAAAGTGTCGACACATGACACCAAGTGTCGACACATGGAAGTGAAGTGTCGACTTAGGCAGGTATGCAAAAATGTTTTAGATGGCACAGTTGAAGTGTCAACACATGGACCTGAAATGTTGACTCAAAGTGTCGACACATGGATCAGCTCGTCGCTTGAGATTTTCATGCCACAGAACTTGCTGAAAATGAAGAACTATTGAAGTGTCGATACATGGAAGCTAAGTGTCGACTTAAAGTGTCGACTCACTTGTGAAAGTGTTGACACATCTGAGATTTCTAGAAGTTCATATTGAAGATATTTGAACTAGGTGTCGACTCAAGAAGTTCAAGAGTCGACAGGAAATGTCGACTCACAGCCTGAAGTGTCGATACATGAAGTTCTGGAAACAGTAATGGCTAGTTTTTCAAATATAGAACTTGACCTTTTTGCCCTCCAATGGCTATTTTTTCAAGTCTAATTGCTAGAAACTGGATTTGAGACCTTGGAAAAGTATATATATGCTCCAAATCAAATCAAATTGATAATTATTGAATATCATTGATGAGAATGAGATAATAGCATTCAACTGAAAAGAAAAGTGAGCTTTAACTCCTATTCTTTTAAGATTCAACCACTCTCAAGCAAAAGCAAGCCTCCAAGCATTCAAGAGCCTTTAAGAGCATTGAAGATCATCTATTCTTGAACATTCAAGAGGCTTCAACAAGTTCAAAGCATCTCTACATCGAGCTTCAAAGAGTTTCCCACTTTTGTTTAGAAAGCTTATATTGCGTTTCTACTTCTAAACTTGTTTTATTATAAGGGTTCTTGGTTAGCCTATTATAAAACCAAGGAAGGTTAATGGTGAGCCTTTGAAAACCATTTAGATTCATGGTTAGCTTGGAAAACCAAGGGAGGTTGGTGGTTAGCCCATAAAATCATTTAGGTTCTTGGTTAGCCTATAAAACCAAGTGAGGTTTTGACTTGTTGGTCTTATGAAAACAAGTTAGGTTTTTGATTAGTGAGCCCACAAAACTAATCATCTGTAATCGATGTGATTATAGTAAATTTTCAAGGGGATCTTGGGGAGTGGATGTAGGTGCATTGGATAGCACCGAACCACTATATTTCTTGGTCTTTGTAGTTAATTGATCTCTCTACTTGCTTTACTTTTATTGCTCTTTATTTCTGCTATATTTTTATTTAAGAGCTTTATATTTGTATTCATAGTACCTTGCTTAATTAATTGTTAAATTTGATTTCATAGCATTGCATTGCATCAAGTAAATATTTTTTAGAGACCCAATTCACCCCCCTCTTGGGTTGCTTACTGGGCAACAAGTGGTATCAGAGCCATGTTCTCAGTGTATAGGCTTTACCGCCTTGAGTAAAGATCTTTTGCAGCCCTAATTGGTACTAGCATAGTTGAGGGTCAAGCTTCAAATAGACCTTCATTTTTTAATGGATCAAATTACACATATTGAAAAACTAAGATGAGAATTTATATGCATTCTATTGATTATAATTTATGGAGAGTGGTAGATAAAGGTCCTCATATTCTTTTAGTTATGGTTAATGGTGTTTCCATCTCAATGTTCGAAGAGGATTGGGATGAAAATGACATTAAGCAACCCGAGATCAATGCCAAGGCAATGAATCTCTTCTATTGTGCATTAGATCCTAGTAAATTCAATAGGATATCTACATGCACATCTGCTAAAGAATTATGAGACACACTTGAAGTTACCCATGAGGGTACTGATCAAGTGAAAAACACTAAAGTGAACATGTTAGTGCACATATATGAGATGTTCTGAATGGAACCTAATGAATCTATCACTGATATATACACAAGATTTACAAATATTGTAAATTGAATGAGAAGTCTTGGAAAGGTAATGTCTAACACTGATCTTGTGAATAAAATCCTCAGGTCACTTCCAACATCGTGGGATCCGAAGGTGACCGCAATTCAAGAAGCCAAGGATGTTGACAAACTACCTCTAGAGCAGCTGGTTGGGTCGCTCATGACTTATGAGCTGAATTTGAAATAAAAATCAATGGACATGGACAAAAAGAAGAAGGGTATTGCTTTCAAATCAAACATACAAGAAGAATCCTTAATAGATGAGTCCGAAGATGAAGAAGCAGGTGAAGATGAAGAAGCCCTCCTTTCAAGGAAATTCAAAAGATTCATGAAGAGGAGGAAGTTTCCTTATAAAAAGAAATATTAATCAAAGGAAAAAGGAAAAGAGAAAGAGAAGGAAAAAGAAAAGAAAAAGGAGAAGGAAATACCTACATGCTTTGAGTCCAAGAAGCTGGGTCACTACAAGTTTGATTTCCGTCTCCTTAAGAAGTCAAGGAAGAAATTAAGAAAGAAAGCAATGATGGCCACCTGGAGTGATAGTGAAGACTCCAGTTCTGAAGAAGAGCATATAGAAGTAGCAAATCTCTATTTAATGGCATATCAAGAACATGATGAGGTAAATTCCGATACTGAAATAGATTTTATATTTGATGAGCTTAGAAATGCTTTTGATGAACTTATGCTTATAAACTGATTTTGAGTGAAAATAAAAAGTTGAAAAAGCATGCAAATAGTTTTTCTCTTGAAAACAATTCTTTTCTAAATGAAGTTAGTGATTTGAAATCTAAATTGGATGTTTTAGAAAAGAAAAACAATGCTTTGTCAATGGAAAATGAAGTTTTGAAAAGACCCAAAAATGTTATTTCAAATGGTGATCTTTCAAACAAAAATAAAGATTTGGAATTGAAAAATATTAATTACAAAAATAAACTAAAAAAGATAAAGCCTTTTATCGAAAAATTTACTTGTAGTTCAAAAAAATTGATCCTACTTTTGAATAGTCAAAGGGCCATTTTCAATAAAGCAGGTTTAGGTTTTAGACCACAAAAGCAACAAAAGTATTTCAAAACTTTTTTGTACCTGCATCATCTAACATTACTTGTTTTTCATGTAAAAAGCTAGGTAATAAATCCTTTCAATGCAATTTAAGGAAAATTAATTCTTTTGGTAAGGTGTAGGTACCAAAAGGAACCATTTTGAATGTTAACCCTAAAGGATCCAAGTTGCAATGGGTACCTAAAAACAAAGCTTTATTTTATTATAGGTGTGTCTTGCGACCAAGGAGAACAAAAGACTTTGGTATCTTGAAAGTGGTTCCTTAAGGCACATGACGGAAGATGTGAAGCAACTCACTTCTCTTGAAGCTTTGAATGGAGGGAGTGTGACCTTCGAGGATAATGGTAAAGGAAAAATCATTGGTATTGATATGATTCACATTATCCCTTTTAATTGTATTAGTAATGTACTTCTAGTTGATGGTTTAAAACATAATTTTTTAAGCATTAGTCAATTTTGTGATAAAGATTTTCAAGTCATTTTAAAATCATCTTATTGCATGATTGCTAGTCCGGATATGAAAGGAGTACAATTCATTGGAAAAAGGCATGGTAATGTTTATTTGGTAGATTTGGATGATCTATCTTTACCAAATGGAGAATGCCTTGCTGTAATGAATTCTATTAAGGATGAGACTAGTTGGCTTTGGCATAGAAGATTAGGGCATGCTAGTATGTATCTACTTTCAAAACTTTGCAAAAAGAACTTAGTTAGAGATTTACCTGAACTTTGTTTTGAAAAAGACAGAATTTATCAAGCATGTCAATTTGGTAAACAAGTTAAAACTTCTTTCAAACCAAAAGGTGTTGTAACTACTAGTAGACTACTAAAACTACTTCATATGGATATCTTTGGACCAACTAAAACATCAAGTCTAGGAGGCAAGAGGTATGGATTAGTCATAGCAGATGATTTTTCGAGATTTATATGGGTTTTCTTTCTATCACATAAAGATGAATCATTTTCTACTTTTATAAAGTTTTATCAAAAAGTTTCAAATGAAAAAGGTGTTTCAGTTGTTTGCATTCGTAGTGATCATGGAACAGAATTTGAAAACCAAGATTTTGAAAACTTTTGTAATGAAAAAGGAATAGAACACAACTTTTCTGCACCTAGGACATTTTAGCAGAATGGGATTGTAGAAAGAAAAAATCGTACTTTGGAAGAAATGGCATGCACTATGCTTTGTGAAATAATTTGCAAAGATATTTTTGGGGTGAAGCTATTAATACTGCATGTTATGTTTTGAGTCGAGTTTTAATCCGTCCTATTTTGAAGAAAACTCCTTACGAACTTTGGAATCAAAGAAAACCAACTTTAAAATACTTTTGTGTTTTTGGTTGTAAATGTTTTATTCTAAATAATAGAAAAGATAATCTTGGAAAATTTGATGCCAAGTCTGATGAAGGTATCTTTTTAGGATACTCCACATCAAGAAGGGCATATAGAGTTTTAAATAAAAGAACTTTGGTTGTACAAGAGTCATTGCATGTTGTTTTTGAAGAATCTACTAACAAATCCTCCAGAAAAGAGGATACATCTGATGAATATGCAGGTGTTGACAAGCTTCAAAAGTTGACATTGAATGATCAACCTCCTCAACCAAGTGAAGAAGATCAAGACAAGAATAAGAAAGGTGATGACACTCCAAAGCATCAAGATCTACCTAAGGAATGGAGGTATGCTCATGGACATCTTAAGAAATTAATCCTAAGTGATCCATTTAAAGGGATAAGAACTCGAGCTTCAATTAGAAATGAATGCAATTATATAGCTTTTGTATCACAAGTAGAGCCTAAATGTTATTAAGAAGCTGAAAAAGATCCTAACTAGATTAATGCCATGTAAGAAGAACTAATTCAATTTGATAGAAATAATGTGTGGACATTAATAGAAAGACCATCTAATGTTTCTGTTATTGACACTAAATGGGTATTTAGGAATAAATTAGATAAAAATATAATTGTTGTTAGGAATAAAGCTAGGCTAGTTGCTAAAGGCTACAACTAGGAGGAAGGGATTGATTTTGATGAAACTTTTGCTCCTATTGCTAGACTTGAAGCAATTAGACTATTATTAGCATTTGCTTGTTTTATGAACTTTAAACTGTTTCAAATGGATGTTAAGAGTACTTTTCTGAATGGTTTTATAATTGAAAAGGTTTTTGTTAAACAACCACCTAGATTTGAAAATCATGCACATCCTGATCATGTTTTTAAATTACATAAAGCACTTTATGGATTAAAGCAAGCACCTCGAGCCTGGTATGAAAGACTCAGCAAATTTTTAATTGAAAATGAATTTTCTAGAGGTAATGTTGACAAAACATTATTTTTGAAAAAGAAAAATAGTGATTTATTAGTAGTACAAATATATGTTGATGATATCATTTTCGATGCTACCAATAAAAATCTTTGTCAAGAGTTTGCTAAGCTAATGCATGGTGAGTTCTAGATGAGCATGATAGGAGAACTTAATTTCTTTCTCGGACTTCAGATCAAGCAAACTACAGATGGAATCTTTATCAACCAAGCTAAGTATACAAAAGAAATTATTAAGAAGTTTGGGATGGAGACTACTAAAGCAATAGGTATGCCTATGAGCCCCTCTTGTAGACTTGATAAACATAAACATGGTAAATCAGTAGATCAAAAGTTATACAGAGGTATGATTGGCTCTTTACTGTACTTAACTGCTATTAGACCAGATATAATGTTCAGTGTTTGCATGTGTGCTAGATATCAGTCTGAACCTAAAGAATCATATTTGATGGCTGTTAAGCACATTATTAGATATCTATCTGGTACTATTGATATTGGTTTAGGATATTTTAGAAATTCATCTGCTGAATTGATTGGATATTTTGATGCTGATTTTGCTAGTTATAAATTGGATAGAAAGAGTACTAGTGGTACTTGCCAATTTCTTGGAGTTAACTTAATCTCATGGTTTATCAAGAAACAAACTTCAGTAGTACTATCCATAGCTAAGGCTGAGTATATTACAACAAGAAGTTGTTGTGCTCAAATCTTTTGGATTGAGCAATAACTTGAAGATTTTGGAATCAAGTTAGCTAATACACCTATTAAATGTGATAATACCAGTGCTATTTGCTTGACTAAAAATCCTGTTCAACATTCTATGAGTAAACATATTGAAATTAGGCATCATTTTATTAGAGATCATGTTGAGAATAATGATGTTATGCTTGAATTTATTAGTACTAAATTTCAATTAGCTGATATCTTAACTAATCCTCTTCTGGAAGATCGATTTTGTATGATTAGAAGAGAGCTCGGGATCATTAATCCTTTTGATTAAATTTTTCCTATCTTTGACTCAAATTAGATCAATTTCATATCAATCTTACTCAATCATTATTGAATTTAATCATATTTCTAGTGATTTTGATCAACTCTTGGATCTCTTATTTTTCGGTTTTTAAGTTGATGTGTCGACACATTGATGTGTCGACACCAGAATGTGTCAACAAATTCGTGAGTCGACACTTGAATGGCAGCAGACAGAGAATAAAGGATTTTCGAATGGTTTTTCTCCCCATTTCATTCTCTCTCTTGAGCTGACACATGATCTAAGGTACTCCTCACTATTCCTACCCTCTGTTTTGTGATTTAAACTCGTTGATTCTTCGTTTGGAGCACTTAATAGTTCGGGTTTTGCTAGATTTCACCTCTCATTTGGATTTTAAGCCTTAGGAACCCTAGGTTTCCACCCAATTCTTTCCCAAATCTTTATTCCAAGCAATGGGAACCTGAAAGCAAGTAGTCCATTGACCTCGTCTGTCAAATCAAGAAGAAGAACAAAGGATGAAGGCCATACACGAGGATGGAACTCCTGATCCACCTGCATGACCACTTTTTATAGCTTCTAGCAGGATGAGCTCAAAAGACCGTCGTTAGGAGATGACGAGTGGACTTTACTTTTGTCGACCAGCTGCATTTTAAGATCAAACAGTGTATTCGACATGCTAGTTTGACTTCTTTTTGCTCACTCAGCGAGAGATTTTATTGGGCTGATTAGAGAGTTCTACTGATCGCTCGCTTGTGGGACTGATGGATGGATGGCACAGGTGAGAGGCCAAGATATCCCAGTTTCATCAGAGGTTTTGAGCAGAGTTTGGGATATTTCGATGACTGGTTTAGTGGTGGATAGCTTGATGGATAGAGTAAGTGGACTCTAGTGTATCTTTGAGTCTAATATATTGCTTGAGGGAGCCACCGTACCCGCATCCCGACTGTCAGTAGAGATGAGATTGTTGCACCACATTATCACCCGAATGCTTCTGCTGAAGACTGGACACTCCGATTACATCACTGAGGGGAGTTGCAAGTGATGGTATCATTGGTTCAGTGCACACTCGTCTACCTTCCAGTGCTTGTGATTCACCAGATGATGGAGGCGTCGATGAGCCAGTGACTCTGCCTACCCTATGGTATGTGATTGACTGTTCTGTTTAGAGAGTACAGTGTTAGCTTTGAGCATGAGCCCTTCCACATGCTGCTTCATAATGATGTGTATGACATCAGGTCATTACACCGGATGGGTTATGCTAGTGGAGACAGAGGATATTTAGTCAGGTCGACGACAAAGCTCATGATGATGATGCTGCAGAGGAGGAGCGCATCTTCTCCGATGAGGCAGGACCTTGCGAGAGTCAGCCTGAGATAGCAGCACAGCCAGAGGTTGCATCTCAGTCTAATCCTACTAGTTCAGCACAGCCTCAGCCAGCATAGATGGAGACTCAAGGTGTTTCTGATAGCTTATTGGACAGAGTTAAATGTATCGAGATTTATATTTTGATTATTAGACAACGTCTTGACTACTTCATAGTTGAGACCAGAGAGAGCCATAGTGGATTGAGTGATGGCATCTTATCTATATTCACTGCACTGTCCAGACCTTTAGTGAGTACTCCAATTGCTGATATAGCTCCACCTGCTCCTGCACCTGTTATTGATGGAGATGATGTTGATGGTGATGATATTGATGGAGATGATAAGGAGACTGGCTCTAGTTGATTTGATTTTCCAGATCTGACTACAGAGCAAGTAGCGGAGGTGACGGCAGACTTGCCCAGGAGTCCTACTCTTGATCCTTCTAGTTCACCAATCCAGACTCCAGTCCCATCCTCTCCTTCCAGATCGGATGATCATGATCCTATTCCCATTCTTTCACCAGTTATTGATTCTCTAGTTATTGATATTTTTGTTGTACATTCACTTATTGTTGATACCCCCATTGTCGATACACCCATTATTAACACCCCTATCATTGATTCGCCTATTATAGACATACCAGTTCATTCTTCAGCTGATACATCTATCCTTGATACACCTATCATATCATCGGCTGATACTTTTATTTTTGATACTCCTACTATCCACACATACTCACTTATCCGAGAGCTTGGTTTTTATACACCCGGCTTTCAGTATCTTGATTCTAGTCCCTCCTTTGATCGCACTCCACTTTCGGCAGTCACAGAGACTGTCGAACCGATTAGTTCCATTCCTGCAGAGGATATTGCTTTTACATCTACTACTCCAGCTAGAAGTTGGACATATGTACGATGCAAAGGACGTGGTCGTCGTACCCCTCCACGATCGACCAGGACCCAACTCCGAGAACTCAGATCGATATGGCCTCGAGCTCGATCTTTTACTGATACATGACCGATTGAGATCGGATTGTCTTCAGATGATGATGATATGGACGAGGATTAGGATATTTATGTATTTTTAGATAGTTTATGCATCTATGTATGTTTTGTCTTTTATTGTACAAATTCTGACTTGAAATGAAATATCATGTTGTACTTCATGTTTGTGACTTTAAATGAATGAATGATTTCAATTTCCTTGTTATTTCATTATCTTTATGAATTGAAATGAAGTTCTTACATTACACTTCAATGCTATATCTTGAATGTTCAGCCTATTTGTCTTCCTACCTTTTTAGTGATAACAAAAAGGGGGAGTAGTATAGTAGTTTGATTTATGTATAAATGTAATATATTTTAGGGAGTAGTAAGTTTAAAGATAAATGATTTATATATTTATATATTTATGATGTGCAAGGGGTAAACAAATTTTAAAAATTATTTTTTCTGAAAACTTGAATTGAAAAATGCTTACAAATTCCTTAAGAAAGGGGGAGATATACCTTGTTTTCATTGAAAATCCTTTTAAAGTGCATTTCATCATAAAACCCCTCTTTAAATGTTTGAAAAGATACTTACAAACCATTTTATGAATCATCAATTTAGGGGGAGCTTTACTTATTACTAAATTTTCATGTAGAGTATCACGATACATGTGATTATATTTCATATATATCCCAAAGCTCTGATACTCTTAACCAATACAATTTGCTCTGATAATCTTAAATCATTATATCATTCTTATTATGATATATCTTATTGATATAAAAAATCACTTTGATACAACTATTGCATTTTATTCTATGCACCTTGATAAATTCTTTTAAAAGCTTTTTATGCAATTTATACTTAAAGGTTTTGTTATCATCAAAAAGGGGGAGATTGTTGACTCCGCTATTGATTTTGATGATAAGTAAAATGGTTAAGTATAAGTTGAGTACTAATGGTTTTCTTGAAATGTGTTTTTGTTAAAAAAGGAGCTCACAAATTTTGAAGAAGCTTGTTTGATTGAATAAGCCAAGTTTACGTGGAAAGAATTGCTCATAGAGGACTTGGAATGTCAAAGGTTGCTTGAATGGACAATTGGGTTAAGTAGAAATTTGTTTCAGCTCAAGTTCAGACATTTATGTGAAGATTTCAGTGAGGTGTCGACTCAAAGTGTCGACACATGGATCAGCTCATCACCTGAGATTTTCAAGCCATAGAACTTGCTAAAAATGAAGAACTGCTGAAGTGTCGACACATGGAAGCTAGGTGTCGACTCAAAGTATTGACTCACCTGAGAAAGTATCGACACATCTAAGATTTCCAGAAGATCAGATTGAAGATATTTGAACTAGGTGTCGACTTAAGAAGTTCAAGTATCGATAGGAAGTGTCGACTCATAGCCTAAAGTATCAACACATGGAGTTCTGGGAACAGTAATAGCTAGTTTTTCAAATGCAGAACTCGACCCATTTGCCCTCTAATGGCTAGTTTTTCAAGTCTAATAGCTAAAAATGGGATTTGAGGCATTGGAAAAGTATATATATGCTCCAAATCAAATCAAATTGATAATTATTGAATGCCATTGACGAGAATGAGATAAGAGCATTCATGTGAGAAGAAAAGTGAGTTTTAACTCCTATTCTTTGAAGATTCAACCACTCTCAAGCAAAAAAAAGCCTCCAAGCATTCAAGAGCCTTTAAGAGCATTGAATATTATCTATTCTTAAGCATTCAAGAGGCTTCAATAAGTTCAAAGCATCTCTACATCGAGCTTCAAAGAGATACCCGCTTTTGTTTAGAAAGCTTATATTGTTTCTTTACTTCTAAACTTATTTTGTTGTAAGGGTTCTTGGTTAGCCTATTGTAAAACCAAGGGAGGTTATTGGTGAGCCTTTGAAAATCATTTAGGTTCTTGGTTAGCCCATAAAGCTAATTTTGGTTTTGACTTGTTGGCCTTGTAAAAATAAGTTGGGTTTTTGATTAGTGAGCCCGTAAAACTAATCAATTATAATCGGTGTGATTATAGTGAATATCCAAGGGTATCTTGGGGAGTGGATGTAGATGCATTGGATAGCACCGAACCACTCTATTTCTTGGTCATTGTGATTGATTGATCTCTCTACTTGCTTTACTTTTATTGCTCTTTATTTTTGCAGTATTTTTATTTAAGAGATTTATATTTGTATTCATAGTACCTTGCTTAATTAATTGTTGAATTGGATTGCATAGCATTGCATTGCATCAAGTAAATATTTTTTAGATACCTAATTCACCTCCCTTCTTGGGTAGCATACTGGGCAACAATCTCTAATATCTAAGGGCCTGGACTACCATATAAAATTCCTTGTCATAGGTAGAGTACTTAAGTTTAGCCTCATTCAACTTTTCACTAAAGAAGGCTACAAGGTGGTTTTTTTGACTCAGTACCCCACCTATTCCTACTCTCGAGGCATCGCAAGCAACCTCAAACACCTTAAGGAAATAAAGTAATCTAAGGATCGGTGCATGGGTCATCTTATCCTTAAGTTCTACGAAGGCCTTATCAGTTGCTTTGGTCCACTCAAATGTACCCTCCCTAATGCAATCGGTTATTGGTGTGACGACAGTGCTAAAATCCCTAATAAATCTCCTATAAAAGGTTGTTAGGCCATGGAAACTACACACATCGTGGACACTAGTGGGTATAGGCCACTCAACAATTGCCCTAACCTTTACAGGATCTGCAGAAACTCTCTCAGGGGTGACAACAAAACCTAGAAAGATAATCCTATGTGTCATGAACTCACATTTCTTAAAGTTGGTATAGAGGTAATTCTCCCTAAGGATCTGACATACTAACCTAAAGTGACTAAGGTGGTCCTTTTTAGTCCTGCAATAAACTAAGATATCATCAAAATAGATCATAGCTAATTTTTCAGTATATTTTCTCAGGACTTGGGTCATAATCCTCATAAATGTACTTGGTTCATTTGAAAGGCCAAAAGGCATCACAACCCACTCAAACAGGCCATCCTTAGTCTTGAATACAGTCTTCCACTTATCCCAGGTCTAATCCTAACCTGATGATATCCACTCTTAAGGTTTATCTTTGAGAAAACTTTAGCAGCAGCCATCATATCTAGCATGTCATCCAATCGGGGAATGGGAAACCTATACTCCACTGTTATTTTGTTGATGGTTCTACTATCTACATACATCCTCCAGGGACCATCTTTCTTAGGGGTCAGTAGAGTAGGAACTGCACATGGACTCAAGCTCTCCCTAATGAAACCATGTCCCTAATGGAACTACATAAGAAACAAAAGCAATTAAATCATGTGCATCTCTATGTGCAGATCTAGTTTTAACACCTTGAGATGGGTCTCCTATAATTAATTCTATAGGGTGTGATTATACATACCTCCATTCTTTAGGTATATCTTCATGCTTCTTACTCACATCTTCTTTATATGGTTCACTTGATTGTTTGTCCTTGAAGGTCAAGTCTTTCATTCCATGCTTTAGTGTATTTGCATCATCATCAGCAAAATCTACCTTTCTTGAAGATGTAATGTCAAATTCATTGAAAATAACATAAATAGATTCTTCAACAGTCAAAGTTCTGTTATTAAAAACTCGATAGGCTTTACTAATTAAAGAATATTCAAGAAAAATAGCCTCATCGGATTTTGCATCAAATTTACCAAGATTGTCTTTTCCATTGTTGAGAACAAAACATTTACATCTGAAAACATGAAAATATGTGATATTTTGTTTTCTATTGTTCCAAAGCTCATAGGTGGTTTTTCTAATAATAGGTCTAATCAAAACTCTGGTTAAAATATAGCATGCGGTTTTAATAGCTTCTGTCCAAAAGTATTTTGGAAGATTTCCTACACAAAGTATTGTTCTGGACATTTCTTCCAAAGTACGATTCTTTCTTTCTACAACACCATTTTGCTGTGGTATTCTAGGTGTAGAAAAGTTATGATCAATACCGTGCTTTGTGTAAAAATGATCAAAATATTGGTTTTCAGATTCGATGCCATGATCACTATGAATTGAAATAACATATAAGTTTTTCAAATTTATAACTCTTTTGTAAAACTTTTTGAATACATTAAAAGTATCATCCTTATGTGCAATAAACAAAATCCATGTATATCTTGAAAAATCATTTACAATCACAAGTATATATTTTATACCATCTAGTTTGGTAGTCCTAGTAGATCCAAATAGGTCCATGTGAAGTAGCTCTAAGGGTCTAGATAATGAAACTATATTTTTGGATTTAAAACTCCCCTTCAATTGTTTTCCTAACTGACATGCATCACAAACATAATCAAAATTGACTTTAAACTTCGGTAAACCATTGACCAAGTATGTTGAAATTAGTTTAGCAATTGTGTCCATACTAGCATGACCAAGTCATCTATTCCATAGTAAACTTGATTCCTTGCTCTTATTATTCATTGCTACAAGACTTGTATTACTTGACATGGCTAGATCATTAAGATCTACCACATAAATGTTACCAAGTCTATGTCCAATGAATTTAGTACTAGAGTCAAGTGGATCAACTGCTATACACATTGATGACTTGAAGAATACATTATAACCATTGTCACATAGCTGACTAATACTCAAAAGATTATGCTTTAATTTTTCTACCAGTAATACATTTTCAATAAATGTAGGTGCAATTTTGATTTTACCAATACCGATTATCCTTCCTTTTCTATTATCACCAAATGTTACCATTGCACCATCCTTCTGTTCCAGGGTAAGGAATTGATCAGCATCACCCGTTATGTGTCTTGAATAGCCACTATCAAAATACCATCTTTTCTTTATGCTTGTGGCTGCAAGACATCCCTTCAAAACAATCATTTAATAGATTTAGGTACCAAAGCTCTCTTGGATCCTTGCATGTTAGCGGAAATGGTTCCTTTTGGAACCCAAACTTTTTTAATTTTCCTTTTGTCATTGTGTTTCAAATGATATTCAAAAGCTTTATGACCAATGTTATTACATGCATAACATATAATACTTGAATTTGAATAATAACTACGAGATGATGCAAATTTAGGTCTAACATGTTTAGAACTAATAAATTTAGGATCATATGAAGTAGAGGCAAAAAATGTGTTTGAAATAGATCCTTTATAACCAATTCCAAATCTATTATTTGTTTCTTTTTTATCTATTAAAATTTACTCAAGTTTGTTAGAACTTAGGGTTAATTTTTCAACTAATGGTTTTAATTTTTGAACTTCTTTCTTTAGATCATCATTTTCAATTTTCAAATTCTTATTTTTCTTAGAAAGCTCTTCTTTTTCAACTTGAATAATCTTGAGTCTTTCATAAAGAAAATTTAGTTCTCTTTGTAAGATTTTGTTTCTTTCACAAAATTCATTTTTGTCATTTTCAACTACATCACATTTATTTTTTAAATCTCATAATTTTAAACCAGCTTTTTTATACTCTATCAATAATTCTCAAAAAGCATTATGTAATTCATCATAAGTGAATTCTAAATTAGGTTCAGAAGTACTTACCTCATCCGCCAAACCCATAAGACAGATTTGTGCTATTTTTGTTGTCTCTTCATCCTCTTTAGTAGAAGTAGTTTCATCACTATCAATCCAAGCAGCTAGCATTGCCTTCTTCTTCTTTCTAGGGAATAACTTTTTCTTTCCTTTAGGGCAATCAGGGTGGATGTATCCTGGTTTCTTGCATCCATAGCAGATAGGTACTTGATCTTTATCTTTCTCTTTATCTTTTTGTTTATCTCTTTCCTTTTCTTTTCCAAAGTCACCTTTTTTGTAATGCTTTCTCCATCTGTTTGTTTTTCTTCTGCCCATAAACTTTTTGAATTTCCTCATGACTAGGGAAATTTCGTCACTTCCAAGATCATCATCATCTGATGAATCAGATTCTTCATTCTTATCTTAGTTGCTTTAAATGTAATGGCTTTCTTTCTTTTTGTATCTTCTTCAGTCCTTTGTTGCATATCCAATTCATGTGTGATTAAGGATCTAAGTAGTTCATCTAGTGGTAGTGTATTTAGGTCCTTTGCTTCTTCAATTGCTATCACTTTGGCTTTCAAGTTGTCTGGCAAAGATCTTAAAACTTTTTGAACAAGATCAGTATTAGAATAAGTTCTATCCAGACTCTTGAGACCATTTATAATATCAGTAAAGCGAGTATACATAGCAGATATAGTCTCACTAGGATCCATCTTGAACAACTCATAATTATGTACAAGTAGATTGATTTTTGAAGTCTTAACTTGAGAAATGCCTTCGTGTGTGATTTCTAATTTGTCCCAATTTTCTTTAGCAGAATTGCAAGTTAAAATTCTGTTAAAGTCATTTGGATCCAAAGTACAATACAATAGGTTCATTGCTTTGGCATTTAATTTAGCTAATTTCATATCATTCTCATCCTAATCCTCTTCTGGTTTGGGAACATTTACATCATTAACTTTAATTGTGGGTGTGTGAGGTCCTTTCATGATGATTTTCCATAAGTGAAAGTCTACGGTTTGAATGTATATCTTCATTCTTGCCTTCCAATAAGTGTAATTAATTCTGGTGAAAAGTGGTGGTCTATTTGTGGATTGACCTTCGGCCAATGAAGTGCTCATGGGATGTGCCATTTATCTTTACTCTAACTAACTTTCAGAGACTCTGCTCTGATACCACTTGTTGTCTAGGTGGCTTCCCAAAAGGTGGGTAAATTGGGATTAAAAAACTTTTGCAAGTATATGCACTTTGAAATTATTTGAGTGTAGAAGTGAAGTGTGCAAAGCGAAAGTAAATTTATTAAAGCAATTAGCAATGAAAGCACAATCACAAACACCAAGAGATAGAGTGGTTTGGAGCAACAGGCTCCTACATCCACTACCCAAGGACCACATGGGATTTCCACTATATCCCATAACCGAAATACAGTCAGATTGTTTTACTAGGCTCACAATCCAAACCTTCGTTTTACCGGGATCCCCAAAGAAATCCTAACTCCCTTTGGTTTTACACGGGATCACCAAAGAAAACCCAAACACTTGGTTTTAAATTGGAAAAACAAGAACCCAAACTTAGGATTTAAAAGGTTCTACTAAAAACCTTTAACTCTCTCTTAAGATATATAGCTCCTTACTGTTCTAAGAGTGCAAACAAAGATATAGAATATATAACAAGCAACTACAACAAACCAAGTTTGTTTTGGTGTTGCCGATGAAGATCAAAATGAAGTCAAGCTTTGAGTGCTCTTCAATGCTCTTCAATGCTGCTTCTTCCCTTTTTCAATGAGTGGATTCAATGATTGAGTGGAGTTGGTGAAGCTTTGAATCCAACTTGAATACTCTTTGAGGTAGGTAGAAGAATAACTTGAAAGCTCTTTGTTCACTCAAGAATATTCAGCAATAAATCTCAATTAATTATTTAATACTTCAAAAATAATTCCCTTTATAGTTTTCCATGAGATATGGCCATTGTAGGGCCTTGGGATTTGTGAAATGGCCATTGGAGATGATTTGGAATTCAACTTTCAATTTCAGTAACTAGCCGTTGAAGTGCAAACAATGGCTCTACGAGCCGGCTCGAGCTCCAGGAGTCGGCTCGAAGTCTCAGCAGGCCAAAAACAAACTTCTGTGGGAGCCGGCTCTTGGACTAGGTGTCGGCTCTTGCCTTCAAGCTTTCAGTCGTGACAAACATACATACCTAGAGTCTGCTCTTGATCTAGGAGTCGGCTCTAGTTCTCAGAACTTCAAAAAAATACTTCTGGAAGAGTCGGTTCTTGAACTTGGAGTCGGCTCTTGGATCTGAAACTTTGAATCTTCCTCCGTGCCATGCCATTTTGAGTTGGCTCTTACAAGTCTTTAAAAAATTTGCTTCAAGCTTCCCGAAAACTTCAACATTGAATCAACTAGAAGCTAATCTACATTATCAAATTTTTACAATTTTAAGCCCATTTTTACATGATTATAGGATTCATAAGTCAGGGCTTTTACAAACTCAATTGAATTACCCTTATCTAAATATGAAAATCATTTTAAACAAAGGTAATCAATTCCTGCAAAACTTCTTAAACAATTTGAGAAGAGTTTGTTGGGAATCCGGTGCACCACAGCGGAAGTGTAATTTCAAAATGATGAAATTTGCACCACAATCTCTTCGCCAGGATCTCCTTATTTCAGGATTAAAACATTTAATAAACATACAAACATACACTGTTAGAATTAGGGCACCAACCTGTTAACGCTAAATCCAATTTTGATGTAGAATCAAAACTTGGTGTTGAATGCCCCTTTTGATTTCACCAGGCGTACAAATGTCCACCCTCCAATGGTGATCCATAAGAAGATTAATCAAGAGGCTAGCTTCTTCAAAATTCCTTCACTTGAATTCTTATCCTAGAATTCAAGAGGACTATGGCTTTAAAACTCCACGGTAGGGACTTCTTACTTCCTTTCTTTCTTCTTCCTCTCCCTTTCTTAAGACCTTGTCATAAGAATAAAACTCTTGTCTTGAAGGAGGAGATGGATTTAAGACACTAATGTTTTAAAGTAAAAGGAAATAGAAACAGAGTTGTAATTCTTTTCTTTTACCGATCGAGAGATTCTTCCTATCTCTTGTTTTGGACTTGAGTTTTAACAGAGAAGAGAACTCTGTAAAAGGGAAACTCTCTGTATCCTAAACAAGCTAAGGAGGAATCAGTCTCCTAGAAAGAAAAGAAAAATAAAAACCTCTATCGTACATTAGTCAAACACCCGAGACATCTATTCCTTAAATAGATTACAAAGAGATGTCTTCTCAAAAGAACACAACTCTCCGTAAACACCATTCCATTTTGTCTCACACCCCTTCCCTATTTCTCACGCCCCCTTCCCTCTTTCTCACGCCCTTCCAGATTAAAACTCATGGCTTTTCCTAAAAGAAAAGTCATGAAATTCCAGAAGAAAGGAATTGCGATGTTTCGGTCTCCGAAGAGACGTTGTTTCGCGCAACCGGGAAGAGTCAGCGCCTTTTGTCTTTCTTAAAAAACTTCCAGCCGTTGGGTTCCCATCCAAGGGGGGACAAGTGGTGTGCTAACTATTAAGAAAGGAGGCCGCCCCATATTAATTCATCGGAGAATTAAGTGGGGTGCGCCAAGAGTCCATGCGCCATAGACTCTTCCAAATGGCGCGCTAAGAGTCCATAAGCGCATGGACTCTTAGCATTTGGCATGAAAATGCAAGGGGGCGGGTTGAGAGGCTAGCCTAGTTACATGGCTAGCCAATAAGGTTATCCATAATCCCTATTTTCATAATTAGGGTCTAATTAGGTCCAATTAGAACCCAAATTGAACCAATCCGGAACCCTAATTCAAATCCAATTCGAATAGAAGCTAGGTTTTGCAACACCTGCTAGAGTGTTATCCTACAAAGATGATTTAATTACAAATTAAACTCTTGATCAATCCTCTTAAGTGTGTGACCCATTGGGTTCCACATCTAGGCAGCAGTGGGTTCGAATGCAAGTTGACCTAATTTGATTAGAACTCTTTCTAATCGATTTAGGTCAAACCGGGCTTACCCGATTTGATCAATTAGGACTCTTCCTAATAAGTGATCTTTGAATTTGATCAACCCACAAGACAAGATTGACGTCTAGCAACATGTCATGTATACCCGGAAGATATTGAAATTCTGGTGAAATACCAAAATTACCCTTCAGTAGAGAGTTACCATACAATTAAATCTTTCGATCAACCTGCACCCAAAATATAACTATGGATATGGATATATGTCAAATCCAATATTATATTTATTTCTAGCTCAATCTTATATTGATGATTCAATTATCTTGATATTAGAAACCATCTCTAATATCTTTACTTTGATCAAAGATTCCCTGAATCATCATCCGATGGTTAACTAGCTGGATGCAATCTCCTCTTACCAAGAGTGATCGATTCCTTGTTGACCTACTCATTACCTTCATATCCAATTCACCATTCCCAGTATCAATCCTGTGCATGACTCAATGTCATGATTAGGATTGAACCAAAGCATGGGTTCATATATATAAGGTACTTATGGCAATCTCAGGTCAAAGGATTACTTGTACCACTCCCATTATGAGAACCTTCTATTAACATGTAGCTAAGACTCCATTAGATGTTCTCAAGTTGGATCATATCAGTGAACTCATTCTCCAATGAGCACCCACATCCTAATATTAGTGTCATACACAAGTGACTGTGAGAGCAGTCACCCTCTCCAGCATACATGGATGTGCTAGTCTTATCGAAAAATCCTGATCCCCTACTTAGGGTTCCTTTGACTAGGAATATTTTAGATTAAGGTTTTAAGATTTTAGGTCTCACTGGTATGATCTCATCATAACCCTAAAATCATAGCCCTAATCTATGGGGTTCATCATATAATATAAACACAGCACATGATGAAAAATAATGCCTTTATCAGAAAATTGTCAATTACAATGGTTTGGGAGATACAACATAGATTGGCTTGTAGGGCATATCCATTTCAGAGTTAGTATCAAATACATGCTGCAATATTTTTTGATCATCAAAATCATTCCAGGGGTCAACAATCTCCCCCTTTTTGATGATGATAAAACACTGGGCATGATTAAAAAAATTGAAAGCACTTTACAATTTCAGTAATTTCAAGTCTATGCGCATCATATAGGTTAGGTATCATTGTATCAATGCAATGTGCCATAATGTATCGAATGTATATAACTAAATACAAATTATTATGTATATCAAGTGTATCAAGACATGAAATATCATAAGTATCATAACATGATGTATCGTTACATGATGTATCGATACATGATGTATCAAGGATATTAACTACACAAAGCGTATTGAAACTTATAGAATTTTCAAACTTTTGAAGTAAACTTAAGTTTCATCAACTTTCTATGAATCAACTATTCATTTCATCAAAGTTTCATAACATTCAATTATCCATATAGCTTTTGTAAGCAATTTTCGAGCAATTTTCATGAATCAATATAGATTTCCAAGAAATTTTCATGAATCAACAATCAATAGCCTTTTCATGAACCAATATAGCATAGATTTCCAAGAAATATTTCCAAGAAATTTTCAAGAATCAACAGCTTTTTCATGCCACACACAGTTCCCATTCTCCCCCTTTTTGTCATCAACAAAAGGTGTATGAGAAATGGATAATCATTCACAACATATGTTCATAACAAATGAGATATGGATATTGATTCAATCATAACATTAATTCATTCATAACAAGTGAAGTATATATATATGAGAAATAAGCCAATACATAGCATATGTGATACTTTACAAATGTGCCACGGCACAACAAAATAGTATCACATAACCAAAATATAAGAACATCAAGTCTCAAAAAGATAAAAACCTAACCATCAGAAAGAAGTGCTAGGATCACTATCAGGTTCTTCCTCATCAGAGGAGGAACCAACCTCTAGAATACCTGGACGAGGTTTAAACTTGGGGAACCAAGGGCGGAGATCCCTAATCCTAGTCCTAGTAGGTGTAGAAGTCCTAGTTACTTTAGATTTAGGTTTAGGTTTAGTTTTTTATTCAGATGAAATAAAGATGGGTGTAGGTCTGGCAGAATATCGATCAAGAGATAGGATCAAAGTGCTGGTGGATGAAAGCATGAGTAGCAGGAGTCACTCCAACATCAGTAGATCCAGTAGCCTCCATACTATCCTGAGGCTCACCAACAGCAGGTGTGGCGTGATCGGTGCATCAGTGCAATGTGTCTCCTATCCCTGCTCAGCATGTGTGCTAGTACCAGTCTCAGTGCCCATGTTAGTCACTATGCCAGTCCCTGTTCCAGTCGCTGTGGAAGTAGAAGGTGCATGCTGGATGGCCGCAGATAGCTGTCTCAATATAGTCATAATATCATGAAAGCCCTGTTGCATCTTGGACTATAGAGAAGTAATCCTCCTATCAATGTCAGTCTTGAGACAAGAAATCTCCTCTAAAACTCTATGGAGTCTATCATCAGTATCAATTATAGCAACAGTAGGAGTCCTGACTGGTGAATGTGGTGAAGCAGGAGCTGGCTCGGATGGTCCAGCCTCATCAGTCTGTCACTCAGTCTACTCACCATGTCCCTGTGCACCTGTATGTCATCATCTGAGTCCTCTGAATGTGTTACAGGAACCCCTGAAGTCTTTCTGATCCAGTTTCCATCAACTTTAATAAATCCCATTCTAGTCAAGGATTTCATAGTGTACCAGTCGGTGTGCAGCAACAAACGACAATCCTCTCTTGTGAGATCAATATCAGCATTCTAGAACAACAAAGTAAACACCATCCCATAGGGCAAACAGGCTCGAGCCCTACGTACAGCCTCTCTCATTTGAGAAATCATAATAAATGGAAGGTTGAGGGGCTCCCCCTCAATCAGTCACCTCATGAATATAAGATCTCTCTCGCTAATCCAATCGAATCTACCTGTCCTAGGTAAGAAAATCTGGCTAATGATGTTGTGCAATAGCCTCATTTCCAATGAGAGCTGATTTGCACTTACATGCATAATGCCCTTCATATTAGATCTTCCCAAGATGAGTCTAAGAGTCTTCACTCTTTCCTTCATAACAAAATAGCATTCCCCTTCTTTGGTATATTCAACAAATTTGAATGTTTTTGCTCACTTATTTCTTTGAATTTCCCTTTCACAGTTCCTTCCAAATGAAAAGCTCCTAGTGACATGTTTTCAAAGAATTGTCTAACCAAATTTGGGTAAGTTGGAACATTTAATTTACAAAAATCCTTCCAACCCTGTCTTTCAAGCCACATACCAATATTTAACTATTCTTGATCTAGAAAATCGAAATCGATGCACCTACTGGGTGACACTTGTCGATTTCCCATTGGAATGATTTGTTGGGGTGCTGGAACAACTTCCTCTGGCTCAATCGACTTTTCCTCTTATGGAATCGAGGTATCCAATCGCCTCTTGCTCCTCCTTTCCACAGCCATGGTCCGAACAACTCTTGTTCCTTTCTTTGCCATCCCCTTGCGAGGCGCCATTCTCTAAGGATTAAAGGTTTGAGAAGGTTTTTGGAGAGTTTTCTAGTATGTGGTGAGGAGGCAGCAAAGATAAAATGGCTAAAATCTAGAAAATACAATGAATAAATAACTAGGAAACCCTACTTAAAAAGCTTCGGCCCGACCTGCGAGTCGGCTCGCATAGAGCTCTGAGAACTCGAGTCGGCTCAAGCAAAAATCTATTCTAAAATCCAAAATGGGTCAAATTCAGTTTCAAAGGGTTTCTAGAGTCTAAACTAGGTTTCCCTATGCTCTAAAGAGAAGTTTGAAATTTCTAGATAATTTTTTCTTAATTTTCAAAATTTAGGTCAGATAGGTTTAAAATGGTTCACATAACCCTAATTCTCCTCTAATTTTTTCAAATCTATCTTGATTTAATGGTTTAGTGAAAATATCCGCTAGTAGGTCTTCAGTAGGTATAGATTCATGTTCCACAACATTGTTTAAAACATGATCATGAATAAAATGATGTCTGGTGCGGGCACCATACTCAGAAGAAGACTTCAGGGTTCCATCTGGATCTCTGATTGACCTTGCCCGAAGAATTAGGGTTTTCTGGTTTTGTAATAAGGGTTGACTTGGTCAACTCAATTTTAGTCTTGAGTCTGTATTTCCCAGCAATTTAAATTTTGTTGAGTCATGTTGACTCAGTACAAGTCCTAGTAGTGGTCTAGGTCTTCTCCAGGTTGGTGTCACTTTTTTTTCAGTCAAGTCAAGGTCCAGGGTGCCACATTTTTTTCTCCAAAGCCCAAGCAAGTGGGCGCCACACTCCCAGCCACTAGCCAGAGTCTAGGAGGTGCCACATCTCAATCCAGTGTCTTTGGTCCCTACACTACAAGAAGTAAGTTCCTTTTTTTTCTGGCACCACTTGGGAGAGAAATCCATCAAGATACCTTAATCCAAGGAGGAGCCAATTTCTTTCTAGATAAACACAAGCCAGGATGGCAAGAATTTTTCTTGAAGAGAGGATCAAGGAGGTGCCCCACAATGTTCCATAAAAATTCCAAGTTATAAAAGGGAAGAGAGCATGTCTTGGGGAGGAATTAAAGGAGGTTCCCAAAAGTTTCCAAAAGTGTCAAAGCCATGAAAGGAAGAAGCCTAAACTTGTGGAGCAAGACTAGGAGGTGTCCAAATGAGCCAAACCATGAAGGGAAAATCCTTGATTCATGGAGAGATACTAGGAGACACCCCCAAAACCTTCCATTTGGAGCTGATTTTCATGTTTTCTTGGAGTTTTGGGCTGCCCACTCATGGAAGGAGTCTTGGGAAGAGAATTTGATGCCTAAAGTGTGGGTTAGTCCTATTAGTCCCACATGAAAAATGTATAAAATTTTATTTCTTTGTTATGTCTATATATTCAACTCTATGTAACTCTTGAATTTAATGATGAATGAAATCAATTTCTGTGTGAGCAACTTTGTGTTTCTCTCTTCCGCACTTGTATTCAGGTGTTGAGCTCCGTGAGGGAGTAAATCCGGGATCCCTAGGAACCTTGAGGAGGTGTGAGATCTCCAACCCCAAAACCCTACCAAACCCTAAGTTAGCCACTTCAATTCCAAACCCTAGTCGCCATCATCTTCTTCATTGCACCAATCATCCAAACCCTAATCTACCTCATTTCTCACGGCCCCTCTCTTCCAAGTAGAGGCCGACCACCAACATCCAGGTCTAGATCGGCTACTTCGAATACAGAGCAAATCCTAAAGGAAGTCAGATCAGCATCCAGGAGAATTAGGATTTCAGCAACATCAATTTTTCAAGTTCTTCTTATCTGGTAAGTCCTTTCTTTGAGTATCTAGTTCCTTAACTTGTTCTTCTTCTTTCCAAGATCCTGAGTTCAGGAGAAGCCAACTCTGCCAAAGGACCAGTATTGGAGGATCCATTTCGAAGATATCCGAATCCGAGGATCCAACAATCTGCTCGAGAGAGTCCTTCCACCAAACTCTATGAAGATCACTGCTTGGTACATAACCCTTCCCTTCTCTTTAGTTCTTTCCTGTTAAAAGTTTAGAGCGAAACCCTAGGTCTGGGAGTTTCTCAACCCCCAGCGATCCTTTACTTCTGAACTACTCTGATAATCTAGTTTCTTTGATTGTGCTTTCAATTATTATATAGTTTCTTTCAATTTAGTTTAACTTTCATTTGAGTCAAAGCCAACTTCTGAAAATATATATATAAAAAAAAGAATTAGTCTTAATTTACTTCTGTATCGCATCATCTCTTTTGTTCTGCATCAATTTTGGTATCAGAGCTCTGTCCAGGGTTCTTGCTTGTTTGATTATTTTTTCGCTCATTTTTACTTTTGCTGCCTGGAGTAGACTCCCCTGGCCATCCAGTCCTAGGAACAAGCGAGACGCAAGCCACCTCCTCCCATTCCACGGGAGTTCCTAGGTTGTGTAGGGGTTCCGCTGGGTTATAACTTCTAGGCAGTGATTGTAAACGGGACACACGTTCTATTTTTTGCCAGTAACTATCCTGTTATTCGAATTTTTTCTCCCTGTAAAAAATCCCAAATTAAGTAATTCTTGTTTTACTAGAACCACTATAATAAATGTAATTTACATAAATTTTTTATGATTTATTAATTTCTGTAGATTTTCTGAGATCAATTTTACTGCTGTTCTGCTTTTTATATTTTGCAAGCTATTTTTTATTTGAGTGTGCATAAATTGAATCTATCTTAAGGGCACCGAAGTTACAACATAAGGGGAGGATTGAGACCCTCTCCTTAGCCCAAAACCACCTCCCATGCATTCGAACCTAAGCCTTTAATCTTAAAATTAATTAGACCTAATTTGCCCTAGTGGGCTAGGGACACCAATTGGTCGGGTCTAGGCTAGTGTTGAGTCTGTTTGTCTAGTTACTCTATGTGTACTTTGTACTCAATGTCTAGAATTGTGGTTTAGGGATTCTATCCCGAAGGGCTTGTGTGCTTGTCCGCCAACCTAGCCAATCACTGATTGGTGTCTAGGATTGGCAATTAGGGACCTAACACTCCCCTTACACCTGCCTGGCTGAGTCCCGAGTTACTACAGGCTAGCTTGCCGCTCTGATTGGGCATCTAGTTTGGGCTCTAGGTCTAGTTAGCCCGTAGTCATTTTAGTCGAGTCTCATTTGGTGTGCTTGCTTGCATCATCATGTCCACCCGGAATGGAGTACCCTACCAACCCGGTCAAATCCAACCTGATTTAGAGGCCATGAATAGAACTCTTACCGAAAGTAAGACCAAATTGAGTCAGGATATGAATGAGGGTTTTGCCTAGTTTAGAGACCGAGCCCATGGACTTGAGAAACGTAGACATTAAAATTGGACCCCTGATCCAAAATTTAATAGGCCCCAACCTCACCCATGCCAGGAGCCTAGGAGGACCTTATACCATGATCCCGAGCATAACCCTAGGAGACTATATCCATACTTGGTTGACTCAGAAAAGGGACCGTTAGGAACACCGAACCTTATGCACCCATTTTTGATGGAAGATAAGAGACATATATTAAGTGTGGTAGGGACACCGGAGGCACCAGAATAAGATAGAGGCTTTTCAATCCTCTGTGAATTGATCAATAATTTATGAGTCCATCTGTAATAAGGGCTTAGCTCATTTGAGTCTATTTTAGTTGTTATTTGAGTATTTTGAGTTGTTATTTCTGTTCTGTACTTGTCAGCTCATGTTGAGCTAGTTCAGTCCAATGCTAGTCAGCTCATGTTGAGCTAATTTTATTTTTTTGAGTCCTGTCCAAGCATATTGAAGACTCAAGACTATATCATACAAGTGAAGACCAAGTCCAACTAGATTGAAGACATGAAAGTATAGCCCAAGTCCAACCTAGCTTGAAGATTTGAAGACCCCAGGAGGAAAATTCAGAAAACCTTGATTTTGTTGTAGATGCCCTCCAGATGCCCAGATTCCCATCCAGATGCCAAAGTATATTCATAGATAAGGGCATCCATGATTCCAAAGGTCCATCTGCATCCTAGCCCAAAGAAATCAAGCCCAGGTGCCAAGCCCAAGCCCCTAAGAAGCAAGATACCAGGGAATATTCCTGCTACCTGGCTACCAGGCCACCCCAGATTCCAGAGGCCAAAACCCATGCACCCGAGCCCCTTTGGGCCGGCCTTTTGCTGCTCCTAAAAGCCCAACACGCCCCCCTAGGCATCCTTGGAGTCTTGACCAAGTCAAGAAAATTTTTAGGGATTTTTCTACCTAATATTTCCTTATTTTCTAGCTAGGGTTTAAGAGGGAAAATGATTCTTATGTAAAGACTTATGTACCCTTACTTGGAGCCCAAGGTTAAGGGTCTATTTAAGGGACCCTAGCCTCTTGTATGAGGAGAATTTTGATGAATGAAAACCTTGAGTTCTTCTATTGAGTTGTGTGATACCCTGCTGTGTGCATAAAGGGGTTTGCGAGAGTTCTTCTTCCCAGTGCTGCAATTATCTTCCTGCTGCCAACAAGCATCTCAGATCCCTGGATGCCCACTCCAAAAGAAGCCTTCCCTTGCTATTTTTCCATTATTTTCTTATTCCTTTGTGAGCTTTCTAACCCCTGACAGGTCGTTTGCAGGTCCCTGAGTTCCTACGAATCCAACAACTCCAGCCAAGCCTCAATCGGGTCACCGAGCAGAAACCCGGGTATCCGCGGGTCTTTGGCTCGATTTTCCAGGCCGCATCCGTCGAGGAACGAGAGACCCCTTCGCTGCGATCTTCATAGACATTGTCAGGTACACCACTCTACCTCCAGTAGTTTTATTGCAGGAGAACTTGCCCTAACCGAGGCTTCTCAGCCCCGGCAGTCCTTCTTTGCTACTTTTCTAGGTCCTAATCTGCATGCTGATCTTCAAAAATTCATAAAAAATTCCTACAAATAATTTTGATCTGAAATTTGGAAATTAATAACCTAACTCAACATGTAAAATATAGAAAAAAATGGCATGCATATTAGTTCCCCATCATTTGGTATCAGAGCTTAGATTAGGGCTTGTTTTCTGCAATTTTTCAGTCCATATATACTCTGTTACTTTAATTATTTCTCCTTGTTAAAAACTCTAAAAATTCTGAAATTTATGTTCCTGGATTTATCATAATTCACAGTAATTCTAAAATTTTTTTAGATTTTATTATGGCCTGTGAATTTTCTGCAAGCCGAAATAGGGCCTACAAATATTTGGCTCTATTTTTTTTAGCAAGACAAGTTTGGAAGTTTTAGGGTTTTGTTTAGGAGTTTTTGCATATATCTTAATTTTAGTATATTTCCAGTATATTAGGCCATGATTTGCAAGTTTTCTTCTATTTAAAAAAATACCAAAAAAAAATACATATTCTCCAAAAATACCAAAAAAATATCTAAACCCTAATTTGCATCCTCATCTGCCTGCCATCATTGCATAATTTACTTTTAAGGGCACTCTTGCTATATCAGATGGGGGGAGGATTTGATCACCTCTCCTTAGCCCAAAAACACATCCCTTGCATTCAGTCCCAAGCCTTAACCTAAAATTAATAAGACTTAATTTGCCCTAGTGGGCTAGGGACACCAACTGGTCGGGTCCGGGCTAGTGTTAGATCACTGTGTCAAGTTAACCTGTGTGTGCCTTGTGCTCAGTGTCTAGAACGGTGGTTTAGGGATTCAATCCCGAAGGGCTTGTGTGCTGGTCCGCCTACCTAGCCAATCTCTGATTGGTGTCTAGGATTGGCAATCAGGGACCTAACACTCCCCTTACACTTGCCTGGCTGAGTACAGGATTACTATAGGCTAGTTTGCCACCCTGATTGAGCATCTAGTTTGGACTCCAGGTCTAGTCAGTTATAGTCGGTCTGATCGAGTCTTGCATGAGCACTAGATCAGGAGTTTCATATCACCCACCTCCTTCACAAATGTCTGAATTCATGAAAATTTACAATCTCAAATAAAAGCCCTAGCTGATCAAATGGCCCAAATGGCTACCCACATAACTACCCAGATAACTACCCAGATGACCCAGTTAACTCAGTCTCGTATTCAAACCAATGATAGAATTGACCATCTTGCCAATAGGTTTGATCAGTTAAAAGTCCGGGTAGGAACCCCAGAAAAAACCATGGGTCACGGTCTGAGCGAAATCCTAATTCCCCTCAACTTAGGAGGACCCCAAACCCTGATCCATACCTTGAGGCTGAACCTAGGAGAGCCCATCGTCATGACCCAATCCCTAAGGTTAGTCCTAGAAGACCCAATCAGGATTTTATAGACCAGGAAGATAGATCCTATTTACCCTCTCCCTATAAGCCTAGTATACCTACAACCTATAGATCTTATGACTCCAAATCCTATGAACCTAGAACCTATGAATCCATAACCTATGAACCTAGATCCTATGACTCTAGATCCCATGATCAAAGATCCTATGCACCCACACCCTATGAGCCTAGTAGAACCAACACCCAATATTCTGACCCATATAGGGAGTCCAACCCTAGGAGAACCCAATATTCTGACCCATACAGGGAGTCCAACCTAGGAGAACCCAGTATTCTGACCCATATAGGGAGTCCAACCCTAGGAGGACCCAATATCCTGACCCATATAGAGAGCCCAACCTTAAGAGGACTCCATACCATGATCCATCCTTAGAACCTGACCATAGAACTGACCCAAATTCCTATGACCCCAGATCCTATAATCCCATAACCCATAGATCTGCACCCTTGTCCTATGAGCCCAGAGAACCCATAACCCCTAAGTATCAGCCTAGTACTAGTCAGGTTTCCCTTAGTCAATTTGAACCCCATAGGATTAGCACCCCTAAATATGAGACCAGTAGTGAGCCACTACCCCTTAGGCAACCTGAACCTACTAGGATTAGTGTCCATAATCAGAAACCTGGACCTAGTCAAATTTTCCCTAGCCGACCTTCTCCAACCATTCCTGAGATTGACAAGGCTTACATTAACGCGGAAGTGTATGAAGCTGATGTGAGCCTAGTGGATGAGTATGAGGGAGAAGAGGAGACACCTTTAGTAGACCTAGAATTAGCTGACCTAGTAGATACCCAGGTAGAAGCCAACCCAGAGCTAGTTGACCTTGACCATATCCAACCTAAAGCTATAATGGAAGAACAAATAGAGGAAGAGAACCTAGGTACTGCTACTAGAGCCTTACCTGAGGAAACCATAGAGGAGAGCCAAATTATAGAGTCTAGTCCTAAAATACAAGAACCAGAAGAATTTATTAAGGACCTGATCTCTTTGAATCAGTACCCTCAGGATGAGTCTCCTCCTATAGTTCCCATTAAGGACCTCTTTCCTGAGATTAATAACCCATCCTTCCATTATACAAACCCCGTAGATATATCCAACTCCATAAGGTTAACCTCATTAGTCTAGGATTAGTCCCTGACATGCCTTCTTTGATTCTACTTTATCCAACTAACCCAGAACCTTTTTCTCCACCCTACCAGAGTAATTCTGAACCCACTTCCTATTTTCTACCCTTTCCTGAGTTTTCTCATGTGTCTAGAACTATTAGGTTACATTTTGTTGAGGTTACTAGGTTGCAAGGATCCATAGAGCCCATCCCATTTGCTACCTACTTTTGGCAGACCCTGTGGCACTTATTAGGAGTTACTAGCAAATTTTCTTCTGCATGTCATCCATCAACCACGACTCATGCCCCCATGCCCAAGTGGTAGTTAAGACCTAATAAACCTCTTTAGTCGAGTCTGCTAGGTGTAGGTTTGAGTCCTTTGCATCATCTTGTTAGGAGTCTGCATGTGCCTAGCATGTTCACCACCCGCACTAATGTTAAAACAACTGGCTAATTCCCGAAGATGGATCAAAAAATTTGATGTAGTGGATTTTATCTTGGTTAGGCTTAGCCCTAAAAGAAGCTTCATGCTCGCAGAGCCGGACCTTTTAAAGTGATAGAGAAGGTTGGATCAAATGCCTAGGTGTTAGACTTGCCTTCGGATTTGGGCATTAGTTTTACCTTCAATATTACAGACCTGGTTGAGTATAGGGAACCGGCAGTGCTACCTAGTGAGGCCTTTGGACCTATTCCTTTTCATTGTGAGTGACCCTAACCTAGAGTGTCCACAAACAAATTTGGCCTGAGAGAGGAGAACGGATCGAGCGTATCCTGGACAATCAAGCCATCATGACCTAGGGCCATGACTATCAACGCTTCCTAGTCCGATGGCAAGGCCGGCCAGAGTCAGACGATTCGTGGATTTCTCGAGAGGACTTGCAACATCTCAACCCAGACCTTCTCGAGAGATATGTGAGCCAGTCTGACCTTCACTCGACAGGGTCGAGTTCCTCCCACCCCGGGAGAATTGGTGGGGACACCGGAGGCACCAGAATAAGATAGAGGCTTTTCAATCCTCTGTGAATTGATCAATAATTTATGAGTCCATCTGTAATAAGGGCTTAGCTCATCTGAGTCTATTTTAGTTGTTATTTGAGTATTTTGAGTTGTTATTTCAGTTTTGTACTTGTCAACTCATGTTGAGCTAGTTCAGTCCAATGCTAGTCAGCTCATGTTGAGCTAATTTTATTTTTTTGAGTCCTGTCCAAGCATACTGAAGACTCAAGACTATATCATACAAGTGAAGACCAAGTCCAACTAGATTGAAGACATGGAAGTATAGCCCAAGTCCAACCTAGCTTGAAGATTTGAAGACCCCAGGAGGAAAATTCAGAAAACCCTGATTTTGTTGCAGATGCCCTCCAGATGCCCAGATTCCCTTCCAGATGCCAAAGTATATTCATAGATAAGGGCATCTATGATTCAAAAGGTCCATCTGCATCCTAGCCCAAAGAAATCAAGCCCAGGTGCCAAGCCCAAGCCCCTAAGAAGCAAGATACCAGGGAATATTCCTGCTACCTGGCTACCAGGCCACCCCAGATTCTAGAGGCCCAAACCCATGCACCCGAGCCCCTTTGGGCCGGCCTTTTGCTGCTCCTAGAAGCACAACATGCCCCCTAGGCATCCTTGGAGTCTTGACCAAGTCAAGAAAATTTTTAGGGATTTTTCTACCTAATATTTCCTTATTTTCTAGCTAGGGTTTAAGAGGGAAAAGGATTCTTATGTAAAGACTTATGTACCCTTACTTGGAGCCCAAGGTTAAGGGTCTATTTAAGGGACCCTAGCCTTTTGTATGAGGAGAATTTTGATGAATGAAAACCTTGAGTTCTTTTATTGAGTTGTGTGATACCCTGCTGTGTGCATAAAGGGGTTTGCGAGAGTTTTTCTTCCCAGTGCTGCAATCATCTTCCTGCTGCCAACAAGCATCTCAGATCCCTGGATGCCCACTCCAAAAAAAGCCTTCCCTTGCTGTTTTTCCTTTGTTTTCTTGTTCCTTTGTGAGCTTTCTAACCCCTGACAGGTCGTTTGCAGGTCCCTGAGTTCCTACGAATCCAACAACTCCAGCCAAGCCTCAATCGGATCACCGAGCAGAAAGCCGGGTATCCGCGGGTCTTTGGCTCGATTTTCCAGGCCGCATCCGTCGAAGAACGAGAGACCCCTTCGCTGCGATCTTCATAGACGTTGTCAGGTACACCCCTCTACCTCCAGTAGTTTTATTGCAGGAGAACTTGCCCTAACTGAGGCTTCTCAGCCCCGGCGGTCCTTCTTTGCTACTTTTCTAGGTCCTAATCTGCATGCTGATCTTCAAAAATTCATACAAATTCCCTATAAATAATTTTGATCTAAAATTTGGGAATTGATAACCTAACTCAACATGTAAAATATATAAAAAAATGGCATGCATATTAGTTCCCCATCAAAGTGGGAAGAACAAATGGATCGGTATTTTGAGTGCACTAACATATCGAAATTAGGACAAGTTAGGTTGGCCAAAACCAAGTTCACCAAACATGCTAGGTCGCATTGGTATGCTATTGAGCGTGAGTGTTATCAAAGAAAAGAGGAAATATATACTTGGAGAGATATGAGAAGTAAGTTGAGATATAGGTACCTAGGTAGATCCTATGAGAAAAGACTTTTAGACCAATGGTACCAATTGCGACAAGGTAATAGGCCTGTGTCTAAATATATCGAGGACTTCCAGTGGTATAACAAGAAATGCAATACCATTGAGACCGAAGCTCATATCACATCGAGGTTTAGGGTTGGGTTACACCCAGATATTTATAGGAAGCTATGCCTTGAAAAGACCAATAAGTTAGACTGAGCCTACCAAGAAGCCCAAGACTATGAGTGGTCTTTAAGATATAACCAATCAAGTACTTTGGACTTAAAGCCAACCTCTACCAACTTGAGTCAAGTTTCGATTGATCCGACACCCGTAGTGAACCAGACTTTTGTTTATCAATTCCCACTTGTGTCACCTCTTGACCAGAAAGATAACACTAAGAAGGAGTTAGGCATGGCCATCCCAAAATTAGTTGACCTGACCAGAGCCGTGCTTAAAGAGGAATCAAAGGAGAATAGATTAGAACCTTTCAATGAGATTCAGGAAGAAATATATGAGCCTGACATAAGTTTGATAGATGAATATGAAGAAGAAGAATTTGAGTATATCTCTCCCGATAATTCAATTAACCAACTCCTACCTAATGGGGTCATTGAGGGGACCCCTGCCACTCAAGGAATTCAGGAGCTAACCCTAAGAGAAGACCCTTTTGAGGAAGTTCGGGAAGAGGAAATTACACTAAATGAAAGTTTAAGTGAGAATACCCCTAAACTCATTGAGGAATCCAAAGAAGACACCCCTGAGTCAAATCTGGTAGAGAAGTGTGAAGAAGGAAGGGGTTCACAAGAATTGCCCATTGAGAAGGTCCAAGAATAAGAAAAAGACAGTAGCTTAGAGGACTTTCTAGATAAACATTCCAAAGACCTTCCTGATAACCTTCCACCTTCCAGGAGCACCCAGCCTATCCTAGAACATTCACTTGTAGTCCCTCATAGAGCAAATCATGAGGTTTGGATGAGTGCACCTATAGAACAATGTCATCATTTTAAGGTCGTCCTGAATAACCAAGGTTTGTTTCTTGTTTCTGATAAGCCACCTCAAAACTCTTATTCTTATTTCCTACCCTTTCTTGAATCTTCTCATGTTTCTAGAGCTATGGGATTATACTTTACTGAGATCTCTAGGTTGCAAGAATCCTTAGAACCTATTAGGTTTGCCACCTACTTCTGGAAGACCTTATGGCACCTACTAGGCATCCATAATAATTTTTTATGCTCTGCATGCCCTCCTCCGACCCAAGGTCAAACCTAGAGAGCCTTAATTTGTTAGGTTTGGACCTAGGGTTCCTTTGGAATAAAGTCCATTCTTTAAGAATGCGTTGTTAGTCTAGTTTAGTTTTTCTTGACCCTTTACTAGGCTTTGGCTCAGATTTTGGTTTGATTGAGAGCACCAGGAATTGGGATTTGTATTTTGTCCAGGGCTGAAATTGCATTCAATGTTTCTATCAAAAGGTCTATAGGCTAGAGTCCCTTTGAAATTGTTCATGGATACAAGACTCACACACCACTTGATCTGATTTCACTATTAGCCCACACACACAAGTCTCTTGATGCACTTGCTAGCATGTAAAGGACTTGCAAAAAGAAATTCATGCCAAAATAACTTTAAGTAATGAAACTTATAAGAAGTTGGCTGATTCTCAAAGACGAGTCAAAACTTTTGTTGAGAGAGACTATGTAATGATTAGGTTAAGGCCTGAGCATTTTTTCCTGGAACCATTAGAAAGTTACATGCTAAAGGAGCTAGACCATTTAGAGTAGTGAAGAGAGTAGGATCCAATGCCTATGTGCTAGAGTTGCCGCCAGAACTAGGCAATAGCTCTACTTTCAACATTACAGACTTAGTAGAGTATAGGGAGCCAGCTATGATTCCTAGTAAGCCTTTGAAACCTAATCTTGTTATTGAGAGTGATCCCGACCCTGTGTGTCCACCAACAAACTGGCCTGTGAGGAAAGAGCAGATTGAAAAGATCCTGGATGATCAGGTTATCTCTACTCGTAATCGAGGATACAAAAGATACCTGATCCGCTGGCAAGGAAGGTCAGATTCTGATAACTCTTGGATCTCCCGAGAAGAATTACAAGAATTGGACCAAGACCTCTTGGAGAGATTCCAGAGCCAGCTTGATCCATACTCGACAGGGTCGAGTTCCTCCCACCCCGGGAGAATTGGTGCGGGCACCAGATTCAGAAGAAGACTTCAGGGCTCCATCTGGATCTCTGATTGACCTTGCCCGAAGAATTAGGGTTTTCTGGTTTTGTAATAAGGGTTGACTTGGTCAACTCAATTTTAGTCTTGAGTCTGTATTTCCCTGCAATTTAAATTTTGTAGAGTCATGTTGACTTAGTACAAGTCCTAGTAGTGGTCTTGGTCTTCTCCATGTTGGTGCCACTTTTTTTTCAGTCAAGTCAAGGTCCAGGGTGCCACATTTTTTCTCCCAGGCCCAAGAAAGTGGGCGCCACACTCCCAGCCACATGCCAGAGTCCAGAAGGTGCCACATCTCCATCCAGTGTCTTTGGTCCCTACACCACAAGAAGTAAGTTTCTTTTTTTCTTGCACCACTTGGGAGAGAAATCCATCAAGATACCTCAATCCAAGGAGGAGCCAATATCTTTCCAGATAAACCCAAGCCTGGATGGCAAGAATTTTTCTTGAAGAGAGGATCAAGGAGGTGCCCCACAATGTTCCACAAAAAATCCAAGTTATAAAAAGAAGAGAGCATGTCTTGGGGAGGAATTCAAGGATGTTCCCAAAGTTTCCAAAAGTGCCAAAGCCATGAAAGGAAGAAGACTAAACTTGTGGAGCAAGACTAGGAGGTGTCCAAATGAGCCAAACCATGAAGGGAAAATCCTTGATTCATGGAGAGATACTAGGAGACACCCCCATAACCTGCCATTTGGAGCTGATTTTCATGTTTTCTTAGGGTTTTTGGGCTGCCCATTCATGGAAGGAGTCTTGGGAAGAGAATTTGATGCCTAAAGTGTGGGTTAGTCCTATTAGTCCGACATGGAAAATGTATAAAATTTTATTTCTTTGTTATGTCTATATATTCAACTCTATGTAACTCTTGAATTTAATGATGAATGAAATCAATTTCTGTGTGAGCAACTTTGTGTTTCTCTCTTCCGCACTTGTATTCAGGTGTTGAGCTCCATGAGGGAGTAAATCCGGGTTCCCTAGGAACCTTGAGGAGGTGTGAGATCTCTAACCCCAAAACCCTACCAAAATCCTAGGTTAGCCACTTCAATTCCAAACCCTAGCAGCCATCATCTTCTTCATTCCACCAATCATCCAAACCCTAATCTACCTCATCATCTCACGGCCCCTCTCTTCCAAGTAGAGGCCGACCACCAGCATCCAGGTCCAGATCGGCTACTTCGAATACAGAGCAAATCCCAGAGGAAGTCAGATCAGCATCCAGGAGAATCAGGATTTCAGCAACATCAATTTTTCAAGTTCTTCTTATCTGGTAAATCCTTTCTTTGAGTATCTGGTTCCTTAACTCATTCTTCTTCTTTCCCAGATCCTGAGTTCAGGAGAAGCCAACTCTGCCAAAGGACCAGTATTGGAGGATCCATTTCAAAGATATCCGAATCCGAGGATCCAATAATCTGCTCGAGAGAGTCCTTCCACCAAACTCTGTGAAGATCACTGCCTGGTATATAACCCTTCCCTTCTCTTTAGTTCTGTCCTGTTGAAAGTTCAGAGCGAAACCCTAGGTCTGGGAGTTTCTCAACCCCCAGCGATCCTTTACTTCTGAACTACTCTGATAATCTAGTTTCTTTGAATTGTGCTTTCAATTATTATATAGTTTCTTTTAATTTAGTTTAACTTTTATTTGAGTCAAAGCCGACTTCTGAAAATATATATAAAAAAAAAAGGAATTAGTCTTAATTTACATCCACATCGCATCATCTCTTTTGTTCTGCATCAATTTCGAATTTCAATGTGCTTTGTTCGTGAGTGCTGAATTGGATTTTTTGATTAATTAATATAACTAGTATTGTCTCATTTAATAGAAATTTTAGATTGGATAACACCATAATCTTCTAGTTGTTGCTTGATCCATAATACTTGAGCACAACAGCTCCAACAGCTACATATTCTGCCTCAGCAGTATATAAAGCAACAGAGTTCTGTTTGCGATAGTGCCAAGAGATCAAGTTAACACCTAGAAATTGACAGGTGCCACATCTGCTCTTTCTATCTATTTTACATCCTCCATAATCAGCATCAGAATAACTAATTAATTTTAGTGATGTGTGTTTAGAATACCACAAACCTACATTACAGGTACCTTTCAAGTATTTAATAATTATCTTAACATCTGTGATGTGTGATTCTTTAGGATTTGATTGAAAACGTGCACACATACAAATACTAAATAATATATCAGGTCTGCTAGCTGTTAAATAAAGTAATGATCCAATCATTCCTCGATACAGTTTTTGATCAACATTTATGCCATTCTCATCTTTGTCAAGTCTATATGTAGGACTCATTGGTGTTCCATTTACCTTGCTTGATTCCATGCCAAACTTCTTGATTATTTCTTTAATGTACTTGGCTTGGTTGATCAGAATACCTTCTTTAGTTTATTTAATTTGAAGTCTAAGAAAGTAACTCAATTCGCCAATCAAGCTCATTTTGAATTCTCCTACATTAGCTTAGCAAAATCTTGACACAAAGATTTATCAGTAGATCCAAAGATAATGTCATCAACATATATTTGAATAACTAGAATATCATTTTTCTTTCTTTGAATAAATAGTGTGGTGTCAACACTACCTATTACAAATTCATTTGCAATTAAAAATTTGCTTAGTCTACCATATCAGGCTCTAGGTGCCTGTTTTGGACCATACAAAGCTTTATTCAGTTTAAAAACATAATTTGAAAAAATATGATCAATAAAACCAGGAGGTTGCTCAACAAAAACTTCTTCAGATAAAAATCCATTCAAAATGCACTATTTACATCCATTTGAAATAACTTGAAATTCATAAAACATGCATAAGCTAGTAGCAATTTAATGGCTTCAAATCTATCTACAGGTACATAAGTTTCATCAAAATATATTCCTTCTTCTTGATTATATCTTTGTGCAACCAATCTAGCCTTATTTCTAATTTTATTTCCATCTTCATCTAGTTTATTTCTGTAAACCCACTTAGTGCCTATAACAAGATGATCATTGTGTCTTCTACTAAGGTCCAGACATTATTTCTTCTAAATTGGTTTAATTCATCATGCATTGCTAACATCCAATTAGGATCAGTTTCGACTTCTTCTATATTATGAGGTTCTACATGAGAAATAAAAACAATTAAATCATGTGCAGATCTAGTTTTAACACCTTGAGATGGGTCTCCTATAATTAATTACATAGGGTGTGTTTGTACATACCTCCATTCTTTAGGTATATCATTATGTTTTTTACTCACCTCTTCTTCATGTGGTTCACTTGATTGTATGTCCTTGAGGGTCAAGTCTTTCATTCCATGCTCTAGTGTACCTCCGTCATCATCAGCAAAATCTTACTTTCTCGAAGATGAAAGTTAGATTCATTGAAAACAACATAAACAGATTCTTCAACGGTCAAAGTTCTTTTATTAAAAACTTGATAGGCTTTACTAATTAAAGAATATCCAATAAAAATAGTCTCATCGAATTTTGCATCAAATTTACCAAGATTGTCTTTTCCATTGTTAGAATAAAACATTTACATCCGAAAACATGAAAATATTTGATATTTGGTTTTCTATTATTCCAAAGCTCATAGGGGGTTTTTCTGATAATAGGTCTAATCAAAACTCTGTTTAAAATATAACATACGGTATTAACAGCTTCTGCCAAAAGTATTATGGAAGATTTCCTTCATAAAGCATTGTTTTGGACATTTCTTCCAAAGTACGATTCTTTCTTTCTATAACACCATTTAGCTATGGTGTTCTAGGTACAGAAAAGTTATGATCAATACCGTGCTTTGTGCAAAAATGATCAAAATACTGGTTTTCAAATTCGGTGCCATATTCACTATGAATTGAAATAACATATAAGTTTTTCAAATTTGTAACTCTTTTGTAAAACTTTTTGAATACATTAAAGTATCATCCTTATGTGCAAAAAACAAAATCCATGTTTATCTTGAAAAATCATTTACAATCACAAGTTCATATTTTATACCACCTAGGCTGGTAGACCTAATAGGTCCAAATAGGTCCATGTGATGTAGCTCTAAGGGTCTAGATATTGAAACTATGTTTTTGGATTTAAAACTCCCCCTCACTTGTTTTCCTAACTGACATGTATCACAAACATAATCAAAATTGACTTTAATCTTCGGCAAACCATTGACCAAGTCCTTTAAAATCAATTTAGCTATTGTATCCATACTAGCATGACCAAGTCGCCTATGCCATAGTAAACTTGATTCCTTGCTCTTGTCATTCATTGCTACAAGACTTGTATTACTTGACATGGCTAGATCATTAAGATCTACCATATAAATGTTACCAAGTCTATGTCCAATGAATTTAGTACTAGAGTCAAGTGGATCAACTGCTATACACATTGATGACTTGAAGAATACATTATAACCAATGTCACATAGCTGACTAATACTCAAAAGATTATGCTTTAATTTTTCTGCCAGTAATACATTTTCAATAAATGTAGGAGTAATTTTGATTTTACCAATACCGATTATCCTTCCTTTTTTATTGTCATCAAATGTTACCATTCCACCATCCTTCTATTCCAGGGTGAAGAATTGATTAGCATCACCCATCATGTGTCTTGAACAGCAGCTATCTAAATATCATCTTTTCTTTATGCCTGTTGCTGCAAGACATTCTTGCAAAACAATCATTTAATAGATTTAGGTACCCAAGCTCTCTTGGGTCCTTGCAAGTTAGTGAAAATGGTTCCTTTTGGAATCCAAACTTTTTTAATTTTCCTTTTGTCTTTGTGTTTCAAATGACATTCAAAAGATTTATGACCGATGTTATTACGTGCATAGCATACAATCCTTGAATTTGAATAAAAACTACGAGATGATGCAAATTTAGGTCTAACATGTTTAGAACTAATAATTTAGGTGCATATGATGTAGAGGCAGAAAATGTGTTTGAAATAGATCCTTTATAACCAATTCCAAATCTATTATTTGTTTCTTTTTGATCATTTAAAATTAACTCATGTTTGTTAAAACTTAGGATTAATTTTTCAACTAATGGTTTTAATTTTTGAACTTTCTTTATATTATCATTTTTATTTTACAAATTCTTATTTTTTTCAAAAAGCTCATCTTTTTCAACTTGAATAATCTTGAGTCTTTCACAATCCAAATTTAGTTCTCTTTGTAAGATTTTGTTTCTTTCACAAGATTCATTTTTGTCATTTTCAACTACATCACATTTATTTTTAAATCTCTCAATTTTAAACCAGCTTTTTATATTCTATCCATAATTCGTAAAATGCATTATGTAATTCATCATAAGTGAATTCTAAATTAGGTTCAGAAGTACTTACCTCATCCTCCAAACCCATAAGATCAATTTGTGCTATTTTTGTTGTCCCTTCATCCTCTTCAGTAGAAGTAGTTTCATCACTATCACTCCAAGCAGCTAGCATTGCCTTGTTCTTCTTTCTAGGGAATATCTTTTTCTTTCCTTCAAGGTAATAGGGTGGATGTGTCCTAGTCTCTTGCATCCATAGCAGATAGGTACTTGATCTTTATCTTTCTCTTTATTTTTTTCTTTATCTTTTTTGTTTTCTTTTCCAAAGTCACCTTTTCTGTAATGCTTTCTCCATATGTTTGTATTTATTCTGTCCATAAACTTTTTGAATTTTCTCATGACTAGGGCAATTTCCTCACTTTCAAGATCATCATCATCCGATGAATCAGATTCTTCATTCTTATTTTCCTCAATTATTTTAAATGCAATGGCTTTCTTTCTTTTTGTATCTTCTTCTGTCCTTTGTTGCATAGCCAATTCATATGTGATTAAGGATCCAAGTAGTTCATCCAGTGGTAGTGTATTTAGATCATTTGCTTCTTGAATTGCTGTCACTTTGGCTTCCCACTTATCTGACAAAGATCTTAAAACTTTTTGGACAAGATCAGCATTAGAATAAGTTCTACCCAGACTTTTGAGACCATTTATAATATCAGTAATGCGAGTATAAATAGTAGATATATTCTCACTAGGATCCATCTTGAACAACTCATAATTATGTACAAGTAGATTGATTTTTGATGTCTTAACTTGAGAAGTGCCTTCGTGTGTGATTTCTAATTTGTCCCAAATTTCTTTAGCAGAATTGCAAGTTGAAATTCTGTTAAACTCATTTGGATCCAAAGCACAACACAATAGGTTCATTGCTTTGGCATTAATTCAGCTAATTTCATATCATTCTAGTCCCAACCTCTTCTGGTTTGGGAACATCTACATCATAACTTTAATTGTGGGTGTGTGAGTTCCTTTCATGATGATTTTCCATAAGTGAAAGTCTATGGCTTGAATGTATATCTTCATTCTTGCATTCCAATAAGTGTAATTAATTTCGGTGAAAAGTGGTGGTATATTTGTGGATTGACCTTCGGCCAATGAAGTGCTCATGAGATGTGCCATATGTCATTATTCTAACTAACTTTCAGAGACTCTGCTCTGATACCACATATTGCCGAGGTGGCTTTCCAAGAGGGGGTGAATTGGGATTAAAAAACTTTACAAGTATGTGCACTTTGAAATTCTTTTAGTGTAGAAGTGAAGTGTGCAAAGCGAAAGTAAATAAATTAATGCAATCAAGCAATGAAAGCACAATCACAAACACCAAGAGATAGAGTTATTCAGAGCAACTGGCTCCTACATCCACTACCCAATTATCACTTGGGATTTCCACTATATCCCCTAACCGGAATACAGCCGGATTGTTTTACTATGCTCACAATCCAGACCTATACACTTTGGGTTTTATCGGGATCACCAAAGAAACCCTAACACGCTTTGGTTTTACACGGGATCACCAAAGAAAACCCAAACACTTTTTTAAATCGGGAAAACCAAGAACCCAAACTTAGGTTTTACAAGGTTCACCTAAAAACCTTTAACTCTCTTAAGATACAACCCCTTGCTATTCTAAGAGAGAAAACAAAGATATAGAATATATAACAAGCAACTACAACAAACCAAGTTTGTTTTGGTGTTATCGATGAAGATCAAAATGAAGTCAAGCTTTGAGTGCTCTACAATGCTCTTCAATGCTGCTTCTTCCCTTCTTCAATGAGTGGATTCAATGATTGAGTGGAGTTGGTAAAGCTTTGAATCCATCTTAATGCTCTTTGAGATAGGTAGAAGAATAACTTGAAAGCTCTTTGTTCTCTCAAGAAAATTCAGCAATAAATCTCAATAATTGTTTAATCCTTCAAAAATAATTCCCTTTATAGTTTTCCATGTCATATGGCGTTGTAGGGCCTTGGGATTCATGAAATGGCCATTAGAGATGATTTGGAATTCAACTTTCAATTTCAGCAACTAGCCGTTGAAGTGCAGACAACGGCTCTACGAGCTGGCTCTAGCTATAGGAGTTGGCTCGAAGTCTCAGACAGGCCAAAAACAAACTTCTGTGCATCAACAGCCAGTGATTGAGAGCAGCATTAAGGTACGACATTAACTCCCTCCACTTCGACCCCATCAAGGAGTTGATCATCTCCCGCGAGATGCCGACGTGACTGAGAGCAACGGTAAATGGTGGCCCTCATCTGCCTCTTTCTCCTTCGCACGATGGTTCTCCTAGCCTTTTTCTAGCTGTTGATGGAGGAGGTCCTGGTGACGGAAGTCCAATCCCATGGGCGGATGATCATTCCCTTCGCTGAGTGCTTCTCTCGCTGCCGCGGCGACGGATCCTACCCACCAGATCGCCTCCCCACCACCACCAACCATGGAAAACGCACCACTCGGTTCCTCCAGCCTGCCAAATCCTTCATCTCCCCTACTGGAACCATCGGATCCCCTACGACCGTGACTCCCGCGACCACCGTCCGTGCCGCCATTCCTTCGGGCTGCCGCCATTCACCGAAGCAGGGCCGCGCCACCACCCCCCTCGGGCTGCCATCCTCATACCCAGCCCCATTGCCGATGAAGCCCACCGATGAAGCCTCTGTTTCTTGGTTTGTGAAGAACTCACGAGAAGCCGCACAAACGTGAATGCATACCTTGCATTCGTTCGCTGACTTCAAGCATGGAAGAAAAAAAATAGTGAAAAAAAAAGAAAAAGAAAAGAAAAGAAAAGGAGAGAGAAAATTAGTGGAAAAAAATCAAAAAAAAAAGAAAAAAGAAAGAAAGGTAAAAAAAAAATTGAAACTAGCACTTTGTTTTGATTTGGTTAGTTCTGGTTCTGTCAACCCCGCTGAGCTTGACTCGACAGAGTCAAGTTCTCCCCACCATAGGGGAATGATGGGGACCCGAAAACCTATTTTATATTATTTTCTTGAGACCATTAATCCTGTGTCACTATAGTCAAAGTGAGCCACTTGAGTCCTGTAATAAAGTGGGACAACTGAGTCAGTTAAGTCGACTTAGTCAGGTCTAGTCATTTTAGTTCAGTCAAGAGTCCAGTTAAGTTGTTCAAGTCAAGAGGAGAGTCATTAGCAGCGAGGAGATTCACTAGACCCCTCCAACCAAAGTCAGCCTTCAAGCACCTGGACCCTTTCATGCCGCCAAGCCCGCAAGAGAGAGCTCCAGTCCAAGACAGGCCCACCGTTGACCGGTCCACCGGGTTTCTTGGCCCACAGTTAAGGTTTCTTAGCTCTCAAGTAATGTACCCTGGGGTGAATTTATAAATATTGCCCCTCTTCTCTGTATTAAATATCTTTTTTCTTATGAATAGAAACAAAATATATTTTGATCTGAGTTTTGAGTTTTCTTCGGATTGGAGTGGGTGTGATGCACTGGTTCCCTGTTCTTGAGTGCAAGCCCTAATCCCCTGGTGACTTCTATGCTCGCCATCAATCCTTCCCTCGCTTTGTCCCGCATCAACTTGGTAGCAGAGCTAAAGGATTATAGTTTTGATTTTCCGCCCGCTCCAATTCTTTCCTCGTGTTTAGATCTCCTGTGCAAGATTTCTCGAACCTCAGTCAGCAGCGAGGTCCATCAATGCCCTGCACCCGAGCCCCTCTCTTCTCTGTTGCCCGCGAAGCCTGTATCCAGCACAACATCTGATCAAGTCCTCCCCTCCTCCATCTTTGTCTGGCCCGTGACCCTCCCCAACGCCCCATCGGCATTGTCTGTTTCTGAAACCACCGCCAGTAGCCGACGGCCATCAACGTCCAGTGACTGAGAGTAGCGTAGAGGTATGACCTTAACTCCCTCCGCTTCGACCCCATCAAGGAGTCGATCGTCTCCCGCGAGATGCCGGCGCGACTGAGAGTAGAGATAGATGGTGGCCCTCCTCTGCCTCTTTCTCATCCGTGCGGTGTCACTCCTAGCCTCCTTCTGGCCATTGATGGCGGAGGTCCTAGTGATGGAAGTCCAATCCCACGTGCGGACGATCATTCCTTTCGCCAAGTGCTTCTCTTGCTACCATGCGACGGATCCTCCCCGCCCATATCCGAACGACACCTCCACCGGATCGCCTCTGCTCCACCACCAACCGTGTCCAATTCACCCACCCGGTTCCTCCGGCATGCCAAATCCTTCATCTCCCCTACTGGACTGTTGGATCACCTATGGCCATGACTCCGACGACCACCATCGGGCTGCTGCCATCACCGGAGCAAGGCCGCGCTGCCATACCCCCCGGGCTGCAGCCATTCACCGGAGCAAGGCCGCGCTGCCATCCCCCCGGGCCGCCATCCTCATCCCAGCCCCGTTGCGGACGAAGCCCGCCGGCGAAGCCTTTGTTTCTTGGTTATGAAGAACTCGCAGGAAGCCGCATGAACGTGAATGCATACCAGCATTCGTTCGCCGACTTCAAGCATGGAAGGGAAAAAACAAACAGTGAAAAAAAATTAAAAGAAAAGAAAATAAAAATGAGAGAGAAAATTAGTGAAAAAAAAATCAAAATAAAAGAAAAGGAAAGAAAGGTGAAAAAAAAAAAATTGAAAGTAGCACTTTTGTTTTGATTTGGTTAGTTCCGGTTTCGTCAAACCCCGCTAAGCTTGACTCGATGGAGTCGAGTTCTCCCCACCATAGGAAATGATGGGGACCCGAAAACCTATTTTATTTTATTTTATTTGAGTCCATTAGTCCTGTGTCACTTTAGTCAAAGTGAGCCACTTGAGTCCTATAATAAAGTGGGACAACTGAGTCAGTTGAGTCCACTTAGTCAGGTCTAGTCATTTTAGTTTAGTCAAGAGTCCAGTTAAGTTGTTCAAGTCAAGAGTAAAGTCATCAGCAGTAGGAGATTCACTAGACCCCCAACTAGAGCCGGCCTTCATGCACCTGGACCCTTTCATGCCGCCAAGCCCGCAAGAGAGAGCTCCAGTCCAAGACAGGCCCACTGTTAACCGGTCCACCAGGGTTTCTTGGCCCACAAGTTAGGGTTTCTTAGCCCTCAAGTAATGTACACCTAGGGTGAATCTATAAATACCGCCCCTCCCCACTTGTATTAAACATCTTTTTTTTTTTTGAGTACAAACAAAATATATTTTGATCTGAGTTTTGAGTTTTTTCTGGATTGGAGTGGTGTGACGCCTGGTTTCCTGTTCTTGAGTGCAAGCCTAATCCCCTGGTGACTTCTATGCTCGCCAGCGATCCTTCCCTCGCTTTGTCCCGCATCAACTTGGTATCAGAGCAAGAGGATCAGGGTTTTGTTTTTCCTCCCGCTCCAAATCTTTCCTCGTGTCCAGATCTCCTGTGCAAGATTTCTCGAACCTCAGTCAACGCTGAGGTCCATCAACACCCTGCAACCGAGCCCCTCCTTCTCTGCTTCCTGCGAAGCCCGTCTCCAGCACAGCCTCCGATCAAGTCCCCCTCCTCCATCTATGGGCCGTGACCCTCCCAATGCCCCACCGATGTCGTCCATTTGTGAAACCACCGCCAGCAGCCTACGTCTCATCACGGCCAGCGATTGAGAGCAGCATAGAGTACGACCTTAACTCCCTCCGCTTCGACCCCATCAAGGAGTCGATCGTCTCCCATGAGATGCCGGCATGACTAAGAGCAGCGGCGATGGTGGCCTTACTCTGCCTTTTCTCCTCTGTGCGGTGGCGCACCTAGCCTCCTTCCAGCCATTGATGGCGGAGGTCCTGGTGATGGAATTCCGATCCCACGAGCGGACGATCATTCCCTTCGTTGAGTGCTTCTCACCATTACCGCGGCGACGGATCCTCCCGCCCAGATCCGAACGACATCTCCACCGGATAGCCTCCCCTCCACCACAGACCATGGCCAATGCACCACCCGTTCCTCCGGCCTATCAAATCCTTCATCTCCCCTACTGGAACCATCAGATCCCCTATGGCCGTGACTCCCGCGACCACCGTCCACGCCGCCATTGCCCGGGCTACCGCCATTCATAGGATCAGGGCCGCGCCGCCATTTCCCCTGGGCCGCCATCCTCATCCCTAGCCCTGCTGTGGACGAAGCCCGCCGGCGAAGCCTCTATTTCTTGGTTTGTGAAGAACTCGTAGGAAGCCGCACGAACGTGAATGCATACCCTGCATTCGTTCACCGACTTCAAGCATGGAAGGGAAAAAAAACAATGAAAAAAATGAAAAAGAAAAGAAAAGAAAAAAGGAGAGTGAAAATCAGTGGAGGAAAAAAATCAAAAAAAAGAAAAAAGAAAGAAAGGTGAAAAAAAAAATTGAAACTAGCACTTTTGTTTGATTTGGTTAGTTCCGGTTCCGTCAAGCCCCGCTGAGCTTGACTCGACGGAGTCGAGTTCTCCCCACCACAGGAAATGATGGGGACCCAAAAACCTATTTTATTTTATTTTTTTTTGAGTCCATTAGTCCTGTGTCACTTAAGTCAAAGTGTGCCACTTGAGTCCTGTAATAAAGTGGGACAACTGAGTCATTGAGTCAACTTAGTTTGGTCTAGTCGTTTTAGTTCAGTCAAGAGTCTAGTTAAGTTGTTCAAGTCAAGATGAGAGTCATCAGCAGCCAGGAGATTCATTATACCCCTCCAACCAGAGCTGGCCTTCATGCACCTGGACCTTTCATGCCACCAAGCCCGCAAGAGAGAGTCCAGTCCAAGAAAAGCCCACTGTTGACCGATCCACCAGGATTTCTTGGCCCACAAGTTAGGGTTTCTTAGCCCTCAAGTAATGTACCCTGGGATGAATCTATAAATACCGCCCCTCCCTCTTGTATTTAAACATCTTTTTCTTTTGAATACAAACAAAATATATTTTGATATGAGTTTTGAGTTTCTCCAGATTGGAGTGGGTGTGACTCCCTGGTTCCTGTTCTTGAGTGCAAGCCCTAATCTCATGGTGACTTCTACGCTCACCAACAATCCTTCCCTCACTTTGTCCCGCATCATAGAGTCTGCTCTTGATCTTGGAGTCGGCTCTAGTTCTCAGAACATCAAAAAATTACTTCTGGAAGAGTCGGATTGAACTGGGAGTCGGCTGTTGGTTCTGAAACTTTGATTCTTCCTCCGTGCCGTGCCATTTTGAGTCGGCTCTTACAAGTATTTAAAAAATTTGCTTCAAGCTTCCCAAAAACTTCAACATTGAATCTACTAGAAGCTAATCTAGATACTTTATCAAATTTTACAATTTTAAGCCCATTTTTACATGATTACAGCATTCATAAGTTAGGGCTTTTACAAACTCATTGAATTACCCTTAAGTAAATTTGAAAACCATTTTAACAAAGGTAATCAATTCCTGCAAAACATCTAAATAATTTGAGAAGAGTTAGTATCAAATACATGCTCCAATATTTTGTGATCATCAAAATCATTCTAGGGGTCAACACCTGGGCCAAACCCGAGTTCCCGAGCGAGGCCCAAGCCAAAGAGCATCCCGTTTTGGAAGAAACATATACTCCTTCCTCACCCTGAGGTCAAAGATTTTCACGGAGATTGATGGGAGCGCTACCTACATCGCCTTCCCATACTAGGGTCGTCCGATGGCGCGACAAGATAAAATATTACTGGTTCCACGTGACCATGGCCATGACATCGAGGAATGTCATCACCTCAAAAAAGAAATAGAAGATCTGATAAGGAGGGGCTACCTCGGAAAGTTATGGGAGGCATGACCCAGCAGAGCCTCAAGTGCTTATGGCCTTTCTTCCTGTCCCTGCAGTTGACAATCGACCATCGAGAGAAGCCATGCATATGATTTGTTGGGGGACAAACTCTCCCAGACTAGGAAGCTCCCTATGGAGTAGTCAAGACCCTTCCCCCTGGAGCCTACTACATCGCCGAACTTGACAACAACCTAGTTCGCACGGGCCTGGAATGATAAAAGTCTAAGGACATCATATCATAAGATGTAAGGCTCCCTCCTTTCAATATAAGATTCATTTTAGTAAAACATTGTCTTTGCCTTGCAAGAAAACCATCGCCCGACCCCGGCCTGGCGATTCAAGCCGGGAAACTCTTGAAGCCCCCACCTACTACCGTGCTCATAGTTTGGAGATGTTAGTGGGATGCTCCATAAGTGTCACCATCTATCGCCTAACTCACAGTTTGGCACCTCGAGACTAAAAACATACGAAGCCCATCACCTTAAGCCCAAAAAACTTACGAGGCCTGGCACCTTAAGCCAAGAAACTTATGAAGCCCGGCACCTCAAGCATGAAAGCTTACCATGACTGACACCTCAAGCCCAAAAAATTACAAAGCCCAGCACCTTAAGCCTGGAAACTTGCCAAGCCCAGAAACATACAAAGCCTAACACCTCAAGCCCCGAAACTTATGAAGCCCAGCACCTCAAGCCCGAAAGCTTATGAAGACCGGCACCTTAAGCCTGGAAACTTATGAAGCCCAGCACCTCAAGCCAGGAAACTTTCAGAGCTCGACACCTTAAGCGCGTATACCTAGAAGCCTGGCATATTAAGTCCAGAAACTTACGAAGCCCGGCACCTCATGCCTAGAAAACTTACGAAGCTTGCACCTCAAGCGGGAGTCTCAGCACTCGATACCAAAGCTAGGAAATTCCTGAAGCCCCTCACCTGCTGCCATCCTCATAGTCCAGAGATGCCAGCAGGATACCCCAGAAGATCTATCATCTACCGCCTGACTCACAGCTTGGCACCTCTGGCGGAGAAACTCTTGAAGCCCCACACCTGCTACCATCCTCATAGTCCGAAGATGTCAGCGGGATAACCAAAAGTTTCACCATTAGCTGCCTGACTCATAACTCGGCACTTCAAGCTGGGAAACACTTGAAACCCCACACCTACTGCTGTCCTCACTGTCCGAAGATGCCAGTGGGACACCCCAGAAGTTTCACCATCTACCACCTGATTCATAGCTCGGCACCTAAAGCCAGGAAACTCTTGAAGCCCCGCACCTACTACCATCCTCACAGTCTAGAGACTGGACACTCTAGAAGTTCCACCATCTACCGCCTGACTCACAGCTCGGCACCTCAAGATGGGAAACTCCTAAAGCCACACACTTGTTGCAATCCTCACAGTCCGGAGATGTCAGTGGGACATTTTAGAAATTTCACCATTTACTGCCTGACTCACAGCTCAGCACTAAAGCTGGAAAACTCAAGAAGCCCAGCATTCAACCCACTGGACACCAGTTCGGTGATGGCAAAGCAGGGCACTCCTGAAGGCCCAATACTCAGCCAGCCAGACTTAGCACCAGTGAAGACAATTTCGAGACCTCTCAAGTGAGGTGCCCAAACTTGGCGGTCTCCCAGGGCCGCTCAGGCCCTCTTAAAGCCATCTGCCAGCTCTTGGCTTGACTGGAGAGTTCCCAAGACAAGCAACTGCTAAAGGGTTCGAGGTAATCATAAAAATAAGAACTCAGTGAAGCAAAAAGGATGTCATTGAATATTGCATGAAAATGATACATCATCAACAGGACCCCTGACAGGTCAAGTAGTCCAAAATAGAAAGGAAGATTCGAGAAGGAAATCGGAGCCTATCCCTCTATTGGCTCTTCTCGGGATGACGAGTAGGCATGTCGGCACCCCCGGGGGCCTCGGCAATTCCTGCCGGGGGCACTTCCTGTTGGGTTTCAAGGAGATCATTATGCAACTTAGTAAGACTATAAATTATAAGAGTTCATGCATAAATTAACACTTTATCAGTTAGAAACCGTAATTCCCAAGATCCTTATTCGATTACAACTAATATGTCATAAAAGAAGGTAATGAAACTACTGGAGCATTATATTCCACTTCTTTCACTAGGACTCTCAAGGTGTAAGTCCTCCAACCACACAAGATTTGACAAACAAGGAAGAACTCCTTCTTGAAGTTGCTTGCCCGGGTAGGACTCTTTCGGCAGCCTTTTAGAATCTGGCCTTTAGTAGGACTCAATATCCATTATAGGACTCTTTGGAACACCTTCTAAACACTCTTTGTTTTAAGACAACCTCCTTTAGGATCCCATAGTCTTATGTCCTAAAACAAAGCCTTGTCCTAATAGAAAAGACATTGTTCTTAACAAGACAAGTCCTTCGTAAGAAAGGAAAGAGAGGGAGAGAGAAAAACTCAGATTGATAATACGGTAGAATCTATACTCCTGTTTAGATGACTGAATGAATAATCATCTCATTTCACCGTACACCCTTTAAACAGTTGCTTAAGGGGCTTGAAACACATCCCAAAATCTCTTATCAGATATGTTTCTTCATATCATATAAGACTCTTTAGGATTCAGGAGTCTTATCTGAGACATCTCTTCATGTCCAAATCAAACCTTCTCATGCCACATGGCATGTACCATCTCTAGAAGAGCCAAGAGGCATCTTCTCATTCCCAAAAGTTGGAGAAAACCAAAGAGATCTGAAAGCAAAAGGACTCTGCTTCAAACCGTGTGCTCTCTCATGAAAAGTTGCAACCTTTCATGTGCGCCATTCATCCTTTCCTTCTTCACACCCATTCAAAAATCATTGACTAGTCAAACCCTTCATGAAAGGGCATGGAGATAAAGATAAAGATTAGAAGAAGTCCAATCAACAGAAAAAAACTCATCTGCAGAAGGACTCTTGGTCCTTTCTGCGTGCCAAATTAAGATTCGCTTCTATTCACAATTCGGTCAACCTTTTTCCATGCCATATGCTACCTTTGACAAAGTGAAAGTATATATATATGGGTATCAAATGAAAGGGAATTAAATAAGCTTTATGACCATATATAAATTTTTTCGATCAGAAAACTATAGACACTTCTAGGCCCTTTTGAATGCCAACATGTCATTTAGGTACCAAGAGTCCTATGCTTAGGGACTCATCATAATTCCGAGATAAAACTCCAAAAAATATCAGATAAAATATGATAAATTTATCATACATATAACATAACCAATTTAGGTCATCCGTAAATGGTTATTCCATTAGCAAGCACCGGACCAAATCCAATTGGGTTTAGGAATTAGGTTAGCCTACACATGCTAGTGTGTCACCTAGCTAACCAATTAGGATCCTATGACCCTAATAAATCTTGAATGACTTCGTGTCCCATTCTCTAGTTTGTGTGATCCATTGAGTTCTACATCTAGCCAGGAGTAGGTTTAGGTTTGATCCTATTCGATCCAATCGAACCCGATTGACTAATTAGGTAAAACTAGCTCTCTAATTGATCCAATTCAAACCATCCATCGAATTGACTCATGAAACCATCCAATGGTTCATGAATACCTACAAGACAAGATTGATATCTAGCAATGTGGCAACCTACCCGAATATGAGGAATTTGGTGAAAATTATCAAAATACCCTTCAGTAGTAAGTTTACCGGTGCAATGCAATCTTTCGATCTCCCATTATCCCGATTAAGTGATAGGTATGGATAGATGTCAAACCCTAACACTTAATCATATTGAATCTCAACTCGTAGTGAGGACTCAGCTGATGACTGATTAGATTTCACTAATCTCATCCTGCTTTGATCAAAGCGCCTTAAGTCTCATCGAAGAGATTGCATAGGATAAAATTCCTCTTACGTGGAATGTTCGATTCCTTGTTGGTCCACTCATATCCTCCATACACCTTCCACCATACCTAGAACACCCTGTATCTCATAATGCATAACATGGTGCCTCAGGTCCTAAAGATCACATGCACAACTCCTACTCATGGATCTATCTTTTGACAAGTAAAGACTTCCATAAGATAGTCTCGGTATGGATCAGTTCAGTGTACTGAGACCCTGATGAGCACCCTTATCCTTGTATAGTGTCTCTACACAAGTGGTTGTGAGACCAACCACTCTTATATCTGAGCATGCATAGGATAAGCTAGTCTTCGGATTCATTGATCCCCGAATCAATGGTCCAATGACTAGGAACATTTTAGATTAGGGTTTATAGAAAATTAGGTATCACTATTATGAACTTCATCAAAACCCTAATTCCATTGCTCTAATCTATGGTTTCATCATGATCATAAATAAGACCAACAGTATATGATGAAAAATAGATGCCTTTATAATAATTATGTTTTAATCTGGGGTGGCCTGGTAGCCAGGTAGCAGGAATATTCCCTGGTATCTTGCTTCTTAGGGGCTTGGGCTTGGCACCTGGGCTTGATTTCTTTGGGCTAGGATGCAGATGGACCTTTGGAATCATGGATGCCCTTATCTATGAATATACTTTGGCATCTGGAAGGGAATCTGGGCATCTGGAGGGCATCTACAACAAAATCAAGGTTTTCTGAATTTTCCTCCTGGGGTCTTCAAATCTTCAAGCTAGGTTGGACTTGGGCTATACTTTCATGTCTTCAATCTAGTTGGACTTGGTCTTCACTTGTATGATATAGTCTTGAGTCTTCAATATGCTTGGACAGGACTCAAAAAAATAAAATTAGCTCAACATGAGCTGACTAGCATTGGACTGAACTAGCTCAACATGAGCTGACAAGTACAGAACAGAAATAACAACTCAAAATACTCAAATAACAACTAAAATAGACTCAAATGAGCTAAGCCCTTATTACAGATGGACTCATAAATTATTGATCAATTCACAGAGGATTGAAAAGCCTCTATCTTATTCTGGTGCCTCCGGTGTCCCTACCACACTTAATATATGTCTCTTATCTTCCATCAAATGGGTGCATAAGGTTCGGTGTTCCTAACGGGTCCCTTTTCTGAGTCAACCAAGTATGGATATAGTCTCCTAGGGTTATGCTCGGGATCATGGTATAAGGTCCTCCTAGGCTCCTGGCATGGGTGAGGTTGGGGCCTATTAAATTTTGGATCAGGGGTCCAATTTTAATGTCTACGTTTCTCAAGTCCATGGGCTCGGTCTCTAAACTAGGCAAAACCCTCATTCATATCCTGACTCAATTTGGTCTTACTTTCGGTAAGAGTTCTATTCATGGCCTCTAAATCAGGTTGGATTTGACCGGGTTGGTAGGGTACTCCATTCCGGGTGGACATGATGATGCAAGCAAGCACACCAAATGAGACTCGACTAAAATGACTACGGGCTAACTAGACCTAGAGCCCAAACTAGATGCCCAATCAGAGCGGCAAGCTAGCCTGTAGTAACTCGGGACTCAGCCAGGCAGGTGTAAGGGGAGTGTTAGGTCCCTAATTGCCAATCCTAGACACCAATCAGTGATTGGCCAGGTTGGCGGACCAGCACACAAGCCCTTCGGGATAGAATCCCTAAACCACATTCTAGACATTGAGTACAAAGTACACATAGAGTAACTAGACAAACAGACTCAACACTAGCCTAGACCCGACCAATTGGTGTCCCTAGCCCACTAGGGCAAATTAGGTCTAATTAATTTTAAGATTAAAGGCTTAGGTTCGAATGCATGGGAGGTGGTTTGGGCTAAGGAGAGGGTCTCAATCCTCCCCTTATGTTGTAACTTCGGTGCCCTTAAGATAGATTCAATTTATGCACACTCAAATAAAAAATAGCTTGCAAAATATAAAAAGCAGAACAGCAGTAAAATTGATCTCAGAAAATCTACAGAAATTAATAAATCATAAAAAATTTATGTAAATTACATTTATTATAGTGGTTCTAGTAAAACAAGAATTACTTAATTTGGGATTTTTTACAGGGAGAAAAAATTCGAATAACAGGATAGTTACTGGCAAAAAATAGAACGTGTGTCCCGTTTACAATCACTGCCTAGAAGTTATAACCCAGCGGAACCCCTACACAACCTAGGAACTCCCGTGGAATGGGAGGAGGTGGCTTGCATCTCGCTTGTTCCTAGGACTGGATGGCCAGGGGAGTCTACTCCAGGCAGCAGCAAAAGTAAAAAGGAGCGAAAAAATAATCAAACAAGCAAGAACCCTGGACAGAGCTCTGATACCAAAATTGATGCATAACAAAAGAGATGATGCGATACAGAAGTAAATTAAGACTAATTCTTTTTTTTTATATATATTTTCAGAAGTTGGCTTTGACTCAAATGAAAGTTAAACTAAATTGAAAAAGAAATATATATAATTGAAAGCACAATTCAAAGAAACTAGATTATCAAGTAGTTCAGAAGTAAAGGATCGCTGGGGGTTGAGAAACTCCCAGACCTAGGGTTTCGCTCTAAACTTTTAACAGGAAAGAACTAAAGAGAAGGGAAGGGTTATGTACCAGGCAGTGATCTTCATAGAGTTGGTGGAAGGACTCTCTCGAGCAGATTGTTGGATCCTCGGATTCGGATATCTTCGAAATGGATCCTCCAATACTGGTCCTTTGGCAGAGTTGGCTTCTCCTGAACTCAGGATCTTGGAAAGAAGAAGAACAAGTTAAGGAACTAGATACTCAAAGAAAGGACTTACCAGATAAGAAGAACTTGAAAATTGATGTTGCTGAAATCCTAATTCTCCTGGATGCTGATCTGACTTCCTTTAGGATTTGCTCTGTATTCGAAGTAGCCGATCTAGACCTGGATGTTGGTGGTCGGCCTCTACTTGGAAGAGAGGGGCTGTGAGATAATGAGGTAGATTAGGGTTTGGATGATTGGTGGAATGAAGAAGATGATGGCGACTAGGGTTTGGAATTGAAGTGGCTAACTTAGGGTTTTGGTAGGGTTTTGGGGTTGGAGATCTCACACCTCCTCAAGGTTCCTAGGGATCCCGGATTTACTCCCTCACGGAGCTCAACACCTGAATACAAGTGCGGAAGAGAGAAAACACAAGTTGCTCACACAGAAATTGATTTCATTCATCATTAAATTCAAGAGTTACATAGAGTTGAATATATAGACATAACAAAGAAATAAAATTTTATACATTTTTCATGTGGGACTAATAGGACTAACCCACACTTTAGGCATCAAATTCTCTTCCCAAGACTCCTTCCATGAGTGGGCAGCCCAAAAACTCCAAGAAAACATGAAAATCAGCTCCAAATGGAAGGTTTTGGGGGTGTCTCCTAGTATCTCTCCATGAATCAAGGATTTTTCCTTCATGGTTTGGCTCATTTGGACACCTCCTAGTCTTGCTCCACAAGTTTAGGCTTCTTCCTTTCATGGCTTTGACACTTTTGGAAACTTTGGGAACCTCCTTTAATTCCTCCCCAAGACATGCTCTCTCCCTTTTATAACTTGGAATTTTTATGGAACATTGTGGGGCACCTCCTTGATCCTCTCTTCAAGAAAAATTCTTGCCATCCTGGCTTGTGTTTATCTAGAAAGAAATTGGCTCCTCCTTGGATTAAGGTATCTTGATGGATTTCTCTCCCAAGTGGTGCCAGAAAAAAAAGGAACTTACTTCTTGTAGTGTAGGGACCAAAGACACTGGATAGAGATGTGGCACCTCCTAGACTCTGGCTAGTGGCTGGGAGTGTGGCGCCCACTTGCTTGGGCTTAGGAGAAAAAAATGTGGCACCCTGGACCTTGACTTGACTGAAAAAAAAGTGACACCAACCTGGAGAAGACCTAGACCACTACTAGGACTTGTACTGAGTCAACATGACTCAACAAAATTTAAATTGCTGGGAAATACAGACTCAAGACTAAAATTGAGTTGACCAAGTCAACCCTTATTACAAAACCAGAAAACCCTAATTCTTCGGGCAAGGTCAATCAGAGATCCAGATGGAACCCTGAAGTCTTCTTCTAAGTATGGTGCCCGCACCAGACATCATTTTATTCATGATCATGTTTTAAACAATGTTGTGGAACATGAATCTATACCTACTGAAGACCTACTAGCGGATATTTTCACTAAACCATTAAATCAAGATAGATTTGAAAAATTAGAGGAGAATTAGGGTTATGTGAACCATTTTAAACCTATCTGACCTAAATTTTGAAAATTAAGAAAAAATTATCTAGAAATTTCAAACTTCTCTTTAGAGCATAGGGAAACCTAGTTTAGACTCTAGAAACCCTTGAAACTGAATTTGACCCATTTTGGATTTTAGAATAGATTTTTGCTTGAGCCGACTCGAGTTCTCAGAGCTCTATGCGAGCCGACTCGCAGGTCGGGCCGAAGCTTTTTAAGTAGGGTTTCCTAGTTATTTATTCATTGTATTTTCTAGATTTTAGCCATTTTATCTTTGCTGCCTCCTCACCACATACTAGAAAACTCTCCAAAAACCTTCTCAAACCTTTAATCCTTAGAGAATGGCGCCTCGCAAGGGGATGGCAAAGAAAGGAACAAGAGTTGTTCGGACCATGGCTGTGGAAAGGAGGAGCAAGAGGCGATTGGATACCTCGATCCATAAGAGGAAAAGTCGATTGAGCCAGAGGAAGTTGTTCCAGCACCCCAACAAATCATTCCAATGGGAAATCGACAAGTGTCACCCAGTAGGTGCATCGATTTCGATTTTCTAGATCAAGAATAGTTAAATATTGGTATGTGGCTTGAAAGACAGGGTTGGAAGGATTTTTGTAAATTAAATGTTCCAACTTACCCAATTTGGTTAGACAATTCTTTGAAAACATGTCACTAGGAGCTTTTCATTTGGAAGGAACTGTGAAAGGGAAATTCAAAGAAATAAGTGAGCAAAAACATTCAAATTTGTTGAATATACCAAAGAAGGGGAATGCTATTTTGTTATGAAGGAAAGAGTGAAGACTCTTAGACTCATCTTGGGAAGATCTAATATGAAGGGCATTATGCATGTAAGTGCAAATCAGCTCTCATTGGAAATGAGGCTATTGCACAACATCATTAGCCAGATTTTCTTACCTAGGACAGGCAGATTCGATTGGATTAGCGAGAGAGATCTTATATTCATGAGGTGACTGATTGAGGGGGAGCCCCTCAACCTTCCATTTATTATGATTTCTCAAATGAGAGAGGCTGTATGTAGGGCTCGAGCCTGTTTGCCCTATGGGATGGTGTTTACTTTGTTGTTCTAGAATGCTGATATTGATCTCACAAGAGAGGATTGTCGTTTGTTGCTGCACACCGACTGGTACACTATGAAATCCTTGACTAGAATGGGATTTATTAAAGTTGATGGAAACTGGATCAGAAAGACTTCAGGGGTTCCTGTAACACATTCAGAGGACTCAGATGATGACATACAGGTGCACAGGGACATGGTGAGTAGACTGAGTGACAGACTGATGAGCTGGACCATCCGAGCCAGCTCCTGCTTCACCACATTCATCAGTCAGGACTCCTACTGTTGCTATAATTGATACTGATGATAGACTCCATAGAGTTTTAGAGGAGATTTCTTGTCTCAAGACTGACATTGATAGGAGGATTACTTCTCTATAGTCCAAGATGCAACAGGGCTTTCATGATATTATGACTATATTGAGACAGCTATCTGCGGCCATCCAGCATGCACCTTCTACTTCCACAGCGACTGGAACAGGGACTGGCATAGTGACTAACATGGGCACTGAGACTGGTACTAGACACATGCTGAGCAGGGATAGGAGACACATTGCACTGATGCACCGATCACGCCACACCTGCTGTTGGTGAGCCTCAGGATAGTATGGAGGCTACTGGATCTACTGATGTTGGAGTGACTCCTGCTACTCATGCTTTCATCCACCAGCACTTTGATCCTATCTCTTGATCGATATTCTGCCAGACCTACACCCATCTTTATTTCATCTGAATAAAAAACTAAACCTAAACCTAAATCTAAAGTAACTAGGACTTCTACACCTACTAGGACTAGGATTAGGGATCTCCGCCCTTGGTTCCCCAAGTTTAAACCTCCAGGTATTCTAGAGGTTGGTTCCTCCTCTGATGAGGAAGAACCTGATAGTGATCCTAGCACTCTTTCTGATGGTTAGGTTTTTATCTTTTTGAGACTTGATGTTCTTATATTTTGGTTATGTGATACTATTTTGTTGTGCCGTGGCACATTTGTAAAGTATCACATATGCTATGTATTGGCTTATTTCTCATATATATACTTCACTTGTTATGAATGAATTAATGTTATGATTGAATCAATATCCATATCTCATTTGTTATGAACATATGTTGTGAATGATTATCCATTTCTCATACACCTTTTGTTGATGACAAAAAGGGGGAGAATGGGAACTGTGTGTGGCATGAAAAAGCTGTTGATTCTTGAAAATTTCTTGGAAATATTTCTTGGAAATCTATGCTATATTGGTTCATGAAAAGGCTATTGATTGTTGATTCATGAAAATTTCTTGGAAATCTATATTGATTCATGAAAATTGCTCGAAAATTGCTTACAAAAGCTATATGGATAATTGAATGTTATGAAACTTTGATGAAATGAATAGTTGATTCATAGAAAGTTGATGAAACTTAAGTTTACTTCAAAAGTTTGAAAATTCTATAAGTTTCAATACGCTTTGTGTAGTTAATATCCTTGATACATCATGTATCGATACATCATGTAACGATACATCATGTTATGATACTTATGATATTCATGTCTTGATACACTTGATATACATAATAATTTGTATTTAGTTATATACATTCGATACATTATGGCACATTGCATTGATACAATGATACCTAACCTATATGATGCGCATAGACTTGAAATTACTGAAATTGTAAAGTGCTTTCAATTTTTTTAATCATGCCCAGTGTTTTATCATCATCAAAAAGGGGGAGATTGTTGACCCTGGAATGATTTTGATGATCAAAAATATTGCAGCATGTATTTGATACTAACTCTGAAATGGATATGCCCTACAAGCCAATCTATGTTGTATCTCCCAACCATTGTAATTGACAATTTTCTGATAAAGGCATTATTTTTCATCATGTGCTGTGTTTATATTATATGATGAACCCCATAGATTAGGGCTATGATTTTAGGGTTATGATGAGATCATACCAGTGAGACCTAAAATCTTAAAACCTTAATCTAAAATATTCCTAGTCAAAGGAACCCTAAGTAGGGGATCAGGATTTTTCGATAAGACTAGCACATCCATGTATGCTGGAGAGGGTGACTGCTCTCACAGTCACTTGTGTATGACACTAATATTAGGATGTGGGTGCTCATTGGAGAATGAGTTCACTGATATGATCCAACTTGAGAACATCTAATGGAGTCTTAGCTACATGTTAATAGAAGGTTCTCATAATGGGAGTGGTACAAGTAATCCTTTGACCTGAGATTGCCATAAGTACCTTATATATATGAACCCATGCTTTGGTTCAATCCTAATCATGACATTGAGTCATGCACAGGATTGATACTGGGAATGGTGAATGGATATGAAGGTAATGAGTAGGTCAACAAGGAATCGATCACTCTTGGTAAGAGGAGATTGCATCCAGCTAGTTAACCATCGGATGATGATTCAGGGAATCTTTGATCAAAGTAAAGATATTAGAGATGGTTTCTAATATCAAGATAATTGAATCATCAATATAAGATTGAGCTAGAAATAAATATAATATTGGATTTGACATATATCCATATCCATAGTTATATTTGGGTGCAGGTTGATCGAAAGATTTAATTGTATGGTAACTCTCTACTGAAGGGTAATTTTGGTATTTCACCAGAATTTCAATATCTTCCGGGTATACATGACATGTTGCTAGACGTCAATCTTGTCTTGTGGGTTGATCAAATTCAAAGATCACTTATTAGGAAGAGTCCTAATTGATCAAATCGGGTAAGCCCGGTTTGACCTAAATCGATTAGAAAGAGTTCTAATCAAATTAGGTCAACTTGCATTCGAACCCACTGCTGGCTAGATGTGGAACCCAATGGGTCACACACTTAAGAGGATTGATCAAGAGTTTAATTTGTAATTAAATCATCTTTGTAGGATAACACTCTAGCAGGTGTTGCAAAACCTAGCTTCTATTCGAATTGGATTTGAATTAGGGTTCCGGATTGGTTCAATTTGGGTTCTAATTGGACCTATTAGACCCTAATTATGAAAATAGGGATTATGGGAACCTTATTGGCTAGCCATGTAACTAGGCTAGCCTCTCAACCGCCCCCTTGCATTTTCATGCCAAATGCTAAGAGTCCATGCGCTTATGGACTCTTAGCGCGCCATTTGGAAGAGTCTATGGCGCATGGACTCTTGGCGCACCCCACTTATTCTCCGATGAATTAATATGGGGCGGCCTCCTTTTAATAGTTAGCACACCACTTGTCCCCCCTTGGATGGGAACCCACGGCTGGAAGTTTTTTAAGAAAGACAAAAGGCGCTGACTCTTCCCGGTTGCGCGAAACAACGTCTCTTCGGAGACCGAAACATCGCAATTCCTTTCTTCTGGAATTTCATGACTTTTCTTTTAGGAAAAGCCATGAGTTTTAATCTGGAAGGGCGTGTGAGAAAGAGGGAAGGGGGCGTGAGAAATAGGGAAGGGGTGTGAGACAAAATGGAATGGTGTTTACGGAGAGTTGTGTTCTTTTGAGAAGACATCTCTTTGTAATCTATTAAGGAATAGATGTCTCGGGTGTTTGACTAATGTACGATAGAGGTTTTTATTTTCTTTTCTTTCTAGGAGACTGATTCCTCCTTAGCTTGTTTAGGATACAGAGAGTTTCCCTTTTACAGAGTTCTCTTCTCTGTTAAAACTCAAGTCCAAAACAAGAGATAGGAAGAATCTCTCGATCGGTAAAAGAAAAGAATTACAACTCTGTTTCTATTTCCTTTTACTTTAAAACATTAGTGTCTTAAATCCATCTCCTCTTCAAGACAAGAGTTTTATTCTTATGACAAGGTCTTAAGAAAGGGAGAGGAAGAAGAAAGAAAGGAAGTAAAGAAGTCCCTACCGTGGAGTTTTTAAAGCCATAGTCCTCTTGAATTTAGGATAAGATTCAAGTGAAGGAATTTTGAAGAAGCTAGCCTCTTGATTAATCTCTTTGGATCACCATGGAGGGTGGACATTTGTAGCTGGTGAAATCAAGGGCCATTCAACACCAGTTTTGGCGCAACCACTTGTGTAGGACACTAATACAAGGATAAGGTGCTCATCAGGTATCATACACTGAACTGATCCATACCGAGACTATCTTATGGAAGTCTTATTACTTGTCAAAGATAGATCCATGAGTAGGAGTTGTGCATGTGATCTTTAGACCTGAGGTCACCATGGTTATGCCATTATGACATGTACAGGGTGTTCTGGGTATGGTGGAAGGTGTATGGAGGATATGAGTGGACCAACAAGGAATCGAACATTCCAAGTAAGAGAATTTTTCCTATGCAATCTCTTCGATGAGTGACTTAAGGAGCCTTTGATCAAAGCAGGATGAGATTAGTGAAATCTAATCAGTCATCAGTTGAGTCCTCACTATCGAGTTGAGATTCAATATGATTAAGTGTTAGGGTTTGACATCTATCCATACCTATCACTTATCGGGATAATGGGAGATCGAAAGATTGAATTGCACGGTAACTTACTACTGAAGGGTATTTTGATAATTTTCACCAAATTCCTCATCTTTCGGGTAGGCATGCCACATGCTAGATATCAATCTTGTCTTGTAGGTATTCATGAACCAATTGGATTGGTTTCATGAGTCAATTCGATGGATGGTTTGAATTGGATAATTAGAAGAGCTAGTTTTACCTAATTAGGTCAATCGGTTCGATTGGATCGAATAGGCTCAAACCTAAACCTACTCCTGGCTAGATGTAGAACTCAATGGATCACACAAACTAGAGAATGGGACAAGGAAGTCATTCAAGATTTTATTAGGGTCATAGGATCCTAATTGGTTAGCTAGTGACACACTAGCATGTGTAGGCTAACCTAATTCCTAAACCCAATTGGATTGGTCGGTTGCTTGCTAAATGGAATACCCAATTTATGGAAGACCTAAATTGGGTTATGTTATATGTAGGATAAATTTATCATATTTTATCTGATATTTTTGGAGGTTTTATCTCGGAATTATGATGAGTCCCTAAGGCATAGGACTCTTGGTACCTAAATGACATGTTGGCATTCAAAAGGGCCTAGAAGGGTCTATAGTTTTCTGATCGAAAAATTTATATATGGTCATAAAGCTTATTTAATGCCCTTTCATTTGATACCCATATTATATATACTTTCACTTTGTCAAAGGTAGCATATGGCATGGAAAAAGGTTGACCGAATTGTGAATAGAAGCGAATCTTAATTTGGCACGCAGAAAGGACCAAGAGTCCTTCTGCAGATGAGTTTCTTCTGTTGATTGGACTTCTTCTAATCTTTATCTTTATCTCCATGCCCTTTCATGAAGGGTTTGACTAGTCAATGATTTTGAATTGGTGTGAAGAAGGAAAGGATGAATGGCGCACATGAAAGGTTGCAACTTTTCATGAGAGAGCACACGGTTTGAAGCAGAGTCCTTTTGCTTTCAGATCTCTTTGGTTTTCTCCAACTTTTGGGAAATGAGAAGATGCCTCTTGGCTCTTCTAGAGATTGGTACATGCCATGTGGCATGAGAAGGTTTCATTTGGACATGAAGAGATGTCAGATAAGACTCCTGAATCCTAAAGAGTCTTATCAGATATGAAGAAACATATCTGATAAGAGATTTTGGGATGTGTTTCAAGCCCCTTAAGCAACTGTTTAAAGGGTGTACGGTGAAATGAGATGATTATTCATTCAGTCATCTAAAATAGGAGTATAGATTCTACCGTATTATCAATCTGAGTTTTTCTCTCTCCCTCTTCCTTTCTTTAAGACAGGACTTGTCTTGTTAAGACAATGTCTTTTCTATTAGGACAAGGCTTTGTTTTAGGACATAAGACTATGGGATCCTAAAGGAGGTTGTCTTAAAACAAAGAGTGGTTTAGAAGAGTTTCCAAAGAGTCCTATAGTGGGATAGTGAGTCCTACAAAGGCCAAAGTCTAAAAGGCTGCCGAAAGAGTCCTACCCGGGCAAGCAACTTCAAGAAGGAGTTCTTCCTTGTTTCAAATCTTGTGTGGTTGGAGGACTTACACTTGTGAGTCTAGTGAAAGAAGTGGAATATAATGCTCCAGGTATGTTTCATTAACCTTCTTTTATGACATATTAGTTGTAATCGAATAAGGGATCTTGGGAATTACGGTTTCTAACTGATAAAGTGTTATATTTATGCATGAACTCTTATAATTTAGTCTTACTAAGTTGCATAATGATCTCCTTGAAACCCAACAGGAAGTGCCCCGGCAGGAATTGCAGAGGCCCAGGGGGTGCCGACATGCCTACTCGTCATCCCGAGAAGGAGCCAATAGAGGGATAGGCTCCGATTTCCTTCTCGAATCTTCCTTTCTATTTTGGGACTACTTGACCTGTCAGGGTCTGTTGATGATGTATCATTTTCATGCAATATCAATGACATCCTTTTTGCTTCACTGAGTTCTTAATTTTATGATTACCTCGAACCTCTTTAGCAGTTGCTTGTCTTGGGAACTCTCCAGTCAAGCCAAGAGCTGGCAGATGGCTTTAGAGGGCCTGAGCGGCCCTGGGAGACCGCCAAGTTGGGGCACCTCACTTGAGAGGTCTCGAAATTGTCTTCACTGGTGCTAAGTCTGGCTGGCTGAGTATGGGCCTTCAGGAGTGCCCTGCTTTGCCATCACCGAACTGGGGGTCCAGTGGGTTGAATGCTGGGCTTCTTGAGTTTTCCAGCTTTAGGTGCTGAGCTGTGAGTCAGGCAGTAAATGGTGAAATTTCTAAATGTCCCACTGACATCTCCGGACTGTGAGGATTGCAACAAGTGTGGGGCTTTAGGAGTTTCCCAGCTTGAGGTGCCGAGCTGTGAGTCAGGCGGTAGATGGTGGAACTTCTAGAGTGTCCAGTCTCTAGACTGTGAGGATGGTAGTAGGTGCGGGGCTTCAAGAGTTTCCTGGCTTTAGGTGCCGAGCTATGAATCAGGCGGTAGATGGTGAAACTTCTGGGGTGTCCCACTGGCATCTTCGGACAGTGAGGACAGCAGTAGGTGTGGGGTTTCAAGTGTTTCCCAGCTTGAAGTGCCGAGTTATGAGTCAGGCAGCTAATGGTGAAACTTTTGGGTTATCCCGCTGACATCTTCGGACTATGAGGATGGTAGCAGGTGTGGGGCTTCAAGAGTTTCTCGGCCAGAGGTGCCAAGCTGTGAGTCAGGCGGTAGATGATAGATCTTCTGGGGTATCCTGCTGGCATCTCTGGACTATGAGGATGGCAGCAGGTGAGGGGCTTCAGGAATTTCCTAGCTTTGGTATCGAGTGCTGAGACTCCCGGCTTGAGGTGCCAAGCTTCGTAAGTTTCTGGGCATGAGGTGCCGGGCTTCGTAAGTTTCTGGGCTTAATGTGCCAGGCTTCTAGGTATACGCGCTTAAGGTGTCGAGCTCTGAAAGTTTCCAGGCTTGAGGTGCTGGGCTTCATAAGTTTCCAGGCTTAAGGTGCCGGTCTTCATAAGCTTTCGGGCTTGAGGTGCTGGGCTTCATAAGTTTCGGGCTTGAGGTGTTAGGCTTTGTATGTTTCTGGGCTTGGCAAGTTTCCAGGCTTAAGGTGCTGGGCTTTGTAATTTTTTGGGCTTGAGGTGTCAGTCATGGTAAGCTTTCATGCTTGAGGTGCGGGCTTCATAAGTTTCTTGGCTTAAGGTGCCAGCCTCGTAAGTTTTTGGGCTTAAGGTGATGGGCTTCGTATGTTTTTAGTCTCGAGGTGCCAAACTGTGAGTTAGGCGATAGATGGTGACACTTATGGAGCATCCCACTAACATCTCCAAACTATGAGCACGGTAGTAGGTGGGGGCTTCAGGAGTTTCCCGGCTTGAATCGCCAGGCCTGGGGTCGGGCGATGGTTTTCTTGCAAGGCAAAGACAATGTTTTACTAAAAGAATCTTATATTGAAAGGAGGGAGCCTTACATTATTAGTGATATGTCCTTAGACTTTTATCATTCCGGCCCGTGCGAACTAGGCGTTGTCAAGTTCGGCGATGTAGTAGGCTCCAGGGGGAAGGGTCTTGACTACTCCATAGGGAGCTTCCTAGTCTGGGGAGAGTTTGTCCCCCAACAAATCATATGCATGGGCTTCTCGATGGGTCGATTGTCAACTGCAGGGACAGGAAGAAAGGCCACAAGCACTTGAGGCTCTGCTGGGGTCATGCCTCCCATAAACTTTCCGAGGTAGCCCCTCCTTATCAGATCTTCTATTTCTTTTTTGAGGTGATGACATTCCTCGATGTCATGGCCATGGTCACGTGGAACCAGTAATATTTTATCTTGTCGCGCCATCGGACGACCCTAGTATGGAAGGCGATGTAGGTAGCGCTCACCATCAATCTCCGTGAAATCTTTGACCTCAGGGTGAGGAGAGGAGTATATGTTTCTTCCAAAATGGACTGCTTTGGCTTGGGCCTCGCTCGGGAACTCGGGTTTGGCCCAGGTGTTGACCCCTAGAATGATTTTGATGATCACAAAATATTGGAGCATGTATTTGATACTAACTCTTCTCAAATTATTTAAGATGTTTTGCAGGAATTGATTACCTTTGTTTAAAATGGTTTTCAAATTTACTTAAGGTAATTCAATTGAGTTTGTAAAAGCCCTAACTTATGAATGCTGTAATCATGTAAAAATGGGCTTAAAATTGTAAAATTTGATAAAGTATCTAGATTAGCTTCTAGTAGATTCAATGTTGAAGTTTTTGGGAAGCTTGAAGCAAATTTTTTAAATACTTGTAAGAGCCGACTCAAAATGGCACGGCACGGAGGAAGAATCAAAGTTTCAGAACCAACAGCCGACTCCCAGTTCAAGATCCGACTCTTCCAGAAGTAATTTTTTGATGTTCTGAGAACTAGAGCCGACTCCAAGATCAAGAGCAGACTCTATGATGCGGACAAAGCGAGGGAAGGATTGTTGGTGAGCGTAGAAGTCACCACGAGATTAGGGCTTGCACTCAAGAACAGGGAACCAGGGAGTCACACCCACTCCAATCTGGAGAAAACTCAAAACTCATATCAAAATAATATTTTGTTTGTATTCAAAGAAAAAGATGTTTAATACAAGAGGGGAGGGGCGGTATTTATAGATTCATCCCAGGGTACATTACTTGAGGGCTAAGAAACCCTAACTTGTGGGCCAAGAAATCCTGGTGGACCGGTCAACAGTGGGCTTTTCTTGGACTGGAGCTCTCTCTTGCGGGCTTGGTGGCATGAAAGGGTCCAGGTGCATGAAGGCCGGCTCTGGTTGGAGGGGTATAGTGAATCTCCTGCTGCTGATGACTCTCCTCTTGACTTGAACAACTTAACTAGACTCTTGACTGAACTAAAACGACTAGACCAGACTAAGTGGACTCAATTGACTCAGTTGTCCCACTTTATTACAGGACTCAAGTGGCACACTTTGACTTAAGTGACACAGGACTAATGGACTCAAATAAAATAAAATAAAATAGGTTTTCGGGTCCCCATCATTTCCTGTGGTGGGGAGAACTCGACTCCGTCGAGTCAAGCTCAGCGGGGCTTGACGGAACCGGAACTAACCAAATCAAAACAAAAGTGCTAGTTTCAATTTTTTTTTTCACCTTTCTTTCTTTTTTCTTTTTTTTTTTTTTTTGATTTTTCTCCACTGATTTCACTCTCCTTTTCTTTTCTTTTCTTTTTCATTTTTTTCATTGTTTTTTTTCCCTTCCATGCTTGAAGTCGGTGAACGAATGCAGGGTATGCATTCACGTTCGTGCGGCTTCCTACGAGTTCTTCACAAACCAAGAACAGAGGCTTCGCCGGCGGGCTTCGTCGGCAGCAGGGCTAGGGATGAGGATGGCGGCCCAGGGGAAATGGCGGCGCGGCCCTGATCCTGTGAATGGCGGTAGCCCGGGGCAATGGCGGCGTGGACGGTGGTCGCGGGAGTCACGGCCATAGGGGATCTGATGGTTCCAGTAGGGGAGATGAAGGATTTGATAGGCCGGAGGAACGGGTGGTGCATTGGCCATGGTCGGTGGTGGAGGGGAGGCTATCCGGTGGAGATGTCGTTCGGATCTGGGCGGGGAGGATCCGTCGCCGCGGTAATGGGAGAAGCACTCACGAAGGGAATGATCGTCCGCTCGTGGGATCGGAATTCCATCACCAGGACCTCCGCCATCAATGGCTGGAAGGAGGCTAGGTGCGCCACCGCGCAGAGGAGAAAGAGGCAGAGTAAGGCCACCATCGACCGCTGCTCTTAGTCATGCCGGCATCTCATGGGAGACGATCGACTCCTTGATGGGGTCGAAGCGGAGGGAGTTAAGGTCGTACCTCTATGCTGCTCTCAATCGCTGGCCGTTGATGAGACGTAGGCTGCTGGCGGTGGTTTCACAAATGGACGACATCGGTGGGGCATTGGGGAGGGTCACGGGCCATAGATGGAGGAGGGGGGGACTTGATCGGAGGCTGTGCTGGAGACGGGCTTCGCAGGAAGCAGAGAAGAGAGGGGCTCGGTTGCAGGGTGTTGATGGACCTCAGCGGTTGACTGAGGTTCGAGAAATCTTGCACAGGAGATCTGGACACGAGGAAAGATTTGGAGCGGGAGGAAAAACAAAACCCTGATCCTCTAGCTCTGATACCAAGTTGATGCGGGACAAAGCGAGGGAAGGATCGCTGGCGAGCATAGAAGTCACCAGGGGATTAGGGCTTGCACTCAAGAACAGGAAACCAGGGCGTCACACCCACTCCAATCCAGAGAAAACTCAAAACTCAGATCAAAATAATATTTTGTTTGTATTCAAAAAAAAAAAGATGTTTAATACAAGTGGGGAGGGGCGGTATTTATAGATTCACCCTAGGGTACATTACTTGAGGGCTAAGAAACCCTAACTTGTGGGCCAAGAAACCCTGGTGGACCGGTTAACAGTGGGCCTGTCTTGGACTGGAGCTCTCTCTTGCGGGCTTGGCGGCATGAAAGGGTCCAGGTGCATGAAGGCCGGCTCTAGTTGGAGGGGTCTAGTGAATCTCCTAGCTGCTGATGACTTTACTCTTGACTTGAACAACTTAACTGGACTCTTGACTGAACTAAAATGACTAGACCTGACTAAGTGGACTCAACTGACTCAGTTGTCCCACTTTATTATAGGACTCAAGTGGCTCACTTTGACTAAAGTGACACAGGACTAATGGACTCAAATAAAATAAAATAAAATAGGTTTTCGGGTCCCCATCATTTCCCTATGGTGGGGAGAACTCGACTCCATCGAGTCAAGCTCAGCGGGGTTTGACGAACCGGAACTAACCAAATCAAAACAAAAGTGCTACTTTCAATTTTTTTTTTTTCACCTTTCTTTCCTTTTTCTTTTATTTTGATTTTTTTTCACTAATTTTCTCTCTCATTTTATTTTCTTTTCTTTTAATTTTTTTTCACTTGTTTTTTTTTCCTTCCATGCTTGAAGTCGGCGAACGAATGCTGGGTATGCATTCACGTTCATGCGGCTTCCTGCGAGTTCTTCATAAACCAAGAAACAAAGGCTTCGCGGCGGGCTTCGTCCGCAACGGGGCTGGGATGAGGATGGCGGCCCGGGGGGGATGGCAGCGCGGCCCTGCTCCGGTGAATGGCTGCAGCCCGGGGGTATGGCAGCGCGGCCTTGCTCCGGTGAATGGCAGCAGCCCGGATGGTGGTCGTGGGAGTCATGGCCATAGGGGATCCAACAGTTCCAGTAGGGGAGATGAAGGATTTGGCATGCCGGAGGAACCGGTGGTGAATTGGACACGGTTGGTGGTGGAGCAGAGGCGATCCGGTGGAGATGTCGTTCGGATATGGGCGGGGAGGATCCGTCGCCATGGTAGCAAGAGAAGCACTCGGCGAAAGGAATGATCGTCCGCACGTGGGATCGGACTTCCATCACCAGGACCTCCGCCATCAATGGCCAGAAGGAGGCTAGGAGTGACACCGCGCGGATGAGAAAGAGGCAGAGGAGGGCCACCATCTACCGCTACTCTCAGTCGCGCCGGCATCTCGCGGGAGACGATCGACTCCTTGATGGGGTCGAAGCGGAGGGAGTTAAGGTCATACCTCTACGCTACTCTCAGTCACTGGACGTTGATGGCCGTCGGCTACTGGCGGTGGTTTCAGAAACAGACAATGCCGATGGGGCGTTGGGGAGGGTCACGGGCCAGACAAAGATGGAGGAGGGGGGACTTGATCAGATGTTGTGCTGGATACAGGCTTCGCGGGCAGCAGAGAAGAGAGGGCTCGGGTGCAGGGCATTGATGGACCTCGGCTGCTGACTGAGGTTCGAGAAATCTTGCACAGGAGATCTAACACGAGGAAAGATTTGGAGCGGGCGGAAAATCAAAACTATAATCCTTTAGCTCTGATACCAAGTTGATGCGGGACAAAGCGAGGGAAGGATTGATGGCGAGCATAGAAGTCACCAGGGGATTAGGGCTTGCACTCAAGAACAGGGAACCAGTGCATCACACCCACTCCAATCCGAAGAAAACTCAAAACTCAGATCAAAATAATATTTTGTTTGTATTCATAAGAAAAAAGATATTTAATACAAGAAGAGGGGCAGTATTTATAAATTCACCCCAGGGTACATTACTTGAGAGCTAAGAAACCTTAACTGTGGGCCAAGAAACCCGGTGGACCGGTCAACGGTGGGCCTGTCTTGGACTGGAGCTCTCTCTTGCGGGCTTGGCGGCATGAAAGGGTCCAGGTGCTTGAAGGCTGACTTTGGTTGGAGGGGTCTAGTGAATCTCCTCGCTGCTAATGACTCTCCTCTTGACTTGAACAACTTAACTGGACTCTTGACTGAACTAAAATGACTAGACCTGACTAAGTCGACTTAACTGACTCAGTTGTCCCACTTTATTACAGGACTCAAGTGGCTCACTTTGACTAAAGTGACACAGGACTAATGGTCTCAAGAAAATAATATAAAATAGGTTTTCGGGTCCCCATCATTCCCCTATGGTGGGGAGAACTTGACTCTGTCGAGTCAAGCTCAGCGGGGTTTGACGGAACCAGAACTAACCAAATCAAAACAAAAGTGCTAGTTTCAATTTTTTTTTACCTTTCTTTCTTTTTTCTTTTTTTTTTGATTTTTTTCCACTAATTTTCTCTCTCCTTTTCTTTTCTTTTCTTTTTCTTTTTTTTCACTATTTTTTTTTCTTCCATGCTTGAAGTCAGCGAACGAATGCAAGGTATGCATTCACGTTGTGCGGCTTCTCGTGAGTTCTTCACAAACCAAGAAACAGAGGCTTCATCGGTGGGCTTCATCGGCAATGGGGCTGGGTATGAGGATGGCAGCCCGAGGGGGGTGGCGGCGCGGCCCTGCTTCGGTGAATGGCGGCAGCCCGAAGGAATGGCGGCACGGACGGTGGTCGCGGGAGTCACGGTCGTAGGGGATCCGATGGTTCCAGTAGGGGAGATGAAGGATTTGGCAGGCTGGAGGAACCGAGTGGTGCGTTTTCCATGGTCGGTGGTGGTGGGGAGGCGATCTGGTGGGTAGGATCCGTCGCCGCGGCAGCGAGAGAAGCACTCGGCGAAGGGAATGATCATCCGCCCATGGGATTGGACTTCCGTCACCAGGACCTCCTCCATCAACAGCTAGAAAAAGGCTAGGAGAACCACCGTGCGAAGGAGAAAGAGGCAGAGGAGGGCCACCATTTACCGTTGCTCTCAGTCACGTCGGCATCTCGCGGGAGATGATCACTCCTTGATGGGGTCGAAGTGGAGGGAGTTAATGTCGTACCTTAATGCTGCTCTCAGTCACTGGCTGTTGATGCACAGAAGTTTGTTTTTGGCCTGTCTGAGACTTCGAGCCAACTCCTATAGCTAGAGCCAGCTCGTAGAGCCGTTGTCTGCACTTCAACGGCTAGTTGCTGAAATTGAAAGTTGAATTCCAAATCATCTCCAATGGCCATTTCACGAATCCCAAGGCCCTACAACGGCCATATGACATGGAAAACTATAAAGGGAATTATTTTTGAAGGATTAAACAATTAATTGAGATTTATTGCTGAATTTTCTTGAGAGAACAAAGAGCTTTCAAGTTATTCTTCTACCTATCTCAAAGAGCATTAAGATGGATTCAAAGCTTCACCAACTCACTCAATCATTGAATCCACTCATTGAAGAAGGGAAGAAGCAGCATTGAAGAGCATTGTAGAGCACTCAAAGCTTGACTTCATTTTGATCTTCATCGATAACACCAAAACAAACTTGGTTTGTTGTAGTTGCTTGTTATATATTCTATATCTTTGTTTTCTCTCTTAGAATAGCAAGGGGTTGTATCTTAAGAGAGAGTTAAAGGTTTTTAGGTGAACCTTGTAAAACCTAAGTTTGGGTTCTTGGTTTTCCCGGTTTAAAAAAAGTGTTTGGGTTTTCTTTGGTGATCCCGTGTAAAACCAAAGGGTGTTAGGGTTTCTTTGGTGATCCCGATAAAACCAAAGTGTATAGGTCTGGATTGTGAGCATAGTAAAACAATCCGCTGTATTCCGGTTAGGGGATATAGTGGAAATCCCAAGTGGTAATTGGGTAGTGGATGTAGGAGCCAGTTGCTCTGAATAACTCTATCTCTTGGTGTTTGTGATTGTGCTTTCATTGCTTGATTGCATTAATTTATTTACTTTCGCTTTGCACACTTCACTTCTACACTAAAAGAATTTCAAAGTGCACATACTTGTAAAAGTTTTTAATCCCAATTCACCCCCCTCTTGGGAAGCCACCTCGGCAATATGTGGTATCAGAGCAGAGTCTCTGAAAGTTAGTTAGAATAATGACATATGGCACATCTCATGAGCACTTCATTGGCCGAAGGTCAATCCACAAATATACCACCACTTTTCACCGAAATTAATTACACTTATTGGATGCAAGAATGAAGATATACATTCAAGCCATAGACTTTCACTTATGGAAAATCATCATGAAAGGAACTCACACACCCACAATTAAAGTTAATGATGTAGATGTTCCCAAACCAGAAGAGGATTGGGACTAGAATGATATGAAATTAGCTGAATTAATGCCAAAGCAATGAACCTATTGTATTGTGCTTTGGATCCAAATGAGTTTAACAGAATTTCAACTTGCAATTCTGCTAAAGAAATTTGGGACAAATTAGAAATCACACACGAAGGCACTTCTCAAGTTAAGACATCAAAAATCAATCTACTTGTACATAATTATGAGTTGTTCAAGATGGATCCTAGTGAGAATATATCTACTATTTATACTCGCATTACTGATATTATAATGGTCTCAAAAGTCTGGGTAGAACTTATTCTAATGCTGATCTTGTCCAAAAAGTTTTAAGATCTTTGCCAGATAAGTGGGAAGCCAAAGTGACAGCAATTCAAGAAGCAAAGATCTAAATACACTACCACTGGATGAACTACTTGGATCCTTAATCACACATGAATTGGCTATGCAACAAAGGACAGAAGAAGATACAAAAAGAAAGAAAGCCATTGCATTTAAAAAATTGAGGAAAATAAGAATGAAGAATCTGATTCATCGGATGATGATGATCTTGAAAGTGAGGAAATTGCCCTAGTCATGAGGAAATTCAAAAAGTTTATGGACAGAATAAAAACAAACATATGGAGAAAGCATTACAGAAAAGGTGACTTTGGAAAAGAAACAAAAAGATAAAGAAAAAATAAAGAGAAAGATAAAGATCAAGTACCTATCTGCTATGGATGCAAGAGACTAGGACACATCCACCCTATTACCTTGAAGGAAAGAAAAAGATATTCCCTAGAAGAAGAACAAGGCAATGCTAGCTGCTTGGAGTGATAGTGATGAAACTACTTCTACTGAAGAGGATGAAGAGACAACAAAAATAGCACAAATTGGTCTTATGGGTTTGGAGGATGAGGTAAGTACTTCTGAACCTAATTTAGAATTCACTTATGATGAATTACATAATGCATTTTACGAATTATGGATAGAATATAAAAAAGCTGGTTTAAAATTGAGAGATTTAAAAATAAATGTGATGTAGTTGAAAATGACAAAAATGAATCTTGTGAAAGAAACAAAATCTTACAAAGAGAACTAAATTTGGATTGTGAAAGACTCAAGATTATTCAAGTTGAAAAAGATGAGCTTTTTGAAAAAAATAAGAATTTGTAAAATAAAAATGATAATATAAGAAAGTTCAAAAATTAAAACCATTAGTTGAAAAATTAATCCTAAGTTTTAACAAACATGAGTTAATTTTAAATGATCAAAAAGAAACAAATAATAGATTTGGAATTGGTTATAAAGGATCTATTTCAAACACATTTTCTGCCTCTACTCATATGCACCTAAATTTATTAGTTCTAAACATGTTAGACCTAAATTTGCATCATCTCGTAGTTTTTATTCAAATTCAAGGATTGTATGCTATGCACGTAATAACATCGGTCATAATCTTTTGAATGTCATTTGAAACACAAAGACAAAAGGAAAATTAAAAAAGTTTGGATTCCAAAGGAACCATTTTCACTAACTTGCAAGGACCCAAGAGAGCTTGGGTACCTAAATCTATTAAATGATTGTTTTGCAAGAATGTCTTGCAGCAACAGGCATAAAGAAAAGATGATATTTAGATAGCTGCTGTTCAAGACACATGATGGGTGATGCTAATCAATTCTTCACCCTGGAATAGAAGGATGGTGGAATGGTAACATTTGGTGACAATAAAAAAGGAAGGATAATCGGTATTGGTAAAATCAAATTACTCCTACATTTATTGAAAATGTATTACTGGCAGAAAAATTAAAGCATAATCTTTTGAGTATTAGTCAGCTATGTGACATTGGTTATAATGTATTCTTCAAGTCATCAATGTGTATAGCAGTTGATCCACTTGACTCTAGTACTAAATTCATTGGACATAGACTTGGTAACATTTATATGGTAGATCTTAATGATCTAGCCATGTCAAGTAATACAAGTCTTGTAGCAATGAATGACAAGAGCAAGGAATCAAGTTTACTATGGCATAGGCGACTTGGTCATGCTAGTATGGATACAATAGCTAAATTGATTTTAAAGGACTTGGTCAATGGTTTGCCGAAGATTAAAGTCAATTTTGATTATGTTTGTGATGCATGTCAGTTAGGAAAACAAGTGAGGGGGAGTTTTAAATCCAAAAACATAGTTTCAATATCTAGACCCTTAGAGCTACATCACATGGACCTATTTGGACCTATTAGGTCTACCAGCCTAGGTGGTATAAAATATGAACTTGTGATTGTAAATGATTTTTCAAGATACACATGGATTTTGTTTTTTGCACATAAGGATGATACTTTTAATGTATTCAAAAAGTTTTACAAAAGAGTTACAAATTTGAAAAACTTATATGTTATTTCAATTCATAGTGAATATGGCACCGAATTTGAAAACCAGTATTTTGATCATTTTTGCACAAAGCACGTATTGATCATAACTTTTCTGTACCTAGAACACCATAGCTAAATGGTGTTATAGAAAGAAAGAATCGTACTTTGGAAGAAATGTCCAAAACAATGCTTTATGAAGGAAATCTTCCATAATACTTTTGGCAGAAGCTGTTAATACCGTATGTTATATTTTAAACAGAGTTTTGATTAGACCTATTATCAGAAAAACCCCCTATGAGCTTTGGAACATAGAAAACCAAATATCAAATATTTTCATGTTTTCGGATGTAAATGTTTTATTCTCAACAATGGAAAAGACAATCTTGGTAAATTTGATGCAAAATTCGATGAGACTATTTTTATTGGATATTCTTTAATTAGTAAAGCCTATCAAGTTTTTAATAAAAGAACTTTGACCGTTGAAGAATCTGTTTATGTTGTTTTCAATGAATCTAACATTCATCTTCGAGAAAGTAAGATTTTGCTGATGATGACGGAGGTACACTAGAGCATGGAATGAAGACTTGACCCTCAAGGACATACAATCAAGTGAACCACATGAAGAAGAGGTGAGTAAAAAACATAATGATATACCTAAAGAATGGAGGTATGTACAAACACACCCTATGTAATTAATTATAGGAGACCCATCTCAAGGTGTTAAAACTAGATCTGCACATGATTTAATTGTTTTTATTTCTCATGTAGAACCTCATAATATAGAAGAAGTCGAAACTGATCCTAATTGGATGTTAGCAATGCATGATGAATTAAACCAATTTAGAAGAAATAATGTCTGGATTAGTAGAAGACCCAATGATCATCTTGTTATAGGCACTAAGTGGTTTACAGAAATAAACTAGATGAAGATGGAAATAAAATTAGAAATAAGGCTAGATTGGTTGCACAAAGATATAATCAAGAAGAAGGAATATATTTTGATGAAACTTATGTACCTGTAGATAGATTTGAAGCCATTAAATTGCTACTAGCTTATGCATGTTTTATGAATTTCAAGTTATTTCAAATGGATGTAAATAGTGCATTTTTGATGGATTTTTATCTGAAGAAGTTTTTGTTGAGCAACCTCCTGGTTTTATCGATCATATTTTTTCAAATTATGTTTTTAAACTGAATAAAGCTTTGTATGGTCCAAACAGGCACCTAGAGCCTGATATGGTAGACTAAGCAAATTTTAATTGCAAATGAATTTGTAATAGGTAGTGTTGACACCACACTATTTATTCAAAGAAAGAAAAATGATATTCTAGTTATTCAAATATATGTTGATGACATTATCTTTGGATCTACTGATAAATCTTTGTGTCAAGATTTTGCTAAGCTAATGTAGGGAGAATTCAAAATGAGCTTGATTGGCGAATTGAGTTACTTTCTTAGACTTCAAATTAAATAAACTAAAGAAGGTATTCTGATCAACCAAGCCAAGTACATTAAAGAAATAATCAAGAAGTTTGGCATGGAATCAAGCAAGGTAAATGGAACACCAATGAGTCCTACATATAGACTTGACAAAGATGAGAATGGCATAAATGTTGATCAAAAACTGTATCGAGGAATGATTGGATCATTACTTTATTTAACAGCTAGCAGACCTGATATATTATTTAGTATTTATGTGTGCACGTTTTCAATCAATCCTAAAGAATCACACATCACAGATGTTAAGATAATTATTAAATACTTGAAAGGTACCTGTAATGTAGGTTTGTGGTATTCTAAACACACATCACTAAAATTAATTAGTTATTCTGATGCTGATTATGGAGGATGTAAAATAGATAGAAAGAGCAGATGTGGCACCTGTCAATTTCTAGGTGTTAACTTGATCTCTTGGCACTATCGCAAACAGAACTCTGTTGCTTTATATACTGCTGAGGCAGAATATGTAGCTGTTGGGAGCTGTTGTGCTCAAGTATTGGATCAAGCAACAACTAGAAGATTATGGTGTTGTCCAATCTAAATTTCTATTAAATGAGACAATACTAGTTCTATTAATTAATCAAAAAATCCAATTCAGCACTCACGAACAAAGCACATTGAAATTCGAAATTGATGCAGAACAAAAGAGATGATGCGATGTGGATGTAAATTAAGACTAATTCCTTTTTTTTTTATATATTTTTCAGAAGTCGGCTTTGACTCAAATAAAAGTTAAACTAAATTAAAAGAAACTATATAATAATTGAAAGCACAATTCAAAGAAACTAGATTATCAGAGTAGTTCAGAAGTAAAGGATCGCTGGGGTTTGAGAAACTCCCAGACCTAGGGTTTCGCTCTGAACTTTCAACAGGACAGAACTAAAGAGAAGGGAAGGGTTATATACCAGGCAGTGATCTTCACAGAGTTTGGTGGAAGGACTCTCTCGAGCAGATTATTGGATCCTCGGATTCGGATATCTTTGAAATGGATCCTCCAATACTGGTCCTTTGGCAGAGTTGGCTTCTCCTGAACTCAGGATCTGGGAAAGAAGAAGAATGAGTTAAGGAACCAGATACTCAAAGAAAGGATTTACCAGATAAGAAGAACTTGAAAAATTGATGTTGCTGAAATCCTGATTCTCCTGGATGCTGATCTGACTTCCTCTGGGATTTGCTCTGTATTCGAAGTAGCCGATCTGGACCTGGATGCTGGTGGTCGGCCTCTACTTGGAAGAGAGGGGCCGTGAGATGATGAGGTAGATTAGGGTTTGGATGATTGGTGGAATGAAGAAGATGATGGCTGCTAGGGTTTGGAATTGAAGTGGCTAACCTAGGATTTTGGTAGGGTTTTGGGTTAGAGATCTCACACCTCCTCAAGGTTCCTAGGGAACCCGGATTTACTCCCTCATGGAGCTCAACACCTGAATACAAGTGCGGAAGAGAGAAACACAAAGTTGCTCACACAGAAATTGATTTCATTCATCATTAAATTCAAGAGTTACATAGAGTTGATATATAGACATAACAAAGAAATAAAATTTTATACATTTTCCATGTGGGACTAATAGGACTAACCCACACTTTAGGCATCAAATTCTCTTCCCAAGACTCCTTCCATGAATGGGCAGCCCAAAAACCCAAGAAAATGAAAATCAGCTCCAAATGGCAGGTTATGGGGGTGTCTCCTAGTATCTCTCCATGAATCAAGGATTTTCCCTTCATGGTTTGGCTCATTTGGACACCTCCTAGTCTTGCTCCACAAGTTTAGTCTTCTTCCTTTCATGGCTTTGGCACTTTTGGAAACTTTTGGGAACATCCTTGAATTCCTCCCCAAGACATGCTCTCTTCTATTTATAACTTGGATTTTTTGTGGAACATTGTGGGGCACCTCCTTGATCCTCTCTTCAAGAAAAATTCTTGCCATCCAGGCTTGGGTTTATCTGGAAAGATTGGCTCCTCCTTGGATTGAGGTATCTTGATGGATTTCTCTCCCAAGTGGTGCAAGAAAAAAAGAAGAACTTACTTCTTGTGGTGTAGGGACCAAAGACACTGGATGGAGATGTGGCACCTCTGGACTCTGGCGTGTGGCTGGGAGTGTGGCGCCCACTTGCTTGGGCCTGGGAGAAAAAAATGTGGCACCCTGGACCTTGACTTGACTGAAAAAAAAGTGGCACCAACATGGAGAAGACCTAGACCACTACTAGGACTTGTACTAAGTCAACATGACTCTACAAAATTTAAATTGCAGGGAAATACAGACTCAAGACTAAAATTGAGTTGACCAAGTCAACCCTTATTACAAAACCAGAAAACCCTAATTCTTCGGGCAAGGTCAATCAGAGATCCAGATGGAGCCCTGAAGTCTTCTTCTGAATCTGGTGCCCGCACCAATTCTCCCGGGTGGGAGGAACTCGACCCTGTCGAGTATGGATCAAGCTGGCTCTGGAATCTCTCCAAGAGGTCTTGGTCCAATTCTTGTAATTCTTCGGGAGATCCAAGAGTTATCAGAATCTGACCTTCCTTGCCAGCGGACCAGGTATCTTTTGTATCCTCGATTACGAGTAGAGATAACCTGATCATCCAGGATCTTTTCAATCTGCTCTTTCCTCACAGGCCAGTTTGTTGGTGGACACACAGGGTCGGGATCACTCTCAATAACAGATTAGGTTTCAAAGGCTTACTAGGAATCACAGCTGGCTCCCTATACTCTACTAAGTCTGTAATGTTGAAAGTAGAGCTATTGCCTAGTTCTGGCGGCAACTCTAGCACATAGGCATTGGATCCTACTCTCTTCACTACTCTAAATGGTCTAGCTCCTTTAGCATGTAACTTTCTAATGGTTCCAGGAAAAAACTGCTCAGGCCTTAACCTAATCATTACATAGTCTCTCTCAACAAAAGTTTTGACTCGTCTTTGAGAATCAGCCAACTTCTTATAAGTTTCATTACTTAAAGTTATTTTGGCATGAATTTCTTTTTGCAAGTCCTTTACATGCTAGCAAGTGCATCAAGAGACTTGTGTGTGTGGGCTAATAGTGAAATCAGATCAAGTGGTGTGTGAGTCTTGTATCCATGAACAATTTCAAAGGGACTCTAGCCTATAGACCTTTTGATAGAAACATTGAATGCAATTTCAGCCCTGGACAAAATACAAATCCCAATTCCTGGTGCTCTCAATCAAACCAAAATCTGAGCCAAAGCCTAGTAAAGGGTCAAGAAAAACTACTAGACTAACACGCATTCTTAAAGAATGGACTTTATTCCAAAGGAACCCTAGGTCCAAACCTAACAAATTAAGGCTCTCTAGGTTTGACCTTGGGTCGGAGGAGGGCATGCAGAGCATAAAAAATTATTATGGATGCCTAGTAGGTGCCATAAGGTCTTCCAGAAGTAGGTGGCAAACCTAATAGGTTCTAAGGATTCTTGCAACCTAGAGATCTCAGTAAAGTATAATCCCATAGCTCTAGAAACATGAGAAGATTCAAGAAAGGGTAGGAAATAAGAATAAGTTTTGAGGTGGCTTATCAGAAACAAGAAACAAACCTTGGTTATTCAGGACGACCTTAAAATGATGACATTGTTCTATAGGTGCACTCATCCAAACCTCATGATTTGCTCTATGAGGGACTACAAGTGAATGTTCTAGGATAGGCTGGGTGCTCCTGGAAGGTGGAAGGTTATCAGGAAGGTCTTTGGAATGTTTATCTAGAAAGTCCTCTAAGCTACTGTCTTTTTCTTATTCTTGGACCTTCTCAATGGGCAATTCTTGTGAACCCCTTCCTTCTTCACACTTCTCTACCAGATTTGACTCAGGGGTGTCTTCTTTGGATTCCTCAATGAGTTTAGGGGTATTCTCACTTAAACTTTCATTTAGTGTAATTTCCTCTTCCCGAACTTCCTCAAAAGGGTCTTCTCTTAGGGTTAGCTCCTGAATTCCTTGAGTGGCAGGGGTCCCCTCAATGACCCCATTAGGTAGGAGTTGGTTAATTGAATTATCGGGAGAGATATACTCAAATTCTTCTTCTTCATATTCATCTATCAAACTTATGTCAGGCTCATATATTTCTTCCTGAATCTCATTGAAAGGTTCTAATCTATTCTCCTTTGATTCCTCTTTAAGCACGGCTCTGGTCAGGTCAACTAATTTTGGGATGGCCATGCCTAACTCCTTCTTAGTGTTATCTTTCTGGTCAAGAGGTGACACAAGTGGGAATTGATAAACAAAAGTCTGGTTCACTACGGGTGTCGGATCAATCGAAACTTGACTCAAGTTGGTAGAGGTTGGCTTTAAGTCCAAAGTACTTGATTGGTTATATCTTAAAGACCACTCATAGTCTTGGGCTTCTTGGTAGGCTCAGTCTAACTTATTGGTCTTTTCAAGGCATAGCTTCCTATAAATATCTGGGTGTAACCCAACCCTAAACCTCGATGTGATATGAGCTTCGGTCTCAATGGTATTGCATTTCTTGTTATACCACTGGAAGTCCTCGATATATTTAGACACAGGCCTATTACCTTGTCGCAATTGGTACCATTGGTCTAAAAGTCTTTTCTCATAGGATCTACCTAGGTACCTATATCTCAACTTACTTCTCATATCTCTCCAAGTATATATTTCCTCTTTTCTTTGATAACACTCACGCTCAATAGCATACCAATGCGACCTAGCATGTTTGGTGAACTTGGTTTTGGCCAACCTAACTTGTCCTAATTTCGATATGTTAGTGCACTCAAAATACCGATCCATTTGTTCTTCCCACTTTGATGGGGAACTAATATGCATGCCATTTTTTTTATATATTTTACATGTTGAGTTAGGTTATCAATTCCCATTTTAGATCAAAATTATTTATAGGGAATTTTGTATGAATTTTTGAAGATCAGCATGCAGATTAGGACCTAGAAAAGTAGCAAAGAAGGACCGCCGGGGCTGAGAAGCCTCAGTTAGGGCAAGTTCTCCTGCAATAAAACTACTGGAGGTAGAGGGGTGTACCTGACAACGTCTATGAAGATCGCAGCGAAGGGGTCTCTCGTTCTCGACGGATGCGGCCTGGAAAATCGAGCCAAAGACCCGCGGATACCCGGTTTCTGCTCGGTGATCCGATTGAGGCTTGGCTGGAGTTGTTGGATTCGTAGGAACTCAGGGACCTGCAAACGACCTGTCAGGGGTTAGAAAGCTCACAAAGGAACAAGAAAACAAAGGAAAAACAGCAAGGGAAGGCTTTTTTTGGAGTGGGCATCCAGGGATCTGAGATGCTTGTTGGCAGCAGGAAGATGATTGCAGCACTGGGAAGAAAAACTCTCGCAAACCCCTTTATGCACACAGCAGGGTATCACACAACTCAATAAAAGAACTCAAGGTTTTCATTCATCAAAATTCTCCTCATACAAAAGGCTAGGGTCCCTTAAATAGACCCTTAACCTTGGGCTCCAAGTAAGGGTACATAAGTCTTTACATAAGAATCCTTTTCCCTCTTAAACCCTAGCTAGAAAATAAGGAAATATTAGGTAGAAAAATCCCTAAAAATTTTCTTGACTTGGTCAAGACTCCAAGGATGCCTAGGGGGCATGTTGTGCTTCTAGGAGCAGCAAAAGGCCGGCCCAAAGGGGCTCGGGTGCATGGGTTTGGGCCTCTAGAATCTGGGGTGGCCTGGTAGCCAGGTAGCAGGAATATTCCCTGGTATCTTGCTTCTTAGGGGCTTGGGCTTGGCACCTGGGCTTGATTTCTTTGGGCTAGGATGCAGATGGACCTTTTGAATCATAGATGCCCTTATCTATGAATATACTTTGGCATCTGGAAGGGAATCTGGGCATCTGGAGGGCATCTGCAACAAAATCAGGGTTTTCTGAATTTTTCCTCCTGGGGTCTTCAAATCTTCAAGCTAGGTTGGACTTGGGCTATACTTCCATGTCTTCAATCTAGTTGGACTTGGTCTTCACTTGTATGATATAGTCTTGAGTCTTCAGTATGCTTGGACAGGACTCAAAAAATAAAATTAGCTCAACATGAGCTGACTAGCATTGGACTGAACTAGCTCAACATGAGTTGACAAGTACAAACTGAAATAACAACTCAAAATACTCAAATAACAACTAAAATAGACTCAGATGAGCTAAGCCCTTATTACAGATGGACTCATAAATTATTGATCAATTCACAGAGGATTGAAAAGCCTCTATCTTATTCTGGTGCCTCCGGTGTCCCCACCAATTCTCCCGGGGTGGGAGGAACTCGACCCTGTCGAGTGAAGGTCAGACTGGCTCACATATCTCTCGAGAAGGTCTGGGTTGAGATGTTGCAAGTCCTCTCGAGAAATCCACGAATCGTCTGACTCTGGCCGGCCTTGCCATCGGACTAGGAAGCGTTGATAGTCATGGCCCTAGGTCATGATGGCTTGATTGTCCAGGATACGCTCGATCCGTTCTCCTCTCTCAGGCCAAATTTGTTTGTGGACACTCTAGGTTAGGGTCACTCACAATGAAAAGGAATAGGTCCAAAGGCCTCACTAGGTAGCACTGCCGGTTCCCTATACTCAACCAGGTCTGTAATATTGAAGGTAAAACTAATGCCCAAATCCGAAGGCAAGTCTAACACCTAGGCATTTGATCCAACCTTCTCTATCACTTTAAAAGGTCCGGCTCTGCGAGCATGAAGCTTCTTTTAGGGCTAAGCCTAACCAAGATAAAATCCACTACATCAAATTTTTGATCCATCTTCGGGAATTAGCCAGTTGTTTTAACATTAGTGCGGGTGGTGAACATGCTAGGCACATGCAGACTCCTAACAAGATGATGCAAAGGACTCAAACCTACACCTAGCAGACTCGACTAAAGAGGTTTATTAGGTCTTAACTACCACTTGGGCATGGGGGCATGAGTCGTGGTTGATGGATGACATGCAGAAGAAAATTTGCTAGTAACTCCTAATAAGTGCCACAGGGTCTGCCAAAAGTAGGTAGCAAATGGGATGGGCTCTATGGATCCTTGCAACCTAGTAACCTCAACAAAATGTAACCTAATAGTTCTAGACACATGAGAAAACTCAGGAAAGGGTAGAAAATAGGAAGTGGGTTCAGAATTACTCTGGTAGGGTGGAGAAAAAGTTCTGGGTTAGTTGGATAAAGTAGAATCAAAGAAGGCATGTCAGGACTAATCCTAGACTAATGAGGTTAACCTTATGGAGTTGCGATATATCTACGGGGTTTGTATAATGGAAGGATGGGTTATTAATCTCAGGAAAGAGGTCCTTAATGGGAACTATAGGAGGAGACTCATCCTGAGGGTACTGATTCAAAGAGATCAGGTCCTTATAAATTCTTCTGGTTCTTGTATTTTAGGACTAGACTCTATAATTGGGCTCTCCTCTATGGTTCCTCAGGTAAGGCTCTAGTAGCAGTACCTAGGTTCTCTTCCTCTATTTGTTCTTCCATTATAGCTTTAGGTTGGATATGGTCAAGGTCAACTAGCTCTGGGTTGGCTTCTACCTGGGTATCTACTGGGTCAGCTAATTCTAGGTCTACTAAAGGTGTCTCCTCTTTCCCTCATACTCATCCACTAGGCACATCAGCTTCATACACTTCCGCGTTAATGTAAGCCTTGTCAATCTCAGGAATGGTTGGAGAAGGTCGGCTAGGGAAAATTTGACTAGGTCCAGGTTTCTGATTATGGACACTAATCCTAGTAGGTTCAGGTTGCCTAAGGGGTAGTGGCTCACTACTGGTCTCATATTAGGGGTGCTAATCCTATGGGGTTCAAATTGACTAAGGGAAACCTGACTAGTACTAGGTGATACTTAGGGGTTATGGGTTCTCTGGGCTCATAGGACAAGGGTGCAGATCTATGGGTTATGGGATTATAGGATCTGGGGTCATAGGAATTTGGGTCAGTTCTATGGTCAGGTTCTAAGGATGGATCATGGTATGGAGTCCTCTTAAGGTTGGGCTCTCTATATGGGTCAGGATATGGGTCTCCTAGGGTTGGACTCCCTATATGGGTCAGAATACTGGGTTCTCCTAGGGTTGGACTCCCTGTATGGGTCAGAATATTGGGTCTCCTAGGGTTGGACTCCCTATATGGGTCAGATATATTGGGTGTTGGTTCTACTAGGCTCATAGGGTGTGGGTGCATAGGATCTTTGATCATGGGATCTAGAGTCATAGGATCTAGGTTCATAGGTTATGGATTCATAGGTTCTAGGTTCATAGGATTTGGAGTCATAAGATCTATAGGTTGTAGGTATACTAGGCTTATAGGGAGAGGGTAAATAGGATCTATCTTCCTGGTCTATAAAATCCTGATTGGGTCTTCTAGGACTAACCTTAGGGATTGGGTCATGACGATGGGCTCTCCTAGGTTCAGCCTCAAGGTATGGATCAGGGTTTGGGGTCCTCCTAAGTTGAGGGGAATTAGGATTCGCTCAGACCGTGACCATGGGTTTTTTCTGGGGTTCCTACCCGGACTTTTAAATGATCAAACCTATTGGCAAGATGGTCAATTCTATCATTGGTTGAATACGAGACTGAGTTAACTGGGTCATCTGGGTAGTTATCTGGGTAGTTATGTGGGTAGCCATTTGGGCCATTTGATCAGCTAGGGCTTTTATTTGAGATTGTAAATTTTTCATGAATTCAGACATTTGTGAAGGAGGGGGTGATATGAAACTCCTGATCTAGTGCTCATGCAAGACTCGATCAGACCGACTATAACTGACTAGACCTGGAGTCCAAACTAGATGCTCAATCAGGGTGGCAAACTAGCCTATAGTAATCCTGTACTCAGCCAACAAGTGTAAGGGGAGTGTTAGGTCCCTGATTGCCAATCCTAGACACCAATCAGAGATTGGCTAGGTAGGCGGACCAGCACACAAGCCCTTCGGGATTGAATCCCTAAACCACCGTTCTAGACACTGAGCACAAGGCACACACAGGTTAACTTGACACAGTGATCTAACCTAGCCCGGACCCGACCAGTTGGGTCCCTAGCCCACTAGGGCAAATTAAGTCTTATTAATTTTAGGTTAAGGCTTGGGACTGAATGCAAGGGATGTGTGTTTTTGGGCTAGGAGAGGTGATCAAATCCTCCCCCCATCTGATATAGCAAGAGTGCCCTTAAAAGTAATTATGCAATGATGGCAGGCAGATGAGGATGCAAATTAGGGTTTAGATATTTTTTTGGTATTTTTGGAGAATATGTATTTTTTTTTTGGTATTTTTTTAAATAGAAGAAAAACTTGCAAATCATGGCCTAATATACTGGAAATATACTAAAATTAAGATATGCAAAAACTCCTAAACAAAACCCTAAAACTTCCAAAACTTGTCTTGCTAAAAAAAATAGAGCCAAATATTTGTAGGCCCTATTTCGGCTTGCAGAAAATTACAGGCCATAATAAAATCTAAAAAAATTTTAGAATTACTGTGAATTATGATAAATCCAGGAACATAAATTTCAGAATTTTTAGAGTTTTAACAAGGAGAAATAATTAAGTAACAGAGTCTATATGGACTGAAAAATTGCAGAAAACAAGCCTAATCTAAGCTCTGATACCAAATGATGGGGAAACTAATATGGCATATTTTTTTCTATATTTTACATGTTGAGTTAGGTTATTAATTCCAAATTTCAGATCAAAATTATTTGTAGGAAATTTTTATTTATGAATTTGAAGATCAGCATGCAGATTAGGACCTAGAGAAAAGTAGCAAAGAAGGACTGCCGGGGCTGAGAAGCCTCGGTTAGGGCAAGTTCTCCTGCAATAAAACTACTGGAGGTAGAGTGGGTGTACCTGACAATGTCTATGAAGATCGCAGCGAAGGGGTCTCTCGTTCCTCGACGGATGCGGCCTGGAAAATCGAGCCAAAGACCCGCGGATACCCGGGTTTCTGCTCGGTGACCCGATTGAGGCTTGGCTGGAGTGTTTGGATTCGTAGGAACTCAGGGACCTGCAAACGACCTGTCAGGGGTTAGAAAGCTCACAAAGGAATAAGAAAATAATGGAAAAATAGCAAGGGAAGGCTTCTTTTGGAGTGGGCATCCAGGGATCTGAGATGCTTGTTGGCAGCAGGAAGATAATTGCAGCACTGGGAAGAAGAGAACTCTCGCAAACCCCTTATGCACACAGCAGGGTATCACACAACTCAATAGAAGAACTCAAGGTTTTCATTCATCAAAATTCTCCTCATACAAGAGGCTAGGGTCCCTTAAATAGACCCTTAACCTTGGGCTCCAAGTAAGGGTACATAAGTCTTTACATAAGAATCATTTTCCTCTTAAAACCTAGCTAGAAAATAAGGAAATATTAGGTAGAAAAATCCCTAAAAATTTTCTTGACTTGGTCAAGACTCCAAGGATGCCTAGGGGGGCGTGTTGGGCTTTTAGGAGCAGCAAAAGGCCGGCCCAAAGGGGCTCGGGTGCATGGGTTTTGGCCTCTGGAATCTGGGGTGGCCTGGTAGCCAGGTAGCAGGAATATTCCCTGGTATCTTGCTTCTTAGGGGCTTGGGCTTGGCACCTGGGCTTGATTTCTTTGGGCTAGGATGCAGATGGACCTTTGGAATCATGGATGCCCTTATCTATGAATATACTTTGGCATCTGGATGGGAATCTGGGCATCTGGAGGGCATCTACAACAAAATCAAGGTTTTCTGAATTTTCCTCCTGGGGTCTTCAAATCTTCAAGCTAGGTTGGACTTGGGCTATACTTTCATGTCTTCAATCTAGTTGGACTTGGTCTTCACTTGTATGATATAGTCTTGAGTCTTCAATATGCTTGGACAGGACTCAAAAAAATAAAATTAGCTCAACATGAGCTGACTAGCATTGGACTGAACTAGCTCAACATGAGCTGACAAGTACAGAACAGAAATAACAACTCAAAATACTCAAATAACAACTAAAATAGACTCAATGAGCTAAGCCCTTATTACAGATGGACTCATAAATTATTGATCAATTCACAGAGGATTGAAAGCTCTATCTTATTCTGGTGCCTCCGGTGTCCCTACCACACTTAATATATGTCTCTTATCTTCCATCAAAAATGGGTGCATAAGGTTCGGTGTTCCTAACGGGTCCCTTTCTGAGTCAACCAAGTATGGATATAGTCTCCTAGGGTTATGCTCGGGATCATGGTATAAGGTCCTCCTAGGCTCCTGGCATGGGTGAGGTTGGGGCCTATTAAATTTTGGATCAGGGGTCCAATTTTAATGTCTACGTTCTCAAGTCCATGGGCTCGGTCTCTAAACTAGGCAAAACCCTCATTCATATCCTGACTCAATTTGGTCTTACTTTCGGTAAGAGTTCTATTCATGGCCTCTAAATCAGGTTGGATTTGACCGGGTTGGTAGGGTACTCCATTCCGGGTGGACATGATGATGCAAGCAAGCACACCAAATGAGACTCGACTAAAATGACTACGGGCTAACTAGACCTAGAGCCCAAACTAGATGCCCAATCAGAGCGGCAAGCTAGCCTGTAGTAACTCGGGACTCAGCCAGGCAGGTGTAAGGGGAGTGTTTAGGTCCCTAATTGCCAATCCTAGACACCAATCAGTGATTGGCTAGGTTGGCGGACAGCACACAAGCCCTTCGGATAGAATCCCTAAACCACATTCTAGACATTGAGTACAAAGTACACATAGAGTAACTAGACAAACAGACTCAACACTAGCCTAGACCCGACCAATTGGTGTCCCTAGCCCACTAGGGCAAATTAGGTCTAATTAATTTTAAGATTAAAGGCTTAGGTTCGAATGCATGGGAGGTGGTTTGGGGCTAAGGAGAGGGTCTCAATCCTCCCCTTATGTTGTAACTTCGGTGCCCTTAAGATAGATTCAATTTATGCACACTCAAATAAAAAAATAGCTTGCAAAATATAAAAAGCAGAACAGCAGTAAAATGATCTCAGAAAATCTACAGAAATTAATAAATCATAAAAATTTATGTAAATTACATTTATTATAGTGGTTCTAGTAAAACAAGAATTACTTAATTTGGATTTTTTACAGGGAGAAAAAATTCGAATAACAGGATAGTTACTGGCAAAAAAATAGAACGTGTGTCCCGTTTACAATCACTGCCTAGAAGTTATAACCAGCGGAACCCCTACACAACCTAGGAACTCCCGTGGAATGGGAGGAGGTGGCTTGCGTCTCGCTTGTTCCTAGGACTGGATGGCCAGGGGAGTCTACTCCAGGCAGCAAAAGTAAAAATGAGCGAAAAAATAATCAAACAAGCAAGAACCTGGACAGAGCTCTGATACCAAAATTGATGCAGAACAAAAGAGATGATGCGATACAGAAGTAAATTAAGACTAATTCTTTTTTTTATATATATATTTTCAGAAGTTGGCTTTGACTCAAATGAAAGTTAAACTAAATGAAAGAAACTATATAATAATTGAAAGCACAATTCAAAGAAACTAGATTATCAGAGTAGTTCAGAAGTAAAGGATCGCTGGGGGTTGAGAAACTCCCGACCTAGGGTTTCGCTCTAAACTTTTAACAGGAAAGAACTAAAGAGAAGGGAAGGGTTATGTACCAAGCAGTGATCTTCATAGAGTTTGGTGGAAGGACTCTCTCGAGCAGATTGTTGGATCCTCGGATTCGGATATCTTCGAAAGGATCCTCCAATACTGGTCCTTTGGCAGAGTTGGCTCTCCTGAACTCAGGATCTTGGAAAGAAGAAGAAGAACAAGTTAAGGAAATAGATACTCAAAGAAAGGACTTACCAGATAAGAAGAACTTGAAAAATTGATGTTGCTGAAATCTAATTCTCCTGGATGCTGATCTGACTTCCTTTAGGATTTGCTCTGTCATTGAAGTAGCCGATCTAGACCTGGATGTTGGTGGTCGGCCTCTACTTGGAAGAGAGGGGCCGTGAGAAATGAGGTAGATTAGGGTTTGGATGATGGTGGAATGAAGAAGATGATGGCGACTAGGGTTTGGAATGAAGTGGCTAACTTAGGTTTTGGTAGGGTTTGGGGTTGGAGATCTCACACCTCCTCAAGGTTCCTAGGGATCCCGGATTTACTCCCTCACGGAGCTCAACACCTGAATACAAGTGCGGAAGAGAGAAAACACAAAGTTGCTCACACAGAAATTGATTTCATTCATCATTAAATTCAAGAGTTACATAGAGTTGAATATATAGACATAACAAAGAAATAAAATTTATACATTTTTCATGTGGGACTAATAGGACTAACCCACACTTTAGGCATCAAATTCTCTTCCCAAGACTCCTTCCATGAGTGGGCAGCCCAAAAACTCCAAGGAAAACATGAAAATCAGCTCCAAATGGAAGGTTTTGGGGGTGTCTCCTAGTATCTCTCCATGAATCAAGGATTTTTCCTTCATGGTTTGGCTCATTTGGACACCTCCTAGTCTTGCTCCACAAGTTTAGGCTTCTTCCTTTCATGGCTTTGACACTTTTGGAAACTTTTGGGAACCTCCTTTAATTCTCCCAAGACATGCTCTCTTCCCTTTATAACTTGGAATTTTTATGGAACATTGTGGGGCACCTCCTTGATCCTCTCTTCAAGAAAAATCTTGCCATCCTGGCTTGTGTTATCTAGAAAGAAATTGGCTCCTCCTTGGATTAGGTATCTTGATGGATTTCTCTCCCAAGTGGTGCCAGAAAAAAAGGAACTTACTTCTTGTAGTGTAGGGACCAAAGACACTGGATTGAGATGTGGCACCTCCTAGACTCTGGCTAGTGGCTGGGAGTGTGGCGCCCACTTGCTTGGGCTTTGGAGAGAAAAAAATGTGGCACCTGGACCTTGACTGACTGAAAAAAAAAAAGTGACACCAACCTGGAGAAGACCTAGACCACTACTAGGACTTGTACTGAGTCAACATGACTCAACAAAAATTTAAATTGCTGGGAAATACAGACTCAAGACTAAAATTGAGTTGACCAAGTCAACCCTTATTACAAAACCAGAAAACCCTAATTCTTCGGGCAAGGTCAATCAGAGATCCAGATGGAACCCTGAAGTCTTCTTCTGAGTATGGTGCCCGCACAGACATCATTTTATTCATGATCATGTTTTAAACAATGTTGTGGAACATGAATCTATACCTACTGAAGACCTACTAGCGGATTATTTCACTAAACCATTAAATCAAGATAGATTTGAAAAAATTAGAGGAGAATTAGGGTTATGTGAACCATTTTAAACCTATCTGACCTAAATTTTGAAAATTAAGAAAAAATTATCTAGAAATTTCAAACTTCTCTTTAGAGCATAGGGAAACTAGTTTAGACTCTAGAAACCCTTTGAAACTGAATTGACCCATTTTGGATTTTAGAATAGATTTTGCTTGAGCCGACTCGAGTTCTCAGAGCTCTATGCGAGCCGACTCGCAGGTCGGGCCGAAGCTTTTAAGTAGGGTTTCCTAGTTATTTATCATTGTATTTTCTAGATTTTAGCCATTTTATCTTGCTGCCTCCTCACCACATACTAGAAAACTCTCCCAAAAACCTTCTCAAACCTTTAATCCTTAGAGAATGGCGCCTCGCAAGGGGATGGCAAAGAAAGGAACAAGAGTTGTTCGACCATGGCTGTGGAAAGGAGGAGCAAGAGGCGATGGATACCTCGATTCCATAGAGGGGAAAAGTCGATTGAGCCAGAGGAAGTTGTTCCAGCACCCCAAACAATCATTCCAATGGGAAATCGACAAGTGTCACCCAGTAGGTGCATCGATTTCGATTTTCTAGATCAAGAATAGTTAAATATTGGTATGTGGCTTGAAAGACAGGGTTGGAAGGATTTTTGTAAATTAAATGTTCCAACTTACCCAAATTTGGTTAGACAATTCTTTGAAAACATGTCACTAGGAGCTTTTCATTTGGAAGGAACTGTGAAAGGGAAATTCAAAGAAATAAGTGAGCAAAAACATTCAAATTTGTTGAATATACCCAAAAGAAGGGGAATGCATTTTGTTATGAAGGAAAGAGTGAAGACTCTTAGACTCATCTGGGGAAGATCTAATATGAAGGGCATTATGCATGTAAGGCAAAATCAGCTCTCATTGGAAATGAGGCTGCACAACACATTAGCCAGATTTTCTTACCTAGGACAGGTAGATTCGATGGGATTAGCGAGAGAGATCTATATTCATGAGGTGCCTGATTGAGGGGGAGCCCCTAACCTTCCATTTATTATGATTTCTCAAATGAGAGAGGCTGGAGGTCGCATTGGTATGCTATTGAGCGTGAGTGTTATCAAAGAAAGAGGAAATATATACTTGGAGAGATATGAGAAGTAAGTTGAGATATAGGTACCTAGGTAGATCCTATGAGAAAGACTTTTAGACCAATGGTACCAATTGCGACAAGGTAATAGGCCTGTGTCTAAATATATCGAGGACTTCCAGTGGTATAACAGAAATGCAATACCATTGAGACCGAAGCTCATATCACATCGAGGTTTAGGGTTGGTTACACCCAGATATTTATAGGAAGCTATGCCTTGAAAAGACCAATAAGTTAGACTGAGCCTACCAAGAAGCCCAAGACTATGAGTGGTCTTAAGATATAACCAATCAAGTACTTTGGACTTAAAGCCAACCTCTACCAACTTGAGTCAAGTTTCGATTGATCCGACACCGTAGTGAACCAGACTTTTGTTTATCAATTCCCACTTGTGTCACCTCTTGACAGAAAGATAACACTAAGAAGGAGTTAGGCATGGCCATCCCAAAATTAGTTGACTGACCGAGCCGTGTTAAAGAGGAATCAAAGGAGAATAGATTAGAACCTTTCAATGAGATTCAGGAGAAATATATGAGCCTGACATAAGTTTGATAGATGAATATGAAGAAGAAGAATTTGAGTATATCTCTCCCGATAATTCAATTAACCAACTCCTACCTAATGGGGTCATTGAGGGGACCCCTGCCACTCAAGGAATTCAGGAGCTAACCCTAAGAGAAGACCCTTTTGAGGAAGTTCGGGAAGAGGAAATTACACTAAATGAAAGTTTAAGTGAGAATACCCCTAAACTCATTGAGGAATCCAAAGAAGACACCCCTGAGTCAAATCTGGGAGAAGTGTGAAGAAGGAAGGGGTTCACAAGAATTGCCATTGAGAAGGTCCAAGAATAAGAAAAAGACAGTAGCTTAGAGGACTTTCTAGATAAACATTCCAAAGACCTTCCTGATAACCTTCCACCTTCCAGGAGCACCCAGCCTATCCTAGAACATTCACTTGTAGTCCCTCATAGAGCAAATCATGAGGTTTGGATGAGTGCACCTATAGAACAATGTCATCATTTAAGGTCGTCCTGAATAACCAAGGTTTGTTCTTGTTTCTGATAAGCCACCTCAAAACTCTTATTCTTATTTCCTACCCTTTCTTGAATCTTCTCATGTTTCTAGAGCTATGGGATTATACTTTACTGAGATCTCTAGGTTGCAAGAATCCTTAGAACCTATTAGGTTTGCCACCTACTTCTGGAAGACCTTATGGCACCTACTAGGCATCCATAATAATTTTTTATGCTCTGCATGCCCTCCTCCGACCCAAGGTCAAACCTAGAGAGCCTTAATTTGTTAGGTTTGGACCTAGGGTTCCTTTGGAATAAAGTCCATTCTTTAAGAATGCGGTGTTAGTCTAGTTTAGTTTTTCTTGACCCTTTACTAGGCTTTGGCTCAGATTTGGTTTGATTGAGAGCACCAGGATTGGGATTTGTATTTTGTCCAGGGCTGAAATTGCATTCAATGTTTCTATCAAAAGGTCTATAGGCTAGAGTCCCTTTGAAATTGTTCATGGATACAAGACTCACACACCACTTGATCTGATTTCACTATTAGCCCACACACACAAGTCTCTTGATGCACTTGCTAGCATGTAAAGGACTTGCAAAAAGAAATTCATGCCAAAATAACTTTAAGTAATGAAACTTATAAGAAGTTGGCTGATTCTCAAAGACGAGTCAAAACTTTTGTTGAGAGAGACTATGTAATGATTAGGTAAGGCCTGAGCAGTTTTTTCCTGGAACCATTAGAAAGTTACATGCTAAAGGAGCTAGACCATTTAGAGTAGTGAAGAGAGTAGGATCCAATGCCTATGTGCTCGAGTTGCCGCCAGAACTAGGCAATAGCTCTACTTTCAACATTACAGACTTAGTAGAGTATAGGGAGCCAGCTATGATTCCTAGTAAGCCTTTGAAACCTAATCTGTTATTGAGAGTGATCCCGACCCTGTGTGTCCACCAACAAACTGGCCTGTGAGGAAAGAGCAGATTGAAAAGATCCTGGATGATCAGGTTATCTCTACTCGTAATCGAGGATACAAAAGATACCTGGTCCGCTGGCAAGGAAGGTCAGATTCTGATAACTCTTGGATCTCCCGAGAAGAATTACAAGAATTGGACCAAGACCTCTTGGAGAGATCCAGAGCCAGCTTGATCCATACTCGACAGGGTCGAGTTCCTCCCACCCGGGAGAATTGGTGCGGGCACCAGATTCAGAAGAAGACTCAGGGCTCCATCTGGATCTCTGATTGACCTTGCCCGAAGAATTAGGTTTTCTGGTTTGTAATAAGGGTGACTTGGTCAACTCAATTTTAGTCTTGAGTCTGTATTTCCCTGCAATTTAAATTTGTAGAGTCATGTTGACTTAGTACAAGTCCTAGTAGTGGTCTAGGTCTTCTCCATGTTGGTGCCACTTTTTTTTCAGTCAAGTCAAGGTCCAGGGTGCCACATTTTTTCTCCCAGGCCCAAGCAAGTGGGCGCCACACTCCCAGCCACATGCCAGAGTCCAGAAGGTGCCACATCTCCATCCAGTGTCTTTGGTCCCTACACCACAAGAAGTAAGTTCTTTTTTTCTTGCACCACTTGGGAGAGAAATCCATCAAGATACCTCAATCCAAGGAGGAGCCAATATCTTTCCAGATAAACCCAAGCCTGGATGGCAAGAATTTTTCTTGAAGAGAGGATCAAGGAGGTGCCCACAATGTTCCACAAAAAATCCAAGTTATAAAATGGAAGAGAGCATGTCTTGGGGAGGAATTCAAGGATGTTCCCAAAGTTTCCAAAAGTGCCAAAGCCATGAAAGGAAGAAGACTAAACTTGTGGAGCAAGACTAGGAGGTGTCCAAATGAGCCAAACCATGAAGGGAAAAATCCTTGATTCATGGAGAGATACTAGGAGACACCCCCATAAACCTGCCATTGGAGCTGATTTTCATGTTTTCTTAGGTTTTGGGCTGCCCATTCATGGAAGGAGTCTGGGAAGAGAATTTGATGCCTAAAGTGTGGGTTAGTCCTATTAGTCCCACATGGAAAATGTATAAAATTTTATTTCTTTGTTATGTCTATATATTCAACTCTATGTAACTCTTGAATTTAATGATGAATGAAATCAATTTCTGTGTGAGCAACTTTGTGTTTCTCTCTTCCGCACTTGTATTCAGGTGTTGAGCTCCATGAGGGAGTAAATCCGGGTTCCCTAGGAACCTTGAGGAGGTGTGAGATCTCTAACCCCAAAACCCTACCAAAATCCTAGGTTAGCCACTTCAATTCCAAACCCTAGCAGCCATCATCTTCTTCATTCCACCAATCATCCAAACCCTAATCTACCTCATCATCTCACGGCCCCTCTCTTCCAAGTAGAGGCCGACCACCAGCATCCAGGTCCAGATCGGCTACTTCGAATACAGAGCAAATCCCAGAGGAAGTCAGATCAGCATCCAGGAGAATCAGGATTTCAGCAACATCAATTTTTCAAGTTCTTCTTATCTGGTAAATCCTTTCTTTGAGTATCTGGTTCCTTAACTCATTCTTCTTCTTTCCCAGATCCTGAGTTCAGGAGAAGCCAACTCTGCCAAAGGACCAGTATTGGAGGATCCATTTCAAAGATATCCGAATCCGAGGATCCAATAATCTGCTCGAGAGAGTCCTTCCACCAAACTCTGTGAAGATCACTGCCTGGTATATAACCCTTCCCTTCTCTTTAGTTCTGTCCTGTTGAAAGTTCAGAGCGAAACCCTAGGTCTGGGAGTTTCTCAACCCCCAGCGATCCTTTACTTCTGAACTACTCTGATAATCTAGTTTCTTTGAATTGTGCTTTCAATTATTATATAGTTTCTTTAATTTAGTTTAACTTTTATTTGAGTCAAAGCCGACTTCTGAAAATATATATAAAAAAAAAGGAATTAGTCTTAATTTACATCCACATCGCATCATCTCTTTTGTTCTGCATCAATTTCGAATTTCAATGTGCTTTGTTCGTGAGTGCTGAATTGGATTTTTTGATTAATTAATATAACTAGTATTGTCTCATTTAATAGAAATTTTAGATTGGACACACCATAATCTTCTAGTTGTTGCTTGATCCATAATACTTGAGCACAACAGCTCCAACAGCTACATATTCTGCCTCAGCAGTATATAAAGCTACAGAGTTCTGTTTGCGATAGTGCCAAGAGATCAAGTTAACACCTAGAAATTGACAGGTGCCACATCTGCTCTTTCTATCTATTTTACATCCTCCATAATCAGCATCAGAATAACTAATTAATTTAGTGATGTGTGTTTAGAATACCACAAACCTACATTACAGGTACCTTTCAAGTATTTAATAATTATCTTAACATCTGTGATGTGTGATTCTTTAGGATTTGATTGAAAACGTGCACACATACAAATACTAAATAATATATCAGGTCTGCTAGCTGTTAAATAAAGTAATGATCCAATCATTCCTCGATACAGTTTTGATCAACATTTATGCCATTCTCATCTTTGTCAAGTCTATATGTAGGACTCATTGGTGTTCCATTTACCTTGCTTGATTCCATGCCAAACTTCTTGATTATTTCTTTAATGTACTTGGCTTGGTTGATCAGAATACCTTCTTTAGTTTATTTAATTTGAAGTCTAAGAAAGTAACTCAATTCGCCAATCAAGCTCATTTTGAATTCTCCCTACATTAGCTTAGCAAAATCTTGACACAAAGATTTATCAGTAGATCCAAAGATAATGTCATCAACATATATTTGAATAACTAGAATATCATTTTTCTTTCTTTGAATAAATAGTGTGGTGTCAACACTACCTATTACAAATTCATTTGCAATTAAAAATTTGCTTAGTCTACCATATCAGGCTCTAGGTGCCTGTTTTGGACCATACAAAGCTTTATTCAGTTTAAAAACATAATTTGAAAAAATATGATCAATAAAACCAGGAGGTTGCTCAACAAAAACTTCTTCAGATAAAAATCCATTCAAAAATGCACTATTTACATCCATTTGAAATAACTTGAAATTCATAAAACATGCATAAGCTAGTAGCAATTTAATGGCTTCAAATCTATCTACAGGTACATAAGTTTCATCAAAATATATTCCTTCTTCTTGATTATATCTTTGTGCAACCAATCTAGCCTTATTTCTAATTTTATTTCCATCTTCATCTAGTTTATTTCTGTAAACCCACTTAGTGCCTATAACAAGATGATCATTGTGTCTTCTACTAAGGTCCAGACATTATTTCTTCTAAATGGTTTAATTCATCATGCATTGCTAACATCCAATTAGGATCAGTTTCGACTTCTTCTATATTATGAGGTTCTACATGAGAAATAAAAACAATTAAATCATGTGCAGATCTAGTTTTAACACCTTGAGATGGGTCTCCTATAATTAATTACATAGGGTGTGTTTGTACATACCTCCATTCTTTAGGTATATCATTATGTTTTTTACTCACCTCTTCTTCATGTGGTTCACTTGATTGTATGTCCTTGAGGGTCAAGTCTTTCATTCCATGCTCTAGTGTACCTCCGTCATCATCAGCAAAATCTTACTTTCTCGAAGATGAATGTTAGATTCATTGAAAACAACATAAACAGATTCTTCAATGGTCAAAGTTCTTTTATTAAAAACTTGATAGGCTTTACTAATTAAAGAATATCCAAGAAAAATAGTCTCATCGAATTTTGCATCAAATTTACCAAGATTGTCTTTTCCATTGTTGAGAATAAAACATTTACATCCGAAAACATGAAAATATTTGATATTTGGTTTTCTATTATTCCAAAGCTCATAGGGGGTTTTTCTGATAATAGGTCTAATCAAAACTCTGTTTAAAATATAACATACGGTATTAACAGCTTCTGCCAAAAGTATTATGGAAGATTTCCTTCATAAAGCATTGTTTTGGACATTTCTTCCAAAGTACGATTCTTTCTTTCTATAACACCATTTAGCTATGGTGTTCTAGGTACAGAAAAGTTATGATCAATACGTGCTTTGTGCAAAAATGATCAAAATACTGGTTTTCAAATTCGGTGCCATATTCACTACGAATTGAAATAACATATAAGTTTTTCAAATTTGTAACTCTTTTGTAAAACTTTTTGAATACATTAAAAGTATCATCCTTATGTGCAAAAACAAAATCCATGTGTATCTTGAAAAATCATTTACAATCACAAGTTCATATTTTATACCACCTAGGCTGGTAGACCTAATAGGTCCAAATAGGTCCATGTGATGTAGCTCTAAGGGTCTAGATATTGAAACTATGTTTTTGGATTTAAAACTCCCCCTCACTTGTTTTCCTAACTGACATGCATCACAAACATAATCAAAATTGACTTTAATCTTCGGCAAACCATTGACCAAGTCCTTTAAAATCAATTTAGCTATTGTATCCATACTAGCATGACCAAGTCGCCTATGCCATAGTAAACTTGATTCCTTGCTCTTGTCATTCATTGCTACAAGACTTGTATTACTTGACATGGCTAGATCATTAAGATCTACCATATAAATGTTACCAAGTCTATGTCCAATGAATTTAGTACTAGAGTCAAGTGGATCAACTGCTATACACATTGATGACTTGAAGAATACATTATAACCAATGTCACATAGCTGACTAATACTCAAAAGATTATGCTTTAATTTTTCTGCCAGTAATACATTTTCAATAAATGTAGGAGTAATTTTGATTTTACCAATACCGATTATCCTTCCTTTTTTATTGTCACCAAATGTTACCATTCCACCATCCTTCTATTCCAGGGTGAAGAATTGATTAGCATCACCCATCATGTGTCTTGAACAGCAGCTATCTAAATATCATCTTTTCTTTATGCCTGTTGCTGCAAGACATTCTTGCAAAACAATCATTTAATAGATTTAGGTACCCAAGCTCTCTTGGGTCCTTGCAAGTTAGTGAAAATGGTTCCTTTTGGAATCCAAACTTTTTTAATTTTCCTTTTGTCTTTGTGTTTCAAATGACATTCAAAAGATTTATGACCGATGTTATTACGTGCATAGCATACAATCCTTGAATTTGAATAAAAACTACGAGATGATGCAAATTTAGGTCTAACATGTTTAGAACTAATAAATTTAGGTGCATATGAAGTAGAGGCAGAAAATGTGTTTGAAATAGATCCTTTATAACCAATTCCAAATCTATTATTTGTTTCTTTTTGATCATTTAAAATTAACTCATGTTTGTTAAAACTTAGGATTAATTTTTCAACTAATGGTTTTAATTTTTGAACTTTCTTTATATTATCATTTTTATTTTACAAATTCTTATTTTTTTCAAAAAGCTCATCTTTTTCAACTTGAATAATCTTGAGTCTTTCACAATCCAAATTTAGTTCTCTTTGTAAGATTTTGTTTCTTTCACAAGATTCATTTTTGTCATTTTCAACTACATCACATTTATTTTTTAAATCTCTCAATTTTAAACCAGCTTTTTTATATTCTATCCATAATTCGTAAAATGCATTATGTAATTCATCATAAGTGAATTCTAAATTAGGTTCAGAAGTACTTACCTCATCCTCCAAACCCATAAGACCAATTTGTGCTATTTTTGTTGTCTCTTCATCCTCTTCAGTAGAAGTAGTTTCATCACTATCACTCCAAGCAGCTAGCATTGCCTTGTTCTTCTTTCTAGGGAATATCTTTTTCTTTCCTTCAAGGTAATAGGGTGGATGTGTCCTAGTCTCTTGCATCCATAGCAGATAGGTACTTGATCTTTATCTTTCTCTTTATTTTTTCTTTATCTTTTTGTTTTCTTTTCCAAAGTCACCTTTTCTGTAATGCTTTCTCCATATGTTGTTTTTATTCTGTCCATAAACTTTTTGAATTTCCTCATGACTAGGGCAATTTCCTCACTTCCAAGATCATCATCATCCGATGAATCAGATTCTTCATTCTTATTTTCCTCAATTATTTTAAATGCAATGGCTTTCTTTCTTTTTGTATCTTCTTCTGTCCTTTGTTGCATAGCCAATTCATGTGTGATTAAGGATCCAAGTAGTTCATCCAGTGGTAGTGTATTTAGATCCTTTGCTTCTTGAATTGCTGTCACTTTGGCTTCCCACTTATCTGGCAAAGATCTTAAAACTTTTTGGACAAGATCAGCATTAGAATAAGTTCTACCCAGACTTTTGAGACCATTTATAATATCAGTAATGCGAGTATAAATAGTAGATATAGTCTCACTAGGATCCATCTTGAACAACTCATAATTATGTACAAGTAGATTGATTTTTGATGTCTTAACTTGAGAAGTGCCTTCGTGTGTGATTTCTAATTTGTCCCAAATTTCTTTAGCAGAATTGCAAGTTGAAATTCTGTTAAACTCATTTGGATCCAAAGCACAATACAATAGGTTCATTGCTTTGGCATTAATTCAGCTAATTTCATATCATTCTAGTCCCAATCCTCTTCTGGTTTGGGAACATCTACATCATTAACTTTAATTGTGGGTGTGTGAGTTCCTTTCATGATGATTTTCCATAAGTGAAAGTCTATGGCTTGAATGTATATCTTCATTCTTGCATTCCAATAAGTGTAATTAATTTCGGTGAAAAGTGGTGGTATATTTGTGGATTGACCTTCGGCCAATGAAGTGCTCATGAGATGTGCCATATGTCATTATTCTAACTAACTTTCAGAGACTCTGCTCTGATACCACATATTGCCGAGGTGGCTTTCCAAGAGGGGGGTGAATTGGGATTAAAAAACTTTTACAAGTATGTGCACTTTGAAATTCTTTTAGTGTAGAAGTGAAGTGTGCAAAGCGAAAGTAAATAAATTAAGCAATCAAGCAATGAAAGCACAATCACAAACACCAAGAGATAGAGTTATTCAGAGCAACTGGCTCCTACATCCACTACCCAATTACCACTTGGGATTTCCACTATATCCCCTAACCGGAATACAGCCGGATTGTTTTACTATGCTCACAATCCAGACCTATACACTTTGGTTTTATCGGGATCACCAAAGAAACCCTAACACCCTTTGGTTTTACACGGGATCACCAAAGAAAACCCAAACACTTTTTTTAAACGGGAAAACCAAGAACCCAAACTTAGGTTTTACAAGGTTCACCTAAAAACCTTTAACTCTCTCTTAAGATACACCCCTTGCTATTCTAAGAGAGAAAACAAAGATATAGAATATATAACAAGCAACTACAACAAACCAAGTTTGTTTTGGTGTTCGATGAAGATCAAAATGAAGTCAAGCTTTGAGTGCTCTACAATGCTCTTCAATGCTGCTTCTTCCCTTCTTCAATGAGTGGATTCAATGATTGAGTGGAGTTGGTGAAGCTTTGAATCCATCTTAATGCTCTTTGAGATAGGTAGAAGAATAACTTGAAAGCTCTTTGTTCTCTCAAGAAAATTCAGCAATAAATCTCAATTAATTGTTTAATCCTTCAAAAATAATTCCCTTTATAGTTTTCCATGTCATATGGCCGTTGTAGGGCCTTGGGATTCGTGAAATGGCCATTGGAGATGATTTGGAATTCAACTTTCAATTTCAGCAACTAGCCGTTGAAGTGCAGACAACGGCTCTACGAGCTGGCTCTAGCTATAGGAGTTGGCTCGAAGTCTCAGACAGGCCAAAAACAAACTTCTGTGCATCAACGGCCAGTGACTGAGAGCAGCATTAAGGTACGACATTAACTCCCTCCACTTCGACCCCATCAAGGAGTGATCATCTCCCGCGAGATGCCGACGTGACTGAGAGCAACGGTAAATGGTGGCCCTCCTCTGCCTCTTTCTCCTTCGCACGGTGGTTCTCCTAGCCTTTTTCTAGCTGTTGATGGAGGAGGTCCTGGTGACGGAAGTCCAATCCCATGGGCGGATGATCATTCCCTTCGCCGAGTGCTTCTCTCGCTGCCGCGGCGACGGATCCTACCCCACCAGATCGCCTCCCACCACCACCACCAACCATGGAAAACGCACCACTCGGTTCCTCCAGCCTGCCAAATCCTTCATCTCCCCTACTGGAACCATCGGATCCCCTACGACCGTGACTCCGCGACCACCGTCCGTGCCGCCATTCCTTCGGGCTGCCGCCATTCACCGAAGCAGGGCCGCGCCGCCACCCCCCTCGGGCTGCCATCCTCATACCCAGCCCCATTGCCGACGAAGCCCACCGATGAAGCCTCTGTTTCTTGGTTTGTGAAGAACTCACGGGAAGCCGCACAACGTGAATGCATACCTTGCATTCGTTCGCTGACTTCAAGCATGGAAGAAAAAAAATAGTGAAAAAAAAGAAAAAGAAAAGAAAAGAAAAGGAGAGAGAAAATTAGTGGAAAAAAATCAAAAAAAAAGAAAAAAAAGAAAGAAAGGTAAAAAAAAAATTGAAACTAGCACTTTTGTTTTGATTTGGTTAGTTCTGGTTCCGTCAAACCCCGCTGAGCTTGACTCGACAGAGTCAAGTTCTCCCCACCATAGGGGAATGATGGGGACCCGAAAACCTATTTTATATTATTTTTTTGAGACCATTAGTCCTGTGTCACTTTAGTCAAAGTGAGCCACTTGAGTCCTGTAATAAAGTGGGACAACTGAGTCAGTTAAGTCGACTTAGTCAGGTCTAGTCATTTTAGTTCAGTCAAGAGTCCAGTTAAGTTGTTCAAGTCAAGAGGAGAGTCATTAGCAGCGAGGAGATTCACTAGACCCCTCCAACCAAAGTCAGCCTTCAAGCACCTGGACCCTTTCATGCCGCCAAGCCCGCAAGAGAGAGCTCCAGTCCAAGACAGGCCCACCGTTGACCGGTCCACCAGGGTTTCTTGGCCCACAGTTAAGGTTTCTTAGCTCTCAAGTAATGTACCCTGGGGTGAATTTATAAATACTGCCCCTCTTCTCTTGTATTAAATATCTTTTTTCTTATGAATACAAACAAAATATTATTTTGATCTGAGTTTTGAGTTTTCTTCGGATTGGAGTGGGTGTGATGCACTGGTTCCCTGTTCTTGAGTGCAAGCCCTAATCCCCTGGTGACTTCTATGCTCGCCATCAATCCTTCCCTCGCTTTGTCCCGCATCAACTTGGTAGCAGAGCTAAAGGATTATAGTTTTGATTTTCCGCCCGCTCCAATTCTTTCCTCGTGTTTAGATCTCCTGTGCAAGATTTCTCGAACCTCAGTCAGCAGCCGAGGTCCATCAATGCCCTGCACCCGAGCCCCTCTCTTCTCTGCTGCCCGCGAAGCCTGTATCCAGCACAACATCTGATCAAGTCCCCCCTCCTCCATCTTGTCTGGCCCGTGACCCTCCCCAACGCCCCATCGGCATTGTCTGTTTCTGAAACCACCGCCAGTAGCCGACGGCCCATCAACGTCCAGTGACTGAGAGTAGCGTAGAGGTATGACCTTAACTCCCTCCGCTTCGACCCCATCAAGGAGTCGATCGTCTCCCGCGAGATGCCGGCGCGACTGAGAGTAGAGATAGATGGTGGCCCTCCTCTGCCTCTTTCTCATCCGCGCGGTGTCACTCCTAGCCTCCTTCTGGCCATTGATGGCGGAGGTCCTAGTGATGGAAGTCCGATCCCACGTGCGGACGATCATTCCTTTCGCCAAGTGCTTCTCTCGCTACCATGGCGACGGATCCTCCCCGCCCATATCCGAACGACATCTCCACCGGATCGCCTCTGCTCCACCACCAACCGTGTCCAATTCACCACCCGGTTCCTCCGGCATGCCAAATCCTTCATCTCCCCTACTGGAACTGTTGGATCACCTATGGCCATGACTCCCACGACCACCATCCGGGCTGCTGCCATTCACCGGAGCAAGGCCGCGCTGCCATACCCCCGGGCTGCGCCATTCACCGGAGCAAGGCCGCGCTGCCATCCCCCCCGGGCCGCCATCCTCATCCCAGCCCCGTTGCGGACGAAGCCCGCCGGCGAAGCCTTTGTTTCTTGGTTTATGAAGAACTCGCAGGAAGCCGCATGAACGTGAATGCATACCCAGCATTCGTTCGCCGACTTCAAGCATGGAAGGAAAAAAAACAGTGAAAAAAATTAAAAGAAAAGAAAATAAAATGAGAGAGAAAATTAGTGAAAAAAAAATCAAAATAAAAGAAAAAGAAAGAAAGGTGAAAAAAAAAAAATTGAAAGTAGCACTTTTGTTTTGATTTGGTTAGTTCCGGTTTCGTCAAACCCCGCTGAGCTTGACTCGATGGAGTCGAGTTCTCCCCACCATAGGGAAATGATGGGGACCCGAAAACCTATTTTATTTTATTTTATTTGAGTCCATTAGTCCTGTGTCACTTTAGTCAAAGTGAGCCACTTGAGTCCTATAATAAAGTGGGACAACTGAGTCAGTTGAGTCCACTTAGTCAGGTCTAGTCATTTTAGTTCAGTCAAGAGTCCAGTTAAGTTGTTCAAGTCAAGAGTAAAGTCATCAGCAGCTAGGAGATTCACTAGACCCCTCCAACTAGAGCCGGCCTTCATGCACCTGGACCCTTTCATGCCGCCAAGCCCGCAAGAGAGAGCTCCAGTCCAAGACAGGCCCACTGTTAACCGGTCCACCAGGGTTTCTTGGCCCACAAGTTAGGGTTTCTTAGCCCTCAAGTAATGTACCCTAGGGTGAATCTATAAATACCGCCCCTCCCCACTTGTATTAAACATCTTTTTTTTTTTGAATACAAACAAAATATTATTTTGATCTGAGTTTTGAGTTTTCTCTGGATTGGAGTGGGTGTGACGCCCTGGTTTCCTGTTCTTGAGTGCAAGCCCTAATCCCCTGGTGACTTCTATGCTCGCCAGCGATCCTTCCCTCGCTTTGTCCCGCATCAACTTGGTATCAGAGCAAGAGGATCAGGGTTTTGTTTTTCCTCCCGCTCCAAATCTTTCCTCGTGTCCAGATCTCCTGTGCAAGATTTCTCGAACCTCAGTCAACCGCTGAGGTCCATCAACACCCTGCAACCGAGCCCCTCTCTTCTCTGCTTCCTGCGAAGCCCGTCTCCAGCACAGCCTCCGATCAAGTCCCCCCCTCCTCCATCTATGGCCCGTGACCCTCCCCAATGCCCCACCGATGTCGTCCATTTGTGAAACCACCGCCAGCAGCCTACGTCTCATCAACGGCCAGCGATTGAGAGCAGCATAGAGGTACGACCTTAACTCCCTCCGCTTCGACCCCATCAAGGAGTCGATCGTCTCCCATGAGATGCCGGCATGACTAAGAGCAGCGGTCGATGGTGGCCTTACTCCGCCTCTTTCTCCTCTGCGCGGTGGCGCACCTAGCCTCCTTCCAGCCATTGATGGCGGAGGTCCTGGTGATGGAATTCCGATCCCACGAGCGGACGATCATTCCCTTCGTCGAGTGCTTCTCCCATTACCGCGGCGACGGATCCTCCCCGCCCAGATCCGAACGACATCTCCACCGGATAGCCTCCCCTCCACCACCGACCATGGCCAATGCACCACCCGGTTCCTCCGGCCTATCAAATCCTTCATCTCCCCTACTGGAACCATCAGATCCCCTATGGCCGTGACTCCCGCGACCACGTCCACGCCGCCATTGCCCCGGGCTACCGCCATTCACAGGATCAGGGCCGCGCCGCCATTTCCCCTGGGCCGCCATCCTCATCCCTAGCCCTGCTGCCGACGAAGCCCGCCGGCGAAGCCTCTGTTTCTTGGTTTGTGAAGAACTCGTAGGAAGCCGCACGAACGTGAATGCATACCCTGCATTCGTTCACCGACTTCAAGCATGGAAGGAAAAAAAAACAATGAAAAAAATGAAAAAGAAAAGAAAAGAAAAGGAGAGTGAAAATCAGTGGAGAAAAAATCAAAAAAAAAAGAAAAAAGAAAGAAAGGTGAAAAAAAAAATTGAAACTAGCACTTTTGTTTTGATTTGGTTAGTTCCGGTTCCGTCAAGCCCCGCTGAGCTTGACTCGACGGAGTCGAGTTCTCCCCACCACAGGAAATGATGGGGACCCAAAAACCTATTTTATTTTATTTTATTTGAGTCCATTAGTCCTGTGTCACTTAAGTCAAAGTGTGCCACTTGAGTCCTGTAATAAAGTGGGACAACTGAGTCAATTGAGTCCACTTAGTCTGGTCTAGTCGTTTTAGTTCAGTCAAGAGTCTAGTTAAGTTGTTCAAGTCAAGAGGAGAGTCATCAGCAGCCAGGAGATTCACTATACCCCTCCAACCAGAGCTGGCCTTCATGCACCTGGACCCTTTCATGCCACCAAGCCCGCAAGAGAGAGCTCCAGTCCAAGAAAAGCCCACTGTTGACCGGTCCACCAGGATTTCTTGGCCCACAAGTTAGGGTTTCTTAGCCCTCAAGTAATGTACCCTGGGATGAATCTATAAATACCGCCCCTCCCCTCTTGTATTAAACATCTTTTTTCTTTTGAATACAAACAAAATATTATTTTGATATGAGTTTTGAGTTTTCTCCAGATTGGAGTGGGTGTGACTCCCTGGTTCCCTGTTCTTGAGTGCAAGCCCTAATCTCGTGGTGACTTCTACGCTCACCAACAATCCTTCCCTCGCTTTGTCCCGCATCATAGAGTCTGCTCTTGATCTTGGAGTCGGCTCTAGTTCTCAGAACATCAAAAAATTACTTCTGGAAGAGTCGGATCTTGAACTGGGAGTCGGCTGTTGGTTCTGAAACTTTGATTCTTCCTCCGTGCCGTGCCATTTTGAGTCGGCTCTTACAAGTATTTAAAAAATTTGCTTCAAGCTTCCCAAAAACTTCAACATTGAATCTACTAGAAGCTAATCTAGATACTTTATCAAATTTTTACAATTTTAAGCCCATTTTTACATGATTACAGCATTCATAAGTTAGGGCTTTTACAAACTCAATTGAATTACCCTTAAGTAAATTTGAAAACCATTTTAAACAAAGGTAATCAATTCCTGCAAAACATCTTAAATAATTTGAGAAGAGTTAGTATCAAATACATGCTCCAATATTTTGTGATCATCAAAATCATTCTAGGGGTCAACACCTGGGCCAAACCCGAGTTCCCGAGCGAGGCCCAAGCCAAAGAGCAGTCCCATTTTGGAAGAAACATATACTCCTCTCCTCACCCTGAGGTCAAAGATTTTCACGGAGATTGATGGTGAGCGCTACCTACATCGCCTTCCCATACTAGGGTCGTCCGATGGCGCGACAAGATAAAATATTACTGGTTCCACGTGACCATGGCCATGACATCGAGGAATGTCATCACCTCAAAAAAGAAATAGAAGATCTGATAAGGAGGGGCTACCTCGGAAAGTTTATGGGAGGCATGACCCCAGCAGAGCCTCAAGTGCTTGTGGCCTTTCTTCCTGTCCCTGCAGTTGACAATCGACCCATCGAGAAGCCCATGCATATGATTTGTTGGGGGACAAACTCTCCCCAGACTAGGAAGCTCCCTATGGAGTAGTCAAGACCCTTCCCCTGGAGCCTACTACATCGCCGAACTTGACAACGCCTAGTTCGCACGGGCCTGGAATGATAAAAGTCTAAGGACATATCACTAATAATGTAAGGCTCCCTCCTTTCAATATAAGATTCATTTTAGTAAAACATTGTCTTTGCCTTGCAAGAAAACCATCGCCCGACCCCAGGCCTGGCGATTCAAGCCGGGAAACTCCTGAAGCCCCCACCTACTACCGTGCTCATAGTTTGGAGATGTTAGTGGGATGCTCCATAAGTGTCACCATCTATCGCCTAACTCACAGTTTGGCACCTCGAGACTAAAAACATACGAAGCCCATCACCTTAAGCCCAAAAACTTACGAGGCCTGGCACCTTAAGCCAAGAAACTTATGAAGCCCGGCACCTCAAGCATGAAAGCTTACCATGACTGACACCTCAAGCCCAAAAAATTACAAAGCCCAGCACCTTAAGCCTGGAAACTTGCCAAGCCCAGAAACATACAAAGCCTAACACCTCAAGCCCCGAAACTTATGAAGCCCAGCACCTCAAGCCCGAAAGCTTATGAAGACCGGCACCTTAAGCCTGGAAACTTATGAAGCCCAGCACCTCAAGCCTGGAAACTTTCAGAGCTCGACACCTTAAGCGCGTATACCTAGAAGCCTGGCACATTAAGCCCAGAAACTTACGAAGCCCGGCACCTCATGCCCAGAAACTTACGAAGCTTGGCACCTCAAGCCGGGAGTCTCAGCACTCGATACCAAAGCTAGGAAATTCCTGAAGCCCCTCACCTGCTGCCATCCTCATAGTCCAGAGATGCCAGCAGGATACCCCAGAAGATCTATCATCTACCGCCTGACTCACAGCTTGGCACCTCTGGCTGAGAAACTCTTGAAGCCCCACACCTGCTACCATCCTCATAGTCCGAAGATGTCAGCGGGATAACCCAAAAGTTTCACCATTAGCTGCCTGACTCACAACTCGGCACTTCAAGCTGGGAAACACTTGAAACCCCACACCTACTGCTGTCCTCACTGTCCGAAGATGCCAGTGGGACACCCCAGAAGTTTCACCATCTACCGCCTGATTCATAGCTCGGCACCTAAAGCCAGGAAACTCTTGAAGCCCCGCACCTACTACCATCCTCACAGTCTAGAGACTGGACACTCTAGAAGTTCCACCATCTACCGCCTGACTCACAGCTCGGCACCTCAAGCTGGAAAACTCCTAAAGCCCCACACTTGTTGCAATCCTCACAGTCCGGAGATGTCAGTGGGACACTTTAGAAATTTCACCATTTACTGCCTGACTCACAGCTCAGCACCTAAAGCTGGAAAACTCAAGAAGCCCAGCATTCAACCCACTGGACCCCCAGTTCGGTGATGGCAAAGCAGGGCACTCCTGAAGGCCCATACTCAGCCAGCCAGACTTAGCACCAGTGAAGACAATTTCGAGACCTCTCAAGTGAGGTGCCCCAACTTGGCGGTCTCCCAGGGCCGCTCAGGCCCTCTAAAGCCATCTGCCAGCTCTTGGCTTGACTGGAGAGTTCCCAAGACAAGCAACTGCTAAAGAGGTTCGAGGTAATCATAAAATTAAGAACTCAGTGAAGCAAAAAGGATGTCATTGATATTGCATGAAAATGATACATCATCAACAGACCCCTGACAGGTCAAGTAGTCCCAAAATAGAAAGGAAGATTCGAGAAGGAAATCGGAGCCTATCCCTCTATTGGCTCCTTCTCGGGATGACGAGTAGGCATGTCGGCACCCCCTGGGGCCTCTGCAATTCCTGCCGGGGGCACTTCCTGTTGGGTTTCAAGGAGATCATTATGCAACTTAGTAAGACTAAATTATAAGAGTTCATGCATAAATATAACACTTTATCAGTTAGAAACCGTAATTCCCAAGATCCCTTATTCGATTACAACTAATATGTCATAAAAGAAGGTTAATGAAACATACCTGGAGCATTATATTCCACTTCTTTCACTAGACTCACAAGTGTAAGTCCTCCAACCACACAAGATTTGAAACAAGGAAGAACTCCTTCTTGAAGTTGCTTGCCCGGGTAGGACTCTTTCGGCAGCCTTTTAGACTTGGCCTTTATAGGACTCACTATCCCACTATAGGACTCTTTGGAAACTCTTCTAAACCACTCTTTGTTTTAAGACAACCCTCCTTTAGGATCCCATAGTCTTATGTCCTAAAACAAAGCCTTGTCCTAATAGAAAAGACATTGTCTTAACAAGACAAGTCCTGTCTTAAAGAAAGGAAGAGGGAGAGAGAAAAACTCAGATTGATAATACGGTAGAATCTATACTCCTATTTTAGATGACTGAATGAATAATCATCTCATTTCACCGTACACCCTTTAAACAGTTGCTTAAGGGGCTTGAAACACATCCCAAAATCTCTTATCAGATATGTTTCTTCATATCTGATAAGACTCTTTAGGATTCAGGAGTCTTATCTGACATCTCTTCATGTCCAAATCAAACCTTCTCATGCCACATGGCATGTACCAATCTCTAGAAGAGCCAAGAGGCATCTTCTCATTTCCCAAAAGTTGGAGAAAACCAAAGAGATCTGAAAGCAAAAGGACTCTGCTTCAAACCGTGTGCTCTCTCATGAAAAGTTGCAACCTTTCATGTGCGCCATTCATCCTTTCCTTCTTCACACCAATTCAAAAATCATTGACTAGTCAAACCCTTCATGAAAGGGCATGGAGATAAAGATAAAGATTAGAAGAAGTCCAATCAACAGAAGAAACTCATCTGCAGAAGGACTCTTGGTCCTTTCTGCGTGCCAAATTAAGATTCGCTTCTATTCACAATTCGGTCAACCTTTTTCCATGCCATATGCTACCTTTGACAAAGTGAAAGTATATATAATATGGGTATCAAATGAAAGGGTATTAAATAAGCTTTATGACCATATATAAATTTTTCGATCAGAAAACTATAGACACTTCTAGGCCCTTTTGAATGCCAACATGTCATTTAGGTACCAAGAGTCCTATGCCTTAGGGACTCATCATAATTCCGAGATAAAACCTCCAAAAAATATCAGATAAAATATGATAAATTTATCCTACATATAACATAACCCAATTTAGGTCATCCATAAATTGGGTATTCCATTTAGCAAGCAACCGGACCAAATCCAATTGGGTTTAGGAATTAGGTTAGCCTACACATGCTAGTGTGTCACCTAGCTAACCAATTAGGATCCTATGACCCTAATAAAATCTTGAATGACTTCCTTGTCCCATTCTCTAGTTTGTGTGATCCATTGAGTTCTACATCTAGCCAGGAGTAGGTTTAGGTTTGATCCTATTCGATCCAATCGAACCCGATTGACCTAATTAGGTAAAACTAGCTCTTCTAATTATCCAATTCAAACCATCCATCGAATTGACTCATGAAACCAATCCAATTGGTTCATGAATACCTACAAGACAAGATTGATATCTAGCAATGTGGCATGCCTACCCGAAAGATGAGGAATTTGGTGAAAATTATCAAAATACCCTTCAGTAGTAAGTTACCGTGCAATTCAATCTTTCGATCTCCCATTATCCCGATTAAGTGATAGGTATGGATAGATGTCAAACCCTAACACTTAATCATATTGAATCTCAACTCGATAGTGAGGACTCACTGATGACTGATTAGATTTCACTAATCTCATCCTGCTTTGATCAAAGGCTCCTTAAGTCACTCATCGAAGAGATTGCATAGGATAAAAATTCCTCTTACTTGGAATGTTCGATTCCTTGTTGGTCCACTCATATCCTCCATACACCTTCCACCATACCCAGAACACCCTGTACATGTCATAATGGCATAACCATGGTGACCTCAGGTCTAAAGATCACATGCACAACTCCTACTCATGGATCTATCTTTTGACAAGTAATAAGACTTCCATAAGATAGTCTCGGTATGGATCAGTTCAGTGTACTGATACCCTGATGAGCACCCTTATCCTTGTATTAGTGTCTCTACACAAGTGGTTGTGAGACCAACCACTCTTATCATCTGAGCATACATAGGATAAGCTAGTCTTACCGGATTCATTGATCCCCGAATCAATGGTCCAATGACTAGGAACATTTTAGATTAGGGTTTATAGAAAATTAGGTATCACTATTATGAACTTCATCAAAACACTAATTCCATTGCTCTAATCTATGGGGTTCATCATGATCATAAATAAGACACAACAGTATATGATGAAAAATAGATGCCTTTATTAATATATTATGTCATACAAGAGTTGGAAGAATACAAAAAAAAAAGGCCCTTACAGTGATCGGCTCTTTGGGCACTTTTCTTTCAAACTCCCACTTGCACTAAAGCCAATCGCCCTTGTACTTTATACCCATACCATCCAAGTGGCGATCTAACTATTGCTTAGGTAATGATTTAGTGAATGGGTCTGCTATATTGTTCTTTGTATCTACTCGATTGATGACAACATCTTATCTTTCTATTATCTTTCGAACGAGGTGGAACCGTCTTAGAATGTGCTTGGACTTGTGAAGAGACCTTGGTTCCTCGGCTTGTGCAATAGCTCCAGTGTTATCATAGTACAATGGCACTGGCTATTGTATATCTGGAACCATGTCCAATTCCCTGATGAATTTCTTCATCCAGACAGCTTCCTTTGCTGCTTCACTTGCAACTATGTATTCTGTCTCAGTGACTGAGTCAGCTACTGTTGGCTGTTTTGTACTTTTCCAACTCACTGCACACCATTTAGAGTGAAGACATACCCTGACATGGATTGCTATCATTTGGATCTGATTGAAAACTTGAATTTGTATAGCCTTCTAATTTCAACTCAGATCCTCCATATGCTAGAAAAATATCTTTAGTCCTTTTAAGGTACTTAAGAATATTTTTCATAGCTTTCTAGTGATCTTCTCCTAGATCTGCCTGAAATCTGCTCACTATGCCTAAGGCATAAGCAACATCAGGTCTGGTATATAACATAGCATACATAATTGATCCTACAGCCAAAGCATAAGGAATCTTCGTCATCCTCTCTCTTTCTTTCGATGTCTTAGGAGACATATTTTTATAGAGATGTATGCCTTGACTCATTGGCAAGTAACCTTTCTTACTTCCAGCCATGTTGAATCTCTTCAATACTAAGTCAATGTACCTGGATTGGGACAAGCCTAGCATCCTCTTGATTTATCTTTATAGATCCTTATACCCAGTATATAGGATGCTTTTCACAAATCCTTCATGGAAAACTTTGATGATAGCCAAGTCTTAACCGATTGCAACATTGGGATATCATTCCCAATGATCAGTATGTCATCCACACACAAAACCAAGAAAATAAGTGCACTTCTACTTGTCTTCTTTACACACATGGTTCATCCACATTTTTGACAAATTCAAATCCTTTAATTGTTTCATCAAAACGGATGTTCCAACTCCTCGATGCTTGCATAAGTCCATAAATAGACTTCTTTAATTTGCATAACTGATTTGGTCTCCAACTTGAGACAAAACCCTCTGGATGTGACATATAAACTTCTTCCTCAAGGTTTCCATTGAGGAAAGCAGTCTTTACATCCATCTGTCAGATCTAATAGTCATGGTATGCTGCTATGGCAAGCATTATCTGAATGGACTTGAGCATTGCTACTGGAGAAAAAGTTTCATCATAGTCTATACCATGTTTTTGTCTGAAACCTGTTGCTATAAATCTAGCCTTGTAGGTCTCAATTTGACCATCTACTCCAATCTTTTTCTTGAAGATCCATTTACGCCTTATTGAGTTAATTCCTTTTAGTAGATCTACCAAAGTCCAAACCTGATTGGAATACATGGAGTCCATTTAAGATTTCATATGTTGACTCTAGTCTTGATTTTGATGATTGACAAAATGTTTAAGTATATATGAGTACTAATTATGTTTTAAGTGTATTTCTCATATCTTAGTACTCAACCATGTTGGATGAAGAAATGCTTATATTTTAATTAAAAAAATTCTTAAATTAATGAAAAATCAAGTATATGGACTTTGGAATTAATATGGAAGAACTTGAAGAGGTTAAAGTTTCAATTTGAAGATGTTTCAGTAATGGCGAAGGCAAGTGTCGACACTTGGAAATGAAGTATCGACACCTGAGGATCAAGTGTCGACACTTGAAGAATAAAGGGTCGACTCAAGGCCTTAGACAAATAGAAAATTTCAGAAAGCACTTTCAGTCAAGTGTCGACACCTGGAGCTGAAGTGTCGACACTTGGAAGTGAAGTGTTGACACTTGGAGAATGAAGTGTCAACACTTGAAACTGAAGTGTCGACATATGAAGATGAAGTGTCGACACTTGAAGAGTAATGGCTAGTTTTCTGGGCTGTAGAACTTCTCCAACATGCTTCCAAACGGTCATATTTCCTTCCTAATGGCTATAAATGGTCATTTAAGTGTTGGAAGGCTATATAAACATCAAAAATCAATTAGGGAAGTAATCCTTTGATGAGATTTTTGAATATTCTTCAAGGATTCAAGAGTTGAGTGGTTCAAGCCTTCAAGCTTCCAAGTTTCAAAGAGAACATTCAAAGTTCATATCCTCAAGCATCAATCAAAGGCTTCATCAACTTGAAGAGAAGATCTTCATCAACTCTCAATGGACTTCAAAGAGATATTTGCTTTATTTTAGAAAGCTTTTATTGTATTCATTTATACTTGCTCTTATATTGTTTTACTTAAGGTTTTTGGTGAGCCTTGGAAAACCAAAGAGGTTTTTGGTAAGCCTTTGAAAACCAAAGTGGTTGTTGGTGAGCCTTGAAACCAACTAGGATTTTACTTGTGAGCCTGAAGACAAAACAAGTTATTTAGGTTCTTGGTTATCTAGTAAAATCAAGGGTGGTTGTTGGTGAGCCTTGAAACTAATTAGGGTTTGACTTGTGAGCCCGAAGACAAAACAAGTTGTAAAGGTTCTTGGTGAGCCTATGTTATAAAACCAAACTTAGTGAAATTCCAAAGGGGTTCTTGGGGAGTGGATGTAGGTGCTTGGTTGGCACCGAACCACTATAAATCTTTGCGTTTGTGTGATTGTTCTCCTTATGCTTTTATTTCATTATTCCGCTGCATTTATTTGAAATACACAAGCACTTGAATTGCATTAGCACATACTTGCTTTAGTTCATACTTTGCAAATAGTATAAAAGTTTTATAAAATCCAATTCACCCCCACTCTTGGGTTGCCTACATGAGCCTACAATTGGTATCAGAGCTCGGTGTTTTGATTGAAAGTCTAACGATTTTGAGTTAAAGATTATGGCAACCCTTGTAGGTATTAGTGTTAGACCACCATTTTTCAATGGCATAAATTACACATTTTGGAAAACTCGCATGCGCATCCATATTCAATCTATTAGTTATCTTCTTTGAAAAATTATTGTTAGTGGTCCTCATATTCCTTCCATTTTGGTTAATAGCATTTCCCTTCCAAAGCTCGAAGAGGATTGGAATGAATGTGACATTAAACAAATTGAACTTAATGCTCAAGCAATGAACTTGCTTTATTATGCATTTGACTTAAATGAATTTAATAGAGTTTCTACATGTACATCAGCGAAGGAAATATCGGACACACTTGAAGTTACTCATGAGGGTACTCTTCAAGTAAAGAACACTAAAATTAATTTACTTGTACATTCTTTTGAAATTTTTGAAATGATGCATTATGAATCTATATCTGATATGTTTTCAAGATTTATGACTATTATTAATGAATTAAAAAGTCTTGGCAAAATCTATACTAATGCTGATTTGGTGAACAAAATTCTTAGATCCTTGCCAAAATCATGGGATCCAAAGGTGACGGCGATCCAAGAAGCTAAAGATGTAGAATCCTTACCTTTGGAGGAGCTTATCGGTTCACTCATGATCTATGAGTTGAATTTATGGCAAAGGATAGTGGAAGCAGATACAGAAAAAAGATAATGGCTTTCAAAGCCAAAAAGAAATTCAAGGCAATGATGGCAACTTGGAGCGATAGCGAAGATTCAAGTACGGATGATGAAGTTGCTCATCTTTGTTTCATGGCAAATGAGAAAAAGGTATGTGCTGAAAATGATTATAATTTGATCTTTGATGAATTACATGATGCATCTAATGATCTTGTGAATGAATATAAATTGCTAAAAATTGAGCACAAGAAATTAAATAGGCATGTAGATTCATTTTACTTGACAACACCAATCTTGTAAATAAAAATGGTGATTTAAATGCCAAGATTGATATTTTGAAAAATGAAAAGAATAATTTTTCTAAAGAAAATGAATTTTTAGTAAAAGAAAATGTTATTTTGAAAGATTTATGTGATAAAGTTTTTAATGAGAAAAATATTTTGATTGAGGAAAAGAAGAAAAAACTTTTGAAGAATTTCTCTATTCATGCTTCTTCCAATTTATCTTATAAATGTGGTTTTAATACTTATCCTTCTAGATTAAGAAAAGTTTGGGTTCCAAAAGGAACCATAATTGCTAATCATAAAGGACCCGAGAAAGTTTGGGTACCAAAAATATCTACTTATTTTGTTTTGCAGGAATGTCTTGCAGCCCAACTTGAAGAAAGGAAGTTTTTGATAAATGGCTGTACAAGATAATTGATGATGTGGACAAGCTACATTTTGGACTAAATGGTAAAAGGAAGGATTATGTACATTAGTAAATTCTAAACATCTCCTTCCATGATTGAAAATGTAGTTAAATTTTTTGTTATAATTATTGCATCAATTACTTTAAAAAATTATTTTAAATGATTAATTAGAATCAAGTTTAGACTTATAATCATTGGTTATGATCAAAGACTTCTTGATGTTGATGAATTTCTTGCTATCATGATTAAACTTGGGATTGTGAGACCTTCACTTGATTTTGATTAATGTATTTCATGAAAAATACTTTTAAAGATGCATATTGCTTTGAAAAATATTTTAAGTGATTGATTAGAATCAAGCTTAGACTAATAATCATTTGTTGTGATCATGACCATTTTGATGATGTTGGATTTCAAGCTCTCATGATCAAACTTGTGATTATTAGATCTTCACTTGATTTTGATTAATATAGTTTCTAAATTATTTCAAGTGAAATGCTATGATTTATATGTTTTTATTTTTGGCATCTATGCATAATCTAGAAATGATTTGGATCAAGTATAGAACTAGTAGTTAATGGTTACTTTTAAGAAGAAGGTATGCATATTGACAAACCATTGCTCTAGTATCAAGACTTGATATCATATTACTTCTAGCATTTGTATGGATATCAAATAATCTTAAAATGAATTTGAAATCATGCTAAAGTTTTTAAGTGATATAAATGCTTTGTATTTTGAAAATCATGAATATCTTGAAAAATTTCAAATCTTGATATATAAGCTTTCATGTTTTATTCCTGAAATAAATGCATATTTTTAAAGGATGAATAACATTCAGGGGGAGCATCCAAAGATTTGTTATCATATTTGATGCTTTGAATATCTTGTTGATATCATGCTTTGCTTATATTGCTCTGATACTCTTTCTTGTTTTCAAATCTAATTCTTTGAGGGGAGTTACATTCAAATGGTATCATATTCTATTGGTATCAAAATTATTTTAAAAGAATTCCTAGTAACCGCTTCGGATTGGGTTAGTCACCATAGCTGTCCGGTCATAGGAGATAAGTAGGGCTTAAAGACCCTCTCTTCCCATTCAATGGGCTCTCTTATGACGTGTAGGGGTGCCGCTATGACCTAATCCCATGAACAAGTAAGGCGAATGGATAATATACATCAAATCATTTCTTGCATGTGCTTACATTCTGTGGTATCTTGTTTAATTTGTATCATATTTAATTGATGTAATAATTATTTGATTTCATGCATTGATTTTGATGACCTACTTGCTATTCTTTCGGACTTCATTCCTACTTTGTATTGCCTTTCACCCTTTTTCATGATGTCAACAAGGGGGAGAAAATTGTTAAGTATGAAAATGGGAAGATTGGATAAACATGAAAAATTATTTGAGAAATGAAAGAAAGTGCAAAAGGGAAGAAGAATGCAAAATATTTTTATCTAAAGGGAAGAATTAGTAAGAAGAAATACTAAAAATTTGAGAATTTTTGCATGTTTTGAAAAATATTTTTGAAGATTTTTTGGATCATATTTTGAGGGGGAGCTTGGTGCTTATTGTTTTAAGCTTACATGTTTATCTTATTGTTAATCTTTTTAAGCTTACCCTATTCATATACTTAATAATTTTGTCATCATCAAAAAGGGGGAGATTGTTGACTCTGGTCTTGATTTTGATGATTGATAAAATGTTTAAGTATATATGAGTACTAATTATATTTTAAGTATATTTCTCAGATCTTAGTACTCAACCATGTTGGATGAAGAAATGCTTGTATTTCATTTGAAAAAGTCCTTAAATTAATGGAAAATCAAGTATATGGACTTTGGAATTAATATGGAAGAACTTGAAGAGGTTAAAGTTTCAATTTGAAGATGTTTCAGCAATGGCACAGGAAAGTGTCGACACCTGAAAATGAAGTGTCGACACTTGAAGAGTGAAGTGTCGACTCAAGGCCTGAGACAAATAGAAAACTTTAGAAAGCACTATCAATCAAGTGTCGACATCTGGACAATGAAGTGTCGACACTTAGAAGTGAAGTGTTGACATCTGGAGAATGAAGTGTCGACACATAAAACTAAAGTGTCAACACCAGAAGGTGAAGTGTCGACAATCGAACAGTAACGGCTAGTTTTCTAGGCTGCAGAACTTCTCCAACTTGCTTCCAAACGGTCATATTTTCCTTCCTAACGGCTATAAATGGTCATTTAAGTGTTGGGAGGTTATATAAACATCAAGAATCAATTGGGGAAGTAATCCTTTGGTGAGATTTTTGAATATTCTTCAAGGATTCAAGAGTTGAGTGGTTCAAGCCTTCAAGCTTCCAAGTTTCAAAGAGAGCATCCAAAGTTTACATACTCAAGCATCAATCAAAGGCTTCATCAACTTGAAGACAAGATCTTCATCAACTCTCAACGGGCTTCAAAGAGATATTTGCTTTATTTTAGAAAGCTTTTATTGTATTCATTTATACTTGCTCTTACATTGTTTTACTTTAGGTTTTTGGTGAGCCTTGGAAAACCAAAGAGGTTTTTGGTAAGCCTTTGAAAACCAAAGTAGTTGTTGGTGAGCCTTGAAACCAACTAGGGTTTTACTTGTGAGCCCAAAGACAAAACAAGTTGTTTAGGTTCTTGGTTATCCCGTAAAATCAATGGTGGTTGTTGGTGAGCCTTGAAACCAACTAGGGTTTGACTTGTGAGCCCGAAGATAAAACAAGTTGTAAAGGTTCTTGGTGAGCTTAAGTTATAAAACCAAACTTAGTGGAATTCCCAAGGGGTTCTTGGGAGTAGATGTAGGTGTCTTGGTTGGCACCGAACCACTATAAATCTTTATGTTTGTATGATTGTTCTCCTTATGCTTTTATTTCTTTATTCCGCTGCATTTATTTGTAATACACACGCACTTGAATTGCATTAGCACATACTTGCTTTAGTTCACACTATGCAAATAGTACAAAAGTTTTATAAAACCCAATTCACCCCTCATCTTGGGTTGCCTACCTTAGCCTACATCATGGAACTTAGCCATTTGTCGGAGTCTCTACTTTTGATAGCTTCCGAATAGGTCACAGGATCATCATTCTGTATGATACTGGCTTCATTGTCATCTTCGATGACAAAGCCATATCTAAGAGGTGCTCTTCGCACCCTCTCTGACCTTTAGAGAGGAGGTGTGTATTGTGGCTGTTCTTGATCCTCAAGAACTTCTGGTTGAGGAATATCTCTTGAAGGCTCATCAGTTTGTTGGTTCAGTTCTTCACATAACTCAAGTAAAGAATTACTACTTCTTTCTTGGATAAATTCTTGCTCCAAGAATGTAGCATGACTACTGACAATTATCTTTTGCTCAGTAGTATTATAAAAGATTTATCCAACACCCTCTTTCGGATAATCAACAAACCTATATTTGTCAGCCCTAGCACTTAACTTATGTTCGAAATTGTTTTTGATATAAGCGTGGCAACCCCAAATCTTTAAGTATTTAAGATTTGGTCTCTTGCCATTCCATAACTTATATGGAGTGCTACTTACTGACTTAGATGGAACCCTGTTTAATATATATGCAGCAGTTTCCAGGGCATGTCCCCAAAAGGAAATGGGAAGATCTATGTAGCTCATCATGGACCTCACCATATCTAATAAGGTACAATTTCTCTTTTTTGCCACTCCATTTAACTGGGGTGTATAAGGAGGAGTCCATACATAAATAATGCCTTTGGCTTTGAGATGGTTCAAAAACTCACTAGACAAGTATTCACCTCCTCGATCAGAACGAAGAGTTTTAATACTAAGTCCAGTTTGTTTTTCAACCATACTTTGATATTCTTTAAACCTATCAAAAGCTTTAGACTTGTGTTTCATAAGATACACAGAACCGAACCTTGATAAATCATCAATAAAAGTGATGAAATAAAAATATCCTCCTCTGGCCTGAGTTAACATAGGTCCACACACATCAGTATGTATAAGACCTAACAATTCAGTTGCTCTTTCTCCATGTCTAGTGAATGGAGACTTCGTCATTTTTCCTTTGAGACAAGATTCACAAGTTCCTAATGTTTGGAAATCATTAGAATCAAAGTAATTATCTTTGACTAACTTGTTTATTCTTGACTCACTGATATGACCTAATCGGCAGTGCCAGTGATATGTGACATTATCATTATCTCTTTTTCTCTTCTTATCATCAACAAGAAAAATATTATCATTGAGTTGCAAAGTTAGAAGACCATTTATAAAAGATCCATGTCCAAATATTTTATTATTATAAAGAATAGAGTAGCCACTGCTCTTTACACTTATTTTATATCCCTATTGTAATAACAAGGGGATGGAAATAATATTTCTAATAATATCTGGTACATAGAAGCATTCTTCTAGCTTTGTTACATCACCCAAAGGTAATAAAAGAAGATAGGTCCCCACAGCTTCAGCATATATGGCTTCACCACTGGCCCCATGCAGCTTAAAGTCACCCCTCTTCAATCTTCTAATTTTGTGGAGTCCCTGCAATGAATTACATATATGATATCCACATGCGGTATCTAATACACATGAATAAGAAATAGAAGCACTCAATGATAAATTGGTTTGTATCATGTACAAACCTTTAGATGCTCCAATTGCATCTTGCTTCTCATTTGCAAGATAAGTCTTGCAATCCTTCGTCCAATGCCCAAACATGCTGCAATGGAAACAGGCTTCATCAGCCTTCTTCCTCAACCAATCCACATAGTTTGAACCGGTTAACTTATTGGCATCCAAGATGCCCCTTAGTGATAATAAGTTCAAAGCCATAAATATAACTATCCTATATTTAATTAAAGAACAATATCAGCAGACCACTCAAGAATGATAATCATAACTAGATAAGGACTTACTATCTAATTGAAAGGATTATGCCCTATAAGCCAATATCTGTATCTCCCAGACCATTGTAAATTGACAAATTAATAAAGGCAATAATTTTTTATCATTCGCTGTGTCATTATATGATGAACCCCATAGATTAGGGCTATGGTTGTAGGGCTATGATGAGATCATACCAGTGAGATCTAAGGCCTTAAAACCCTAATCTAGAATATTCCTAGTCATAGGAACCCTGAGTTGGGGATCAGGGTTTCCGGTAAGACTGGCACATCCTATGTATGCTGAAAAGGGTGACTGCTCTCACAGTCATTTGTGTAGGACACTAATACAAGGATGTGGGTGCTCATTAGTGAATGAGTCCACTGAATAGATCCAGTTTGAGAACATCTAATGGAGCCTTAGCTGCATGTCAATAGATGTTTCACATAGTGGGAGTTGTACAAGTAGTCCTATGACCTGAGACTGCCATAATACCTTATGTACATGAGCCCATGCTTTGGTTCAATCTCAATCATGACACTGGGTCATGCACGAGGTTGATGCTGGGTATGGTGAATTGTATATGAAGGTAATGAGTAGGTCAACAAGGAATTGATCACTCCTAGTAGGAGGAGATTGCATCCAGCCAAATTAGGTCAGATGATGATTCAGGAAATCTTTGATCAAAGTACAGATATTAGAAATGATTTCTAATATCGAATTAATTGAATCATTAGTGTATGACTGAGCTGGGAATGAGTATAAACTGGATTTGACATGATTCCATATCCATAGTTATATTCGGGATGCAAGATGATTGAAGGATCGAATTGTACGGGAACTTTCCACTGAAGGGTAGTTTTGGAATTACACCAGAATTTCCATATCTTCCGGGTAGACATGACACATTGCTAGACGTCAATCTTGTCTTGTGGGTTGATCAAATTAAATGGTTTAATTGGATCACTAATTAGGAGGAGTCCTAATTGACTGACTCGAGTTAGCTCGATTTGACCTAAATCGATTAGAATGAGTTCTGATCAGATTAGGTCAACTTGCACTCGGACCCACTGCTGGCTAAGTATGGAACCCAATGGGTCACACACTTAGGACAGATAATCAAGGATTTAATTTGGAATTAAATCTCGTTTGCAGATGAACACACTAGCATGTGTTGCAAACCATGACTTCTACTTGAATCGGATTCGAGTTAGGGTTCCGATTTGGTCTTTTTTAGATCCAAATTCATACCGGTTTGAATCTAATTGAAGATTTAAAACGTTGGGCTAACAATAGGCTAGCAATTGGGCTAACCTAAGAGGCTAAACCCCTTTCCCACGTCGCCTAAAACCCCTCCCCCTCTCTTCCCACGCGCGCGCGCAAGGAGAAGAGTCCACACGCGCGTGGACTCTCTCCAAGTCGCGTCTTTGCGTGAAGAGAAATAAATTGACCGGCGTTTTTGGCTGATGAGGCGTGGATCAGAGTCCACCTAGGCGTGGACTCTTCAAAATTTGGAATTACCGTGAAAAAGAAAGAAAAAACTCCGAAGGGGCGCGACTCTTCTTTCTGCGCGCGCCCTTCTGAGTTTTTCACGATCCCTCTTCACGTCTTTCCATCCCAAAGGTCGTGAGATTAATCCCAAAGGCCGTGAGATTAATCCCAAGGGCCGTGAGATTAAGAGAGAAGATGTGAGAAGGGAGAGAGGGATGTGAGAGGATTTTTCAGAAGGAGAAGGCGCCTCTCTGTCGCCTATTTAAGAAGAAGGCTTCACCGTAAAAATTAATTCCAGATTTTCTACGGCGAAGCCTTGCTTCTCTTTCCTTCTCCCTCTCCAGAAGACTGTTTCCCCCTCCTCTCTTTCTTCTTTGATTCCTTTACAGAGCCTAGGCTCTGTCGAATCTCAGAACAGAAGGAGAGTCAGAGAGAGAAACTCTCCGACGGTAAAGGAAGAAGGCGCCCCCTTTTTCCTTCTTTCTTACATTAAGACAACTTTGTCTTAATTTTCTTCTCCCTCCAAGACAAGCCTTGTCTCACTTTAGGACAAGGGATTATTCTTAAGACAAGAGTGTCTTAAGGGGCCAAAGTTGCCAAAAACTAGGAGAAGGGTAAGAGAGAAAGTTTTAGTCCCTGTTTGGCTAGAGGTGTCCTAGCCAATAGCCCATATATCAAGTTCTTGGGGTAGAACTTGATTGGAAGGAACCCAATTGAGGAGTCACTGTCTTGATCATCTGCCCGTGTGGATCACCATCGGAGGGCGGACAAGTGGACGCCTGGTGTGTTCAAAAGGTTACTCCATTTGGAGTTTATTTCTATATCAGATTGGATATAGCGATCTGAGGTTAGTATCTAAACTATGTTTAAATTTGGACATGCATGTAGTCATAAGTTTTAATTACTAATAAGGAGATTTAGGGATTAGGGTTCGGTCCTGATTTCATAAAGTTTTTGAAATCCACACTTCCGCACTGGTCACCGAACCCAACAGTGGTATCAGAGCCATCCTTATTAGGATTAAAACTTATGAAGTTCAATTCATGATGTAGTATCATGTTAAAGTTTTTATATTGATGCACAGTGCATGTCTTTGATTGAACATGAGTTTGATGATTGCCACCAGTTAGGGTTTTCCACTGAAACCCTAATTGTCTTAGAGATATGAGTAGCCCTGGAGCCATCATACTGAAATAAGGTTGCCCTGGCATAATGGTGTATCCATTATGTGGTAAATGGTTGTCCTAGTATGATGGCACACATTTCACATATTTGCTTAGTTTAAAGCATGTATTAATATATGTGATAGCTTTTAATTGAATGTGCTGGCATTGCATGAACCCCTCTTAAAATTATATTAAGTGGTAGTATAGTTAACCGATAAGCATTATTAGTCATGATGGATAATTAGTCATTTCGGTGTCTAGAAAGGTGGTTCTGGGAAGGTAAAGGGAATCGTGGTTTTTAATTGGTTCCGTTGACTGACCTGGCCAATTTTAAATTGGTGTCTAGGAAAGCAACGGGGGGACCCCCACATCTCTTCCACTAGCCTGGCCGATCTGATTGATTTAATTCTTGACTAACATGCTTGGTGTTAAAATACTATTATTGGCCTTCCTTCATGATAGGTCATCATTGTGTTATGATCTATACTAGGTTTGTTGTGTACACACAAGACCTAATATGGTGACTAACACAATTTTTGGCCTAATACATTATTTGTTTATGGCATGATTTAAAGTAATATTTTGTTGTGAACACACAAGGGTATTACTATTAAAGTCATGACTATATGGCTATGAAGGGTCTTACTTAACTAAAATATTATAGTTTGTTGTGTATACACAAGGCTATTAATATTTTAGAGGCCGAGATAAGTTGAGAATTGTACAGGTTACAATTGGAAAGAGTTTTCCTACCTATGAACTTATATAAGATTTGTTGTGTACACACAAGGTCTTTTATGAGGGATTGGGATCTCAACCCCACTAAGAAAGATCAATTAAGGTTTTCTCGATCATCGTATGGAGGGTTATGATGCTCGATAAAATAGTGGGAGACATAATTAAATTAAAGTCCTAATTTAATTATGTGTTGTCATTTCATGGTTGTTTGCTTATGTTTTCGTTCTTTGTTTAAATGTAGATAAATGGCCTCTTCACTCTCACTCCGTAGTATTTTAGATGCCAACAAATTGACTGGGCCGAATTATGTTGATTGGCTGAGAAATTTAAAAATAGTACTCAGTCAAGAAAGAATTTCCTATATTCTTGATACCCCGATTTTGGAACCACCAAGGGAAGATGCCTCGCAAGAGGAGAAGACCACATATAATATGTGGCAAAATGACTCACTTACTGTCAAATGTGTTATGCTTGCCTCTATGACTAACGAGTTACAGAGGTAGCATGATAGCATGGATACTAACTCCATACTGCTAAATTTAAAAGAGCTTTATGGAGAACACAGTAGAACTGCTAGATATGAAATATCTAAGCAGTTGTTCCGTGCAAGGATGACAGAAGGTACATCAGTACAAGACCATGTATTAAAGATAATTGATCTAATCACTCGATTAGGTCAATTAGGTTTTGTAATGGATGGGGAGTTGAATCAAGACTTGATCTTGCAATCACTCCCAGAGTCATTTTCACAGTTTGTTCTTAATTACCATATGAACAAACTTAATTCTTCCTTGCCTGAGCTGTTGAATATGTTGAAAACAGCAGAGAGCCATGTAAAGAAAAATAAGGCTCCAGTTCTTCTTGTGGATAAGAAGAAGACAGGCAAAAGGGGTTCCAATAAGAGGATGAATCCCAAAGGGGGCATTAAGAAGAAGAAAGGAAAGAAGGCCTCCGGACAGATGACCTGCTTTCATTGTGGCAAGCCGGGTCATTGGAAAAGAAACTGCAAGGTTTACCTTGCAAGTTTGAAGCCTGGTGCATCAGAGGCACCAAAAGGTATGAAAGAAGTTCATACTATTTTGTCATTGGATTCTTCCATTTCAAATACTTGGGTGTTGGATACCGCCTGTGGTCATAACATCTGCAAATCATTGCAGGGACTTCAGGGGCTTAAAGTATTGAAGGAAGGTAACTTTGAGCTCTACGGTGCTGGAGGGGACCCCATCCAAGCAGAAGCTGTAGGGACTTATGTTTTGAAGTTACCTTCAGGGAAGATCTTGGAGCTAAGGAATTGTTACTATATGCCAAAAATCATTAGAAATATCATATCTGTACCCTTGTTACTTAAACAAGGATATACTATGAATGTAATGAGCAGTGGCTGCTCAATTTCTTTATCTAATGAAATTATATGTTATGGCATATTCTGCAATGGTCTCTTAACTCTTTCCACTAATGACAATGTTTTTCATGTTTCTAACAAACGGAAAAGAGATGATGTTAACAATACCTTACTTTGGCATTGTCGACTTGGACATATTAGTGAGACTAGGATTAACAAGTTATACAAAGAAAATTTCTTTGATCCTTATGACTATGAGTCATTAGGAACTTGTGAATCATGTCTCATGGGTAAGATGACCAAGACTCCATTTAGTGGACATGGAGAAAGGACAAAAGAGTTATTAGGACTCATACACACAGATGTATGTGGGCCTATGACAACTCAAGCCTATGGTGGATACTCATACTTCATCACATTTACTGATGATTTTTCAAGGTATGGATTTGTGTATCTAATGAAACATAAGTCCGATGCTTTTGAAAAATTCTTAGAGTATCAAAGTATGGTAGAGAAACAGACAGGAAAAAGTATAAAGATCCTCCGATCAGATAGAGGAGGTGAATACTTATCCACTGAGTTTCTTGATCACCTAAAAGATAAGGGGATCATCTCTGAATGGACTCCTCCTTACACACCACAATTAAATGGTGTTGCTGAAAGGAGGAATCGTACTTTATTGGATATGGTACGATCCATGATGTGCTTCACGGAGTTACCTTTTTCTTTCTGGGGATATGCTTTGGAAACAGCAACTCATATCTTGAATAGAGTACCATCCAAAACTGTCTCTAGCACTCCATATGAATTATGGAGAAGTAAGAAACCCAATCTTAAGTATATTAAGATATGGGGATGTCCAGCCTATGTAAAAAGGAATTTTGGACATAAACTAGATGCTAGAGCAGACAAATGTCTATTTATCGGATATCCTAGAGATAGTATAGGATATGTGTTCTACCACCCTACTGAACAAAAGGTTTTGGTCAGTAGGCATGCCACTTTTATGGAAAAGGAATTTATCCTACAAAAGGGCACTGGTAGAAATATCGAACTTAATGAGATTCAACAAATAGACACTTCTCAGTCAAGTAACAACATAGTTAATATAGAACCTGAACACACTCCTATCCGTAGGTCTGATAGGGTGCGACAGGCACCTGAGAGGTATGGGTTCATAATTGAAAATAATGAAGCCCAAATCATTCAAAATGATGAGCCTCTAACCTATACGGAAGCAGTCATGAGTAGAGACTCAGACAAATGGCTGGAAGCCATGAGATCCGAGATGGACTCCATGTATGTCAACCAAGTATGGTCTTTGGTTGATGCACCAGAGGGTATTAACCCTATTGGGTGTAAATGGGTCTATAAAAGGAAGATTGGGGCAGATGGCCAAGTTGAAACTTATAAAGCCAGATTGGTGGCTAAGGGTTTCAGACAAAAACAGGGAATAGATTATGATGAAACATATTCCCCTGTTGCCATGCTCAAATCCATTCGGATTATGCTTGCTATAGCAGCATATCATGATTATGAGATCTGGCAAATGGATGTAAAAACTGCATTCCTCAATGGTTTCCTTGAGGAAGAGGTTTATATGTCACAACCAGAAGGTTTTGTCTTGGAGACTAAACCTAATCAGGTATGTAGGCTAAAGAAATCCATTTATGGATTAAAGCAAGCATCCAGGAGTTGGAACATCCGATTTGATAAAACAGTCAAAGAATTTGATTTTTTCAAAAATGAGGATGAACCTTGTGTGTACAAGAAGACTAGTGGGAGTGCCATAGTTTTCTTAGTTCTATATGTTGATGATATACTTATTATTGGGAATGATATCCCAATGTTACAATCAGTCAAAGTGTGGTTATCGAAACAGTTTTCCATGAAAGACTTGGGAGAAGCATCCTATATACTGGGTATAAAAATCTATAGAGATAGATCAAGAAGGATGCTTGGCTTGTCCCAGTCTAGGTACATTGACCAGGTGCTAAAGAGATTTAGCATGGAGGAAAGTAAAAGAGGTTACTTACCTATTGGTCATGGCATACGTCTTTCTAAGAGGATGTCTCCTAAGACACCTGAAGAAAGAAATAGAATGAGTTCTATACCTTATGCTTCGGCTATAGGGTCGATTATGTATGCTATGTTATGTACTAGGCCTGATGTGGCATATGCCTTGGGTGTAGCCAGTAGATTTCAGGCTGATCCAGGAGAGGATCACTGGAAGGCTGTGAAAAATATTCTTAAGTACCTGAGAAGGACTAAGGATATTTTTCTTATATACGGAGGATCTGATCTTAAACTAGAAGCCTATTCAGACTCTAGTTTTCAATCAGACCCAGATGATAGTAAATCCATTTCAGGGTATGTCTTTACCTTGAATGGTGGAGCAGTAAGTTGGAAGAGCACTAAACAGCAGACTGTAGCTGACTCAACTACCGAGGCAGAGTACATAGCTGTCAGTGAAGCCGCCAAGGAAGCTGTCTGGATGAAGAAATTCATCACAGAGTTGGGAGTAGTTCCTGAGATTGAGAACCCGGTGCCACTCTATTGTGATAACACTGGAGCAGTTGCTCAAGCTAAGGAACCGAGAGCCCATCACAAGTCCAAGCACATTCTGAGACGTTTCCATCTTGTCCGAGAGATAATCGAAAGACAAGAAGTCTGCATCAATAGAGTAGATACAAAGAACAACATAGCAGACCCATTCACTAAGGCTCTACCACAGCGGGAGTTTGATCGCCACCTGATTGTATGGGGTTAAAGAATAAGAGCGATTGGCTTTAGTGCAAGTGGGAGATTGAAAGGATTATGCCCTATAAGCCAATATCTGTATCTCCCAGACCATTGTAAATTGACAAATTAATAAAGGCAATAATTTTTTATCATTCGCTGTGTCATTATATGATGAACCCCATAGATTAGGGCTATGGTTGTAGGGCTATGATGAGATCATACCAGTGAGATCTAAGGCCTTAAAACCCTAATCTAGAATATTCCTAGTCATAGGAACCCTGAGTTGGGGATCAGGGTTTCCGGTAAGACTGGCACATCCTATGTATGCTGAAAAGGGTGACTGCTCTCACAGTCATTTGTGTAGGACACTAATACAAGGATGTGGGTGCTCATTAGTGAATGAGTCCACTGAATAGATCCAGTTTGAGAACATCTAATGGAGCCTTAGCTGCATGTCAATAGATGTTTCACATAGTGGGAGTTGTACAAGTAGTCCTATGACCTGAGACTGCCATAATACCTTATGTACATGAGCCCATGCTTTGGTTCAATCTCAATCATGACACTGGGTCATGCACGAGGTTGATGCTGGGTATGGTGAATTGTATATGAAGGTAATGAGTAGGTCAACAAGGAATTGATCACTCCTAGTAGGAGGAGATTGCATCCAGCCAAATTAGGTCAGATGATGATTCAGGAAATCTTTGATCAAAGTATAGATATTAGAAATGATTTCTAATATCGAATTAATTGAATCATTAGTGTATGACTGAGCTGGGAATGAGTATAAACTGGATTTGACATGATTCCATATCCATAGTTATATTCGGGATGCAAGATGATTGAAGGATCGAATTGTACGGGAACTTTCCACTGAAGGGTAGTTTTGGAATTACACCAGAATTTCCATATCTTCCGGGTAGACATGACACGTTGCTAGACGTCAATCTTGTCTTGTGGGTTGATCAAATTAAATGGTTTAATTGGATCACTAATTAGGAGGAGTCCTAATTGACTGACTCGAGTTAGCTCGATTTGACCTAAATCGATTAGAATGAGTTCTGATCAGATTAGGTCAACTTGCACTCGGACCCACTGCTGGCTAAGTATGGAACCCAATGGGTCACACACTTAGGACAGATAATCAAGGATTTAATTTGGAATTAAATCTCGTTTGCAGATGAACACACTAGCATGTGTTGCAAACCATGACTTCTACTTGAATCGGATTCGAGTTAGGGTTCCGATTTGGTCTTTTTTAGATCCAAATTCATACCGGTTTGAATCTAATTGAAGATTTAAAACGTTGGGCTAACAATAGGCTAGCAATTGGGCTAACCTAAGAGGCTAAACCCCTTTCCCACGTCGCCTAAAACCCCTCCCCCTCTCTTCCCACGCGCGCGCGCAAGGAGAAGAGTCCACACGCGCGTGGACTCTCTCCAAGTCGCGTCTTTGCGTGAAGAGAAATAAATTGACCGGCGTTTTTGGCTGATGAGGCGTGGATCAGAGTCCACCTAGGCGTGGACTCTTCAAAATTTGGAATTACCGTGAAAAAGAAAGAAAAAACTCCGAAGGGGCGCGACTCTTCTTTCTGCGCGCGCCCTTCTGAGTTTTTCACGATCCCTCTTCGCGTCTTTCCATCCCAAAGGTCGTGAGATTAATCCCAAAGGCCGTGAGATTAATCCCAAGGGCCGTGAGATTAAGAGAGAAGACGTGAGAAGGGAGAGAGGGATGTGAGAGGATTTTTCAGAAGGAGAAGGCGCCTCTCTGTCGCCTATTTAAGAAGAAGGCTTCACCGTAAAAATTAATTCCAGATTTTCTACGGCGAAGCCTTGCTTCTCTTTCCTTCTCCCTCTCCAGAAGACTGTTTCCCCCTCCTCTCTTTCTTCTTTGATTCCTTTACAGAGCCTAGGCTCTGTCGAATCTCAGAACAGAAGGAGAGTCAGAGAGAGAAACTCTCCGACGGTAAAGGAAGAAGGCGCCCCCTTTTTCCTTCTTTCTTACATTAAGACAACTTTGTCTTAATTTTCTTCTCCCTCCAAGACAAGCCTTGTCTCACTTTAGGACAAGGGATTATTCTTAAGACAAGAGTGTCTTAAGGGGCCAAAGTTGCCAAAAACTAGGAGAAGGGTAAGAGAGAAAGTTTTAGTCCCTGTTTGGCTAGAGGTGTCCTAGCCAATAGCCCATATATCAAGTTCTTGGGGTAGAACTTGATTGGAAGGAACCCAATTGAGGAGTCACTGTCTTGATCATCTGCCCGTGTGGATCACCATCGGAGGGCGGACAAGTGGACGCCTGGTGTGTTCAAAAGGTTACTCCATTTGGAGTTTATTTCTACATCAGATTGGATATAGCGATCTGAGGTTAGTATCTAAACTATGTTTAAATTTGGACATGCATGTAGTCATAAGTTTTAATTACTAATAAGGAGATTTTGGGATTAGGGTTCGGTCCTGATTTCATAAAGTTTTTGAAATCCACACTTCCGCACTGGTCACCGAACCCAACACTAATTATGTCTCCCACTATTTTTTTCAAATACCATATCCCTCATTTTATGGTAAATGAGAAACCTTCCCTATTTTCTTAGTGGGATTGAGATCCTAATTCTTCATTAGTGCCTTGTGTAACACAACAAACACTAATAATTTCAAAGGTAGGACTTACTTTCCAATTGCAACCCGTGTAATTCTCAACAATTATCTTTGCCTTTAAGACACTTATAGTCTTGTGTTACACAACAAATTATAATGTTTTAGTTTAGTCAAACCCTTCATTTCTATATAGCTATAATTAGGGCTGGAAATGGGCTGGCCCAAAGACTATATTTTAAAAAGTTTTGGACCGAATCCGGGCATTCCTTTGATCCAAAAATAAAATGGACTCTATTTTACTACCCTAAGACTAGTCCAATATGCTTAAAATCTGGTCTAAAGCCTAAATCAATTTCAGACTGGCCCGAAATTTATTAAGCTGTCCCAGTCCAGTTCCAGACAATGGGCTTTTGGGCCGGCCCATTTCCAGCCCTAGCTATAATTGAAGATTGTTGCCCTTGTATTACACAACAAAGCAACAATTTCAACCATGCCATAAAGCATTAAGTGCACCAATACCAATTCATATCAAACCCTAGAGTAGATCTTGTGTTACACAACAAACCTTCTATAGTTCTGATATTAATTTGGCTTAGCATGAAGGAAGGCAAATTATAGTATATATAATCAATTAACATTCTCAAGTTAAGGTTTAGATATAACCAAATTGGCCAGGTAAGTGGAAGGGGTGAGGGGGTCCCCCCGTTGCTTTCCTTAGACACCAATTAAATTGGCCAGGTTAGAAAATGGAACCAATTAATAAATCTCAATACTTTTACCTTCCTAAAACCACTTGCCTAGACACCAATTGGATGATCAAATCCTAATTGGTTATGCATCATGATTAATTTGATACTAAGACTAAATATAATTTTTCATGAGGGCTTTGATGGTCTCAAACACATTCTAATACTATTTAACAAATCATAATGTACTTATAACAGAAAACCATACATATATGACATGATGCAAAATATATGCTAGGTGTGTCATCATTCTAGGACAACCTTACAACATAACAGACATCCACCGTTATGTTAGGACAACCTCATTTCAGAATGTGACTAAAAAAAAATATCTTGACATATTTTAAAGATTAGGGTTTAAGCGTTAAAAAAAAACCATAACTAGTGACTAGCATAAGGCATATCAATCTAGCATATGCATAACATTGCATAATGTACATAGCAATCATATCATAGCATGATATTTCAAATACCTCGCTGACTAATCCAATCCTAATTAGCTATTAGGATAAAACATGTTATAATGATGCATTTGATCTACAATATGCATAAAATAATAACATGCTATTTTTCATAATAAAGTAGAGACCAAACATATGATCCCTAATATGCAGTGAATCATAATCCTGGGAGGATCATCTTTATTACAAATGATAAATAGTTGAAATAAACTAAGGGTGGCTCTGATACCACTGTTGGGTTTCAAGGAGATCATTATGCAACTTAGTAAGACTGAATTATAAAACTTCATGCATAAAGATAATACTTTATCAGTTAGAAACCCTAATTCCCAAGATCCCTTATTCGATTACAACTAATATGTCATAAAAGAAGGTTAATGAAATATACCTGGAGCGCTATATTCCACTTCTTCCACTAGACTCACAAGTGTAAGTCCTCTAACGGTGATCCACACAATATTTGAAACAAAGAAGAACTCCTTCTTGAAGTTGCTTGCCCGGGTAGGACTCTTTCGGCAGCCTTTTAGACTTTGGCCTTTGTGGGACTCACTATCCCACTATAGGACTCTTTGGACACCCTTCTAAATTACTCTTGATTTTAGGACAACCCTACTTTAGGACCCCTAAGACTTATATCCTAAAACAAAGCCTTGTCCTAATAGAAAAGACCTTGTCTTAACAAGACAAGTCTTGTCTTAAAGAAAGGAAGAGGGAGAGAGAAAAACTCAGATGGATAATAAGGTAGAATCTAGACTCCTATTTTAGATGACTGAATGAATAATCATCTCATTCTACTGTACACCCTTTAAATAGATTCTTAAGGGGCGTGAAACACAATCCAAAATCTCTTATCAGATATGTTTCTTCATATCTGATAAGACTATTTAGGATTCAAGAGTCTTATCTGACATCTCTTCATGTCCAAATGAAACCTTCTCACGCCACATGGCATGTACCGGTCTTTGGAAGAGCCAAGAGGCATCTTCTCATTTCCTAAAAGTCACAGAAAACCAAAGATATATGAAAGCAGAAGGACTCTGCTTCAAACCGTGCGCCCTCTCATGAAAAGTCTCAACCTTTCATGTGTGCCATTCATCCTTTCCTTCTTCATGTCAATTCAAAAATCATTGACTTGTCAAATCCTTCATGAAAGGGAATGGAGATAAATATAAAGATTAGAAGAAGTCTAATCAACAGAAGAAACTCATCTGCAGAAGGACTCTTGGTCCTTTCTGCGTGCCAAATGAAGAGTCGCTTCTCTTCACAATTCGGTCATCCATTTTCCATGCCATATGCTATCTTTGACAAAGTCAAAGTATATGCAATATGAGTGTCAAATAAATGGGCATTAAATAAGCTTTCTGACCATATAAAAATTTTTCCGATCAGAGAACTATAGACCCTTCTAGGCCCTTTTGAATGCTAGTATGTCATTTAGGTACCATGAGTCCTATGCATTAGGGACTCTTCATAATTCTGAGATAAAACTTTCAAAAAATATCAGATAAAAACTGATAAATTCATCCTACTTAAAACATAACCCAATTTAGGTCTCTCACAAATTGGTTAGTCCATGTAGCAAGCAACCGGACCCAATCCAGTTTGGTTTAGGAATTAGGTTAGCCTACACATGCTAGTGTGTCACCTAGCTAACCAATTAGGATCCTGTGACCCTAATTAAATCATGAATGACTTCTTTATCTAATTTTCTAGTGTGTGTGACCCATTAGATTCTACATCTAGCCAGAAGTAGGTTTAGGTTTGAGCCGATTCGATCCAATAGAACCCGATTGATCTAATTAGGTTAAACTAGCTCATCTAATTATCCAATTCGAACCATCCATCGAATTGACTCATCAAACCAATCCAATTGGTTCATGAAGACCTACAAGACAATATTTACATCTAGCAATGTATCATGCCTACCCGGAAGATGAGGAATTTGGTTGAAATTTCTAAAATACCCTTCAGGAGTAAGTTACCGTGCAATTCAATCTTTCGATCTCCCATTATCTCGATTAAGTGATAGGTATGGATAGATGTCAAACCCTAACACTTAATCATATCGAATCTCAACTCAATAGTGAGGACTCAGCTGATGACTGATTAGATTCCACTAATCTCATCCTACTTTGATCAAAGGCTCCTTAAGTCACTCATCGAAGAGATTGCATAGGATAACAATTCCTCTTACTGGGAATGATCGATTCCTTATTGGTCCACTCATATCCTCCACACACCATCCACCATACCCAGAACACCCCGTACATGTCGTAATGGCATGAATGAGTATGAACCAAAATATGGCTTAGTGTGCACAAGGAACCATGGTGACCTGAGGTCTAAAGATCACATGCACAACTCCTACTCAGGGATCTATCTTTTGACAAGTAGTAAGACTTCCATAAGATAGTCCCGGTATGGATCAGTTCAGTGTACTCATACCCTGATGAGCACCCTTATCCTTGTATCAGTGTCTCTACACAAGTGGTTGTGAGACCAACCAGTCTCATCATCTGAGCATACATAGGATAATCTAGTCTTATCGGATTCATTGATCTTCGAATCAATGGTCCAATGACTAGGAACATTTTAGATTAGGGTTTATAGGAAATTAGGTCTCACTATTATGAGCTTCATCATAACCCTAATTCCATTTCTCTAATCTATGGGGTTCATCATGATCATAAATAAGACATAATAGTATATGATGAAATACAGATGCCTTTATTAATATACAATGTCATACAAGAGTTGGAAGAATACCAAAAAGGCTCTTACAATGATTTGCTCTTAGGGCACTTTTCTATCACTTCATTAGTGGAAGGAGCAGACTCCGCCTCAGCCACATCAGTAGAAGTCACAATTCCCACTGAGCCTCCACCAAGGCCACCCGGGGCCACGACCTCATCCAGCTTCAACTCTAGGAAGAGCTGGGCCACCAGAGATCTGCAAACCCCGAATCCTTTGATGAAGGAATCCATGGCCATCTCTTGGACTTCATCGAAAAATACCATCGAGGCCCTGAACATGGGCACTACCTCGGTTGCCTCCATTAGGGCCGCCACCCTAGCAGCTCTTTCCTCGACTACTGATAGCCAAGCCTGCATTGCCTCCAGCTATGCTTGGTGAACACTCCTTAGCTTTTCTTCCCAGGCAGCTTCGACTTTGAGCTCCTCTGTCCGATGGGAAGACCGATCCCTTTCTCCAGCCAAGGACAATTTGAGGTCCCTAACATGATTTTCAGCATCGACCACCTTAGCTTGAAGGACCTTATCCCTCTCCTCCAAGGCCCAGGCCCTGTCAGTTTGCTCCAGGGCCTCAGCCACTAGTGACTGAAAGGATTATGCCCTAAAGGCCAATCGAAATATTATATTCCGTTTGGATTTTTCCTTATCCATCCCAAAAATCATTGTATTGACATTATCATTCAATAAAGGCATTATTTTCATCATACGCTGTGTCTTAATTATTATATGATGAACTCCATAGATTAGGGCTATGGTTCTAGGGTTATGATGAGATCATACCAGTGAGACCTAAAGCCTTAAAACCCTAATCTAAAATATTCTTGGTCGATGGGACATTGAGTTGGGGATCAATATTTCCGGTAAGATCAGCACATCCTATATATGCTTTGTGATGAGGGTGACTGATCTCACAGTCACTTATTTTTGACACTAATACTAGGATATGAGTGTTCATTAGAGAATGAGTTCACTGAATTGATCCAGATTGAGAATATCTAATAGAACCTTATCTGTTTGTCAATAGATAATTCTCATAGTGGGAGTAGTGCATGTGGTCCATTGACCTGAGACTACCATGGTACCTTATATATATGAATCCATACTTTGGATCGCAATCAATCATGACTCTGAGTCATGCATGAGGTGATACTGGGTATTGTGGATTGTATATAGAGGTTGTGAGTAGGTCAACAAGGAAATGATCAGCCCTAGTAAGAGAGAATTGCATCCAGCTAATTTCGATTAAATGATGGATTCAGGAAATCTTTGATCAAAGTATGAACATTAGAGTTAATTTCTAATGAATGAATCATCATTAAAAGGATTGAGCTAGAGATGAATATGAAATTGTATTTGACAAGGTATCCATATCCATAATCATATTCAAGATGCAAGTTGATCAAAGGACTGAATTGCCCGGTAACTCACCACTGAAGGGTATTTTTGTAATTTCACGAAAATTCCACATCTTCCGGGTAGACATGATACGTTGCTAGATGTCAATCTTGTCTTGTAGGGAAATGATTAAATTATGATAATTTAAATTAGTTAATTAGAATTAGATTTTAATTGACCAAGTCGAGCTAGCTTGAGTTGACCTAAATCGGCTTAGTTGAGATCTAACCGAATTAAGTAAAATAGCACTCGGACCTACTGCTGGCTAGATGTGGAACCCAATGGGTCACACACAAAAGAGAGTCGATGAGGGATTTAATTTAGAATTAAATCATGTTTGCAGGACAAACATACTGGCATGTGTTGCAGACCCAACTTCTATTCGAATTGGATTCGAATTTGGTTCTGAAAATTAATTGGGTTCTAATTGAACATAATTAGAGTCTAATTTAAATTTTGGGACTTTGGGCTAACCCGTGGCTGAACCCATTGATTAAAAATCAATTTAAACCCTTTTCCCAAGACCGCCCAAGCCATCTTTCCCATGCGCGCACACCAAAGGAAGAGTCCACGCACGTGGACTCCTCTTCACGCGCGTGGGGACTTCTTTTACCATGAAAACCAGATGGGAGGGGGCGGATATCTTTTCTTTAGGTGTCTCATCTGGAGTCCCTTGGATCAAGATCAGATGGCCAGAAGAAATTCGTTGCTTTTCGGTAGCAACTTCGTCTCAGAACATCGCGACTTTTCTGAGGTTTCTTCCGAGTTGTTTCTTCATCGAAAAATCTTGAAATAAATCAGGAAAAGCATGAAAAATCTGAAGGGACGCGTAAGGATGGAAAGAACGTGATTCTTGGGATAGCAGAGGGTTGAGTTGTTTTTGAAAAGACACCCCTCTGATATCTATAAATAGGGTTGGGTTCTCGAGGATTTTCATGTAAGATAATTCAGAGATCAGATTTCCTTTCTTCCTCTCCAGAATACTCATTCCCCTTGTTCTTGTTAGGTATTGTTTCCCTTATAGAGGTATCCTATATCGAAACTCTAACCCTAAACAAGAATAAGAGGAAGGTCTTGAACGGTAAAGAAAAGAAATAGGAAGGGTCTCTTTTCTTTCTTGAATTAAGACATTACTTGTCTTAATTTTTCTTCCACTTCAAATAAGAATTTTCTACAAGGATTGAAGTTGAGGAAAGGATCAAGAAGAGGAAAGAAGGGAGAAAGGGAATTTTCAAGAAAGAAAATTCCAGCCTATAAGTCCAAGAATTGAATTCTTGAAAAAGAATTCAAGAAGAGGATCCAAGATCAAGAAGTTGCTGTCTTCATCTCTTCTTCGTGTGGATCACCATTGGAGGATGAACATTTGGGCACCTGGTGGAGATTTGCATTTTGGATATTGTGGTACAGTTTAGTACTTACATATATATATATATATATTTAAATCATGTATATGAATGATATATATACTTTAAATTTTTTTTTAAGGTGATCTAGGGCTAAAGGGTTTGGTATAGATTTCATAAGATAAAAATTTTGAAATCTATGTTTCCGTCTTGGTCAACAAACCCAACAGCGACACCCTTTCCTACTCCCACTGGGCATCTCTCTTTTCCCACTAGGTGTAGTAGTCGCGGATAGGAAGAGTGTTGGTCCCGATCTGCATCATCAAAGGTGTTAACTATGGCAACCAGACTGAAGCAATAGAAAAGAAGAAGACCACCATGAAGAGGAGGGGAAGGGTGCCAAAAGGGCCTTCGCCAGCTTCTTGCCTCCCCTCTCATGGCGGTCACATGACTGGACCGCTAACTCCATCATACGCTCTGGAAGCACAAGATCCTAGGTTGAAAGGGATATGCCCTATAAGCCAATCAATATTGTATCTCACAAATCAATATAATTGATAATATTCTAATAAAGGCATTATTTTTTGTCATACGCTGTGTTTTTATTATGATGAACCGCATAGATTAGGGCTATGATATTAGGGTTATGATGAGATCATACCAGTGAGACCTAAAGTCTAAAAACCTTAATCTAAAATATTCCTAGTCAAAGGAACCTTGAGTAGGGGATCAGGGTTTTTCCGGTAAGACTAGCACATCCTATGTATACTGGAAAGGGTGACTGCTCTCAAAGTCACTTGTGTATGACACTAATACTAGGATGTGGGTGCTCATTAGTGAATTAGTTCACTGATATGATCCAACTTGAGAACATCTAATGGAGTCTTAGCTACATGTCAATAGAAGGTTCTCATAGTGGGAGTGGTACAAGTAATCCTTTGACCTTAGACTGCCATAAGTACCTTATGTACATGAACCCATCCTTTGGTTCAATCCTAATCATGACATTGAGTCATGCACAGGATTGATACTGGGAATGGTGAATTGTATATGAAGGTAATGAGTATGTCAACAAGGAATCCATCACTCTTCGTAAGACGAGATTGCATACAGCTAGTAATCAATCGGATGATGATTCAGGGAATCTTTGATCAAAGTAAAGATATTAGAGATGGTTTCTAATATCAAGATAATTGAATCACCAATATAAGATTGAGCTAGAAATAAATATAATATTGGATTTGACATATATCCATATTCATAATTATATTTTGGGTGCAGGCTGATCGAAAGATTTAATTATACGGTAACTTTCTATTGAAGGGTAGTTTTGATATTTCACCAGAATTTCCATATCTTCCGGGTAGACATGACACGTTGCTAGACATCAATCTTGTCTTGTGGGTTGATCAAATTTAAAGATCACTGATTAGGAAGAGTCCTAATTGATCAAGTCGGGTAAGCTCGATTTGACCTAAATCGATTAGAAAGAGTTCTAATCAAGTTAGGTCAACTTGTACTCAGACCTACTGCCGGCTGGATATGGAAACCAATGGGTCACACACTTAAGAGGATTGATCAAGAGTTTAATTTGTAATTAAATCATCTTTGCAGGATAACACTCTAGCAGGTGTTGCAAACCCTAGCTTCTATTCGAATTGGATTTGAATTAGGGTTCTGAATTGGATATATTTGGGTTCTAATTGGACCTAATTAGACACTAAATAAAATATATAGGACTTTGGGCTAACCCATGGCTAAGACTACCCTTTAATTAACATGCAAGCCCATCCATATAGGCCACCCAAAAAATTTGTGCGCGTGGATAAGAGGAAAGACTCTACGCGTGCATGGACTCTTCTTGCACGTGTGAAGTCTTCTTATTTCACCGTATTTTTTTCTTTTGGCCAGTTATTCCCTATTAGCGCATCTCCTAATGACCATTAGATGGTCATCTAACGATTTGGGGGATTTTGAGAAAGACAAAAGGTGCTAACTCTTCCTGGTTGCGCGATATAACGTCTCTTCGGAGATCGAAACATCACGACTTCCTTCTTCTTAAAACTTCATGACTTTTCTTTTAGGAAGAGCCGTGAGTTTGAATCTGAAGGGATGTGAGAAAGAAGGAGAGGACGTGAGAAATGTGGAAAGCCATGAGAAATAGTTTACGGAGAGTTGTGTTCTTTTGAGAAGACATCTTTTTGTAGACTATTTAAGGGACAGAGGCTTCGGGTGTTTTTCTAATATACAAAAGAGTTTTTTTTATTTTTCTTTCCTTTCCAGGAGACTGATTCCTCCTTAGCTTGTTTAGGACACAAGAGTTTCCCTTTAACAGAGTTCTCTTCTCTGTTGAAACTCAAGTCTAAAACAAGAGATAGGAAGAATCTCTCGAACGGTAAAAGAAAAGAAGATATACTCTATTTCTATTTCCTTTTACATTAAGACATCAGTGTCTTAAATCCTCCTCCTCCTTCAAGATAAGAGTGTATTCTTAGGACAAGGTCTTAAGAAAGGGAGAGGAAGAAGAAAGAAAGGAAGTAAGAAGTCCCTACCGTGGAGTTTTTCAGCCATAGTCCTATTGAGTTCTAGGAGAAGAATTCAAGTGATGGAACTTTTGAAGAAGCAAGCATCTTGATCAATTTACTTGTGGATCACCATTAGAGGGTGGACATTTGGATGCTTGGTGAATTCAAAAGGGTCATTCAACATCAAGTTTTGATTCTACATCAAAATTGGATTTAGCGATAACAGGTTGGTGCCCTAATTCTAATATTGTAGGTTTGCATGTTTCGCATATGTTTTAATCCTGAATAAGGAGATCCTGGCTAAGGGTTTGGTATAAATTTCATCATTTTGAAATTATCTTTTCACTATGGTGCACTGGAATCCTTTCATAGGTGACTGCCGGTTTTATTTCACCCCTGGTGCTGCCCTCCAGAACATAGCCCTTCTCGGTGCTGGGGGCACCGCCACATCTGGGGGAACCACCTTCAAAGGCATTTCATCCAATGTGGGGGTTCTTTGCCATGGGTGGTGGCATCGTCGGTGGTCGCTTCGCCACCCCTTCTTCCTCCACGTCCACCTCGATGACTGCAGGAGGCTGGACCACAACGGTAGCAGCCGGCTTCGCCTGTGCACCCGTGCTAGGTTCTCAGGCTGGGAGCTAGGCTTGTTGCTTTGAAGGCCCGGGCGCCGGCTCGACTACTTGCCTTGCAGGGCCAAGGATTGAAGCAGGCCTCGCTCCTTGGCTGGGCTCGACTCAGGCCCTCTTCGGTGGAGCCTCCCCGGGCCCGGATGGTAGGCCTCTCCTTTGGTTAGACTCCAGAAGCTCCTCTATCAAGAACTTCATGCCTGCAGGAAAAAGAAGATAAAGGTCAGCAGCAGACCAAAAAGGACTCATGGAAGAAGTGATATCCCTCCAAATTCACCTATCCCCTGGATTCGGCTGATCTCGATGTCAAACAGGTTCTTCTCTGACAGCAAAACCTCAAGAGAGGGGATCTGATCGAAAATGAGCTTGTCATATATTTCCTGATCTGATGCCTCGATCTAGGAGTTCCAGTTTGGGATCCGGTCCGGATCACTCCAGACCTAGTCGACCCCTTCTGATGGGGACCCGAGAGCTATCCTATTGTTTATTTGGTTGATCAAGTCAAGTCCAAGAGGAGAGCCACTGGACCTTACTGCAAGCCCCCATGAAGCAAAGAAGGAAGGTCATGTGGATAAACTTGAATCCCTTGATTCATGCCAAGCATCTAGGGAAGATTTGATTCACCCCAAGCCCAAGAGAGTAGGTGTTTGGCACCCCACATGGTCCCCCACTTGGTTTCCCCTTCTTTCCTTATTTTTTGAGCTTCATTGGGAATTGTATAACAACTTCCATGTTTTCAATCAACAAACCAGGAAGGATTGTGGTACCTCATATCTTTCATGTTTTCTTTACTTGCTTTCCAAGTAATTGGTCCCTATATAAGGACCTCCTCTCTTGTATGAAAAAAAGAGAGAAATGGATGATTAAAATTAGTTTAAGTTTTTTTTGCTTCATATGGAGATGGTGAGAGGCCCATTTTCTGCCTTTGCTTTCGAGCATCGAGGGATGTGAGACCCTAGTTGTCCCTTCCCCTTTGAGTTCCCCCTCCATGACCTTAAAGATTTTCCCTTCATGGCTCCATTAGTGAGGTGGGTGAGATGCCCTAGAGGTGACAGGTCTCTCCATGAATGTAAGTCCCAAGTCCATAGAGTGTCCATCTTCTTTACCCCTCCATGGCCTTGGAAAGTTACCCTCACGGCTCCATTAGTGAGGTGGGTAAAATGCCGTAGAGGTGAGAGGTCTCTCCATGAGTGTGAGATTTAAAGTCCGTGGTAGTCCAAACCCCTTCCTTCCATCCCCGTTGTTTCCTTCACCACCTCCATCAAAAAAAATATAAAAATATAATTTTTTTTTGTGGTACCCTAATCCCTGGCGACTTCTCAGCTCACCAACGATCCTACACCCCCACTTGTCCCCCATCACCTTTAATAGAAGCAAAGAAGAATTTACTCTTCTACACTTTGATGGAATAGGGATGCTCAAACTTTATGTCCTTCAGGTGAGGAGAAACAAACCCCCAGCCGTCCTTAGTCGGGTGACATTTCATGGTAAAGAAGGCCCTGAATAGGGAGAAATGGGCGACAATCCCGTGGAGGTGGCAAAAAACAATGAAGCAGTTAATAACCCTAATGGCATTGGGGGCCAACTGGACAAGAACAAGATGGTAGTTTTTGAGGAAAGAGAAGAAGGGGTGAAGAGGCAAACGAAGGCCCTCAAGAAAGAACTCCTCGTAGAGTGCTATTCGACCTGGGCCACTAAAGGTGACCTGCTTCCCTAGTCCCAGAACCGAAAGCCGGATAATGTTCAGGATCCCTAGGTGGCCCGGATCACAGTGTGATCCTCCCTGGTCATCATTGAAGCAATGTTAGAAAGCCCGGTCGGACGGGAATACCTGGAAGAAGCAATAGGAGCGGAAGAGATTGGAGGAGCAGGAGGCACCCTAGGTCCACCTATGACTACTCTGGTCGGGTGAAGGTTCCTACGGATGATGAGAAAAACCTCTTCCTCTTCATCAAAAGATAGAGTCCTTAGTCGAGAGGGCCCTACCTCATCAGCGTTCCGAGAAGAGCGATGGTTATGACCAGACAGAGCCATCTGAGATCAAAGAAAGGAGGAAGTGTATGGGGAAGGATGGCCCGAAAACACTACAGGAAAACTTGGCCTAATCCGAGAAGAAGAAGAAGACCAAGGTGGACTAACATAGTTGTTGGAGAAAAAGATAGCCGGGGGAAGGAAGAAGCTTTGGTCCGATGACGAACGGGAAAGTTTCGAAAGGGGTGATTAAGGGAAAGCTTAGCCTCTTTTCAAAGTGACCAAACTGCAGTCATATGTCCTTTCAGCACTCCCACCACTGGATGGGCACCAACATTGGCCAAAGGCGATGCCTTGATGCAATGGAAATAGCCTTGGGTCATACATCCACCATTATGCTTCCTCAAACCCACTGATGTGGTGCCCCCATATAGGCTTCAAAGCATGGCACGTGAAGTGGCGGCGATCATGGCATTCAATGGCACCAGATTTCAGCCTTTCCATGTCACCTCCATAATTACTTCCTTATCCCCATGCATGACATTTTGTCAAGGCTTGAGAGTAGGAGACAAATGAAGAAGTGATATCACTGGGTCCCGCTCGGATCTAGCCAATAGAGATTACAACCATAAGCTCTGTCTCTTCAAGTCCTTCCACTGGGTTGGCTCCCGACAGGTTGAGACTCCAGCTGAAACTAGACTCCAACTTTTACTAGGATGGCTCCCCCCAAGTCGAGACTCCAGTAGAAGACAAATTCCTCTTCGAGTCCTTTCGCTGGGTTGGCTCCCCGAAGGTCGAGACTCTAGCTGAAGCCGGACTCCACCATCTGCTAGGTTGGCTCCTCCCAGGTCGAGACTCCAGTAGAAGAAAAATTCCTCTTCAAGTTCCTTCGCTGGGTTGGCTCCCCCAAGGTCGAGACTCTAGCTAAAGCTGGACTCCACCTTCTGCTAGGTTGGCTCCCCCTGGTCAAGACTCTAGCAGAAGCCAGATTTCTCTTGATTCCTTCTACTAGGCTGGCTCCCCTAAGGTTGAGACTCCAGCTGAAGCTGGACTCCACCTTTTGCTAGGATGGCTCCCCCAGGTCGAGACTCTAGTAGAAGCCAAACTCATTTTCAAGTCCTTCCACTGGGTTGGCACCCCCAAGTCGAGACTCCTGCCGAAGTCGGACTGCACCTTCTGCTGGGCTGGCTCCCCCTAGGTCCAGACTCCATCAGAAGCCAAATTTCTCTTCGAGTCCTTTCACTTGGGTTGGCTCCACCCAGGTCTAGACTACAGCTAAAGCTAGATCCACCTTCTACTGGGTTTGCTCCCCCAAGGTCGAGACTCTAGCAAAATTCAAATTCTTCTTCAAGTCCTTTTGCTTGGTTGGCTCTCCTCAGGTCGAGACTCCAACCAAAGTCGGACTCCACCTTCTGCTGGGCTGGCTCCCCCCAGGTCGAGAGTCTAGTAAAAGTCAAATTACTCTTTGAGTCCTTTCGCTGGGTTGGCTCCCCCAAGGTCGAGACTCTAGCCAAAGTTGGACTCCACCTTCTACTGGGTTGGCTCCACCCAGGTCGAGACTCTAGCAGAAGCCAAATTCCTCTTTGAGTCCTTCCGCTGGGTTGGCTCCCCCCAGGTCAAGGCTCCAACCAAACATAGACTCTACCTTCTACTAGGTTGGTTTCCCCCAGGTTGAGACTCCAGCAAAAGCCAAATTTTTTTTCGAGTCCTTCCGCTAGGTTGGCTCCCCCCAGGTCGAGATTCCAACCAAAGTCGAACTCCACCTTTTGCTGGATTGGCTCCCCCAGGTCGAGACTCCAGTCGAAGCTGGACTCCACCTTCTACTGGGTTGGCTCCCCCTAGGTCGAGACTCCAGTAAGGCCAAATTTCACTTTGATTCCTTTTGCTGGGTTGGCTCCCCCAGGTCGAGACTCCAGCCAAAGTCGGACTCCATCTTCTATTGGGCTGGCTGCCCCCAGGTCGAGACTCCAGCTGAAGCCAGACTCCACCTTCTACTAGGTTGGCTCCCCCTAAGTCGAGACTTCAGTAGAAGCCAAATTCCTCTTCGAGTCCTTTTGCTAGGTTGGCTCACCCCAGGTCAATATTCTAGCTGAAGCTGGACTCCACCTTCTGCTAGGTTGGCACACCCCAGGTTGAGACTCCAGCAGAAGCCAAATTCCTTTTTGAGTCCTTCTACTGGGTTGGCTCCCCCAGGTTGAGACTCCAGTAGAAGCCAAATTCCTCTTCAAGTCCTTCCGCTGGGTTGGCTCCACCCAAGTCGAGACTCCAGCTGAAGTCGAACTCCACCTTCTACTGGGTTGGCTCCACCAGGTCATGACTCCAGCAGAAGACAAATTTCTCTTCGAGTCCTCCTGCTGGGCTAGCTCCCCAAAGTGCACATCCATGGAAGGCACCGTCTTGGCCTGGTGCTCAATTTCAAACCCTGAAGGCCTCTTAACTAAATTACGGAAGTAAGCCTTTCATGGCCCCTAGTTGGCCTCCTTTAGAGCAGCTCAAGCGGAGAAAAGAAGGGAAGGAAGACACAAGATGGTGCAGTTGGAATACAAGGTATTTCTGCCAAAGGGAAGTGGAAGGCTGCATTAACTAAATGTTCTTTGCTCCAGGGGTAAATTCTTAACACCCTGGGAAGCCACAAAAAAAAGAGAAAGAAAAGGAAGGAAGAAGAAAAAGAAGAAAAGGAGACAAGAAGGTGAAGTGCATAATGGTTAAAACAAAAGCCTTCATTGATCAAAAGTCTCTTACATCCTATGAATGTTCCCGACAGGTCAGGAAGCCTCCTGGAGATCTAAGTTATAGATAAGAAGGGATCCTCCATAGTTATAGACCCTACTTCCAGAAGTAGCGGGAGGTATGCCAGTCCCACCCTCAAGTGAACTTCATGGGAAGGAGGATGATGATGTGTCTGCCTCTACCGTGCCATCCTCCTTAGGAGTTCGCCGAGTCTCCAAAGCCCAGCATCAACTCCATCACCTCGAGGATGCAAGTGCCCTTCCTCAAGTGAACACCTGAGGAAGGTGTATAGCAACGCATCCTCCTCGACTGCACCATCCTTCTTGGATTTCATCGATCTGGTGATTCCAAGTGCAGCTACTGCCAATCCTTGTTAGTCCACTCTTAGTAGCACCACGGCAACCATGGCCTTCTCCATGGCGACTGCGACCGTGGCCATCCCCCCATTCAATTGCATGACCAGGCACACCGAGGAGGTTCACAGGTAGGCTGCTCCCATCACACGGACAACCACCTTCTCTGCCCCCAGGGCCTCTCCACTTTCTTCTCATTCAAGGTAATCTTTAGCTTAGTGGACTTCTTCTCTGACTGGGATGCCCCCACCAGGATGCCGACCAGACATTTCTGGAGAAACATCATGCGGCTTCTTAGCCCTTCATTTAGGGACCTGAAGCATACCAGAGGACCTCCCTCGGCACAAGCCAGGAGAGAAGAGTTAAAGAGAAAAAGCATTGAAGAAAGGAGGAGACTCTATGTACGCCTATCCACCTGCACTTAAAAAGGCAACGGAGGGGTTCTCTAGTATAAATCCTGCAGCTCCCTTGTACCGATTGAAGGTACACACCTCATTAATTACAAGAGGAGCCAGAAGATGCCACATACTGGCACCTGGTGACCCGAACATTTCGTTCCCAGAGGATTCGCATCAACCTAGGAGATGCATTTATGATCACCATCAAAAAGCCAAGCACCACAAAACCACAATCAATGCAAAGGCATGGTCTACAAAGTACAGGCACATAGAGATTTTGGTAACATAGGAGACGTCCCAATCCATGTCAGCACGATCATTACTCTCCATTCCTTGAACACCGTATCATCTTCCGAGCTCGAGAGAGGGGGCAACTGATATGGCTGTATCTGCTAACATGGAGTCCATTTGGATGCCGACTATAAGCTGGTAGGTGGAGGTGCCACCTGAGCATGGTGCCTAAGCAAGGGGCTGAAGTGAGCCCCCTACCGAGGTCAGCTCCCGGCTAGGATCAAAATCATACTACCGCCAACTGAAGAAAGGAGGACAATAGAGATTCAAATCATGGTGAGAAAGAGGGTTGTCTTCACCAAGACCTCACCGCTAGGATGGTACGACTGATAGGCGGCGGCCCGCCACCTGAGGCCTATAGAGCGAGATGACTGGCTAAAGGATCAAGATCCTCTCAGGCCTCAATTTACACCAATCTTGAAGGAATGCCCCATTCGAGGCATGGTTCCCCTCAACCTATCGTCTGCATCATCCACAAGAAGAAGGTTTCCCCAGAGGATTCAAACCCTGGGGTGGCCGCCAGCATACCAATGTTCTGCCAAGCTTCCAAAAACATGGTAACCAACCAGAATGTCAGAGCCAGTGACATAACTCCTTACCATGAAGGGAGAAAGGGGAGCCCATGCATAGTTTCCGAAAGTTACCAGATGTCAACCCTCGGGACTCCCCCAAAAGGGGAACATCCGGGAAGCAAGCTCAAGGGGCCATACTACCTTTCTATAACAAACTCAAAGGGGCCTCTGAATAAAGAAAGAGGACAAGCAAGCAAGGGACAAGCGAGGTAATCGTTGGCACACAGAATGGGAGAGCAAACTAGATGAAATGTTCTGAGGCTACCGGGGAATTTGTCAAAAGAATCCAACAGACATAGCCAAACCTGCTCAGATTCTCTTTCTTTGCTGACATTCCTTACTCACTCTCTTTTTGCTATAAGACAACCTCCAAATGTAGAGACCTCATCGGGATCCACCAAGGGGATCTGTTATCCTGGATCCCCAACTAACTTAATCATCAGAGTGACCCCATCGAAATCCCTGACCTTTGTCTCTTTTCTTTATGGGACATGGTACACATGCAGGATTCCAGACGAGGAGGGTGACGTTCGATGCCGCATCGGAGCTACAGGCCATGACGGTTCAGGTAGCAATAAAGAAGAAGATTGGAGCAAATGGGCAAATATAAACCTATAAGGCTATGTTGGTTACAAAATGTTTCAAACAAAAGCATGGTATCGACTACGATAAAACATTTTTGCCAGTTACCATGCTCAAGTCCATTAGGATTATGCTTGCCATTGCTATATACTATGACTATGAGATCTGATAAACGGATGTTAAGATAGAATTTCTCAATTGGAATCTTGAGGAAGAAGTCTATATGTCTCAACCAGAGGGTCTCATGTGGGAGACCAAACCAGGTATGCAAGCTTAGGAAATCTGTTTATGGATTAAAGCCAGCATCAAGGAGTTGGAACATTCATTTTGATGAATTTGGTTTCATTGAGAATATGAATGAGCTGTGCGTGTATAAAAAGACAAGTGGGAGTGCCATTGTCTTCTTGGTCTTGTATGTCGATGACATACTTTTCATTTAAAATGATATTCCAATGATGTAGTCAGTTAAAACATGGCTATCAAAATGATTTTTCATGAAGGATTTAGGAGAAGCATCCTATATTCTAGGAATAAATATTCTATAGAGATAGATCTAAAAGGATGCTAGGGTTATCCCAATCCAGGTACATAGACTTGATATTAAAGAGATTAAATATAGAGGAAAGTAAGAAGGGTACTTGCACAGAGTCAAGGCATACACCTATCAAAAGGATGTCACCTAAGACTCTAAAAGAAAGAGATATGATGAAAAAGTTCCCTTATGCTTCGGTAGCAAGATCCATAATGCATGAAATGCTATATACTAGGACAAATGTTGCTTATGCCTTAGGCATAGAAAGCAGGTTCCAGGTTGATCCAGGGAAGGATCATTGGAAAGCTGTGAAAAACATTCTTAAGTCTTGATACGACCTCCTCTTGGTCAGCCACTTAAGGTCATCCCCTTGGCCGACCAAGACAAGGAGAGGGAGTCCAAGTGCTTTAGGGATTTCTACCTATGTTACCTTGTATCCTATTTAGGGTTTGAAGGGAGGAGTCCTATGTAAAGTCTAGAGTACCCTTACTTGGGACCCAAGCTTAAGGGTCTATTTAAGGGACCCTAGTCTCTTGTATGAAGCTTTATTTTTGATATGAAATAAACCTTGAGTTCTTATATTGTTTTGTGTGATTAGCCTACTATTTGCATAAAGAGGTTTGAGAGTTCTTCTTCCGGGTTTTGCAACCATCTTTCTGTCTCCAACCATCCTTCCAGCCCCTCCAAAAACTTTCATTCATTTGCTATTTTCCTTTGTTTTCTTGATTTTCTCTAAGTTTCTAACCTGATAGGTCGTTTGTAGGTCCCTGAGTTCCTACGAATCCAATGACTCCAGCCAAGCCTCAATTGGACCACCGAGCAGAAAGTTGGTATCCACGAGTCTCTAGCTCAGTTTTCCAGGCCGCCTCCTTCGAAGAAATGAGATCCCTTCACTTGATCTTCACCGGGAGCTTCAGACATTGTCAGGTACATCCCCTCTACATTCAGTAATTGTATGTTGGAGAACTTGCCTACCCGAGGCTTTTCAGCTCGGCGATCCTTCTTTTGTACTTTCTAGGTTCCAATCTGCATGCTTGACTTCAAAATTCATACATATTCCCTACAACTAATTTTTGATCTAAAATTCAAGAATAATCACCTAACCCCACATATAAAACATACAAAAGTAATTGCATGCATATTATCCAGCATCAGTTCAAGTTGACTATGGGGAAGGGGACTAGTACTGGGCTCATATCTAGGGGTACTAAGACTATAGATTCAGGTCGATGGCCTATGGGTTCATTCTGCTCATAGGTCATGGTTCAGATCTATAGGTCATGGTCTATTGGGCTTATAGGGTGTGGGTGCATAGGTTCTGATGCATAAGATCTATGGTCATAGGATCTAAAGTATAGGATCTAAGTTATAAGTTCTAGGTTCATGGTTCTAGGTTCATAGGTTCTGGGGTCATAGGACTTGGGTAGTGTGGGTAAAGGTGGCTCAGGTTGGGATAGTTTGGGTCCTATGAGTTTTCTCTAGGGTTCCTAGATGAACGTCTACTTGGTCAAATTATGAGTCAATTGGGCATTCGATTTGGTTATCTGGTCATCCATTTTTTCTTTAATCGGGTGTTCAATCGGGCCATCTGATCACTCAAGGTCTTTAGGATAGCATCAAGGTGAGATTCCATGGGTTAAACTAGTTATGAGGAGGTGGATGATATGAAGCTCCTGATCTAGAGCACATGCAAGACTCAAAAAAATAGACTACGTGTACCTAGACCTAGACCAAATAGAATGGGTCGGCTCAACTTACAGACAATTAACCATTAAGCTTCCACTGACCAGGTAGAGGTGGGATGGTGGGAGGCCCCCTACTTAAAACGCAGGACCCAATTAAGGAACTACCAATCTGCTTAGGTCATTTGACACTGTACCTCAAGCCTAGACACAGCTTCAGTAATAGAGATGAATTGGGTGTAATAGTCTTCCCACAATGGTTGAACCCAACCTTGTTGATGTCCTTAACTCTCTAGAGCAAATTAGGTCTAATCAATTTTAGTTGGGTTAGGTTCAAATGCAAGGTTGTGGTTTTGGGCTAAGAAAGGTGATCAAATCCTCCCCCCATTTGACATAGTAAAAGTGCCCTTAAGGTAAGTTATGTAGACGATGGCACACATATGAAAGCAAATTAGGGTTTTATAGTTTTGGTATTTTTAATTTTGAATATTTTTTTTTGTCTTTATATTTGGCAGGAAAATAAAATATGTCAAAAAGTACCTAATATGCAGGAAATATGTAGAAAATTAAAATATGCCAAAATTATGCAAAGAAGAACCCTAAACATACTAAAATTTGTTTTGCTGGAAAAATATAGTAGATTGTTCTCAAGCAGTAGTATTCCATCATGCAAAAAATTCACAAACCAAAATAAATTATGAAAAAATTCTAAAAAATACATTCAATTATATGGAATCTAGAAAAAAAAAAATCAAAATTTTAGATATTCTTACAGTAGAAAACATAAAAATAACAAACCATATAAGAGTATTATGGGATGCAGAATTTAGCCCTAAACTATGCTTGATACCAAATGATGCGAGGACTCAATGCATGCAAAATTTTATATTTATATGTGTTGAGTTAAGTATTTAAATCCAAAAAATAAGGCCAAGAATTAAGCAGAGAGTTCTATACAAAAATAAGGGCAATAGCATGCAAGTAGACCCTTTAAAATGATACGGAAGAAGGACCGCCAAGGCTGAGAAGTATCGGTTGGGCTAGTTCCCCTTCAATATCACTTCTGGCAAATAGAGGTGGTGTACTGATAGGATATTGCAGATGAATCCTTGTAGAGGTCTCTCTTCACTCCCTGGATGCGGCCTGGATGATCAAGCCGAAAGACCCCATGGATTCGCGGCTTTCAACCTGGTGATCCGACCGCTGCCCGACTGTAATCTATGGATTTGCAGACTTTGAGGGACTACAAATCACCTATCAAGAGTTAGAAAACAATGTAGGGATGAAAAAATAAATTGAAAAATAGCAAGAAAAGAATGGTTTTGATTTGGCAGCCAAGGCTGGAGCGGTGGCTTCTAGGATTTTGATGGTGGCTGGATGCAGGGCACTGGAAACAAGAAGAACAGAAGGGGTTCACATAGATTCCCATAGCAACAGCAAGCACAGCAAATTGGAAACTCAATATTTTTTTCATAATTACAATTACCCTTCATACAAGGAGAGGGGGCCTCTTAAATAGACCCATAAACTTGCCCCCCAAGTAAAGGATACAAAAGACATTTCATAGGAATTTAAATCCCATCGCAAACCTAGCTAGAATTATGGCAAGTCAATAGTCCTCTTCCCTCAAACTCTCTCTCTCTCTTTCTAGCCTTGGTCGGCCAAGGGAGGTGACCCATAATGGCCGACCAAGAGGTGGGACCATAAGGGTGGATGGTGCCATAGATGCTCCACTTGGGCTTGTACAGCCCAGTATGCTCCAAGCTACGGTCCAGGGTTCCAGGCTACGTCCCAGGGTTCCAGGGCCTTCACTTTTCTTGCTGGGTCTTCCATGTCTTCATGTGGGTTGGTCTTCACTTGTATTGAGTGTTCACTAGACTTGGATTACCATTTACAAGACTGAGACTATGAATAACTAACTTGATGGACTGATCCAAACCCTACTGGTATGAATCAAACTCTGAATACGGGATTCAAACAATGGAGGCCCAAAAGAACGTGGACTCAGGGGCCAAAGAAAAAAACTCAAATAGGCTAAGCCCTTATTATAAACTGGACTCAAACACTACTAGGTAATCCATGAGAGGTTGTGAAGGCTTTGTCTTATTCTGGTGCCTCTGATGTCTGCACCATAGATTATATGGATATTAAATACAAGGACGATTGGCTTTAGTATAAGTGCGAGATTGAATAATTATATCCTGAAAGCATGTCACAGTTATTGTATCAGTGTATTTTTGTATTCTCCCAACTTAAGAGTGATATTAAAAAGGCAATTTCTTGATGCATCATATGCTATGTCTTGTGTTTTAGTTTATAAAATTATGATGAACCTCATAGATTAGGACAATAGTTTTAGGTTACAGGGATAACAATGAGACCTAAAACCTATAACCCTAATCTAAAATATTCCTAGTCGTAGGATCATCAATTCAGGGATCGATAAATTCGGATAGACTAGCACATCCTTTGTATGCTCAATGGAGAGGGTGGTTGGTCTCATGACCACTTATGTTGTGACACTAATACTAGGATGTGGGGCTCATTAGGATATGAGTTCACTGAATTGATTTGATAAGATAACATCTAATATAAGTCATACTTGTCAAAAAGAATGTTCTCTTAGTGGGAGTTGTGCATTTGATCCTTAGACCTGAGACTACCATAGTATCTTATGCACATGAACCCATGTTTTGGTGTATACTCATTCATCATAATTAAGTCATGTATGGGGTGCTTCTAGATATGGTGGATTGTGTATGAAGGTAATGAGTAGGTCAACAAGGAATCGATCACTCCTAGTAAGAGGAGGACTTATCCCATGTAATCTCTTTGATTGTTGACTCAGGAAGTCATTGATCAAAGCAGGATGAGATTAGATCGGATTTCTAATCTTTAATCATCGAGTCTTCATTATTGAATTAAGATTCAAGAGGATTAGGTACTAGGGTTTCACATTTACCATGCCCATCACTTAATCAATATAAAGGAAGATCGAAGGATTGAATTGCACGGTAACTTTCCACTGAAGGATATTTTGATAATTTCTACTAAATTTTCCATCTTCCAGGTGGGTATGACATGTTAATAGATGTCAATCATGTCTTGTAGATTTTCATGAATCAAATTATATGGATTCATGAGTCAATATGGAAATTGGTTCTAATTGGCAACTGGGTCAACTCGATTAGACCTAATTGGGTCAATCAATTTTGATTGGATCGAAATAGCATGGACCTAGACCAACTGGTAGCTAGAAGTGAAATCCAAAGGGTCGCGCACATTAGGGAATTGGCCAATAAAGTCAATTGGATTTTAATTAGGATCATGGGATCCTAATTAGCTTGCTAATTAACATACTATCATATGTTGACTAGCCTAACTCCCAACCCAAGTGGATTGGGTCAATTAACTTGCTATTTGGGCTAACCAATTTAAGTAAAACCTAAATTGGGTTGAGTCCTAATTGGGGCAGCCTTAATTAATATTTATCTATAATTATCTGAAGCTTTATCTTTGATTTATGATGGAGTCCAAGTAGGAAAGGACTCTTGATGCCATATTGGCATGTGCCAAGTATAAGGTGCATAAAAGGACCAAGAGACCTTCTGCCACTTAATCATAAATACTAGATAAACTCAAGGACACTCTCTCTTATCTCCATTCCCAACTGGATGGGTGTTGATGATGAGGGATAGGATGAGGGAAGGACCGTTGGCAAACTAAAAAGTCACCAGGGATTAGGGTACCACTAGATTTTATTTTATTTTATTTTTTAAGGAGGGGGTGAAGGAAACAATGGGAATGGAAGACAAGGGTTTGGACTCCCATGGACTTTGGGACTCACACTCACAAAGAAACCTCTTACCTTTAGGGCATCCCACCTACCTTACTACATGGAGCCGTTAGGGTGAATCTCAAAGGACATGAGGGCGGTAAAGAAGATGGGATCAAAGGGAAGGGGGTAACTAGACATGATGCAAAGCAACATGTTCGGGTTGCACCTCTCGTGCTCTCCTTATAGAGTGATTGATTTGCACCTCTCATGCTCTCCTTGCAGAGTGATTAGTGGGCCTCTCACCCTCTCCATGCGGAGCGAACGAAGAATCTCTCTTCTAAAATTTTTCATCATTCTTTAAATTTTCATACATGAAGGTGGTCCTTATATAGTTGTCCCTAGCCCTTGGATTACATGAAAATAAGAGAAAAGAAGAGAGGCACCACATTATTTCCTTGTAGGTGGAATGAAACATGGAGAGGATCAAGTTCAATATTCATCTCGATGTCCGCATCACTCTCCCCTTCCTCTGAAAAGCTTGTCCTCAAGCTTGAATTATCACATGCATAAGGGGTTAGATGTCGAATATTGAATACATCAGAAATAAGGACATCGTCTGGTAATTCAACTCGGTAGGCATTATCACTAAATTTCTCCAACACCTGACAAGGACCAATTTTCTTTGGTTTGAGTTTGGTGTAGGCCCCTTATGGATATCGTTCTCTTAGTAAGAAGACCCATACCAAATCACCAACCTCAAAAGTCTGTTGTCGACGCGTCTGATCAGCCTTAGCCTTATACTTGGCATAATTTTGCTCTAGATTGGCTTTAACAGTTGCGTGCACCTCATGTAGATCAGCCACTCGATCTTCTATCTTTTTACATGATTTGTTTGGCACATCAACGGTAAAATATCAAGTGGTCCTCTTGGCAGAAATCCATACAATACCTGAAAGGGTGCAAAACTAGTAGAACGGTTCACCGAAGAATTGAACTCAAACTCAATCTTTGGCAAACATACATCCCAGTTTTTAAATTCTTGCACAATGGCTCTCAACAAGTTACCAAGACTGTAGTTGACAGTCTCAGTTTACCCAATTTTTTCTACAATTCATGCCAAAAATGCCCCATAAACTTGCTATCTCGGTCCGAAACTATCGACGATGGCAACCCATAATGTCGAACAACTGCAGAAAAATAAAGATCAGCTACTTTAGATGCATCAAATATTATTTTGCATGGCAAGAAACAAGCCATCTTACTGAACCGATCTATGACTACCATAATTGAGTCTAGACCTCTCACTATCTGTGGTAAACCTACAATAAAATCCATAGATACCTCTCGCCACGGCTCATCTGGAATCGGTAAAGTGGTATAAACCTTGATTTGTATCTGATCCTTTGGATTCCTGACACAAACGGCACCTCTTCACAAAGTTTTTGACATCTCGGTCAAGCCCAGGCAAATAAAATCGTTGACGAATTAACCATGCAGTTTTGTCTCTTCCAAGATGTCCTTGATTATGCAGCTCCTGAATAATCAATACACGCAGTGAAGTGTTAGGAATATAGAGGCAATTACCACGGAACAAATATCCATCATGTAGGACGAAGTCAGATCGACCTCCAGCTTCCAATTCAGTCATAATGCTCTGGAAATGCTCATCTGCACGGATATCATCCTTCATGCTTTCAAACCCAAGGGTATATACTTTCATAGCACCAATCAATAAATTTCGTCTACTTAAAGCATCTGCTACTTTGTTCAAAGTACCTGACTTATGCTTGATGCTGAAAGTATACTCCTGTAGAGTACTTACCCATTTTGCACGTCTAGAGCTCAACTTATGCTATCCCTGTAGAAATTATAATGCTTGATGATCTGAGTACAGCACAAATTCTCGCTGGATCAAGTAATGTCGCCAATGATGCAATGACCTCACAATGGCATATAGCTCCAAATCATAAACTGAATACATCAGTTTGGCACCTCCAAGCTTCTCACTATAGAAAGCAATGGGTCTCCCATCTTGGCTGAGTACTGCGCCAATCCCAGTCTTCGAAGCATTACAATCCACTTCGAATACCTTGTCAAAATCTGGAAGAACCAATAGTGGTGCTTGGGTCAACTTGACTTTCATCTCATCAAATGCTGCCTGAGCAGTGTCATTCCATCCAAACTGATTTAATTTCAACAAGTCTGTTAAGGGTGCAGCAATCTCACTATACCTCTTCACAAACCTTCTGTAAAAACTCGCAGGACACAAAAAGGATCTCAATTCAGTTATAGTTGTAGGTGCTGGCCAGTCCACTATCGCTCGCACCTTACTTTCATTTGGAAGAATTTCATCACCAGTCAACGGATCCAAGAAAAATTAATTTGTCTACCATCCAAATACACTTCTCTGGGTTAGGAAAAAGCTGGTTTTCACGTAATACTGTTAGAACTTTTGAAACATGCTCAACATGCTCTTGTGCTATCTTACTGTATATCAATATATCATCAAAGTATGCAACAACAAAAGAACTAAGGAATGGACGCAAAACCTGGTTCATTACTCGCATAAACGTACTAGGTGCATTAGATAGCCCGAATGGCATCACCAACCATTCATACAGGCCTTCCTTTGTCTTGAAGGATGTCTTCCATTCATCACTTGGCTTCATTCTGATCTGATGATACCCACTTTTCAAATCAATCTTAGTAATGAACATGGCACCACTCAACTGATCTAGCATATCATCTAGCCTCGGTATTGGAAATCTATATTTCACAGTAATTCTATTTATTGCCCGGCTGTTAACACACATACGTCATGAACCATCCTTTTTCGGCACCAAAAGTGCCAGTACCGCGCACAAGCTAATGCTTTCCCATACAAAGCCTTTGTCTAAAAGATCTTGAACTTACCTCTTAGCTCCTCATGCTGCTGTGGGGTCATTCGATAATGAGCCTTATTCGACAACACAGAACCCGGAATCAGATCAATCTCATGCTGAATATCTCAAAGTGGTGGCAAACCCGCAGGAAGCTCACTTCGTACAACATCCCAAAATTCCTCCAAAACTGACACCAACTCCTGAGGAAGATCATGTAGCTCCTGCTCCCCATTCTGGCCAAACTCTTCTGGCTTACTAACCAGGGCATAACCAAAATCTTCTCCCTCTAAACTCGCCTCAAACTTCCTGCTTGGCAAACAAATTGCTACCTTCTGTTCAGCCATGTCCTGTAGCGGTTTCAAGATCACTATTCTCCCATCTGGTCGCAGCATATAAGTATGAGTGTAACCATTATACACTGCTTTATTATCAAACTGCCAAGGTCGTCCCAAAATGATGTGTGTTGCATCCATCGGTACAACATCAGCTACTATTGACGTCTCAAGCTGAGGACCAAAAGACAAGGCTAACCTACAACGTTGACTGACCTGAATGTCTGCATCCCGATTCACCCAGCCGAGCTTGTATGGTTGAGGATGGGGCTCTGTCATCAACCTCAATTTCTTCACAACTTCCTCAGCAATCACATTCTCCCAACTTCCAGAATCAATAATTACATTGCAACTTTTACCAGCTACAGTGCACTTTGTTGAGAAAATATCGTGCCGACGCCAATCTCCACTAGCTCTTAGTGCAATACATATCCTCCTAATAATCAGACTCTCTCCCTGGATGTGGTCTGGGTCAATCACATACATCTCATCCTCGAACTCCTCATCCTCAGGAAATTCAACTTCCTGCTCCTCCTCCATAAGTAACTAGGTACGCGCCTTGGGGAACTCATTGGCATAATGTCCTAAGTCATGACACCGATGGCAGCGAACATTGGCTCGATTGCTGCCCACCCTTCGCTAGGTACCTGAAGCCCCACTCGGCACTGTAGGTCTTGGAGGAACTGCCGAAGTTTATTGCATCACCACAGGAGGTGCACTCCTACTACCAGAACTCTGCCCCGAAAAACTAACCAGATAATTTTTCTCTACTATGGAACCCTCTGTTCCGCATCAGGCTCTGCTCCACTGCTTGCGCCCACATGTGCGCATCACCAACATTGTCAATCCGATGCAGAGCCAACGCATCCTGGATCGGGAATCGCAATCCAAACAAATACATGGCTACCAACCTCGGCTCTGACTCCATCAATCGGTTTCGAGCCACCAGTTGGTAGAACTCTGTAGTATAATCTTCCACGCTTCGATTTCCTTGTGTTAAACCATGCAATTTAGAATAAAAGACCTGTTCATGGTTCTGAGGAAGGAACTCTCGATTCATCTCCTGCTTCAAGGTTGCCTATGATGCAATTGGTGGCCGCCCATCCAATACCTCCGGTAGTGCTGTGCATGCCACCAAGCCGCTGCTCGATCTCGAAGTCGGATTGTGATAAGCGGCACTTGCTTGTCCAAAGGCACTTCTTTCAGCCGGAAAACATCATCAACCTGCAGGGTCCAATCCACATACTCATCAGGATTCAAACCACCTCTGAACTCCGGTATCTCAATCCAAAACCCAGACTCCCAACAAGTCTGATTGTCATGCACAGGTGGCGGTCCAAAATCCATGGGAAGCGCTACATCACGCCGCGGTTGCTGCCCTCTTTGCAATGGTGGAAGATCTTCAATATTCTGGAAAGGGTTGGCATCACCTTCTCGATGTTCGTCAGGTACATTGCGATCTTGATGAGGTATAGCACGATCTTGTACCTCCAACCGTGCCATCATTGCTTGCAAAACAGCCATCATCTGCTGTTGGGTCACCACAACGTCACGAAGAGAAGGGTCCTCGTTGTTCCGCTCCATGGTTGCCGGCATAATTTTTTTTTTAATCAAGAATGGATCAAGGACAGATCAAGAACGGATCAGGGACAGATCAAGAATGGATCAAGGCCCTGATCAAGAATGGATCAAGGCTCTGATCAAGAACGGATCAAGGCCCTGATCAAGAATGGATCAAGGCTCTGATCAAGAATGGATCAAGGCTCTGATCAAGAACAGATCAAGGCTCTGATACCAAGCTGGTGCAAGGCGGTTGTCAAACGACTGCAGTGACCAAAACCCCGACTCACCGAGAACGGGTTCTTAGAATTCTTCGATGCTAGGATTGAGCAAGATGGGAAAGATCCTTTGAAACCTACAACGATCAAGCGCTGGAAGGGCAGCGTGATTCATCACATTGCCAGCCCTCTACCGGATTTCAATCCGGGTCTTCATGAATGGAAGGAACGAACGAGGGGTTTCTCACCGTGAGTCCCTATTTCTTTTTTTTTTTTTCCAAAACAAGAACTAGGAACGGAAGGAAGAGATTCCTCATAGAATCGTCTTCTCCCAACCAGGCTTTCAACCTAGTGTGCGCGAGGGGGGGAAAAGAGAGGCCGGCAGCCTTCCACGGAAAAAAAACAACAGCATAGTCCAAATACAATCCCAAAACAAAAACGCTCTTCTTTTCCTTGGGTTCCGTTTTTTTTTTAAAGCATCATTACAAGAAGTAAAGTCCTCCATGTGTCTAAAGGGAGGAAAAAATAACAAATGTAACAAATTCCAACATGCTGACTCTTGCGTGAAACACTTCAAACGGATTTTTTTTTTTTAAAAAAAAAATCAAGAGATCACGCCACTAATAAAATAATAATAATAATAATAATAAGACTAAAGACACTAGTGTTTCCTGGATCCGAAACTTCAAGGACGCAATTAGTGTATTGGGCCTTCGGCCCAATTCCCAATTAATTATTTTTATCTCAAAAACGGGTCAAATTTGAAACTTGCTTTCCTTGAAGGCGTCTGGACCTGCACACATTTCCTGCTGGCGAGGCTGGCGACCCCAAATCGTTATGGGCTGGAAGCTGAACTGAAATGTCTGGGTTGGGCTTCGCCGAACTATCACCGGGCTGTCCTGATATATGAGTCATCTGATCAGGTTCAATATTCATCTCGATGTCCGCATCACCATCCAATAACAACCATAGACTGCCACAGCCCTAGTAGCTCGACTATAGGGTAGCTTGTGCTCCTTCCATGGTAGGCCATTGCAACCACAGGACATGACTAATCCCTAGGATAGCCTCTAGACCCTGGTAAAGTGACAGAGGAGCAGGTCAGTCGATCGGGAGAGCCAGTCCATAGTATTGAAGCGCACCGCCCTTAAGAACCGTAGATGCTACCAAAACAAGTCCCCCAATCATGACCCTCTTCAATGATTGCCTCTATCCTTTCCAGTAGTCTTAATGGAAGGTTCCATCGATGAGGCTATCGGGTGTATGGCAGTGAAGCGCCTAGAAGAACAAGAGCGTAAGCTGGTAGAACTATCTTGCCAATTTGCCAACATGCAAGGCTCCTCCCACGAGCCAGTGAGCCATGACACCTGACCGCCTTTCTCTCGAGAGATCCAAAAGGGGACGATCCCGAGTCAATTTTGCATGCCCCAAGTGGATCCCTATGATGGGACCGCCAACCCCTTGGATCACCTGGAGAGCTACAAGGCTCTTATGAGAGTCCAGGGGGTAATAGATGCCCTCCTTTGCTTAGCCTTCCATGCTACTCTTCGGAAGGCTGCTCGAGTCTGGTTCACTCACCTCGAACCTAAGAGCATCAATTCCTTCGCAGAGCTAGAAAGAAATTCGTGGCACACATCGATGCTTGATAGAATGTGCCGCGAGAAGCCAATAGCCTTTTCTTCATCAAGCAACAGAACACGAGTCTTGACGGGATTATATGGCCCGCTTCAAGGTCACCGCACTATAGATCTACAATTTGGATGAGCCCATCACCATGCTAGCACTGAAGAGGGGCCTTTGGACTTCCTGCCTGACATACTCCCTGGACAAGAAGCCACCAAAGATATACTCTGACCTCCTTTTCCACGTCGACAAGTATATTTGTGCTCAGGAGGCAGACTTTACTAGGAGAGAGCTCGATGGAAAGCCTTTGGAGAAACGAACCCCAGGAGAAGCCCCATGGGCATGCAAGCCTAGTGTTTCCCAGGTGGCTTCCCAACAAGGGGGTGAATTGGGATTAAAAAATTTTGCAAGTATGTGCACTTTGAAATTCTTTTAGTGTAGAAGTGAAGTGTGCAATGTGGAAGTAAATAAATTAAAGCAATCAAGCAATGAAAGCACAATTACAAACACCAAGAGATAGAGTGATTCGGAGCAACCGGCTCCTTCATCCACTATCCAAGGACCACTTGGGATTTCCACTATATCCCCCAACCGGAATACAGTCGGATTGTTTTACTAGGCTCATAATCCAAACCAATACACTTTGGTTTTACCGGGATCACCAAAGAAACCCAAACTCCCTTTGGTTTTACACGGGATCACCAAAAAAAACCCAAACACTTGGTTTTAAACCGAGAAAACCAAGAACCCAAACTTAGGTCTTACAAGGTTCACCTAAAAACCTTTAACTCTCTCTATGGAGTCTATCATCTGTATCAGCTCTAGCAGCAGTAGGAGTCTTAACTAGTGAATGTGGTGAAGCAGGAGCTGGCTCGGATGGTCTAGCCTCATCAATTTGTCCATCAGTTTGCTCACCATGTCCCTATGCAGGCTGTATGTCATCATCTGAGTCCTATGAATGTGCTACAGGAACTCCTGAAGTCTTTCTGATCCAGTTTCCATCAACTTTAATAAATCCCATTCTAGTTAGGGATTTCATAGTGTACCTGTCGGTGTGCAGCAACAAACAACAATCCTCTCCAGTGTGATCAATATCAGCATTCTGGAATAATAAAGTAAACACCATCCCGTAGGGCAAACAGGCTCGTGCCCTACATACAGCCTCTATCATATGAGAAATCACAATAAATGGAAGGTTGAGGGGCTCCCCCTCAATCAGTCGCCTCATGAATGTAAAATCTCTCATGCTAACCCAGTCGAATCTACCTGTCCTGGGTAAGAAAATCCGGCTAATGATGTTGTTCAACAGCCTCATTTCAATGAGAGCTTATTTGCACTTACATGTATAATGCCCTTCACATTAGATCTTCCCAAGATGAGTCTAAGAGTCTTCACTCTTTCCTTCATAACCAAATAGCATTCCCCTTCTTTGGGTATATTCAACAAATTTGAATGTTTTTGCTCACTTATTTCTATGAATTTCCCTTTCACAGTTCCTTCCAAATGAAAAGCTCCTAGTGACATGTTTTCAAAGAATTGTCTAACCAAATTTGGGTAAGTTGGAACATTTAATTTACAAAAATCCTTCCAACCCTGTCTTTACAACCACATACCAATATTTAACTATTCTTGATCTAGAAAACCGAAATCGATGCACCTACCGGGCGTCACTTGTCGATTTCCCATTGGAATGATTTGTCGGGGTGCTGGAACAACTTCCTCTGGCTTAATCGGCTATTCCTCTTGTGGAATCGAGGTATCCAGTCGCCTCTTGCTCCTCCTTTCCACAGCCACAGTCCGAACAACTCTTGTTCCTTTCTTTGCCATCCCCTTGCGTGGCGCCATTCTCTAAGGATTAAAGGTTTGAGAAGGTTTGAGAGGGTTTTTGGAGAGTTTTCTAGTATGTGGTGAGGAGGCAGCAAAGATAAAAAGGCTAAAATCCAGAAAATACAATGAATAAGGAACTAGGAAACCCTACTTAAAAAGCTTCGGCTCGACCTGCGAGTCGGCTCGCACAAAGCTTTGAGAACTCGAGTCGGCTCGAGCAAAAATCTATTCTAAAAATCAAAATGGGTCAAACTCAGTTTCTAAAGGTTTCTAGAGTCTAAACTAGGTTGCCCTATGCTCTAAAGAGAAGTTTAAAATTTCTAGATAATTTTTCCTTAATTTTCAAAATTTAGGTCAGATAGGTTTAAAATGGTTCACATAACCCTAATTCTCCACTAATTTTTTCAAATCTATCTTGATTTAATGGTTTAGTGAAAATATCTGCTACTTGGTCTTCAGTAGGTACAAATTCATGTTCCACAACATTGTTTAAAACATGATCACGAAAAAATGATGTCAAATTTCAATGTGCTTTGTTCGTGAGTGCTGAATTGGATTTTTTGATAAATTAATAGCACTAGTATTGTCACATTTAATAGGAATTTTAGATTGGACAACACCATAATCTTCTAGTTGTTGCTTGATCCATAATACTTGAGCACAACAGCTCCCAGCAGCTATATATTCTCCCTCAGCAGTAGATAAAGCTACAGAGTTCTATTTGCGACAGTGCCAAGAGATCAAGTTAACACCTAGAAATTGACAGGTGCCACATGTGCTCTTTCTATCTATTTTACATCCTCCATAATCAGCATCAGAATAACTAATTAATTTTAGTGATGTGTGTTTAGAATACCACAAACCTACATTATAGGTACCTTTCAAGTATTTAATAATTCTCTTAATAGCTGTGATGTGTGATTCTTTAGGATTAGATTGAAAATGTGCACACATACAAACACTAAATAATATATCAGGTCTGCTTGCTGTTAAATAAAATAATGATCCAATCATACCTTGGTACAGCTTTTGATCAACATTTGTGCCATTATCATCTTTGTCAAGTCTACATGCAGGAATCATTGGTGTTCCAATTACCTTGCTTGATTCCGTGCCAAACATCTTGATTATTTCTTTAATGTACTAGGCTTGGTTGATCAGAATACCTTCTTTAGTTTGTTTAATTTGAAGTCCAAGAAAGTAACTCAATTCCCCCATCAAGCTCATTTCAAATTCTCCTTGCATTAGCTTAGCAAAGTCTTGACACAATGATTCATCAGTAGATCCAAAGATAATGTCATCAACATATATTTGAACAACTAGATTATCATTTTTCTTTATATGAATAAACAGTGTGGTGTCAACACTACCTCTTACAAATTCATTTGCAAATAAAAATTTGCTTAGTCTATCATACCAAGGTCTAGGTGCCTGTTTTAGACCATACAAAGCTTTATTCAGTTTAAAAACATGATTTGGAAAAATATGATCGATAAAACCGAGAGGTTGCTCAACAAAATCTTCTTCAGATAAAAATCCATTTAAAAATACACTCTTTACATCCATTTGAAATAACTTGAAATTCATAAAACATGCATAAGCTAGTAGCAATCTAATGACTTCTAATTTAGCTACAGGTGCATAAGTTTCAACAAAATATATTCCTTATTCTTGATTATATCCTTGTGCAACCAATCTAGCCTTATTTCTAATTACATTTCCATCTTCATCTAGTTTATTTTTGTAAACCCACTTAGAGCCTATAACAGGATGATCATTGGGTCTTTCTACTAAGGTCCAGACATTATTTCTTCTAAATTGGTTTAATTCATCATGCATTGCTAACATCAAATTAGGATCAGTTTCGGCTTCTTCTATGTTATGAGGTTCTACATGAGAAACAAAAGCAATTAAATCATGTGCATCTCTATGTGCAGATCTAGTTTTAACACCTTGAGATGGGTCTCCTATAATTAATTCTATAGGGTGTGATTGTACATACCTCAATTCTTTTGGTATATCATCATGCTTCTTACTCACCACTTCTTTATGTGGTTCACTTGATTGTTTGTCCTTGAGGGTCAAGTCTTTCATTCCATGCTCTAGTGTATCTGCATCATCATCAGCAAAATCTTCCTTTCTTTAAGATGTAATGTCAGATTCATTGAAAATAACATAAACAGGTTCTTCAACAGTCAAAGTTCGGTTATTAAAAACTCGATAGGCTTATTAATTAAAGATTATCCAAAAAAAATAGCCTCATCAGATTTTGCATCAAATTTACAAAGATTGTCTTTTCCATTATTGAGAAAAAAACATTTACATCTGAAAACATGAAAATATTTGATATTTGGTTTCCTATTGTTCCAAAACTCATCGGTGGTTTTTCTGATAATAGGTCTAATCAAAACTATGTTTAAAATATAGCATGCAGTTTTAACAGCTTCTGTCCAAAAGTATTTTGGAAGATTCCCTATACAAAGTATTGTTCTGGACATTTCTTCCAAAGTACGATTCTTTACTTCTACAACACCATTTTGCTATAGAGCTCTAGGTGTAGAAAAGTTATGATCAATACCGTGCTTTGTGCAAAAATGATCAAAATACTGGTTTTCAAATTCGATGCCATGATCACTACGAATTAAAATAACATAAAAGTTTTTCAAATTTATAACTCTTTTGTAAAACTTTTTGAATACATTAAAAGTATCATCCTTATGTGCAATAAAAAAAATCCATGTGTATCTTGAAAAATCATTTACAATCACAAGTAAATATTTTATAACACCTAGGCTGGTAGTTCTAGTAGGTCCAAATAGGTCCATGTGAAGTAGCTCTAAGGGTCCAGATATTGAAACTATATTTTTAGATTTAAAACTCCCCTTCAATTGTTTTCCTAACTGACATGCATCACAAACAAAATCAAAATTGACTTTAAACTTTGGCAAACCATTGACCAAGTCTGTTGAAATTAGTTTAGCTATTGTGTCCATACTAGCATGACAAAGTCATCTATGCCATAGTAAACTTGATTCCCTGCTGTTATCATTGATTGCTACAAGACTTGTATTACTTGACATGGCTAGATCATTAAGATCTACCACATAAATGTTACCAAGTCTATGTCCAATGAATTTAGTACTAGAGTCAAGTGGATCAACTGCTATACACATTGATGACTTGAAGAATACATTATAACCAATGTCACATAGCTGACTAATACTCAAAAGATTATGCTTTAATTTTTCTAAAAGTAATACAAGTCATTGTGTTTCTTTTGGAACCCAAACTTTTTTAATTTTCCTTTTGTCATTGTGTTTCAAATGATATTCAAAAGCTTTATGACCAATGTTATTACATGCATAACATACAATACTTGAATTTGAATAATAACTATGAGATGATGCAAATTTAGGTCTAACTTGTTTAGAACTAATAAATTTAGGAGCATATGAAGTAGAGGCAAAAAATGTATTTGAAATAGATCCTTTATAACCAATTCCAAATCTATTATTTGTTTCTTTTTGATCTATTAAAATTAACTCAAGTTTGTTAGAACTTAGGATTAATTTTTCAAATAATGGTTTTAATTTTTGAACTTCTTTCTTTATATTATCATTTTCAATTTTCAAATTCTTAATTTTCTCAAAAAGCTCTTCTTTTTCAACTTGAATAATCTTGAGTCTTTCATAAAGCAAATTTAGTTCTTTTTGTAAGATTTTGTTTCTTTCACAAAATTCTTTTTTGTCATTTTCAACTACATCACATTTATTTTTTAAATCTCACAATTTTAAACCAGCTTTTTTATATTCTATCAATAATTCGCAAAAAGCATTATGTAATTCATCATAAGTGAATTCTAAATTAGGTTCAGAAGTACTTACCTCATCCACCAAACCCATAAGACAGATTTGTGCTGTTTTTGTTGTCTCTTCATCCTCTTTAGTAGAAGTAGTTCATCACTATCACTCCAAGCAGCTAGCATTGCCTTCTTCTTCTTTCTAGGGAAATCTTTTTCTTTCCTTCAGGGCAATCAGGGTGGATGTATCCTGGTTTCTTGCATCCATAGCAGAAAGGTACTTGATCTTTATCTTTCTCTTTATCTTTTTGTTTATCTCTTTCCTTTTCATTTCCAAAGTCACCTTTTCTGTAATGCATTCTCCATCTGTTTGTTTTTCTTCTGCCCATAAACTTTTTGAATTTCCTCATGACTAGGGCAATTTCGTCACTTCCAAGATCATCATCATCTGATGAATCAGAGTCTTCATTTTTATCTTCCTCAGTTGCTTTAAATGTAATGGCTTTCTTTATTTTTGTATCTTCTTCAGTCCTTTGTTGCATATCCAATTCATGTGTGATTAAGGATCCAAGTAGTTCATCCAGTGGTAGTGTATTTAGATCCTTTGCTTCTTCAATTGCTGTCACCTTGGCTTTCCAGTTGTCTTGCAAAGATCTTAAAACTTTTTGGACAAGATCAGCATTAGAATAAGTTCTATCCAGACTCATGATACCATTTATAATATCAGTAAAGCGAGTATACATAGCAGATATAGTCTCACTAGGATCCATCTTGAACAACTCATAATTATGTACAAGTAGATTGATTTTTGATGTCTTAACTTGAGAAATGCCTTCGTGTGTGATTTCTAATTTGTCCCTATTTTCTTTAGCAGAATTGCAAGTTGAAATTCTGTTAAACTCATTTGGATCCAAAGCACAATACAATAGGTTCATTGCTTTGGCATTTAATTCAGCTAATTTCATATCATTCTCGTCCCAATCCTCTTCTGATTTGGGAACATTTACATCATTAACTTTAATTGTGGGTGTGTGTGGTCCTTTCATGATGAATTTTCATATGTGAAAGTCTACGGCTTGAATGTATATCTTCATTCTTGCCTTCCAATAAGTGTAATTAATTCTGGTGAAAAGTGGTGGTCTATTTGTGGATTGACCTTCGGCCAATGAAGTGCTCATGGGATGTGCCATATATCTTTACTCTAACTAACTTTTAGAGACTCTGCTCTGATACCACTGGTTGTCTAGGTGGCTTCGCAAAAGGTGGGTAAATTGGTATTAAAAAACTTTTGCAAGTATTTGCACTTTGAAATTATTTGAGTGTTGAAGTGAAGTGTGCAAAGCAAAAGTAAATTTATTAAAGCAATCAACAATGAAAGCACAATCACAAACACCAAGAGATAGAGTGGTTCGGAGCAACAGGCTCCTACATCCACTACCCAAGGACCACTTGGGATTTTCACTATATCCCATAACCGGAATACAGTCAGATTGTTTTACTAGGCTCACAATCCAAACCTATACACTTTGGTTTTAACGGGATATCCAAAGAAATCCTAACTCCCTTTGGTTTTACACGGGATCACCAAAGAAAACCCAAACACTTGGTTTTAAATCGGAAAAATCAAGAACCCAAACTTAGGATTTACAAGGTTCACCTAAAAACCTTTAACTCTCTCTTAAGATACAACTCATTGCTGTTCTAAGAGAGCAAACAAAGATATATAATATATAACAAGCAACTACAACAAACCAAGTTTGTTTTGGTGTTGCCGATGAAGATCAAAATAAAGTCAAGCTTTGAGTGCTCTTCAATGCTCTTCAATGCTGCTTCTTCCCTTCTTCAATGAGTGGATTCAATGATTGAGTGGAGTTGGTGAAGCTTTGAATCCAACTTGAATGCTCTTTGAGGTAGGTAGAAGAATAACTTGAAAGCTCTTTGTTCACTCAAGAATATTCAGCAATAAATCTCAATTAATTGTTTAATCCTTCAAAAATAATCTCCTTTATAGTTTTCCATGAGATATGGCCATTGTAGGGCCTTGGGATTTGTGAAATGGCCGTTGGAGATGATTTGGAATTCAACTTTCAATTTCAATAACTAGCCGTTGAAGTACAGCCAATGGCTCTACGAGCCAGCTCGAGAGATCCGGGAGTCGGCTCGAAGTCTCAGACAGGCCAAAAACAAATTTTTGTGGGAGCCGGCTCTTGGACTAGGAGTCGGCTCTTGCCTTCAAGCTTTCAGTCATGACAAACATACATACCTAGAGTCTGCTCTTGATCTGGGAGTCGGCTCTAGTTCTTAGAACTTCAAAAAAATACTTCTGGAAGATTCGGTTCTTGAATTGGGAGTCGGCTCTTGGTTCTGAAACTTTGAATCTTCCTCCGTGCCGTGCCATTTTGAGTTGGCTCTTACAAGTCTTTAAAAAATTTGCTTCAAGCTTCCCAAAAACTTCAACATTGAATCAACTAGAAGCTAATCTACATACTTTATCAAATTTTTATAATTTTAAGCCCATTTTTACATGATTACAGCATTCATAAGTTAGGGCTTTTACAAACTCAATTGAATTACCCTTAAGTAAATATGAAAACCATTTTAAACAAAGGTAATCAGTTCTTGCAAAACTTTTAAAACAATTTGAGAAGAGTTAGTATCAAATACAAGCTCCAATGTTTTGTGATCATCAAAATCATTTCAGGGATCAACAATCTCCCCCTTTTTGATGATGACAAAACACTGGGCATGATTAAAAAATTGAAAGCACTTTACAATTTCAGTAATTTCAAGTCTATGCGCATCATATAGGTTAGGTATCTTTGTATCAATGCAATGTGCCATAATGTATCGAATGTATATAACTAAATACAAATTATTATGTATATCAAGTGTATCGAGACATGAAATATCATATGTATCATAACATGATGTATCGATACATGATGTATCAAGGTTATTGACTACACAAAACATATTGAAACTTATAGAATTTTCAAACTTTCAAAGTAAACTTAAGTTTCATCAACTTTCTATGAATCAACTATTCATTTCATCAAAGTTTCATAACATTCAATTATCCATATAGCTTTTGTAAGCAATTTTCGAGCAATTTTCATGAATCAATATAGATTTCCAAGAAATTTTCATGAATCAACAATCAATAGACTTTTCATGAACCAATATAGCATAGATTTCCAAGAAATATTTCCATGAAATTTTCAAGAATCAACAGCTTTTTCATGCCACACATAGTTCCCATTCTCCCCCTTTTTGTCATCAACAAAAGGTGTATGAGAAATGGATAATAATTCATAACATATATTCATAACAAATGAGATATGGATAGTGATTCAATCATATCATTAATTCATTCATAACAAGTGAAGTATATATATATATATGAGAAATAAGCCAATACATAGCATATGTGATACTTTACAAATGTGCCACGGCATAACAAAAAAGTATCACATAACCAAAATATAAGAACATCAAGTCTCAAAAAGATAAAAACCTAACCATCAGAAAGAAGTGCTAGGATCACTATCAGGTTCTTCCTCATCAGAGGAGGAACCAACCTCTAGAATACCTGGACTACGTTTAAACTTGGGGAACCAAGGGCGGAGATCCCTAATCCTAGTCCTAGTAGGTGTAGAAGTCCTAGTTACTTTAGATTTAGGTTTAGGTTTAGTTTTTGATTCAGATGAAATAAAGATGGGTGTAGGTCTGGTAGAAGATCGATCAAGAGATAGGATCAAAGTACTGGTGGATGAAAGCATCTGAGTAGCAGGAGTCACTCCAACATCAGTAGATCCAGTAGCCTCCAATCTATCCTGAGGCTCACCAACAGCAGGTGTGGCATGATCGGTGCATCAGTGCAAAGAGTCTCTGTTGCCCAGATATGGTGCCCAAGAGGGGGGGTGAATTGGGTATTTTAAAAAATTAAAGCAATATATGTGCTATCAAGTTCTAAGGTGAAGAGTGATAGTGCTCAAGTAATTGTGCAACGGAAGCAATGAAATAAAACAACAATTAAAGAGCAAAAGAAGATAAAGAGTAAAGCAATGCAAACACACAAGAAGTATAGTGGTTCGGTGCACCTAGCACCTACATCCACTCCCAAAGCTACACTTGGGAATTTCCACTATAATCTTTAGATTACAGCCGACTTGTTTTACCAGGCTCACAAGTCAAAACCTTACACATTTGTTTTGGCTTCGGGCTTACAAGCAACCCTAGTTGGTTTTATCAATTGGCTCACCAACAAACCTCACTCACTTATTTTGGCTTCGGGCTTACAAGCAACCCTAGTTGGTTTTATCAATTGGCTCACCAACAAACCTCACACTAGTTTCAAATTCCCTTGAAACTAGCCAAAGAAAAAAAGAATATGAATACAATGAATAAAACAAGACAAACTCCTTTTGAGCAAAAAGTAATTCGATGTAGCTCTTGATGGAGACTCTTCAAGCCTTTCTCTTGGAATCTTTGGACCTCACTAAATGCCAAATACTTGAATGTTGGATTCCTCAAAGATGGAAAGCTTTTGGCTAAGGAATCTCTTGGTTTTCTCACTCTTTTTGGCTTGGAATTGATTGAAGGCTTTGTACTTTGACTCTAAACTTTTTCACTTTGTCTCCTTGTCTTTTTTGAAGTTTGGTGGAGGTTAAATACCTCATTCAAGCTGAAACAACTCCACAAGACTGTTAGAATCAAAAATATGGCCGTTTATGGCCGTTAGAAATCAAATCAAAAGTTCAGAAAAACTAGCCGTTATACCATGAGTCGACCTCATGAGTCGACCTCTGGATCAAGTGTCGACCTCATGAGTCGACCTCCAGTTTATTTAAGGCAAAAATCCAGAAAACCATAGTTCTGCCCAGTTTGAATTCTCAGGCTATGAGTCAACCTCTGGTGTCAACCTCTGGACAGGTGTTGACCTCTGGTGGTCGACCTCTGGAGCGTGCCACTGAAATTTTGCCATGCCGGCCTTGCTGAACTTTTTCTTTTCTTCATGAGTCGACCTCTGGTGGTCGACCTTTGACAAGGTGTCGACCTCTGGTGGTCGACCTCTGATCTGAAATTTTCTGAAACTCAGAGAGGTGCGTGCCATGCTTGAGTTTCTCTAAGCCTTTGTTTCTTTTGTCAATTACTTCTTAACAGGAAGGTCCAATATGAGAAATTTGATCTTGTTCAAGGTAGAAGAACTCTTTTCAAAATCAAGCAAGCTTGGTTTCATCATTGTACTCTTAGTACTCTTTTTGAATAACCTAAGTCCTGAAACTTTATCTTGAGATGAAACATTAGTCCAAACATATACTCAACCTTTTGTTAATCATCAAAACTAAGGAGCCAAAGCCAACAATCTCCCCCTTTTTGATGATGACAAAACCTTGAGTATATATGCAATTAACTCCAAAAGCAAAATATAGCACTAATAAAAATTTTCAAAGAAACCTCACATGCATGAGTATATCATAAAAATTTTACTTTTCATCTATTTATTTATTTTTTTTTGTGAAAACATTCTCATGATTCAAAAAGTTAAGAACCATAATAGCTTTACTATACTATATGAAAGATTTTACTTTTCATTTACTTCTTTCTTTTTATGAAAATATTCTTATGAGTCAAAAAGATAAGAACCATTATAGCTTTACTCTACTCTATTCTATAAGAGAGTCATACTTTACCATATATACTTTATAAACTTTACTATACTCCCCCTTTTTGTCAAGAATCAAAAAGTGCATTCTTTGTAGTAAAAGATAAAAACAAATGATACCATTCCATTGCAATGAAATACTTAGTTGCATAAAATACATGCTCCCCCTCAATTTGTGCATTCGAGATAACAAAAACATTCTAACTTGAGGGTTTAAAAAGATAAATGCTAAGAGCTGGTATCAGACAGTAAAATATCACAATATAGATAAGTGTATAAATGTATTCAGTTACAAAATTTCTTACATAGTAAGCACAAAACACTGATACATCAGATCATACAAAGCAAACTAATTCATACATCAAGTAAATCTATGAGGCTACTCCTCATCAGAAGGTATATCAAAAGAGATAGGAGCCGAGATCCTAGATGAGGATTTTGGAGTCCTATGAGTGAGACTCCGAGTCCTCAGAGAGGGACCAGACCTAGGGGTACTCCTACGAGATCTATAGGTCCGAGGAAAAGGCTCCACAGGTGTCCTGACTGAGGCAGTAGCAGAAGGAGTAGATGGATTAGTATGCTGAGTAGACTGAGCTGGAGTGTGCCTGCTGACTAGCTCATAAGCAGTGGGATCATCAATATCTGTCTCTGTATGCTCATCTATATTATCCGAAATCCCTGTAATAGTCTCAAAAAGTGACTCAGTAAACTCAGTATCTACTGGCACATCTGTACTGGGAAGATCAGTAGAAGGGGGAATCTCTAGAATCGGATCTGTAGGTGGAACATCAGAGCTACCTGCTCCAGGCTGATCTCCATCACTGTCACTGTATCCACTGGAGCCATCATCATCATCATCATCAGAATGTGGAGGAGATACTATCTGATCTATAGTCCCTGGTGGTAGTGCTAATCTCAGTAGGCTGAGGATCTGTCGGAATCCTGCATCTACACTAGCTGAGAGAGCTCCAATGCGCATATCTGTGTGTATCCGTAGATCATGTAGCTCCTGTCATACACCAGTAATCTCTGTCCGGACCTCTGAAATGTGATCAGTCACTCTCTGCTCAAAGTCCGATATCCTCGCTGTAGTCCTCCGTGGTGTAGCAGTAGTAGTAGGTGCTGGAGCTGATGATGGTGGTGGTGTGAATGGCTCAGGCTCCGCAGTCTCTGACTCTGGTGCTGGGCGAGAAGGTGTACCATGATTAGTAGGCTCTGAAGGCCCTGCCTCAGCTGCTCGGATCTCATCCTCCTCATCTGGCTCCTGGCCAGACTCTCGTCGCACCCAACGGTCACCAATCAGTCGAAATCCCATCCTATGCAGGGATTTCTCTCCATATGTATCAGTATGCTGCAGCTGACTGAAGGGTATACCATCAAATGAAACACCATGCTCCCTGAATAGTTGTGTCAGCCCCATACCATATGGCTGAACTAGTCTCCTGTGAGATGCTGCCTCACCCATCTGCTGAAGCATGATCCTGGGAAGGTTGATGGGAGTCCGCTGTCTTAGGGACACCATCAACACCAACTCATGCTCAGTGATAAAGTCGAATCTCCCGCTCTTCGGAATCAAGATACGGGCGATGATATGATGCAGCACTCTCATCTCCAGTGAAAGCTGGTTACCGGCTACTGTGGAAATGCCGCTAACATCCTCACGCTCTAGGATATATCTGAAGGCATGCTCTCTGTCGCTGATCGAAGTGGCAGCAGTGCCATGAAGTGGAATACTCCAAACGCGACTGATGACCTCCGGTGTCACTGGAATCTCGATCCCACGTACAGTAGCTGACCATCCAATGCCATCAGTGGCCATGGATCCATAGAACTCCCTGATGAGGTCTGGGTAGAATCTATCAGTCATCGTGCAGAAGTGAACCAGACCTGCATCTCTCAGCACATCTCCTATAAAAAAGTGATGCTGATCCCAGAAAGGTATATCCACACGCCTCCCACTCGCAATGCTCTTCTGTACTAAGCTGGCTGGCACTGGTGCAGGTGGCTCTGGGGTCGGCTCACGCTCATGTCTGACCTTTCTTCGTCACTCAGTGCTACCTTGGCCTTGTTCCAATCTCCTTTTCCTTACTGCCAAGTGCTTTCTTGGACCCATATGGAAGGAAGAGGGGTAAATTAGGGAGAAGAAGGATAATGCAAGGCTAAGAGGAAAGGAACCAAGAGAAGAGAGGTTCACGGTTTGAGAAAAAAGAGGAAATGATGAAATGGTGAGATAGGGTTTGTGAAAATGGAGAAAATCAAGAGTAAATGGAGAAAATGCAAGAAACGGATGAAAGAAATAAGTGATTTCAATTGAAAAACAACCGAGATTTGAGGGTAGATAGGAGCAAAAGCCTTCGGTTGTCCAAAACCACGAACACGGTCAAAAAATGGTTTGGTTCTAAAGAAAATAAGAGGAGAGGAGAGGATTACCCAAAAAGATGAAGGAGAAGGTTGAAAATCCATTGTTTAGAGGTTTAGGGAAGTTGGAGGGGGACCACACGAAGGAGAAATAGAAAGAAATGGAGAAAATGTGGCTTGCGAACGGGTTTTAAAAAAGGAGATTTCCGTTCAAGTGTCGACCTCTAAAAATTTTCAGGGGTCGACCTCAAGTGTCGACCTCCAAAAACCTTAGGGGTCGTCCTCAAGTGTCGACCTCCGAAAACTCAAGTGTCGACCTCCAACAATAAATTACCCAAAATAAAATTCTGTAAAATTTAAAAAATTGATGAAATTTAGAAAAATAACCTTTAAACATATTTGAGAATTTATAATTCATTTTTGAGGAATTTTTGATGAAAATTGAAGAGTTTCAAGCAAAAGGATCAATGACTCCCAGTTCTCTTCTGATCATACAAAATCTATCTTCATTCAATGGTTTTGTGAATATATCAGCCAATTGATAATCAGTACAAATAAATTCTAACAACACATTAGAGTTTTGAACGTGATCTCTTATGAAGTGATGTCTTATTTCAATATGTTTGCTTCTTGAATGTTGTACAGGGTTTTTCGTTAAATTGATTGCACTAGTATTATCACATCTTATGGGTGTCTTAGTTAGTTTGATGCCAAAGTCCTCGAGTTGTTATTTGATCCATAGAATCTGAGCACAACAGCTTCCAGCTGCTATATATTCGGCTTCTGCCGTAGATAGAGCAACCAAATTCTGTTTCTTACTGCTCCATGAAATCAAATTAACTCCTAGGAATTGACAAGTTCCACTAGTACTTTTACGATCAGTTTACACCCAGCAAAATCAGTATCAGAATATGCAATTAATTCATATGATGACTCTCTAGAGTACCAAAGACCAATTTCGTTTGACCCAGATAAGTATCTAAATATACGTTTTACAGCTAAGAGATGTGATTCTTTAGGAGCAGACTGAAAACGTGCACATATACAAACACTAAACATTATATCTGGTCTACTGGCAGTTAGATATAGCAGTGAACCAATCATGCCTCTATATAATTTTTGGTCTACTGATTTACCACATTCATCTTTGTCTAATTTACATGAAGAGCTCATAGGGGTACCTATTGGTTTGGTAGTCTCCATCCCAAACTTTTTCAATATTTTCCTTGTGTACTTGGCTTGGTTGATGGAGATCCCCTCTTTGGTTTGCTTAATTTGGAGTCTGAGGAAGAAGTTGAGTTCTCCCATCATGCTCATCTCGAACTCACTCTGCATTAACTTTGCAAATTCTTGACAAAGACATTCGTTAGTAGCACCAAAAATAATATCATCTACATAGATTTGTACTACTAAGAGATCATCATTTTTCTTTTTCAAAAATAATGTATTATCTACATTACCTCTAGAAAAATCATTCTTCATAAAAAATAAACTTAATCTATCATACCAAGCTCTAGGAGCTTGCTTTAAACCATACAATGCTTTATGCAATTTAAAAACATGGTTAGGAAATTCATGATTTTCAAAACCAGGAGGTTGTTCAACATAAACTTCCTCTTCAATAAATCCATTTAAAAAAGCACTTTTAACATCCTTTTGAAATAACTTGAAATCCATAAAACAAGCAAAAGCAAGTAAAAGTCTAATTGCTTCTAGCCTAGCAACAGGAGCAAAGGATTCATCAAAGTCGATTCCTTCTTCCTGGTTGTAGCCTTTAGCAACAAGTCTAGCTTTGTTTCTAGTTACAATACCATGTTCATCAAGTTTATTTCTAAAAACCCATTTTGTGCCAATTACAGAAACATTAAGGGGTCTTTCAGTTAAAGTCCAAACGTTATTTCTTTTAAATTGATTTAGTTCATCTTGCATAGCATTAATCCAGTTACAATCTTTTTCAGCTTCTTCAATTGACTTAGGCTCTATCTGAGATACAAAAGCTAAATAATCACAAACATTTCTAATAGAAGAGCGTGTACTTACTCCCTTTGACGGATCACCAATAATTAGCTCTTTGGGGTGTCCGTGTGCATACCTCCATTCTTTAGGTAAAGGTTTTGGTGAAGTTGCATTGATCTCTTGAGTTTGATCTTGATTTTCTTGATCATCATCTCCTTTGGGCTCATCTTCATTGATTGTCAATTGTTCAAGCTTCTTTGTACCTGTTTCATCATCAATAGAATCTTCTTTTCTAGAAGATTTTTTGTTAGATTCATCAAACACTACATGAATTGATTCTTCAACCAGAAGAGTTCTTCTATTGAAGACCCTGTATGCCTTGCTAGAAGTAGAGTATCCTAAGAAGATACCCTCATCTGACTTAGCATCAAATTTACTGATATTGTCTTTGCCATTGTTTAATATGAAACAGCGGCAACCAAATACACGAAAATACTTAAGATTTGGTTTTCGATTTTTCCAAAGCTCATATGGTGTTTTCTTCAAAATAGGTCGAATTAAAACACGATTTAAAATGTAACAGGAAGTATTAATGGCTTCTGCCCAAAAATATCTAGGTAAATTATTTTCGCAAAGCATTGTGCATGCCATTTCTTCAAGTGTCCTGTTCTTTCTTTCTACCACCCCATTTTGTTGAGGTGTCCTAGGTGCAGAAAAATTATGACTAATGCCATTTTCATTACAAAAAGCTTCAAAATCATGATTGTCAAATTCAGTTCCATGATCACTACGCAAAGAAACAATAGTGAGATCTTTTTCATTTGAAATCCTTTTATGAAATTTAACAAAAGCTGAAAACGTTTCATCTTTATGAGCTAAAAACATCACCCAAGTAAATCATGAGTAATCATCTACAATTACTAGCCCATATTTTCTACCTCCCAAACTAGTTGTTCTGGTTGGTCCAAAGAGGTCCATATGTAATAATTCAAGGGGTCTAGTAGTATATACTACTCCTTTAGGTTTGAAAGTAGATTTAGTTTGTTTTCCAAATTGACATGCAGCACAAATCTTATCTTTTTCAAATGTGAGTTTTGGCAATTCTTTTACAAGATTCTTTTTGCTTAATTTTGAAATCAACTGCATACTAGCATGCCCTAGCCTACGATGCCAAAGCCAACTAGTTTCACTTGCCTTGGCTTCCCTAGCCACTAGGCATTGACCACTTTCCATGGCTAGATCATCAAGATCAACCATGTAAATGTTTCCATGCCTATGACCAGTGAACTTGATGCCATCGACATCTAGACTAGATACCATGCACAAAGATGATTCAAAAATTACTTTAAAACCCTTATCACAAAACTGACTAATGCTAAAAAGATTATGCTTCAAGCTATTAACAAATAATACATTATCTACATAAGCATTATGGATGATATGGATTTTACCAATTCCAACGATTTTGCCTTTTCCATTATCACCAAAAGTAACGTTTCCACCATCAATAGCTGCTAGTGATGAGAATTGCTTCACATCCCCAGTCATGTGCCTTGAGCAACCACTATCCAGATACCACAATCTTCTTTTATTTTTGGTTGCAAGGCACACCTACAAAAATTAATCAAGTTGAAACATTAGGTACCCAAGTCATCTTCGGTCCTTTAGGGTTAGTCAAATTGGTTCCTTTTGGAATCCAAATCTTTCCAAAGGTATTTAATTTTCTTCTATTATAAATATATGATTTATGTCCTAACTTACCACATGCATAGCAGGTAATATTAGAAGATGCAGGTATGAAAAAAATTTTGTAAAGTTTTTGCTGATTGTGTGGCTTAAATCCAAGTCCAGCTTTGTTAAACACTGCCTGTTGACTATTTAAAAGCATGCTTAATTTTTCTGAACTAAAAGTAAACTTTTCTATAAAAGGTTTTACTTTTTCTAACTCTTCTTTGTAATTCTTGTTTTGAAGCAATAGTTCTTTGTTTTGTTTTTCAATTTTCTCATTAGTTTTAAGACTTCTATTATTTTTCAAAGAATCATTTTCTTTTAAGAGATTATCTTTATCATTTTTCAAGGTCTTTACATGTTCAGTTAATTTCTAGTTTTCTTGAATTAAATCTTCAATTTCAGTTAAAACTTTTTGAATTTTTGGTAAGCTCAAGATTTAGCATTCTTAATTTCTTATTTTTCAGTTTTAATTTTTCATATTCCATAACTAAATCATCAAAAGCATCATGCAATTCATTGAAAGTAAATTCAATTTCAGGTTCAGAATTTACCTCATTATCTTCATTGGCCATGAAACACAGGTTGGCGACTACCAGCTGCTCTTCATCACTGCTGGAGTCCTCACTCTCTCTCCAGGTAGCCATCATGGCTTTCTTTCTCAACATCCTTCGACTCTTTTTAAGCAAAGGGCAATCCGTTTTATAATGTCCAGGCTTCTTGCACTCGAAGCAGATGGGTGGATCCCTTTCTTTTTCTTTCTTTTTTTCTTTATTGTGATCACCTTTTTATGGCCTTTTCTTGTAGAAGCCCTTCTTCTTTTTCATGAATCTTTTGAATTTCCTTGTAATAAGGGCTGTCTCATCATCATCAGCTTCTTCTTCTGATTCATCACTTGACTCTTCCTTTGTAGTGGACTAGAAGGCTATGGCTTTCTTTTTCTTTTCATTATCCACTGTCTTCTGCTTTAGTGAAAGCTCGTAAGTCATCAGTGATCCAAGAAGCTGCTCAAGAGGTAGAGTATTGACATTCTTGGCTTCTTCTATGGCTGTTACTTTCGCATCCCATGAAGCCGGAAGAGACCTGAGAAGTTTGTTAACCAGTTCACCATTAGATATAATTTTTTCCAAACTCCTCATACCATTTACTATATTTGTAAATCTAGTATACATTTCACTGATACTTTCAGTTGGTTCCATCCTAAACATCTCATATGTATGAATGAGCATGTTCACCTTTGTGGTCTTCACTTGGTGTGTACCGTCATGGGTAACCTCAAGTGTATCCCAAATTTCTTTGGCGGAAATACAATTTGATATTCTATTGAATTCACTAGGGTCAAGTGCACAGAATAGCAAATTCATCGCCTTAGCATTTAACTCAGCTTGTTTGATGTCATTGTCATCCCATTCTTCTTCAGATTTTGGGGTGATAATGCCATTAACCAAGTGAGTGGGCTGATGAGGCCCTTTAGTAATTATTCTCCATATATGATAATCTTCAGCTTGTAAATAAATACGCATACGAGTTTTCCAGTATGTGTAGTTTGTGCCATTAAAGAAAGGAGGGCGATTTGATGCTTGTCCTTCAACTACATCCATTCCAATTGGGGCGGCCATGATCTTTCACTCAAGATCGTTGGACCTACAAGAGAGTACCGGTGCTCTGATACCACTTGTTGCCCAGATATGGTGCCCAAGAGGGGGGGTGAATTGGGTATTTTAAAAATTAAAGCAATATATGTGCTATCAAGTTCTAAGGTGAAGAGTGATAGTGCTCAAGTAATTATGCAACGGAAGCAATGAAATAAAACAACAATTAAAGAGCAAAAGAAGATAAAGAGTAAAGCAATGCAAACACACAAGAAGTATAGTGGTTCGGTGCACCTAGCACCTACATCCACTCCCCAAGCTACACTTGGGAATTTCCACTATAATCTTTAGATTACAGCCGACTTGTTTTACCAGGCTCACAAGTCAAAACCTTACACACTTGTTTTGGCTTCGGGCTTACAAGCAATCCTAGTTGGTTTTATCAATTGGCTCACCAACAAACCTCACTCACTTGTTTTGGCTTCGGGCTTACAAGCAACCCTAGTTGGTTTTATCAATTGGCTCACCAACAAACCTCACACTAGTTTCAAATTCCCTTGAAACTAGCCTAAGACAAAAAGAATATGAATACAATGAATAAAACAAGAAACTCCTTTTGAGCAAAAAGTAATTCGATGTAGCTCTTGATGGAGACTCTTCAAGCCTTTCTCTTGGAATCTTTGGACCTCACTAAATGCCAAATACTTGAAAGTTTGATTCCTCAAAGATTGAAAGCTTTTGGCTAAGGAATCTCTTGGTTTTCTCACTCTTTTTGGTTTGGAATTGATTGAAGGCTTTGTACTTTGACTCTAAACTTTTTCACTTTGTCTCCTTGTCTTTTTTGAAGTTTGGTGGAGGTTAAATACCTCATTCAAGCTGAAACAACTCCACAAGACCGTTAGAATCAAAAATATGGCCGTTTATGGCCGTTAGAAATCAAATCAAAAGTTCAGAAAAACTAGTCGTTAAACCATGAGTCGACCTCATGAGTCGACCTCTGGATCAAGTGTCGACCTCATGAGTCGACCTCCAGTTTATTTTAGGCAAAAATCTAGAAAACCATAGTTCTGCCCAGTTTGAATTCTCAGGCTATGAGTCGATCTCTGGTGTCGACCTCTGGACAGGTGTTGACCTCTGGTGGTCGACCTCTGGAGCGTGCCACTGAAATTTTGCCGTGCCGGCCTTGCTGAACTTTTTCTTTTCTTCATGAGTCGACCTCTGGTGGTCGACCTTTGACAAGGTGTCGACCTCTGGTGGTCGACATCTGATCTGAAATTTTCTGAAACTCTAGAGAGGTGCGTCCCATGCTTGAGTTTCTCTAAGCCTTTGTTTCTTTTGTCAATTACTTCTTAACAGGAAGGTCCAATATAAGAAATTTGATCTTGTTCAAGGTAGAAGAACTCTTTTCCAAAATCAGGCAAGCTTGGTTTCATCATTGTACTCTTAGTACTCTTTTTGAATAACCTAAGCCCTGAAACTTTATCTTGAGATGAAACATTAGTCCAAACATATACTCAACCTTTTGTTAATCATCAAAACTAAGGAGCCAAAGCCAACAGTCTCCTGTCCCTGCTTAGCATGTGTGCCAGTACCAGTCTCAGTGCCCGTGTTAGTCACTGTGCCAGTCCCTGTTCCAATCACTGTGGAAGTAGAAGGTGCATGCTGGCTAGCCACAGATAGCTGTCTCAATATAGTCATAATATCATGAAAGCCCTGTTGCATCTTGGACTATAAAGAAGTAATCATCCTGTCAGTGTCATGAAAGATTGTGCCCTGAAAGCTAATTGAAATATTGTAATTTTGATTCCAAAATCAATGAATTGACATTTTATAAAGGCTTTATTTTCATCATTTGCTGTCTTTTTGATTTTATGATGAACCCCATAGATTAGGGCTATGGTTCTAGGGTTATGATGAGATCATACCAGTGAGACCTAAAGCCTTAAAACCCTAATCTAAAATATTCCTGGTCGATGGGACATTGAGTTGGGGATCAATGTTTCCTGCAAGACCAGCACATCCTATATATGTTTTGTAATGAGGGTGACTGATCTCACAGTCACTTGTGTTTGACACTAATACTAGGATGTGAGTGTTCATTAGAGAATGAGTTCACTGAATTGATCCAGATTGAGAATATCTAATGGAACCTTATCTGTTTGTCAATAGATAATTCTCATAGTGGGAGTACTGCATGTGGTCCTTTGACCTGAGACTACCATAGTACCTTATATATATGAATCCATACTTTGGTTCGCAATCAATCATGACACTGAGTCATGCACGAGGTGATACTGGTTATGGTGGATTGTATATGGAGGTTGTGAGTAGGTCAACAAGGAATTGATCAGCCCTAGTAAGAGGGAATAGCATCCAGCTAATTTCAAATGATGGATTCAGGAAACCTTTGATCAAAGTATGAACATTAGAGTTATTTTCTAATGGTTCATTAATGAATCATCATTATAAAGATTGAGCTAGGGATGAATATGAAATTGGATTTGACAAGTATCCATATTCATAATCATATTCGGGATGCAAGTTGATCAAAGGACTGAATTGCCCGGTAACTCACTGGTGCGGGCACCAGACTCAGAAGAAGACTTCAGGGCTCCATCTGGATCTCTGATTGACATTGCCCGAAGAATTAGGGTTTTCTGGTTTTGTAATAAGGGTTGACTTGGTCAACTCAATTTTAGTTTGAGTCTGTATTTCCCTGTAATTTAAATTTTGTTGAGTCATGTTGACTCAATACAAGTCCTAGTAGTGGTCTAGGTCTTCTCCAAGGTGCAACATTTTCTCCCAGGACCAAGCAAGTGGGCGCCACACTCCCAGCCAAACGCCAGAGTCCAGGAGGCGCCACATCTCCATCCAGTGTGCCTTGGTCCCCACACCACAAGAAAGCAGGTCCCTTCTTTCATGCACCACTTGGGGGAGAAATCCATCAAGATACCTCAATCCAAGGAGGAGCCAACTTCTTTCCAGATAAACCCAAGCCAGGATGGCAAGAATTTTTCTTGAAAAGAGGATCAAGGTGGTGCCCCACAATGTTCCATAAAAACCCAAGTTATAAAAGAGAAGAGAGCATATCTTGGGGAGAAAATCAAGGAGGCACCCAAAAGTTTCCTAAAGTTCCAAAGCCATGAAAGGAAGAAGCCTAAACTTGTGGAGCAAGACTAGGAGGTGTCCAAAAGAGCCAAACCATGAAGGGAAAATCCTTGATTCATGGAGAGATACTAGGAGACATCCCCATAACCTGCCATTTGGAGCTGATTTTCAAGTTTTCTTGGAGTTTTTGGGTTGCCAACTCATGGAAGGAGTCTTGGGAAGAAAATTTGATGCCTAAAGTGTGGGTTAGTCCTATTAGTCCCACATGGGAAGTGTATGAAATTTTATTTTTTTGTTATGTCTATATATTCAACTCTATGTAACTCTTGAAAAAATGATGAATGAAATCAATTTCTGTGTGAGCAACTTTGTGTTTCTCTCTTCCGCACTTGTATTCAGGTGTTGAGCTCCGTGAGGGAGTAAATCCGGGTTCCTTAGGAACCTTGAGGAGGTGTGAGATCTCTAACCCCAAAACCCAAACCCTAGGTTAGCCACTCCACTCCAAAACCCTAGCCGCCAATCACCCTTCTCTTTCCACTAAGCCCTGGCATATTCCACCTCCCACGGCCTCTCTCTCCAAGTCCAGGCCGACCACCAGCATCCAGCTACAGTCTGGGTACTTCAGATCCAAAGCTCTTTCCAGAGGGAGTCGAATCAGCCTTCAAGAGAATCCAGATCTCAGCAACATCAGCCTTCAAGTTCTTCGAACTGGTAAATCCTTTCCTGAGTATCTGAATCCATCACTTATTTTTCTTCTTCCCAGATCTTGAGTTCAGGAGAAGCCGACCCAGCCACGAGACCAGTATTGGAGGATCCATTGCGAAGATAGCCGAATCCGAGGATCCAACAATCTGCTCGAGAGAGTTCTTCCACCCAAATTCTGTGAAGATCACTATCTGGTTGGTAAACCATCTCTTCTCTTTATTTCTGTCCTGTTGAAAGTTCAGAGCGAAACCCTAGGTCTGGGAGTTTCTCAACCCCCAGCGATCCGTTACTTCTGAACTACTCTGATAACTTAGCTTCTTCTAAATTATGCTTTCAATCCTTACCTAGTTTCCATCAACTTAGTTTAACTTTACTTTGAGTCAAAGCCAATTTCTGAAATATAAAAAAAAAAAAAAAAAAGAGAATTAATCTTAATTTTACTTCCGCAAACGCTTCTTTGCTCTTTGTTCTGCATCATTTTTGGTATCTGAGCTTCCGTTCTGCATCATTTTTGGTATCAGAGCTTTCGTCCTACATCATTTTTGGTATCACAGCCCAGTCTAGGGTTTCTGTTTTGCTTGCTTGTTTTAAGTCTCTCTCCTTTTTACTTTGTCTGCTCGAAGTAGACTCCCCAGGACGTCCGGTCCTAGGAACGAAGGGAGGTGCAAACCTCCTCTTCCCTTTCCATGGGGTGTTCCTAGGGCGTGTAGGGGATCCGCTGGGTTACAACTTCGTAGCAGGAATTGTAAACGGGTAAAGCATTCTATTTTCAGTTTGTAACTGCCCTATTGTAGGAATTGTTTCTCATTGTAGTTAGCTCCAAATTATATGATTTTTATTTTTCTGGAACCAGTATAATTGAAAATATTTTATATAATTTTACTGTAATTTATTCATTTCTGTGAAATTTCTGAGAGTTAAATTATAGCAATTCTATTTCTGTGTTTCTGCAATTCAATTTTTTTGCGTGATCATCTCCTAATTCATCTTAAGGGCAATTGAGCATATAAGATAAGGGGAGGAGTTGATAACCTCTTCTTAGCCCAAAACCACCACCCATTCATTCGATCCTAAGCCTAATTTTAAAATTTATTAGACTTAATTTGCCCTAGTGGGCTAGGGACACCAACAAGTCGGGTCTAGGCTAATGTTGAGTCAGTTTGTCTAGTTACTCTGTGTGTGCTTTGTACTCAGTGTCTAGAATGGTGGTTCAGGGATTCTATCCCGAAGGGCTTGTGTGCTGGTCCGCCTACCTGGCCAATCTCTGATTGGTGTCTAGGATTGGCAATTAGGGACCAAACACTCCCCTTACACCTGCCTGGCTGAGTCCCGAGTTACTACAGGCTAGCTTGCCACTCTGATTGGGCATCTAGTTTGGGCTCTAGGTCTAGTTAGCCCGTAGTCGTTTCAGTCGAGTCTCATTTGGTGTGCTTGCTTGCATCATCATGTCCACCCGGAACGAAGTACCCTACCAACCTGGTCAAACCCAACCTGATTTAGAGGCCATGATTAGAACTCTTACCGAAAGTATGACCAAATTGAGTCAGGATATGAATGAGGGTTTTGCCTAGTTTAGAGACCGAGCCCAGGGACTTAAGAAACGTAGACATCAAAATTGCACCCCTGATCCAAAATTTAATAGGCCCCAACCTCACCCATGCCAGGATCCTAGGAGGACCTTATACCGTGATCCCGAGCATAACCCTAGGAGCCTATATCCATACTTGGTTGACTCAGAAAAGGGACCTGTTAGGAACACCGAACCTTATGCACCCACTTTTGATGGAAGACAAGAGACATATATTAAGTAGGAAGAACAAATGGATCGGTATTTTGAGTGCACTAACAAATCAAAATTAGGACAAATTAGGTTGGCCAAAACCAAGTTCACCAAACATGCTAGGTCGCATTGGTATGCTATTGAGCATGAGTGTTATCAAAGAAAAGAGGAAATATATACTTGGAGAGATATGAGAAGTAAGTTGAGAGATAGGTACCTAGGTAGATCCTATGAGAAAAGACTTTTAGACCAATGGTACCAATTGCGACAAGGTAATAGGCCTGTATCTAAATATATCGAGGACTTCCAGTGGTATGACATGAAATGCAATACCATTGAGACCGAAGCTCAGATTACATCGAGGTTTAGGGTTGGGTTACACCCAGACATTTATAGGAAGCTATGCCTTGAAATAACCAATAAGTTAGACCGAGCCTACCAAGAAGCCCAAGACTATGAGTGGTCTTTAAGATATAACCAATCAAGTACTTTGGACTTAAAGCCAACCTCTACCAACTTGAGTCAAGTTCCGATTGATCCGACACCCGTAGTGAACCAGACTTTTGTTTGTCAATTCCCACTTGTGTCACCTCTTGACCAGAAGGATAACACTGAGAAGGAGTTAGGCATGGCCATCCCAAAATTAGTTGACCTGACCAGAGCCGTACTTTAAGAGGAATCAAAGGAGAATAGATTAGAACATTTCAGTGAGATTGAGGAAGAAATATATGAGCCTGACATAAGTTTGATAGATGAATATGAAGAAGAAGAATTTGAGGATATCTCTCCCGATAATTCAATTAACCAACTCCTACCTAATGGGGTTATTGAGGGGACCCCTGCCACTCAAGGAATTTAGGAGCTAACCCTAAGAGAAGACCCTTTTGAGGAAGTTCAGGAAGAGGAAATTACACCAAATGAAAGTTTAAGTGAGAATACCCCTGAAATCATTGAGGAATCCAAAGAAGACACCCCTGAGTCAAATCTGGTAGAGAAGTGTGGAGAAGGAAGGGGTTCACAAGAATTGCCCATTGAGAAGGTCCAAGAACAAGAAAAAGACAGTAGCTTAGAGGACTTTTTAGATAAACATTCTAAAGACCTTCCTGATAACCTTCCACCTTCTAGGAGCACCCAGCCTACCCTAGAACTTGCACTTGTAGACCCTCCTAGAGAAAATCATGAGGTTTGGATGAGTGCACCTATAGAACAATGTCCTCATTTTAAGGTCATCCTGAATAACCAAGGTTTGTTTCTTGTTTCTGATAAGCCACCTCAAAACTCTGATTCTTATTTCCTACCCTTCCCTGAATCTTCTCATGTTTTTAGAGCTATGGGATTACACTTTATTGAGATCTCTAGGTTGCAAGACTCCTTAGAACCTATTAGGTTTGCCACATACTTCTGGAAGACCTTATGGCACCTACTAGGCATCCATAATATGTTTTCATGCTCTGCATGCCCTCCTCCGACCCAAGGTCAAACCTAGAGAGCCTTAGTTTGTTAGGTTTAGACCTAGGGTTCCTTTGGAATAAAGTCCATTCTTTAGGAATGCGTCGTCAGTCTAGTTTAGTTTTTCTTGATCCTTTACTAGGGTTTGGCTCAGACTTTGGTTTGATTGAGAGCACCAGGAATTGGGATTTGTATTTTGTCCAGGACTAAATTTGCATATAATGTTTCGATCAACAGGTCTATAGGCTAGAGTCCCTTTGAAATTGTTCATGGATACAAGCCTCACACACCACTTGATCTTATTTCACTATTAGTCCACACACACAAGTCTCTTGATGCACTTGCATAGCATGTAAAGGACTTGCATAAAGAAATTCATGCCAAAATAAATTTAAGTAATGAAACTTATAAGAAGTTGGCTGATTCTCAAAGGCGAGTCAAAACTTTTGTTGAGGGAGACTATGTAATGATTAGGTTAAGGCCTGAACGGTTTCCTCCTGAAACTGTTAGAAATTTACATGCTAGAGGAGCTGGACCATTTAGAGTGGTGAAGAGAGTAGGGTCCAATGCCTATGTGCTCGAGTTGCCTTCAGAACTAGGCATTAGCTCCACTTTCAACATTACAGACCTAGTAGAGTATAGAGAGCCAGCTATGATTCCCAGTGAGCCTTTTTGAGCCTAATCCTGCACTTGAGAGTGAACCCAACCCTGTGTGTCCACCAACAAACTGGCCTGTGAGGAAAGAGCAGATTGAAAAGATCCTGGATGATCAGGTTATCTCTACTCGTAATCGAGGATACCAAAGATACCTGGTCCGCTGGCAAGGAAGGCCAGATTCTGATAACTCTTGGATCTCCCAAAAGAATTACAAGAATTGGACCCAGACCACTTGGAGAGATACCAGAGCTAGCTTGATCCATACTCGACAGGGTCGAGTTCCTCCCACCCCGGGAGAATTGGTGCGGGCACCAGACTCAGAAGAAGACTTCAGGGCTCCATCTGGATCTCTGATTGACATTGCCCGAAGAATTAGGGTTTTCTGGTTTTGTAATAAGGGTTGACTTGGTCAACTCAATTTTAGTTTGAGTCTGTATTTCCCTGCAATTTAAATTTTGTTGAGTCATGTTGACTCAATACAAGTCCTAGTAGTGGTCTAGGTCTTCTCCAAGGTGCAACATTTTCTCCCAGGACCAAGCAAGTGGGCGCCACACTCCCAGCCACACGCCAGAGTCCAGGAGGTGCCACATCTCCATCCAGTGTGCCTTGGTCCCCACACCACAAGAAAGCAGGTCCCTTCTTTCATGCACCACTTGGGGGAGAAATCCATCAAGATACCTCAATCCAAGGAGGAGCCAACTTCTTTCCAGATAAACCCAAGCCAGGATGGCAAGAATTTTTCTTGAAAAGAGGATCAAGGTGGTGCCCCACAATGTTCCATAAAAACCCAAGTTATAAAAGAGAAGAGAGCATATCTTGGGGAGAAAATCAAGGAGGCACCCAAAAGTTTCTTAAAGTTCCAAAGCCATGAAAGGAAGAAGCCTAAACATGTGGAGCAAGACTAGGAGGTGTCCAAAAGAGCCAAACCATGAAGGAAAAATCCTTGATTCATGGAGAGATACTAGGAGACATCCCCATAACCTGCCATTTGGAGCTGATTTTCAAGTTTTCTTGGAGTTTTTGGGTTGCCAACTCATGGAAGGAGTCTTGGGAAGAAAATTTGATGCCTAAAGTGTGGGTTAGTCCTATTAGTCCCACATGGGAAGTGTATGAAATTTTATTTTTTTGTTATGTCTATATATTCAACTCTATGTAACTCTTGAAAAAATGATGAATGAAATCAATTTCTGTGTGAGCAACTTTGTGTTTCTCTCTTCCGCACATGTATTCAGGTGTTGAGCTCCGTGAGGGAGTAAATCCGGGTTCCTTAGGAACCTTGAGGAGGTGTGAGATCTCCAACCCCAAAACCCAAACCCTAGGTTAGCCACTCCACTCCCAAACCCTAGCCGCCCATCACCCTTCTCTTTCCACTAAGCCCTGGCATATTCCACCTCCCACGGCCTCTCTCTCCAAGTCCAGGCCGACCACCAGCATCCAGCTACAGTCTGGGTACTTCAGATCCAAAGCTCTTTCTAGAGGGAGTCGAATCAGCCTTCAAGAGAATCCGGATCTCAGCAACATCAGCCTTCAAGTTCTTCGAACTGGTAAATCCTTCCCTGAGTATCTGAATCCATCACTTATTTTTCTTCTTCCCAGATCTTGAGTTCAGGAGAAGCCGACCCAGCCACGAGACCAGTATTGGAGGATCCATTGCGAAGATAGCCGAATCCGAGGATCCAACAATCTGCTCGAGAGAGTTCTTCCACCCAAATTCTGTGAAGATCACTATCTGGTTGGTAAACCATCTCTTCTCTTTATTTCTGTCCTGTTGAAAGTTCAGAGCGAAACCCTAGGTCTGGGAGTTTCTCAACCCCCAGCGATCCGTTACTTCTGAACTACTCTGATAACTTAGCTTATTCTAAATTGTGCTTTCAATCCTTACCTAGTTTCCATCAACTTAGTTTAACTTTACTTTGAGTCAAAGCCAATTTCTGAAATATAAAAAAAAAAAAAAAAAAAAAGAGAATTAATCTTAATTTTACATCCGCATACGCTTCTTTGCACTTTGTTCTGCATCATTTTTGGTATCTGAGCTTCCGTTCTGCATCATTTTTGGTATCAGAGCTTTCGTCCTGCATCACTCACCACTGAACGGTATTTTGGTAATTCCACCAAAATTTCACATCTTCCGGGTAGACATGATACGTTGCTAGACGTCAATCTTGTCTTGTAGGTATATGATTGAGTCATGGTAATTCAAATCAGTTAATTTGAATTAGATTCTAATTGACCGAGTCAAGCTAGTTTGAGTTGACCTAAATCGGCTTAGTTGAGATCTAACCAAATTAAGTCAAATAGAACTCGGACCTACTACTGGCTAGGTGTGGAACCCAATGGGTCACACACAAAAGAAAATTGATGAAGGATTTAATTCGGAATTAAATCATGTTTGTAGGATAAATACACTAGCATGTGTTGCAGACCAAATTTCTATTCGAATCTGATTCGAATTTTGTTCCGAATTGGGATTAATTGGGTTCTAATTGAACCAGATTAAGGTCCAATTTAATTTTTAGGACATTGGGCTAACACATGGCTGAGCCTTAGTGAATTTAGTTCACTGAGACCCTCTCTCCAAGCTGCCCACTCCCTTTTCTCACCCGCGCGCGCCAAGAAAGAGAGTCCACGCGCGTGGACTTCTCTTAAAACGTGTGAGAAGGAAAACATCGGAGAAATATCTGAAAAAGGGGCATTTCAGATCCTTGTCTGGCGCCCTTGGATCTGGATCTGATGGCCAGAAAAAATTAAGGAAAAGATCCGTCACTTTTCGATCGCAAATCCGTCTCCAAAAGTCGCGATTCTTCCTGAAGTTTTTCCGAGAGTCCTCCTCGTCGGAAAAACAAAAATTAAATCAGAGAATCATGATTTTTGTTTGAGGGGACACATGAGGAATGAGGGATTGTGATCCCTGGGGTTTCAGAGTGTTGCATTGTTTTGAGATGACACCCCTTTGAGATCTATAAATAGGGTTGGGTTCTCGGGGGTTTTCACGTAACATAATTCAGAGATCCAATTCCCTTTCTTCCTCTCCAGAATACTCCTTCCCTTGTTCTTGTTGGGTATTGTTTCCCTTATAGAGGTATCCTCTGTCGAAACTCTGACCCTAAACAAGAATAAGAAGAAGGTCTTGAACGGTAAAGGAAAGAAAAAGGAAAGGATATGTTCTTCTTCTTTTCCTTCTTGAATTAAGACTTTGCCTGTCTTAATTTTTCTTCCAATTCAATTCAAGAAAAGGGATTCAAGAAAGGGAATTCTTGAAGAAAATTCAAGAAGAGGAAAGAAGGAAGAAAGGAAATTTTCAAGAAAGAAAATTTCAGCCTAAAAGTCCAAGAATTGAATTCTTGAAAAAGAATTCAAGAAGAGGAGCCAAGAACTAGAAATTGTTGTCTTCATCTTTTTCTGTGTGGATCACCATTGGAGGGTGAACATTTGGGCACCTGGTGGAGATTCAGAGTTTGGATTTTGCGATACAGTTTAGTATCTTAATTTGAGATTAAATCTTATATATACATTTTATATGTTTAATTCTTTTAAGGAGATCTTTGGTTAAAGGTTTGGTGAAGATTTCAAAAGATAAAAATAAAATTTTGAAATCTATGTTTCCGCCTTGCCATCAAACCCTACAGTGGTATCAGAGCCTCCTTATTAAGATTAAATATATATGCTGAATTTTAGATGCATATTTATATAAGTAACATGAGATGTAATATATGTTTGTTGTAATATCATCAATTAGGGTTTTCACTCAAACCCTAATTGTTGTAGAGATATGCATTTAGCCTTCTAGTCATCATACTGAAATAAGGTTGCCCTGGCATAATGGTGGATCCATTATGTGGTAAATGGTTGTCCTAGTATGATGACATACTAATCACATATTTGTGTTAATTATGCATATATGTTTGATGTATGCCACTAATTAAGGTTTTCACTTAAACCTTAATTTGCATAGAGATATGTTTAGCCTTCTTGTCATCATACTGAAATAAGGTTGCCCTGGCATAATGGTGGATCCATTATGTGGAAAATGGTTGTCCTAGTATGATGGCACACTATGGCACATATTTGCTAAAATGTGCTTTGTTTTAATAAAGCCCTCTTTAAAACATATTATGTTGTAGTGTCATATACCAAAAACAAAAATAATCAATATGATTAGTTTATCATTCGGTGTCTAGGAAAAGTGGTTCATGATCGGTAAAGAGGATGTCGTTTTTAATTGATTCCGTTGACTGACCTGGCCAATTCTTATTGGTGTCTAAGGAAAGCAACGGGGGGACTCCCACCACTCTCCCACTTACCTGGCCGGTATGATTAACTTAATTATTGATTGATATGCTTAGTGTAATATTCACTACATATGGCATTCCTTCATGCCAAGTCATTATTATGTTATGATCCATATTAGGTTTGTTGTGTACACACAAGGCCTTTTTTCTTTATGGTGACTAACATAATTTTTGCTTGGTACATTTGATGCTTATGGAATGATTTAATATAATACTTTGTTGTGTACACACAAAGATATTATAATTAATATCATGACTATATAGTAATGAAGGGTCTAACTTAACTAAAATATTATAGTTTGTTGTGTACACACAAAGCTATTAATATTTTAGAGGCCAAGATAAGTTGAGAATTGTATGAATTATAATTGGAAAGAGTTTTCCTACCTTTGAACTTATATAAGATTTGTTGTGTACACACAAGGTCTTTTATGAGGAATTAGGATCTCAACCCCACTAAGAGAACCAATTAGGGTTTTCTCGATCATCACATTGAGGGTTATGATGCTTGATAAAATAGTGGGAGACATAATTAAGTTAAAGTCCTAATTTAATTATGTTTTGTCAACATTGATTGTTTTCTTATGTAATGTTGTTTGTTAATATAGATTAAATGGCATCTTCACTCTCACTCCGTAGCATTCTTGATGCAAATAAATTGACTGGACCAAACTATGTTGATTGGTTGAGAAACCTGAAGATAGTACTCAGCCAAGAAAGAATTTCTTATATTCTTGATACCCCAACCTTGGAACCATTAGGGGAAGATGCCTCGCAAGAGGATAAGACCACATATAACACGTGGCAAAATGACTCACTTACTGTCAAGTGTATAATGCTTGCCTCTATGACCAATGAGTTACAGAGGCAACATGAAAGCATGGACACAAACTCCATATTGCTCAATTTAAAAGAACTTTATGGAGAACATAGTCGAACTGCAAGATATGAAATATCTAAGCAGTTATTCCGTGCAAGGATGACAGAAGGTATATCCGTACAAGATCATGCATTAAAGGTTATTGACCTAATCACCCGATTGGGTCAATTAGGTTTTGTTATGGATGGGGAGTTGAATCAGGATTTAATCCTGCGGTCACTCCCAGAGTCATTTTCACAGTTTGTTCTTAATTATCATATGAACAAACTTAACACTTCCTTGCCTGAGCTGTTGAATATGTTAAAAACAGCAGAGAGCCATTTAAAGAAAAATAAGGCTCCACTTCTTCTTGTAGATGGTGTAAACAAGAAGAAAATAGGCAAAAAGGGTTCTAAGACGAGGTTAAACCCAAAAGGGGGCATCAAGAAAAAGAAAGGAAAGAAGGCCTCCGGACAAATGACCTGCTTTCATTATGGCAAGCCGAGTCACTGGAAAAGAAACTGCAAGGTTTACCTTGCAAGTGTGAAGCCTGGTGCTAGTGATGCACCAAAAGGTATGTATGAGATACATGCAATTTTATCATTAGACTCTTCTAATTCAAACTCTTGGGTATTGGATACTGCTTGTGGTCATCATATCTGCAAATCATTGCAGGGACTACAGAACATTAGAGTTTTGAAGGAAGGCGACTTCGAGCTCTACGGTGCTGGAGGAGATTCCATCCAAGCAGAAGCTGTAGGGACTTATATGTTGAAGCTGCCTTCTGGGAATATTTTAGAGTTAAAAAATTATTATTTTATGCCTAGAATCATTAGAAACATCATATCTATACCCTTGTTATTTAAACAAGGATATATTATGAATGTAATGAGCAGTGGCTGCTCAATCAGTTTTTCTAATGGAATAATATTTAATGGCATATTTTGCAATGGTCTCTTAACTTTATCTTCTGATGACAATATACTACATGTTAGTAATAAACGAAAAAGAGATGAAGTAAACAATACTTTACTTTGGCACTGTCGTCTTGGACATGTTAGTGAGCAGAGGATTAATAAGTTATACAAGAAAAAATTCCTTAATCCTTATGACTATGAATCATTAGGAACTTGTGAATCATGTCTCATGGGTAAAATGACCAAGACTCCATTTAGTGGACATAATGAAAGGACAACAGAGTTATTAGGACTCATACACACTGATGTATGTGGACCTATGACAACTCAGGCCAAGGGTGGATACTCATATTTCATCACATTCACTGATGATTTTTCAAGGTACGGATTTGTGTATCTAATGAAACATAAGTCCGAAGCTTTTGAAAAATTTTTAGAGTATCAAAGTATGGTAGAGAAACAAACGGGGAAAAGTATTAAGATCCTTCGATCAGATAGAGGAGGTGAAAACTTATCCACCGAGTTTCTTGATCATCTTAAACAAAAGGGAATCATCTCTGAATGGACTCCTCCTTACACACCACAATTAAATGGTGTTGCTGAAAGGAGAAATCGTACTTTATTAGATATGGTACGGTCCATGATGTGCTTCACAGACTTACCTATTTCTTTCTGGGGATATGCCTTGGAAACAGCGGCTAATATTTTGAATAGAGTACCATCCAAATCTGTATCTAGCATTCCATATGAGTTATGGAGGGGAAAGAAACCCAATCTTAAGCACCTTAAGATATGGGGATGTCCAGCTTATGTCAAAAGAAATTTTGGACAAAAGCTTGATGTTAGAGCAGAAAAATGTCTATTTGTTGGATATCCCAAAGATAGTATAGGATATCTATTCTACCACCCTACTGAACAAAAGGTTTTAGTCAGTAGGCATGCCATTTTTATGGAAAAAGAATTCATCCTACAAAAGGGCAGTGGGAGAAATATTGAACTTGAAGAAGTTCAACAAGTAGATACATCTCAACAAAATCATAACACAGTTAGTATAGAACCTGAACACACCACTCCTATCCATAAGTCTGATAGAGTGCGACATGCACCTGAAAGGTATGGGTTCATTATTGAAAATAATGAAGCCCGAATTATTGATAATGATGAACCTCTAACATATACGGATGCTGTCATAAGTAGTGACTCAGACAAATGGCTGGAAGCCATGAGATCCGAAATGGACTCCATGTATGTCAACCAAGTCTGGACTTTGGTTGATGCACCAGAGAGTGTTAACCCTATTGGATGCAAATGGGTCTATAAGAAAAAGATTGGGGCAGATGGCCAAGTTGAAACTTATAAAGCCAGATTAGTGGCTAAGGGTTTCAGACAAAAACAGGGAATAGATTATGATGAAACATTTTCTCCGGTTGCCATGCTCAAATCTATTCGGATCATGCTTGCTATAGCAGCATATCATGATTATGAAATCTGGCAGATGGATGTGAAAACTGCATTCCTCAATGGTTTCCTTGAAGAAAAGGTTTATATGTCACAGCCAGAAGGTTTTGTCTTGGAGACTAAACCTAATCAGGTATGTAGGCTAAAGAAATCTATTTATGGATTAAAGCAAGCATCTAGGAGTTGGAACATCCGATTTGATAAGACAGTGAAAGAATTTGACTTTATCAAAAATGAGGATGAACCTTGTGTGTACAAGAAGACTATTGGGAGTGCCATAGTTTTCTTGGTTCTGTATGTAGATGACATACTCCTCATTGGGAATGATATCCCAATGTTACAATCGGTCAAGGTATGGTTATCTAAACAGTTTTCCATGAAAGACTTAGGAGAAGGATCTTATATACTAGGCATCAAGATCTATAGAGATAGATCTAGGAGGATGCTAGGTTTATCCCAGTCTAGGTACATTGACCAAGTGCTAAAAAGATTTAGCATGGAGGAAAGTAAAAGAGGTTACTTATCTATTGGTCATGGCATACATCTTTCTAAGAAGATATCTCCTAAGACACCTGAAGAAAGAAATAGAATGAATTCGGTACCTTATGCTTCGGCAGTAGGGTCTATTATGTATGCTATGTTATGTACTAGGCCTGATGTGGCATATGCCTTAGGTATAGCCAGCAGGTTTCAGGCTGATCCAGGAGAGGATCATTGGAAGGCTGTGAAAAATATTCTTAAGTACTTAAGAAGAACTAAGGATATTTTTCTAATATACGGAGGATCTGATCTTAAACTAGAAGCTTATTCAGATTCTAGTTTTCAATCAGATCCAGATGATAGCAAATCTATATCTGGGTATGTTTTTACCCTTAATGGAGGAGCTGTAAGCTGGAAAAGTTCTAAACAGCAAACTGTAGCTGACTCAACAACTGATGCAGAGTACATTGCTGTTAGTGAAGCTGCCAAGGAAGCTGTCTGGATGAAGAAGTTCATATCAGAGTTGGGCGTAGTTCCTGAGATTGAAGGTCTAGTATCACTTTCCTGTGATAATACGGGGGCTGTTGCTCAAGCAAAGGAACCAAGAGCTCATCACAAATCAAAGCACATTCTGAGACACTTCCATCTCGTTCGAGAGATTGTCGAAAGACAAGAAGTCTGCATTAAAAGGGTAGAAACGAAGAACAACATAGCAGACCCGTTCACTAAGGCTCTATCACAGCGAGAGTTTGATCGCCACCTTGATTGTATGGGGTTAAGATTTAAAGGCGATTGGCTTTAGTGCAAGTGGGAGATTGAAAGATTGTGCCCTGAAAGCCAATTGAAATATTGTAATTTTGATCCCAAAATCAATGAATTGACATTTTATAAAGGCATTATTTTCATCATTTGCTGTGTCTTTTTGATTTTATGATGAACCCCATTGATTAGGGGTATGGTTCTAGGGTTATGATGAGATCATACCAGTGAGACCTAAAGCCTTAAAACCCTAATCTAAAATATTCCTGGTCGATGGGACATTGAGTTGGGGATCAATGTTTCCGGCAAGACCAGCACATCCTATATATGTTTTGTAATGAGGGTGACTAATCTCACAGTCACTTGTGCTTGACACTAATACTAGGATGTGAGTGTTCATTAGAGAATGAGTTCACTGAATTGATCTAGATTGAGAATATCTAATGGAACCTTATCTGTTTGTCAATAGATAATTCTCATAGTAGGAGTAGTGCATGTGGTCCTATGACCTGGGACTACCATAGTACCTTATATATATGAATCCATACTTTGGTTCGCAATCAATCATGACACTGAGTCATGCATGAGGTGATACTGGTTATGGTGAATTGTATATGGAGGTTGTGAGTAGGTCAACAAGGAATTGATCAGCCCTAGTAAGAGGGAATAGCATCCAGCTAATTTCAAATGATGGATTCAGGAAACCTTTGATCAAAGTATGAACATTAGAGTTATTTTCTAATGGTTCATTAATGAATCATCATTATAAAGATTGAGCTAGGGATGAATATGAAATTGGATTTGACAAGTATCCATATTCATAATCATATTCGGGATGCAAGTTGATCAAAGGACTGAATTGCCCGGTAACTCACCACTGAACGGTATTTTGGTAATTCCACCAAAATCTCACATCTTCCGGGTAGACATGATACGTTGCTAGATGTCAATCTTGTCTTGTAGGTATATGATTGAGTCATGGTAATTCAAATCAGTTAATTTGAATTAGATTCTAATTGACCGAGTCGAGCTAGTTTGAGTTGACCTAAATCGGCTTAGTTGAGATCTAACCGAATTAAGTCAAATAGAACTCGGACCTACTGCTGGCTAGGTGTGGAACCCAATGGGTCACACACAAAAGAAAATTGATGAAGGATTTAATTCGGAATTAAATCATGTTTGAAGGATAAACACACTAGCATGTGTTGCAGACCAAATTTCTATTCGAATCTGATTCGAATTTGGTTCCGAATTGGGCTTAATTGGGTTATAATTGAACCAGATTAAGGTCCAATTTAATTTTTAGGACATTGGGCTAACCCATGGCTGAACCCAAGTGAATTTAGTTCACTGAGACCCTCTTTCCAAGCCGCCCACTCTCTTTTCTCACCCGCGCGCGCCAAGAAAGAGAGTCCACGCGCGTGGACTTCTCTTAAAACGCGTGAGAAGGAAAACATCAGAGAAATATCTGAAAAAGGGGCATTTCAGATCCTTGTCTGGTGCCCTTCGATCTGGATCTGATGGCCAGAAAAAATTAAGGAAAAGATCCATCGCTTTTCGGTCGCAAATCCGTCTCCAAAAGTCGCGATTCTTCCTGAAGTTTTTCCGAGAGTTTCCTCGTCGGAAAAATGAAAATTAAATCAGAGAATCATGATTTTTGGTTGAGGGGACGCATGAGGAATGAGGGATTGTGATCCCTGGGGTTTCAGAGGGTTGCGTTGTTTTGAGATGACGCCCCTCTGAGATCTATAAATAGGGTTGGGTTCTCGGGGGTTTTCACGTAACATAATTCAGAGATCCAATTCCCTTTCTTCCTCTCCAGAATACTCCTTCCCCTTGTTCTTGTTGGGTATTGTTTCCCTTACAGAGGTATCTTCTGTCGAAACTCTGACCCTAAACAAGAATAAGAAGAAGGTCTTGAACGGTAAAGGAAAGTAAAAGGAAAGGATCTGTTCTTCTTCTTTTCCTTCTTGAATTAAGACTTTGCCTGTCTTAATTTTTCTTCCAATTCAATTCAAGAAAAGGGATTCAAGAAAGGGAATTCTTGAAGAAAACTCAAGAATAGGAAAGAAGGAAGAAAAGAAATTTTCAAGAAAGAAAATTTCAGCCTAAAAGTCCAAGAATTGAATTCTTGAAAAAGAATTCAAGAAGAGGAGCCAAGAACTAGAAATTGTTGTCTTCATCTTTTTCTGTGTGGATCACCATTGGAGGGTGAACATTTGGGCACCTGGTGGAGATTCAGAGTTTGGATTTTGCGATACAGGTTAGTATCTTAATTTGAGATTAAATCTTATATCTACATTTTATATGTTTTAATTCTTTTAAGGAGATCTTGGGTTAAAGGTTTGGTGAAGATTTCAAAAGATAAAAATAAAATTTTGAAATCTATGTTTCCGCCTTGCCATCAAACCCTACATGTCAGTCCTGAGACAAGAAATCTCCTCTAAAACTCTATGGAGTCTATCATCAGTATCAGTTGTAGCAGCAGTTGGAGTCCTGACTGGTGAATGTGGTGAAGCAGGAGCTGGCTCGGATGGTCCAGCCTCATCAGTCTGTCCCTCAGTCTGCTCACCATGTCCTTGTGCACCTGTATGTCATCATCTGAGTCCTCTGAATGTGTTACAGGAACACCTGAAGTCTTTCTGATCCAGTTTCCATCAACTTTAATAAATCCCATTCTAGTCAAGGATTTCACAGTGTACCAGTCGGTGTGCAGCAACAAACGACAATCTTCTCTTGTGAGATCAATATCAGCATTCTGGAACAACAAAGTAAACACCATCCCGTAGGGCAAACAGGCTCGAGCCCTACGTACAGCCTCCCTAATTTGAGAAATCATAATAAATGGAAGGTTGAGGGGCTCCCCCTCAATCAGTCACCTCGTGAATGTAAGATCTCTCTCGGTAACCCAATCGAATCTGCCTATCTTAGGAAAGAAAATCTGGCTAATGATGTTGTGCAATAGCCTCATTTCAAATGAGAGCTGATTTGCACTTACATGTATAATGCCCTTCACATTAGATCTTCCCAAGATGAGTCTAAGAGTCTTCACTCTTTCCTTCATAACAAAATAGCATTCCCCTTCTTTGGGTATATTCAACAAATTTGAATGTTTTTGCTCACTTATTTCTTTGAATTTCCCTTTCACAGTTCCTTCCAAATGAAAAGCTCCTAGTGACATGTTTTCAAAGAATTGTCTAACCAAATTTGGGTAAGTTGGAACATTTAATTTACAAAAATCCTTCCAACCCTGTCTTTCAAGCCACATACCAATATTTAACTATTCTTGATCTAGAAAATCGAAATCGATGCACCTACCGGGCGTCACTTGTCGATTTCCCATTGGAATGATTTGTCGGGGTGCTGGAACAACTTCCTCTGGCTCAATCGGCTTTTCCTCTTATGGAATCGAGGTATCCAGTCACCTCTTGCTCCTCCTTTCCACAGTGACGGTCCGAACAACTCTTGTTCCTTTCTTTGCCATCCCCTTGCGAGGTGCCATTCTCTAAGGATTAAAGGTTTGAGAAGGTTTGAGAGGGTTTTTGGAGAGTTTTCTAGTATTTGGTGAGGAGGCATCAAAGATAAAACGGCTAAAATCAAGAAAATACAATGAATAAATAACTAGGAAACCCTACTTAAAAAGCTTCGGCTCGACCTGCGAGTCGGCTCGCACAGAGCTCTGAGAACTCGAGTCGGCTCGAGCAAAAATCTATTCTAAAATTCAAAATGGGTCAAATTCAGTTTCTATGGGTTTCTAGAGTCTAAACTAGGTTGCCCTATGCTCTAAAGAGAAGTTTAAAATTTCTAGATAATTTTTTCTTAATTTTCAAAATATAGGTCAGATTGGTTTAAAATGGTTCACATAACCCTAATTCACCTCTAATTTTTTCAAATCTATCTTGATTTAATGGTTTAGTGAAAATATCCCCTAGTTGGTCTTCAGTAGGTACAAATTCATGTTCTACAACATTGTTTAGAACATGATCACGAATAAAATGATGTCTGGTGCGGGCACCAGACTCAAAAAAAGACTTCAGGGCTCCATCTGGATCTCTGATTGACCTTGCCCGAAGAATTATGGTTTTCTGGTTTTGTAATAAGGGTTGACTTGGTCAACTCAATTTTAGTCTTGAGTCTGTATTTCCCTGCAATTTAAATTTTGTTGAGTCATGTTGACTCAGTACATGTCCTAGTAGTGGTCTAGGTCTTCTCCAGGTTGGTGCCACTTTTTTTCAGTCAAGTCAAGGTCTAGGGTGCCACTTTTTTTCAGTCAAGTCAAGGTCCAGGGTGCCACATTTTTTTCTCCCAGGCCCATGCAAGTGGGCGCCACACTCCCAGCCACACGCCAGAGTCCAGGAGGCGCCACATCTCCATCCAGTGTCTTTGGTCCCTACACCACAAGAAGTAAGTTCCTTTTTTTTCTTGCACCACTTGGGAGAAAAATCCATCAAGATACCTCAATCCAAGGAGGAGCCAATTTCTTTCTAGATAAACCCAAGCCAGGATGGCAAGAATTTTTCTTGAAGAGAGGATCAAGGAGGTGCCCCACAATGTTCCATAAAAAATCCAAGTTATAAAAGGGAAGAGAGCATGTCTTGGGGAGGAATTCAAGGAGGTTCACAAAAGTTTCCAAAAGTGCCAAAGCCATGAAAGGAAGAAGCCTAAACTTGTGGAGCAAGACTAGGAGGTGTCCAAATAAGCCAAACCATGAAAGAAAAATCCTTGATTCATGGAGAGATACTAGGAGACACCCCCATAACCTACCATTTGGAGCAGATTTTCAAGTTTTCTTGGAGTTTTTGGGCTGCCCACTCATGTAAGGAGTCTTGGGAAGAGAATTTGATGCCTAATGTGTGGGTCTGTCCTATTAGTCCCATATGGAAAATGTATAAAATTTTATTTCTTTGTTATGTCTATATATTCAACTCTATGTAACTCTTGAATTTAATGATGAATGAAATCAATTTCTGTGTGAGCAACTTTGTGTTTCTCTCTTCCGTACTTGTATTCAGGTGTTGAGCTCCGTGTGGGAGTAAATCCGGGTTCCCTAGGAACCTTGAGGAGGTGTGAGATCTCCAACCCCAAAACCCTACCAAAACCCTAGGTTAGCCACTTCAATTCCAAACCCTAGCCGCCATCATCTTCTTCATTCCACCAATCATCCAAACACTAATCTACCTCATCATCTCACGGCCCCTCTCTTCCATGTAGAGGCCGACCACCAGCATCCAGGTCCAGATCGGCTACTTCGAATACAGAGCAAATCCCAGAGGAAGTCAGATTAGCATCCAGGAGAATCAGGATTTCAGCAACATCAATTTTTCAAGTTCTTCTTATCTGGTAAGTCCTTTCTTTGAGTATCTGGTTCCTTAACTTGTTCTTCTTCTTTCCCAAATCCTGAGTTCAGGAGAAGCCAACTCTGCCAAAGGACCAGTATTGGAGGATCGATTGTGAAGATATCCGAATCCGAGGATCCAACAATCTGCTCGAGAGAGTCCTTCCACCAAACTCTGTGAAGATCACTGTCTGGTACATAACCCTTTCCTTCTCTTTAGTTCTGTCCTGTTGAAAGTTCAGAGCGAAACCCTAGGTCTGGGAGTTTCTCAACCCCCAGCGATCTTTTACTTCTGAACTACTCTGATAATCTAGTTTCTTTGAATTGTGCTTTCAATTATTATATAGTTTCTTTCAATTTAGTTTAACTTTCATTTGAGTCAAAGCCGACTTCTGAAAGTATAATAAAAAAAAAATAGAAATTAGTCTTAATTTACTTCCGCATCGCATCATCTCTTTTGTTCTGCATCAATTTTGGTATCAGAGCCCTGTCTAGGGTTTTTGCTTGTTTGATTATTTTTTCGTTCCTTTTTACTTTTGCTGCCTGGAGTAGACTCCCTGGCCGTCCGATCCTAGGAGCAAGCGAGATGCAAGCCTCCTCCTCCCATTCCACGGGGGTTCCTAGGGCGTGTAGGGGTGCCGCTGGGTTATAACTTCTAGGCAGGGATTGTAAACGGGACACACGTTTTGTTTTCTGCCAGTAACTATCCTGTTATTTGAATTCCTTCTCCCTGTAGGAAATTCTAAATTAAGTAATTCTTGTTTTGATAGAACCAGTATAATTGAAAGTAATTTACATAAAATTTTTATGATTTATTAATTTCTATAAATCTTTTGAGATCAATTTTACTGCTGTTCTGCTTTTTATTTTCTGCAAGCTATTTTTTTATTTGAGTGTGCATAAATTGAATCTATCTTAAGGGCACCGAAGTTGCAACATAAGGGGAGGATTGAGACCCTCTCCTTAGCCCAAAACCACCTCCCATGCATTCGAACCTAAGCCTTTAATCTTAAAATTAAATAGACCTAATTTGCCCTAGTGGGCTAGGGACACCAACTGGTCGGGTCTAGGCTAGTGTTGAGTCAGTTTGTCTAGTTACTCTGTGTATGCTTTGTACTCAGTGTCTAGAACGGTGGTTTAGGTATTCTATCCTGAAGGGCTTGTGTGCTAGTCCGCCTACCTGGCCAATCACTGATTGGTGTCTAGGATTGGCAATTAGGGACCTAACACTCCCCTTACACCTGCCTGGCTGAGTCCCGAGTTACTACAGGCTAGCTTGCCACTCTGATTGGGCATCTAGTTTGGGCTCTAGGTCTAGTTAGCCCATAGTCATTTCAGTCGAGTCTCATTTGGAGTGCTTGCTTGCATCATCATGTCCACCCGGAACGGAGTACCATACCAACCTTGTCAAACCCAACTTGATTTAGAGGCCATGATTAGAACTCTTACCGAATGTATGACCAAATTGAGTCAGGATATGAATGAGGGTTTTGCCCAATTTAGAGACCGAGCCCAGGGACTTGAGAAACGTATACATCAAAATTGGACCCCTGATCAAAAATTTAATAGGCCCCAACCACACCCATGCCAGGAGCCTAGGAGGACCTTATATCGTGATCCCGAGCATAACCCTAGGAGTCTATATCCATACTTGGTTGACTCAGAAAAGGGACCCGTTAGGAACACCGAACCTTATGCACCCACTTTTGATGGAAGACAAGAGACATATATTAAGTGTGAAGAACAAATGGATCGGTATTTTGAGTGCACTAACATATCGGAATTAGGACAAGTTAGGTTGGCCAAAACCAAGTTCACCAAACATGCTAGGTCGCATTGGTATGCTATTGAGCGTGAGTGTTATCAAAGAAAAGAGGAAATATATACTTGGAGAGATATGAGAAGTAAGTTGAGAGATAGGTACCTAGGTAGATCCTATGAGAAAAGACTTTTAGACCAATGGTATCAATTGTGACAAGGTAATAGGCCTGTGTCTAAATATATCGAGGACTTCCAGTGGTAAGACATGAAATGCAATACCGATGAGACCGAAGCTCAGACCACATCGAGGTTTAGGGTTGGGTTACACCCAGACATTTATAGGAAGCTATGCCTTGAAAAGACCAATAAGTTAGACTGAGCCTACCAAGAAGCCCAAGACTATGAGTGGTCTTTATGATATAACCAATCAAGTAATTTGGACTTAAAGCCAACCTCTACCAACTTGAGTCAAGTTCTGATTGATCCGACACCCGTAGTGAACCAGACTTTTGTTTATCAATTCCCACTTGTGTCACCTCTTGACTAGAAAGATAACATTGAGAAGGAGTTAGGCATTGCCATCCCAAAATTAGTTGACATGACCAGAGCCGTACTTAAAGAGGAATCAAAGCAGAATAGATTAGAACCTTTCAGTGAGATTGAGGAAGAAATATATGAGCCTGACATAAGTTTGATAGATGAATATGAAGAAGAAGAATTTGAGGATATCTCTCCCGATAATTCAATTAACCAACTCCTACCTAATGGGGTTATTGAGGGGACCACTGCCACTCAAGGAATTCAGGAGCTAACCCTAAGAGAAGACCCTTTTGAGGAAGTTCAGGAAGAGGAAATTAAACCAAATGAAAGTTTAAGTGAGAATACCCCTGAACTCATTGAGGAATCCAAAGAAGACACCCCTGAGTCAAATCTGGTAGAGAAGTGTGAAGAATGAAGGGGTTCACAAGAATTGCCTATTGAGAAGGTCCAAGAACAAGAAAAATACAGTAGCTTAGAGGACTTTCTAGATAAACATTCCAAAGACCTTCCTGATAACCTTCCACCTTATAGGAGCACCCAACCTATCCTAGAACTTGCACTTGTAGACCCTCCTAGAGCAAATCATGAGGTTTGGATGAGTGCACCTATAGAACAATGTCCTCATTTTAAGGTCGTCCTGAATAACAAAGGTTTGTTTCTTGTTTCTGATAAGCCACCTCAAAACTCTGATTCTTATTTCCTACCCTTCCTTGAATCTTCTAATATTTCTAGAGCTATGGGATTACACTTTACTGAGATCTCTAGGTTGCAAGACTCCTTAGAACCTATTAGGTTTGCCACCTACTTATGGAAGACCTTATGGCACCTACTAGGCATCCATAATAAGTTTTCATGCTCTGCATGCCCTCCTCCGATCCAAGGTCAAACCTAGAGAGCCTTAGTTTGTTAGGTTTAGACCTAGGGTTTCTTTGGAATAAAGTCCATTCTTTAGGAATGCGTCGTCAGTCTAGTTTAGTTTTTCTTAACCCTTTACTAGGCTTTGGCTCAGATTTTGGTTTGATTGAGAGCACCAGGAATTGGGATTTGTATTTTGTCCAGGGCTGAAATTGAATTCAATGTTTCGATCAATAGGTCTATAGGCTAGAGTCCCGTTGAAATTGTTCATGGATACAAGCCTCACACACCACTTGATCTGATTTCACTATTAGCCCTCGCACACAAGTCTCTTGATGCACTTGCATAGCATGTAAAGGACTTGCATAAAGAAATTCATGCCAAAATAACTTTAAGTAATGAAACTTATAAGAAGTTGGCTGATTCTCAAAGATGAGTCAAAACTTTTGTTGAGAGAGACTATGTAATGATTAGGTTAAGGCCTGAGCGATTTTTTTCTGGAACCATTAGAAAGTTACATGCTAAAGGAGCTAGACCATTTAGAGTAGTGAAGAGAGTAGGATCCAATGCCTATGTGCTCGAGTTGCCTCCAGAACTAGGCAATAGCTCTACTTTCAACATTACAGACTTAGTAGAGTATAGGGAGCCAGCTGTGATTCCTAGTAAGCCTTTGAAACCTAATCCTGTTATTGAGAGTGATCCCGACCCTGTGTGTCCACCAACAAACTGGCCTTTGAGGAAAGAGCAGATTGAAAAGATCCTGGATGATCAGGTTATCTCTACTCGTAATCGAGGATACCAAAGATACCTGGTCCGCTGGCAAGGAAGGCCAGATTATGATGACTCTTGGATCTCCCGAGAAGAATTACAAGAATTAGACCCAAACCTCTTGGAGAGATACCAGAGCCAGCTTGATCCATACTCGACAGGGTCGAGTTCCTCCCACCCGGGAGAATTGGTGTGGGCACCTGACTCAGAAGAAGACTACAGGGCTCCATCTGGATCTCTGATTGACCTTGCCCGAAGAATTAGGGTTTTCTGGTTTTGTAATAAGGGTTGACTTGGTCAACTCAATTTTAGTCTTGAGTCTGTATTTCCATGCAATTTAAATTTTGTTAAGTCATGTTGACTCAGTACAAGTCCTAGTAGTGGTCTAGGTCTTCTCAAGGTTGGTGCCACTTTTTTTCCATCAAGTCAAGGTCTAGGGTGCCACATTTTTTCTCCCAGGCCCAAGCAAGTGGGCGCCACACTCCCAGCCACACGCCAGAGTCCAGGAGGCGCCACATCTCCATCCAGTGTCTTTGGTCCCTACACCACAAGAAGTAAGTTCCTTTTTTTCTTGCACCACTTGGGAGAGAAATCCATCAAGATACCTCAATCCAAGGAGGAGCCAATTTCTTTCCAGATAAACCCAAGCCAGGATGGCAAGAATTTTTCTTGAAGAGAGGATCAAGGAGGTGCCCCACAATGTTCCATAAAAAATCCAAGTTATAAAAGGGAAGAGAGCATGTCATTGGGAGGAATTCAAGGAGGTTCCCAAAAGTTTCCAAAAGTGCCAAAGCCATGAAAGGAAGAAGCCTAAACTTGTGGAGCAAGACTAGGAGGTGTCCAAATGAGCCAAACCATGAAGGGAAAGTCCTTGATTCATGGAGAGATACTAGGAGACACCCCCATAACCTGCCATTTGGAGCTGATTTCCAAGTTTTCTTGGAGTTTTTGGGCTGCCCACTCATGGAAGGAGTCTGTGAAGAGAATTTGATGCCTAAAGTGTGGGTTAGTCCTATTAGTCCCACATGGAAAATGTATAAAATTTTATTTCTTTGTTTTGTCTATATATTTAACTCTATGTAACTCTTGAATTTAATGATGAATGAAATCAATTTCTGTGTGAGCAACTTTGTGTTTCTCTCTTTCGCACTTATATTCAGGTGTTGAGCTCCATGAGGGAGTAAATCCGGGTTCCCTAGGAACCTTGAGGAGGTGTGAGATCTCCAACCCCAAAACCCTACCAAAACCCTAGGTTAGCCACATCAATTCCAAACCCTAGCCGCCATCATCTTCTTCATTCCACCAATCATACAAACCCTAATCTACCTCATCATCTCACGGCCCCTCTCTTCCAAGTAGAGGCCGACCACTAGCATCCAGGTCCAGATCGGCTACTTCGAATACAGAGCAAATCCCAGAGGAAGTCAGATCAGCATCCAGGAGAATCAGGATTTCAGCAACATCAATTTTTTAAGTTCTTCTTATCTGGTAAATCCTTTCTTTGAGTATCTGGTTCCTTAACTTGTTCTTCTTCTTTCCTAGATCCTGAGTTCAGGAGAAGCCAACTCTGCCAAAGGACCAGATTGGAGGATCCATTACGAAGATATCCAAATCCGAGGATCCAACAATCTGCTCGAGAGAGTCCTTCCACCAAACTCTGTGAAGATCACTGCCTGGTACATAACCCTTCCCTTCTCTTTAGTTCTGTCCTGTTGAAAGTTCAGAGCAAAACCCTAGGTCTGGGAGTTTCTCAACCCCCAACGATCCTTTATTTCTGAACTATTCTGATAATCTAGTTTTTGTATTGTGCTTTCAATTATTATATAGTTTCTTTCAATTTAGTTTAACTTTTATTTGAGTCAAAGCCGACTTCTGAAAATATGAAAAAAAAAAAAAGGAATTAGTCTTAATTTACTTCCGCATCGCATCATCTCTTTTGTTCTGCATCAATGTCGAATTTCAATGTGCTTTGTTCGTGAGTGCTGAATTGGATTTTTTGATTAATTAATAGAACTAGTATTGTCATATTTAATAGGAATTTTAGATTGGACAACACCATAATCTTCTAGTTGTTTCTTGATCCGTAATACTTGAGCACAATAGCTCCCAACAGCTACATATTCTGCCTTAGCAGTAGATAAAGCTACAGAGTTCTGTTTGCGACAGTGCCAAGAGATCAAGTTAACACCTAAAAATTGACAGGTGCCACATGTGCTCTTTCTATCTATTTTACATCCTCCATAATCAGCATTATAATAACTAATTAAATTTATTGATGTGTGTTTAGAATACCACAAACCTACATTACAAGTACCTTTCAAGTATTTAATAATTCTCTTAACAGCTATGATGTGTGATTCTTTAGGATTAGATTGAAAACGTGCACACATACAAACACAAAATAATATATCAGGTATGCTAGCTGTTAAATAAAGTAATGATCCAATCATTCCTCGGTACATCTTTTGATCAACATTTATGCCATTCTCATCTTTGTCAAGTCTACATGTAGGACTCATTGGTGTTCCATTTACCTTGCTTGATTCCATGCCAAACTTCTTGATTATTTCTTTAATATACTTGGCTTGGTTGATCAGAATACCTTCTTTAGTTTATTTAATTTAAAGTCCAAGAAAGTAACTCAATTCGCCAATCAAGCTCATTTTGAATTCTCCCTGCATTAGCTTAGCAAAATCTTGACACAAAGATTCGTCAGTAGATCCAAAGATAGTGTCATCAACATATATTTGAACAACTAGAATATCATTTTTCTTTCTTTGAATAAATAGTGTGGTGTCAACACTACCTATTACAAATTCATTTGCAATTAAAAATTTTCTTAGTCTATCATATCAGGCTCTAGGTGCCTGTTTTGGACCATACAAAGCATTATTCAGTTTAAAAACATGATTTGAAAAAATATGATCGATAAAATCGGGAGGTTGCTCAACAAAAACTTCTTCAGATAAAAATCCATTCAAAAATGCACTCTTTACATCCATTTGAAATAACTTGAAATTCATAAAACATGCATAAGCTAGTAGCAATTTAATGGCTTCTAATCTATCTACAGGTACATAAGTTTCATCAAAATATATTCTTTCTTCTTGATTATATCCTTGTGCAACCAATCTAGCCTTATTTCTAATTTTATTTCCATCTTCATCTAGTTTATTTCTGTAAACCAACTTAGTGCCTATAACAAGATGATCATTGGGTCTTTCTTGAATATGGCACTAAGTTATTTCAAAATACTGGTTTTCAAATTGGGTGCCATATTCACTACGAATTGAAATAACATATAACTTTTTCAAATTTGTAACTCTTTTGTAAAACTTTTTGAATACATTAAAAGTATCATCCTTATGTGCAATAAACAAAACCCATGTGTATCTTGAAAAATTATTTACAATCACAAGTCCATATTTTATACCACCTAGGCTGGTAGACCTAATAGGTCCAAATAGGTCCATGTGAAGTAGCTCTAAGGGTCTAGATGTTGCAACTATGTTTTTGGATTTAAAACTCCCCCTCACTTGTTTTCCTAACTGACATGCATCACAAACATAATCAAAATTGACTTTAATCTTGGACAAACCATTGACCAAGTCCTTTAAAATCAATTTAGCTATTGTATCCATACTAGCATGACCAAGTCGTCTATGCCATAGTAAACTTGATTCCTTGCTCTTGTCATTCATTGCTACAAGACTTGTATTACTTGACATGGCTAGATCATTAAGATCTACCATATAAATGTTACCAAGTCTATGTCCAATGAATTTAGTACTAGAGTCAAGTGGATCAACTGCTATACACATTGATGACTTGAAGAATACATTATAACCAATGTCACATAGCTGACTAATACTCAAAAGATTATGCTTTAATTTTTCTGCCAGTAATACATTTTCAATAAATGTAGATGGAGTAATTTTGATTTTACCAATACCGATTATCCTTCCTTTTTAATTGTCACCAAATGTTACCATTCCACCATCCTTCTGTTCCTAGGTGAAGAATTGATCAGCATCACCCGTCATGTGTCTTGAACAGCAGCTATCTAAATTCCATCTTTTCTTTATTCCTATGGCTGCAAGACATCCTTGTAAAACAATCATTTAATAGATTTAGGTACCCAAGCTCTCTTGGGTCCTTGCAAGTTAGTGGAAATGGTTCCTTTTGGAATCCAAACTTTTTTAATTTTCCTTTTGTCTTTGTGTTTCAAATGACATTCAAAAGATTAATGACCAATGTTATTACATGCAAAGCATACAATCCTTGAATTTGAATAAAAACTACGAGATGATGCAAATTTAGGTCTAACATGTTTAGAACTAATAAATTTAGGTGCATATGAAGTAGAGGCAGAAAATGTGTTTGAAATAGATCTTTATAACCAATTCCAAATCTATTATTTGTTTCTTTTTGATCATTTAAAATTAACTCATGTTTGTTAGAACTTAGGATTAATTTTTCAACTAATGGTTTTAATTTTTGAACTTTCTTTATATTATCATTTTTATTTTACAAATTCTTATTTTTTTCAAAATGCTCTTCTTTTTCAACTTGAATAATCTTGAGTCTTTCACAATCCAAATTTAGTTCTCTTTGTAAGATTTTGTTTCTTTCACAAGATTCATTTTTGTCATTTTCAACTACATCACATTTATTTTTTAAATCTCTCAATTTTAAACCAGCTTTTTTATATTCTATCAATAATTCATAAAATGCATTATGTAATTCATCATAAGTGAATTCTAAATTAGGTTCAGAAGTACTTACCTCATCCTCCAAACACATAAGACCAATTTGTGCTATTTTTGTTGTCTCTTCATCCTCTTCAGTAGAAGTAGTTTCATCACTATCACTCCAAGCAGCTAGCATTGCCTTGTTCTTCTTTCTAGGAAATATCTTTTTCTTTCCTTCAAGGTAATAGGGTGGATGTGTCCTAGTTTCTTGCATCCATAGTAGATAGGTACTTGATCTTTATCTTTCTCTTTATTTTTTTCTTTATCTCTTTTCTTTTCTTTTCCAAAGTCACCTTTTCTGTAATGTTTTCTCCATATGTTTGTTTTTCTTCTGCCCATAAACTTTTTGAATTTCCTCATGACTAGGGCAATTTCTCACTTCCAAGATCATCATCATCCGATGAATCAGATTCTTCATTCTTATCTTCCTCAATTGTTTTAAATGCAATGGCTTTCTTTCTTTTTGTATCTTCTTCAGTCCTTTGTTGCATAGCCAATTCATGTGTGATTAAGGATCCAAGTAGTTCATCTAGTGGCAGTGTATTTAGATCCTTTGCTTTTTGAATTGCTGTCACTTTGGCTTCCCACTTGTCTGGCAAAGATCTTAAAACTTTTTGGACAAGATCAGCATTAGAATAAGTTCTACCCAGACTTTTGAGACCATGTATAATATCAGTAAAGCGAGTATAAATAGTAGATATAGTCTCACTAGGATCCATCTTGAACAACTCATAATTATGTACAAGTAGATTGATTTTTGATGTCTTAACTTGAGAAGTGCCTTCGTGTGTGATTTCTAATTTGTCCCAAATTTCTTTAGCAGAATTGCAAGTTGAAATTTGTTAAACTCATTTGGATCCAAAGCACAATACAATAGGTTCATTGCTTTGGCATTAATTCAGCTAATTTCATATCATTTAGTCCCAATCCTCTTCTGTTTGGGAACATCTACATCATTAACTTTAATTGTGGGTGTGTGAGGTCCTTTCATGATGATTTTCCATAAGTGAAACTCTACGGCTTGAATGTATATCTTCATTCTTGCGCTCCAAGAAGTGTAATTAATTCCGGTGAAAAGTGGTGGTATATTTGTGGATTGACCTTCGGCCAATGAAGTGCTCATGAGATGTGCCATATGTCTTTATTCTAACTAAATTTCAGAGACTCTGCTTTGATACCACATGTTGCCGAGGTGGCTTCCCAAGAGGGGTGTGAATTGGGATTAAAAAACTTTTACAAGTATGTGCACTTTGAAATTCTTTTAGTGTAGAAGTGAAGTGTGCAAAGCGAAGGTAAATAAATTAAAGCAATCAAGCAATGAAAGCACAATCACAAACACCAAGAGATAGAGTTATTTAGAGCAACTGGCTCCTACATCCACTACCCAATTACCACTTGGGGTTTCCACTATATCCCCTAATCGGAATACAGTCGGATTGTTTTACTATGCTCACAATCCAGACCTATACACTTTGATTTTATCGGGATCACCAAAGAAACCCTAAAACCTTTGGTTTTACACGGGATCACCAAAGAAAACCCAAACACTTGGTTTTAAACCGGGAAAACCAAGAACCCAAACTTAGGTTTTACAAGGTTCACCTAAAAACTTTAACTCTCTCTTAAGATACAGCCCCTTGCTATTCTAAGAGAGAAAACAAAGATATAGAATATATAACAAGCAACTACAACAAACCAAGTTTGTTTTGGTGTTGTCGATGAAGATCAAAATGAAGTCAAGCTTTGAGTGCTCTACAATGCTCTTCAATGCTGCTTCTTCCCTTCTTCAATGAGTGGATTCAATGATTGAGTGGAGTTGGTGAAGCTTTGAATCCATCTTGAATGCTCTTTGAGATAGGTAGAAGAATAACTTGAAAGCTCTTTGTTCTCTCAAGAAAACTCAGCAATAAATCTCAATTAATTGTTTAATCCTTCAAAAATAATTCCCTTTATAGTTTTCCATGTCATATGGCCGTTGTAGGGCCTTGGGATTCGTGAAATGGCTGTTGGAGATGATTTGGAATTCAACTTTCAATTTCAGCAACTAGTCGTTGAAGTGCAGACAATGGCTCTACGAGCTGGCTCGAGCTATAGGAGTTGGCTCGAAGTCTCAGACAGGCCAAAAACAAACTTTGTGGGACATCAACAGCTAGTGACTGAGAGCAGCATTAAGGTACGACATTAACTCCCTCCACTTCGACCCCATCAAGGAGTCGATCATCTACCGCGAGATGCCGACATGACTGAGAGCAGCGATAAATTGTGGCCCTCCTCTGCCTCTTTCTCCTCCGCACGGTGGTTCTCCTAGCCTCCTTCCGGCTGTTGATGGCGGAGGTCCTAGTGACGGAAGTCCAATCCCATGGGCGGACGATCATTCCCTTCGCCGAGTGCTTCTCTCGCTGCCACGGCGACGGATCCTCCCGGCCCAGATCCGAACGACATCTCCACCGGATCGCCTCCCACCACCACCGACCATGGCAAACGCACCACTCGGTTCCTCCAGCTTGCGAAATCCTTCATCTCCCCTACTGGAACCATAAGATCCCCTACGGCCGTGACTCCCGGGACTACCGTCCGTGCCGCCATTCCTCCGGGCTGCCGCCATTCACCGGAGCAGGGCCGTGCGCCATCCCCCCCGGGCTGCCATCCTCATCCCCATCCGCGTTGCCGACGAAGCCCACCGATGAATCCTCTGTTTCTTGGTTTGTGAAGAACTCGCGGGAAGCCGCACGAACGTGAATGCATACCTTGCATTCGTTCGCTGACTTCAATCATGGAAGAAAAAAAATAGTGAAAAAAAAGAAAAGAAAAGAAAAGAAAAGGAGAGAGAAAATTAGTGGAGAAAAATCAAAAAAAAAAGGAAAAAGAAAGAAAGGTAAAAAAAAAATTGAAACTAGCACTTTTGTTTTGATTTGGTTAGTTCTGGTTCCGTCAAACCCCGCTGAGCTTGACTCGACGGAGTCGAGTTCTCCCCACCACAGGGGAATGATGGGGACCCGAAAACCTATTTTATTTTATTTTATTTGAGTCCATTAGTCCTGTGTCACTTTAGTCAAAGTGAGCCACTTGTGTCCTGTAATAAAGTGGGACAACTGAGTCAGTTGAGTCGACTTAGTCTGGTCTAGTCATTTTAGTTCAGTCAAGAGTCCAGTTAAGTTGTTCAAGTCAAGAGGAGAGTCATTAGCAGCGAGGAGATTCACTAGACCCCTCCAACCAATGTCGGCCTTCAAGCACCTGGACCCTTTCATGCCGCCAAGCCCGCAAGAGAGAGCTCCAGTCCAAGACAGGCCCACTATTGACCGGTCCACCAGGTTTTCTTGGCCCACAGTTAAGGTTTCTTAGCTCTCAAGTAATGTACCCTGGGGTGAATTTATAAATACTGCCCCTCTCCTCTTGTATTAAACATCTTTTTATTTATGAATACAAACAAAATATTATTTTGATCTGAGTTTTGAGTTTTCTTCGGATTGGAGTGGGTGTGATGCCCTGGTTCCCTATTCTTGAGTGAAAGCCCTAATCCCCTGGTGACTTCTACGCTCGCTAGCAATCCTTTCTTCGCTTCGTCCCGCATCAACTTGGTATCAGAGCTAGAGGATTATAGTTTTGATTTTCTGCCCGCTCCAAATCTTTCCTCGTGTCCAGATCTCCTGTGCAAGATTTCTCGAACCTCAGTCAGCAGCCGAGATCCATCAACGCCCTGCACCCGAGCCCCTCTCTTCTCTGCTACCCGCGAAGCCTATCTCCAGCACAGCCTCTGATTAAGTCCCCCCCTCCTCCATCTCTGGCCCGTGACCCTCCCCAACGCCCCATCGGCATTGTCTGTTTCTGAAACCACCGCCAGTAGCCGACGGCCCATCAACGTCCAGCGACTGAGAGTAGCGTAGAGGTATGACCTTAACTCCCTCCGCTTCGACCCCATCAAGGAGTCGATCATCTCCCGCGAGATGCCGGCGCGACTGAGAGCAGCGGTAGATGGTGGCCCTCCTCTGCCTCTTTCTCATCCGCGCGGTGGCACTCCTAGCCTCCTTCTGGCCATTGATGGCCGAGGTCCTGGTGATGGAAGTCCGATCCCACGGGCGGACGATCATTCCTTTCGTCGAGTACTTCTCCGCTACCGCGGCGACGGATCCTCCCCGCCAATATCCGAACGACATCTCCACCAGATCGCCTTCGCTCCACCACCGATCATGTCCAATGCACCACCCAATTCCTCCAGCATGCCAAATCCTTCATCTCCCTAATGGAACTGTTGGATCCCCTACGGCCATGACTCCCACGACCACCATCCGGGCTGCTGCCATTCACCAGAGCAGGGCCGCGCTGCCATACCCCCTGGGCTGCTACCATTCACCGGAGCAGGGCCGCGCTGCCATCCCCCCGGGCAGCCATCCTCATCCCAGCCCCGTTGCGGACGAAGCCCACCGGCGAAGCCTTTGTTTCTTGGTTTATGAAGATCTCGCAGGAAGCCACATGAACGTGAATGCATACCCTGCATTCGATCGCCGACTTCAAGCATGGAAGGAAAAAAAAAACAATGAAAAAAAAGAAAAAGAAAAGAAAAGAAAAGGAGAGAGAAAATTAGTGGAAAAAAATCAAAAAAAAAAGAAAAATGAAAGAAAGGTGAAAAAAAAAAATTGAAAGTAGCACTTTTGTTTTGATTTGGTTAGTTCTGGTTCCGTCAAACCCCGCTGAGCTTGACTCGACGGAGTCGAGTTCTCCCCACCACAGGAAATGATGGGGACCCGAAAACCTATTTTATTTTATTTTATTTGAGTCCATTAGTCCTATGTCACTTTAGTCAAAGTGAGCCACTTGAGTCCTATAATAAAGTGGGACAACTGAGTCAGTTGAGTCCACATAGTCAGGTCTAGTCATTTTAGTTCAGTCAAGAGTCTAGTTAAGTTGTTCAAGTCAAGAGGAGAGTCATCAGCAGCCAGGAGATTCACTAGACCCCTCCAACTAGAGCCAGCCTTCATGCACCTGGACCCTTTCATGCCGCCAAGCCCGCAAGAGAGAGCTCCAGTCCAAGACAGGCACACTGTTAACCGGTCCACCAGGGTTTCTTGGCCCACAAGTTAGGGTTTCTTAGCCCTCAAGTAATGTACCCTAGGGTGAATCTATAAATACCGCCCCTCCCCACTTTTATTAAACATCTTTTTTCTTTTGAATACAAATAAAATATTATTTTGATCTGAGTTTTGAGTTTTCTCTGGATTGGAGTGGGTGTGACGCCCTGGTTTCCTGTTCTTGAGTGCAAGCCCTAATCCCTTGGTGACTTCTACGCTCGCCAGCGATCCTTCCCTCGCTTTGTCCCGCATCAACTTGGTATCAGAGCTAGAGGATTAGGGTTTTGTTTTTCCTCCCGCTCCAAATCTTTCCTCGTGTCCAGATCTCCTTTGCAAGATTTCTTGAACCTTAGTCAACCGCCGAGGTCCATCAATGCCCTGCACCCGAGCCCCTCTCTTCTCTGCTTCTTGCGAAGCCCGTCTCCAGCACAGCCTCCGATCAAGTCCACCCCTCCTCCATCTCTGGCCCGTGACCCTCCCCAACGCCCCACCGGTGTCATCCGTTTGTGAAACCACCGCCAGCAGCCTACGTCTCATCAACGGCCAGCAATTGAGAGTAGCGTAGAGGTACGACCTTAACTCCCTCCGCTTCGCCCCCATCAAGGAGTCGATCGTCTCCCATGAGATGCCGGCATGACTAAGAGCAGCGGTCGATGGTGGCCCTACTCCACCTCTTTCTCCTCTGCGCGGTGGCGCTCCTAGAATCCTTCCAGCCATTGATGGCAGAGGTCCTGGTGATGGAAGTCCGATCCCACGAGCGGACAATCATTCCCTTCGTCGAGTGCTTCTCCCGTTGCCGCGGTGACGGATCCTCCCCGCCCAGATCCGAACGACATCTCCACCGGATAGCCTCCCCTCCACCACCGACCATGGCCAATGCACCACCCGGTTCCTCCGGCCTGTCAAATCCTTCATCTCCCCAACTGGAACCATCAGATCCCCTGTGGCCGTGACTCCCGCGACCACTGTCCACGATGCCATTGCCCCGGGCTGCTGCCATTCAGAGGATCAGGGCCGCGTCGCCATTCCCCCCGGGCCGCCATCCTCATCCCCAGCCCCGTTGCCGACGAAGCCCGCCGGCGAAGCCTCTGTTTCTTGGTTTGTGAAGAACTCGTAGGAAGCCGCACGAACGTGAATGCATACCCTGCATTCGTTCGCCGACTTCAAGCGTGGAAGGAAGAAAAAACAATGAAAAAAAAGAAAAAGAAAAGAAAAGAAAAGGAAAGAAAAAATCAGTGGAGAAAAAATCAAAAAAAAAAAGAAAAAAGAAAGAAAGGTGAAAAATTTTTTTTGAAACTAGCACTTTTGTTTTGATTTGGTTAGTTCTGGTTCCGTCAAGCCCTGCTGAGCTTGACTCGACGGAGTCGAGTTCTCCCCACCACAGGAAATGATGGGGACCCGAAAATCTATTTTATTTTATTTTATTTGAGTCCATTAGTCCTGTGTCACTTAAGTCAAAGTGTGCCACTTGAGTCCTGTAATAAAGTGGGACAACCGAGTCAATTGAGTCCACTTAGTCTGGTCTAGTCATTTTAGTTCAGTCAAGAGTCTAGTTAAGTTGTTCAAGTCACGAGGAGAGTCATCAGCAGCAAGGAGATTCACTATACCCCTCCAACCAGAGCCGGCCTTCATGCACCTGGACCCTTTCATGCCACCAAGCCCGCAAGAGAGAGCTCCAGTCCAAGACAAGTCCACTGTTGACCGGTCCACCAGGGTTTCTTGGCCTACAAGTTAGGGTTTCTTAGCCCTCAAGTAATGTACCCTGGGATGAATCTATAAATACTGCCCCTCCCCTCTTGTATTAAACATCTTTTTTCTTATGAATACAAACAAAATATTATTTTGATATGAGTTTTGAGTTTTCTCCAGATTGGAGTGGTGTGACACCCTGGTTCCCTATTCTTGAGTGCAAGCCCTAATCCCGTGGTGACTTCTACCCTCACCAACAATCCTTCCCTCGCTTTGTCTCGCATCATAGAGTCTGCTCTTGATCTTGGAGTCAGCTCTAGTTCTCAGAACTTCAAAAAATTAATTCTGGAAGAGTCGGATCTTGAACTGGGAGTCGACTGTTGGTTCTGAAACTTTGATTCTTCCTCCGTGCCGTGCCATTTTGAGTCGGCTCTTACAAGTATTTAAAAAATTTGCTTCAAGCTTCCCAAAAACTTCAACATTTAATCAACTAGAAGCTAATCTAGATACTTTATCAAATTTTTACAATTTTAAGCCCATTTTTACATGATTACAGCATTCATAAGTTAGGGCTTTTACAAACTCAATTGAATTACCCTTAAGTAAATTTGAAAACCGTTTTAAACAAAGGTAATCAATTCCTGCAAAACTTCTTAAATAATTTGAGAAGAGTTAGTATCAAATACATGCTCCAATATTTTGTGATCATCAAAATCATTCTAGGGGTCAACACCTGGGCCAAACCCGAGTTCCCGAGCGAGGCCCAAGCCAAAGAGCTGTCCCATTTTGGAAGAAACATATACTCCTCTCCTCACCCTGAGGTCAAAGATTCTCACGGAGATTGATGGTGAGCGCTACCTACATCGCCTTCACATACTAGGGTCATCCGATGGCGCGACAAGATAAAATATTACTGGTTCCACGTGACCATGGCCATGACATCGAGGAATGTCATCACCTCAAAAAAGAAATAGAAGATCTGATAAGGAGGGGCTACCTCGGAAAGTTTATGGAAGGCAAGACCCCAGCAGAGCCTCAAGTGCTTGTGGCCTTTCTTCTGTCCCTGCAGTTGACAATCGACCCATCGAGAAGCCCATGTATATGATTTGTTGGGGGACAAACTCTCCCCAGACTGGGAAGGTCCCTATGGAGTAGTCAAGACCCTTCCCCCTAGAGCCTACTACATCGCCGAACTTGACAGCGCCTAGTTCGCAGGGGCCTGGAATGATAAAAGTCTAAGGACATATCACCAATAATGTAAGGCTCCCTCCTTTCAATAAAAGATTCCTTTTAGTAAAACATTGTCTTTGCCTTGCAAGAAAACCATCGCCCGACCCCAGGCCTGGCGATTCAAGCTGAAAAACTCTTGAAGCCCCCACCTACTACCGTGCTCATAGTTTGGAGATGTTAGTGGGATGCCCCATAAGTGTCACCATCTACCGCCTAACTCACAGTTTGGCACCTCGAGCCTAAAAACATATGAAGCCCGTCACCTTAAGCCCAGAAACTTACGAAGCCTGGCACCTTAAGCCCAGAAACTTATGAAGCCCAGCACCTCAAGCTTGAAAGCTTACCATGCCTGACACCTCAAGCCCAAAAAATTACAAAGCCCGGCACCTCAAGCCTGGAAACTTGCCAAGCCCAGAAACTTACAAAGCCTAACACCTCAAACCCGAAACTTATGAAGCTCGGCACCTCAAGCCCGAAAGCTTATGAAGCCCGGCACCTTAAGCCTGGAAACTTATGAAGCCCAGCAACTCAAGCCTGGAAACTTTCGGAGCTCGACACCTTAAGCGCGTATACCTAGAAGCCTGGCACATTAAGCCCAAAAACTTATGAAGCCCGACACCTCATGCCCAGAAACTTATGAAGCTTGGCACCTCAAGCCGGGAGTCTCAGCACCCGATACCAAAGCTAGGAAATTCCTGAAGCCCCTCACCTGCTGCCATCCTCATAGTCCAGAGATGCCAGCAGGATACCCAGAAGTTCTGCCATCTGCCGCCCGACTCACAGCTCGGCACCTCTAGCTGAGAAACTCCTGAAGCCCCATACCTGCTACCATCCTCATAGTCCGAAGATGTCAGCGGGATAACCCAAAAGTTTCACCATTAGCCGCTTGACTCACAACTCGGCACCTCAAGCTGGGAAACACTTGAAACCCCACACCTGCTGCTGTCCTCATTGTCCGAAGATGCCAGTGGGACACCCCAGAAGTTTCACCATCTACCGCCTGATTCATAGCTCGGCACCTAAAGCTAGGAAACTCTTGAAGCCCCGCACCTACTACCGTCCTCACAGTCTGGAGACTGGACACTCTAGAAGTTCCACCATCTATCGCCTGACTCACAGCTCGGCACCTCAAGCTGGAAAACTCCTAAAGCCCCACACCTGTTACAATCCTCACAGTCCGGAGATGTCAGTGGGACACTTTAGAAACTTCACCATTTACAGCCTAACTCACAGCTCAGCACCTAAAGCTGGAAAACTCAAGAAGCCCAGCATTCAACCCACTGGACCCCCAGTTCGGTGATGGCAAAGCAGGGCACTCCTGAAGGCCCATACTCTGCCAGCCAGACTTAGCACCAGTGAAGACAATTTCGAGACCTCTCAAGTGAGGTGCCCCAACTTGGCGGTCTCCCAAGGCCGCTTAGGCCCTCTTAAGCCATCTGCCAGCTCTTGGATTGACAGGAGAGTTCCCAAGACAAGCAACTGCTGAAGAGGTTCGAGGTAATCATAAAAATAAGAACTCAGTGAAGCAAAAAGGATGTCATTGATATTGCATGAAAATGATACATCATCAATAGACCCTTGACAGGTCAAGCAGTCCCAAAATAGAAAGGAAGATTCGAGAAGGAAATCGGAGCCTATCACTCTATTGGCTCCTTCTCGGGATGACGAGTAGGCATGTCGGCACCCCCTGGGGCCTCTACAATTCCCGCCGGGGGCACTTCCTGTTGGGTTTCAAGGAGATCATTATGCAACTTAGTAAGACTGAATTATAAGATTTCATGCATAAATATAACACTTTATCAGTTAGAAACCCTAATTCCCAAGATCCCTTATTCGAATACAACTAATATGTCATAAAAGAAGGTTAATGAAACATATCTGGAGCATTATATTCCACTTCTTTCACTAGACTCACAAGTGTAAGTCCTCCAACGGTGATCCACATAAGATTTGAAACAAGGAAGAACTCCTTCTTGAAGTTGCTTGCTCGGGTAGGACTCTTTCGGCAGCCTTTTAGACTTTGGCCTTTGTAGGACTCACTATCTCACTATAGGACTCTTTGGAAACTCTTCTAAACCACACTTTGTTTTAAGACAACCCTCCTTTAGGATCCCTTAGTCTTATGTCCTAAAACAAAGCCTTGTCCTAATAGAAAAGACATTGTCTTAACAAGACAAGTCCTGTCTTAAAGAAAGGAAGAGGGAGAGAGAAAAACTCGGATTGATAATACGGTAGAATCTATAATCCTATTTCAGATGACTGAATGAATAATCATCTCATTTCACGTACACCCTTTAAACGGTTGCTTAAGGGGCTTGAAACACATCCCAAAATCTCTTATCAGATATGTTTCTTCATATCTGATAAGACTCTTTAGGATTTAGGAGTCTTATCTGACATCTCTTCATGTCCAAATGAAACCTTCTCATGCCACATGGCATGTACTGATCTCTAGAAGAGCCAAGAGGCATCTTCTCATTTCCCAAAAGTTGGAGAAAACCTAAGAGATCTGAAAGCAAAAGGACTCTGCTTCAAATCGTGTGCTCTCTCATGAAAAGTTGCAACCTTTCATGTGCGCCATTCATCCTTTCCTTCTTCACACCAATTCAAAAATCATTGACTAGTCAAACCCTTCATGAAAGGGCATGGAGATAAAGATAAAGATTAGAAGAAGTCCAATCAACAGAAGAAACTCATCTGCAGAAGGACTCTTGGTCCTTTCTGCGCGCCAAATTAAGAGTCGCTTCTATTCATAATTCGGTCAACCTTTTTCCATGCCATATGCTACCTTTGACAAAGTGATAGTATATATAATATGGGTGTCAAATGAAATGGCATTAAATAAGCTTTCTGACCATATATAAATTTTTTCGATCAGAAAACTATAGACCCTTCTAGGTCCTTTTGAATGCCAACATGTCATTTAGGTACCAAGAGTCCTATGCCTTAGGGACTCATCATAATTCCGAGATAAAACCTCCAAAAAATATCAGATAAAATCTGATAAATTCATCCTACATAAACATAACCCAATTTAGGTCTTCCATAAATTGGTTATTCTATTTAGCAAGCAACCGGATCCAATCCAATTGGGTTTAGGAATTAGGTTAGCCTACACATGCTAGTGTGTCACCTAGCTAACCAATTAGGATCCTATGACCCTAATAAAATCTTGAATGACTTCCTTGTCCCATTATCTAGTTTGTGTGATCCATTGGGTTCTACATCTAGCCAGCAGTAGGTTTAGGTTTGAGCCGATTCGATTCAATCAAACCCGATTGACCTAATTAGGTAAAACTAGCTCATCTAATTGTCCAATTCGAACCATCCATCGAATTGACTCATGAAACCAATCCAATTGGTTCATGAATACCTACAAGACAAGATTGATATCTAGAAATGTGGCATGCCTACCCGAAAGATGAGAAATTTGGTGAAAATTATCAAAATACCCTTCAGTAGTAAGTTACCGTGCAATTCAATCTTTCGATCTCCCATTATCCCGATTAAGTGATAGGTATGGATAGATGTCAAACCCTAACACTTAATCATATTGAATCTCAACTCGATAGTGAGGACTCAGCTGATGACTGATTAGATTCCACTAATCTCATCCTGCTTTGATCAAAGGCTTTTTAAGTCACTCATCGAAGAGATTGCATAGGATAAAAATTCCTCTTGGAATGTTCGATTCCTTGTTGGTCCACTCATATCCTCCATACACCTTCCACCATACCCAGAACACCCTGTACATGTCATAATGGCATGAATGAGTATGAACCAAAATATGGCTTAGCCTGCACAAGGAACCATGGTGACCTCAGGTCTAAAGATCACATGCACAACTCCTACTCATGGATCTATCTTTTGACAAGTAATAAGACTTCCATAAGATAGTCTCGGTATGGATCAGTTCAGTGTACTCATACCCTGATGAGCAACCTTATCCTTGTTTTAGTGTCTCTACACAAGTGGTTGTGAGACCAACCACTCTCATCATCTGAGCATACATAGGATAAGCTAGTCTTACCGGATTCATTGATCCCCGAATCAATGGTCCAATGACTAGGAACATTTTAGATTCGGGTTTATAGAAAATTAGGTAACACTATTATGAACTTCATCAAAACCCTAATTCCATTGCTCTAATCTATGGGGTTCATCATGATCATAAATAAGACACAACAGTATATGATGAAAAATAGATGCCTTTATTAATATATTATGTCATACAAGAGTTGGAAGAATACAAAAAAAAAGGCCCTTACAGTGATCTGCTCTTTGGGCACTTTTCTTTCAAACTCCCACATTCACTAAAGCCAATCGCCCTTGTACTTTATACCCATACCATCCAAGTGGCGATCTAACTATTGCTTAGGTAATGCTTTAGTGAATGGGTATGCTATATTGTTCTTTGTATCTACTCGATTGATGACAACATCTTATCTTTCTGTTATCTCTCGAACGAGGTGGAACCGTCTTAGAATGTGCTTGGACTTATGAAGAGACCTTGGTTCCTTGGCTTGTGCAACAGCTCCAGTGTTATCATAGTATAATGGCACTGGCTATTGTATATCTGAACCATGCCCAATTCCATGATGAATTTCTTCATCCAGACAACTTCCTTTGCTGCTTCACTTGCAAATATGTATTCTGTCTCAGTGACTGAGTCAGCTATTGTTGGCTATTTTGTACTTTTCCAACTCACTGCATCACCATTTAGAGTGAAGACATACCCTGACATGGATTTGCTATCATTTGGATCTGATTGAAAACTAGAATTTGTATAGCCTTCTAATTTCAACTTAGATCCTCCATATGCTAGAAAAATATCTTTAGTCCTTTTAAGGTACTTAAGAATATTTTTCATAGCTTTCCGTGATCTTCTCCTAGATCTGCCTGAGTTCTGCTCACTATGCCTAAGGCATAAGCAACATCAGGTCTGGTACATAACATAGCATACATAATTGATCCTACAGCCAAAGCATAAGGAATCTTCGTCATCCTCTCTCTTTCTTTCGATGTCTTAGGAGACATATTTTTAGAGAGATGTATGCCTTGACTCATTGGCAAGTAACCTTTCTTACTTCCAGCCATGTTGAATCTCTTCAATACTAAGTCAATGTACCTGGATTGGGACAAGCCTAGCATCCTCTTGGATTTATCTTTATAGATCCTTATACCCAGTATATAGGATGCTTTTCGCAAATCCTTCATGGAAAACTTTGATGATAGCCAAGTCTTAACCGATTGCAACATTGGGATATCATTCCCAATGATCAGTATGTCATCCACATACAAAACCAAGAAAATAAATGCGCTCCCACTTGTCTTCTTATACACACATGGTTCATCCACATTTTTGACAAAATCAAATCCTTTAATTGTTTCATCAAAACGGATGTTCCAACTCCTCGATGCTTGCATAAGTCCATAAATAGACTTCTTTAATTTGCATAACTGATTTGGTCTCCAACTTGAGACAAAACCCTCTGGCTGTGACATATAAACTTCTTCCTCAAGGTTTCCATTGAGGAAAGCAGTCTTTACATCCATCTGCCATATCTAATAGTCATGGTATGCTCCTATGGCAAGCATTATCTGAATGGACTTGAGCATTGCTACTGGAGAAAAAGTTTCATCATAGTCTATACCATGTTTTTGTCTGAAACTTGTTGCTACAAATCTAGCCTTGTAGGTCTCAATTTGACCATCTACTCCAATCTTTTTCTTGAAGATCCATTTACGCCCTATTGAGTTAATTCCTTTTGGTAGATCTACCAAAGTCCAAACCTGATTGGAATACATGGAGTCCATTTAAGATTTCATGTGTTGACTCTGGTCTTGATTTTGATGATTGACAAAATGTTTAAGTATATATGAGTACTAATTATGTTTTAAGTGTATTTCACAGATCTTAGTACTCAACCATGTTGGATGAAGAAATGCTTGTATTTAGTTAAAAAAGTCCTTAAATTAATGAAAAATCAAGTATATGGACTTTGGAATTAATATGGAAGAACTTGAAGAGGTTAAAGTTTCAATTTGAAGATGTTTCAGCAATGGAAAAGGCAAGTGTCGATCCTGGAAATGAAGTATCGACACTTGAGGATCAAGTGTCGATACTTGAAGAGTGAAGTGTCGACTCAAGGCCTGAGACAAACAGAAAACTTCAGAAAGCACTTTTAGTCAAGTGTTGACACCTGGAGCTGAAGTGTCGACACTTGGAAGTGAAGTGTCGACTCAAGGCCTGAGATAAACAGAAAACTTCAGAAAGCACTTTCAGTCAAGTGTCGACACCTGGAGCTGAAGTGTCGACACTTGGAAGTGAAGTGTTGACACCTGGAGAATGAAGTGTCGACACTTGAAACAGAAGTGTCAACACCTGAAGGTGAAGTGTCGACACTTGAACAGTAACGGCTAGTTTTCTGGGCTGCAGAACTTCTCCAACTTGCTTCCAAACGGTCATATTTTCCTCCCTAATGACTATAAACTGTCATTTAAGTGTTGGGAGGCTATATAAACATCAAAAATCAATTGGGAAGTAATCATTTGGTGAGATTTTTGAATATTCTTCAACGATTCAAGAGTTGAGTGGTTCAAGCCTTCAAGCTTCCAAGTTTCAAAGAGAGCATCCAAAGTTCACATCCTCAAGCATCAATCAAAGGCTTCATCAACTTGAAGACAAGATCTTCATCAACTCTCAATGGGCTTCAAAGAGATATTTGCTTTATTTTAGAAAGCTTTTATTGTATTCATTTATACTTGCTCTTACATTGTTTTACTTAAGGTTTTTGTGAGCCTTGGAAAACCAAAGAGGTTTTTGGTAAGCCTTTGAAAACTAAAGTGGTTGTTGGTGAGCCTTGAAACCAACTAGGATTTTACTTGTGAGCCTGAAGACAAAACAAGTTATTTAGGTTCTTGGTTATCCTATAATCAAGGGTGGTTGTTGGTGAGCCTTGAAACTAACTAGAGTTTGACTTGTGAGCCCGAAGACAAAACAAGTTGTAAAGGTTCTTGGTGAGCCTAAGTTATAAAACCAAACTTAGTAGAATTCCAAGGGGTTCTTGGGGAGTGGATGTAGGTGCTTGGTTGGCACCGAACCACTATAAATCTTTGTGTTTGTGTGATTGTTCTCCTTATGCTTTTATTTCTTTATTTCGCTGCATTTATTTGAAATACACAAGCACTTGAATTGCATTAGCACATACTTGCTTTAGTTCATACTTTGCAAATAGTACAAAAGTTTTATAAAACCCAATTCACCCCCCCTCTTGGGTTGCCTACCTGAGCCTACAATTGGTATCAGAGCTCGGTGCTCTGATTGAAAGTCTAACGATTTTGAGTTAAAGATTATGGCAACCCTTGTAGGTATTAGTGTTAGACCACCATTTTTCAATGGCATAAATTACACATTTTGGAAAGCTCACATGCGCATCCATATTCAATCTATTAGTTATCTTCTTTGGAAAATCATTGTTAGTGGTCCTCATATTCCTTCCATTTTGGTTAATGGCATTTCCATTCCAAAGCTCGAAGAGGATTGGAATAAATATGACATTAAACAAATTGAACTTAATGCTAAAGCAATGAACTTGCTTTATTATGCATTGGACTTAAATGAATTTAATAGAGTTTCTACATGTACATCGGTGAAGGAAATATGGGACACACTTGAAGTTACTCATGAGGGTACTCTTAAAGTAAAGAACACTAAAATTAATTTACTTGGACATTCTTTTGAAATTTTTGAAATGATGCATTATGAATCTATATCTGATATATTTTCAAGATTTATGACTATTATTAATGAATTAAAATGTCTTGGCAAAATCTATACTAATGCTGATTTGGTGAACAAAATTCTTAGATCCTTGCCAAAATCATGGGATCCAAAGGTGACGGCGATCCAAGAAGCTAAAGATGTAGAAACCTTACCTTTGGAGGAGCTTATCGGTTCACTCATTATCTATGAGTTGAATTTATGGCAAAGGATAGTGGAAGCAGATACAGAAAAGAAGATAATGGCTTTCAAAGCCAAAAAGAAATTCAAGGCAATGATGGCAACTTGGAGCGATAGCGAAGATTCAAGTACGGATGATGAAGTTGCCCATCTTTGTTTCATGGCAAATGAGAAAAAGGTATTTGCTGAAAATGATTATAATTTTATCTTTGATGAATTACATGATGCATCTAATGATCTTGTGCATGAATATAAATTGCTAAAAATTGAGCACAAGAAATTAAATAGGTATGTAGATTCATTTTCTCTTGACAACACCAATCTTGTAACTAAAAATGGTGATTTAAATGCCAAGATTGATATTTTGAAAAATGAAAAGAATAATTTTTCTAAAGAAAAATAATTTTTAGTAAAAGAAAATGTTATTTTGAAAGATTTATGTGATAAAGTTTTTAATGAGAAAAATATTTTGATTGAGGAAAAGAAGCAAAAACTTTTGAAGAATTTCTCTATTCATGCTTCTTCCAATTTATCTTATAAATGTGGTTTTAATGCTTATCCTTCTAAATTAAGAAAAGTTTGGGTTCCAAAAGGAACCATAATTGCTAATCATAAAGGACCCGAGAAAGTTTGGGTACCAAAAATGTCCACTTATTTTGTTTTGCAGGAATGTCTTGCAGCCCAACTTGAAGAAAGGAAGTTTTTGATAAATGGCTGTACAATATAATTGAAGATGTGGACAAGCTACATTTTGGACTAAATGGTAAAAGGAAGGATTATGTACATTGGTAAATTCTAAACATCTCCTTCCATGATTGAAAATGTAGTTAAATTTTTTGTTATAATTATTGCATCATTTACTTTAAAAAATTATTTTAAATGATTAATTAGAATCAAGTTTAGACTTATAATCATTGGTTATGATCATAGACTTCTTGATGTTGATGAATTTCTTGCTATCATGATTAAACTTGTGATTGTGAGACCTTCACTTGATTTTGATTAATGTATTTCATGAAAAATACTTTTAAAGATGCATATTGCTTTGAAAAATATTTTAAGTGATTGATTAGAATCAAGCTTAGACTAATAATCATTTATTGTGATCATGACCATTTTGATGATGTTGGATTTCAAGCTCTCATGGTCAAACTTGTGATTATTAGATCTTCACTTGATTTTGATTAATATAGTTTCTAAATTATTTCAAGTGAAATGCTATGATTTATATGTTTTTATTTTTGGCATCTATGCATAATCTAGAGATGATTTGGATCAAGTATAGAACTAGTAGTTAAGGATTACTTTTAAGAAGAAGGTATGCATATTGACAAACCCTTGCTCTAGTAGCTAGACTTGATATCATATTACTTCTAGCATTTGTATGGATATCAAATCATCTTAAAATGAATTTGAAATCATGCTAAAGTTTTTAAGTGATATAAATGCTTTGTATTTTGAAAATCATGAATATCTTGAAAAATTTTAAATCTTGATGTATAAGCTTTCATGTTTTATTCCTGAAATAAATACATATTTTTAAAGGAGGAATAACATTCAGGGAGAGCATCCAAAGATTTGTTATCATATTTGATACTTTGAATATCTTGTTGATATCATGCTTTGCTTATATTGCTCTGATACTCCTTCTTCTTGTTTTCAAATCTAATTCTTTGAGGGGAGTTACATTCAAATGGTATCATATTCTATTGGTATCAAAATTATTTTAAAAGAATTCCTAGTAACCGCTTTGGATTGGGTTAGTCACCATGGCCGTCCGGTCATAGGAGATAAGTAGGGCTTAAAGACCCTCTCTTCCCATTCAATGGGCTCTCTTATGACGTGTAGGGGTGCCGCTATGACCTTATCCCATGAACAAGTAAGGCGAATGGATAATATACATCAAATAATTTCTTGCATGTGCTTACATTCTGTGGTATTTTGTTCAATTTGTATCATATTCAATTGATATCATAATTATTTGATTTCATGCATTGATTTTGATGACCTACTTGCTATTCTTTCCGACTTCATTCCCACTTTGTATTGCCTTTCACCCTTTTTCATGATGTCAAAAAGGGAGAGAAAATTGTTAAGTATGAAAAGGGGAAGATTGGATAAACATGAAAAATCATTTGAGAAATGAAAGAAAGTGCAAAAGGGAAGAAGAATGCAAAATGTTTTTATCTAAAGGAAGAATTAGTAAGAAGAAATACTGAAAATTTGAAAATTTTTGCATATTTTGAAAAATGTTTTTGAAGATTTTTTGGATCATATTTTGAGGGGGAGCTTGGTGCTTATTGTTTTAAGCTTACATGTTTATCTTATTGTTAATCTTTTTAAGCTTACCCTATTCATATACTTAAAGGTTTTGTCATCATCAAAAAGGGGGAGATTGTTGACTCTGGTCTTGATTTTGATGATTGACAAAATGTTTAAATATATATGAGTACTAATTATATTTTAAGTGTATTTCACAGATCTTAGTACTCAACCATGTTGGATGAAGAAATACTTGTATTTCATTTGAAAAAGTCCTTAAATTAATGGAAAATCAAGTATATGGACTTTGGAATTAATATGGAAGAACTTGAAGAGGTTAAAGTTTAAATTTGAAGATGTTTCAGCAATGGCACAGGCAAGTGTCGACACCTGGAAATGAAGTGTCGACACTTGAGGATCAAGTGTCACACTTGAAGAGTGAAGTGTCGACTCAAGGCCTGAGACAAATAGAAAACTTCAGAAAGCACTTTCAGTCAAGTGTCGACACATGGAGCTGAAGTGTCGACACCTGGAGAATGAAGTGTCGACACTTGAAACTGAAGTGTCGACACCTGAAGGTGAAGTGTCGACAATTGAACAATAACGGCTAGTTTTCTGGGCTACAGAACTTCTCCAACTTGCTTCCAAACGGTCATATTTTCTCCCTAACGGCTATAAACGGTCATTTAAGTGCTGGGAGGTTATATAAACATCAAAAATCAATTGGGGAAGTAATCCTTTGGTGAGATTTTTGAATATTCTTCAAGGATTCAAGAGTTGAGTGGTTCAAGCCTTCAAGCTTCCAAGTTTCAAAGAGAGCATCCAAAGTTCACATCCTCAAGCATCAATCAAAGGCTTCATCAATTTGAAGACAAGATCTTCATCAACTCTCAACGGGCTTCAAAGAGATATTTGCTTTATTTTAGAAAGCTTTTATTGTATTCATTTATACTTGCTCTTACATTGTTTTACTTAAGGTTTTTGGTGAGCCTTGGAAAACCAAAGAGGTTTTTGGTAAGCCTTTGAAAACCAAAGTGGTTGTTGGTGAGCCTTGAAACCAACTAGGGTTTTACTTGTGAGCCCGAAGATAAAACAAATTGTTTAGGTTCTTGGTTATCCCGTAAAATCAAGGGTGGTTGTTGGTGAGCCTTGAAACCAACTAGGGTTTGACTTGTGAGCCCGAAGATAAAACAAGTTGTAAAGGTTCTTGGTGAGCCTAAGTTATAAAACCAAACTTAGTGAATTCCCAAGGGGTTCTTGGGGAGTGGATGTAGGTGCTTGGTTGGCACCGAACCACTATAAATCTTTGTGTTTGTGTGATTGTTCTCCTTATGCTTTTATTTCTTTATTCCGCTGCATTTATTTGAAATACACATGCACTTGAATTGCATTAGCACATACTTGCTTTAGTTCACACTTTGCAAATAGTACAAAAGTTTTATAAAACACAATTCACCCCCCATCTTGGGTTGCCTACCTTAGCCTACATCATGGAACTTAGCCATTTGTCGGAGTCTCTACTTTTGATAGCTTCCGAATAGGTCACAGGATCATCATTCTGTATGATACTGGCTTCATTGTCATCTTCGATGACAAAGCCATATCTAAGAGGTGCTCTTCGCACCCTCTCTGACCTTCAGAGAGGAGGTGTGTATTGTGGCTGTTCTTGATCCTCATGAACTTCTGGTTGAGGAATATCTCTTGAAGGCTCATCAGTTTGTTGGTTCAGTTTTTCACATAACTCAAGTAAAGAATTACTACTTCTTTCTTGGATAAATTCTTGCTCCAAGAATGTAGCATACCTACTGACAATTATCTTTTGCTCAGTAGTATTATAAAAGAGGTATCCAACACCCTCTTTTGGATAACCAACAAACCTATATTTGTCAGCACTAGCACTTAACTTATGTTCGAAATTGTTTTTGATATAAGCATGGCAACCCCAAATCTTTAAGTATTTATGATTTGGTCTCTTGCCATTCCATAACTCATATGGAGTGCTACTTACTGACTTAGATGGAACCCTGTTTAATATATATGCAGCAGTTTCCAGGGCATGTCCCCAAAAGGAAATGGGAAGATCTGTGAAGCTCATCATGGACCTCACCATATCTAATAAGGTACGATTTCTCTTTTCTGCCACTCCATTTAACTGGGGTGTATAAGGAGGAGTCCATACATAAATAATGCCTTTGGCTTTGAGATGGTTCAAAAACTCACTAGACAAGTATTCACCTCCTCGATCAGAACGAAGAGTTTTAATACTAAGTCCAGTTTGTTCTTCAACCATACTTTGATATTCTTTAAACCTATCAAAAGCTTTAGACTTATGTTTCATAAGATACACATAACCGAACCTTGATAAATCATCAATAAAAGTGATGAAATAAGAATATCCTCCTCTGACCTGAGTTGACATAGGTCCACACACATCAGTATGTATAAGACCTATCAATTCAGTTGCTCTTTCTCCATGTCTAGTGAATGGAGACTTAGTCATTTTTCCTTTGAGACAAGATTCACAAGTTCCTAATGTTTGGAAATCATTAGAATCAAAGTAATTATCTTTGACTAACTTGTTTATTCTTGACTCACTGATATGACCTAATCGGCAGTGCAAGAGATATGTGACATTATCATTATCTCTTTTTCTCTTCTTATCATCAACAAGAAAAATATTATCATTGAGTTGCAAAGTTAGAAGACCATTTATAAAAGATCCATGTCCAAATATTTTATTATTATAAAGAATAGAGCAGCCACTGCTCTTTACACTTATTTCATATCCCTGTTGTAATAACAAGGGGATGGAAATAATTTTTCTAATAATATCTGGTACATAGAAGCATTCTTCTAGCTTTGTTACATCACCCAAAGGTAATAAAAGAAGATAGGTCCCCACAGCTTCAGCCTATATGGCTTCACCACTGGCCCCATGCAGCTTAAAGTCACCCCTCTTCAATCTTCTAATTCTGTGGAGTCCCTGCAATGAATACAGCTATGATATCCGACATGCGGTATCTAATACCCATGATTAAAAATGAACCAATCATGAAAAATTGGTTTGGTTCATTAGTAAAAAACCTTTAGATAATCCATTGCATCTTGCTTCTCATTTGCAAGATAAGTCTTGCAATCCTTCTTCAATGCCCAAACATTCTTTCAATTTAAACAGGCTTCATCAACCTTCTTCAACCATCACAAGTTTGAACCTATTTAACTTATTGGCATCCAAGATGCCCCTTAGTGATAAGTTCAAAGCCATAAATATAAATATCCTATATTTAATTAAAGAACAATATCAGCAGACCACTCAAGAATGATAATCATAACTAGATAAGGACTTACTATCTAATTTGTCTCCCACACTATTTTTTTCAAATACCATATCCCTCATTTTATGGTAACTAGAACCTTCCCTGTTTTCTTAGTGGGGTTGAGATCCTAATTCTTCATTATTACCGTGTCTTGTTTTACACAACAAACACTAATAAGTTCAAAGGTAGGACTTACTTTCCAATTGCAACCCGTTTATTCTCAACAATTATCTTTGCCTTTAAGACACTTATAGTCTTGTGTTACACAACAAACTATAATGTTTTAGTTTAGTCAACCCCTTCATTTCTATATAGCTATAATTAGGGCTGTAATGGGCTGGCCTAAAGCCCATTGGGCTGGCCCAAAGACTATATTTTAAAATTTTGGACCGAATCCGGGCATTCCTTTGTTCCAAAATTAAACGGACTCTATTTTACTACCCTACGACTAGTCCAATATGCTTAAAATCTGGTCTAAAGCCTAAATCAATTTCAGACCGCCCAAAATTTATTAAGCTGTCCCAGTCCAGTTCCAGACAATGGGCTTTTGGGCTGGCCCATTTCTAGCCCTAGCTTTAATTGAAGATTGTTGCCCTTGTATTACACAACAAAGCAACAATTTCAACCATTCCATTAAGCACTAAGTGCACCAATACCAATTCATATCAAACCCAAGAGTAGATCTTGTGTTACACACAAACTTTCTATAGATTTTATATTAATTTTTTGCTTAGCATGAAGGCAAATTATAGTATATATAATCAATTAACATTCTCAAGTTAAGGTTTAGATATTGGAAGGGATATGCCCTACAAGCCATCTATGTTGTATCTCCCAAACCATTGTAATTAACAATTTTCTAAATAAAGGCATTATTTTTCATCATACGCTGTGTTTTATATATGATGAACCCCATATTAGGGCTATGATTTTAGGGTTATGATGAGATCATACCAGTGAGACCTAAAATCTTAAACCTTAATCGAATATTCCTAATCAAAGGAACCCTGAGTAGGGGATCTGGGTTTTTCGGTAAACTAGAACATCCCATGTATACTGGAAAGGGTGACTACTCTCACAGTCACTTGTGTATGACACTAATACTGGGATGTGGGTGCTCATTGGAGAATGAGTCACACTGATATGATCCAACTTAAGAACATCTAATGGAGTCTTAGCTACATGTCAATAGAAGGTTCTCATAGTGGGAGTGATACAAGTAATCTTTCGACCTGAGACTGCCATAAGTACCTTATGTACATGAACCCATTCTTTGGTTCAATCCTAATCATGACACTTAGTCATGCACAGGATGATACTGGGATGGTGAATTAGATATGAAGGTAATGAGTAGGTCAACAAGGAATCGATCACTCTTAGTAAGAAGAGATTGCATCCAGCTAGTTAACAATCGGATGATGATTCAGGGAATCTTTGATCAAAGTAAAGATATTAGAGATGGTTTCTAATATCAAGATAATTGAATCATCGATATAAGATTGAGCTAGAAATAAATATAATATTGGATTTGACATATATCCATATCCATAATTATATTTTTGGTGCAGGCTGATCGAAAGATTTAATTGTACGGTAACTCTCTACTGAAGGTAATTTGGTATTTCACCAGAATTTCCATATCTTCCGGGTAGACATGACACATTGCTAGACGTCAATCTTGTATTGTGGGTTGATCAAATTCAAAGATCATTTATTAGGAAGAGTCCTAATTGATCGAATCGGGTAAGCCCGGTTTGACCTAAATCGATTAGAAAGAGTTCTAATCAACTTAGGTCAACTTGTATTCGAACCCACTGCTAGCTAGATGTGGAACCCAATGGGTCACACACTTAAGAGGATTGATCAAGAGTTTAATTTGGAATTAAATCATCTTTGCAAGATAACACTCTAGCAGGTGTTGCAAACCCTAGCTTTATTCGAATCGGATTCGAATTAGGGTTCCGATTGGTTCAAATTGGATTCTAATTGGATCTAATTATACCCTAATTGAGTTAATTGGGATTATGGATAACCCTATTGGCTAGCCATGTAACTTGGCTAGCCTCCCCACCGCCCCCCTTGCATTTTCATGCCAAATGCCAAGAGTCCATGCACATATGGACTCTTGGCGTGCCATTTGGAAGTGTCTATGGCGCATGGACTCTTGGCGCACCACACTTAATTCTCTGATGATTTTATTTGGGGCGGTTGCTCTGTGTGGATCACCATCGGAGGGCGGATACTTGGATGCCTGGTGAGATCAATTAGCCTCCTTCAACATCAAATTTTGTTGGAATTAGCGATTACAGGTTGGTACCCTAATTCTACAATGTAAGTTTGTATGTTTATTATATGTTTTAATCCTGAATAAGGAGATCTTGGCTAAGGGATTATGGTGCAAATATCATCATTTTGAAATTACACTTCTGCTGCGGTGCACCGGATTCCCACAGATATAACCAAATTGGCCAGGTTAGTGGAAGGGGTGAGGGGGTCCCCCCGTTGCTTTTCTTAGACACCAATTAAATTGGCCAGGTTAGACAATGGAACCAATTAATAAACCTCAATACTTTTACCTTCCTAAAACCACTTGCCTAGACACCAATTGGTTGATCAAATCCTAATTGGTTATGCATCATCATTAATTTGATACTAAGACTAAATATAATTTTTCATGAGGGCTTTGATGGTCTTAAACACATTCTAATACTATTAACATATCATAATGTACTTATAACAGAAAACCATACATATATGACATGATGCAAAATATATGCTAGGTGTGTCATCATTCTAGGACAACCTTACAACATAATAGACATCCACCGTTATGTTAGGACAACCTCATTTTAGAATGTGACTAAAAAAAAATATCTTGACATATTTTAAAGATTAGGGTTTAAGCGTTAAAAAAAAACCCTAACTAGTGACTAGCATAAGGCATATCAATCTAGCATATGCATAACATTGCATAATGTACATAGCAATCATATCATAGCATGATATTTCAAATACCCCGCTGACTAATCCAATCCTAATTAGATATTAGGATAAAACATGTTATAATGATGCATTTGATCTACAATATGCATAAAATAATAACATGCTATTTTTCATAATAAAGTAGAGACCAAACATATGATCCCTAATATGCATGAATCATAATCCTGGGAGGATCATCTTTATTACAAATGACAAATAGTTGAAATAAACTAAGGGTGGCTCTGATACCACTGTTTGGTAATAAAATTTCATGCATAAAGATAACACTTTATCAGTTAGAAACCCTAATTCCCAAGATCCCTTATTCGATTACAACTAATATGTCATAAAAGAAGGTTAATGAAACATACCTGGAGCACTATATTCCACTTCTTCCACTAGACTCACAAGTGTAAGTCCTCTAACGGTGATCCACACAATATTTGAAACAAAGAAGAACTCCTTCTTGAAGTTGCTTGCCCGGGTAGGACTCTTTCGGTTGCCTTTTAGACTTTGGCCTTTGTGGGACTCACTATCCCACTATAGGACTCTTTGGACACCCTTCTAAATCACTCTTGATTTTAGGACAACCCTCCTTTAGGACCCCTTAGGCTTATATCCTAAAACAAAGCCTTGTCCTAATAGAAAGACCTTGTCTTAACAAGACAAGTCTTGTCTTAAAGAAAGGAAGAGGGAGAGAGAAACTCAGATGGATAATACGGTAGAATCTAGACTCCTATTTCAGATGACTGAATGAATAATCATCTCATTCTACCGTACATCCTTTAATAGATTCTTAAGGGGCGTGAAACACATCCCAAAATCTCTTATCAGATATGTTTCTTCATATCTGATAAGACTATTTAGGATTCAAGAGTCTTATCTGACATCTCTTCATGTCCAAATAAAACCTTCTCACGCCACATGGCATGTACCGGCCTTTGAAAGAGCCAGAGGCATTTCTCATTTCCTAAAAGTCAAAGAAAACCAAAGATATATGAAAGCAGAAGGACTCTACTTAAAACCGTGCGCCCTCTCATGAAAAGTCTCAACCTTTCATGTGTGCCTTTATCCTTTCCTTCTTCATGTCAATTCAAAAATCATTGACCAGTCAAATCCTTCATGAAAGGGCATGGAGATAAAGATAAAGATTGAAGAAGTCTAATCAAGAAGAAACTCATCTGCAAAGGACTCTTGGTCCTTTCTGCATGCCAAATGAAGAGTCGCTTCTCTTCACAATTCGGTCAACCATTTTCCTTGCCATATGCTATCTTTGACAAAGTCAAAGTATATGTAATATGAGTGTCAAATAAATGGGCATTAAATAAGCTTTTTGACCATATAAAAATTTTTTCGATCAGAGAACAATAGACCCTTCTAGGCCCTTTTGAATGCTAATGTCATTTAGGTACCAAGAGTCCTATGCCTTAGGGACTCTTCATAATTCTGAGATAAAACTTCCAAAAATATCAGATAAAATTGATAAATTCATCCTACTTAAAACATAATCCAATTTAGGTCTCTCACAAATTTGTTAGTCCATGTAGCAAGCAACCGGACCCAATCCAGTTTGGTTTAGGAATTAGGTTAGCCTACACATGCTAGTGTGTCACCTAGCTAACTAATTAGGATCCTGTGACCCTAATTAAATCATGAATGACTTCTTTGTCCAATTCTCTAGTGTGTATGACCCATTAGATTCTACATCTAGCCAGAAGTAGGTTTAGGTTTGAGCCGATTCGATCCAATCGAACCCGATTGATCTAATTAGGTCAAACTAGCTCATCTAATTATCCAATTCGAACCATCCATCGAATTGACTCATGAAACCAATCCATTGGTTCATGAATACCTACAAGACAAGATTGACATCTAGCAATGTGTCAGGCCTACCCGAAAGATGAGAAATTTGGTTGAAATTTCTAAAATACCCTTCAGTAGTAAGTTACCATGCAATTCAATCTTTCGATCTCCCATTATCTAGATTAAGTGATAGGTATGGATAGATGTCAAACCCTAACACTTAATCATATCGAATCTTAACTCGATAGTGAGGACTAGCTGATGACTGATTAGATTCCACTAATCTCATCATGCTTTGATCAAAGGCTCCTTAAGTCACTCATCGAAGAGATTGCATAGGATAACAATTCCTCATACTGGGAATGATCGATTCCTTGTTGGTCCACTCATATCCTCCATTCACCTTCTACCATACCCAGAATACCCCGTACATGTCGTAATGGCATAAATGAGTATGAACCAAATATGGCTTAGTGTGCGCAAGGAACCATGGTGACCTGAGGTCTAAAGATCACATGCACAACTCCTACTCAGGGATCTATCTTTTGACAAGTAGTAAGACTTCCATAAGATAGTCCCGGTATGGATCAGTTCAGTGTACTCATACCTTGATGAGCACCCTTATCCTTATATCAGTGTCTCTACACAAGTGGTTGTGAGACCAACCAGTCTCATCATCTGAGCATACATAGGATAATCTAGTCTTACGATTCATTGATCCACGAATCAATGGTCCAATGACTAGGAACATTTTAGATTAGGGTTTATAGGAAATTAGGTCTCACTATTATGAGCTTCATCATAACCCTAATTCCATTTCTCTAATCTATGGGGTTCATCATGATCATAAATAAGACATAATAGTATATGATGAAATACAGATGCCTTTATTAATGTATAATGTCATACAAGAGTTGGAAGAATACCAAAAAAGCTCTTACAATGATTGGCTCTTAGGGCACTTTTCTATCACTTCATTAGTGGAAGGAGCAGACTCCGCCCTCAGCCACATTAGTAGAAGTCACAATTCCCACTGAGCCTCCACCAAGGCCACCTAGGGCCACGACCTCATCCAGCTTCAACTCTAGGAAGAGCTGGGCCACCAGAGATCTGCAAACCCCGAATCCTTTGATGAAGGAATCCATGGCCATCTCTTGGACTTCATCAAAAATACCATCGAGGCCCTGAACATGGGCACTACCTCGGCTGCCTCCATTAGGGCCGCCACCCTAGCAGCTCTCTCCTTGACTACTAATAGCCAAGCCTGCATTGCCTCCAGCTATGCTTGGTGAACACTCCTTAGCTTTTCATCCTAGGCAGCTTCGACTTTAAGCACCTCTGCCCGATGGGAAGACCGATCCCTTTCTCCAGCCAAGGACAATTTGAGGTCCCTAACATGATTTTCAGCATCGACCACCTTAGCTTGAAGGACCTTATCCCTCTCCTCCAAGGCCAGGCCCTGTCAGCTTGCTCCAGGGCCTCAGCCGCTAGCGACTGAAAGGATTATGCCCTAAAGGCCAATCAAAATATTATATTCCATTGGGATTTTTTTTTATCCATCCCAAAAATCATTGTATTGACATTATCATTCAATAAAGGGATTATTTTCATCATACGCTGTGTCTTAATTATTATATGATGAACTCCGATAGATTAGGGCTATGGTTCTAGGGTTATGATGAGATCATACCAGTGAGACCTAAAGCCTTAAAATCCTAATCTAAAATATTCTTGGTCGATGGGACATTGAGTTAGGGATCAATGTTTCCGGCAAGACCAGCACATCCTATATATGCTTTGTGATGAGGGTGACTGATCTCACAGTCACTTGTGTTTGACACTAATACTAGGATGTGAGTGTTCATTAGAGAATGAGTTCACTGAATTGATCCAGATTGAGAATATCTAATGGAACATTATCTGTTTGTCAATAGATAATTCTCATAGTGGGAGTAGTGCATGTGGTCCTTTGACCTGAGACTACCATGTTACCTTATATATGAATCCATACTTTGGATCGCAATCAATCATGACACTGAGTCATGCACGAGGTGATACTGGGTATGGTGGATTGTATATGGAGGTTGTGAGTAGGTCAACAAGGAACTGATCAGCCCTAGTAAGAGGGAATTGCATCCAGCTAATTTCGATTAAATGATGGATTCAGGAAATCTTTGATCAAAGTATGAACATTAGAGTTAATTTCTAATGAATGAATCATCATTAAAAGGATTGATCTAGGGATGAATATGAAATTGTATTTGACAAGGTATCCATATCCATAATCATATTCAGGATGCAAGTTGATCAAAGGACTAAATTGCGCGGTAACTCACCATTGAAGGGTATTTTGGTAATTCCATCAATTCCACATCTTCCGGGTAGACATGATACGTTGCTAGATGTCAATCTTGTCTAGTAGGAAAATGATTAAATTATGATAATTTAAATCAGTTAATTAGAATTAGATTCTAATTGACCAAGTCGAGCTAGCTTGAGTTGACCTAAATCGGCTTAGTTGAGATCTAATCGAATTAAGTCAAATAGCACTCAGACCTATTGCTGGCTAGATATGGAACCCAATGGGTCACACACAAAGAGAGTCGATGAGGGATTTAATTTAGAATTAAATCATGTTTGCAGGACAAACACACTAGCATGTGTTGCAGACCCAATCCTATTCGAATTTGGTTATGATTGGGCTTAATTGGATTCTAATTAACCTAATTAGAGTCTAATTTAAATTTTGGGACTTTGGGATAACCCGTGGCTGAACCCATTGATTAAAAATCAATTTAAACCCTTTTCCCAAGACCGCCCAAGCCATCTTTCCCACGCGCGCAGCACCCAAAGGAGATTCCACGCGCGTGGACTCCTCTTCACGCGCGCGTGGGGACTTCTTTTACTGTGAAAACCAGATGGGAGGGTCGGATATCTTTTCTTTAGGCATCTTATTTGGAGTCCCTTGGATCATGATCAGATGGCCAGAAGAAATCCGTTGCTTTTCGGTCGCAAATCCGTCTCAGAACATCGCGACTTTTCTGAGGTTTCTTCCGAGTTTTTTCTTCATCGGAAAATCTTGAAATAAATCAGGAAAGGCATGAAAAATCTGAGGGGACGCGTAAGGATGGAAAAACGTGATTCTTGGGATAGCAGAAGGTTGCGTTGTTTTTGAAAAGGCACCCCTCTGATATCTATAAATAAGGTTGGGTTCTTGGGGGTTTTCATGTAAGATAATTCAGAGATCAAATTCCCTTTCTTCCTCTCCAGAAAACTCCTTCCCCTTGTTTTGTTAGGTATTGTTTTCCTTATAGAGTATCCTCTGTCGAAACTCTGACCCTAAACAAGAATAAGAGGAAGGTCTTGAACGGTAAAGGAAAGAAATAGGAAGGGTCTCTTTTCTTTCTTGAATTAAGACATTACTTGTCTTAATTTTTCTTCCACTTCAAATAAGAATTTTCTACAAGGATTGAAGTTGAGGAAAGGATCAAGAAGAGGAAAGAAGGGAGAAAGGGAATTTTCAAGAAAGAAAATTCCAGCTTATAAGTCCAAGAATTGAATTCTTGAAAAAGAATTCAAGAAGATGATCCAAGATCAAGAAGTTGTTGCCTTCATCTCTTCTTCGTGTGGATCACCATTGGAGGGTGAACATTTGGGCACCTGTGGAGATTTGCATTTTGGATATTGCGATACAGGTTAGTACTTACATATATATATATATTTAAATCATGTATATGAATGATATATATTTTAATTTTTTTTTTAAGGAGATCTAGGGCTAAAGGGTTTGGTATAGATTTCATAAGATAAAAATTTTGAAATCTATGTTTCCACCTTGGTCAACAAACCCAACATTGGTATCAGAGCCTCCTTATCAAGATTAAAATATATATGCTGATTTTTATAGGCATATGTAGATAATTTACATATGATGTGGTTAGTGTTTGATGTATTGTCACCAATTAGGGTTTTCACTTAACCCTAATTGTTGTAGAGTTATGTTTAGTAATCTAGTCATCATTCTGAAATAAGGTTGCACTGGCATAATGGTGGATCCATTATGTGGTAAATGGTTGTCCTAGAATGATGACACACTAATCACATATTTGTGTTAACTGTGCATATATGTTTGATGTATGCCACTAATTAAGGTTTTCACTCAAACCTTAATTTGTATAAAGATATGTTTAGCCTTCCAGTCATCATACTGAAATAAGGTTGCCCTGGCATAATGGTGGATCCAATATGTGGTAAATGGTTGTCCTAGTATGATGACACACTTGGCACATATTTGATTAGTTATATATATAGAATGTGCTTTGTTTTAATAAAGCCCTCTTTCAAATTATATTAAGTTGTAGTGTCATATACCAAAAGTGAAATAATCAATATGATTAATTGATCATTCGGTGTCTAGGAAAAGTGGTTCATGATCGGTAAAGAGGACGTGGTTTTTAATTGGTTCCGTTGACTGACCTGGCCAATTCTTATTGGTGTCTAATGAAAGCAACGGGGGGACTCCCACCACTCTCCTAATTACCTGGCCGATAAGACTAACTTAATTATTGATTGATATGCTTAGTGTAATATTCACTACATGTGGCCTTCCTTCATGCCAAGTCATTATTATGTTATGATTTATATTAGGTTTGTTGTATACACACAAGGCCTCTTATGGTGACTGGCATAATTTTAATTTGGTGCATTTGAAGTTTATGGCATGATTTAATATAATACTTTGTTGTGTACACACAAGGATATTATAATTAATATCATGACTACATAGCAATGAAGGGTCTGACTTAACTAAAATATTATAGTTTGTTGTGCACACACAAGGCTATTAATATTTTAGAGGCCAAGATAAGTTGAGAATTGTATTAGTTACAATTGGGAAGAGTTTTTCCTACTTTTGAACTTATATAAGATTTGTTGTGTACACACAAGGTCTTTTATAAGGAATTAGGATCTCAACCCCACTAAGAAAACCAATTAGGATTTTCTCGATCATCATAAGGAGGGTTATGATGCTTGATAAAATAGTGGGAGACATAATTAGTTAAAGTCCTAATTTAATTATGTTTTGTCAACATTGGTTGTTACTTATGTAATGTTCTTGTTAATGTAGATTAAATGGCCTCTTCACTCTCACTCCGTAGCATTCTTGATGCCAATAAGTTGACTGGACCAAACTATGTTGATTGGTTGAGAAACCTGAAGATAGTACTCAGCCAAGAAAGACTTTCTTATATTCTTGATACCCCTACCTTGGAACCATTAGGGGAAGATTCCTCGGAAGAGGAAAAGACAACATATAACATGTGGCAAAATGACTCACTTACTGTCAAATGTATAATGCTTGCCTCTATGACCAATAAGTTGCAGAGGCAACATGAAAGCATGGACACTAACTCCATAATGCTCAATTTAAAAGAACTTTATGGAGAACACAGTCGAACTGCTAGATATGAAATATCTAAGCAGTTATTCCATGCAAGGATGACAGAAGGAACATCTGTACAAGACCATGTATTAAAGGTTGTTGACCTAATCACCCGATTAGGTCAATTAGGTTTTGTTATGGATGGGGAGTTGAATCAGGATTTAATCCTACAGTCACTCCCAGAGTCATTTTCACAGTTTGTTCTCAATTATCATATGAACAAACTTAATTCTTCCTTGCCTGAGCTGTTGAATATGTTGAAAATGCAGAGAGCCATTTAAAGAAAAATAAGGCTCCACTTCTTCTTGTGGATGGAATAAACAAGAGAAAACAGGCAAAAAGGGTTCCAAGAGCAGGATGAACCCTGAAAGGGGGCATCAAGAAAAAGAAAGGAAAGAAGGCCTCCGGACAAATGACCTGCTTTCATTGTGGCAAGCCGGGTCACTGGAAAAGAAACTGCAAGGTTTACCTTGCAAGTGTGAAGCCTGGTGCTAGTGATGCACCAAAAGGTATGTTTGAGATAAATGCAATTTTGTCATTAGACTCTTCTAATTCAAACTCTTGGGTATTGGATACCGCTTGTGTTCATCATATCTGCAAATCATTGCAGGGACTGTGGAACATTAAAATTTTGAAGGAAGGAGACTTTGAGCTCTACGGTGCTGGAGGAGATTCCATCCAAGCAGAAGCTATAGGGACTTATATATTGAAGACTGCCTTCTGGGAAGATTTTAGAGTTGAAAAGTTGTTATTATATGCCTAAGGTCATTAGAAACATATCTGTACCCTTGTTAATTAAACAAGGTTATACTATGAATGTAATGAGCAGTGGATGCTCAATCAGTTTTTTAATGAAATAATTTTTATGGCATATTTTGCAATGGTCTTTTAACTCTATCTACTGATGACAATATACTTCATGTTAGTAACAAACGAAAGAGAGATGATGTGAACAATACTTTACTTTGGCATTGTTGTCTTGGACATATTAGTGAGCAAAGGATTAACAAATTATATAAGGAAAATTTCCTTAATCCTTATGACTATGAATCATTAGGAACTTGTGAATCATGTCTCATGGGTAAAATGACCAATACTCCATTTAGTGGGCATAATGAAAGGACACTGAGTTATTAGGACTCATACACACTGATGTATGTGGACCTATGACAACTCAGGCCAGGGTGGATACTCATATTTCATCACATTCACTGATGATTTTTCAAGGTACGGATTTGTGTATCTAATGAAACATAAGTCCGAAGATTTTGAAAAATTTCTAGAGTATCAAAGTACGGTAGAGAAACTAACGGGGAAAAGTATGAAGATCCTTCGATCAGATAGAGGAGGTGAATACTTATCCACCGAGTTTCTTGATCACCTTAAAGAAAAGGGGATCATCTCTGAATGGACTCCTCCTTATACACCACAATTAAATGGTGTTGCTGAAAGGAGAAATCGTACTTTGTTAGATATGGTACGGTCCATGATGTGCTTCACTGAGTTGCCTGTTTCTTTCTGGGGATATGCCTTGAAACCGTGGCTAATATTTTAAATAGAGTACCATCTAAATCTGTTTCTAGCACTCCATATGAATTATGGAGGGGAAGGAAACCCAATCTTAAATATCTTAAGATATGGGGATGTCTAGCTTATGTCAAAAGAAATTTTGGACATAAGCTAGATGCTAGAGCAGATAAGTGTCTATTTGTAGGATATCCTAAAGATAGTATAGGATATCTGTTCTACCACCCTAAACAAAAGGTTTTAGTCAGTAGGCATGCCACTTTTATGGAGAAAGAATTCATCCTACAAAAGGGCGGTGGGAGAAATATTGAACTTGAAGAAGTTCAACAAATAGGTACATCTCAACCAAATCATAACATAGTTAGTATAGAACCTGAACACACCACTCCTATCCGTAGGTCTGATAGGATGCGACATGCCCTGAGAGGCATGTGTTCATTATTGAAAATAATGAAGCCCGAATCATTGAAAATGATGAGCCTCTAACTATACGGATGCTATCATGAGTAGTGACTCAGACAGATGGTTGGAAGCCATGAGATCCGAAATGGACTCCATGTATGTCAACTAAGTCTGGACTTTGGTTGATGCACCAGAGGGTGTTAACCCTATTGGATGCAAATGGGTCTATAAGAAAAGATTGGGGCAGATGGCCAAGTCGAAACGTATAAAGCCAGATTAGTGGCTAAGGGTTTCAGACAAAAATAGGGAATAGATTATGATGAAACATTTTCTCCTATTACCATGCTCAAATCTATTCGGATCATGCTTGCTATAGCAGCATATCATGATTATGAAATCTGGCAGATGGATGTGAAAACCGCATTCCTCAATGGTTTCCTTGAGGAAGAGGTTTATATGTCATAGCCAGAAGGTTTTGTCTTGGAGATTAGACCTAATCAGGTATGTAGGCTGAAGAAATCCTTTATGGATTAAAACAAGCATCAAGGAGTTGGAACATCCGATTTGATAAGACAGAATTTGACAAAAATGAACCTTGTGTGTATAAGAAGATTAGTGAGTGCCATAGTATGTGATGAATACTACTCAGAATGATGAAATAAAATGAGGACAATGAGAATCTAGCATGAGAGACATGGAAGATAATATGAATGCCCAATGTTACATCAATCAAGTGAGGTTATCTAAATAGTTTTCCATGAAAGACTTGGAGAAGCATCTTATATACTGGGCATAAAGATCTATAGAGATAGATCCAAGAGGATGCTAGGTTTATCCCAGTCTAGGTACATTGACCAAGTGCTAAAAAGATTTAGCATGGAGGAAAGTAAAAGAGGTTACTTACCTATTGGTCATGGCATACATCTTTCTAAAAAGATGTCTCCTAAGACACCTGAAGAAAGAAATAAAATGAATTCTATACCTTATGCTTCGGCAGTAGGGTCTATTATGTATGCTATGTTATGTACCAGGCCTGATGTGGCATATGCCTTAGGTATAGCTAGTAGATTTCAGGCTGATCCAAGAGAGGATCACTGGAAGGCTGTGAAAAATATTCTTAAGTACTTAAGAAGGACTAAGGATATTTTTCTAATATACGGTGGATCTGATCTTAAATTAGAAGCTTATTCAGATTCTAGTTTTCGATCAGATCCAATGATAGCAAATTTATATATGGGTATGTCTTTATCCTAAATGGAGGAGCTGGAAGTTGGAAGAGTTCTAAGCAGCAGACTGTAGCTACTCAATAACTGAGGCAGAGTACATTGCTGTTAGTGAAGCTGCCAAGGAAGCTATCTGGATGAAGAAGTTCATATCAGAGTTGGACGTTGTTCCCGAGATTGAAGGTCCATACCACTTTACTGTGATAATACTGGGGCTGTTGCTCTAGCAAAGGAACCAAGAGCCCATCACAAATCAAAGCACATTCTGAGACATTTCCATCTTGTTCGAGAGATTGTCGAAAGACAAGAGTCTGCATTAAATGAGTTGAAACGAAGAGCAACATAGCATACCCGTTCACTAAGGCTCTACCACAGCGGGAGTTTGATCGCCACCTCGATTGTATGGGGTCAAAATTTAAAGGCGATTGGCTTTAGTGCAAGTGGGAGATTGAAAGGATTATGCCCTAAAGGCCAATCGAAATATTATATTTCATTGGGATTTTTCTTTATCCATCCCAAAAATCAATGTATTGACATTATCATTCAATAAAGGCATTATTTTCATCATACGCTGTCTTAATTATTATATGATGAACTCCATGGATTAGGGCTATGGTTCTAGGGTTATGATGAGATCATACCAGTGAGACCTAAAGCCTTAAAATCCTAATTAAAATATTCCTGGTCGATGGGACATTGAGTTGGGGATCAATGTTTCCGGCAAGACCAGCACATCCTATATATGCTTTGTGATGAGGGTGACTGATCTCACAGTCACTTGTGTTTGACACTAATACTAGGATGTGAGTGTTCATTAGAAAATGAGTTCACTGAATTGATCCAGATTGAGAATATCTAATGGAACCTTATCTATTTGTCAATAGATAATTCTCATAGTGGGAGTAGTGCATGTGTTCCTTTGACCCGAGACTACCATGGTACCTTATATATATGCATCCATACTTTGGATCGCAATCAATCATGACACTGAGTCATGCACGAGGTGATACTGGGTATGGTGGATTGTATATGGAGGTTGTGAGTAGGTCAACAAGAAATTGATCAGCCCTAGTAAGAGGGAATTGCATCCAGCTAATTTCGATTAAATGATGGATTCAGGAAATCTTTGATCAAAGTATGAACATTAGAGTTAATTTCTAATGAATGAATCATCATTAAAATGATTGAGCTAGGGATGAATATGAAATTGGATTTGACAAGGTATCCATATCCATAATCATATTCAGGATGCAAATTGATCAAAGGACTGAATTGCACGGTAACTCACCACTGAAGGGTATTTTGATAATTCCACCAAAATTCCACATCTTCCGGATAGACATGATGCATTGCTAGACGTTAACCTTGTCTTATAGAGAAATGAATAAATTATGATAATTTAAATCAGTTAATTAGAATTAGATTCTAATTGACTAAGTCGAGCTAGCTTGAGTTGACCTAAATCGGCTTAGTTGAGATCTAACCGAATTAAGTCAAATAGCACTCGGACCTACTGCTGGCGAGATGTGGAACCCAATGGGTCACACACAAAAGAGAGTTGATGAGGGATTTAATTTAGAATTAAATCATGTTTGCAGGACAAACACACTAGCATGTGTTCACACCCAACTTCTATTCGAATTGGATTCAAATTTGGTTCTGAATTGGGCTTAATTGGTTATATTGAACCTAATTAGAGTCTAATTTAAATTTTGAACTTTGGGCTAACCCGTGGCAGATCCCATTGATTAAAAAATCAATTTAAACCCTTTTCCCAAGACCGCCCAGCCATCTTTCCCATCCCGCGCACCAAAGGAAGAGTCCACGCGCGTGGACTCCTCTTCACGCGCGTGGGGACTTCTTTTACCGTGAAAACAAGATGGGAGGGGGCAGAAATCTTTTCTTTAGGCATCTCATCTGGAGTCCCTTGGATCAAGATAAGATGGCCAGAAGAAATCTGTTGCTTTTCGGTCGCAACTCCGTCTCAGAACATCGCGACATTTCTAAGGTTTCTTCCGAGGTTTTTCTTCATCGAAAATCTTGAAATAAATCAGGAAAGGCATGACAAATCTGAGGGGACGTGTAAGGATGGAAAGAACGTGATTCTTGGGATAGTAGAGGGTTGCATTGTTTTTGAAAAGACACTCCTCTGATATCTATTAATAGGGTTGGGTTCTCGGGGGTTTTCATTTAATAATTCAGAGATTAGATTCCCTTTCTTCCTCTCTAGAATACTCCTTCCCTTTGTTCTTGTTGGGTATTGTTTCTCTTACAGAGGTATCCTCTGTCGAAACTCTGACCCTAAACAAGAATAAGAGGAAGGTCTTGAACGATAAAGAAAGAAATAGGAAGGGTCTCTTTTCTTTCCTGAATTAAGACATTAGTTGTCTTAATTTTTCTTCCACTTCAAATAAGAATTTTCTACAAGGATTGAAGTTGAGGAAAGGATCAAGAAGAGGAAAGAAGGGAGAAAGGGAATTTTGAAGAAAGAAAATTCCAGCCTATAAGTCCAAAAATTGAATTCTTGAAAAAGAATTCAAGAAGAGGATCCAAGATCAAGAAGTTGTTGTCTTCATCTCTTCTCCGTGTGGATCACCATTGGAGGGTGAACATTTGGACACCTGGTGGAGATTTGCATTTTGGATATTGTGGTACAGGTTAGTACTTACATATATATATATATTTAATCATGTATATGAATGATATATATATTTAAATTTTTTTTAAAGGAGATATAGGGCTAAAGGGTTTGGTATAGATTTCATAAGATAAAAATTTTGAAATCTATGTTTCCGCCTTGGTCAACAAACCCAACAACGACACCCTTTCCTGCTCCCACTGGGCATCTCTCTTTTCCCACTAGGTGCAGTAGTCGCTGATAAGAAGAGTGTTGGTCCCGATCTCCATCATCAAAGGTGTTAGCTATGGCAACCAGACTGAAGCAATAGAAAAGAAGAAGACCACCATGAAGAGGAGGGGAAGGGTGCTAAAAGGGCCTTCGGCAGCATCTTGCCTCCCCTCTCATGGCGGTCACATGATGGACTGCTAACTCCATCATACGCTCTGCAAGCACAAGATCCTAGGTTGAAAGGGATATGCCCTATAAGCCAATCAATATTGTATCTCCCAAATCAATGTAATTGACAATATTCTAATAAAGGCATTATTTTTCGTCATACGCTGTGTTTTTATTATGATGAACCGCATAGATTAGGGCTATGATATTAGGGTTATGATGAGATCATATCAGTGAGTCCTAAAGTCTAAAAACCTTATTCTAAAATATTCCTAGTCAAAGGAACCTGAGTAGGGGATCAGGGTTTTTCCGATAAGACTAGCACATCCCATGTATACTGGAAAGGGTGACTGCTCTCACAGTAACTTGTGTATGACACTAATACTAGGATGTGGGTGCTCATTAGTGAATGAGTTCACTGATATGATCCAACTTGAGAACATCTAATGGAGTCTTAGCTACATGTCAATAGAAGGTTCTCATAGTGGGAGTGGTACAAGTAATCCTTTGACCTGAGACTGCCATAAGTACCTTGTACATGAACCCATCCTTTGGTTCAATCCTAATCATGATATTGAGTCATGCACAGGATTGATACTGGGAATGGTGAATTGTATATGAAGGTAATGAGTAGGTCAACAAGGAATCGATCACTCATAGTAAGAGGAGATTGCATCCAGCTAGTAATCAATCGGATGATGATTCAGGGAATCTTTGATCAAAGTAAAGATATTAGAGATGGTTTCTAATATCAAGATAATTGAATCATCAATATAAGATTGAGCTAGAAATAAATATAATATTGGATTTGACATATATCCATATCCATAATTATATTTTGGGTGCAGGCTGATCGAAAGATTTAATTATACGGTAACTTTCTACTGAAGGGTAGTTTTGGTATTTCACCAGAAATTTTCATATCTTCCGGGTAGACATGACACGTTGCTAGACGTCAATCTTTTCTTGTGGGTTGATCAAATTTAAAGATCACTGATTAGGAAGAGTCCTAATTGATCAAGTCGGGTAAGCTCGATTTGACCTAAATCGATTAGAAAGAGTTCTAATCAAGTTAGGTCAACTTGTACTCAGACCTACTGCTGGCTGGATATGGAAACCAATGGGTCACACACTTAAGAGGATTGATCAAGAGTTTAATTTGTAATTAAATCATCTTTGCAGGATAACACTCTAGCAGGTGTTGCAAACCCTAGCTTCTATTCGAATTGGATTTGAATTAGGGTTCCGAATTGGATCTATTTGGGTTCTAATTGGACCTAATTAGACCTAATTAAAATATATAGGACTTTGGGCTAACCGATGGCTAAGACTACCTCTTAATTAACACTCAAGCCCATCCATATAGGTCGCCCAAAAAATTTGTGCGCGTGGATAAGAGGAAAGACTCCACGCGTGCATGGACTCTTCTTGCGCGCGTGAAGTCTTCTTATTTCATCGTGTTTTTTTCTTTTGGCCGGTTATTCCCTATTAGTGCATCTCCTAATGACCATTAGATGGTCATCTAACGGTTTGGGGGATTTTGAGAAAGACAAAAGGTGCTAACTCTTCCCGGTTGCGCGAATAACGTCTCTTCCGAGACCGAAACATCACGACTTCCTTCTTCTTAAAACTTCACGACTTTTCTTTAGGAAGAGCCGTGAGTTTGAATCTGAAGGGCCATGAGAAGGAAGGAGAGGGTGTGAGAAATGTGGAAAGATGTGAGAAATAGTTTATGGAGAGTTGTGTTCTTTGAGAAGACATCTTTTGTAGTCTATTTAAGGGACAGAGGCTTCGGGTGTTTTTCTAATGTACAATAGAGTTTTTTTTTTTTTTTCTTTCCTTTCCAGGAGACTGATTCCTCTTTAGCTTGTTTAGGACACAAGAGTTTCCCTTTTAAAGAGTTCTCTTCTCTATTGAAACTCAAGTCTAAAACAAGAGATAGGAAGAATCTATCGAACGGTAAAAGAAAAGAAGATATACTCTGTTTCTATTTCCTTTTACATTAAGACATCAGTGTCTTAAATCCTCCTCCTCTTCAAGACAAGAGTGTATTCTTAGGACAAGGTCTTAAGAAAGGGAGAGGAAGAAGAAAGAAAGGAAGTAAGAAGTCCCTGCCGTGGAGTTTTTCAGCCATAGTCCTCTTGAGTTCTAGGAGAAGAATTCAAGTGATGGAACTTTTGAAGAAGCAAGCATCTTGATCAATTTTCTTGTGGATCTCCATTGGAGGGTGTACATTTGGATGCCTGGTGAATTCAACAGGGTCATTCAACATCAAGTTTTGATTCTACATCAAAATTGGATTTAGCGATAACAGGTTGGTGCCCTAATTCTAATACTGTAGGTTTGCATGTTTCTCATATGTTTTAATCCTGAATAAGGAGATCCTGGCTAAGGGTTTTGGTGTAAATTTCATCATTTTGAAATTATCTTTTCACTGTGGTGCACTGGAATCCTTTCATAGGTGACTGCTGGTTTTATTTCACCCCTGGTGCTGCCCTCTAGAACATAGCCCTCCTCGGTGCTGGGGGCACCGCCGCATCTGGGGGAACCACCTTCAAAGGCATTTCATCCAATGGGGGGGTTCATTGCCATGGGTGGTGGCATCGTCGGTGGTCGCTCCGCCACCCCTTCTTCCTCAATGTCCACCTCGATGACTCCAGGAGGCTGGACCACAACGGCAGCAGCCGGCTTGGCCTGTGCACCCGTGCTAGGTTCTCGGGCTGGGAGCTAGGCTTGTTCCTTGAAGGCCCGTGGGCCGGCTCGACTACTTGCCTTGCAGGGCCAAGGATTGAAGCAGGCCTCGCTCCTTGGCTGGGCTCGACTCAGGCCCTCTTTGGAGGAGCCTCCCCGGGCCCGGATGGTAGGCCTCTCCTTTGGTTAGACTCTAGAAGCTCCTCTATCAAGAACTTCATGCCTGCAAGAAAAAGAAGATAAAGGTCAGCAGCAGACCGAAAAGGACTCGTGGAAGAAGTGATATCCCTCCAGATTCACCTAGCCCCTGGATTGGGCTGATCTCGATGTCAAACAAGTTCTTCTCTGACAGCAAAACCTCAAGAGAGGGGATCTGATCGATAATGAGCTTGTCATATATTTCCTGATCTGATGCCTCGATCTAGGAGTTCCAGTTTGGGATCCGGTCCGGATCACTCCAGACCTAGTCGACCCCTTCTGATGGGGACCTGAGAGCTATCCTATAGTTTATTTGGTTGATCAAGTCAAGTCCAAGAGGAGAGCCACTGGACCTTACTGCAAGCCCCCATGAAGCAAAGAAGGAAGGTCATGTGGATAAACTTGAATCCCTTGATTCATGCCAAGCATCTAGGGAAGATTTGATTCACCCCATGCCCAAGAGAGTAGGTGTTAGGCACCCCACATGGTCCCCCACTTGGTTTCCCCTTCTTTCCTTATTTTTTTGAGCTTCTTTGGGAATTGTATAACAACTTCCATGTTTTCAATCAACAAACCAGGAAGGATTGTGGTACCTCATATCTTTCTGTTTTTTTTTACTTGCTTTCCAAGTAATTGGTCCCTATATAAGGACCTCCTCTCTGTATGAAAAAAAGAGAGAAATGATGATTAAAATTAGTTTAAGTTTTTTTGCTTCACATGGAGAGGGTGAGAGGCCCATTTTCTACCTTTGCTTTCGAGCATCGAGGGATGTGAGACCCTAGTTATCCCTTCCCCTTTGAGTTCCCCCTCCATGACCTTAAAGATTTTCCCTTCACGGCTCCATTAGTGAGGTGGGTGAGATGCCCTAGAGGTGAGAGGTCTCTCCATGAATGTATGTCCCAAGTCCATAGAGTGTCCATCTTCTTTACCCCTCCATGGCCTTGGAAAGTTACCCTCACGGCTCCATTAGTGAGGTGGGTAAAATGCCCTAGAGGTGAGAGGTATCTCCATGAGTGTAAGATTAAAGTCCGTGGTAGTCCAAACCCCTTCCTTCCATCCCCGTTGTTTCCTTCACCACCTCCATCAAAAAAAATATAAAAATATATTTTTTTTTGTGGTACCCTAATCCCTGGCGACTTCTCAGCTCACCAACGATCCTACACCCCCACTTGTCCCCCATCACCTTTAATAGAAGCAAAGAAGAATTTGCTCTTCTACCCTTTGATGGAATAGGGATGCTCAAACTTTATGCCCTTTAGGTGAGGAGAAACAAACCCCCAGCCATCCTTAGTCGGGTGACATTTCATGGTAAAGAAGGCCCTGAATAGGGAGAAATGGGCGACAATCCCATGGAGGTGGCAAAAAATAATGAAGCAGTTAATAACCCTAATGGCATTGGGGGCCAACTGGGAAAGAACAAGATGGTAGTTTTTGAGGAAAGAGAAGAAGAAGGGGTGAAAAGGCAAATGAAGGCCCTCGAGAAAGAACTCCTCGTAGAGGGCTATTCGACTTGGGCCACTAAAGGTGACCTGCTCTCTAGTCCCAGAACCGAAAGCCGAATAATGTTCAGGATCCCTAGGTGGCCGGATCATAGAGTGATCCTCCCTGGTCATCATCGAAGCAATGTTAGAAAGCCCAGTCGGATGGGAAGACCTGGAAGAAGCAATAGGAGCAGAAGAGATTGGAGGAGCAGGAGGGGCCCTAGGTCCACCTATGACTACTCTGGTCAGGTGAAGGTTCCTACGGATGATGAGAAAAACCTCTTCCTCTTCGTCAAAAGATAGAGTCCTTAGTCGAGAGGGCCCTACCTCATCAGCGTTCCGAGAAGAGCGATGGTTAGGACCGGACAGAGCCATCTGAGATCAAAGAAAAGAGGAAGTGTATGGGGAAGGATGGCCCAAAAACACTACAGGAAACTTGGCCTAATCAGACAAGAAGAAGAAGACCAAGGTGGACTAACATAGTTGTTGGAGAAAAAGACAGCCGGGGAAGGAAGAAGCTCTGGTCCGATGATGAACGGGAAAGTTTCGAAAGGGGTGATTAAGGGAAAGCTTAGCCCTTTTTCAAAGTGACCAGACTGCAATCGTATGTCCTTTCAGCACTCCCACCACTGGATGGGCACCTACATTGGCCAAAGGCGATGCCTTGATGCAATGGAAATAGCCTCGGGTCATACATCCACCATTATGCTTCCTCAACCCACTGATGGTGCCCCCATACAGGCTTCAAGGCATGGCACGTGAAGTGGCGGCGATCATGGCATTCAATGGCACCAGATTTCAGCCTTTCCATGTCACCTCCGCAATTACTTCCTTATCCCGTGCATGACATTTTGTCAAGGCTTGAGAGTAGGAGACAAATGAAGAAGTGATATCATTGGGTCCCGCTCGGATCTAGCCAATAGAGATTACAACCATAAGCTCTGTCTCTTCAAGTCCTTCCACTGGGTTGGCTCCCTATAGGTTGAGACTCCAGCTGAAACTAGACTATGGCTCCCCCCAAGTCGAGACTCCAGTAGAAGACAAATTCCTCTTCGAGTCCTTTTGCTGTGTTGGTTCCCCCAAGTTCGAGACTCTAGCTGAAGCTGGACTCCACCATCTGCTAGGTTGGCTCCTCCCAGGTCGAGATTCCAGCAGAAGAAAAATTCCTCTTCGAGTCCCTTCGCTGGGTTGTCTCCCCCAGGTCGAGACTCTGGCTAAAGCTGGACTCCACCTTCTACTAGGTTGGCTCCCCCTGGTCAAGACTCTAGCAGAAGCCAGATTTCTCTTCGAGTCATTCTACTAGGCTGGCTCCCCCGAGGTTGAGACTCCAGCTGAAGCTGGACTCCACCTTTTGCTGGGATGGCTCCCCTAAGGTCGAGACTCCAGTAGAAGCCAAACTCATTTTCAAGTCCTTCCACTGGGTTGGCACCCCCAAGTCGAGACTCCTGCCGAAGTCGGACTGCACCTCTGCTGGGCTAGCTCCCCCTTGGTCCAGACTCCATCAGAAGCCAAATTTCTCTTCGAGTCCTTTCACTTGGGTTGGCTCCACCCAGGTCTAGACTCCAGCTGAAGCTAGAATCCACCTTCTACTAGGTTGGCTCCCCCAAGGTCGAGACTCTAGCAAAATTCAAATTCTTCTTCAAGTCCTTTTGCTGGGTTGTCTCTCCTCAGGTCGAGACTCCAACCAAAGTCGGACTCCACCTTCTGCTGGGCTGGCTCCCCCCAGGTCGAGACTCCAGTAAAAGCCAAATTACTCTTCGAGTCCTTTCGCTGGGTTGGCTCCCCCAAGGTCGAGACTCTAGCCGAAGTTGGACTCCACCTTCTACTGGGTTGGCTCCACCAGGTTGAGACTCTAGCAGAATCCAAATTCCTCTTTGAGTCCTTCCGCTGGGTTGGCTCCCCCCAGGTCAAGGCTCCAACCAAACCTAGACTCTACCTTCTACTAGGTTGGTTTCCCCCAGGTTGAGACTCCAGCAAAAGCCAAATGTTTTTTTCGAGTCCTTCCGCTAGGTTGGCTCCCCCCAGGTCGAGATTCTAACCAAAGTCGAACTCCACCTTTTGCTGGATTGGCTCCCCCAGGTCGAGACTCCAGTCGAAGCCTGACTCCACATTCTACTGGGTTGGCTCCCCCTAGGTCGAGACTCCAGTAGAAGCCAAATTTCTCTTTGATTCCTTTTGCTGGGTTGGCTCCCCCAGGTCGAGACTCCAGCCAAAGTCGGACTCCATCTTTTATTGGGCTGGCTGCCCCTAGGTCGAGACTCCAGCCAAAGCCGGACTCCACCTTCTGCTAGGTTGGCTCCCCTAAGTCGAGACTCCAGTAGAAGCCAAATTCCTCTTCGAGTCCTTTCGCTGGTTTGGCTCACCCCAGGTCAAGACTCTAGCTGAAGCTGGACTCCACCTTTGCTAGGTTGGCTCCCCCCAGGTTGAGACTCCAGCAGAAGCCAAATTCTTTTTGAGTCCTTCTACTGGGTTGGCTCCCCCAGGTTGAGACTCCAGTAGAAGCCAAATTCCTCTTCAAGTCCTTCCGCTAGGTTGGCTCCACCCAAGTCGAGACTCCAGCTGAAGTCGAACTCCACCTTCTGCTGGGTTGGCTCCCCCCAGGTCATGACTCCAGCAGAAGACAAATTTCTCTTCGAGTCCTCCCGCTGGGCTAGCTCCCCAAAGTGCACATCCATGGAAGGCACCGTCTTGGCCTGGTGCTCAATTTCAAACCCTGAAGGCCTCTTAACTAAATACGGAAGTAAGCCTTTCATGGCCCCTAGTGGGCCTCCTTCAGAGCAGCTCAAGCGAGAAAAGAAGGGAAGGAAGACACAAGATGGTGCAGTTGGAATACAAGGTATTTCAGCCAAAGGGAAGTGGAAGGCTGCATTAACTAAATGTTCTTTGCTCCAGGGGTAAATTCTTAACACCCTGGGAAGCCACAAAAAAAAGAGAAAGAAAAGGAAGGAAGAAGAAAAAGAAGAAAAGGAGACGAGAAGGTGAAGTGCATAATGGTTAAAACAAAAGCCTTCATTGATCAAAAGTCTCTTACATCCTACGAATGTTCCCGATAGGTCAGGAAGCCTCCTGGAGATCTAAGTTATAGATAAGAAGGGATCCTCCCTAGTTATAGACCCTACTTCCAGAAGTAGCTGGAGGTATGCCAGTCCCACCCTCAAGTGAGCTTCCTGGGAAGGAGGATGATGATGTGTCTACCTCTACCATGCCGTCCTCCCTAGGAGTTCGCCGAGTCTCCAAAGCCCAGCATCAACTCCATCACCTCGAGGATGCAGGTGCCCTTCCTCAAGTGAACACCTGAGGAAGGAGTATAGCAACGCATCCTCCTCGACTGCACCATCCTTCTTGGATTTCATCGATCTGGTGATTCCAAGTGCAGCTACGGCCAATCCTTGTTAGTCCACTCTTAGTAGCACCATGGCAACCATGGCCTTCTCCATGGCGACTGCGACCGTGGCCATCCCCCATTCAATTGCATGACCAGGCACATCGAGGAGTTCACAGGTAGGCTGCTCCCATCACACGGGCAACCACCTTCTCTGCCCCCAGGGCCTCTCCACTTTCTTCTCCTTCAAGGTAATCTTAAGCTCAGTGGACTTCTTCTCTGACTGGGATGACCCCCACCAGGATGCCGGCCAGACATTTCTGGAAAAACATCATGCAGCTTCTCAGCCCTTCATTCAGGGACCTGAAGCATACCAGAGGACCTCCCTCGGCACAAGCCAGGAGAGAAGAGTTAAATAGAAAATGCATTGGAGAAAGGAGGAGACTCCGTGTACGCCTATCCAACTGGACTTAAAAAGGCAATGGAGGGGTTCTCTGGAATAAATCCTGCCGCTCCCTTGTATCGATTGAAGGTACACACCTCATTAATTACCAGAGCAGCTAGAAGATGCCACGTACTGGGTGCGGGCACCAGACTCAGAAGAAGACTTCAGAGCTCACATTTGATCTCTGATTGACATTGCCCCAAGAAATTAGGGTTTGTAATACAGGTTACCTGGTCAACCAGTTTATTTATTTTATTTATTGAGTCACCATTTAAATTTGTTGAGTCTGTTGACTCATGCAAGTCCCAATGTGGTTTCAATTTGGTCCAAAATGGTGCCACAGTTTATCTTCCAATCAAATCAAGGTTCAGCAATGGATGCCACACTCCAAGCCACATGCCCAGCCACACTCCGAGCACATGCCAGAGTCCAGGAGGCGCCACAAGGCATCCAGTGTCATGTCCCCACACCAAAGAAGAAAAAATCAAATTGGAACTAATTGAAAGGAGGCGCCCATACCTGCCTATTTTACCTAAGCAAAGAAGGAACAAACTTCTCTTGGAGAAGAAATCAAAGAAGGACATCCAATTGAAGTTCAAATCAAAAACAAAGAGCTTACTTGGAGTGGAAGAAAAGAAGAAATGCCATATAAGAGGAGGACTCCAAATCCAAATCCAACTCCAAAGGAGGTCCATAAAAATTCCAAAAAAAATTCCTTTATGGCCGTCCAATTTTTTTTGAAGTCTTGGTCGACCAAGAGAGGGGGGTTTTCTACCTAAATCTAGAGGTTGGAAGAGTTTAGTCCCACATGGGAATTTGTACAAGCTAGGAGAAAATTTTAGGTCTATATAATTAGACCTCTCTTTGTAACTTTGAAAATCAATGAAGAAAATTATTTTTTTGCATTCTCTTGTGTTGAGTGACCTAGGTTTCTCTTCTTCCGCACTATTCTAAGTGTTTGAGCTCCGTGAGGGGTAATCCGGGTTCCATTGGAGACCTTGAGGAGGTGAGAGATCTCCATCTTTATCCAAAACCCTAGGTTAGCCTTGAAATTCCAAAACCCTAGCCACCCTTCATTATTTTCAATCCTCAAACCCTAGCTCCATCCTCTCCCACGGCCTCTCTCTCTCTACAAGTCCAGGCCATCCACCTTCATCCAGATCCAGTTCGGCTACTTCAGATCCAGAGCAAGTTCCAAGGAAATCACATCAGCTTCCAGGAGAATCCAGTTTTCAGCAATTTCAATCTTCAAGTTCATCATCAACCTGGTAAATTCTTTCCTTGACTCTCTGATTCCATCAATTGTTTTTCTTCTCTTCCAGATCTTGAGTTCAGGAGAAGCCAACCCGCCAAAGGACCAGTACTGGAGGATCCATTGCGAAGAAATCTGAATCCGAGGATCCAACAATCTGCTCGGAGAGTTCTTCCACCAAAATCTGTGAAGATCATTGTCTGGTTAGGTAAACCATCTCTTCTCTTTATTTCTGTTCTGCTGAAAGTTCGGAGCGAAACCCTAGGTCTGGGAGTTTCTCAACCCCCAGCGATCCGTTGCTTCTGAACTACTCTGATAATTAGTTTCCTTAAAATTGTGCTTTCAATTATCATATTAGTATCTTCAATGTTAGGTTAACTTTTCTTTGATTTGAAGCCAACTTCTACAACATATAAAACAACAAAAAAATTAGTTATCTTAATTTACTTCCGCATCGCATTCCTTTATTTGTTCTGCATCATTTTTGGTATCAGAGCCCAGTCTAGGGTTTTCTGATTTGCTTGCTTGCTTGTTTTGATTGTTTTCTCTTTTTATTTTGTCTGCTCGAAGTAGACTCCCCAGGACGTCCGGTCCTAGGAACTAAGCGAGGCGCAAGCCTCCTCCTCCCATTCCATGGGGCGTTCCTAGGGCGTGTAGGGGATCCATTGGGTTATAACTTCGTAGCAGGGATTATAAACGGGGAAGACAATCTAGTTGCAGCCCGTATTACCCTGTTGTCTGAATTATTTCTCCCTGCATGAAACTCCGAATTGCATGATTTTTGCTTCTCTGAAACCAGTATAATTGAACTATTTTCCATAATTTTTATCTGATTTATTGGTTTCGGTAAAAAATCTGAGAATTAAAATTAGCAACTCTATTTTTTGTGTTCTGCAATTCATTCTTTTTGGAGTGATCATCTCATAATTTACTTAAGGGCAATTTGAGCATCTAAGATAAGGGGAGGAGTTGATTACCTCTCCTTAGCCCAAAACCACCATCCAATCATTAGAACCTAGACCTAATTTAAAATCATTTAGACCTAATTTGCCCTAGTGGGCTAGGGACCCAATTGGTCGGGTCTAGGTAGTGTTGAGTCAGTTTGCCGAGTTATTCTGTGTGTGCTTAGCACTCAGTGTCTAGAATGGTGGTTTAGGGACTACGTCCCGAAGGGCTTGTGTGCTGGTCCGCCTACCTGGCCAATCACTGATTGGTGTCTAGGATTGGCAATCAAGGACCTAACACTCCCCTTACACCTGCCTGGCTGAGTCCTGAGTTACTACAGCTAGCTTGACACTTTGATTGGGCATCTAGTTTGGACTCTAGGTCTAGTGATCCAGTAGTCGATTTAGTCTAGTCTCATTTTGTGTGCTTGCTTGAATCATCATGTCTACCAGAAACGGAGTGCCATATCAACCTGGTCAAACCCAACCTGATTTAGAGGCCATGATCAGAACTCTTACTGAAAGTATGGCTAAAATGAATCAGGATATGACAAACACTGTGGCCCAGTTTAGCGCACAAATTCATGAGGATCTTACCCACTTAGGGACCGAGTCCAAGTACTTGAAGAACCTAGGCATCGGAATTGGACTCCTGACCCCGATTTTAATATGCCTCACCCCTCACCCACATCAGGAGCCTAGAAGGTCTTTATATAGAGATCCTGAACCTAATCATAGGAGGCCTGACCCAGAGCCTGAGATAGAGATGATAGGTTCATCAGGAACATCAAATTAGATGCACCCACTTTTGATGGTAGTCTGAACCCTAAGGTGTATTCTGATTGGAGGGTGAGATGGACCAATACTTTGAGTGGTATGCTATGTCTGAGGAGAGGAAATACAAGTTTGCCAAGATGAAATTAGTGCGTCAAGCTAGGTTATACTGGGGGAACATTGAGCTAACCACTAGGAGATGGAATGTTGAGCCCATAACCACTTGGCAGGGTATGAAAGAAACTTGAGAGATAAATACCTACCCATTTCATACCAGCAAAACCTGTTAGACCAATGGCAAAACCTGAAACAAGGAAACGATCTGTCTCAGACTACATAGCTACTTTTGATGAATATCTAATGAGATGTGATGTGAGTGAAGCCCACGAAGTCACTTTGTCTAGATTTAGGGCTGGACTGAGGGAAGATATCAAGAGAGAACTATTTCTGAGAGAGGTTACTGATCTAGACCAAGCCTACCAGATTGCACTGAACACTGAGAAATTTCAGAGAGGACCTATACCTTCTAGGGTTAGTGCCCCAATCCCAAGGAATGGACCTAGCCAAGTTATCCCTAGTAAACCTTTTCAGGGTACTTCACCCTAGGCCCATGGACAAAGGTAAGGCACCTGACACCCAGAGAACCCCTAGTTCAAATATCACCTGTTTTAAGTGTCAGAAACCAGGTCACATTTCCAGTCAGTGTACTGCATAGCCTGTTTCAAGTGTCATAAGGTAGGTCATGTTGCTAGCCAGTGCCCCGGAGATCCTTTACATAGAAGAGGAGATGATAATTCCGAGCCCAGTGAGGAATTTGAAGAAGAAGTTTATGAGGCCGGAATGAATTTGGTTGAGGAGTATGAAGGAGAGGAGGAACCCAATGAATCTGACCAATTAGGTTGTGTAGACGCATCCTATCCCAGAATCTAGTTCAGAGGATTGGCGTAGGACTAACATCCTACAGACTTTTCTAAATTAGGGATAAGGTATGTAAGATCATCATAGATAGTGGGAGCTGTGTAAATGCCACTCTACTAGCACTGTCAGATGTTAGGCTTAATCCCAGTTCCCCATCCCAACCCCTATAAGGTTTCTTGGGTAGATTCTACCTCCATACCCATCCAGTCTAGATGTCAAGTCCAAATCCAAATGCAATCTTATCATGAAAGATTTGGTGGATGTCTTACCCAATGGGGTGTGCAGTATAATTCTCGGAAGACCTTGGTTGTATGATCATGATGCCACCCTCTTAGGAAAATCCAATATCTGTGTCTTTAGTTTCAATGGGAAGAAGATCACGATCCATTCAGTCCCCCTAAGGACAAGGTAACTAAAGAGCCGTAAGGTTAAGGAGATGAAAACTGGAGTGAACCTAATCAGTGCTAAGGATCTAGAACAAGAAATTCATAGTGGTTCACCCATCTGGATGTTGACTGCTAAGGAACTTAGAACTTCGGAACCCTCAGAGCCTCCTCAAGAAGTTAACCTGTGTTAAAAGAATTCGAGGATGTCTTTCCCGAGGATTTGCCAGACCACCTTCCACCTCTTAGGGATATCCAGCATGCCATAGATCTAATCCCAGGAGCGACTTTGCCAACTTGCCCCATTACAGATGAATCCATCTGAGCATGAAGAACTGCAAAGCAGGTTGGAGAATTATTGAGGAAGGGGTTTATTAGAGAAAGTCTTAGCCCTTGTGCAGTCCCAGCCTTACTAACCCCAAAGAAGATGGCACGTGGAGGATGTGTGTTGACAGTCGTGCCATCAATAAAATTACATACAGATATAGGTTTCCCATCCCTAGATTAGATGACATGCTTGATATGATGGCTGGTGCAATGGTTTTTTTTCTAAGATTGATCTCAAAAGCGGCTATCATCAGTTAGGATTAGACCCGGGGATGATGGAAAACTGCTTTCAAAACTAAAGGATGGTCTTTATGAATGGGTTGTTATGCCTTTTGGGTGTCCAATGCCCTAGTACCTTCATGAGATTATGACCCAGGTACTTAGAGCTTTCATAGGAAAATTTGTGGTGGTCTATTTTGATGACATCCTGATCTATAGTAAGACCCCAGCAGATCCCTAGGCCACTTAGAGCAGTCTGCCAAGTTGGGAGAATGAGAGACTCTACGGTAATCTTAAGAAGTGTGAATTCATGACTAGTAGAGTTATCTTTCTTGGTTTTGTAGTAACCCCTAACGGTGTGGCAGCCGATCCTGAGAAGATTAGGTCCATAGTAGACTGGCCAGAGCCAACCAATGTGCATGAAGTTAGAAGTTTCCACGGCTTGGCTACCTTCTATAGGCGATTCATCAAGGGGTTTAGTACTTTAGCTTCTCCTATCACTGATTGTATTAGAAAGGGAGAATTTCATTGGACTAAGTCAGCCCATAAAGCCTTCCTAGATCTTAGGAGAAATGACCCAGGCACCCATTCTGAGATTACCCGATTTTTCTAAGTATTTGAGGTTGCCTGTGATGCTTCAGGTGTAGGAATAGGTGAGTCCTAAGCCAAGAGAATCATCCCATAGCATTTTTAGTGAAAACTTAATGATGCTAAGCTTAGGTATTCTACTATGATAAGGAATTTTTATGCGGTGGTGCAAGCTTTGCGTTACTGGAGACATTATTTGCTACCGCAGGAATTTGTACTATTTTCGGACCATGAGGCTCTTAGATTTCTGAACTCCAAAAGAAGCTTAACCCTAGGCATGCTAAGTGGGTAGAATATATCCAGTCCTATACTTTTGTCCTGAAACATAAGGCTGGAGTTGAGAATAAGGTAGCTGATGCCCTTAGTCGCCGATCCCTATTATAACTTCTGTTAGAACTGAGGTCATAGGATTTGAGCAAATCAAAGAGGAATATGAGTCTTGTCCGGATTTCACAACTGTGTATCAGGATCTAGTTCAAGGACCATCTAGTAATCACCAGGATTATACCCTTGTAGATGGTTTTTTGTTCTTCAAAAATAGGCTTTGCATCCCTAGAACTTCTCTTAGGGAATTTTTGATTTGGGAAATCATGCTGGAGGTTTAGCCGCCATTTTGGAAAAGACAAGACCATTCTAGCTATTGAAGACCACTTTTTTCTGGCCTAGCTTGAAAAGGGATGTAGCTAATATTGTACCTAGATGTCGACCTGCGCTGTTGCCAAACAGCGAAAACAAAACACTGGCCTTTATACCCCACTCCCTGTCCAGATCGTCCTTGGCAAGATGGAGTATGGATTTTGTGTTAGGTTTACCTAAGACCCAGAGGAGACATGATTCTATCTGTGTCGTAGTCGACCGACTCTCTAAAATGGCCCACTTCTTGCCTTGTCCCAAACCTTTGATGCGTCTAAGGTAGCCACACTTTTCTTCAATGAGATAGTTTAACTCCATGGCCTACCTAAGATAATCGTTTCAGATAGGGATGTCCGTTCACCATTACTTTTGGAAGACCCTTTGGCATAAGTTAGGGACAAAACTTAAGTTTTCAACTGCCTATCATCCCCAAACTGATGGCCAAACTGAAGTAGTGAACCGTAGCCTAGGAAATCTGCTGAGATGTCTTGTTGGTGAAAACACCAAAATTGGGATTTATACCTACCAAGGGCAGAATTTGCGTACAATGACTCGGTCAATAGGTCTACGGGTAAGAGTCCATTTGAAATTGTACATGGGTACAAACCCCACACACCTCTTGACCTAGTCCCTTTACCTGTCCACACTCGAGTCTCCGAATCTGCTGAGAATTTTGCACAGCATGTAAAGACTTGCATAAAGAAATCATGCCAAATAAATTTAAGTAATGAAACTTATAAGAAGTTGGCTGATACTCAAAGCGAGTCAAATCTTTTGTTGAGGGAGACTATGTGATGATTAGGTTAAGGCCTGAACGTTTTCCTTCCTGGACCGTTAGAAAGTTACATGCTAGGGGAGCTGGACCATTTAGAGTGGTAAGAGAGTAGGATCCATGCCTATGTGCTCGAGTTGCCTCCAGAACTAGGCATTAGCTCTACTTTCAACATTACAGACTTAATAGAGTACAGGGAGCCAGCTGTGATTCCTAGTGACCTTTTGAGCCTAACCCTATCATTGAGAGTGATCCCGACCCTGTGTTCCACCAACAAACTGGCCTGTGAGGAAAGAGCAGATTGAAAAGATCCTGGATGATCAGGTTATCTCTACTCGTAATCGAGGATACCAAAGGTTACCTGGTCCCTGGCAAGGAAGGCCAGATTCTGATGACTCTTGGATCTCCCGAGAAGAATTACAAGAATTGGACCCAGACCTCTGGAGAGATACCAGAGCCAACTTGAGCCTTACTCGACAGGGTCGAGTTCCTCCCACCCTGAGAGAATTGGTGCGGGCACCAGACTCAGAAGAAGACTTCAGAGCTCCATTTGGATCTCTGATTGACATTGCCTCCCGAAATTAGGGTTTGTAATAAAGGTTGACCTGGTCAACCAGTTTTATTTATTTTTTTATTGAGTCACCATTTAAATTTTGTTGAGTCATATTGACTCAGTGCAAGTCCTCATGTGTTTCAATTTGGTCAAAATGGTGCCACATTTGTTCTTCCAATCAAATCAAGGTTCAAGCAAGTGGAGGCCACACTCCAAGCCACACACCCAGCCACACTCCGAGCACATGCCAGAGTCCAGGAGGCGCCATAGAGGCATCCCAGTTTCATGGTCCCCACACCCAAAGAAGAAAAAATCAAATTGGAAGCTAATTTAAAGGAGCGCCCTACCCTGCCTATTTTACCTAAGCAAAGAAGGAAGAAAACTTCTCTTGGAGAAGAAATCAAAGAAGGACATCCAATTGAAGTTCAAATCAAAAACAAAGAGCTTAACTTGGAGTGGAAGAAAAGAAGAAATCCATAAGAAGAGGAGGACTCCAAATCCAAATCCAACTCCAAAGGAGGCGCCATAAAAATTCCAAAAAAAATTCCTTATGGCGTCCCAATTTTTTTGAAGTCTTTGTCGACCAAGAGAGGTGTTTTCTACCTAATCTAGATGTTGGAAGAGTTTAGTCCCCACATGGATTTTGTACAAGGTAGGAGAAAATTTTAGGTCTATATAATAGACCTCTCTTTGTAACTTTGAAAATCAATGAAGAAAATTATTTTTTGCTATTCTCTTGTGTTGAGTGACTAGGTTTTTCTCTTCTTCCGCACTATTCTAAGTGTTGAGCTCCGTGAGGGGGTAATCCGGGTTCCATTGGAGCCTTGAGGAGGTGAGAGATCTCCATCTTTATCCAAAACCCTAGGTTAGCCACTTGAAATTCCAAAACCCTAGCCACCCTTCATTATTTTCAATCCACAACCCTAGCTCCATCCATCTCCCACGGCCTCTCTCTCTCTACAAGTCCAGGCCGTCCACCTCATCCAGATCCAGTTCGGCTACTTCGATCCAGAGCAAGTTCCAAGGAAATCACATCACTTCCAGGAGAATCCAGTTTTCAGCAATTTCAGCTTCAAGTTCATCAACCTGGTAAATTCTTTCCTTGACTCTCTGATTCCATCAATTATTTTCTTCTCTTCCAGATCTTGAGTCAGGAGAAGCCAACCCGCCAAAGGACCAGTATTGGAGGATCCATTGCGAAGATATCTGAATCCGAGGATCCACAATCTGCTCGGGAGAGTTCTTCCACCAAAATCTGTGAAGATCATTGTCTGGTTAATAAACCATCTCTTCTCTTTATTTCTGTTCTGTTGAAAGTTCGGAGCGAAACCCTAGTCTGGGAGTTTCTCAACCCCCGCGATCCGTTGCTTCTGAACTACTCTGAATAATTTAGTTCCTTAAAATTGTGCTTTCAATATCATATTAGTATCTTTCAATGTTAGGTTTAACTTTTTCTTTGATTGAAGCAACTTCTACAAACTATAAAAATAACAAAAAAATTAGTTAATCTTAATTTACTTCCGCATCGCTTCCTTTATTTGTTCTGCATCTACCGGCATACTGGCACCTGGTGACCGGAACATTTTGTTCCCAGAGGATTCGCGTCAACCTAGGAGATGCATTTATGACCACCATCAGAAAGCCAAGCACCACAAAACCACAATCAATGCAAACGCATGGTCTACGAAGTACAGCCATAGAGATATGGTAACATAGGAGACGTCCCAATCCATGTCAGCACGATCATTACTCTCCATGCCCTGAGCGCCATATCATCTTCCAGGCTCGAGAGAGGGGGGCAACTGATATGGCTGTATCTGCTAACATGGAGTCCATCTGGATGCCGACTATAAGCTGGTAGGTGGAGGTGCCACCTGAGCATGGTGCCTAAGCAAGGGGCTGAAGTGAGCCCCCCTCCGAGGTCAGCTCCCGGCTAGGATCAAAATCATACTACCGCCAACTGAAGAAAGGAGGACAATAGAGATTCAAATCATGGTGAGAAAGAGTTGTCTTCACCAAGACCTCACCACTAGGATGGTACGACTGATAGGCGGCGGCCCCCCTGAGGCCTATAGAGCGAGATGACTTGCCAAAGGATCAAGATCCTCTCAGGCCTCAATTTACACCAATCTTGAAAAATGCCCCATTCAGGCATGGTGCCCCTCAACCTATCGTCTGCATCATCCACAAGAAGAGGTTTCCTCAGAGGATTCAAACCCTGGGGTGGCCGCCGGCATACCAATGTTCTGCCAAGCTTCCCAAAACATGGTAACCAACCAGAATGTCAGAGCCAATGACATAACTCCTTACCATGAAGGGAGAAAGGGGAGCCCATGCTTAGTTTCCGAAAGTTACCAGATGTCAACCCTCGGGACTCCCCCAAAGGGGAACATCCGGAAAGCAAGCTCAAGGGGCAATACTACCTCTCTATAACAAACTCAAAGGGGCCTCTAAATAAAGAAAGAGGACAAGCAAGCAAGGGACAAGTAAGGTAATCGTTGGCATACAAAATGGGAGAGCAAACTAGACGAAATGCTCTGAGGCTACAGGGAATTTGTCAAAAGAATCTCACAGACATAGCCAAACCTGCTCAGACTCTCCTTCTTTGCTGACATTCCTTACTCACTCTCTTTTCTCTATAAGACAACCTCCAAATGTAGAGACCTCATCGGGATCCACCAAGGGATCTGTTCCCCTGGATCGCCAACTAACTTAATCATCAGAGTGACCCCATCGAAATCCCTGACCTGTGTCTCTTTTCTTTATGGACCGGGTACATATGCAAGATTCCAGACAAGGAGGGTGACGTTCGATGCCGCATCGGAACTACAGGCCATGATGGTTCAAGTAGCAATAAAGAAGAAGATTGGAGCAAATGGGCAAATATAAACCTATAAGGCTATGTTGTTACAAAATGTTTCAAACAAAAGCATGGTATCGACTATGATAAACATTTTTGCCAGTTGCCATGCTCAAGTCCATTAGGATTATGCTTGCCATTGCTATACTATGACTATGAGATCTGATAAACGGATGTTAAGATAGCATTTCTCAATTGGAATCTTGAGAAGAAGTCTATATGTCTCAACCAGAGGGTTTTATCTCATGTGGGAGACCAAACCAGGTATGCAAGCTTAGGAAATGTTTTTATGGATTAAAGCCAGCATCAAGGAGTTGGAACATTCATTTTGTTGAATTTGGTTTCATTGAGAATATGAATGAGCTGTGCGTGTATACGAAGACAAGTGGGAGTGCCATTGTCTTCTTGGTCTTGTATGTCGATGACATACTTTTCATTTGAAATGATATTCCAATGATGTAGTCAGTTAAAACATGGCTATCAAAATGATTTTTCATGAAGGATTTAGGAGAAGCATCCTATATTCTAGGAATAAAATATCTATAAAGATAGATCTAAAAGGATGCTAGGGTTATCCCAATCCAGGTACATAGACTTGATATTAAAGAGATTAAATATAGAGGAAAGTAAGAAGGGTTACTTGCACATGAGTCAAGGCATACACCTATCTAAAAGGATGTCACCTAAGACTCTAGAAGAAAGAGATATTATGAAAAATATCCCTTATGCTTCGATAGCAAGATCCATAATGCATGAAATGCTATGTACTAGGACAAATGTTGCTTATGCCTTAGGCATAGAAAGCAGGTTCCAGGTTGATCCAGGGAAGGATCATTGGAAAGCTGTGAAAAACATTCTTAAGTCTTGAGAAGGACTAAAGATGTTTTTCAAATATTTGGTGGATCAGAGTTGAAACTAGAATGCTATATAGATTCTAGTTTTCAATTTGATCCAAATGACAGTTGATCGATATCAAGATATGTCTTTACTCTAAATGGAGCAGTGGTGAGTTGAAACAGTACCAAGTAGCCAACTGTAGCTGGCTTAGTCGTTGACATAGAGTACATAGCTGCTAGTGAAGCCGCTAAAGAATCTATCTAGATGAAGAAGTTCATCATGAAATTAGGCATGGTTCCTACTATATAGCAATCAGTGCCATTGTATTGTGATCACAATTGAGATATTTCACAAGCAAAGCAACCCAGGTCTCAACATAAGTCCAAGCACATCCTGAGATGCTTCCACCTTGTTCAAAAAATCATTGAAAGAAATGATGTGGGGGTCGAACGAGTAGATACAAAGAATAATATAGTAGACCCATTCACTAAGGCAATTCCTTTACAGCATTTAGATCACCATCTAGATTGATGCGAGACTAAATATGCATGCAAAATACTATTTTGATTTTTATGTGTTGAGTTAAGTATATAAATCCTGAAATAAGGCCAAGAATTAAAGTAGAGAGTTCAATACAAAAAAAAGAGGTAACAACAAGCAAGTAGACCCTTAAAATTATAAGAAAAAGGACCGCCAAGGCTGAGAAGCCCCGTTGGGCTAGTTCACCTTCAATATCACTACTGGCAAGTAAAGGGGGTGTACCTAACAAGATCTTATAGATGAATCCTTCCAGAGGTCTTTCTTCACTCCCGAATGCGGCCTGGATGATCAAGCCGAAGACCTCGCTGATTCATGGCTTTTAACCTAGTGATCCGATCGCTGCCTGGCTAGAATCTATGGATTTGCAAACTTCGATGGACCTGCAAATTGCTTGTCAAGGATTAGAAAACAATGTACGAATGAAGAAATAAATTTAAAACAGTAAGGGAAGAATGGTTTTGATGTTGGGCAGCCAAGGCTGGAGAGGTGACTTCTAGGGTTTTGATGGCGGCTGGATGCAGGGCACAGGAACAAGGAAGAAGAAGAGGTTCACACAGATTCCCCTTAGAACACAGCAAGCACGCAACAAATTAAAAACTCAATATTTTTTTTCATAAATAAAATTACCCTTCATACAAGAGAAGGGGACCTCTTAAATAGACCCATAAACATACACCCCAAGTAAGGATACAAAAGACATTTCATAGGAATTTGAATCCCACCCAAACCCTAGCTAGAATACATGGCAAGTCAATAGCCATTTTTCCCTCAAACTCCCTCTCTCTTTCTTGCCTTGGTTGGCCAAGGGAGGTGACCCTAAGTGGCCGATGAAGAGGTGGTGACCATAAGGGTGGATGGCGCCATTTGATGCTCCACTTGGGTCTTGGGTGGCCTAGTATGATCAAAGCTATGGTCTAGGGTTCCAGGGTTTCAGGGCCTTCACATTTCTTGCTGGGTCTTCCATGTGTTCAAGCTAGTTGGTCTTCACTTTTGCTGGCTTGGTCTTCACTTGTATTAAGTCTTCATTGGATTTGGATTAACATTTACAGGACTCTGACTATGACTAGCTAACTTAATTGACTGATCCAAACCCTACTGGTATTAATCAAACTCTAAATACAGGACTCAAACGATGGAGGCCCAAAAGAACATGACTCAGGGGCCAAAGAAAAAAACTCAAAAAGGCTAATCCCTTATTACAAACTGGACCCAAATACTACTAAGTAATCCACAGAGGGTTGAGAATCCTCTGTCTTATTCTGGAGCCTCTGTGTCCGTACTAATTCCATCGGGGTGGGAGGACTCGACCCTGTCGAGTAGGTCACACTGGCTCACATATCCCTCGAGAAGGTATGGGTCAAGACACTGCAAGTCCTCTCGAGAAATCCATGAATCGTCCGATTATGGGCGGCCTTGCCATCGGACTAGGTAGCATTGATAGCAACGCCCAAGGTCATGATGGCTTGATCATCCATGATACGCTCAATCCATTCTCCTCTCTTAGGCCAATTAATTGGTGGACACTCTGGGCTAGGATCACTCATAAGGGATGGAGTAGTTCCCATTGCCTCATTGGATATAGCTGCCAGTTCCCTATACTCTACCAGGTCTGTGATATTGAAGGTAGAACTAATACCAAAATTCGGGGACAAATCCAACACATAGGCATTTGGTCCGACCTTCTCTATCACTCTAAAAGATCCAACTCCATGAGCATGAAGCTTCTTAATGATCCTGGGTGGGAACCGCTTAGGCCTAAGCCTAACCATGATAGAATCCACTACATTAAATTTCTTGTCTCTTTTCCGGGAATTAGCCAGTTTGTTTCAATATTAATGCAGATGGTGAACATGCTGGGCATATGTAGACTCCTAAAAGGTGACACAAAGGACTCATACTAACACCTAACAATGTGTAGACTATACATTCCTATTGAGAGAGTTTTATTGGACTCTTATGGCCTAAACCTAACAAGCTATAGACTCTCTAGGTCTGACCCTGGTGTGGTATTCACATGAGAATTTACAATGGACTTCTAGCAAATGCCATAAGGTCTTCCAAAAGTAGGTAGCAAATGGGATGCTCTAAGGATTCATGCAACCTGATAATCTCAACAAAATGTGACCTAATGTTCCTAGATACATGAGACGACTCAAGGAAGAGTAGGAAATAGGAAGGGGATTCCGGACTGGTTCTGGATTAAAGAGACTGACCTTAATGTATGAACATTAGGTAATGTCTCTAGGCAAGAAATGGTCCATGCTATGAAAGGATGGGTCAATAATTTCTGGGAAGAGGTCCTCAATGGAACTATGGCAGGGGATTCATCCTGAGGGTACTGAATTAAAGAGATCATGTCTTCAATAAATTCTTTGGCTCTTGAATTTTATGTCTGGGCTCTATAATTAGGTTTTCATCTAGTGGCTCCTCAGGCATGATTCTAATAGTAGGGTCAGGTTCCTCATGGTCCTCTTTCTCTAACTGTTCTTCCAAGATGGTTTCAGTTTAGATGTGTCAGGGTCAGCTACCTCTAGATTGGCTTCTACCTGAGTACCTACGGGGTCAACTAATTTTAGGTCTTCTAGAGATGTCTCCTCTTCTTCTCCCCTCATACTCATCCACTAAGCTCACATCAGCTTCATATACTTCCACTTTAATGTCATATGGTGAACCAGTGGTGGTTAGAGGGGTTTTGGTAGGAGGGATTTGGTTAAGGAATACTGGCTAGTGACTGGGGTAGATGGGGTGGGTCGACTAAGGGGTACCTACTAGTATCTGGGTTCTGACTATGGGCACTGATCCTAGTGGGTTCATGGTGCGGACACTAGAGGCACCAGAATAAGACAGAGGTTTCTCAACCCTCTGTGGATCACTTAATTGACATTCGAGTCCATTGTAATAAAGCTTAGTCCAGCTGAGTTGTTTTATTTGAGTCATGTAATTAGTCAGCTCATGTTGAGCTAGTTCAGTTCAGTATTAGTCAGCTCATGTCGAACTAATTTTATTTTTTTGAGTCCTGTCCAAGCATAACAAAGACTCAAGACCATATCATTCAAGTAAAGACCAAGTCTAACCTGATTGAAGACATGGAAGTTGAGCCCAAATCCAACCCAGCTTGAAGACCTGAAGATCCTAGGAGGAGAAATGAAAACAGGAACAAACCTGAAGCCCTGGACCAGCCGGAAGCAAATTGGGTCAGCCCAGGCCCAGGAAGGTATTAGGGCGCCATCCCTTATGGTGACCCTCCTCTTGTCAGCCACTTAAGGTCATCCCCTTGGCCGACCAAGACAAGGAGAGGGAGTCCAAGTGCTTTTGGGATTTCTACCTATGTTACCTTGTATTCCTATTTAGGGTTTGAAAGGGAGAAGGAGTCCTATGTAAAGTCTAGAGTACCCTTACTTGGGGCACAAGGTTAAGGGTCTATTTAAGGGCCCCTAGCCTCTTGTATGAAGCTTTATTTTGATATGAAATAAACCTTGAGTTCTTATATTGCTTTGTGTGATTACCATGCTGTTTGCATACAGAGGTTTGAGAGTTCTTCTTCCCGGTTTTGCAACCATCTTTCTGCCGCCAACCATCTTTCCAGCCCCTCCAAAACTTTCTTTTCTTTGCTATTTTCCTTTGTTTTTTTGATTTTTTTTGAGTTTTCTAACTCCTGACAGGTTGTTTGTAGGTCCCTGAGTTCCTACGAATCCAATGACTCCAGCCAAGCCTCAATTGGACCACCGAGCAGAAAGTCGGGTATCCACATATCTCTGGCTCAGTTTTCCAGGCCACCTCCATCGAGGAATGAGAGATCCCTTCACTTCGATCTTCACCGGTGCTTCAAACATTGTCAGGTACATCCCCTCTACCTTCAGTAATTATATTGTAGGAGAACTTGCCCTAACCGAGGCTTCTCAGCCCCGGCGATCCTTCTTTGTTACTTTTCTAGGTTCTAATCTGCATGCTTGACTTCAAAATTTCATACATAATTCCCTACAACTAATTTTGATCTGAAATTCAGGAATTAATCACCTAACTCCACATATAAAACATACAAAAATAATTGCATGCATATTAGTCCCGCATCAGTTCAAGTAGACTATGGGGAAGGGACTAGTACTGGGCTCATATCTAGTGGTACTAATCCTATGAGATTCAGGTCGATGGCCTATGGGTTCATTCTGCTCATAAGTCATTGGTTCAGATCTATAGGTCATGGGTCTATTGGGCTTATAGGGTCTGGGTGCATAGGTTCTGGATGCATAAGATCTATGGTCATAAGATCTGGAGTCATAGGATCTAAGTTTATAAGTTCTAGGTTCATAGGTTCTAGGTTCATAGGTTCTGGGTTCATAGACTTGGGTAGTGTGGGTAAAGGTGGTTCAGGTTTGGATCTAGTTTGGATCCTATGGTTTTTCTCTAGGGTTCCTAGCCGAACATCTACTTGTCAAATTATGAGTCAATTGTGTATTCGATTGGGTCATCTGGTCATCCATTTTTCTAATCGGGTGTTCAATTGGGCCATCTGATCACTCAAGGTCTTTAGGATAGCATCAAGGTGGGATTCCATGGGTTCAACCAGTTGTGGAGGTGGTGGATGATATGAAGCTCCTGATCTAGTGCACATGCAAGACTCAAACAAATCGACTACGCGTACCTAGACCTAGAGCCCAAACAGAATAGGTCGGCTCAACTTACACAACTTAACCATTAATGCTTCCACTGACCAGGTAAGAGGTTGGATGGTGGGAGGCCCCCCTACTTAACGCAGGACCCAATTAAGGAACCACAAATCTGCTTAGGTCATTTGACACTGTTCCTCAAGCCTAGACACCAGCTTCCAGTAATAGGAGATGAATTGGGTGTACTAGTCTTCCCACAATGGTTGAACCCGACCTGTTGATGTCCCTAACTCTCTAGAGAAAATTAGGTCTAATCAATTTTAGTTTGGGTTAGGTTCAAATGCAAGGATTGTGGTTTTGGGCTAAGGAAAGGTGATCAAATCCTCCCCCCATTTGACATAGTAAAAGTGCCCTTAAGTCAAGTTATGTAGACGATGGCACACATATGAAACGCAAATTAGGGTTTTATAATTTGGTATTTTCTAATTTTGAATATATTTTTTTGTCTTTATATTTGGCGGGAAATAAAATATGCAGAAAAGTACCTAATATGCAGAAATATGTAGAAAATTAAAATATGCCAAAAATATGCAAGAAGAACCTAAACATACAAAATTTGTTTTGCTGAAATATAGTAGATTTGTTCTCAAGCATATTCCATCATGCAAAAAATTCACAAAACAAAATAAATTATAAAAAATTCTAAAAAATACATTCAATTATAAGGAATCTAAAAAAAAAAATCAAAATTTTTGGATATTCTTATAGTAGAAAACATAAAAATAACAAACCATATAAGAGTATTATGGATGCAGAATTTAGCCCTAAACTATGCTCTGATACCAATGATGCGAGACTAAATGTGCATGCAAAATATTTTTATATTTATATGTGTTGAGTTAAGTATCTAAATCCCGAAAATAAGGCCAAGAATTAAAGCAGAGAGTTCTATACAAAATAAGAGGCAATAGCATGCAAGTAGACCCTTAAAATGATACGGAAGAAGGACCGCCGAGGCTGAGAAGCACCGGTTGGGCTCTTTCCCCTTCAATATTACTTCTGGCAAATAGAGGTGTGGTACTTGATAGGATCTTGTAGATGAATCCTTGTAGAGGTCTCTCTTCGCTCCCGATGCGGCCTGGATGATCAAGCCGAAGACCACATGGATTCGCGCTTTCAACCAGGTGATCCGACCGCTGCCCAACTGTAATCTATGGATTTGCAGACTTTGAGGGACCTACAAATCACCTATCAGAGTTAGAAAATAATGTAGGGATGAAAAAAAATTGAAAATAACAAGAAAAGAATGGTTTTGATGTTGGCGGCCAAGGCTGGAGAGGTGGCTTCTTGGGTTTTGATGGTGGCTGGATGCAGGGTGCTGGATACAAGGAAGAAGAAGGGGTTCACACATAGATCCCCATAGCACACAGCAAGCACAGCAAATTAGAAAACTCAATATTTTTTTTCATAAATACAATTACCCTTCATACAAGAGAAGGGGGCCTCTTAAATAGACCCATAAACTTGCCCCCCAAGTAAGGATACAAAAGACATTTCATAGGAATTTATATCCCACCCAAACCCTAGCTAGAATACATGGCAAGTCAATAGCCCTCTTTCCTCAAACTCTCTCTCTCTCTTTCTAGCCTTGGTCGACCAAGGGAGGTGACCCTAAGTGGCCGACCAAGAGGTGGTGACCATAAGGGTGGATGGTGCCATATGATGCTCCACTTGGGCCTTGGGCAGTCCAGTATGCTCCAAGCTACGGTCCAGGGTTCCAGGCTACGTCCCAGGGTTTCAGGGCCTTCACTTTTCTTGCTGGGTCTTCCATGTCTTCATGCTGGGTTGGTCTTCACTTGTATTGAGTGTTCACTAGACTTGGATTAACATTTACAAGACTGAGACTATGAATAACTAACTTGATTGAATGATCCAAACCCTACTGGTATGAATCAAACTCTGAATACGGGACTCAAACAATGGGGCCCAAAAGAACGTGACTCAGGGCCAAAGAAAAAAACTCAAATAGGCTAAGCCCTTATTATAAACTGACTCAAACACTACTAGGTAATCCACAGAGGGTTGAGAAGCCTCTCTCTTATTCTGGTGCCTCTGGTGTCTGCACCATAGATTATATGGATATTAAATACAAGGACAATGGCTTTAGTATAAGTGCGAGATTGAAAAAATTATATCCTGAAAGCCTGTCACAGTTATTGTATTAGTGGTATTTTTGTATTCTCCCAACTTAAGATTGATATTAATAACGGCAATTTCTTGATGCATCATAGCTATGTCTTGTGTTTTAGTTATAAAATTATGATGAACCCCATAGATTAGACAATAGTTTTAGGGTTACAGGGATAACAATGAGACCTAAAACCTATAACCCTAATCTAAAATATTCCTAGTCATAGGATCATCATTCAGAGATCGATAAATTCGGATAGACTAGCACATCCTTTGTATGCTCAATGGAGAGGGTGGTTGGTCTCATGACCACTTATGTTGTGACACTAATACTACGATGTGGGGCTCATTAGGATATGAGTTCACTGAATTGATTTGATAAGAGAACATCTAATAGAAGTCATACTTGTAAAAAAGAATGTTCTCTTAGTGGGTTGTGCATGTGATCCTTAGACCTGAGACTACCATAGTATCTTATGCACATACCCATGTTTTGGTGTATACTCATTCATCGTATTAAGTCATGTACGGGGTGCTTCTTGATATGGTGGATTGTGTATGAAGGTAATGAGTAGGTCAACAAGGAATCGATCACTCCAAGTAAGAGGAGGACTTATCCCATGCAATCTCTTTGATTGTTGACTCAAGAAGTCATTGATCAAAGCAGGATGAGATTAGATAGGATTTCTAATCTTTAATCGATCGAGTCTTCATTATTAAATTAAGATTCAAAAGGATTAAGTACTAGGGTTTGACATTTACCATGCCCATCACTTAATCATATAAAGGAAGATCGAGGATTGAATGCATGGTAACTTTCCACTGAGGATATTTTGATAATTTCTACTAAATTATTCATCTTCCAGGTGGCTATGACATGTTAATAGATGTCAATCATATCTTGTAGATTTTCATGAATCAATTGGATGGATTCATGAGTCAATATGAAAATTGGTTCTAATTGGAACTTGGGTCAACTCGATTAGACCTAATTGGGTCAATCAATTTTGATTGGATCGAAATAGTATGGACCTGGACCTACTGGTAGCTAGATGTGAAATCCAAAGGGTCGCGCACATTAGGGAATTGGCCAATAAAGTCAATTGGATTTTAATTAGGATCATGGGATCCTAATTAGCTAGCTAATTAACATACTATCATATGTTGACTAGCCCAACTCCCAACCCAGTGGATTGGGTTCAATTAACTTGCTATTGAGCTAACCAATTTAAGTAAGAACTCTACAATTGGGGTTGAGTCCTAATGTGGGGCGCCGTACTTATATTTATCTAAGAAGTAAAACCTAATGGGTTGAGTCCTAATTGGGGCAGCCTTAATTAATATTTATCTATAATTATCTGAAGCTTTATCTTTGATTTATGATGGAGTTCAAGTAGGAAAGGACTCTTGATGCCATATTGGCATGTGCCAAGTATAAGGTGCATAAAAGGACCAAGAGACCTTCTGCCACTTAATCATAATACTAGATAAACTCAAGGACACTCTCTCTTATCTGCATTCCCAATTGGATGGGTGTTGATGATGAGGGAAGGACCGTTGGCAAACTAAAAAGTCACCAGGGATTAGGGTACCACTAGATTTTATTTTATTTTATTTTTCTAAGGAGGGGTGTAGGAAACAATGGGAATGGAAGACAGGGTTTGGACTCCCATGGACTTTGGACTCACACTCACAAGAGACCTCTTACCTTTAGGGCATCCCACCTACCTTACTACATGAAGCCGTTAGGGTGAATCTCAAAGGACATGAGGGCTGTAAAGAAGATGGGATCAAAGGGGAAGGGGTAACTAGACATGATGCAAAGCAACTGTTCAGGGTTGCACCTCTCGTGCTCTCCTTATGGAGTGTTTGATTTGCACCTCTCATGCTCTCCTTGCGGAGTGATTAGTGGGCCTCTCACCCTCTCCATGCGGAGCGAACGAAGAATCTCTCTTCTAAAATTTTTCATCATTCTTTAAATTTTCATACTTGAAGGGGGTCCTTTTATAGTTGTCCCTAGCCCTTGGATTACATGAAAATAAGAGAAAAGAAGAGAGGCACCACATTATTTCCTTGTAGGTAGAATGAAACATGGAGAGGATCAAGGGATGGCACCACCTATCTTCCATAAAGGTTGGGCAATACAAGGAAAAATCTTATGAATCAAGAAAAAGAGGGAGGGCACCAATATTCTGCCTAGTCTGCTTGGATGCCACATGAGGTCTTTCATCTTCTCTTGGTGGTCTATAACTTTCATATGGGGCACTGATTTGCTTTTTTTTTGGGCTTGGATGATGTCATGAAGATCTTTGGATGCCTAATAGGATGAATGATGCCTGCTATGACGGGACTCCATATGGCTACTGAGGTGGCTAGGCTCTTAGGTCCCCATCATTTTCCTGGAGTGGGGAGAACTCAACCTCATCATGTTTGGGTCAGCGAGGACTTTGGTGGGATCGAATCCACCAAACTCAAAAGAGACTTTGCTCAATGATCTGTGCAACTCTGAAAATTATGCATCTCTAGAAATCACGCAGCTCTGAGGTGCATGCAGATGTGAGGAGTGTGCAGCTTTAAGGAGCGTGCAGCTTTGAGGATCATGTAGGCTTGAAGTTGGCAATAGTGAAGGGCAACTGCTTTCACATTTGTGTGGTCCTTCGTCTCTCGGTCCGATGCAAGGTGAATAGGGGAAGGCTTAAGTAACTCCGATGGACTTTGCTGGTGGCCTCTCCATTGATGGGGCTAAGATTTAGGATGGCAGCTCGAGAAGATGCGGCATGGACTTTTCCGGTGGCTGGTGGTTGAGGAAGGGAACCAGATCTGGATGAGAGGAAGGAGTGGAGCCAGGAGAGAGGTTACCGGTGGCCATGATGTCTGTAGCGGTGGAGGGGGTTTTGCTGGTGCACAAGAAGAAGGCCTGCGATAGTGAACGATGCTGATGGTAGAGGATTCGGAGTTGGGTATCATGAATGAGGATGAGATTGCCATTGTGGATGGCTACGAGCCAGCCGAGGTGGTCGTGGTGCTTGGAGATGAGGGATCGCCCTCAAAGAAGTCACGTGCGAGGTTCATCGCAAGCATAGCCACGTATGTTGCCTCATCGACGATGCATGGGGGGTGCTTCCTGTGGTTTCCTTGAGGGTTGGAGGCGGTGTTGGCCGAGGAGGATGCTGAAGTAGTGGATCTAGGGAGGGGTTTTGGATTTAGGTTGTGTGTGTGTGTGTTTTGTGATTTTGAGAATTGGGTTGGCTAGGGAGTTACTGGAAGTGTTTGGAATCGGAGCAGCTCTAATTCCGGTGGCTGATGATTGTGGAAGGTGGACAGCATGGATGATGACCGGCTCGGGTGATAGTAGAGGGAAGATCCTGGGAGACTTCAGGGAAGACAGTCGATGGAGTTGCGGCTCCATCGGTGGTGGTTGATGAAGGGACGGAGAGGTTGGTTGCCGTGTGGGATTTGGTTGAAATAGGGAGGCTGCAAAAGCTTTGGATGAACTGGTTGGTGGCATGGGTATGAAGCATACCCTAATCTTCTGACTTTGATACAAAAATTGATGAGGGACAGGATGAGGGAAGGACTGTTGGCGAGCTAAAAAGTCACAAGAATTAGGGTACCACTATATTTTTTTTATTTTATTTTTCAAGGAGGGAGTGAAGGAAACAATGGCGATGGAAGATAGGGATTTGGACTCTCATGGACTTTGGGATTCACACTCATGGGAGACCTCTCACCTCTATGGCATCCCACTCACCTCACTACATGGAGCTGTTAGGGTGAATCTCAAAGGACATGAGTCGGTAAAGAAGATGGGATCAAAGGTGAAGGGGTAACTAGACATGATCCGAAGCAACATGTCTGGGGTTGCACCTCTCGCTCTCACTACGGAGTGATTGATTTGCACCTCTCATGCTCTCCTTGCGAAGCTATTGATTTGCACCTCTCGTGCGCTCCTTGCGGAGCGATTAGTGGGCCTCTCACCCTCTCCATGCGGAGCGAATGAAGAATCTCTCTTCTAAAATTTTTCATCATTCTTTAAATTTTCATACATGAAGGGGGTCCTTTTATAGTTGATCCTAGCACTGGATTACATGGAAATAAGAGAAAAGACATTATTTCCTTGTAGGTGGAATGAAACATAGAGAAGATCAAGGGATTGTGCCACCTATCTTCCATAAAGGGTTGGGCAGTAGAAGGAAAAATCTCGTGAATCAAGAAAAAGATGGAGGGTTCCCATATGCTGCCTAGTCTACTGGATGCCATATGAGTTCTTCCATCTTCTCTTGGGCGGTCCATAACTTCCATATGGGGTGCTGATCTGCTTCTTTTTGGGCTTGGATGATGTCATGAAGATCTGGGATACCAACAGGGTTGATGATGCCTGCTATGACTGGGACTCCATATGCTACTAAGGTGGCTGGGCTCTCTGGTCCCCATTAGTTGATCGGTCAAAAGAAGAAGGAATTGGCTTGGAATTGTAGTGTGCACAATGAAGGGATGCTCCCTTCATTTTGGTGCAGATTTAAAATGTAGAGTCCTTCTATTTGAAGGCTTCTATTTTCTCCAATACTCTCTTGGATCCCACACCTCTTAGCCTTTATCTAACCAGTAACTTACCACATGGCAAGTGGAGAATTGGTTGGAAAAATAAATAGACACTTATATGTCTCTTGGTGCATGAAAAGAGATTTCATGATAGTCTTCTCACCCAAGGAAGAGATATATGAGGGATAATCGGATTCGGGAAGAGATTTCAAAGAGGTCTCTGAGTGCCATAGTTTGCAGTCATTTTATATCCAAATGTTAACATAGAAGATGATAACCAAATAGTTAAACCTATGTATTGAACCTTAATTGCCTTATATTTGAAAATATTCATAGGATTATACATAGTAAATAAGCCATATCTCCTAAACTTAAAGCTCATAAAGAAATAGTAAATTTAACATGGCTTTAAGAATATATCCATTGATGTTGTAGCAATTATGAAGCATATATTTACTTTGAAAATCTCACAAAGTTACTACCAGTTTTGACACTTCATTTGAATCTCCCACTTGGTATTATATGCATGAGTAAATATGTATAAGACTAGAATATTAATGCTTTTGGTGCGGGCACCCAGACTCAAAGAGAAGACTTCAGAGCTCCATCTGGATCTCTGATTAACCTTGCCCGAAGAATTAGGGTTTTTGGTTTTTAATAAGAGTTGACTAGATCAACTTAATTTAGCTTGAGTCTACATTACCTGCATTTTATTTTGTTGAGTCATGTTGACTCAGTAGCGACTAGGTTTCAACCTGGGATGTTACACTTTCTTCCAAGACCAGGCAAGTGGACACCACACTCCCAGCCACACTCCCAGTCCAAGGGGTGCCATATCCACATCCAGCAGCCTTTGGTCCCCACTCCACAGATGGCAACTTCCTTCTCTCATGCGCCATATAAAGAGAATCCACCAAGAGACCACAATCAAGGGGCGCCCAAGACTTTCCCAAGAAACCCAACAGCAAAGAAGGGAAGAAATTCTCTTGGAGAGAATTTCAAGGGGCGCCCACTACTGCCAAAGACACCAAAACAAAAATGGGAAGGACCTTGACTTAGGGAGGAAGAAAAGGAGGAGTCCAAAAGAGTTGATCCAGGGAAGAAGAAAATTTTTCTTGAAGATCTAAGCAAGGTGGTGCCATCTACCTGCCTTTTATAACCCAAATCCATTTTTTTGGTACTTTGGCCGACCATATGTGAAGGATTTGCCCTAATTTTGTAGATCCCCTCCTTTTGTCCCACATGGGAAGATGTGAAACCCTCCTCCCTTGTAAAGCCTTATAAATGAAACCCCTCTTGTAATTTAAACAATCAGATGAATGAAAGAAATTTTTTATGTCAAACTTGTGTTTTCTCTTTTCCGCACTTGCTTACAGGTGTTGAGCTCCGTGAGGGAGTAAATCCGGGTTCCCCTGGAACCTTGAGGAGGTGAGAATCTCCAAAACCCAAACCCTAGGTTAGCCACTCCACTCCCAAACCCTAGCCACCATCACCCTCTCTTTCCACCAAGCCCTAGTCTATTTCCCCTTCTCACGGCCACCATCTCCAAGTCCAGGCCGACCACCAGCATCCAACTCCAGTCCAGATACTGCAGATCTACAACAATTCTAAGAGGAAGTCAGATCGGCCTCCAGGAGAATTCGATTTCAGCAACTTCGGCTTTCAAGTTCTTCAACCTGGAAGATCTTTTCTTGAGTTTCTGATTCCTTCACTTGTTTCTCTTCTTTCCCAGATCTTGAGTCCAGGAAAGCCGACCAAACCACGAGACCAGTATTGGAGGATCCATGCGAAGATAGCCGACTCCGAGGATCCCAAATCTGCTCGAGAGAGTTTCTCCACCAAATCCTGAGAGATCACTGTCTGTTAGTAAACCATCTCTTATCTCTATTTCTGTTCTGTTGAAAGTTCAGAGCGAAACCCTAGGTCTGGGAGTTTCTCAACCCCCAACGATCCGTTACTTCTGAACTACTCTGATAATTTATTTCTTCTAAACTGTGCTTTCAATCCTTACCTAGTTTCCTTCAACGTAGTTAGCTTTACTTTGAGTCGAAGCCAATTTCTGAAAAAATATATATAAAAAAAGAATTAATCTTAATTTACTTCCGCATACGCTTCTTTGTTCTTTGTTCTGCATCATTTTTGGTATCAGAGCATTCGTCCTGCATCAGTTTTGGTATCAAGCCATGTCTAGGATTTCTGTTTGATTGCCTGTTTGAGTCCCTCTCTTTTACTTTGTCTGCTCGAAGTAGACTCCCCAAGACATCCGGTCCTAGGAACAAAGCGAGGTGCAACCTCCTCTTTCCATCCACGGGGTGTTCCTAGGGCGTGTAGGGTCCGTTGGGTTACAACTTCGTAGCAGAATTGTAAACGGGGAAGTGCTCTGTTTTCATCCCGTAATTTCCCTGTTCAGGAATTATTTCTCACTGCAGTACTCAAATTCGTGATTTTTATTTTCTGAAACCAGTATAATTGAGACTAATTTGCATAATTTTTTCACGATTTATTGGTTTCGTGCGATTTCTGAGAATTAAATTACTGCAACTCTATTTTTGGTTCTGCATCCATTTATTTTTGAGTGTTCATCTCTTAATTCAACTTAAGGGCATTTGAGCATCTAACATAAGGGGGAGTTGATAACCTCTCCTTAGCCCCAAAACCACCACCCCTTCATTCGAACCTAAGCTTTAATCTAAAATTGATTAGACCTAATTTTCCCTAGTGGCTAGGGACATCAACAAGACGGTCAAGGCTAGTGTTGAGTCAGTTTGTCTGGTTACTCTGTGTGTTCTTTGTACTCAGTGTCTAGAACGTGGTTCAGGGATTCCATCCCGAAGGGCTTGTGTGCTGGTCCGCCTACCTGGCCAATCTCTGATTGTGTCTAGGATTGGCATTCAGGGACCTAACACTCCCCTTACACCTGCCTGACTGAGTCCTGAGTTACTACAAGCTAGCTTGCCACTCTGATTGGGCATCTAGTTTGGGGCCTAGGTCTAGTTAGCCCGTAGTCGTTCAGTTGAGTCTCATTTTGTGTGTTTGCTTGCATCATGTCTACCCGGAATGGAGTCTCCTACCAACCTGGTCAAACCCAACCTGATTTAGGGCCATGGTTAGAGCTCTTATAGAGAGTATGAACAAATTAAGTCAGGATATGAATGAGAATTTTGCCCAGCTTAGGGATCGAGTCCAAGTACTTGAGGAACCTAGGCATCGGAATTGGACTCCTGACCCAGATTTTAATGTGCCTCAACCTCACCCACACCAAGAGCCTAGAAGACCTTTATACCGAGATCCTGAACCTAATCATAGGAGGCCTGACCCAGAACCTGAGGATAGAGATGATAGGTTCATTCGAAACATCAAGTTAGATGCACCCACTTTTGATGGTAGCCTAAATCCTAAGGTGTATTCTGATTGGGAGGGTGAGATAGACCAGTACTTTGAGTGGTATGCCATGTCTGAGGAGAGGAAATTCAAGTTTGCCAAGATGAAATTAATACGTCAAGCTAGGTTATACTGGGGAAACATTGAGCTGACCACTAGAAGACAAATGTAGAGCCCATAACCACTTGGCAGGGTATGAAAGAGAAACTTAGAGACAAGTACCTACCCATTTCATACCAGCAAAATCTGTTAGACCAATGGCAGACTTTGAAACAAGGAACCGATCTGTTTCAGACTACATAACCACCTTTGATGAATACCTGATGAGATGTGATGTGAGTGAAGCCCATGAGGTCACTTTGTCTAGATTTAGGGTTGGGCTTAGGGAAGATATTAAGAGAGAGTTGTTTCTGAGAGAGGTTACTGACCTAGACCAAGCCTATCAGATTGCACTGAACATTGAGAAATTTCAGAGGGGACCCATGCCTTCTAGGATTAGTACCCCAATCCCAAGAAATGGACCTAGCCAGATTACCCCTAGCAAGCCTAATCAGGGTATTCCCACCCCTAGGCCCATGGACAAAGGTAAGGCACCTGACACCCAGAGAACCCCTGGTATCATCTGTTTTAAGTGTCAGAAGCCCGGTCATATCTCCACTCAGTGCACAGCCATAGCTTGTTTTAAGTGTCATAAGGTAGTTATGTTTCTAGCCAGTGCCCTCGTAGATCCCTATATAGAAGAGGGAGGAGAAGAGAGTTCCGAGCCTAATGAGGAATTTGAAGAAGAAGTTTATGAGGCCGGAATGAATTTGGTTGATGAGTATGAAGGAGAGGAAGAATCCACTGAATCTGACCACTTAGGGTTGTAAGATGCATCCTGTCCCAGACTAAAGTTCAGGAAGATTGGCGTAGGACTAACATCCTAAGGACTTTCCTTAAACTAGGGGATAAGGTTTGTAAAATCATCATAGATAGTGGGAGCTGTGTGAATGCCATTTCTACTAGCACTGTCAAAATGTTAGGCTTAACCCCAGTTCCCCACCCCAACCCCTATAAGGTTTCTTGGGTAGACTCTACGTCCATACCCATCCAGTCTAGATGTCAGGTCCAAATCCAAATGCAATCCTATCAAGAAAAGATTTGGTGTGATGTCTTGCCCATGGGGGTGAGCAGTATAATTCTTGGAAGACCTTGGTTGTATGATCATGATGCCACCCTCTTAGGAAAATCCAATACCTGTGTCTTTAGTTTCAATGGGAAGAAAATCACAATCCATTCAGTCCCTCCTAAGGACAAGGTAGCTAAAGGAACTAGTAAGGTTAGAGAAATGAAGACTGGAGTGAACCTAATTAGTGCCAAGGATCTAGAACAAGAAATCCATAGTGGTTCACCCATTTGGATGTTGACTGCTAAGGAACTTAGGACTCCTACATCCTCAGAGCCTCCTCAGGAAGTTAAGCCTTTATTAGAAGAATTTGAGGATGTTTTTCCCGAGGATCTGCTAGACCACCTTCCACCTCTTAGGGATATTCAGCATTCCATAGATTTAGTCCCAGGAGCTACTTTACCCAACTTGCCCCATTATAGGATGAATCCATCGGAGCATAAAGAACTGCAGAAGCAGGTTGGCGAATTGTTGAGGAAGGGGTTCATTAGAGAGAGTCTTAGCCCTTGTGCAGTCCCTGCACTTCTAACCCCGAAGAAGGATGGCACGTGGAGGATGTGTGTTGACAGTTGTGCCATCAATAAAATCACAATCAAATATAGGTTCCCCATCCCTAGACTAGATGACATGCTTGATATGATGGCCGGTGCCATGGTTTTTTCTAAAATTGATCTCAAGAGCGGCTATCATCAGGTTAGGATTAGACCAGGGGATGAGTGGAAAACAGCCTTCAAAACTAAGGATGGTCTCTATGAATGGGTTGTTATGCCTTTTGGGTTGTCCAATGCCCCTAGTACTTTCATGAGGATTATGACCCAGGTACTTAGAGCTTTCATAGGAAAGTTTGTAGTGGTCTATTTTGATGACATCCTGATCTATAGTAAGACCCCTGCAGATCACCTAGGCCACCTTAGACAAGTCTGTCAAGTTTTGAGAAATGATAGTCTCTACGGTAATCTCAAGAAGTGTGAATTTATGACCAGTAGGATTATCTTCCTTGGATTTGTTGTAATCCCTGACGGCGTGGCTGTCGATCCTGAAAAGATTAGGTCCATAGTAGAATGGCCAGAACCGACCAGTGTGCATGAAGTCAGAAGTTTCCATGGCTTGGCTACCTTCTATAGACGATTCATCAAGGGTTTAGTACCGTAGTTGCTCCTATCACAGACTGCATCAGGAAGGGAGAATTTCAGTGGACCAAAGCAGCCCATAAAGCCTTCCTAGATCTTAAGGATAGGATGACCCAGGCACCCATTTTGAGACTACCAGACTTTTCAAAGGTATTTGAGGTTGCCTGTGATGCTTCAGGAGTAGGTATAGGTGGAGTCCTAAGCCAAGAGAACCATCCCGTAGCATTCTTTAGTGAAAAACTTAATGATGCTAAGCTTAGGTATTCTACCTATGATAAGGAATTTTATGCGGTAGTGCAAGCTTTGCGTTACTGGAGTCATTATTTACTACCGCAAGAATTTGTGCTGTTTTCGGACCATGAGGCTCTTAGATTCTTGAATTCTCAGAAGAAGCTTAACCCTAGGCATGCTAAGTGGGTCGAGTATATTCAGTCCTATACTTTTGTTTTGAAGCATAAGGCTGGGTCTGAAAATAAGGTAGCTGATGCCCTTAGTCATCGATCTTTGTTGTTGAATTCTGTTAGGGCTGAAGTCATAGGGTTTGAGCAAATCAATGAAGAATATGAGTCGTGTCCAGATTTCAAGACTGTGTACCAGGATCTAACTCAAGGACCATCTAGTGAACATGAGGATTATTCCCTTTTAGATGGCTTTCTGTTCTTTAAGAATAGGCTTTGCATCCCTAGAACCTCTCTTAGGGAATTCTTGATTTGGGAAACTCATGCTGGAGGTTTAGCTGGCCATTTCGGAAAAGATAAGACCACCCTGGCTATTGAAGACCATTTTTTCTGGCCTAGCTTAAAAAGAGATGTAGCACACATTGTGGCTAGGTGTCGGACCTGTGCTGTTGCCAAACAGCGAAAACAGAACACCGGCCTTTATACCCCACTCCCTGTCCCAGATCGTCCTTGGCAAGATGTGAGCATGGACTTTGTGTTAGGTTTGCCTAAGACCCAGAGGAGGCATGACTCTATCTGTGTTGTAGTAGACCGATTTTCCAAGATGGCCCATTTCTTGCCTTGTTCCCAAACATTTGATGCGTCTAAGGTAGCCACCCTGTTCTTTAATGAGATAGTTCAACTCCATGGCCTACCCAAGATCATTGTTTCTGATAGGGATGTTCGGTTCACCAGCTATTTCTGGAAAACCCTTTGGCATAAGTTAGGGACAAAACTTAAGTTTTCAATTGCCTATCATCCCCAGACTGATGGCCAAACCGAAGTAGTGAACCGTAGTTTAGGCAATCTGCTAAGGTGTCTTGTTGGTGAAAACATTAGGAACTGGGATTTGTAATTACCTAGAGCTGAATTTGCATATAATGACTCGGTCAATAGGTCTACGGGTAAGAGTCCATTTGAAATTGTGCATGGTTACAAACCCCACACACCTCTTGACCTAGCTCCTTTACCAGTCCACACACGGGTCTCCGAGTCTGTCGAAGTTTTTGCACAGCATATAAAAGACTTGCATAAAGAAATTCAAGCCAAAATAAATTTAAGTAACGAAACTTATAAGAAATTGGCTGATTCTCAAAGGCGAGTCAAAACTTTTGACGAAGGAGACTATGTAATGATTAGGTTAAGGCCTGAACGGTTTCCTCCTGGAACTGTTAGAAAGTTACATGCTAGGGGAGCTGGACCATTTAGAGTGGTAAAGAGAGTAGGATCCAATGCCTATGTGCTCGAGTTGCCTCCAGAACTAGGCATTAGCTCCACTTTCAACATTACAGACCTAGTAGAGTATAAGGAGCCAGCTGTGATTCCCAGTGAGGCTTTTAAACCTAATCCTGCTCTTGAGAGTGAACCTGACCCTGTGTGTCCACCAACAAATTGGCCTGTGAGGAAAGAGCAGATTGAAAAGATCCTGGATGATCAGGTTATCTCTACTCGTAATCGAGGATACCAAAGATACCTGGTCTGCTGGCTAGGAAGGCCATATTCTGATGACTCTTGGATCTCCCGAGAAGAGTTACAAGAGCTGGACCCAGACCTCTTGGAAAGATACCAGAGCCAACTTGATCCATACTCGACAGGGTCGAGTTCCTCCCACCCTGGGAGAATTGGTGCGGGCACCAGACTCAGAAGAAGACTTCAGAGCTCCATCTGGATCTCTGATTAACCTTGCCCGAAGAATTAGGGTTTTTGGTTTTTAATAAGAGTTGACTAGATCAACTTAATTTAGCTTGAGTCTACATTACCTGTATTTTATTTTGTTGAGTCATGTTGACTCAGTAGTGGACTAGGGTTTCAACCTGGGATGTTACACTTTCTTCCAAGACTAGGCAAGTGGACACCACACTCCCAGCCACACTCCCAGTCCAAGGGGCGCCATATCCACATCCAGCAGCCTTTGGTCCCCACTCCACAGATGGCAACTTCCTTCTCTCATGCGCCAGATAAAGAGAAGTCCACCAAGAGACCACAAATCAAGGGGGGCGGCCAAGACTTTCCCAAGAAACCCAAAGCAAAGAAAGGAAGAAATTCTCTTGGAAGAGAATTTCAAGGGGGCGCCCACTACCTGCCAAAGACAACCAAAACAAAAATGGGAAGGACCTTGACTTAGGGAGGAAGAAAGGAGGAGTCCAAAAGAGTTGATCCATGGAAGGAAGAAAATTTTTCTTGAAGATCCAAGCAAGGTGGCGCCATCTACCTGCCTTTTATAACCCAAATCCAGTTTTTTTGGTACTTTGGCCGACCATATGTGAAGGATTTGCCCTAATTTGTAGATCCCCTCCTTTAGTCCCACATGGGAAGATGTGAAACCCTCCTCCCTTGTAAAGCCTTATAAATTAAACCCCTCTTGTAAGTTTAAATAATCAGATGAATGAAAGAAATTTTTTATGAGCAAACTTGTGTTTTCTCTTTTCCGCACTTGCTTCCAGGTGTTGAGCTTCGTGAGGGAGTAAATCCGGGTTCCCCTGGAACCTTGAGGAGGTGAGAGATCTCCAAAACCCCAAACCCTAGGTTAGCCACTCCACTCCCAAACCCTAGCCGCCATCACCCTTCTCTTTCCACCAAGCCCTAGTCTATTTCCCTTCTTACGGCCACCATCTCCAAGTCCAGGCCGACCACCAGCATCCAGCTCCAGTCTAGATACTGCAGATCTACAACAATTCTAAGAGGAAGTCAGATCGGCCTCCAGGAGAATTCGATTTCAGCAACTTCGGCTTTCAAGTTCTTCAACCTGGTAAGATCTTTTCTTGAGTTTCTGAATTCCTTCACTTATTCCTCTTCTTTCCCAGATCTTGAGTCCAGGAAAGCCGACCAAACCACGAGACCAGTATTGGAGGATCCATTGCGAAGATAGCCGACTCCGTGGATCCCACAATCTGCTCGAGAGAGTTCTTCCACCAAAATCCTGAGAAGATCACTGTCTGGTTAGTAAACCATCTCTTCTCTCTATTTCTGTTATGTTGAAAGTTCAGAGCGAAACCTTAGGTCTGGGAGTTTCTCAACCCCCAGCGATCCGTTACTTCTGAACTACTCTGATAATTTAGTTTCTTCTAAACTGTGCTTTCAATCCTTACCTAGTTTCCTTCAACGTAGTTTAGCTTTACTTTGAGTCGAAGCCAATTTTTGAAAAAAATATATATAAAAAAAAAGAATTAATCTTAATTTTACTTCCGCATACGCTTTTTTGTTCTTTGTTCTGCATCATTTTTTGGTATCAGAGCGTTCGTCCTGCATCAGCTTTCATGTTCAAGAAGTCTCAATAGTTTTCTATATCACACTCACTGCATATTAGGGACTGAACCAAGCATTTTAATATAATGTAATTGCTTTATCTATCTTCCACATTTAGTTGTTATATTTTGATTTTTTATATCTTTTAAATGCATAGTATAATGGATAAGAGTTGGATGACTTAGCATACATTAAGTGATGAGTACTTAAATGAAGTTAAAGAATTTCTTGATTTTGTATCTCTGACTCATCTGAACCAGATAAAATTTAATGCTCCTGCATCAACTGTAAAAATGTGTACTACAAAAGTTGAGATGAAATGTAATTTGATCTCGTTAGCAAGGGGATAGTCTCGAGTTATATTAACTGGTATTATCATGGAGAACATGAATTTGATGAGGAAGAAGTTAGTGAAGAATCAGAGAATGATAATGAGGGTGTGTATACCATGTTAGAAGAGGTAGGCATCAGGGATGCTAAACATAAATTAGGAGAGGGGTGGTGTCTTGCATATTCTTAATGAGCCTAATGAAGATTCAAAAAAAATTTATAGATTGTTGAAGGATGCTCAGTAAATACTTTATCTTGGATGTACAAAATTTTCAAAGCTCTCTTTCATTATAAAATTATTGCATCTAAAATGTAGCTAAGGATGGACTAATAAGTTATTAAGCATGTTACTTCAATTGTTAAAGGATGCATTTCCAGAGGGTGAAATAGTACCTAGTTCATATTATGAGGCAAGAAAGATAATTCAAGATTTGGGTCTTGATGTGGTGAGCCATTGACATGGCACTCGCGTAGTATCCGGCAAGGTGATAAGGCGATGAAAAGCAACACCTGTCACAGCTGGGGTCAAGCTCCCATCCAAGGTCGAACTCCCAATTGAGGTCAAGCTCCCATCTAAGGTCGAGCTCCTGGTTGAGGGTGAGATCCCATCTAAGGTTGTGCTCCCAACTGAGTTCAAGCTCTCATCCGAGGACGAGCTCCTAGTTGAGGTCGAGCTCTTGGTTGAGATAGAGCTCCCGTCCGAGGTCGAGCTCCCATCCAAGGTCGAGCTCCTAGTTGAGGTCGAGCTCCCATCTGAGGTTAAGCTCCCAGCAGAGCTCAAGCTACTATCCAGGCTCAGTCCCCATAGGTTAGAGGGCATCAGAAAGCAAGATATGATTTCAAGAGGATAAAAGAACAGGGAAGCCTCGGATTATGAAATAAAGGTGTGATGTCACCATCAAGTTGGCCATCATCACATGAAGACATGTGCTCCCCTAGAGGCATGGGCTCTGGCATGTGCCACTTGCACCCCCTGCATAACATATGCTCCGTCAAGGCTCCAGGTCCTGAGGCACGCTGCCCACCCCTCTAGCAGGTGTGTGCTTCACCAGGGCCCCAAACCCTGTAGTACGGTGCCTTCACCTCCTATAATAAGAGTGCACTGCCAAGGCCCCAGATCTTGTAGCACGTCACCTATACCCCCCGAAAGCAAAAGTGCTCGATCGTAGTATTTGCCACTTTAGCACGCTACCGGCACCCTTTGCAATAGGGTCACTCTACTAGGGAGACAAGTTTTGCAGCATGCCAATTGCACCCATGCCAGAGGATTCCTCGTGGGAGGGGCTAGTTTGAGGGGAGATCCTAGCAAGTTTATGCCCGTCCCATGAGAGACACCCGAGGAGGGACTACCTGCCAAAGCTCTAGGCTCGGTCAGGGAGGAACAACTTCTATATAATGGCAGGGAACCATATAGCAAGAACCTCCCAGGTCTAGTTTCATGTTCCCTCCTTATATTTTACTTTCCTCTAAGTGAGGGCACCATAAGCTCCCATCACCGAGGATCTGTTCAACTTGGTCATCCTACTGACTTGACCATCAAAGTATCCCTGCTAGGATCCCCAACACAGATCTCCTCTTTTTTGTAGGACCAACATGTCATAAAGTCAAGGTGAAGAAGAATCTGATGAGCCTAAGGAGGCCAGCTCATCTAGGCCATGCCAAAGCTACAGGCCACAACAACCTAGGTAGCAATAGATTAACGTGCTAGGTAGAGATAGCTCGGACGGTCACTAGCCAACCTCCCAAAACCAATGGTGGTGACCTGTGCTCGGGAAGCCTTCATCAGCTACATGGGGGACCCATCCCACCACGGTGATCGACATGGCCAAGAAGTGGAGCTCCCTGTTCCTCCACCTCTCTCTCTAGCTGACCAATCTTTGCTGATTGCCGCACTCATGCAACAGGTCTAGAGCCTGACTACGGTAGTGCACCAACTACACCACTAGCATCGGTCTCTAGCAATGTAATAGTAGCCAAGAACACCTATGACCCATGCCACTAAACCCCATGCTAGCTTAAGGTCCTTTGGGAGGGTCCGTTATGTGCATAGGCCACCTCTTACCCATGAGGGAGCCTACAAGTGGCTAGGAAGGGACACCGGGATGGGTCGATCAGCCAAGAAAGTCGATCCCTAATTTTGAACCATGGCACCACATCTCACCACTGGCATCGGCATGGCAGGGAAATGAAGCATGAGTTCCTTCGATCATCGCCCTCTTCATGCCAGATAGACTCCATGAAGGAGTCGATAGATGAGGCCATCCACCAACGTGCAAAGAAGCACCTCAAGAAGGAAGAGCGCAGGTTGGCTAATTTGGCCCTCTAATTTACCGAGATCTAGGGCTCCCCAGGTGAGCCCATGGGCTACGATGCTCGCCCACCCCTTTCTCATATAATACAGGAGGAACCAGTTCCTAGCTTGTTCTATATATCCTAGTTGGATTCCTATGACGGGACCAACGACCCCATATATCGCTTGGAGAGTTACAAGGCTCTCATGCAGGTTCAAGGAGCCACTAATGCCATCTTTTGCATTGCCTTCCTAGCCATGCTCTGTGAAGCAGCTCAGATCTGGTATTTCCATCTCAAATTAAGGAGCATAGAAAAATTGGAGATGAAATTCATGACCCACTTCGATGCCTACCGGAAGGTGCCATGTGAGGCTGATAGCCTCTTTTTTATCTGATAGCAGGACCATGAGTCCCTCTATGACTACATGTCCCAGTTCAAGGTAGCTACCCTGGAGATCTACACCATCGATGAGCCAATCACCATGCTAGCGTTGAAGAGGAGGCTCAGAACCTCCTGCTTCACCTACTCCCTTGGTAAGAAGCTCTCGAAGTGATGTGGGACAAACTCCAAACTGATGCGGGATGACATGCTAGGGGTTAACATAAAGAATTTTAGATCTAAAGAGCAATGATTTTCAGATTTTATTGGGTTTAGTTCCCGAAAAAATATCAAGAGTAGGTTAGGGTTTTCATGTAACAACTAGAGTTCTGCCCATATACTAGAAACTATCAAAGAGATAAAGAAAAAAAAAGGATCTTAGGATCAAAAAACCACTAATAAGTCATGCTCGGGTTTCAATAACTCGAAAAAAGTGAGAATAGATGGGTCTAAATAACTAGCAATGATTTCCTTGTAGTAGTAGAAGTAATCACACCTCTCGGATCAGTGCCTGGATGAGAAAGCCTCATTCTCGCGGATCCGCCAGCTTTTTATCAGCTAGTTTCGAGTGCAAGGAAGATTTCATCTAGAGGGCATGGCAATAAGAGAATCCTCACGTGCCCTCCTTGCGGAGTGAAAACTTTGGGCCTCACACCCTCTCCCTCATGGAGAATCAATGCATAAACATGCATGGAAAAATAAAATAACTCAATTCTTTCATTCACTCAATCATGGCATCATCATACAGAGGGAGAAGGGGTGGGTGATGCGGCATGCATATGATTAATGTTTTGAATATGGGGTTTGTAAAGCAATGAAACCTAATTATACTTAGCATTGTACTCATCTTAATAAGATTTAAGGATTATATGAAAAGGGACTATTACATGATTAGACACAACTTTAAAACTAAGAAGGAAGAAGATCTAGACAATAGGGGCTAATGATTGAGGACTTACCTTGATGAGTTTTCCAACCTTCCTATGATTCAAAACTTGAAACTACTGATGCTCTGGACTGGAGAACTTGGATAACAGTGATCAGAACCCTGGACTTGGGCTTCAGCTTGTTGGTTCATTGTCAAGGGAACCCTGTTCACAACTCAAGGACTTCGAAGGACCCTGCAATGAAGATCAAAGTTAAGGTTGAAGGATGCAAACATAAAGAAGCGATGGGAGAACTTGTGAACAAAGAAAAGATAATTGAGAAGATCTGGCTGACTCCAATGCCTTTGCCTTGAGCTTGGATGATGAATTGCTAGGGAAGAGAGTGGCTTTGGGCGTGGAAGAAGAAGATAGGAAAAATTTCACACATAAAACTCAAGACAACTTTACTTCAAACTTCATTCATTTCCAAAATCAATCCCTTTTACAATGGGCGTCCAAGGCTTTTAATAGCCTCACAAAGCTAGCTTTTGAAATTTAAAAACTTCCCAAATCGAGGAGGATTACAAGGGGGTTGGAGGATTTGGTGGAGAGTTTGGAGGGATGTGGGGAGGGTTGGAGGATTTGGTGGAGGACTTGGAGGGATGTGGCCAACCTCCTTGAATTTGAATCTTCCTTGTTGGCACCCAAAGGGTGATGAGGTGGCTGGTGAAGTGGCACCTGATGACGTGTCATGGTGAGGTGGTCTTCTACTTGGATAAGAATGACATGTGGCGCCCAGTGGTCCTAGTTGATGGTCCTTTTCTCTTGCTTAGTTGATGTGTCTTCTCTTCTTCATGTGGTCAAATTCTGGGGTCTAGAATTTGAGTCTTGTTGCTGGCTTTCATGGATTTAAGAATTGATTAGACTTAACTCAACTGAATTAGACTTAACTCAACTGAACTGACTTGACTGACCTAGACTTTAAAACTTGAAATGGACTTACAGGAAATGAAATTTTAAAAGTAATTACAAGACTCAATAAACACTCTTGATTTGAAACTCAAAATTAATTACAGGACTCTTGAAAAGGAAATGACTCTTGAAAATAAAATATTTTTGAACTAAAGGATAAAAGGTAACCTAATTATCTTCGATCTAAATTGGGATAAGGCTAACCTTGTTGGAGTGAAGTTTCTTTCGGCTTCTGGTGTCCACACCAATTCTCCTGGGGTGGGCAGAACTCGACCCAGTCGAGTATGGTTCAGTTTTGCCCTGGTAATGCTCCAACAAGTCTGGGTTAAGTCTTTGCAGGTCCTCTCGAGTAATCCAAGAGTTGTCGGACTCAGGTCGACCTTGCCATTGAACCAGGTATCGCTGATAGTCCTTATTCCTGGTAGTAATGATCTTGTCATCCAGGATTCTCTCAATCCTCTCTCTCTGCTCAGGTAAGGTTGGTGGTGGACACTCGGAAATATGTTCACTCTCAATGAAAGTTTCTGGCTCAAAAGGCTCACAAGGTATTAGTAGTGGTTCTTTGTATTCGACTAGGTCTGAAACATTGAAGGTTGTACTAATACCCATATCAGGTGGAAGTTCCAAAACATATGCATTAGGCCCTATTTTCTTTAAGATCTTAAAAGGTCCCGCTTCACGGGCATGCAGCTTCTTTATGGTTCCAGGGGGAAACCGTTCAGGGTTGAGCCTAATCATCGCATAATCCCCTTCACAGAATTCTTTAGCCCTCTTATGTGAGTCAGCTAAGTGTTTGTAAGTTTCATTGCTCAGGTTGATCTTATTACTGATTTCTTTATGTAGATTTGTGACATGCTGTGCAAAAGACTCAGCAGACTCAGAGACTCGTGTGTGAATAGGTAGTGGGATTAGATCTAAAGGCTTCCTAGGCTTGCAACCATGGACTATCTCAAAGGGACTTTTGCCCGTAGATCGATTGACCGAACTGTTGTAAGCGAACTAAGCACGTGGCAATAACAAATCCCAGTTCCCTAAACTTTCTCCCACTAGGCAACTCAGCAAGTTCCCTAGACTTCTATTTACAACCTCGATTTGTCCATCAGTCTGGGGATGGTAGGCAGTGGAGAATTTCAGTCTGGTTCCTAATAGGTACCAAAGGGTTTTCCAGAAGTAACTTGTGAAGCGGACATCCCTATCAGAAACAATGGTTTTTGGTAACCCGTGGAGTCTGACTACTTGATCAAGAAAGAGTTTGGCTATCCTAGAGGCATCGGAAGTTTGGGAGAAAGGTATGAAATGGGCCATTTTTGAAAACCGGTCGACCACCACAAAGATTGAATCATGTTTTCGAATGGTCTTGGGTAATCCTAGAACAAAGTCGATGCTTAGATCCTGCGATGGACACTCAGGTACAGGTAATGGATTGTATAGCCCGGTATTCTTCTTTTGTTGCTTTGCAACAGCACATGTCGTACATCGGGCTACAATGTTTGCTACTTGTTTCTTAAGACCTGGCCAGTAAAATTGTTCCTCAACAGCCAAGATAGTCTTGTTTCGTCCAAAGTGGCCAGCCAAACCTCCCGCATGTATCTCCCAAACTAAAACATCTCTTAAGGAGGTTCTTGGGATGCAAAGCCTATTCTCTCTAAAAAGATAACCATCTAGAAGGGTATAGTCACTATGATCACTAGATGGTCCTTGACGCAAAACCTGATAAATTTCATCAAAATCTGGACAGGTTTCGTACTGCTCCTTATGTCATCAAAACCTATGACTTCAGTACTGACTGAAGTTAAAAGTAACGTTCTACGACTTAGGGCATCAGCTACCTTATTATCGGTTCCTGATTGATGCTTTAGGACAAACGTATAGGATTGGATGTACTCTATCCATTTGGCATGCCTAGGGTTTAGTTTCTTTTGGGAACTCAAAAACCTAAGGGCTTCATGGTCTGAAAATAAAACAAATTCTTGCAGTAGGAGATAATGCCTCCAATACCTTAATGCTTGCACTACCGCATAAAGCTCCCGATCATATATGGAGTATTTTTTTCCTGGCTTCATTCAATTTCTCACTAAAGAATGCTACGGGATGGTTCTCTTGACTCAGAACTCCACCAATACCTACTCCCGAAGCATCGCATGCTACTTCAAAGACCTTAGAAAAATCGGGTAGTCTTAAGACTGGTGCTTGGGTCATCTTTTCTTTGATGTGAAGGAAGGCCTTATCAGCTGACTTCGTCCATTCAAAGTGGCCCTTCCTAATACAATCCATGATAGGAGCAACTATGGTGCTAAACCCTCTAATAAATCTTCGATAAAACGTAGCGAGGCCATGAAAATTTCTTACTTCGTGAATATTATTGGGTGTTGGCCACTCTACAATTGCCTTAACCTTCTCATGGTCAGCGGATACTCCTTCAGGGGTCACAACAAATCCTTGGAAGATAACTCTAGTAGTCATCAAAGCACATTTCTTTAGATTGGCATAGAGGTTATCTTTCCTAAGTGCTAAACATACCTACCTCAGATGTTGTTGATGATCTTCTCTAGTCCTACTATAGACAAGTATGTCGTCAAAGAAAACGACAACAAATTTTCCTATAAAGGCTCGTAGGACTTGGTTCATGATTCGCATAAAAGTGCTAGGGGCGTTTGATAACCAAAAAGGCATGACTTCCCATTCAAATAATCCGTCCTTAGTTTTAAAGGCAGTCTTCCATTCATCCCCTGGTCTGATCCTAACTTGGTGATAGCCACTCTTCAGGTCAATCTTAGAAAATATAGTTGCACCGGCCATCATATCTAACATATCATCCAAGCGGGGGTTGGAAAACCTATACTTCACTGTGATTTTATTTATGGCACGACTATCAACACACATTCTCCATGTGCCATCTTTCTTAGGGGTAAGTAAGGTTGGGACTGCGCATGGACTCAAACTCTCCCTAATGAATCCTTTCTTTAGGAGTTCTCCTACTTGGCGTTGTAATTCTTGGTGCTCGGTAGGGTTCATTCTATAATGGGGAAGGTTCGGTAGGGTTGCTCCAGGGACTAAGTCTATCGCATGTTGTATATCCCTAAGAGGTGGGAGTTGGTCGGGCAAGTCATCGGGGAACACGTCTTTGAACTCCTCTAGCACTTCATTGACTTCTTGAGGTTGTTCTTTTGAAAGAGGTTCTTGATGATCCTTAATGGTCAAAATCCAAACAGGTGACCCATTGTTAATTTCTTTCTCCATTTCTCTAGCAGTGATCACGTTTATCCCCTTTTCCTTATCACTCAATTGGCTTGATCCTCTCTTAATGGGGTTCTTAGGTGGAGAAGAATGGATTACAATCTTCTTTCCATTATGAGTAAACGAGCATGAATTAGAACGACCATAGAGTGTTACGTCAAGATCGTACAACCATGGTCGGCCTAAAATTATGCTACTTACTTCCATTGGAAGTACATCGCACCATACTTTCTCCAAGTAAGATTGGATCTGAATGGTTACTAGGCACCTAGACTTAATGGAAATCGTGGTTGAGTCTATCCAGGATACCTTATAGGGATTAGGATGGGGTACGGTGGGCAATCCTAGGTTTTTAACTATGTTGGTGGATATGGCATTGACACAGCTACCGCTATCTAAAATAACTTTGCATACTTTCTCACCTATCTTAATGAATGTCTGTAGGATGCTAGTCCTACGCCAATCTTCTTGGGTTTTAGCTTGGGTGAGAATACACCTAACCACTCCTAACAGATCTTGATCTACCAGGACTTCCTCATCCTCATACTCTTCAGCCAAGTTCTCATCTGCCTGGTATACTTCCTCCTCAAATTCACCTTGGGATTCTACGGCTTCTTCTTCTACTTCGCCTATGTGTAGGGCTCTATTAGGACAGTTGCTAGAATAGTGACCCACTTTGTTACACTTGAAACAAGCGTTTGGAGTTCTTTGGGTCTCAGGTGTTTTTCCCTTCTCATCTCTACGGGTCACAGGCACATTAGGATTGGGTCGGTTGAATCTAGGCTGATTGGATCCTGACTGCTGATAAGGTGCACTAGTCCTAGGGGCTTCGGGCCTACGATAGACTGGACCTCTATGGAATCTCTCAGCATCCCTAGCTATTTGATAGGCCAATTCTAGGTCATGTACCTCTCGCATGAACAATTCTCTTTGAATTTCTTCCCTCAGTCCGGCTCTAAATCTAGACAAGGTCACCGACTCAGATTCATCAACATTGCACCTCATAACGAATTCGTCAAACTTTGCTATGTACTCTGCGACACTCCTATTTCCTTGAGTAAGTCTTTGCCATTGATCTAGGAGTCTTTGGTGGTAGGACATAGGAAGGTATTTCTCCCTAAGCCTAAGTTTCATAGCTCGCCAGGTCACTATGGGCACATCACCTCTCTGTCTAGTGAGTCTCTCAAAGTTTCCCCAATATAACCTAGCTTGGCGCACAAGTTTAAGCTTTACAAACTTACACTTGCGCTCTTTACTCATCTCAAACCAGTCAAAATACTGGTCCATCTCACCTTCCAATCAATGTAGATCTTTGGATCTAAAATTCCATCAAAGGTGGGAGCTTCTAGCCTAATGTTCTTCATGGTTCGGTCATCTTGATCAAAGTGAATTTGGGTAGGTCTCCTGACATTGGGTTCATAGTTAGGCTCATGATGGAATCTCCTTGGGTTGGGCTCGATGGTTTGACCAGGGTGGGGTCCTCTAGGAATTGGATCATAAAACTGATCTTGGGGAGCTCTCCTAGGGTTTGTTTCGTAGAGAGGGTTTTGATATGAAATCCTTCTAGGGTTCAATGGGGTCTCGAGTTCAGGTGCAAGACTTGGCTCAGGCTCAGTCTGGGCTTCATGATTGCTTTCAGGGTTCTAGCCTCTAACTGATCCAACCTAGTAGTGATGTGGGCTAACTGCTCATTCATGTCTTGGTTGGTTTGTGCCACATTCTGATTTGTTTGGTCCAATTGCTCAGTTAAACTCTTAGTCAGTTGGGCCACTTGATCATTTAGGCCTTTGATCAAATTCCCTAAGTTTTGGTCCATGGCTACACTTGACTGGGCTTGGATTGGTGAATACGGTGTCCCTGCTCTAGTTGTCATGCATGCAAATGGACTCAAGTTCGAGCTAAGGTTTTCTAGACCTAGAGCACAAATTAGAAGTCTAATTAAGTGAACCAACTAGCTAGTAGTACTTATGGGACTTAGCCAAGTAGGTGGAGGGGAGTGTAGGTCCCTGATTGCCAACCTTAGACACCAATCTGAGATTGGCCAGGTAGGCAGACCAAATCACAAGCCCTGATGCACCAATCCTAGACACCAAGCCAGTAAGCACACACCAATTAGCTGACACAGTTAACTTGACCCTAACCTGAACCCAACTTGTTGGTGTCCCTAACCCACTAGGGCAATTAACGTTCTACTCAATTTTAATTAACGGGTTGGGATCGATATGCTGGTTGGTGATTTTTGGGCTAGGGACAGGTGATGAAACCCTGACCCTATATCAAATTGATGCCCTTAATTTGATTTCTCATGAGATGAATGAAATGCAAAGGTGCTGCAGAAGTGTGTTGCAATTTGAAAGTGGTGTGGAAAATGTGATGAAAAAAATATCCAAAAATTCTGAGAAATTCACAAAGGATTCCTAACTTATATGTTTCAATGTAGATGAAAGGAATTTTAAAACTAAAATCTATACTAATCTAAGCAGATCCTACAAATGAAGATAAATAAAAAGGACAGAACATAACCCTTATGACAGTGTCGAACTGCAGAAATTTTTATTTTTTTTATAATTTTTTTCTGATGATAAAATTTAATATGGTGATAACTGACTTAAAAAGGAACATAAAAAAAATATTTCAATAAAAAATCAGCGACTTGCCTTTGGAGCTGCAGACGGATTACAGTAAATAGATGCAAATTTTCAGAAAACAGAACCTAATCAAACAAGTGCAATGGCTTACCCAAAACTTCAATCTAAAAACTCACGTCCGGCCAGGGGCTCATTATTCCCATGGGTCGTGACAGTATACTGGAGTACACCCGCTCAGGAGGCGTGAATTTTAGATCTTGCTTGGATTTAAAGAAAACTATTCTACCCTAATGCAACCATGCTCTGATACCAATTTGATGCGGCACGCATATGATTAATGTTTTGAATATGGGGTTTGTAAAGCAATGAAACCTAATTATACTTAGCATTGTACTCATCTTAATAAGATTTAAGGATTATATGAAAAGGGACTATTACATGATTAGACACAACTCTAAAACTAAGACGGAAGAAGATCTAGACAATAGGGGCTAATGATTGAGGACTTACCTTGATGAGTTTTCCAACCTTCCTATGATTCAAAACTTGAAACTACTGATGCTCTGGACTGGAGAACTTGGATAACAGTGATCAGAACCCTGGACTTGGGCTTCAGCTTGTTGGTTCATTGTCAAGGGGAACCCTGTTCACAACTCAAGGACTTCGAAGGTCCCTGCAATGAAGATCAAAGTTAAGGTTGAAGGATGCAAATATAAAGAAGGGATGGGAGAACTTGTGAACAAAGAAAAGATAATTGAGAAGATCTGGCCGACTCCAATGCCTTTGCCTTGAGCTTGGATGATGAATTGCTAGGGAAGAGAGTGGCTTTGGGCGTGGAAGAAGAAGATAGAAAAAATTTCACACATAAAACTCAAGACAACTTCACTTCAAACTTCATTCATTTCCAAAATCAATCCCTTTTACAATGGGCGTCCAAGGCTTTTAATAGCCTCACAAAGCTAGCTTTTGAAATTTAAAACTCTCCAAATCGAGGAGGATTACAAGGGGGGTTGGAGGATTTGGTGGAGAGTTTGGAGGGATGTGGGGGGTTGGAGGATTTGGTGGAGGACTTGGAGGGATGTGGCCAACCTCCTTGAATTTGAATCTTCCTTGTTGGCGCCCAAAGGGTGATGAGGTGGCTGGTGAAGTGGCACCTTATGACGTGGCATGGTGAGGTGGTCTTCTACTTGGATAAGAATGACATGTGGCGCCCAGTGGTCCTAGTTGATGGTCCTTTTCTCTTGCTTAGTCGATGTGTCTTCTCTTCTTCATGTGGTCAAATTCTAGGGTCTAGAATTTGAGTCTTGTTGCTGGCTTTCATGGCTTTAAGACTTGATTAGACTTAACTCAACTGAATTAGACTTAACTCAACTGAACTGACTTGACTGACCTAGACTTTAAAACTTGAAATGGACTTACAGGAAATGAAATTTTAAAAGTAATTACAGGACTCAATAAACACTCTTGATTTGAAACTCAAAATTAATTACAGGACTCTTGAAAAGGAAATGACTCTTGAAAATAAAATATTTTTGAACTAAAGGATACAAGGTAACCTAATTATCTTCGATCCAAATTGGGATAAGGCTAACCTTGTTGGAGTGAAGTTTCTTTCGGCTTCTGGTGTCCACACCAGTGGGGAATTTATAGATTCACCCTAACCTCTCCCTATTAGAATTGGAGTACATAGTGTGAGTATGATAAGGAGTACAAAGTTTGATTGGAATTTGGAGGGCTTAATCCTAGTGGGACTTGGACATTGGACTCCTTATTGGACTTGGACATTGGACTCCTTGTTGGACTTAGACATTGAACTCATTGTTGGACTTGGACATTGAACTGCTTATTGGACTTAAAAGGGCTTACTCCTCTTGGGCTTGGGCTACTTGACATCGTGTTGGGCTGGGATGACATCCTCTTGGACTTGGTTAAAGCCTTGGGCGCCAACTCCCAGTGGACCTGGGCTCGGTGCCAACTTTTATGGACTTGGACTGGGGCGCAATCCCTCTTGGGCCTGGGAGCTTGGGCGCTAATCTTCATATGGGCTTGGGCTTGCCTGGGGTGCCACCTTTATGCTAGGCTGCGGTGCTAAATGAGCTTGGACTGGAAGGGGTGCCAACCTTGTGGGCTTGGGCGACATGAAGGGTCCCAGGAACATGGGCTGGGGTGGCTGGAGTAGGGGACTGGTGACTCTCCTCTTGGTCTAACTTGAATGAAAGAAACTAAAACATACATGGCTCGATTGAACTTACTTGATTGGACTGGAACACAAAGGGATTCACTTGACTTGATTTATTATATGATTCAATCATTATTACAGGACTCAAGTGACTCAAGACTGACTAAAGAAAATTATAGACTTCCCAACACATTATTTAGAGATGGATCCCTGCAAACTTTTTCTAGTCTTGATTTCCTCACCAATTCTCCCGAGGTGGGAAAGAACTCGACCCTAACGAGTAAGGGTTAAGCTAGCTCCGGTACTACTCCGACTGGCCTGGGTTGAGGCATTGCAGATCCTCTCGAGTGATCCAAGAGTTCTCAGATTCTGGTTGACCTTGCCAATGAACCAAGTTACATTGGTAGCCTTTGTTCTAAGTAGTAATGGCTTGGTCATCCAGGATACGCTTAATCCTTTTCCTCTAATAGGCCAATTGATTGGTGGACACTCAGGGGTGGGTTTGCCCTAAAAGAAAGGGTCAGGTCCAAAGGGCACACTGGGTATCATTGCTGGCTCCTTATACTCAACTAGGTCCGAGATATTGAAGGTTGAGCTAATGCCAAATTTGGGTGGTAAATCGAGCACATAGGCATTAGGTCCAACTTTTTTTATCACTTTGAAGGGTCTAGCACTATAGGTAAGTAACTTCTAATCATTACATAATCACCCTCAGCAAACTCTTGGACTCTTTTCAAGAATTAGCCATATTTTATAGTGATCATTGCTCTCATGAATCTTTTGCTAATTTCCTTATACAAACCTCTAACATGCTGGGCAAAGATGAATACTAACACCTAATGGACTCAACTATGCATTCTTATTGGAAGAGTTTTACTAAATCTTCAATTACAGCTTTGGACTTGATCCTTGGTCAGTGGGTGACATGTAGATGAAAATGATGCATGGACTCCTACTAAATGCCACAAGGTCTTCCAAAAATAGGTGGCAAATCTAACGAGCTCTAAGGATTTATGTATCCTAGTAACCTCAACAAAGCGTAACATAATGGTTCTAGAAACTTAGGAAGCTTCAGACCAGGGTAAGAAATAAGAAGTGGATTTGGGATTATCCTGGTAGGGTAGGAAATAAGAAGAGGGTTCGGGGTCGACCTAGTAAGGTATGAAATAAGAAGAGGTTTAAGGGAATAGGTCTAGACTAATGCAGTTGACCTTAAGGGTTGGACATTCATGTACAGGGAATAAAGGGTCCACCTTATTGAAGAATGGGCTATTAATTTTAGGGAAAAGATCTTCAATTAGGACTAAAGAAGTGACTTCATCTTTAGGGTACCGATTAAAGAAATCATGTCCTTGATAACTTTTTTTGGTTCATGAATTTCAGGACTAGGCTGTATCATTGGGTTCTCTTCTAGGGTTTCCTTAAGTAAAGTTAGGGTAACAGTTTCATTGTTCTCTTCCTCTAACTGTTCTTCCACTACAGCTTCAGTCTAGGCATTTTCTTGGTCAACTAATTTTGGGCCTACCCTATGTATTTCCTCTTCAATGTTAGCCTTAAAACCAAATGTGGTAGTAGGTATGGGTCGACTAAGGGGAACTTGATTAGCACTTGGCTGATAGCTAGGGGTACTAATCCTATCGGGTTTGGATCGACTAAGAGGAACTTGACTAGTACTTGGCTGATAGCTAGGGGTGCTAATCCTATCAGGTTTGGGTCGACTAAGGGGTACTTGACTAGTACGTAGCTGATATCTAGGGGTACTAATCCTATTAGGCTTTGGTAGATGGGATATGGGTTCCCTCTGCTCAAAGGACATGGGTTCAGATTGATGGGTTTGGGGTCTCATGGGCTTATAGGACATGGATAGAGATCGATGGTCTATGGGTTCACTAGGTTCATAGGACATGGGTAGGGATCAATGGGCTATGGGTCCATTGGGCTCATAGGACATGGGTAGGGATCAATGGGCTCTGGGTCCATTGGGCTCATAGGACATGGGTAGGGATCGATGGGCTATGGGTCCATTGGGCTCATAGGACATGGGTAGGTACGTTTCCCTAAGTTTGTTCGTCATGGCTCTTTAGGTAGGTATGGGAATATCTCCTCTTTGTCTAGTCATTCTTTAAACATTATCCCAGTATATTCTATCATGGCAAACTAACTTTAGTTTAGCAAACTTAAATTTCCTTTCCCCAGTCATCTCATCCCATTCAATGTATCGATCTATATCTCTCTCCCAATTAATGTAAGCCTTAGGATCAAGATTGCCTCCGAAAGTAGGTGCTTCTAACCTAATGTACCTAATGGCTCTCTCATTCTGGTCCATGAAATTATAATTGGGTATGTTGTACCATGACGGCTCACCCTCAGCCAGAATGATGGGGACATCACAAGCACGGATCTTGGAGCAAGTATAATCATTGGAGTGGCAAAGATCTTGAAGCATTTTTGGAATAAATTTATTTAGGATTTATCTTCTGAATTAGGATTTGGTTAGTTAGGATTGATATATGGATAGGCTTATCTTATCCTATCTTATATTTGAATTTGATTCGTTCTTAACTTTTTATCTTGTATTCAAATTCAAATAAGGGTTGGAAAATCTATAAATACCACCCTCAGCCTTTTTTAATAGGAGGATGGATGAATAAAATTTCTATTGTTATGTGTGAAGGATCTGTGTGATCCTAGGGTATCTGTATGATCCCTTCTCCATCTTCCCAGGGTTTCTGTGTGATCCCTGATTTTGGGCATCTGTGTGAGCCCAGGGCATCTAAGTGAGCCCCTTTGCTATGTGCTTGTTCTTCTAGGGCATCTTTGTGAGCCCCTTTGCTATGTGCTTGTTCTTCTTGGGGAATCTATGTGAACCCCAGTATTTTTTTCTTAACCCTGCACCCTCTTCTTTCCTCCTCCTTTGCAAAACCCTAATATCTGGTGACTTTCATGCTCGCCAGCGATCCAGTCCAATCTCTGTCCCGCATCAAGTGGTATTAGAGCTTAGCGGATTAGGGTTTCTCTTCCTCACCGATTCCACATCGCCTGCACCCCAACCCCTCTCCTTTCTGCCGATGTGAGTCCCTTCTCCTGCTCACCGCCTGCAGCCGATGCCCCAACCCCCCTTCCCCAGCGAAATCTCATGTCCCTCACCATCCTCGACCTACCCCCGACTATATTCAATGACACCAACCTCGGTCGCATCCCGTCTTGCTGTCGGGATGGCACCTTCCTTCCGGCCTCCATGGATCTGTCGCAGTCCTCCTCTGCTTTCCACGCCCAGGTCTTCAAGATGCAGCCCGACTGGAGTGCCACGAAAGCTCCCTCTTGCCAGACCCATCCCTGCAACCGATCGGCGCTGCCCACCGGTACCCGTCTCCTCCGCGCCGCCACCTACACCCCCCACAGTAGCTCTTCCGCAGCCCGCACCACCCCTGTGGGTTTTTACAGCCCTAGATGATGCGGCGGTAGCGATAACCACCATCCTGATCCGTCCCGTTGGCAGATCCCACTCCTCCGGCGATCTGAAGGCGAAACCACTGCCATCATCGTGCAAGGAGAAGAAGCCACCATTGTTCTGGAGCTGGACACCCTTATGGGCGCTCTCCCACATCGGCCACCGCACGCACGTTGCCGCATGCCCAAGCTGACTTCCAATGCCCGACACCTCCCCACCGCCGCCGAACGCCATCATGCTCCGTGCCGTCCATCGGAACCACAGCCCCGAGCCACCGTCTCCGCCCCAGCTTCGCCGCTGGTGAACACCCACCAAGATCCGATCATCCAAGAAGCCGCCGTTGTTCTGGAGCTGGACACCCCTATGGGTGCTCTCCCACATCGGCCACCACACGCACGTCGCCGCATGCCCGAGCAAACATCCAACGCCCAACACCTCCCCACTGCCACCGAACGCCGTCATGCTCTGTGCTGTCCATCGAAACCACTGCCCCGAGCCACCATCTCCACCCCAGCCAGGCCGGTGGTGAACACCCACCCAGATCTGATCGTCCACAATGCCCTCGGCCACACAGCACCATCGCCAGCCACTGTCATCACCTCCGCTACCGTCGTCGACCACCGCCGCCTCCACGGCCGCCCTGCCGGACGATCTCCACCCAACCTTGACGCCATCGAACTCCATTGCTCCTCTCCCTGGTTCAGTCCATGAGGAAGAAAGGATGCCTTCAATGTTGCCGACTTCTATGTTGCACGTTCCTTAGGGCAGCACAGATATCAAAGCTGCACGCTTCCTGGAACTGCATGAATTTCATAGCTGCACATATCTCAAAGCAGCCAATAAAAAAAGAAGTTGACAAAAAAAATAAAAATAAAATAAAATAAAATAAAATAATAAAAAAGGGGTGAACCCAGCATCGGAGTCCTTTTTGATTGGTTTCAGTTCCATCAACCTCGCTCAGCCTGATTCGACGGAGTCGAGTTCACCCCACCACAGGAGAATGATGGGGACATCTCAAGCACGGATCTTGGAGCAAGTATAATTCTTGGAGTGGCACAGATCTTGAAGCATTTTTTGAATAAATTTATTTAGGATTTATCTTTTGAATTAGGATTTGGTTGGTTAGGATTGATATATGGATAGGCTTATCTTATCCTATCTTATATTTGAATTTGATTTGTTCTTATCTTTTTATCTTGTATTCAAATTCAAATAAGGGTTGGAAAATCTTTAAATACCACCCTCAGCCTTTTGTAATGGGAGGATGGATGAATAAAATTTCTATTGTTCTGTGTGAAGGATCTGTGTGATCCTAGGGTATCTGTATGATCCCTTCTCCATCTTCCCAGGGTTTCTGTGTGATCCCTGATTTTGGGCATCTGTGTGAGCCCAAGGCATCTATGTGAGCCCCTTTGCTATGTGCTTGTTCTTCTAGGGCATCTGTGTGAGCCCCTTTGCTATGTGCTTGTTCTTCTTGGAGAATCTATGTGAACCCCAGTATTTTTTTCTTAACCCTGCACCCTCTTCTTTCCTCCTTTGCAAAACCATAATCTCTTGTGACTTTCATGCTCGCCAGCGATCCAGTCCAATCTCTGTCTCGTATCACAGAACCGGCACAGTCCTACAGACCGACCTGGCTACCCTTCTCAAGGCTCCAACAAAGGGGGTCCGACCCACTAGGGCTGAGGTCCAAATGATCCTCTCCTGCTATGGTCCGGCCCACCACTCACCGTCAGAGGTCCGACCCACCGGAGCTAAGGTCCGAATGACCCTCTACTGCTGGGGTCCGGCCCATCGCTCTCCGTCAGAGGTCCGACCCACCTGAGATGAGGTCCGAATGACCCTCTCCTGCTGGGGTACGGCCCACCGCTCTCTATCAGATGTTTGACCCACCGGAGCTTTGGTTCGAACGACCATCTCCTGCTAGGGTCCAGCCCACCGCTCTCCTTCGAAGGCTTGCCCTTTGGTCCGACCGACCGACTATCTCATGACCGACGTCCGACGGGCGAGTCTTAGCATCTAGGGTATTCCAGAAGCACCTTTCTATTACTGCAAGATCCTGCTATCCCAACGGCCCTGCTCCACTACTTCCACGATGCCGCCGTATCTGTATACCATGTGGCCACTCTCTAGATCTCCTAGGGGCAGATCGGTCTTTTTCAGCCTCTCCCCTAATAGATTTCGGACTGTTGCATGCCTATATAAGGTACTAGTGGGACCCAGTTCGAAGGTAGAACAACTCTTCACTCTTCAAAGACTGGTCATTCCTTGATTCCTCCATTCTGTTGCCTTCAATCTCCAGCTAATTTAAGCATCGGAGGGTCTCCTGCCGGAACGCCATCGGCACCCTTGGGGACTTTATTGCAGGTTCACCCAGGAGGAGTGCTCCAACCCATTCAGCCATCCCGGTTCCCAGTACAGGAGTTGGTGCGGCAACATATTGGCACTAGAAGGAGGGCAGCCGATCTTTCTTTTAAAAGGAGGAATCTATCATCCCAGCATGAAAATGGCTAAGGGAAGAGCTCTAAATGCCACTACCAGGAGAGATATCTCTCCTTCTAGGTCTGAGGAGCCTCTTAGGGAGAATGATTTTGCTGCCACCGCCCCTACTGCTGCAGAACCTACCATCATGTTGGGGTTGCAATAGTTCCAAATCTTGGTGAATCGTATTGAAACACTTACGGCTACGGTTCAGCATTTCCAGGAAGCTGCCGACAACCGACAGCAACTACTAGCTACTTCCTACACCAATCCCCCGACTATTGCTGAGGGAGGCTGACAGCCAGAGATCCTTCAGCCTGGTTCTCACGTCGCCGCAGAGCCTTGGAGGTCCTTGGGTGATCATGCCGATGGCAAGAGGGTGAGGTCTGCTTCGCCTTCCTACACCGAGTCCATCCTGTTCGGTGGTAGGCTTGCCATCAAACCTCCAAAGGATTATGCCAGCAAGATCATGCGCATGGAGGAGCGCATTGCTGAAATCACCATTCGGCAGAAGGCTGAAGGGGGACAGATATATGACTCCCATCCCCCGTTCTCTAAGGAGATTCTGGCAGAGACGATCCCCCGCTACTTTAAGATCCCCAGGTGGACCCCTACGACGGTACCACTGATCTGATGGACCATCTAGGCACATAAAAAGCCCATATGATGGTCCAAGGTGCCTCTGATGCTCTCCATTGCATCGCCTTCCCTGCAACCCTCAAGAAGACCGCCCGGATGTGGTTCTCCGCCATCCAGCCAGGTACGATCCACTCCTTCTCTCAACTCAAGTCACTTTTCCTTTCCCATTTCAGGACTTGCAGTCGGACCCCGAGGAATATTGACTGCCTCTTTCTCGTGCTGCAAAAGGAGGGAGAGACCCTTCGAGATTTCATGGCCCATTTTAACTCAGCGGCCATGGAAGTCCCGGATTTGAATGAGGCTGTAACGTTGTCATCCTTCAAGCGAGGGCTTCGCTCGTCTAGGATGACTTTCTCCCTGGACAAGAAACATCCAACAAGCTACAGTGAACTCCTGGTCAGAGCGCAGAAGTATGCCCTGGCAAAAGAACAAGCCACCGGCTAATGTCAAGCTGAAGGAAGTCTGACCCCCAAGAAGCGGAGCGATAAGACTCCTGAAGTTCGACCTCCAAGCGACAATCGGCGGTCGGTCCAACACCGAAGCCCGAAGTTGAGGGACTTCCCTCGAAGGTTCGAGACTTATGCATCTCTGTCCCTACCAAGAGAGAAGATCCTCATGGAGATCAAGAACGAGACCTTTCTGTAGAGGCCTCGGCCAATGAGGGGCCCTCCTACCCTAAGGAACAAAGATAAATTATGTCGTTTCCATAGGGATCATGGGCACAGTACTGAAAAGTGCTTGCAGCTGAAGGACACAATTGAAGACCTCATCCGGAGGGGATACCTACACAAGCATGTCCGACCTCATCGGGACCGGGCTGAAGCATCAAATGCCTGAAACCCTTAAGAGGAGATGGAGCTCCCCAACCAGAGGCCAACTAGTGGGGATGTCGGCATGCTGCATCGGCAATCCAAAGGAAGTCAGCAGGACGGGACTAATGTTGCTAAAAGGTCTTAGGGCTCCAATGCCATCACTTTCTTTGATGAAGATCTCATGGAAACTCATATTTTTGAGAACAATCCTGTAGTCGTGTCGGCAGTGATTGCAAATTACGATATAAGGAGAATACTTATAGATAATGGAAGCTCTACAAAGGTATTCCTGTATGATGCTTTTGTAAGAACGAATCTATCCTGATCCATGCTGCTGGAATCCCCCGCACCGCTGTCAGGCTTCGGGGGCAACTCCATCGGAGTGGAAGGAGAAATAGTTCTCACTGTGACAATTGGGAAGGAGCCCCTCCAGAAAACCCTCCTCATCAATTTTGTGGTCGTTCGGACGACCTTGCCTTACAATGCTATCTTGGGCCGACCGACACTCAACAAATTCAGAGCAATCATGTCCACTTACCATCTGTAGGTGAAGTTTCAGACCAGGAGCGGGGTCGGAGTGATGAGGGGAGACCGTCGGATGGCCAAGCAGTGTTTGACCATTATGAATCAACAATAGGAAGGCCATCCCACCTTGGAGCTACTCGAACCAAGGGTTGAAGCCGATGGCCTCGGTCATCCAGGGGAAAGGATTCTATTTGTTCCCCTTCGAGAGGATGATCCCACCAAAGTCCTTCAGATTGGAGGCTCCCTCAATGAAGACCTTAAGTCAGAGCTGATCAGCTTTCTTAAGAGTAACGCCGATGTCTTTGCATGGTCGGTGTCGGACATGCCTGGAATATCATCGTAAGTCATCACTCACCAACTCAAGGTCGATCTGACCTACCGACCCATCCGATAAAAGAAGAGGATCTTCACTACCGAAAGATAGAACACCATTGATGAGGAAGTAAAGAAGCTCAGTGATGTTGGCTTCATCAGAGAAGTCCACTACCCTAAGTGGCTGGCGAATGTGGTTATGGTGAGAAGTCCAATAGGAAGTGGAGGATCTATATGGATTACACCGACCTCAACAAGGCCTGTCCGAAGGACAGCTTCCCAGTACCCAAAATTGATCAGCTGGTAGATGCCACGACCAGCCACCAACTTCTCAGCTTTATGAATGCCTTTTCCTGTTACAATCAAATTAAAATGCATGCGGAAGATGAGGAGAAGACCGCCTTCGTCACTGACAAGGGTCTGTACTGTTATCGGATGATGCCCTTTGGCTTGAAGAATGCCGGCGCCACTTTTTAAAGGTTGATCAACCGGGTGTTCGAAGGTCAGCTTGGCAAGAACAAGGAGGCTTATGTGGATGACATGATAGTGAAAAGTCTCCATAAGGATGACCATATCATGGACCTGTAGGAATCCTTTGATGCACTGAGACGCCATCGGATGAAGCTGAACCCCATGAAATGCACTTTTAGGATAACTTTTGGAAAATTGCTTGGTTTTCTGGTAACACAGAGGAGAATTGAAGTGAATCCCAACAAGATAAAAGCTGTCACGGAGATGGCACACTCGACCAACAAAAAGCAGGTCCAAGAGCTTACCAGTCGAATTGCCTCTCTCAGCTATTTTATCTCCCGTACGGCTGAGAAGTCCCAACCATTCTTTAAGACCCTGCGTCAGTCAGAGGGCTTTCTTTGGATTGATGAGTGTCGGTCAGCTTTCAAAACATTGAAGGAGTACTTGAAGAACCCTCCGCTACTGGCCAAGCCGATGGAGGGGGAGCCTTTGTACCTCTACCTTTCGGCGTCAGACGAAGTGATCTACGCCATCCTTTTATGAGTCGGAGAGGATGGACAGCAAAAGCCTATCTATTATATCAGCAAAGTCCTCCACGACGCCGAAACAAGGTACCCCAAGATGCAAAAGTTAATATACTCCTTGGTCACATCCGATTGTGGTGCTAACCCAAGATGCAAAAGTTAATATACTCCTTTGTCCCAAGAAGCAAAAGTTAATATACTCCGACCATACTTCCAAGCGCACCTGCTGACCGACCAACAACTCAAGGCAATCCTTCGGAGCCCAGATACATCCGATCGGCTCGCCAAGTGGGCCATCAAGCTAGGGGAGTTCGACATCTCTTTCCAGCCACGTTCTGCTTTGAACGCCCAGGTAATTGCTGACTTCATTGTAGAATGCATGTGGAGATAGGAGATGCCACCTCGAATGGCCGAAGTACCTGAAGTTGATGCTGTCTATGAAGTAGAACCAGCCTGGACTCTCCATGTAGACGGAGCATCCAACCTTGCAGGCTGTGGGGCTGAACTGATTCTGGCCGACCCGGATACGGAGAACCTAGAGTATGCATTGCATTTTTTATTTCAGGTATCAAATAATCAAAGGAGTATGAAGCCCTCCTTGCAGGGTTGCCGATCGCCAATGAACTGGGCATCTGCCGACTCAAAGTTTTCTCCGACTCTCAGCTGGTGGTCAATAAAGTGAAGGGAAAATTTGAAGCCAAGGATCCGACCTTGGCAAAATACTTGAACAAGGTACAAAACCTTATCCCTCGGTTCAAACTTTTCAAAATCCTCCACATACCTCGTCTGCAGAACTCTCGAGCAGACACTTTGTCGAGGATGGCTATGGTCACTAGCGGGACTTCTGACCGAACCTTTGTTGAGTATTTGCAGCACCCTAGCATTACCGAAGAGCGACCGAGGTCCACCAGGTGGAACATGAAGCTTCTTGGATGGATCCGATCCTTACTTTCCTGGCCAAGGGAACTCTTCCGGAAGATCCGGCGGAGGCCAAGCTGGTGCACCTGACGGCCTCTATGTACGTGATCCTTGACGGCATCCTTTATAAGCGGTCATTCACACAGCCGCTATTGAAGTGCTTTGGGCCGGCGGACGCCGACTACACCCTCAAAGAAGTCCATGAAGGAATTTGTGGTGACCACCTCGGAGGGAGATCCTTAGCTTACAAGATCATCCGGCAGGGATATTACTGGCCCGCCATCCAGAAGGACGTGTCGGACATCGTCTGAAGGTGCGACGCGTGTCAAAGGTACTCCATCATTCAAAGGAGACCCACCACTGAGCTTACTCCGATCACCGCCCCATGGCCATTCGCACAGTGGGGGATGGATATCCTGGGACCCTTTCCCCCGGCCTCCGGGTAACGGAAATTTTTGCTTGTGGCTATCGACTATTTCCCCAAGTGTATGGAAGTCGAACCACTAGCATAGATAACGAAGGCTAAGGTGGAGAACTTCATCCGGAACAATATCATCTCTCGATTCGGTATTCCCTAGATGATTATTACTGATAATGGGAGAAAATTTGACGACTCAAAGTTTTAAGATTTTTGTCTGGAATATCATGTCTCTCATCGTCTTGCCTCGGTCAGCCACCCTCAGTGCAACGGAGAGGCTGAAGTTACCAACTGAACAATCTTGAACGGGCTGAAGACCCGCTCAATGAAGCAAAGGGACTTTGGGTGGAGGAACTCCATTCAGTATTATGGGCATATCGGACGACTGCTAGAGCATCAACCGGCGAAACTCCGTTCAACCTCACTTACAGAAGTGAAGCTGTCATCCCTATTGAGACTTCTCTTCAATCTCTTCGGATTGACCACTACACTGAACCGACCAACTCTGAGAGGCGGTTGGCTGATCTAGACTTGCTTGAGGAAACTAGGCTTCATGCAAGCATGAAGATGGTGGTATGCCGCCAAAAGATGGCAAAATATTACAACTCACGAGTCATGGCGCGAGCTTTCCGAGTCGGAGACTTGGTCCTGCAGAGGGTCAAAATCTCAAGGCTGACCGAGCAAGGCAAGCTTTTCCCAAATTGGGAAGGACCTTATCGGGTAATCGAAGTGGTTCGAGTTGGCACTTATCTACTTGAATTTTTGGACGGATGACAGTTGGCACGCCCGTGGAATGTAGACAACCTCCGCAAGTACTATCAATAAAGTTTAGATTTCTTCTACAAACAAATTTCAAAAGTCCGGCTCCGATCAGCAAAGGCTCTAGGGCATCCCACTTCCGAAAGTCCAACTCCGGTCGGCAAAGGCTCTAGGACAGCCCACTTCCAGAAGTCTGACTCTGGTCGACAAAGGCTCTAGGGCAGTCCACTATTGAATGTCGGACTCAAGTCGGCAAAGGCTCTAGGGCTGCCCACTTCCGGTAGTCCGACATCGGTCGGCAAAGGCTCTAGGGCATCCCACTTCCGAAAGTCCGACTCCGGTCGGCAAAGGCTCTAGGGTAGCCCACTTCTGAAAGTTCGACTCCGGTCGGCAAAGGCTCTAGGGTAGCCCACTTCTGAAAGTCCGACTTCGATCGGCAAAGGCTCTAGGGCAGCCCACTTTCGAAAGTCTGACTCCGGTCGGCAAAGGCTATAGGGCAGCCCACTTTCGAAAGTCCGACTACGGTCGGCAAAAGCTCTAGGGTAGCCCACTTTCGAAAGTCCAACACCAGTCGACAATGGCTCAAGGGCAGCCCACTTTCGAAAGTCTGACTCTGGTCGGCAAAGGCTATAGGGCATCCCACTTTCGAAAGTCCGACTCCGATCAGTAAAGGCTCTATCGCAGCCCAATCCGAAAAGCCAATGGACCAATACTTAGGATAAATTTCCTAACTTTGTTGCTACGGCCTGAGTCAAAATCTGACTGCTGCCTCAACTACTGCTGGGTCCAGAAAGCCAACGGACCAACACTTAAGATAAACTTCCTAAGCTCGTTGCTCCGACCTAAGCTAAAATCTGATCACTGCCTTAACTGCTCCTGGTTCCGGAATGCCGATTGACCAACACTTAGGAAAAATTTCCTAAGCTTGTTACTTTGGCCTGAGCCAAAACTCGATAGCTACCTCAACTGCTTATGATTCTGGAAAGCTGATGGACCAACACATAAGATAAATTTTCTAAGCTTGTTGGTCCAGCCTAAGCTGAAATCCGACCACTACCCTGATCTATTCTCGATCCGAAAGGCTGACAGGTCAGTACTTAGATTGAAAATGGTAGGGGATGCAAAGTGAAGATGAAACTATGCAACTCTAAAAGAGATTAGCGAAGATTAATTGGCAAGTTCTATCGACATATGAAGAGTTCAGCATAATTTATCAAAGATAAGTTAATGAAGCAAACTTGAATGATCATGCATAACCCTAATTACCGAGACTTCGAAATAATAAAGAAATAGGACAGAATTAAAACCACCAGTCATGCTAGTCAGATTAATGTCTCAGACCTAATTGATACTAACTTACCTGGTATTGATTTTCCAATAAGAATAAGATCACTCTTGAGGGGATCTTCCAGATGACTAGGCCATGCTACAGGTTGGAGACTCTTCATGTTTTCTAGATTGGTGGCAAGAGATCCTTCCTCTTGAAGTAGAAATTCCAGAGAACCCTGCAACAAAGAAATCCCTAAGATGAAAGAACTTAACAAAACTGAAATGGAGAAAGGGAAGAGAGGTGGATGAAGCATTGATGGGGATCCTTCTTGGCGCCATGGTGGAGTGCTTGAGATGGAACAGGTTGGTCTCCTTGTGTTGATCCTCTTGATTCACCATTGCATGTTGAAGGCTCACATGAGATTGGAGAGGAAGAAAGGAGTCCTTGGGCATTGGAGATGGAAGAAGGGAGGAACTAAAGTGGGCGTGGAAGAGGAGAAAGACTAAACCACATAGACACAAAGACAATCACATAGAAAGAATAATCCAAGCCAAAAATTTTATTCATCCATTACCCTTACAATGGGGCATCCCAAAGTCTTTAATAGGAGCCTTACAAATCTTTAAAATTTGAAAATCCCTAAAATGTTGAGGATTACAAGGAGAGTTAGAGGATTTGTAGGCCTTGATGCTTGATTTGTGGAAGAGGGTGGCCAACCATCATTTTGAATTCAAACTTTCTTCTTGGGCGCCCTCTTGGAGTTCCTTCAACCCATGACAAGTGGCACCAAAGTGGGGACCACTTGATGAGGTGGCTTCTAGCTGAGATGGCGCTGAGGTGGCAAGTGGTAGCTGATGTGGCACTGAGGAGGCAAGTGGCATGTGGCACCACTTGGCTTTGGACTTGTCTTAATGCTTCAAAATCTGACTTTCAACTGGACTAAGGCTTTAAATTGGACTCGACCCAACATGGACTCGAAATTAATTGGACTAAGACTTTGACTTCAACTGGACCAGACCCCATATGGACTCGAAATTAATTACAAGATTATTTGGACTCAAAATTGAAAGAGAAATTACAGGACTAATTACAGGACTAATCCAACCATAAGGACTCAGACTTGAATTGAATAGGTTGGAGTCTTTTCCTGATTCTGGTTCCCACACCAATTCTCTGGGGGTGGGAGGAACTCGACCCTATCGAGTTAGAGTTGGCTTGATTAGCTTCTAATGCATCCGGGTCGATTTGTTGTAGGTCCTCTCGGGAAATCAAGGAGTCTTCAGGTTCAGGACATCCTTGCCATCTAACCAGATAACGTTGGTAGCCTTTATTTCTAGTTGTAATGATCTGGTCATCCAAGATCCTTTCAATTATCTCCTTTCTCTCAGGAACACTTGGTGGTGGACACTCATTTGGTGTTTCACTCTCAAAAGAAACATTAGGACCAAAAAACTCACTAGGTATCAATGCAGGTTCTTTGTATTCTTTTAAGTCTGAAACATTAAAGGTTGAACTAATGCCATAACCTGGTGGTAATTCCAATACATAAGCATTGGGTCCAATTTTCTTTATTATTTTGAAGGGTCCGGCTCCTCGGGCATGGAGTTTCTTCATAGTTCCTTACGGAAACCTTTCAGGTTTAAATTTGATCATAACGGAGTCCCCTTCATTAAATTCTTTTAACTGTTTATGTGAATTAGTCATATGCTGATAGAGTTCATTGCTCGATTGGATCTTTTGGCTAATCTCCTTATGCAATTCCCTAATATGCTATGCATATGACTCTGCAGACTCAGACACTCGTGCATGTGTGGGTAATGGGGCTAGGTCTAAAGGTTTCCTAGGTCTGTATCCATGGACCACTTCGAACTGACTTTTCCCAATAGACCTATTAACTGAGCTGTTGTAGGCAAATTCAGCACGAGGAAGTAATAGGTCCCAGTTTCCAGGTTGTCACCAACCAAACATCTCAACAGATTTCCTAAGCTTCGGTTTACTACCTCTGTCTGTCCATTGGTTTGAGGATGATAGGCAGTAGAGAATTTCAGCTTGGTACCTAACATGTGCAGAGGGTTTTCAGAAATAGCTAGTAAATTTGACATCTCTATCGGACACAATGGTTTTGGGTAAACCATGAAGCCTAACGACCTGATCGAGAAAAAGCTTGGCCACCTTCGAAGCATCTAAAGTTTGAGAACAAGGAATGAAGTGAGCCATCTTGGAGAAACGATCGACAACCACAAAGACAGAATCATGCTTCCTAGACGTCTTAGGGTGGCCTACTACAAAATCCATGCTGATATCCTGCCATGGACAATCAAGGACAGGTAAGGGTGTGTACAGACCGGTGTTCTATCTTTGCTGTTTTGCAACAGCACAGCTACGGCACTGAGCTACAATATGGGCCACATTTCTTTTGAGACCTGGCCAAAAGAATTGGTCTTCTATTGCTAAGATGGTCTTATTCCTACCAAAATGTCCTGACAAGCCTCCAGCATGAACTTCCCAGATCAGAAATTCCCTAACAGAGGTCTTGGGAATACACAACTGATTTCCCTTGAAAAGGTATCCATCTAAAAGGGTATAATCACTATGCTTACTAGATGGTCCTTGTTGAAGGGATCGATAGATGTTACCAAAATCAGGTCATATAGGATACTCCTCTTTCAATCTATCAAACCCTACTACCTCAGTGCTCATAGAATTCAACAACATGGAACGACGACTCAATGCATCGGCTACCCTATTTTCAGTACCGGCACGATGTTTCAGTACGAACGTATAAGCTTGTATGAACTCTACCCATTTCCCGTGCCTAGGGTTCAATTTCTTCTGAGAACTAAGGAACCTAAGAGCTTCGTGGTCAAAAAATAGGACAAACTCTTGTGGTAGAAGATAATGCCTCCAATAACGTAATGCCTGAACTACCGCATACAGCTCCCTATCATAGGTGGAATACCTTAGTCTCGCTTCATTTAACTTTTCACTGAAATATTCTACTGGGTGATTCTCTTGACTCAAGACACCTCCAGTTCCTACCCCAGAAGCATCACAAGCAACCTCAAACACTTTGGTAAAATCGGGTAACCTCAAGACGGGTGTGTGTGTCATTTTTTCCTTAATTGTTAGGAAGGCTTTGTCTGCCTGCTTTAGTCCACTCAAAAGTTCCCTTCCTAATACAATCAGTGATTGGAGCCACTATTGTACTGAACCCTCTAATGAATCTCCTATAGAAGGTGGCTAAACCGTGGAAACTATGGATATCATGGATGCTTTTAGGTACAGGCCACTCTACTATGGACTTAATTTTCGCAGGGTCAGCGGACACTCCTTCAGATATGACTACGAATCCTAGAAAGATAACTCTATGTGTTAAGAAATCACACTTCTTGATATTGGCATAGAGGCTATCCTTTCTAAGGACTTGGCAAACTTGCCTTAGGTGGGTTAAATGGTCTGCCTTAGTCTTGCTATATATAAGAATGTCATCAAAGTAGACCACCGCAAATTTTCGATGAAGGTTTTCAACACCTGATTCATAATTCTCATAAAGGTGCTTGGTGCATTGGACAGACCGAACGGCATGACTAACCACTCATATAATCCATCTTTAGTCTTAAAAGCAGTCTTCCATTCATCTCCAGGCCTAACCCTAACCTGGTGATAGCCACTCTTTAAGTCTATCTTGGAGAAAATCGTTGATCCGGCTATCATGTCTAACATATCATCCAGTCTTGGAATTGGAAACCTATATTTAACAGTAATCTTGTTGATGGCACGGCTGTCTACACACATCCTCCAGGTGACATCCTTCTTAAGGGTTAACAAGGCAGGGACTGCACATGGGCTAAAACTTTCTCTAACAAACCCCTTTCTAAGAAGTTCACTAACTTGCCTTTGTAACTCCTGATGTTCAGTTGGATTCATCCTATAATGAGGCAAATTAGGTAAAGTCGTGCCAGGGACTAAATCTATGGCATGCTGTATGTCCCTTAAAGGTGGAAGACTATCGGGTAGGTCCATGGGAAACACGTCTTCAAATTCTTTCAATAATTGGACCACCTCTTGAGGGTGTTCTACAGGGGTGTGGTCCTTAGTTTCCTTAGCAGCTACCATCCAAATAGGTGCTCTCTCATTAATGTCTTTTTCTAATTCTCTTGCACCTATCAAATTTAATCCAGTCCTTTTTTCTTTCAGGCTGCTAGCTCCTCTTTTGGTGTTGTCCTTAGGCTGGGTTGGATGAATGACAATTTTCTTGCCATTGAAATTGAAAGCACAGGAATTTGATCGACCAAAAATTGTCACATCATGGTCAAACAGCCATGACCTACCTAGGATGATGCTACTTACTCCCATAGGGAGCACATCACACCAGATTCGTTCCTGATAGGACTGAAGTTGGATTCGGACCTGACATCTCTACTTTATTGGGATAGAAGTGGAATCGATCCAGGATACCTTATATGGATTGGGATGTGGTTCAGTGGGTAATCCTAGACTCTTGGCTGCACTAGTGGAAATGGCATTGACACAGCTTCTACTATCGATCATGATCTTACAGACCTTTTCTCCTATTTTGACAAATGTGTGCAGGATGCTAGTCCTACGCCAGTCTTCCTGCTCCTTGGTCTGTGTCATGATACATCTCACAACTCCTAACACATCTGATGAATCTACATTTTCTTCATCTCCTTTATACTCATCAGTCAAGCAATCCCTGCTTCATAAACCTCCTCTTCATCATTCTCCAGGGGTTCTGATTCACCTTCTTCAGCCTCCCATATATGTAAAGCTTTAGAAGGACATTGGCTCACGAAATGACCTGGTTTACGACACTTATAGTAGACTCGCTCCCTCTCACCTCAAACTTCAGGGCTCTTTCCTTTGTCTTCTCTAGGAATTGGGGGAATGGCAGGGTTGGGCCTAGGGGTTGGATTCGAGCTGGATCTTGGTCTATTGGTTGTACCAGGGACTGAACTAGGTCGACTAATAGGAGGATTAAACCTAATGGGCTCGGTCGCCTAAATGTAGCTCTCCTTTGAAACCTCTCATAGTCCATGGCAACTTGGTATGCCTGATCTAAATCATGGACTTCTCTCAAAAACAGTTCCCCTTTTATATCTTCATTTAATCATGATCTAAACCTCGACAATGTGGCTGACTCAGACTCAACTATGTTGCATCGCATTACAAACTCATCAAATTTAGCAATGTATTCAGAAACGGTCTTATTTCCTTGTGTCAATCGCTGCCACTGATCTAACAACCTTTGCTGATAAGACATAGGCAAATATTTCTCTCTAAGCTTTCTCTTCATGTCTCTCCAGGTCGCTATAAGTAAGTCTCCCCTCTGCCTAGCTATGCATTCGACATTTCTCCAATACAACCTAGCCTGACAGACTAGTCTGATTTTGGCAAACTTGAATCTTCTCTCTTCAGACATATCATACCAGTCAAAATATTGTTCCATGTCAGCCTCCCAGTCTATGTACACCTTAAGATCTAGGCTCCCTCAAAGGTTGGTGCATCTAGACGGATATTCCTTAAGGCCCGATCATCCTGATCAAAAGTATCATGGCGAGGTCTTCTAGGATATGGCTCTGGAGTGTGATCAGCATAATCCTGATGTGGCCTTCTATGAATTGGATCAGGTGTATGTTCCTATCGTTGGGCTCTAGGGCGAACTGAAGGTAATCTGGGTGAAGGTGGTTCAGTTGGGGTCAACCTAGATTCCTCTAGGTTTCCTATCCTTTCCTCGAATTGATCAAACCTAGAATCCAAACATTCAAGTCGCTCAATCATAGATCTCATAAGGGTTTCCATACTAGTGTCCATGGATGAACTTGGTTGGTCTTGTGAAGGGTGGTAAGGAGTTCCTGATCTAGTTGTCATGCAAACAATTTGACTCAAACTCAGGCTAAGGATTTCTAGACCTAGAGTACGAATTAGAGATCTATTTAAAAGGACCAACTAGCTAGTAGTAACTTACGTGACTTAGCCAGGTAGGTGGGAAGGGAAGTGGAGGTCCCTGTTCTGCCAACATTAGACACCAATCTGTGATTGGCCAGGTAGGCGGAAACCCACAAGCCCTAATACACCAATCCTAGACACCAAGCTCGTAAGCACACACCAATTAGTGGACACAATCAACTTGACCCTAATCCGAACCCGACTCGTTGGTGTCCCTAACCCACTAGGGTGATTAAGTTTAATTAGTTTTAATTAAGGATTGGGATCGAGATGATGGGTTGTGGTTTTGGGCTAAGGACAAGTGATGAACTCTTGCCCCCATGTCATATTGATGCCCTTAAGATGTTTTCAAATGAATGCAATTTTTTTTTTTTTTTTTGTTTATGAGTTGACTTAATTAATTGACTTGATTAGTTTTCAAACAATTTCAAATTCAAACTTAAATTTTAAAATTTAAATTTCAAACTCCAAGTTTCAGATTCTATAATGTCAGAATTTTAAAATTTTAAATTTTTAAATTTGAACTTCAAATTCAAAAATTTTCTGAGATTGGTTCTTGCTGGAATTTCTGTTCAGATTGAATCTCAGAGAGTATTTCGAATGCTAGAAATTCTAACAATCAAAATAAAATCTGAAAATTTTTGAGAAATAATATGAATTATGAGGATCCTAGTAAAAGAAAAATCAGAAAATTTTGATCTGTCTATAAAGAGAAACAATAAAAACAACAAACCATGTACAGCAGACTATTTCAGCAGGACAAAAGATTGAAGTAGGAATTTTAGTATTTTTGTGAATTTCTTCTGATGCTGAAACATTGTTTGGTTATAACTAACCTTATATGGAATCAAAAAAAAATTATGGCAATGCAAAATGTACTATTTTTCTTTTTTGAATTTTTTTTTTGATCACAGCCAGCAGATTCAGATTCACAGAAAAAAAGAAATTAAAGGAATTGCGATGCTTTACCAAACTCTAATCTAGAACTTCACGTCCGGCCCTGAGGCTCATTACTCCCATGGGTCATGACAGTGTACTGGAGTACACCCGCTCAGGAGGCATGAGTTTTTGATCTAGTTTGGATTTAATAGAAAACTATTCTACCCTAATGCAACCATGCTCTGATACCAAGATTGGTAGGGGATGCAAAGTGAAGATGAAACAATGCAACTCTAAAAGAGATTAGCGAAGATTAATTGGCAAGTTCTATCGACATATGAAGAGTTCAGCATAATTTATCAAAGATAAGTTAATGAAGCAAATTTGAATGATCATGCATAACCCTAATTACCGAGACTTCGAAATAATAAAAAAATAGGACAGAATTAAAACCACCAGTCATGCTAGTCAGATTAATGTCTCAGACCTAATTGATACTGACTTACCTGGCATTGATTTTCCAATAAGAATAAGATCACTCCTGAGGGGATCTTCCAGATGACCAGGCCATGCTACAGGTTGGAGACTCTTCTTGTTTTCTGGATTGGTGGCAAGAGATCCTTCCTCTTGAAGTCGAAATTCCAGAGAACCCTGCAACAAAGAAATCCCTAAGATGAAAGAACTTAACAAAACATGAAATGAAGAAAGGGAAGAGAGGTGGATGAAGCATTGATGGGTATCCTTCTTGGTGCCATGGTGGAGTGCTTGAGATGGAACAGGTTGGTCTCCTTGTGTTGATCCTCTTGATTCACCATTGCATGTTGAAGGCTCACTTGAGATTGGAGAGGAAGAAAGGAGTCCTTGGGCGTTGGAGATGGAAGAAGGGAGGAACTAGAGTGGGCGTGGAAGAGGAGAAAGACTAAACCACATAGACACAAAGACAATCACATAGAAAGAATAATCCAAGCCAAAAATTTTATTCATCCATTACCCTTACAATGGGGCATCCCAAAGTCTTTAATAGGAGCCTTACAAATCTTTAAAATTTGAAAATCCTAAAATGTGGAGGATTACAAGGAGAGTTAGAGGATTTGTAGGCCTTGATGCTTGATTTGTGGAAGAGGGTGGCCAACCATCATTTTGAATTCAAACTTTCTTCTTGGGTGCCCTCTTGGAGTTCCTTCAACCCATGACAAGTGGCACCAAAGTGGGGACCACTTGATGAGGTGGCTTCTAGCTGAGATGGCACTGAGGTGGCAATTGGTAACTGATGTGGCGCTGAGGTGGCATGTGGCACCACTTGGCTTTGGACTTGTCTTGATGCTTCAAAATCTGACTTTCAACTGGACTAAGGCTTCAAATTGGTCCCTACCCAGCATGGACTCGAAATTAATTGACTAAGACTTTGACTTCAACTGGACCAGACCCCATATGGACTCGAAATTAATTACAAGATTATTTGGACTCAAAATTGAAAGAGAAATTACAGGACTAATTACAGGACTAATCCAACCATAAGGACTCAGACTTGAATTGAATAGGTTGGAGTCTTTTCCTGATTCTGGTTCCCACACCAGAAAATCCTATGGGGATTTGGTGCGGCTGAAGTTACTGTTCGATGTTACCCTGAAGATCCAACCACTCACTTAGATATGCCGATTGGTCCATACTTAGCAAAATTTCAGAAAGGAAGACATTAGACAGTGTAAAAAGACAAGACATTAAGAAAGAAATCTTTCATTACTTCAAAAGGTTTGACCTTCGGAGGTTACAACAACTGTGGCCACTTCGGCCCCTTCAGCAACAGCAGCCACTCTGGCCCCCTCGGCCCTTTCGACTGCCTTCGCCTTGACTCTAGCTGGGGCGTCCGCTCCATCTACTTCCGCAACGACCTCCACCGGGGCATCGGTCGCTTGGGCAGTCTGGTCCATCCCACCCAAAGCTTCTGCTTCCGCCGGCTTCGGTAGCTGAAGGAACGCCAAATCGAGTTCTAGGAAGATGGCACTAACCTTTCCAGGAACTCGTCATACCCGTAGCTGAAGCCGACCATCCCGGCTTTGTTCATCTCCTCCGTTAAGTCCTCGGAGGCCATATACTCTGCAACGGCCTTCTCACTGACCGTCTTCAATAGATCTTGAGCTGTCATCAGCAAGCCCTTATATCTCTCTACCGATGCTTGATACCCCTTTGCACGGATTGAGATTGGTCAAACGACCCTCTTCGATGGCCAGTTGATGGGCCAGGGTCTTAATCTTCTTCTTCTTGTTCTTCAACCTTGCCTCATAATCCGCCTTCTGGGAAAGCAAGTCTTCTACCTGTTTCTTATGGGCCTCCAGTTCGGTCTACAGGGGGGACACCTCTGCCACTGCAGCCCTCAAGCCAAGCACCTCTTCCATGGAAGCTATCAGCGCCTCCCAGGCTGTGTCACTCGCTAGCTCGGCCGCTTCGCCCTCTGGGTTAACTGCTCTTTTATATAGAGCAGCTCACCCAGCCCCTCATCAAACAGGAGGTTATCCTTGACGAGCTGCCGACAAACACTCACGGCTAGAAAATTACCGGTCATAAATTCTAAGTGAAGGCAGGAAGAGTAAAACATACCCCCAGAAGATGGTGGAGAGAACTTCTGGCTGCCTCATTCACCGACTGCCATCGGTGTCGAGGGCAGCCCTCTGAAGTTGTTCCTTCACTTCCTCAGCAGCGCGCCATAGTAGGCACTCCTCCTCTTCCCATAGGGCACCGGCGGCCCTCTTGCCAACGGCCGACAGACCCTCCCCCGTAGGGGTTCTCTGGGTCGTCAGGTGGATCGTTGCAATCGCCTCCAATGGTGAGGACGTAGGGGCTGTTCCCGTCCCTGTCGACATCGAGCGCCTCTCTCTTGTTTGGGCACCCGGCTGTTCGACTGAAGAAGATCTCTCAGAAGTGATCAGCCTTCAGCATTCGATCAGGGGCATGTCATCCCTAGTGCGGGCACCAGACTCAGAAGAAGACTTCAGGCTCCATCTGGATCTCTGATTGACCTTGCCCGAAGAATTAGGGTTTTTTGGTTTTGTAATAAGGGTTGACTTGGTCAACTCAATTTTAGTCTTGAGTCTGTAATTTAAATTTTGTTGAGTCATGTTGACTCAGTACAAGTCCTAGTAGTGGCCTAGGTCTTCTCCAGGTTGGTGCCACCTTTTTCAAGTCAAGGTCCAGGGTGCCACATTTTTTTCCCAAGCTCAAGTAAGTGGGCGCCACACTCCCAGCCACACGCCAGATTCCAGGAGGCGCCACATCTCCATCCCAGTGTCTTGGTCCCCACACCCAAGGGAGCAAGAATTTTTCTTGAAGCCAAAATCAAGGAGGCACCCCATATATACCTTAAAAGGCCAAGCTAAAGGAGGAAAGAGGCATTTCTTGGGGAGCACTTCAAGGGGGCGCCCAATCCATGACTAAAAAGACCAAAGCAAAGTTGGGAAGAGCCATGACTTGGGGAGAAAGAAAAGGAGGTGTCCAAAAGAGTTGAGCCATGAAAGGAAGAAGCCAAAACTTGGGGAGCAAAACTAGGAGGCGCCCAAATACTTCCAAATAAAACCAAGCATGGAAGGAAAAAAAATTTTCTTGAAGAGCAAGGCTAGGAGGTGCCACCTACTCACCATTTGGAGCCGCCAATCAACACTTATGGAAGCTCTTGGCCGGCTATATGAGAAGGATTTGATTCTACAAGCCTAATTTGAAGATCCATCCTATTAGTCCCACATGGGAAGATGTGAAACCCTGACCTCTTGTAAAGGCCTATAAAATAAATCCCTCTTGTCTGTTTTAAAGACAACTAATGAATCATTCAAATTTTGTGTGAGCAACTTTATATTTCTCTCTTTCGCACTTGCATCCATGTGTTGAGCTCCGTGAGGGAGTAAATCTGGGTTCCCCAGGATCCTTGAGGAGGTGTGAGATCTCCAACCCCAAAACCCTAGGTTAGCCACTTCACTTCCAAACCCTAGCTGCCCATCATCCTCTTCATTCCACCAAACCCTAGCCTATCCCATCTCTCATGGCCCCTCTCTCCAAGTAGTGGCCGACCACCAGCATCCAGGTCTAGTTCGGCTGCTTCAAATATGGAGCAAATCCCAGAGGAAGCCAGATCAGCATCCAGGAGAATCAGGACTTCAGCAACATCAACTTTCAAGTTCTTCTATCTCGTAAATCCTTCCTTGAGTATCAGGTTCCATAAATTGTTCTTCTTCTTTCCCAGATCTTGAGTTCAGGAGAAGCCAACTCTGCCAAAGGACCAGTATTGGAGGGTCCATTGCGATGATATCTGAATCCGGGGATCCAACAATCTGTTCAAGAGTGTCCTTCCACTAAACTTTGTGAAGATCACTGCCTGGTCTGTAACCCTTCTCTTCTCTTACTTCTGTCCTGTTGAAAGTTCAGAGCGAAACCCTAGGACTGGGAGTTTCTCAACCCCCAGCGATCCTTTACTTCTGAACTACTCTGATAACCTAGTTTCTTTAAATTGTGATTTCAATTATTACATAGTTTCTTTCAATTTAGTTTAACTTTCCTTTGAGTCAAGGCCGACTTCTGAAAATTTAAAAAAAAAAAATAAAAAAAGAATTAGTCTTAATTTACTTTTGCATCGCATCATCTCTTTTGTTTTCCATCAATTTTGGTATCAGAGCCCTGTCTAGGGTTTCTGACTTGCTTGCATGTTTTGAGTGTCTCTCTTTTTTACTTTGTCTGCTCGAAGTAGACTCCCCAGGACGTCCGATCCTAGGAATGAAGCGAGGTGCAAACCTCCTCTTCCCATTCCACGGGGTGTTCCTAGGGCGTGTAGGGGATCCGCTGGGTTACAACTTCGTAGCAGGAATTATAAACGGGGGAAGCATTCTGTTTTTAGTCTGTAACTATCCTGTTTCAGGAATTGTTTCTCATTACAAGTATCTCCAAATAAAATAATTTTTGTTTCACTTGAACCAGTATAATTGAAAATATTTTACATAATTTTACTGTAATTTATTGGTTTCTGTGAAATTTTTGAGAGTTAAATTACAGAAACTCTGTCTCTGTGTTTTTGCAATTCAATTTTTTTTTTTTTGAGTGATCATCTCCTAATTCATCTTAAGGGCAATTGAGCATCTAAGACAAGGGGAGGAGTTGATAACCTCTCCTTAGCCCAAAACCACTACCCATTCATTCGATCCTAAGCCTAATTTTAAAATTTATTAGACTTAATTTGCCCTAGTGGGCTAGGGACACCAACAAGTCGGGTCTAGGCTAATGTTGAGTCAGTTTTTCTAGTTACTCTGTGTGTGCTTTGTACTCAGTGTCTAGAACGGTGGTTCAGGGATTCTATCCCGAAGGGCTTGTGTGCTGGTCCGCCTACCTGGCCAATCTCTGATTGGTGTCTAGGATTGGCATTTAGGGACCTAACACTCCCCTTACACCTTCCTGGCTAAGCCTCGAGTTACTACAGGCTAGCTTGCCACTCTGATTGGGCATCTAGTTTGGGCTCTAGGTCTAGTTAGCCCGTAGTCTTTCAGTCGAGTCTCATTTGGTGTGCTTGCTTCATCATCATGTCCAACCGAAACGGAGTACCCTACCAACCTGGTCAAACCCAACCTGATTTAGAGGCCATGATTAGAACTCTTACCGAAAGTATGACCAAATTGAGTCAGGATATGAATGAGGGTTTTGCCCAGTTTAGAGACCAAGCCCAGGGACTTGAGGGGCCTAGGCACCGAAATTGGACCCCTTACTCAGAATTTGGTAGACCCCAACCTCACCCACACCCAAAGCCTAGGAGACCTTTATACAGGGATCCTGAACCTAATCATTGGAGGTTTGATCTAAGAGCCTATGACATGATCTTGACCCTGAGTCTAGCCCTAGGAGCCTATACCCATACTTGGTTGACTCAGAGAAGGGACCCGTTAGGAACACCGAACCTTATGCACCCACTTTTGATGGAAGACAAGAGACATATATTAAGTGGGAAGAACAAATGGATCAGTATTTTGAGTGCACTAACATGTCAGAATTAGGACAAGTTAGGTTGGCCAAAACCAAGTTCACCAAACATGCTAGGTCGCATTGGTATGCTATTGAGCATGAGTGTTACCAAAGAAAAGAGGAAATATATACTTGGAGAGATATGAGAAGTAAGTTGAGAGATAGGTACCTAGGTAGATCCTATGAGAAAAGACTTTTAGACCAATGGTACCAATTGCGACAAGGTAATAGGCCTGTGTCTAAATATATCGACGACTTCCAGTGGTATGATATGAAATGCAATACCATTGAGACCGAAGCTCAGATCACATCGAGGTTTATGGTTGGGTTACACCCAGACATTTATACGAAGCTATGCCTTGAAAAGACCAATAAGTTAGACCGAGCATACCAAGAAGCCAAGACTATGAGTGGTCTTTAAGATATAACCAATCAAGTACTTTGGACTTAAAGCCAACCTCTACCAACTTGAGTCAAGTTTCGATTGATCCGACACCCGTAGTGAACCAGACTTTTGTTTGTCAATTCCCTCTTGTGTCACCTCTTGACCAGAAGGATACCAATTAGGAAGAAGGGATAGGTATGACAAGCCTAGAATCAGTTGACCCGATTGCCACTGACCCGAAACCCATTGAAGATGGCATCGAGGAAGTATATGATGCTGGCTTGAGTCTAGTTGATGAATATGAGGGGGAAGAACTTGAAGAATGTGACATCGATACTATTGGTTCCTTACCTGAGGAGACCTTGGAGAGCAACCAAGTGGTAGGACATAGTTCAGAAATTCAAGAGATTTGTGAGAACCAGGTTCCTTTAGTCAAATACCCCCAGGAAGAACTCATAGTGTTAGCCCGAGCTATCAGTTCGTACCCTCTAATGACAGTCATTCCCTAAGTACCAATTGAACATCTTTGCATTGAACTGTTTAAGTTTGCCCACCCTATGGTAGATCCTCTCCTTAGGATGACTGAATCAAGCCTCTTACATTTGGCCTTGTCCCATGCCCAGCCACTAAGGTCTCTCCCATAATCTCAGTTGAACATCCCTGTCTTGAGTGGATTGATTCACCCAGTCTGTAGAAGTCCTCCTTATGGCCCCAGACCCCTTCCTTCGCATGACTGACCTACCCTTCTATAGAGTATACCTTTCCGCACCCATAGGTCAAATTTCAAGTCTTGAGGTCATCATCCATAGGCCCTTCCATGAATCATTCTCTAATCCATTTTTTGAGAAAGTGGATCATTATTTGCTTAGAGAACAAACCTTAACTGTTGCAATCACATGTCCTAGGCTACTCCCCGAACCATCTTTTGATCCATTCCTGGGAGTAGCAAACTTTTCCTTTCGTAAGGATGACCAGTTGACACTCATAGATCACCATTCAATCCTTCAGGTCACCACCTTTAGTCAGCAGGTAATTCGATACTCCACCTCATATTTCCTCCCTTTCTCTAGGACTTCCAATGCTTCTTACACCATCCAAGTATACTTTGTCGAAGTCTTTAGAGTGAACCATGTGTCAGAATCTATTAGGTTTGCCACCTACTTCTGGAAGACCTTATGGCACCTACTAGGCACCCATGATAAGTTTTCATGCTCTGCATGCCATCCTCCGACCCAAGGTCAAACCTAGAGAGCCGTAGTTTGTTAGGTTTAGACCTAGGGTTCCTTTGGAATAAAGTCCATTCTTTAGGAATTCGTCGTCAGTCTAGTTTAGTTTTTCTTGACCCTTTACTAGGCTTTGGCTCAGATTTTGTTTGATTGAGAGCACCAGGAATTGGGGTTTGTATTTTGTCTAGGGCTGAAATTGCATTCAATGACTCGGTCAATAGGTCTACAGGTAAGAGTCCATTTGAAATTGTGCATGGTTACAAACCTCACACACCTCTTGACCTAGCTCCTTTACCAGTCCACACACGAGTCTCCGAGTCTGCTGATTTTTGCACAGCATATAAAAGTCTTGCATAAAGAAATTCATGCCAAAATAAATTTAATTAATGAAACTTATAAGAAGTTGGCTGATTCTCAAAGGCGAGTCAAAACTTTTGTTGAGGGAGACTATGTAATGATTAGGTTAAGGCCTGAACGGTTTCCTCCTGGAACCGTTAGAAAGTTACATGCAAGAGGAGCTGGACCATTTAGAGTGGTGAAGAGAGTAGGGTCCAATGCCTATGTGCTCGAGTTGCCTTCAGAACTAGGCATTAGCTCCACTTTCAACATTACAGACCTAGTAGAGTATAGAGAGCCAGCTGTGATTCCCAGTGAGCCTTTTTGAGCCTAATCCTGCTCTTGAGAGTGTACCCAACCCTGTGTGTCCACCAACAAACTGGCCTGTGAGGAAAGAGCAGATTGAAAAGATCTTGGATGATCAGGTTATCTCTACTTGTAATCGAGGATACCAAAGATACCTGGTCCGCTGGCAAGGAAGGCCAGATTCTGATAACTCTTGGATCTCCCTGAGAAGAATTACAAGAATTGGACCCAGACCTCTTGGAGAGATACCAGAGCCAGCTTGATCTATACTCGACAGGGTCGAGTTCCTCCCACCCCGGGAGAATTGGTACGGGCACCAGACTCAGAAGAAGACTTCAGGGCTCCATCTGGATCGCTGATTGACCTTGCCCGAAGAATTAGGGTTTTCTGGTTTTGTAATAAGGGTTGACTTGGTCAACTCAATTTTAGTCTTGAGTCATAATTTAAATTTTGTTGAGTCATGTTGACTCAGTACAAGTCCTAGTAGTGGCCTAGGTCTTCTCCAGGTTGGTGCCACCTTTTTCAAGTCAAGGTCTAGGGTGCCACATTTTTCTCCCAAGCTCAAGTAAGTGGGCGCCACACTCCCAGCCACACGCCAGAGTCCAGGAGGAGCCACATCTCCATCCCAGTGTCTTGGTCTCCACACCCAAGGGAGCAAGAATTTTTCTTGAAGCCAAAATCAAGGAGGCCCCATATATACCTTAAAAGGCCAAGCTAAAGGAGGAAAGAGGCGTTTCTTGGGGAGCACTTCAAGGGGGCGCCCAATCCATGCCTAAAAAGACCAAAGCAAAGTTGGGAAGAGCCATGACTTGGGGAGAAAGAAAAGGAGGTGTCAAAAAGAGTTGAGCCATGAAAGGAAGAAGCCAAAACTTGGGGAGCAAAACTAGGAGGCGCCCAAATACTTCCAAATAAAACCAAGCATGGAAGGAAAAAAATTTTTCTTGAAGAGCAAGGCTAGGAGGCGCCACCTACTTACCATTTGGAGCCGCCAATCAACACTTATGGAAGCTCTTGGCCGGTCATATGAGAAGGATTTGATTCTACAAGCCTAATTTGAAGATCCATCCTATTAGTCCCACATGGGAAGATGTAAAACCCTGACCTCTTGTAAAGGCCTATAAAATAAATCCCTCTTGTAAGTTTTAAAGACAACTGATGAATGAATTCAAATTTTGTGTGAGCAACTTTATATTTCTCTCTTTCGCACTTGCATCCAGGTGTTGAGCTCCTTGAGGGAGTAAATCTGGGTTCCCCAGGAACCTTGAGGAGGTGTGAGATCTCCAACCCCAAAACCCTAGGTTAGCCACTTCACTTCCAAACCCTAGCCGCCCATCATCCTCTTCATTCCACCAAACCCTAGCCTATCCCATCTCTCACGGCCCCTCTCTCCAAGTAGTGGCCGACCACCAGCATCCAGGTCCAGTTCGGCTGCTTCGAATACGGAGCAAATCCCAGAGGAAGCCAGATCAACATCCAGGAGAATCAGGACTTCAGCAACATCAACTTTCAAGTTCTTCTATCTGGTAAATCCTTCTTGAGTATCTGGTTCCATAAATTGTTCTTCTTCTTTCCCAGATCTTGAGTTTAGGAGAAGCCAACTCTGCCAAAGGACCAGTATTGGAGGATCCATTGCGAAGATATCTGAATCCGGGGATCCAACAATCTGTTCAAGAGAGTCTTTCCACTAAACTTTGTGAAGATCACTGCCTGGTCTATAACCCTTCTCTTCTCTTTCCTTCTGTCCTGTTGAAAGTTCAGAGCGAAACCCTAGGTCTGGGAGTTTCTCAACTCCCAGCGATCCTTTACTTCTGAACTACTCTGATAACCTAGTTTCTTTAAATTGTGCTTTCAATTATTTCATAGTTTCTTTCAATTTAGTTTAACTTTCCTTTGAGTCAAAGCCAACTTCTGAAAATATTAAAAAAAAAAAACAACAAAAAAAGAATTAGTCTTAATTTACTTCCGCATCGCATCATTTCTTTCGTTTTGCATCAATCCCCTGACTTTATCGACACCACCACGGTGGACGGTTCCGCCGTCCGCCGCTTCTTCGACCTTTCAAGTGCCTGTTCAGCCGCTCGCTTCTTCGGCTCTTGCGGTGTCGGCTCCGCGATGCAAACGGCTCTCCGTTGTGCGAATCATGCTGAGAGGACTGCCCAATCTGGCTTCATCTTTTCGCCTATCAACAACCAAAGTCAGAGTTAATGGCAGTCGTCAAACCGACCGAAAATACAAAAGAGTAGCTGATCTCTTTCTACATGGCTCTCGTCCTACCTAGCCTCGGCTGCCGGCTGAGTCTGGCCTGGTGAAGGCTTTCCTCAAGAAGCATAAAGCGACGAACTTTGGATCCTCCCCCTCCAACTTACAAAAGTCAGCCTCGACGGCCCTCGAGACTTTCCTTCCATTCAGAGCGTTCGGCCTCGGCTCCATCCATGCCGCCTCAAAGCCCCATGGCTAAAGGCTATCTACAAAGAAATATCGGGACTTCCATCCATGAATTATGGATGGAAGTCCCCCTAGAATCTTCCAGCCAGGGTGTGGACTGAACATCCACCACTCCTGGCTTCGAAAGTCCTGTTTCAGTAGAAAGAAGTTCGAGAATAGGGATACCCTAGGCTCTATGTCGGCCTCCCGGCAAAGGAACACGAAGCCGCACAGGACCCTAATGCTGTTCGGCGTCTACTGGGAAGGTGTGATCCTATAAGTATTGAAGACCTAGACAAAAAAGCTATGAATCGAGAAACGAAGACTGGCTTTCAGGTGGTCTTCGTACATGGGGAGGGCTCCTAGTTCAGATGTCCGTTCACCTACCCTCACAGCTGGGGATGGTCAGGTGAAAGGTGGAAGGGATGTTATATATGATTCTAAGGTTCTCGACCCTCTCTCGGGTCATGGCCGACGGGATGTCAAAGGGACCAGGTTCCCTATGACCACGAGCCACAGCCATCCTAAAATTGGTTGCAGAGAAGGAAGGAGGTGGGGGAAGATGAAGACGGGACTAACTTGATTCTTTTGGTCCCTAAAGGAGCCTAAAAGTAGTGCAGGGAGGGAGGAGGCGACTTTCTCTTCCGCACAAATGCAGTAATAGGTTCCTTCTAGGCGCTGCCCTCCTCCTTTTATAGGCATCCGGGAGCCGCATCCCAACGCATCCCCAACGTGATGAGATCCGATGGCCACTGCTTCGGTTCTCGAGTTGGACAGGAATCTGAGGGGATGCATTGGATCCCATCCGACCGCGATCTGCGTGACAGTCGAAGCAACGGTGGATGGGCCGCTCCGGCAAGTGCACCAACCACCCTGATGGTGCCATGTGTCCCACGTCGCATCAAGAATCCAAACGGGTAGCTGCCACGTGCCGTACCGGCCATAACTACTCCCATAATCCTCACCAACCTGGCACTGACACCTATCTCGGGGCAAAAATTGGAGCAGGAGGCGGCCGAACGCTGCACGCCGAATCGATTTCGCCATAATTTGAAAGGCTGGCACATTTACTGCCATTTAATGCCCTCGCCCTACGAGCCTATGGACTCGCTCGAAGCACAAGGGCAAGGGGGACAACTGTTGTACCATGATGGCTCACCCTCAGCCAGAACAGGCCCAATCCTGCGGTTCGACCCGGCCGCCCTTCTCAAGGCTCCAACTAAGGAGGTCCGACCCACCGGGGCTGAGGTCCGAACGACCCTCTCCTGCTAGGGTCCGGCCCACCACTCTCCATCAGAGGTCCGACCCACCAGAGCTGAGGTCTGAACGACCATCTCCTACTGGGGTCCGACCCACCGCTCTCCGTCAGAGGTCCGACCAACCGAAGTTGAGGTCCGAAAGATCCTCTCCTGCTAGGGTCCGGCCCACCGCTCTCAATCAGAGGTCCGACCCACCGAAGCTTTGGTCCAAATGACCCTCTCCTGTTGGGGTCCAGCCCACCGCTCTCCTTCGGAGGCTTGGCATTTGGTCTGACCGACCGACTATCTCAAGGTCGACGTCTGACGGGTGAGTCATAGCATCCAGGGTATTCTAGAAGTACCTTTCTATTACTGCGGCATCTTGCTATCCCAACAGCCCTGCTCCACTACTTCCACGATGCCGTCGTATCTGTGCACCACGTGGCCACTCTCTTGATTCTCCTAGGGGCAGATCGGTCTTTCTAAGCCTTTCTCCTAATGGATTTTGGACTGTTTCGCGCCTATATAAGGTACCTTGGGGACCCCGTTCGAAGGTAGAACAACTCTTCTCTCTTCAAAGAATGTTCATTCCTTGATTCCTCCATTTTGTTGCCTTCAATCTCCTGTTAACTTAAGTATCGGAGGGTCTCCCGCTGGAACACCACCGGCACCCTTGGGGACTTTATTGCAGGTTCACCCGGGAGAGGAGCTCTCCAGCCCATTCAGCCATCCCGTTTCTTAGTCCAGGAGTTGAAGCAGCAACAGGGTCTTTTATGGTTAGATTCCAGATTGGGTCAGGGTGTGGGGCTCTGCTATAGTTGGGAGGTTGATGCGGGATGACTCTAAGATTGACATGAATGCAGGAAAATAGTAACTAATTTTTTTTGTAATTTTTTTTTAGAATTTTAATTTGTAGGCTAAAGTCCCAAAAACAAGTAAAGATTTGTAGGCAAACTAGTACTGACAAGATCTAACATACCCGCATATCAATTCATGCAAAATAATAAGAAGAGGATTTGAGGATTGAGAAACACCCAATTAGGATAGCGTACCTTCAATAAATCAAAAATCGGTTGGGGGAAGGAGTGTACCAAACAACGATTGAAGATCCTATCGAAGATGGGGTCATACAGCACTATAGATCATTGCCTCGAAGATAAGTTAGCTGTTCCTTGGATCAATTAGCTATCATGGTCGATCCAGGAGGCAAAGAGGGCCTCTTCTTTAGAGGTGAAAACCTCGAGGATCCTGCAAATGTCATAGGTCAGTAAGAAAACAAGTAAGAAAAAGAATAGGGATTAGGGTTGAAGGAAGATGGAAGAAGATGGAATTAGGATTTGTTGATGTTGGCGTCCCAGAGGTGGAAGAAGACTCTTTGCTGGGGATGGCTAGGGCTTCCTTCCTTGGGTGTGTTAGGGCTTAATTAGTGAAGGCTTTGGTCGGCTAGGGCTTAGAGGGATTAGGGCTCACAAGGAACACTCGCACTCACTTCAAAGAAGAACACACAAGAACACAAGCTAACACAAAATTTCTCTAGAGTTTTATTTCATGAATAAGAGTTGATTACAAGAGAGGGATGGGTGGGGTATTTATAGATGTTCCCTTGCCCTTTTATAGTTAGGATAGGAATACAAAATTTGATAGGGAGAAGGATTACAAAGTTGCATAAAACTAGGAGTAAACAGTTTGAATAGAAATAAAACATAATCTTTTAGTTAGAAGTGGACTCCTCTCCTTCTTGGACTTGGTCAAAGTGCTCTCCTTGGGCTTGGATGCCAAAGTGGATTGGGGCATGGACTTTTGGGTAGCAAGGGGTGGCCTCCCGTGGGCTTGGGTGTGGCCTTCAATTGGCTTGGGCGCAAGACATCTTAGGTGGGCTGAAAAACCTTGGCCACCTTGGGCTTCTGGGCTGGGGCACCGAGAAGAGGAATATTCCTGTGGTGGTTCCTGGAATCTTCATGGGCTTCTACTTTGACCTGGGAGGGCTGGGTGAAGACTTTGGCAAGTGCTCCTCCTCTTGTATAAAATAGGACTTGTCTTGGGGTGGCTCCTGGAATCTTCATGTGGTGAGGCTTCATGGGCCTCTACTTTGACCTGGAAGGGCCGGGTGAAGACTTTGGCTGGTGCTCCTCCTCTTGTATAAAACTAGACTTGTACTGGCATCCTACAGGACTCAATTGGATTGGTTGAGACAACTCAACTTATTACAGGACTCAATTCAACTCAACTAGACTAGCCTAACTTTATTACAAAACTTGACACATTATTTAGGGATCAAAACCCTAATCAGTAAACCAGATAGGGCCCAGTAATCTGTGATGGATCATGGTGCACCCACCAATTCTCCCGAGGTGGGAGGAACTTAACCCTGTCGAGTAAGGGTCAATGCGACTCTCATATTACTCAAGAAGGTCTGGGTTGAGGTGTTGTAGATCCTCTCGGGTGATCAATGAGTCCTCGAATTCTAGCCGACCTTGCCATCGGACCAAATATCATTGATAGCCTTTGTTCCAGGTACTGATGGCTTGATCGTCCATGATGCGCTCAGTCCTTTTCTCACTAATAGGCTAGTTTGTAGGTGGACACTCTGGGGTGGGTTCACTCTCAAAGGAAGGGATAGGTCCAAAGGGCTCTCTAGGTATTGTTGCTGGCTTCTGGTACTCTAGAAGGTCTGAAATATTGAAGGTGGAACTAACACCTAATTCGGGTGGCAAATCGAGCACATAGGCATTGGATCCAACTCTCTTTATTATTTTGAATGGTTCAGCTCTGCGAGCATATAATTTCTTTATGATCTCTAGAGGGAACCGCTTAGGCCTAAGCCTGATCATTACATAATCTCCTACAAAAATTCTTTAGCTCATTTTCAGGAATTAGCCATGTTTTTATAGATTTCATTACTTATGTTCATCTTTTGATTAATTTCCTTATGCAACTCCCTAACATGCTGTGCAAAAGACTCAACAGACTCAGAAACTCATGCATGCAAGGGCAAGGGGATCAAATCAAGAGTTTCATTTGGTCTGTATCCGTGAACAACCTCAAATGGACTTTTTCCTATGGACCTATTAACAGAACTCTTGTAACCAAATTCAGCTGGGGTAAAAGAAATGATGGGGATCCAGGGTAGGTCCAAGTTGTTTTTCTATTTTTTCTTATTTTCTCAATTTTTTTTTATTTTTCCTATTCTCGCTATTCCACCTATTCCTTCTATTCCACATTTATCCCAATCTTATTCCTGATTTATTCCTACACTATTCCATCTTCTCCAGTGATTTTTTTTAAACTCCCAAACCCTAGCCGCCCCCCCCTTCGGCACCAGATCCGGGCGCTTGGCACCAGATCCAGGCCGCCCGACCCCCGGCCGCCCCCTCCGGACCGCCATCGACGCTTGCCGGCCCCCGCCCTTGCTAGGAAGCCGCCGCCACCGCCCAACACCGTGGGAAGACAAACGGTCGTGGGAAGACCAACTGTCACACACATCCCACGGCCACCGCCGCCGCCACCGCCGCTGCTTGCCACCGCCGGCCTGCCACCGGTCGCCTGCCCGCCGCCCGCCGGCTCACGCCCGAGCGCCGGAGGGCCCCCGCCATTGCCTTTGGGCCCCACGACTGTGGGAAGCCCAAACAGCATGGCCGTGCATGCCATGCCGCCCCTGCGTCACCTTCCGTCGTTGCAGGCTGCCGCCGTCTCCCGCCTATCCGTCGGCCACCGTCCTACTGTCCCCGGCCTCCCTCGCCATTCACCGGCCATGCCGGCACCCAGGTGGTCTCCCACTACCGCGAGAGACCAAACGGCACGTTTGGTGTGCCGTGCCATTCCCTGTGCCGCCTCGCCTGGGGCCCGTTGCCAGCCGGCCCCGTCCGCAGCCTGTTTCCTGGTCGCCGACCGTGTGCTCCGTCGGGAGATCGATCCTCCGCATGACCATGAGTTGGTGTTTGCACGGATTTCAGAGTAGTCCCATTTTCAAAGCATCACGCTTTCTGGAGCTGATCATCAAGACGACATGCTTCTTAGAGCAGATCAGCACTACTTTTGATGCAACACAAATTTTGATGTAATTTATTTTCCTTTTTTAGTTTTCTTAGAGGCTAAGAAGTTGAGGGTTTTGGTTTTTCTATATAAAAGCCCCCTCTCCTGTAATAATCAAATGAGTTGATATAGATTTTTGGTTCTCCATTGGTTCCGGTTCTGGTTCTGGGCTGAGGCCCATTTGCCTTCATTCCCTATTATGAGGATAATGGGTACGTTGGGGGGTATGAGAGTCCTACTTTATGGATGATGGGTTCGAGCACCCTAGTTATCCCCTATCTCATCTTCCTTATCCCCTCGTGTCCTTTGAGAGTCATTCTAGCGCATCTATGTGAGAGCCCAACTATGTGGATGATGGGTTCGATGAGAGCTCAGGGTAGCTGGTGCTTTGATCCATCGAGAGGGTAGCTATATGCTTTGATATCTCGGGAGGTTAGCTTTATGCTTTGACCCCTGACTATCTGTGTGCGTCTCCCAGTTAGAGTGAGTCCCAGAGCCATGAGTTCCAGTTCCCAGTCTCCCATCTCCATCCTTCCTTCGCCACCTCCACCAAGAAAATTGAAAACCAAAAGAGATCAGCTGCTTTAAGGTTTTAGTTTCAATGTCACCCTAGTGCTGGGAGGCTTCTTAGCCCTCCCACGGTCCTAGTTTGTTAGGTGCCTTTCCCTTTTCCAAATAACCCAGGTTTCATCGATTTTTGTGCAGCATCAATTTTGATATTAGAGCGAGTTATGGATTAGGGTGTACTCCATTTTTTTAACTCAACGGAGTCGAGTTCTTTGCGGTCGAGTAGAATGATGGGGATCCAGGCAGGTCCAGGTTCTTTTTATATTTTTTCTTATTTTCTCAAATTTTCTTTTATTTTTCCTATTTCGCTATTCCACTTATTCCTGCTATTCCACCTTTATCCCAATCTTATTACCGATTTATTCCTACACTATTCCATCTTCTCCCATGATTTTTTTTAAACTCCTAAACCCTAGCCACCACCCACCTCTAGCCCTAGATCCGGGCCGCCCGACTCCCGGCCGCCCCCGCCGGACCGCCGTCGATGCTCGCCGACCCCGGCCTCGCCGAGAAGCCACCGCCCAACACTATAGGAAGACGAACGGCCGTGGGAAGACCAACTGTCGCCCATGTCCCACGGCTGTCACCGTTGCCCATGTCCCACGGCTGTCGCTGTCGCCAGCCACCGGCCGCCTGCTCGCCACCCGCAGGATCACGCCCGACCGCCGGAGGTCCCCGCAAGCGCCTTTAGGCCCCATGACCGTGGGAAGCCCAAACGGCATGGCCGTGCATGCATGCCACCCTTGCGCCGCTGCCCGCCATTGCCGCCGTAGCCCGCCTGTCCGCTGGCCACCGTCGCGCCATCCCTGGCCTCCACCGCCGTTCACCGGCCACGCCGGCACCCAGGAGGTCTCCCACGGCCGTGGGAGACCAAACGACATGCTGGGCATGCCATGCCATTCCCTGTGCCACCTCGCCTGCGGCCCTCCGCCAGTCGTCCGCCGCTCGCCGTCCACCGGCCCCGTCCACCACCAGCTTCCCGATCGCCGGCCGTGTGCTCCGTCGAGAGATCGATCCTCCACACGGCCATGTGTTGGTATTTGCATGGATTTCAGAGCAGTCCCATTTTCAGAGCAGCATGCTTTTTGGAGCAGATCATCAAGCTGACACTCTTCTCAAAGTAGATCAGCACCACTTTTGATGCAACACGAATTTTGATGTAATTTATTTTCCTTTTTTAGTTTTCTTAGAGGCGAAGAAACTGAGGGTTTTGGTTTTTCTCTATAAAGGCCCCCTCTCCTCCTGTAATAATCAGATGAGTTGATATAGATTTTTGAGTCTCCATTGGTTCCGGTTATGGTTCTAGGCCGAGGCCTGTTTGCCTTCATTCCCTACTGTATGGATAATGGATTCGTTGGGGGGTGTGAGAGTCCTACTTTGTGGATGATGGGTTCAAGCACCCTAGTTATCCCCTATCTCATCTTCTTTATCCCCTCGTGTCCTTTGAGAGTCATTCTCGCGCATCTATGTGAGAGCCCTACTATGTGGATGATGGGTTCGATGAGAGCTCAGGATAGCTGGTGCTTTGATCCCTCGGGAGGGTAGCTATGTGCTTTGATCCCTCGGGAGGGTAGCTTTACGCTTTGACCCCTGACTTTCTATGTGCGTCTCCCTGTTAAAGTGAGTCCCAGAGCCATGAGTTCTAGTTCCCAATCTCCCATCTCCATCCTTCCTTCGCCACCTCTACCAAGAAAATTGAAAACCAAAAGAGTTCAGTTGTTTTAGGGTTTTAGTTTCAGTGTCACCCTAGTCCGGGAGGCTTCTTAGCCCTCCCACGGTCCTAGTTTGTTAGGTGTCTTTCCCTTTTCCAAATAACCCAGGTTTCATCAATTTTCGTCCCGCATCAGAAAGTCCCAATTCTCAGTATTTTCACCTATGAGGCATCTAAGTAGATTTCTTATGCTTCGGTTCACTACCTCGATTTGGCCATCAGTCTATGGGTGGTAGGCGGTGGAGAATTTGAGTTTGGTTCCCAATAAGTGCCAAAGGGTCTTCCATAAGTAACTGGTGAAACGAACATCCCTATTTGACACTATAGTCTTAGGAAGGTCATGTAACCTAACCACATGATCTAGAAAAGTTGGGTGACTCTGGATGCATCAAAAGTTTGAGAGCACGGTATAAAATGGGCCATTTTGAGAAACCTATCGACCACTACACTTATGGAGTCATGTTTCCTAAGGGTCTTAGGTTGGCCTAACACAAAGTCCATGATAAGATGCTACCATAGACGATCTGGTACAAACAAAGGGGTATATAAACCAGTGTTTTGCTTATGCTATTTTGCAATAGCACAAGTTCGACATCTGGATACTATGTTAGCAACATCCCATTTTAAACTAGGCCAAAAGAACTGGTCCTCTATAGTTAAGATAGTCTTGTTTCTACCAAAGTGACCAGCAAGGCCTCTTGCATGGGTTTCTAAGACTAAGAATTCTCTAAGTGAAGTCCTGGGAATACAGAGTCTATTGTTTTTAAATAGATAACCATCTTGAAGAGTGTATTCACCATGGGTACTAGATGGTCCTTGGGCAAGGGATTGGAAAATTTCACTAAAGTCAGGACATGTCTCATATTCTCTTTTCAATCGATCGAACCCAATGACTTTAGTGCTAATAGTGTTTAACAGCAAGGCACGTCGACTAAGGGCATCTACTACCTTGTTTTCAGTTCCAGCCTTATGTTTCAATACAAAGGTATAGGCTTGTATAAACTCTACCCACATGGCATGACTAGGATTTAACTTTTTCTGGGAGTTTAGGAATTGGAGTGCTTCAGGGTCAGAATAAAGGACAAACTCCTGGGATAGTAAATAATGTCTCCAATATCTAAGGACTTGTACTATCGCATAAAATTCCTTATCATAGGTTGAGTATTTAAGCTTAGCCTCATTAAGTTTTTCATTAAAGAAGGCTACTAGGTGAATTTCTTGGCTCAGAACTCCTCCTATGCCTACTCCCGATGCATCACAAGCTACCTCAAAGACTTTGGAAAAATCAGATAACCTCAAGATTGGTGCTTATGTCATGTTATTCTTGATTTCTAGGAAGGCCCTATCAGTTGCTTTAGTCCATTCAAAATTGCCCTTCCTAATACAATTAGTTATGGGTGCCACTATGGTGCTAAATCCCCTGATAAATCTCCTATAGAAGTGGCTAGACCATGGAAACTACGTACCTCATGGATACTAGTGGGTACTAGCCTCTCTACTATAGATTTAACCTTTTCAGGATCAGCTGACACTCCGTCAGGGGTCACTACAAATCCTAGGAAGACAACTCTATGGGTCATGAAATCAAACTTCTTTAAATTAGCATAGAGATTCTCCTTCCTAAAGGTTTGGCAAATCTGTCTTAAATGATCCAAGTGGTCTTCCTTAGTCCTACTGTAGATTAGGATGTCATCAAAATAAACCACTACAAATTTTTCTATGAACATACTTAGGACTCAGGTCATAATTCTCATAAACATGCTAGGGGCATTGGATAACCCAAATGGCATAACAACCCATTCACACAGACCATCATTAGTTTTCAAAGCAGTCTTCCATTCATCCCCTGGTCTGATTCTAACCTGATGATAGCCACTCTTAAGGTCAATTTTTGAAAATATGGTTGCAACGGCCATCACATCTAACATATCGTCCAATCTGGGGATGGGAAACCTATACTTCAAAGTGATTTTATTTATGTCATGGCTATTGACACACATCATCCACGTGCCATCTTTCTTAGGGATTAATAGGGCTGGTACAGCACAAGGACTTAAGCTCTCCCTAAAAAATCCTTTTCTAAGGAGTTCACCTACCTATCTTTGAAGCTCTAAATGTTCAGTTGGGTTCATTCTCTAGTGGGGCAGGTTGGGTAGGGTGGCTTCTGGGACTAGATCTATATAGCATGTTGGATGTCCATAAGTGGTGGTAGCTGGTCAGGTAAATCATCAGGAAATATATCATTAAATTCACTAAAGATTCCCTTAACCTCCTGAGGGTACTCTTTATTAGATTGAATAGGCATTTCTTTTATAGCTAACATCCAAACTGTAGTTTTCTCAGATATCTCTTTCTCTAGCTCTTTAGCAGTGATTAAATTAACTCCAGACTTTTTTCTTTTAGTGAGCTAGATCCTCTCTTAACTGTTTCCTGAGGTGGGGTGGGGTTAATGGTAATCTTCTTCCCTTGGAAGCTAAATATACATGCATTAGACCGGCCATATAGGGTAGCATCATGATCGTAAAGCCAAGGTCTACCTAATATTATATTGCTAACTACCATGGGCACAACATCACACCACACTCTATCCAGATAGGATTGAAGCTGGATCTGAACATGGCATTTGGACTTAATGGGTATGGATGTAAAATATATCCAAGATACCTTATACTAGCTAGGATGGGGAACTGGGCTTAAGCCTAGGGTTTTGACTGCCTTAAGTGAGATGGCATTCACACAGCTCCCACTATCTATGATAATCTTGCATACCTTATCCTCAATATTCATAAAGGTTTGTAGAATGTTAGTCCTACACCAATCTACTTATGTCTTGGTCTAAGACAGGATGCACCAAACTACCCTTACTAGGTTAGACTGATCAAATTCCTCCTCGTCTCCTTCATATTCCTCTATCAAGTCTGCCTTAGCTTCATAAATCTCTTCTTCCACATCATCATTGGGTTCAGGCTCCTCCTCCTCAAGCTCCGCTATGTGGAAAGATCTGGTGAGACATTGGCTAGCATATGACCTACCTTGTTGCATCTAAAGCAAGCATTGGGGCTGGGGCTTGGGGCTTTCTGAAATGCAGGTGCCTTACCCTCATCCGTCCTAAAGGGTGCAAAGTTGCTAAAACTAGATTGACTCGAGCTAGGGTTGGGTCAAAGTAGATTAGGGTTGGGATGGGTTGGGTTGGGATTGGATCGAATTAGGTTAGGGTTCGGTCGGACTAGGTTGGGGTTCGATCTGACTAGGTTGATGTTGACTCAGACTGGGTTGGGATTGGGTCAACCTTGGTATACCTGACTTGGGTTTGCTTTTGGGAAAGGGGCATTGTTCCTAGTAGCTTCAGATCCCTGGTATGTCGGTTCCCTCTGGAATTGTTCGTAATGTCTAGCTATCTGGTATGCTTACTCTAAATCGGTGACCTCCCTGATATACAGCTCTCTCTGGATATCTTCATGTAATCCAGTTCTAAACCTAGACAAGGTTTGTGCTAGAGACTCAGGTTCATTACACCTAATGACGAAGTCATCAAACTGGGCGATATAATATGATACGGACCTATTCCCTTGACGTATTCTATTCCATTGGTCTAGGAGTTTCTGATTGTAGGATTGAGGAAGGTATTTCTTCTTAAGTTTCAATTTCATGTCTTTCCAGGTGGTTATAGGAAGAAATGCTTGTTGTCTCCTAGTACTCTCAAGGTTAGCCCAATGTAGCCTAGCCTGATGAACTAGCCTCATCTTTGCAAATTTATACTTCCTTTCTCCACTCATTTCATACCACTCAAAATAATAATCCATGTCACCATCCCAATTTACGTAGACCTTTGGTTCTAGACTATCATCAAAGGTGGGTGCCTCCACCCTAATGCTTCTCATGGCCCTCTCATCTTGATCACAATCTTCATGGTAGGGCCTTCTACGATTGGGTTCCTGGATAGGGTCAAGGTCTTGGACTGTCCTAGGGTTGGGCTCCTGATATGTCCCCTGGTGTTGGACTCTTCTAGGGTTGGGCTCTATAAATTGGTCATGGTTTTGATCTCCCTTAGGGTTATGTGAGGTGGAAAGGGGTGACTCAGGATCAGGTTCAGTATTGGACTCTTACGTTCTTTCTATGGTACCTAATCGATTTTCTACCTGGTCTAACCTATTGGTTTATTGGTCAATTCTATGGGTTGCTTGGTTATTCAAATGGGTCATTTGGTCAAATCTATGATTCATTTGGTTCATCTGGGTGGTCAACTAGGTAAGCTGGTTTTGGGATTGGGTATTGGATTGGTCGAACTTATGGTTCATCTGGGTGGTCAATTAGGTATTCATTTGGTTCATCTGGGTGGTCAATTGGGCAACCATCTGGTCATTCATGGCTTTTATGAGAGTTTCAAGATTGGATTCCATGGTTGAGCTGGGTTGGGATCTACAATGATGATATAGGGTTCCAGACCTGGTGGTCGTGCAATCAATCAAACAATGTGTATGATGCAGTCATGCATGCAAGGTGAAAATGGACTATAGTTTATTAGACCTAGAGCCAAAATTGAATGGGTCTACTCAACTTACACTTAACTCAGTAGCTAATCCTTCTACTGGCCAGGTAAGAGGTGGGGTGGTGGGAGGCTCCCCCTGCTTATAACAGGGTCCTAATTAAAAATCACCAGTCCACTTAGGGCATTTGCCTTTGGACCTCTAGCCTTATACACCAGTTTTCAGTAATAGTTGAGGATTTAAGTGCACTAGTTTATCCACACAATTTGGACTCAACCTGTTGGTGTCCATAGCTCACTAGAGCAAATTAGGTTGCTAATTGATTTTAATTAAGGCATGGGTTCTGATGCTGGGTGGTTGTTTAGGTCCCAGGACAGGTGATGAAATCCTGCCCTGATCTGAGATGGGAAATTGCCCTTAAGATTAATTGAATGAGATGATGACAATCGATGAGCCCTAATGCAAACTAATAACAATCAGAAATAAAAAAATATTTTTTTATCTTTTATGAGATGGAAAATTAAATTTAAGTTGATTAAATTATCAAACAAAATTTGGGCTTGGGTGAGATAGAGTTTGGAAGTGAATTAGATTTGGTTCAGTCAAGCATGCAAAATTCTCAGAAACTGAAATTAGGGTTTATTTTGATGCAGAATTTGGTATGGTTTTCTATGTAGAAAAAAATTTAAAAAATTTTAGGATGGATATTAATAGTGCAAATTATCATTACCAAGTTTGATGAAGAAAAAAATTCAGATAATGATTCAACACCTAGGGTTTCAGACTATGTGTAGAAAATCAGACTTTCTGTTAGGAATTCCAAGATGTAGATTTTTTTAATATTTTTCGTTTCTATAAAAATAATTAAAAATTATGACAATTATTAGGACTAATCAGAGAGCATGTCATTCAAATTTCAATAAAAAAGTAAAATTCATAAGATGATGAAATAGACCGAAACTCAGACCCCTTTTGTAGGTGACAGGATGTAGAAAAACAAATATGAATGTTTTTGTTGTTTTGATGAAGATGCAAGCTATCCTAAACCCTCTCTGATACCAAACTAATGTGGGATGACTCTAAGACTGACATGAATATAGGAAAATAGTAACTAATTTTTTTTTGTAAAGATTAGAAGGCAAATTAGTAATGACAAGATCTAACATACCCGCATATGAATTCAAGAAAAATAATAAAAAGGACGACCTTGAGGATTGAGAAACCTCAATTAGGATAGCATACCTTCAATAAATCAAAAATCAGGAGGGGGAAGGATTGTACCAAACAATGATTGGAGATCTTGTCGAAGACGGGGTCATACAGTATTCTGGATCGTCGCATGGTAGATAAGTCAGCCGTTCCTCAGATCAATCAGCTATCTTGGTCAGTCTAGGAGGTAAAAAGGGCCTCCTCTTTGAAGGTGAACACCTCGGGGATCCTGTAAATGTCAGAGGTTAGTAAGAAAACAAGTAAGAAAACAGAATGGGATTAGGGTTGAAGGAAGTTGGAAGATGATGGAATTAGGGTTTGCTGATGTTGGCGGCATGGAGGTGGAAGAAGACTCTTTGTTGGGGATGGTTAGGGCTTCCTTTCTTGGGCATGTTAGGGCTTGATTAGTCAAGGCTTTGGTCGGCTAGGGCTTAGTGGGATTAGGGCTCTCACACTCACTTCAAAGAAGAACATACCAGAATGCAAGCTAATACAAAATTTCTCCAGAGTTTTATTTCGTGAATAATAGTTGATTACAAGAGGGTGAGGGGTGGGGTATTTATAGATGTTCCCATGCCCTCTCCTAGTTAGGATAGGAATATAAAATTTGATAGGGAGAAGGATTACAAAGTTGCATAGAACTAGGAGTACACAATTTGAGTAGAAACGAAACATATTCTTTTAGTTAGAAGTGGACTCCTCTCCTTCTTGGACTTGGTCAAAGTGCTCTCCTTGGGCTTGGACGCCAAAGTGGATTTGGGTGTGGACTTTTGGGCAGCAAGGGGCAGCCACCAATGGGCTTGGGCATGGTCTTCAATGGGCTTGTGTGCAAGACATCTTATGTGGGCTGAAAAACCCTGGGCGCCTTGCGCTTCTGGGCTAGGGTGCCTGGAAGAGGAATACTCCTGGGGTAGCTTCTAGAATCTTCATGTGGGGAGGCTTCATGGGCTTCTACTTTGACTTGGGAGGGCTAGGTGAAAACTTTGGCTGGTGCTCCTCCTCTTGAATAAAACTGGACTTGTACTTGACAACTTACAGGACTCAATTTGATTTGTTGAGATAACTCAACTTATTACAAGACTCAATTCAACTCAACTAGACTGGACTAACTTTATTACAAAACTTGACATATTATTAAGGGCTCAAAACCCTAATCAGTAAACTAGATAGGGCCCAGTAATCTATGTCTGATCCTGGTGTCCCCACTTGAGGTGGGGGACATGGTGTCTCAAGTTTAGGCTCAAGTACAGGTCTTCCTGGTCCTCTCTAGGTTTTCAATACGTCCATCCAATTGGTCAAACCTATTGCATAGTTAGGAGCTCAGTTGGTTAATTTGTTCTGTAATGGTCCTTAGTATGGTGCAACATTGGACTCCATGGTCAGACTGGGTTGGGGTTAGGACTGCTGGTATTGGGTCCTAATCTAGGGGTCATGCAATAAGCACACACATCGTTCTAGGGTAAGCTAGACATAGCAGCTCAGGTAGAATGAGTCAGCTTAACTTACAACCAACTCAATATCACCCTTTCCACTGGCAAGGAACGAGTTGAAAGTGTGGGAGGCTCCCCCTACTCTAGTAGGGTCATAATTAAATAACCACAGCTCCGCTTAAGGCATTTGCCACTGGACCTCTAGCCTAGACACCATATTCAAGAAATAACTGGAGGATTGGGTGCACTAGCTTTCTCATAATACTACGAACTGGACCTGTTGGTGTCCCTAGATCAATTAGGTTGCTACTCAGTTTTATTTAAGGCTTGGGTTCAAATGCAGGGTGGTTATTCTGGGCCAAGGAAAGGTGATGAAATCCTTCCCTCATCTGAGATAGTAAAATTGACCTTAAGTTGGTTTATGGATGCATGCACACACTAAAAACCCTAAAGTGCAACATGAAACTTAAAAATCACAAAATATGCAAAAAATTAAAAAAAATTGTTTTGCAAGCTTGCAGAGTATATCATCATGGGTATTCTCCCCATGGGGGATGTGAAAAATTTTGAAGTACCGGTGGATTGCCATGCATGAGCATACTCGATCCAGGTACTTCATCATCATGGGATCCCAGGCATCGTATTCACCCGAGACTTAGCCTGCCACTAGCTGGGAGTCCATGAAGACCCTCAGGCTCATCACACCCAGCTTGCGAGATACCTTTAGCCCCGTGAGGACTGCCTCGTATTTAGCCCGGTTGTTGGTTGCTTTGAATAGGAAGCGTAGCACGTACTTGGTAACTACCCTATCAAAGTTGGAAAGAATGAGTCTGGCTCCACTCCCTCTAGCATTGGTTGCACTGTCAACATAGATAATCTATGTCATTTCCCCCAAGGTCGGGTCTCGATTGGGCTTGGTTGATTTGCTAGCCTCCTCCAAGTCCTCTCTCATCCAGGTGCATTCCATCAAGAAGTCAGCAATAACCTAGGTTTTCTAAGATGACCTCGGGTGGTAGGAGATGTTGAATTCATTGAGCTTCACCATCCATTTAGCTAGGCACCCCAAGGTATTCGAGAAGCTCAGAATTGCCCTCAGGGGTTGGTCAGTGAGGACAACAATCGGGTGAGCTTGGAAATATGGCTTGAGATGCTGCACAAACATGATAAGTGCAGTGATAATTTTTTCAGATCAGGTGTACCTAGTTTTTGTGTTGCAGAGTAGCTTACAAGTATAATATACTTGTTGGAATTCTCCCAGGAACAGGAAAGTATGTTGCATAAAATCAGGCATCAAAAGCCTAACCAGCGGAAGCAGATATAAAAATGATTTTATATCTAATCATGCAAATCATAAATAAATCTAATTTATTTATCATAAATTTCTAACATGCTGAATAACATGAGAAAAATATTAGATCTGAAATAAAATTTATTTTAAGTATAAAATACTTACCTGGATCGCTATTTAGGCTTGCTTTGAAAGCGTGTAGATCCACTACTGAAAAGCCAGGATTTTGTCGGAGCCGCGCAATCGCCCGACCTCTACTTGTATCCAAAAGAAGCTCTAACAACCGAGTCATAGAGGGCACCGGACTGCTAGATCCTTGTAGCCCTCTCCTCTTTCAACAAATTACCCACTTTAAAATTGTGCCGATCTGAATCGGACCGGCTTTCTGCTTTTGTCTTGCAAATCAGTCTATGCAAGATCTTTGGATCCTTTTTTATCTTCTTCCTTTTATGAAAAGGACCTCTCAATGCTCTTGAAGATAACAAGGAAGAAAAATAAACAAAAAAAGAAGGAAGAGGAGCTGGTGGCCCAGGAGAGAGATTCTTTGGAGAAGACGCCTAAAAGAAATCATGCCAAAAACAAAAACCATATATTTGGCCACCCCTTTTTCCTTTCTTTTATTTCTTTCATTGTAAATCTCCCCAATTCTACACTCCATAAATAAAGGAGTTTGATCTAATCTGGTTTGGGTTTGAATTTTAAGAGTGTAAGAGGACTCTTCCCTCTCTTAATTAACTTCATGCCAAATCCATATTAGCATCCACCAAATATTCACGCCTCCTTTCATTTGTCACACAAAATAAATGGGGGCCCACATAAGCATGTGGAGGGAAGGGGAGACAAAGAGAGAGAGTCCCAATCTATCTGGACTCTAGGTCTTGGTCCAAACGAAGTGATTTTACATTCAAACTGAAGCCGATTTTAAATCCGATCGAACCATTTTGAAGCGGACATTGATCCGAATCAATTAGGATTAATTAATTGAGTATAACTTAATTAAACTAAATCTAATTTAAATTAATTAATAATTAATTAATAGTAACCTTTATAATTTGGTCAAATATTAATTGTAACATTTATAATTAGGTCCAAATTGATTTGCTGATTGGTTACTTGAGCTCCTAATGTTAGTGACCCCTCCTGTCCTATCATGTATGGTAATGAGACATGCTATAATCTTTATTATACATCATCAAAACACCTTTCGGTGGACTGAAATAATTTTAGCTCAACCCTAATTAGGATCATCGATCTAAGAATGATCCTAATGGGCTCTCATAGTCCACCAGTGATACCTAGCAGTATGTAGTGGCAACATAGCAGAATAAGATTGGTCCCCCAGGTGTAGTTACCATGAGATTCGGTTCCTCTATCAAAATCCCGATATAATGTTGGTTATGGATACTTGTCAAACCCATCAGTCATATGCTTAACCTAATTGACTCAAGTCTAATTGTGATTCTAACGAAAACACCTTTTCATTATCACCCTGCCATGGCCATAGACTTATAGACTTAGTCTCATTAAGCTTGTATAGGATTATACCTTACTACTAAGGCTGATAGATCCCTACAAGTGAACACCCTACTCCTACAATTAACTTACTGCAGCCAACGAACACCTCAAGGTCCCATATGGATAGGAACCATGTGATTGTGCTGTCAAATTACAGCAACCTTATTGTGAGTAGCTGAGACACTCTAGGTCAAGGAACTTTTCACACAACTACAGCATCAGGAAGTTATCGACGAGTGAGTTGTCATCCGTATAACTTCTTATACTCGGTCATGCTCAGTACCGTTGATCTCTCTATCAACTACTTTCACTCTCACTCCAATGTTACCATACTATAGGTCAGAGACTCATCTACCCAGAAAGGGAAGTGATCTGTGTACTGATTTTAACAAATCAATCATCATCCTCATGATATTCCAACAATCGAGAGCCTTTAGGAGTTAATCTATAAAGACACGTGCCTGAGATTCTTAACACTTGAGAATATGTGTCATTGTCCATTAACTGCATGGACAATTCGTAGACACAACAATATGAATGAAACTAATACCCTTTTAATTAATAAGAAAAATTAAGTACAAAGTTCATGACATAAAATTAAAATGTGTCAAGCCAACATGGCTTTCAGGGCATACATCTAACAATCTCCCACTTGCACTAAAGCCAATTGGCTACATATCTTAAGTCCCATTTTCTCAAAGTAGACTTTAGCCTTCTGTTGGCTCAGAGTCTTAGTCAGTGGGTCTGCCACGTTGTCCGTGGAGTCTACTATTCACACCTCAACATATTTCTTCTCGAGGTAGTCACATATGATATGAAATCGTCGCTCAATATGCTTAGACTTTTGGTGAGACCTTAGCTCTTTAGCAAAAGCTATTGCACCATTATTATCATAATACATGGGGATGGCATCAGATGGCATCACTCCAAGCTCCACAACAAACTTTTTGTACTAGAAAGCTTCTTTTATAGCTTCAGAGGCAGCGATGTACTCTACTTCCAATGTTGAATCTGCTATGATGGGCTGCTTGGAACTTTTCCAACTAGTTGCCCCACCATTGCACAAAAACATAGACCCTAATGTAGACTTTCTATCATCAGGATCAGACATAAAGTCTGAGTCTGTGTATCCCTTTATCTATAATTTTGAACTTCCACCAAAGACTAAGAACAAATCTTTAGTCCTTCTCAAGTACTTATGAATGTTCTTCACAGCTATCAAGTGTTCTTCACCTAGATTCAACTGATATCTGCTCGTGACACTCACAGCAAGAGCTATATCAGGTTGAGTACACAACATGACATACATAAGGCTTCCAATTTCCAAAGCATTTGGAATCTTCATCATGCATCGAATCTCTTCAAGTATGTTGGGACACATTTTCTTGGAGAGATTAATGCCATGCCGAAGAGGTAACAATCCTCTTTTAGAGTTCTCCATGCTGAACCTTTTCAGCACTTCCTCAATGTACAATTTTTATGAAGGGCCAAGCATCCGATTAGATCTATCTCTTTAGACCTTAATCCCCAAAATATAAAATGCTTCACCTAAGTATTTCATAGATAATTCCTTAGATAACCAACTTTTGACCAAAGTCAACATGGAAATATCATTCCCTATAAGGAGGATGTCATCCACATATAATACGAGGAATGTCAATTGATGCATGACGAGAAAGTGGGGATCGCTGGCGAGCATAGAAGTCATCAGGAGATTAGGGCTTGCACTCAAGAACAGGGAACCCAGGCCTCACACCCACTCCAATCCGGAGAAAAAAATTCAAAACTCAAAAAAAATAACTTTTAATTTGTATTAATGAGAAGAAGATGTTTCATACAAGAGGGGAGGGGCGATATTTATAGATTCACCCATGGGTACATGACTTGAGGGCTAAGAAACCTTGACTTCTGGGCCAAGAAATCCTGGTGGACCTAGTTAACAATGGGCCTTTGTCTTGGACTGGAGGTCTCTCTTATGGGCTTGGCGGCATGAAAGGGCCCAGGTGCATGAAGGCCAGCTCTGGTTGGGGGGCCTGGTTAATCTCCTTGTCTGCTGACTATCCTCTTGAATATGACTTGAATGAAAACTACATTGACTCGATTGGACTCGACTGGACCTGGCTAAGTGGACTCAACTGGACTTAATTGTCTCACTTTATTACATAATTTAATTGGCTCACTTTGACTCAAGTGACAAAGTACTAATGGACTCTAATAGACTCTTGGATCCCCATCATTCCCCAGTGGTGGGGAGAACTTGACTATGTCGAGTCATGCTCAGCATGGGTTTTGATAGGACTGAATCCAAGCATATCAAAAAAGACAAACACATAAAATAGACACAATTAAATAAATCCAAATATACCCAAATAAGCTTGGAATATTGTGGAGGCTCTACTTTGAGAACCGTGCAACTCTGAAATTTAGGCATCTTTGAAAATCATGCAGCCCTGAAAATCGTGCAGCTTTGAGGGTCGTGTGCTTTGAGGAGTGTGCAACATGTTGCGTTGAGGTCCTGCTTTATGATCTGTGCAGAACCTAAAGTCGACATTATGAATGTGAACTGCTTTCACGTTCGTGACAATGTTCTCCTTTCTCCTTCCTTACGGACCGACAGTAGGGAACAAAAAAGGGGCTGGCGGAGGGTTCACCAATGTTAGTGCTGAGAGGAGATGGTGGCACGGTCGGGATGGTAGCTGGCCATTGGCGGCTGCAATCGGGAGAGATTCTGATGGGTGGCGAATCGGCATGAAGAGATGGTGAAGTAAATCGATCTCTACTTTAATGGGCATGCGGGACTTCGTCTCTACAGTTGATGGTGGCTCAGGTGGCTGTGGAAGGCATTGATCGAAGATGGGCAATCCAGATGGGAGAGAGACTGGCAGGCGACGTCGATCGGCTCTTTTTGGATGTCCGATCGGTAGGGAAGGGTGTGATCCCGGTCGGACCATGTCACCAGTGATGGTGGATAGTCTCAATGGTGATCTTCGGATGAGTCCGGTGCTGGCATGGCAAAATCAGCGACGACATCGGGCTTCACGGGAGGCAGAGAGGAGAGGTGCTCAGGTGCATGCATGGGCAGAGATCTCATCAACGAGGGCCTTGATCTGGGAGAAGCTATGGCTGGAGACGACTCCAGGCAGAAGGGCGGAGAGCAGTCATCATGGGCGAAGGCGGAGTTTGACAGTTATGGAGACTTCACGATATGGAGATAGGGTTTCACGGAAGGTGGAGAGGGGGGTGGCTCAGTCTAGGCAGAGGTGGATGGAGGTGAATCTTATGGCGGGGCTGTCGGTGGGGATGATTGGCTGGGTTTGCTAGTGGCAGTAGGGGTTTTGGTGGGCGTGGGAGGAGTCATGGTGGTTCGATGGTGCAAGGACAGGAAAGAGAATGGGGGTCTGATTCGGTGGTGGAACGGTGATGATCGTGCAACAGGGATGGATCTGGACGAGAGGAAAGAGATGGAGCCGGGGAGAAAGAAGAACAACCGTAATCATCTCGGCTCTGATACCAAGTTAATGCGGGACGGGAAAGCGGGGATCACTGGTGAGCTTAGAAGTCACCTGGGGATTAGGGCTTGCACTCAAGAATAGAGAACCCGAGCCTCACACCCACTCCAATCTAGAGAAAAAAGTTCAAAACTCAAACAAAATAATTTTTAATTTTATTCATGAGAAGAAAATGTTTCATACAAGAGGGGAGGGGCAGTATTTATAGATTCATTTTAGGATACATGACTTGAGAGCTAAGAAACCCTGACTTGTTGGCCCAGAAACCCTGGTGGACCTGGTCAACAGTGGGCCTTTGTCTTGGACTAGAGCTATCTCTTGTGGGCTTGGTGGCATGAAAGGGCCCAGGTGCATGAAGGCCAGTTTTGGTTGGGGGGCCTGGTGAGTCTCCTGGTCTGCTGAGTCTCCTCTTGAACATGACCTGAATGAAAACAACATTGACTTGATTGGACTTGACTAGACTAAAAGACTAGACCTGACAAATGGACTCAACTGGATTCAGTTGTCTCACTTTGTTACTGGACTCAATTGGCTCACTTTGACTCAAGTTATACAGTACTAATGGACTCTAATAGACTCTTGGATCACCATCATCACTGCCCTCTCACTGGCCTTCTTGTAAATGCATGGCTCATCCTCATTTTTGATAAAATCAAATGATTTGATTGCATCATCAAAATGTGTATTCCAACTCCTAGAATCTTGCTTCAATCCGTAGATTGATCTATGCAGCTTGCAGACCTTATGATTTTCATCATTGGAAGTGAAACCCAAAGCCTGCTCCATATAGATATCTTCCTCAAGATATCCATTCAGGAATGTAGTTTTCACATCCATCTGCCATATCTCATAATCATGATATGCTGCAATTGCAAGCAATATACGGATGGACTTCAGCATAGCTACTGGTGAAAAGGTATCATGATAGTCAATGCCTTCACGTTGACTATACCCTATCGCCACCAACCTAGCTTTAAAGGTCTTTACATTACCATATGCACATATTTTCTTTTTGTAGATCCATTTACAACCAATAGGTACAATACTTTTTGGTGGATCCACTAAGGACCAAACATGGTTAGAATGCATTGAATCAATTTCTGACTTCATAGCATTCAACCATTTCTCGATTCAATGTCTGACATTTCCTCATCATAAGTCTTAGGATCAATCAATTGATCCTATCCCCAACATGAAACATTTCCTTTAAATCCTCTGTAAGCATACCCAAGTTGGTGCAGACACCAGAGGCACCAGAATAAGATAGAGGCCTCTCAGCCCTCTATGGATCACTTAGCTACATTCAAGTCCATTGTAATAAAGCTTAGTTCATTTATGTTGTCTTTATTTGAGTTCTGTATTAGTCAGCTGATGTTGAGCTAGTCCAGTCCAGTGCTAGTCAACTCATGTTGAGCTAATTTTATTATTCTGAGTCCTGTCCAAGCACACTGAAGACTCAAGACCATATCATACAAGTCATGACCAAGTCAAACTAGATTGAAGACATGAAAGTGTAGCCCAAGTCCAACCCAGCTTGAAGATTTGAAGACCCCAGGAGGTGAAATCAGAAAAACTGAAAACCTGGACCAGCCAGAAGCAAATTGGGCCAACCTGGGCCCAAGATGGAGCTAGGGCACCAAGAGCATATGGTGACCACCCCTTGGTCGGCCACTTAGAGTCACCCTCTTGGCTGACCAACGCAAGGAGAGAGGGAGAATTTTAAGGGATTTTTCTACCTAATGTTTCCTTTTTTCTATCTAGGGTTTGGGTGGGAATAAGACTTCTATGTAATTACTTTTGTATCCTTACTTGGTGCCCAAGGCTATGGGTCTATTTAAAGGACCCTAGTCTCTTGTATGAGTGGAACATTGATATATGAATGATAATTGAGTTTTCTACAACTGCTGTGTGCTACCCTGTCGTGTGCTTAAGGGGTTTATTTGTGTCTTCTTCTTCCTGGTGTTGCAACAGATTCTTGCCGCCAGCCTGTCCTCCAATCCTTGGCCGCCCAATCCAAAACATCCTTTTCCTTTGCTGTTTTCTCTTATTTTCTTCTTCTCCCTTGAGTTTTCTAACCCCTGATAGGTCGTTTGCAGGTCCCACAACTCCGATAAATTCAACAACTCTAGCCAAGTCTCCATCGGACCTCCAAGCAAAAAGCCGAGAATCTGCGGGTCTTTGGCTTGATTTTCCAGGATGCATCCATCGAGGATGAGTGATCTCTTCACTGTGATCTTCATCAGGCACTTCAGATATTATCAAGTACACCCCCTCTACCACCGGTAGCATTATTATAGAAGAACTAGCCCAACCGAGGCTTCTTAGCCCCGGCGGTCCTTCTCTTTCTGATGCTCATAGGTCCTATTTTGCATGCTTTTAGTTTCTTTCTTGCATAGTTTTCCTTGCTTAAATACTTGATATGCTCTTTGGGATTAGATTCACAACATGAATTAAAAACAATCAAAAAAAATATAACTGCATGCGTATATAGGTTCCGCATCAATTTGGTACCAGAGCTTAGATTAGGGCTCGTTTTTGCACACTTCACAGTCTGTATATGCACTATTCTTTTAATTATTTCTCCCTTCTCATAACTCTTAAAATTCTAAAACTTATTTTTTTGGATTCATCTTGATTCAAATTATTTTACAGATTTTTTGCAGATTTTAGTTCGATTTGTGCAGTTTCTGCAAGCCGAAATACATCCTGCAAATTTTTGGCTTTATTTTTTCAGCAAGACAATTTTGGAGGGTTTAGGGTTTTGTTTAGCATCTCTTTTGCATATCTTTTATTTTTAGAATATTTCCTACATATTAGTGCGAAATCTGCAAATATCTTCTATTTAAGAAAATTTCCAAAAAAAAATTACATATATTCAAAAACACCAAAAATACTTAAACCCTAATTTGCATCATCTGCTTGCCATCATTGCATAAACTACCTTTAAGGGCATTCTTGCTATGTCAAATGGGGAAAGGAGTTGATAACCTCTCCTTAGCCCAAAACCACATCCCCTGCATTTGGTCCCAAGCCTAACTTAAAATTTATTAGACTTAATTTGCCCTAGTGGGCTATAGACACCAACTGGTCGGGTCCGGGCTAAGTGTCAGATCACTGTGTCAAGCTAACGTGTGTGTGCCTTGTGCTTAGTGTCTAGAATAGTGGTTCAGAGATTTAATCCCAAAGGGCTTGTGTGCTGGTCTGCCTACCTAGCCAATCTCTGATTGGTATCTAGGATTGGTAATCAGGAACCTAACACTCCCCTTACACTTGCTTGGCTGAGTACATGGTTACTATAGGCTAGTTCGCCACCCTGATTGAGCATCTAGTTTTAGACTCTAGGTCTAGGGAGCTGTAGTTGGTCTGATCGAGTCTTTCATGAGCACTAGATCAGGAGCATCATATCACCCACCATCTTCACCTTTGACTGAACCCATGGATAACTTTGAAGTCCAAATGAAAGCCCTTACAGATTAACTAGCCCAATCGATCAATCTTAGGCTTGATCAATCAAACACCTAGTTGACCCGTAGGCTTGATCAAATAGATGCCCGACTAGGAACCCTAGAGGAGACATGTAGGACCTAGTCTGAACCAGAACATGAGTCACCTCCCCATCCTAGGAGAACTCCTCGCCATGACCCATACTATGATACTGAACCTAGGAGGACCCCAAACCTGATCCATACCTTGAGGCTGAACCTATGAGAGCCTATCATCATGACCGAATCCCAGAGGTTCATCCTAGAAGAACCAATCAAGATTTTGTAGACCAGGAAAATAGATCCTATAGACACATTATGGTGCGGGCACCAGACTCAGAAGAAGACTTCAGAGCTCCATCTGGATCACTGATTAACCTTGCCCGAAGAATTAGTGTTTTTTTTGGCTTGTAATAAGGGTTGATTGGATCCACACAATTTAAGCTTGAGTCTATATTACCTGCATTTTATTTTGTTGAGTCATGTTGACTCAGTAGTGGACTAGGGCTTCAACCTGGGGTGTTACATTTTCTCCCAAGGCCAAGCAAGTGGGCGCCACACTCCCAGCCACACTCCCAGCCATACGCCTGAGTCCAGGGGGTGCCACATCTACATCCAGCAGCCTTTGGTCCCCACACCACAGATAGCAGCTCCCTTCTCTCATGCGCCAATTGAGGAGAAATCCACCAGGAGTCCACAAATCAAGGGGGCGGCCCAAGACTTTCCCAAAAGAACCAAACTATGAAAGGGAAGAAATTCTCTTGGAGAGAACTTCAAGGAGGCGCCCACTACCTGCCAAAAATATCCAAAACAAAGATGGGAAGGACCTTGACTTAGGGAGAAAGAAAAGGAGGAGTCCAAAAGAGTTGAGCCATGGAAGGAAAGAAATCCTCTCTTGAAGAACCAAGCATGGAGGCGCCATCTACCTTCCTTTTATAACCCAAATCAGTTTTTTTTTGGAACCTTGGCCGGCCATATGTGTATGGATTATCCTGATTTGTAGATACCCTCCTTTAGTCCCACATGGGAAGATGTAAAACCCTACTCTCTTGTAAAGTCCTATAAATTAAACCCCTCTTGTAAGTTTAAAGGGATCAGATGAATGAAACCAACTTTTTTTGTGAGCAAACTCTGTGTTTTCTCTCTTCCGCACTTGCATCCAAGTGTTGAGCTCTGTGAGGGAGTAAATCCGTGTTCCCCAGGAACCTTGAGGAGGTGTGAGATCTCCAAAACCCAAACCCTAGGTTAGCCACTCCACTCCCAAACCCTAGCCGCCCATCATTCTTTTTTTTCCACCAAGCCCTAGCCTATCCCACTTCTCACGGCCACCCTCTTCAAGTCAAGGCCGACCACCAGCATCCGGGTGCAGTCCGGATACTTTAGATCTACAACAATTCTAAGAGGAAGTCAGATAAGCCTCCAGGAGAATCCTGATTTCAGCAACTTCAGCTTTCAAGTTCTTCAATCTGGTAAATCATTTCTTGAGTATCTGAATTCCATCACTTGTTCCTCTTCTTTCCTAGATCTTGAGTCCAGGAGAAGCCGACTCAGCCACAGGGCCAGTATTGGAGGATCCATTGCGAAGGTATCCGAATCCGAGGATCCAACAATCTGCTCGAGAGAGTTCTTCCACCAAACTTTGTGAAGATCACTGTCTGGTTGGTAACCCATCTCTCCTCTCTATTTCTGTCCTGTTAAAAGTTCAGAACGAAACCCTAGGTCTGGGAGTTTCTCAACCCCCAGCGATCCATTACTTCTGAATTACTCTGATAATTTAGCTTCTTCTAAATTGTGCTTTCAATTCTTACCTAGTTTCCATCAATTTAGTTTGCTTTACTTTGAGTCGAGGCCAATTTCTGAAATATAAAAAAAAAAAAAAAAAAAAGAATTAATCTTAAATTTACTTCCGTATATGCTTCTTTGTTCTTTGTTCTGCATCATTTTTTGTATCAGAGCCCTGTCTAGGGTTTCTGTTTGATTGCTTGTTTGAGTCTCTCTCTTTTTACTTTATCTGCTCGAAGTAGACTCCCCAGGACGTCCGGTCCTAAGAACGAAGCGAGGTGCAAACCTCCTCTTCCCATTCCATGGGGTGTTCCTAGGGCGTGTAGGGGATCCATTGGGTTATAACTTCGTAGCAGGAATTGTAAACCGGGAAGTGCTCTATTTTCAACCCGTAATTGTCCTGTTACAGGAATTATTTCTCACTGTAGGTAACTCCAAATTCAGTGATTTTTGTTTTTCTGAAACAAGATAATTGATCTATTTTTCATAATTTTCCTGTGATTTATTGGTTTCCGTGGGATTTCTGAGAATTAAATTGCTGCAACTCTATTTTTGTGTTCTGCAATCCAATTATTTTTGAGTGTTCATCTCTTAATTCATCTTAGGGGCATTTGAGCATCTAAGATAAGGGGAGGAGTTGATAACCTCTCCTTAGCCCAAAACCACCACCCACTCATTCGAACCTAAGCCTTTGATCTTAAAATTAACTAGACCTAATTTGCCCTAGTGGGCTAGGGACATTAACAAGTCGGGTCAAGGCTAGTGTTGAGTCAGTTTGTCTGGTTACTCTGTGTGTGCTTTGTACTCAGTGTCTAGAATGGTGGTTCAGGGATTCCATCCCAAAGGGCTTGTGTGCTGGTCCACCTACCTGGCCAATCTCTGATTGGTGTCTAGGATTGGCATTCAGGGACCTAACACTCTCCTTACACCTGCCTGGCTGAGTTCTGAGTTACTACAGGCTAGCTTGCCACTCTGATTGGACATCTAGTTTGGGCTCTAGGTCTAGTTAGCCCGTAGTCGTTCAGTTGAGTCTCATTTTGTGTGTTTGCTTGCATCATGTCTACCCGGAATGGAGTGCCCTACCAACCTGGTCAAACCCAACCTGATTTAGAGGCCATGGTTAGAGCTCTTACTGAGAGTATGAACAAACTGAGTCAGGATGTGACTACCACTATTGCCCAGTTTAAAGAACAAGTCCATGAGGATTTTGCCCAGCTTAGGAATCGAGTCCAAGTGCTAGAGGAACCTAGGCATCGGAATTGGACTCCTGACCCAGATTTTAATGTGCCTCAACCTCACCCACACCAAGAGCCTAGAAGACCTTTATACCGAGATCCTGAACCTAATCATAGGAGGCCTGACCCAGAACCTGAGGATAGAGATGATAGGTTCATTCGGAACATCAAGTTAGATGCACCCACTTTTGATGGTAGCTTAAATCCTAAGGTGTATTCTGATTGGGAGGGTGAGATGGACCAGTACTTTGAGTGGTATGCCATGTTTGAGGAGAGGAAATTCAAGTTTGCCAAGATGAAATTAATACGTCAAGCTAGGTTATATTGGGGGAACATTGAGCTGACCACTAGAAGACGAAATGTAGAGCCCATAACCACTTGGCAGGGTATGAAAGAGAAACTTAGAGACAAGTACCTACCCATTTCATACCAGCAAAATCTGTTAGACCAATGGCAAACTTTGAAACAAGGGAATCGATCTGTTTCAGACTACATATCCACCTTTGATGAATACCTGATGAGATGTGATGGGAGTGAAGCCCATGAGGTCACTTTGTCTAGATTTAGGGCTGGACTTTGGGAGACATTAAGAGAGAGTTGTTTCTGAGAGTGGTTACTAACCTAGACCAAGCCTATCAGATTGCACTGAACACTGAGAAGTTTCAAAGAGGACCCATGCCTTCTAGGATTAGTGCCCCAATCCCAAGAAATGGACCTAGCCAGGTTACCCCTAGCAAGCCTAATCAGGGAATTCCCACCCCTAGGCCCATGGACAAAGGTAAGGCACCTGACACCCAGAGAACCCCTAGTATCATCTGTTTTAAGTGCCAGAAGCCCGGTCATATCTCCAACCAGTGCACAGCCATAGCTTGTTTTAAGTGCCATAAGGTAGGTCATGTTCTTAGCCAGTGCCCTCGTAGATCCCTATATATAGAAGAGGGAGGAGAAGAGAATTCCGAGCCTAATGAGGAGTTTGAAGAAGAAGTTTATGAGGCCAGAATGAATTTGGTTGATGAGTATGAAGGAGAGAAGAATCCACAGAGTCTAACCAATTAGGGGTTGTGAGATGCATCCTGTCACAGACTAAAGTTCATGAAGATTGGCGTCGGACTAACATCCTACATACTTTCCTTAAACTAGGGGATAAGGTATGTAAAATCATCATAGATAGTGGGAGCTGTGTGAATGCCATTTCTACTAGCACTGTCAAAATGTTAGGCTTAACCCCAGTCCCCCACCCCAACCCCTATAAGGTTTCTTGGGTAGACTCTACCTCTATACCCATCCAGTCTAGATGTCAGGTCCAAATCCAAATCCAATCCTATCAAGAGAAGATTTGGTGTGATGTCTTGCCCATGGGGGTGAGTAGTATAATTCTTGGAAGACCTTGGTTGTATGATCATGATGCCACCCTCTTAGGAAAATCCAACACCTGTGTCTTTAGCTTTAATGGGAAGAAAATCACAATCCATTCAGTCCCTCCTAAGGACAAGGTAGCTAAAGGAACCAGTAAGGTCAGAGAAATGAAGACTGGAGTGAACCTAATTAGTGCCAAGGATCTAGAACAAGAAATTCATAGTGGTTCACCCATTTGGATGCTGACTGCTAAGGAACCTAGGACTCCTACACCCTCAGAGCCTCCTCAGGAAGTTAAGCCTTTATTAGAAGAATTTGAGGATGTTTTTCCCGAGGATATGCCAGACCACCTTCCACCTCTTAGGGATATTCAGCGCTCCATAGATTTAGTCCCAGGAGCTACTTTACCCAACTTGCCCCATTATAGGATGAATCCATCTGAGCATAAAGAACTGCACATGCAGGTTGGCAAATTGTTGAGGAAGGGGTTCATTAGAGAGAGTCTTAGCCCTTGTGTAGTCCCTGCACTTCTAACCCCGAAGAAGGATGGCACGTGGAGGATGTGTGTTGACAGTCGTGCCATCAATAAAATCATAATCAAGTATAGGTTCCCCATCCCTAGACTAGATGACATGCTTGATATGATGGCCGGTGCCACGGTTTTTTCTGAAATTGATTTTAAGAGCGGCTATCATCAGGTTAGGATTAGACCAGGGGATGAGTGGAAAACCGCCTTCAAAACTAAGGATGGTCACTTTGAATTGGTTGTTATGCCTTTTGGGTTGTCTAATGCCCCTAGTACTTTCATGAGGATTATGACCCAGGTACTTAGAGCTTTGATAGAGAAGTTTGTAGTGGTCTATTTTGATGACATCCTGATCTATAGTAAGACCCCTGCAGATCACCTAGGCCACCTTAGACAAGTCTGTCAAGTTTTGATGAATGATAGTCTCTACGGTAATCTCAAAAAGTGTGAATTTATGACTAGTAGAATTATCTTCCTTGGATTTGTTGTAACCCCTGACGGCGTGGCTGCCGATCCTGAAAAGATTAGGTCCATAATAGAATGGTCAGAGCCGACCAGTGTGCATGAAGTCAGAAGTTTCCATGGCTTGGCTACCTTCTATAGGCGATTCATCAAGGGGTTTAGTACCGTAGTTGCTCCTATCACAGACTGCATTAGGAAGGGAGAATTTCAGTGGACCAAAGCAGCCCATAAAGCCTTCCTAGATCTTAAGGATAGGATGACCCAGGAACCCATTTTGAGACTACCAGACTTTTCAAAGGTATTCGAGGTTGCCTGTGATGCTTCAGGAGTAGGTATAGGTGGAGTCCTAAGCCAAGAGAACCATCCCGTAGCATTCTTAGTGAAAAACTTAATGATGCTAAGCTTAGGAATTCTACCTATGATAAGGAATTTTATGCAGTAGTGCAAGCTTTGCGTTACTGGAGACATTATTTGCTACCGCAAGAATTTGTTCTGTTTTCGGACCATTAGGCTCTTAGATTCTTGAATTCTCAGAAGAAGCTTAACCCTAGGCATGCTAAGTGGGTAGAGTATATCCAGTCCTATACTTTTGTTTTGAAGCATAAGGCTGGGTCTAAAAATAAGGTAGCTGATGCCCTTAGTCGTCGATCTTTATTGTTGAATTCTGTTAGGGCTGAAATCATAGGGTTTGAGCAAATCAAAGAAGAATATGAGTCGTGTCCGGATTTTAAGACTGTATACCAGGATCTAAGTCAAGGACCATCTAGTGAACATAAGGATTATTCCCTTTTAGATGGCTTTCTGTTCTTTAAGAATAGGCTTTGCATCCCTAGAACCTCTCTTAGGGAATTCTTGATTTGGGAAACTCATGCTGGAGGTTTAGCTGGCCATTTCAGAAAAGATAAGACCACCCTGGCTATTGAAGACCATTTTTTCTGGCCTAGCTTAAAAAGAGATGTAGCACACATTGTGGCTAGGTGTTGGACCTGCGCTGTTGCCAAACAGCGAAAACAGAACACCGGCCTTTATACCCCACTCCCTGTCCCAGATCGTCCTTGGCAAGATGTGAGCATGGACTTTGTGTTAGGTTTTCCTAAGACACAGAGGAGGCATGACTCCATCTGCGTTGTAGTAGACCGATTTTCCAAGATGGCCCATTTCTTGCCTTATTCCCAAATATTTGATGCGTCTAAGGTAGCCACCCTGTTCTTTAATGAGAAAGTTCGTCTCCATGGCCACCCAAGACCATTGTTTCAGATAGGGATGTTCGATTCACCAACTATTTCTGGAAAACCCTTTTGCATAAGTTAGAGACGAAACTTAAGTTTTCAACTGCCTATCATCCCCAGACTGATGGCCAAACTGAAGTAGTGAACTGTAGTTTAGGCAATCTGTTAAGGTGTCTTGTTGGTGAAAACATTAGGAACTGGGATTTGTACTTACCTAGAGCTGAATTTGCATATAATGACTCGGTCAATAGGTCTACGGGTAAGAGTCCATTTGAAATTGTGCATGGTTACAAACCCCACACACCTTTTGACCTAGCTCCTTTACCAGTCCACACACGGGTCTCCGAGTCTGCCGAAGTTTTTGCACAGCATATAAAAGACTTGCATAAAGAAATTCAAGCCAAAATAAATTTAAGTAATGAAACTTATAAGAAATTGGCTGATTCTCAAAGGCGAGTCAAAACTTTTGACAAATGAGACTATATAATAATTCGGTTAAGGCCTGAACGGTTTCCTCCTAGAACCGTTAGAAAGTTACATGCTAGGGGAGCTGGACCATTTAGAGTGGTAAAGAGAGTATGATCCAATGCCTATGTGCCGAGTTACCTCCAGAACTAGGCATTAGCTCCACTTTCAACATTACAGACCTAGTAGAGTATAGGGAGCCAGCTGTGATTCCCAGTGAGGCTTTTGAACCTAATCCTGCTCTTGAGAGTGAACCTGACCCTGTGTGTCCACCAACAAACTGGCCTGTGAGGAAAGAGCAGATTGAAAAGATCCTGGATGATCAGGTTATCTCTACTCGTAATCTAGGATACCAAAGATACCTGGTCCGTTGGCTAGGAAGGCCAGATTCTGATGAATCTTGGATCTCCCGAGAAGAATTATAAGAGTTGGACCCAGACCTCTTGGAGAGATACCAGAGCCAACTTGATCCATACTCGACAGGGTCGAGTTCCTCCCACCCTGGGAGAATTGGTGTGGGCACTAGACTCAAAGAAGACTTTAGAGCTCCATCTGGATCTCTGATTAACCTTGCCCGAAGAATTAGGGTTTTTTTTGGCTTGTAATAAGGGTTGACTAGATCAACTCAATTTTAGCTTGAGTCTATATTACCTGCATTTTTTTTTGTTGAGTCATGTTGACTCAGTAGTGGACTAGGGCTTCAACCTAGGGTGTTACATTTTCTCCCAAGGCCAAGCAAGTGGGCGCCACACTCCCAGCCACACTCCCAGCCATACGCCTGAGTCCAGGGGGTGCCACATCTACATCCAGCAGCCTTTGGTCCCCACACCACTGATAGCAGCTCCCTTCTCTCATGCGCCAATTGAGGAGAAATCCACCAGGAGTCCACAAATCAAGGGTGCGGCCCAAGACTTTCCCAAAAGAACCAAACTATGAAAGGGAAGAAATTCTCTTGGAGAGAACTTCAAGGAGGCGCCCACTACCTGCCAAAAATATCCAAAACAAAGATGGGAAGGACCTTGACTTAGGGAGAAAGAAAAGGAGGAGTCCAAAAGAGTTGAGCCATGGAAGGAAAGAAATCCTCTCTTGAAGAACCAAGCATGGAGGCGCCATCTACCTTCCTTTTATAACCCAAATCAATTTGGAACCTTGGCCGGCCATATGTGTATGGATTATCCTGATTTGTAGATCCCCTCCTTTAGTCCCACATAGGAAGATGTAAAACCCTACTCTCTTGTAAAGTCCTATAAATTAAACCCCTCTTGTAAGTTTAAAGGGATCAGATGAATGAAACCAACTTTTTTTGTGAGCAAACTCTGTGTTTTCTCTCTTCCGCACTTGCATCCAAGTGTTGAGCTCCGTGAGGGAGTAAATCCGTGTTCCCCAGGAACCTAAAGGAGGTGTGAGATCTCCAAAACCCAAACCCTAGGTTAGCCACTCCACTCCCAAACCCTAGCCACCCATCATTCTTTTTTTTCCACCAAGCCCTAGCCTATCCCACTTCTCACGGCCACCCTCTTCAAGTCAAGGCCGACCACCAGCATCCGGGTCCAGTCCGGATACTTCAGATCTACAGCAATTCTAAGAGGAAGTCAGATCAGCCTCCAGGAGAATCCTGATTTCAGCAACTTCAGCTTTCAAGTTCTTCAATCTGGTAAATCATTTCTTGAGTATCTGAATTCCATCACTTATTCCTCTTCTTTCCTAGATCTTGAGTCCAGGAGAAGCCGACTCAGCCACAGGGCCAGTATTGGAGGATCTATTGCAAAGGTATCCGAATCCGAGGATCCAACAATCTGCTCGAGAAGTTCTTCCACCAAACTTTGTGAAGATCACTATCTGGTTGGTAACCCATCTCTCCTCTCTATTTCTGTCCTGTTGAAAGTTCAGAGCAAAACCCTAGGTCTGGGAGTTTCTCAACCCCTAGCGATCCGTTACTTCTGAACTACTCTGATAATTTAGCTTCTTCTAAATTGTGCTTTCAATTCTTACCTAGTTTCCATCAATTTAGTTTGCTTTACTTTGAGTCAAGGCCAATTTCTGAAATATATATATAAAAAAAAAAAGAATTAATCTTAAATTTACTTCCGCATACGCTTCTTTGTTCTTTGTTCTGCATCACATTAAGCTTGATGCCCCCACTTTTGATGGATGTCTTGATCCTAAGGTCTATATAGATTGGGAGGGAGAGATTGATCAATACTTTGAGTGGTATGATATATCAGAGGAGCGTAAGTTTAGGTTTGCTAAGCTTAACTTGGTTCGGGAGACCAGGTTACATTGGGATAGTGTGGAGAGAACCCTTAGACTAGGAGGGCATGATCCCATAGTTACCTGGTGGGCCATGAAGGGTAAGCTTAGGGAAAAGTATGTTCCACCATCGTATCATTATGGTTTATTGGATCAATGGTAGTGATTGAATAAAGGTAGCAGGAGTATAGATGAGTACATCATAAAACTTGATGAGTATTCCATGCGATGTGACTTAAATGAGTCTAAGGATGTTGTTCTGTCTAGATTTAGGGCTGGACTGAGAAATGACATTAAGAAGGAGCTCTATATGAGAGAGGCTAGAGACCTGGACCATGCTTACCAGATTGCTAGGGATCATGAGCATTTTTAGAGGGGGGCCGTCTATCGTAAACCTGAGCTCACTGATACCCTAGTCAATATCCATGAGCTAGCCAGTCCCAAAAGAACCGACCTAGCCCTAGCCGACCAAATCCAAGTCAACCCAATCCTAGTCATCCTGACCCTAGTCGATCCCAGCCGAGTACTCCTTTGACCGGTAGAGATGATAGAGAAAAATTTGTAGAGATCCATAGGAGTAACAATCCCTAGAAGATCTATTTTAGATGTAAGAAACCAGGCCACTTTATACACCAATGCCCAGCTACCCTACACCTAGGTGACCTAGTGGAAGAAGAGCCTGAACCTGTAGTCGAACCTAAGGGAGAGATTTATGAGGCTGATGATCAGCTGATAGACGAGTATGAAGGTGAGGAGGAGGAACCTGAGTCTGAGAACCAATTAGGAGTGGTTAGGTGCATCTTAACCCAAACCCCAGTTAAGGAAGATTGTTATAGGACTAACATCCTACAGACTTTTGTTAAGGTAGGGGATAATGTACTTAAGATCATCATAGACAGTGGGAGTTAATGTCAATGCCGTCTCTGCCAACACAATTAAATCTTTAGGATTGACCACAGTTCCCCATCCTAGCCCTTACAAAGTTTCTTGGGTAGATTCCATCTCCATCCAGATTAAAGCTAGGTTCCAAATCTTAATTAGACTGCAAACCAATGAGGAAAAGATTTGGTGTGATGTCATCCCCATGGAAGTGAGTAGTATCATTCTAGGTAGACCTTGGATTTTTCATCATGATGCAACCCTGTATGGTCGAACCAATGTTTATGCTTTTAACTACCATGGGAATAAGTTTGTTATCCACCTAGCTCCCCCTAGAGACCTAGTTAAGAGGGGTTCTAGTAGCCTTAAGGACAAGAAACCTTGAGTTAATCTGATTAAGGCTAGGTAGTTAGAAAAAGAGATTGCCGAGGGTAACCCTATTTTGATCTTGACTACCAAAGAAATACATGAGCCGACCCAAAAGGAACATCCTAAAGAAATTGTTGAGGCTCTGAAAGAATTTGAGGATATCTTTCCTGATGATTTACCTGATCACTAACACCCCTTAGAGACATCCAACATGCAATAGACTTATTCCTAGGAGCCACTTTACCAAACCTTTCTCACTAAAGAATGTACCCCAGTGAGCATCAAGAATTACAAAAACAAGTGGGAGAATTATTTAGGAAGGGTTTCAGTAGGGAGAGCTTGAGTCCATGTGCAGTCCCTGCTCTATTGATCCTTAAGAAAGATGGTACGTGGAGGATGTGTGTAGACAGTAGAGCCATCAATAAAATAACTATGAAATATAGGTTTCCCATTCCCCGATTGGACGATATGTTAGACATGATGGCCGAAGCCAAAGTTTTCTCAAAGATAGACCTTAAGAGTGGCTATCATCAAGTTAGGATTAGACCTGGGGATGAGTGGAAAACCACATTCAAGACTAAGGATGGCCTGTTTGAGTAGGTTGTGATGCCTTTTGGACTTTCCAATGCACCAAATACATTTATAAGGATTATGACCCAAGTCCTAAAAGAATATATTGGAAAATTCATTGCGGTCTACTTTGATGATATCTTAATTTATAGTAGGACTAAGAAGGACAACCTTAGTCATCTGAGATTAGTATGCCAGACCCTTAGGGAGAATAGCCTCTATGCCAATTTTAAGAAATGTAATTTCATGACACATAGGGTTATCTTCCTAGGTTTTTTTGTCACCCTTGAGTGAGTTTCTGCAGATCCTGAAAAGGTTAGGGCAATTGTTGAGTGGCCTACACCTAATAGTGTTTATGATGTGCATAGTTTCCATGGCCTAGCAACCTTTTACTGGAGATTTATTAGGGGTTTTAGTACAGTCGTCGCACCTATCACTAATTGCATTAGGAAGGGTACATTTTAGTGGAATAAAGTAGCTGATAAGGCCTTCCTAGAGCTTAAGGATAAGATGACCCATGCGCCCATCCTTAGATTACCCGACTTCTCTAAGGTATTTGAGATCGCTTGCGACACCTTGGGAGTAGGAATAGGTGGTGCACTAAGTCAAGAGAATCATCCTGTAGCCTTCTTCAGTGAGAAGCTGAATGAGGCTAAACTTAAGTATTCTACCTATGACAAGGAATTTTATGTAGTAGTCCAGGCCCTTAAATATTGGAGACATTACTTACTACCGTAGGAGTTTGTCTTATTCCTTGACCTTGAGGCACTCCGGTTCCTAAACTCCCAAAAGAAACTTAACCCATGGCACGGTAAATGGATTGAGTACATTCAAGTCTATACCTTTGTCCTGAAATATCGTGTCGGCTCTGAAAATAAGGTAGCAGATTCCCTAAGCCATAGATCTATGCTGTTAGGATCAGTTAGCACCCAAGTCATAGGGTTTGATAGGTTAAAGGATGAATATGAAACCTATCCAGACTTTGGGGACATTTACCAGACCCTCAGGCTAAGACCATCCAGTACCCATAGTGAGTATACCATTCAGGATGGCTACCTTTTCCAAAACAATCGACTCTGTATACCTAGAATTTCTCTTAGAGAGTTTCTAATTTGGGAGACCCATGTTAGAGGTTTAGCTGGTCACTTTGGTAGAAATAAGACAATCTTAGCGATAGAGGACCAGTTCTTTTGGCCAGGATTGAAAAGGTATGTTACACATATTGTAGCCAAGTGTAGAACTTGTGCTGTTGCAAAATAGCAGAAGCAAAACATTGGTCTCTACACACCTTTACCAATGCCTGATCGCCCCTGGCAGGACCTAAGTATGGACTTCATGTTAGGATTACCTAAGACCCAGAAGCGACATGATTTTATCTTTGTAGTGTTCGATAGGTTCTCTAAGATGGCTCACTTCATCCCCTATTCCGAGACCTTTGATGCGTCTAGAGTAGCCAAGCTTTTCTTAGATCATGTGGTTAGACTCCATGGCCTACCCAAGACCATCATATCTGATAGGGATGTTAGGTTCACCAGCTATTTCTGGAAAACCCTGTGGCACCTATTAGGGACCAAGCTTAAGTTTTCTACAGCCTACCACCCCCAAACAGATGGCCAGACTGAAGTGGTGAACCAAAGTTTAGGAAACCTCTTTAGATGCCTAGTAAGTGAACACATTGGAACTTGGGATCTATTGTTGCCTAGAGCAGAGTTTGCCTACAATAGTTTAGTGAATAAGACAATGGGCAAGAGTCCTTTTGAGATGGTCCATGGGTACAAGCCTAATCGCCCCATTGACCTGATTCCTTTACCTGTTCATGCACGAGTCTCGGAGTCTGCAAAATCATTCACACAGCATATTAGAGACTTGCATAAGGATATTAGCCAAAAAATAAATCTAAGTAACGAAATATATAAGAAACTGGCTAACTCCCGGGACCGTTAAGAAATTTCATGCTCGCGGAGCCAGACCTTTTAGAGTGATAGAGAGGGTTGGACCAAATACCTTTGTTATATTTTCCTTCGGAACTGGGCATTAGTTCTACCTTCAATATCACAGACCTGGTTAGTACAGGGAACCAGCAGCAATACATAGTGAGGCCTTTGGTCCTATCCCTTCCATTGAGAGTGACCCTAGCCCAGAGTGTCCACGAATTAATTGGCCTGAGAGAGGAGAATGGATCGAGCATATCCTGGATGATCAAGCCTTAACGTCCCGGGGCCATGGTTATCAACGCTTCCTGGTCCAATGGCAAGGCTGGCCAAAGTCGGATGATTTGTAGATTTCTTGAGAGGACGTGCAATGTCTCAACCCATAACTCCTCGAGAGATATGTGAGCCAGCTTGATTTTCACTCGATAGGGTCGAGTTCCTCCCACCCTGGGAGAATTGGTGCAGACACCAGAGGCACCAGAATAAGATAGAGGCTTCTCAACCCTCTATGGATCACTTAGCTACATTCAAGTCCATTGTAATAAAGCTTAGTTCATTTAAGTTGTCTTTATTTGAGTCCTGTTTTTGCCAGCTCATGTTGAGCTAGTCCAGTCCAGTGCTAGTCAGCTCATGTTGAGCTAATTTTATTTTTATGAGTCCTATCCAAGCACAATGAAGACTCAAGAACATATCATACAAGTGAAGACCAAGTTTAACTAGATTGAAGACATGAAAGAGTAGCCTATGTTGAACCCAGCTTGAAGATTTGAAGACCCTAGGAGGAGAAATCAGAAACCCTGAAGCCCTGGACCAGCTGGAAGCAAACTGGGCCAGCCCAGGCCCAGGAGGGAGCAAGGGTGCCAAGAGTTTATGGTGACCACCCCTTGGTCGGCCACTTAGAGTCACCCTCTTAGTCGACCAAGGCAAGGAGAGAGGGAGTATTTTTAGGAATTTTTCTACTTAATGTTTCCTTATTTTCCAGCTAGGGTTTGGGTGGGAATAAGACTCCTATGTAATTACTTTTGTATCCTTACTTGGAGCCCAAGGCTCTGGGTCTATTTAAAGGATGCTAGTCTCTTGTATGAGAGGAACATTGATATATGAATGATAATTGAGTTTTCTTCAATTGCTGTGTTCTACCCTATTGTGTGCTTAAGGGTTTTATTGGTGTCTTCTTCTTCCAGGTGTTGCAACAGATTCTTGCCGCCAGCCTGTCCTCCAAACCTTGGCCGCCCACTCCAAAACTTTCTTTTCCTTTGCTGTTTTCTCTTATATTCTTCTTCTCCCTTGAGTTTTCTAACCCCTGATAGGTTGTTTTCAGGTCCCTCGACTCTAACGAATCCAACGACTCTAGCCAGGTCTCCATCGGACCATCGAGCAGAAAGCCGGGAATCCACGGGTCTCTGGCTTGATTTTCCAGGCTGCATCCATTGAGGATGAGTGATCTCTTCACTACGATCTTCATCAGGTACTTCAGACATTGCCAGGTATACCCCCTCTACCACCGATAGCGTTATTGTAGAAGAACTTGCCCAACCGAGGCTTCTCTACCCCAGATGCTCATAGGTTCTATTTCGCATGCTTTTAGTTTTTTTCTTGCATAGTTTTCCTTGCTTAAATACTTGATCTGCTCTTCGTGATTAGATTCACAACTTGAATTAAAAACATACAAAAAAATATAATTGCATGCATATATAGGTTCCGCATCACAAGTACCTTTCAGGAGGTTTGGAGACTATAATAGACCTACAAGGTGGAAGAGCATTTATGTGTATTGGTTGATTAGGTTCGATCTATTCTACTACTGGCTGCTATTAAGATTCTTTCTCATCGAGCTCAGTTAACCTCCCACTACCACCTTCATGAATAAACTATTTTTCAAGGAATGTAACATGTCTACTCACAATCACATTATGATCTTCTGGAAGGTAAAAGTAATATCCTAGAGTTTCTTTAGAATAACATATAAACCGAGCTTTCACAGATCTAGATTCCAAATTGTCTGCCATTAGTCTTCTGACATAAGCTAGATATCCCCAAATCTTGAAATGAGCAAGACTTGGTTTTTTACCATGCCAAATCTCATATGGTGTGGTAGGAACAAATTTAGATGGAACCCTATTTAGAATATAAATTGAAGTTTGTAGGGCATCTCCCCAATGAAATAAAGGCAAGTCAGTGAAGCTCATCATGGATCAGACCATATCTAATAATGTCATGTTTCTCCTCTCAGACACCCCGTTATGCTAAGAAATACCTGGTGGAGTCCATTTTAAGACTATGCCATTGCCCTTAAGATAACCTAAAAATTATCTACTAAGGTATTCTTCTCCCCGATCTAATCAAAGAATCTTAAGGGTTTTACCTATTTGTTTTTCTACCTCATGTCTGAATTCCTTGAACTTTTTAAACATTTCAGATTTGTGTCTCATAAGAAATACATAACCATACTATGAACAATCATCAAGAAAGGTTATGAAGTAGTAAAAACCATCCGTGGACTGTACATCAAATGGACTACATACATCAGTGTGTACCAAGACAAGTAATTCTATGACCCTCTCCCCATGTCCTATAAAGGATAACTTGGTCATTTTGCTTGAAGATATGACTCACAAGGTGGGTATGATTCAGAATTAACTGAATCAAGGATCTCATCCATTTCCAGTTTATTAATTCTGTCATCACCTTTATGACCGAGCTTTAGATGCCACATAAATTTATCATTTAGGTCATCTCTAGGACATTTATGTCCTATGGCATTCACTTTAATTTTCTCGTTAATGTTCAAAGATACATCAACATGCAAATGATAGAGACTATCTATTAAAATAGCTTTTGCAGCCAATTTATTTCTCAAATATACTACAAAAGTCTTTATTGAATATAAATTCAAATCCTTCCTATGTTAGCATAGAGATAGAAATCAAATTTCTGCTAACATCAGGCACAAGATAACAGTCACTAAGAAATAAAATAAACCCTAAAGATAACACCAGAGAATATGATCCAATGACTTAAGCAGCAACTTCTGCTCCATTTCCGACATGTAGGACCATCTCACCTTCTCTCAGCATTTTACTTCTTTCCAGACCCTACATTGAAATGCATATATGAGCACTTGAACTAGAGTCTAAAATCCAGCTGGAAGTAGATGAAACTATTAGGTTATATTCAATAATGAGTATAGGCTTACCTTCAGAAGGCGCATCCTCCTTCTGTTTCTTTAGGCTTTCCAGGTAGAGAGGACAATTCCTTTTCTAGTGGCCATCTATGTTGCAGTGGAAACATTTCCCTTTGCTAACCTTGGCTTTCTTGGAAGTGTCCTCCTTCTTCTGTTTGTTCTCCTTCTTCTGCTTCTTCGCAGGTTTCTTCTTCTTCCAAGTAGACTTTCTTTTGGAGGAAGACTGCTCCATAGAGTAAACATAGCCCTTTAAACTCTTCAGGGTCCCCTCATTGCTTACCAGCATGTTCAATAATTCAGGCAAAGTGTAATTTAACTTGTTCATATTATAGTTCATTACAAATTGAGCATATGAACTAGTCAAGGACTGGAGGATCAAATCCACCTAAAGCTCCTTGTGAGTAGGAATGCCCCGCTTCTCAAGCTGTTCAATATCCTTGATCATTACCAAACAATGATCGTGCATTGACTGCCCTTCACGCTCTTGTTGTTGAAAAGCCTTTTCGACACTTTGAAGCATTCAATCCAACTTTGTTCACCATATAACTCTTGTAGGTGAATCAAAATCGATTTAGTAGTTGGCATATCCTCATGTTGGCTCTGCAATTCATTTGACATTGAGGCCAACATATAACACTTAACCTTATTATCATCTTCTATCCATTTCTCAAATGCAGTCATTTAACGAGCATTTGGATGGTCAGGTAAGATAAGGGGTTCCTGGTCAAGCGCATAGCCCAACTTCTCATAACTCAAAATAATTTTGATGTTTCTCAACCAATCTTTAAAATTGAGGCCAACTAGTCAATTTGTCTCTAGAATACGGACTAAGGGATTTGAAGTAGACATGGTTAACTGCAAGAGTAGAAGATTCAAATTAGATGCTTTATACTTAATTATAAAAAGTATTCTTGGGTATTTAAGAAATAATTTTAGAACTCCCACTATTTTCTCGGATCACTCACACTCCTCTTAAAGATGCGAAAATCCTGTGACTCTAGGTTTCTAGTGAGTGCTACGGTTCCATCGATGTGCGGTACCTCACTGTATCCGGTTATTAGTAACACGCTATAATAATAAGTGGCCAACTCTTGTCCAATGTATCTAATACAAATTGTAGCTCTTGGTCTCTAGATCATGGAACCTCAACGTGCCCGTTTATTGGTCCAATCATTAGTTAAGTCAGACCCACCATTCCTGCTAGACAAAACCATCATTGAGTCCCTTAACATGCCTATTTATTGGGCCCAACCCCATCAGTGCCTAGCAACATCTCATGCCTAATAGGGTGGTTGTGTCTTCCTAATGCAACTAGACCACTGTAACCAGTCGAGAATAATCAACACCAGTAGGACACCCGCACATCTACAATGGTGGAAGACCTAAGAATTAATATTTATTGGAAGCTTAGGTTCAGGTCTCTTCTAAATTGATCATCCAAATCATGACTAACCAATTATATTCTATCAGCATAATTTCATGTATGACTAATTACATTAGGTCAACACAATCTCACGTCTATCTTATTATAACCAGCATGGGTGAACTCAAATCAAAAGTTATCCCTTTGAAAACTTAATCAACCAAATTGCCCATGTCAGTTTGATCCATGGGAGGGTTCTGCCAATTTACCCTCTTTCCGCCAAACTAGTTGGTTAAGAAAGAGTTAGCCCCAATTAGCAAACCATGATCAAAACCTTCCTTAGATACCAATTGATTAACAAGATTCAATTAGGTTATCTAATGATGTGGGCTCATCACTAAGCCGAATTAGGTCTTAACTTATCGATTCACTATCAAATAAATCAATCTGACCAGACTACATCTAAAACCAATTTTGAGCATACTAGACCTAACCCGAATAATCATCTGATTAGGTTGAGTCACTTGCTCAAAATTACATTAGGGTTACTAGTTGATCTAATCAAGCCCTAATCACGTAGCTCAATCTCTAGACCTAATTTGTTCAACCCAAACCCTCATGCACCTAATTTAATTTTCTAAATCAAATCAATTTTAAAATTAGGTTCAAGTGCATGATTTTAATGGCTTATGATTATGAATCACATTTAAGATCTAAACCCTAAATTGGTGCATCGCATATATCAATATCAATAATCATAAACCGATCAAAACCCTTTTGAAAATCCTTTTTCAAAATCGGTATACATCAAAGTAGGACAACCTTTGCACTATAGGGGGTAAACCCTATAGCATGACAACCTTATGTCACTTTATGCAACCTTTGATCAATTTAATTTCAAATTATTAAATTTAATTTTAGATTTGAAAATTATGATTTTAATTTCGAAAATAATTTTTCGAAACATAAAATTCTATGCTAGAATAATCTCATGTTCAACATAGTTCTAATACAATCATAATTATCTATCTGATCTGATTATTTTTCAGATATGATTCTCATGCATGCATGTTAAAGAGAGAACTATGACTCTGATACCACTTGGTGGGGACACCAAAGGCACCAGAATAAGATAGAGGCTTTTCAACCCTCTATGGATTGATCAATAATTTATGAGTCCATCTGTAATAAGGGCTTAGCCCATCTGAGTCCATTTTAGTTGTTATTTGAGTCTTTTGAGTTGTTATTTCAGTTCTGTACTAGTCAGCTCATGTTGAGCTAGTTCAGTTTAGTCTTAGTCAGCTCATGTCGAGCTAATTTTATTTTTTTTAAGTCCTGTCCAAGCATATTGAAAACTCAAGACCACATCATACAAGTGAAGACCAAGTCCAACCGATTGAAGACATGGAAGTTGAGCCCAAGTCTAACCCAGCTTAAAGATTTGAAGACCCCAGGAGGAAAATTCAAAAAATCCTGATTCCTTGCAAATGCCCTCCAGATGTCCAGATTCACTTCCAGATGCCAGAATAAATTCATAGACCAGGGAATCATTGATTCTAGAGGTCCACCTGCATCCTAGCCCAAAGAAATCAAGCCCAAGCACCAAGACCAAGCCCCTAAGAAGCAAGATACCAAGGAATATTCCTGCTACCTAGCTTCCAGGCCATCCCAGCTTCCAAAGGCCCAAGCCCATGCACCCAAGCCCCTTTGGGCCGGTCTCTTGCTGCTCTTAGAAGCCCAAAACGACCCCCCAATTGTCCTTGGAGTGTTGACCAAGTCAAGAGAGTTTTTATGGATTTTTTCTACCTAATTTTTCCTTATTTTCTAGCTAGGGTTTGAGTAGGAGTAGGATTCTTATGTAAAGACTAATGTATCCTTACTTGGAGCCCAAGACTAAGGGTCTATTTAAAGGACCCTAGTCTCTTGTTTGAGGATAGATTTTTGATATGAAATAAACCTTGAGTTCTTATATTATTTTGTGTGATTACCCTGCTGTGTGCATAAACGGGTTTGAGAGTTCTTCTTCCCGGTGTTTGCAACCATCTTCCTGCCGCCAACCATCCTTCCAGCCACCGCCAAAACTTTCTTTCCTTTGCTATTTTCTTTTATTTTCTTGATTTCCTCTGAGTTTTCTAACCCCTGATAGGTCGATTGCAGTTTCCCGAGTTCCTACGAATCCAACGACTCCAGCAAAGCCTCAATCGGACAACCGAGCAGAAAGCCAGGTATCCGCGGGTCCTTGGCTCAATTTTCTAGGCCGCATCCATCGAGGAACGAGAGATCCCTTCATTGTGTTCTTCACCGGGTGCTTTAGACATTGTCAGGTACACCCCCTCTGCCTCCAGTCTTTATATTGTAGGAGAACTTGCCCTAACCGAGGCTTCTCAGCCCCGGCGATCCTTTTTTAGTACTTTTCTAGGTTCTAATCTGCATACTTGGCTTCAAAAACTCATACAAAATTTCCTACATCTAATTTTGTTCTGAAATTTAGGAATTAATCTCCTAACCCCACATATAAAATATACAAAAAGACTTGCATGCATATTAGTCCCGCATCATTTGGTATCAGAGCTTAGATCATGGCTTGTTTTCTATAATTTTTCAGTCTTTATATACTCTGTTTTTTAAATTATTTCTCCCTGATAAAAATTCCAAAAATTCTAAAAATTATTTTTCTGGATTCATCATGATTCAAAATAATTCTCATAATTTTTGCAGATTTTATTTCGGCCTGTGAACTTTCTGCAAGCTGAAATACAGCCTACCAATTTTTGGCTCTGTTTTTTTCAGCAAGACAAGTTTGGAAGTTTTTGGGTTTTGTTTAGCATCTTTTGCATATCTTTTAATTTTAGTATATTTCCTGCATATTAGGCCATAATTTGAAAGTTTTATCCTATTTATGAAAATACCAAAATATAAAACAAAAAAAAAATATTACATATTCTCCAAAAATACTAGTAACATCTAAACCCTAATTTGCATCCTCATCTGCCTGCCATCATTGCATAATCTACCTTTAAGGGCACTCTTGCTATATCAGATAAGGGAAGGAGTTGATAACCTCTCCTTAGTCCAAAACCACATCTCATGCATTCGGTCCCAAGCCTTAACCTAAAATTAACTAGACTTAATTTGCCCTAGTGGGCTAGGGACAGCAACTAGTCGGGTCCGGGCTAGTGTTATATCACTGTGTCAAGTTAACCTGTGTGTGCCTTATGCTCAGTGTCAAGAATTGTGGTTCAGGGATTCAATCCCGAAAGGCTTGTGTGCTGGTCCACCTTCCTGGCCAACTTTGATTGGTGTCTAGGATTGGCAATGAGGGACCTAACACTCCCCTTACACTTGCCTGGCTGAGTACAGGGTTACTATAGGCTAGTTTGCCACCTGATTGAGCCCTTAGTTTTGGACTCTAGGTCTAGTTAGCTGTAGTCGGTTTGATCGAGTCTTGCATGAGCATTAGATCAGGAGTCCCATCTCATCCACCATCTCCCTGAACCCATGGATAAGCAGGAAGCTAGGATTCAAGCCCTTATAGACCAAATGGCCCAGATGTCTACCCGGTTAATTACACAAATGACTCGGTTGACCCAGACCAATAGCCTCAACCCAACTCAACCTAGTGAAACCATAGAGCCCAACCCTATGAGAACCTACAACTCTGACCCATATAGGGAGTCCAATCCTAGGAGAACCCAATACTCTGACCCATATAAGGAGCCCAACCCTAGGAGAACCCCTTACCATGATCGCTACCGTGAAGTTGAACCTAGGAAAGACCATTGCCATGACCCTTATTATTATACTGAACCTAGGAGGACCCCAAACCCAGATCCCTACCGTGAGGTTGAACCTAGGAGAGCCCATCGTCATGACCCATACTATGATACTGAACCTAGGAGGACCCCAAACCCTGATCCCTATCGAGAGGTTGAACCTAGGAAAGCCCATCGTCATGACCCATAATATGATACTGAACCTAGGAGGACCCCAAACCCTGATCCAAACCTTGAGGCTGAACATAGGAGAGACCATCGTCATGACCCAATCCCTAAGGTTAGTCCTAGAAGACCCAATCAGGATTTTGTAGACCAGGAAGATAGATCCTATTTACCCTCTCCTTATAAGCCTAGTATACCCACAACCTATAGATCTTATGACCCCAAATCCTCTGACTCTAGAATCTACGAACCCATATCCCATGAGTCCAGTAGACCCAAGACCCATAGAGCTGAACCCAAATCCTATGACCCCAGATATTATAATCCCGTGACCCATAGATCTGCACCCTTGTCCTATGAGCCTAGGGAGCCCATAACCCCTAGGTATCAGCCTAGTACTAGTCATGCTTCCCCTAGTCAACTTGAACCCCATAGGATTAGTATCCCTAAATATGAACCCAATAGTGAGCCCCTACGCTTTATACAACATAAACCTACTTGGAGTAGTACACATAATCATAGACCAGAACCTAACCAATTTCCCGCTAGCCAACCTTCTCTAACCATTCCTGAGATTCACAAGGCTTACATTAACGCGGAAGTGTATGAAGCTGATGTGAGCCTAGTGGATGAGTATGAAGGAGAAGAGGAGACACCTTTAGTAGACCTAAAATTAGATGACCTAGTAGATACCCAAGTAGAAACAAACCCAGAGCTAGTTGACCTTGACCACATCCAACCTAAAGCTATAGTGGAAGAACAAATAGAGGAAGAGAACCTAGGTATTGCTACTAGAGCCTTACCTATGGAAACCATAGAAGAGAGCCAAATTATTGAGTCTAGTCCTAAAATACAAGAACAAGAAGAATTTGTTAAGGAATTGATCTCTTTGAATCAGTACCCTCAGGATGAGCCTCCTCCTTTAGTTCCCATTAAGGACCTCTTCCCTGAGATTAGTAACCCATCCTTCCATTATGTAAACCCCATAGATATACCGCAACCCCCTAAGGTTAGCCTCATTAGTCTAGGATTAGTCCCTGATGCCCCTTCTTTTATCTTACTTTATCCAACTAACCTTGAACCTTTTTCCCTACCCTACCAGACTAATTTTTAATCCACTTCCTATTTTCTGCCCTTTCCAGACACCTCCAGCATTTCTATGATCATTAGATTTCATTTAGCTGAGATTAGCATACTACAAGCATTTATCATGCAAGTTAGGTTTGCATCTTACTTCTGGCATACTCTTTGGAATTTGCTAGGAGTTCACTGTAAATTTTCATGTGCATGTCAAGCTAGGATCAAACCTAGAGAACCTATAATCTGTTAGGTTTACATCCAAAGAGTTCAATAAAATTTCCTTCGATAGGAATGCATAGTCGAGTCTGTTAGGTATCAGTATAAGTCCTTTACATCATTAGTTAGGAGACTGCATGTGCCTAGCATGTTCACCACCCGCACTAATCTTAAAACAACTGGCTAATTCCCGAAGAAGGGTCAAAGAATTTGATGTTGTGGATTCTATCTTGGTTAGGCTTAGGCCTAAAAGAAACTTTATGCTCACAGAGCCAGACCTTTTAAAGTGATAGAGAAGGATTGGATCAAATGCCTATGTGTTAGACTTGCCTTCGGATATGGGCAATAGTTTTACCTTCAATATTACAGACCTGGTTGAGTATAGGGAACCGGCAGCAATACCTAGTGAGGCCTTTGGACCTATTCCTTTTCATTGTGAGTGACCCTAACCCAGAGTGTCCACTAACAAATTTGCCTGAGAGAGGAGAACGATCGAGCGTATCTTGGACGATCAAGCCATCATGACCCATGGCCTTGACTATCAACGCTTCCTGGTCTTATTGCAAGGCCGGCCAGAGTCGGACGATTCGTGGATTTCTCGAGAGGACATGCAACGCCTCAACCCAGACCTTCTCGAGAGATATATGAGCCAGTTTGATCTTCACTCGACAAGGTCGAGTTCCTCCCACCCCGGGAGAATTGGTGGGGACACCAAAGGCACCAGAATAAGATAGAGGCTTTTCAACCCTTTGTGGATTGATAAATAATTTATGAGCCCATCTGAAATAAGGGCTTAGCCCATCTGAGTCCATTTTAGTTGTTATTTGAGTCTTTTGTGTTGTTATTTCAGTTCTGTACTAGTCAGCTCATGTTGAGCTAGTTCAGTCTAGTGTTAGTCAGCTCATGTCGAGCAAATTTTATTTTTTTTGAGTCATGTCCAAGCATATTGAAGACTCAAGACGACATCATACAAGTGAAGACCAAGTCCAACCTGATTGAAGACATGAAAGTTGAGCCCAAGTCCAACCCAGCCTAAAGATTTGAAGACCCCAGGAGAAAAATTCAGAAAATCCTGATTCCTTGCAGATGCCTTCCAGAAGTCCAGATTCCCTTCCAGATGCCAGAATAAATTCATAGACCAGGGCATCCATGATTCCAGAGGTCCACCTGCATCCTAGCCCAAAGAAATCAAGCCCAGGCACCAAGACCAAGACCCTAAGAAGCAAGATACAAAGGAATATTCCTGCTACCTAGCTTCCAGAGGCCCAAGACCATGCGCCCAAGCCCCTTTGGGCCGGTCTCTTGCTGCTCTTAGAAGCCCAACACTCCCCCCCAAGTGTCCTTGGAGTGTTGACCAAGTCAATAGAGTTTTTAGGGATTTTTTCTACCTAATGTTTCCTTATTTTCTAGGTAGGGTTTGAGTAGGAGTAGGATTCTTATGTAAAGACTAATGTATCCTTACTTGGAGCCCAAGACTAAGAATCTATTTAAAGGACCCTAGTCTCTTGTATAAAAATAGATTTTTGATATTAAATAAACCTTGAGTTCTTATATTGTTTTGTGTGATTACCCTATTCTGTGCATAAAGGGGTTTGATAGTTCTTCTTCCCGGTATTTGCAACCATCTTCCTGCCGCCAACCATACTTCCAGCCCTAGCCAAAACTTTCTTCCCTTTGCTATTTTCCTTTGTTTTCTTGATTTTCTCTAAGTTTTCTAACACCTGACAGGTTGTTTTCAGGTCTCCGAGTTCCTACGAATCCAACGACTCCAGCCAAGCCTCAATCGGACCACCGAGCAGAAATTCGGGTATCCGCGGGTCTTTGGCTCGGTTTTCCAGGCCACATCCATCGAGGAATGAGAGATCCCTTCGTTGCGATTTTCATCGGGTGCTTCAGACATTGTCAAGTACACTCCCTCTACCTCTATTGTTTATATTGTAGGAGAACTAGCCCTAACCGAGGCTTCTCAGCCCCGACAATCCTTCTTTAGTACTTTTCTAGGTTATAATATACATGCTTGGCTTAAAAAACTCATACAAAATTCCCTACAACTAATTTTGTTCTGAAATTTGGGAATTAATCTCCTAACCCCACATATAAAATATACAAAAAGACTTGCATGCATATTAGTCCCGCATCACCACTGTTGGAATTCTCCTAGGAACAGCAAAGTATGTTGCATAAAATCAGGCATCAAAAGCATGACAAGTGGAAGCAGATATAAAAATGATTTTATATCTAATCATGCAAATCATAAATAAATCTAATTTATTTATCATAAATTTTTAACATGCTGAATAACATGATAAAAATATTAGATCTAAAATAAAAATTATTTTGTGCATAAAATACTTACCTGGATCGCTATCCGGGCCTGCTCTGAAAAGCTTGCAGATCTGCTACTAAATAACCAGGATTCTGTCGGAGCGGCGCAATCGCTCGGCCTCTGCTGGTATCAACATGAAGCTTTCTCAATCGAGTTGTAGAGGGCATCGGACTGCTAGATCCTTGCAGCCTTCTCCTCTTTTAGCAAATCGTCCACTTTAAAAACTGTGCCGATCCGAATCCAGACCGGCTTTCGGCTTCTATCTTGCAAATCGGTCTATGCAAGATCTTTGGACCCTTTTCTCTCTTCTTTCTTTTATGAAAAGGACCTCTCAATGCTCTTGAAGATCACAAAGATGAAAAATAATCAAGAAAAGAAGGAAGAGGAGATGGCACCCTAGGAGAGAGATTCTTTGGAGAAGACACCTAAAGGAAATCATGCCAAAAACAAAAACCATATATTCGGCCACCCCTTTTTCCTTTCTTTTATTTCTTTCATGATAAATCTCCCGAATTCTACATGCCATAAATAAAGGAGTATGATCTAATCTAGTTTTGGTTTAAATTTTAAGAGGAGTGGAAGAGAAGGACTCTTCCCTCTCTTAATTAACTTTATGCCAAATATATGTTAGCATCCACCAAATATTCACGCCTCCTTTCATTTATTTCACAAAATTAATGGGGGCCCACATAGGCATGTGGAGGGAAGGGGAGACAACGATCGAGAGTCCTAGTCTAACTGGACTCTAGGTCTTGGTCCAAATGAAGTGATTTTACAATCAAACTGAAGCAGATTTTAAATCCGATCGAACCATTTCGAAGCGAACATTGATCCGAATCGATTAAGATTAATTAATTGAGTCTAACTCAATTAAATTAAATCTAATTTAAATTAAAAATAATTAACCCTTAATTAATTAATTATAACATTTATAATCAGGCCAAATATTAATTGTAACACTTACAATTAGGTCCAAATTGATTTGCTGATTGGTTACTTGAGCTCCTAATATGTGTGACCCCTCAGGTCCTATCCTGTCTGGTAATGAGACATGCTATAATCTCTATTATATATCATCAAAACTCCTTTTGATGTACTGAAAGAATTTTAGCTCAACCCTAATTAGGATCATCGATCTAAGAATGATCCTAACGAGATCTCATAATCCACCAGTGATACCTAGTAGTATTTAGTGGCAACCCAGCAAAATAAGATTGGAACCCCTAGGTGTAGTTACCATGTGATTCGGTTCCTCTATCAAAATCTGGACATGTTGTTGGTTACGGATACTCATCAAACCCATCAATCATATACTTAACCTAATCGACTCAAGTCCAATTATGATACTAATGAAAACATCTTTTCATTATCACCTTGCTATGGCCATAGACTTTTGGAATTAGTCTCATTAAGCTTGCATAGGATTATACCTTACTACTAAGGCTGATAGATCCCTACAAGTGAACACCCTACTCCTACAATAAACTTACTGCATCCAACGAACACCGCAAGGTCCCGTATGGATAGGAACCATGTGATTGTGCTGTCAAACTACAACAACCATATTGTGAGTAGCCGAGAAACTCTAGGTCAAGGAACTATTTGCACAACTACAGCATCAGGAAGTTATCCACGATTGAGTAGTCACCCGTATAACTTTCTGTACTTAGTCACGCTCAGTACCATTGATCTCTATCAACTACCTACACTTTCACTCCAGTGTCACCACACTATAGGTCAGAGACTCATCTACCAAGAAAGGGAAGTGATCTATGCACCAATTTTAACGGATCAATCACCATCCTCGTGATATTCCAACAATCGAGAGCCTTTAGGTGTTAATCTATAAAGACACATGTCTCAGATTCTCAACTCTTGAGAATATGTGTTATTTTCCATTAACTCCATGGACGATTCATAGACACAACAATATGAATGAAACTAATACCCATTTAATTAATAAGAAAAATTAAGTACAAAGTTCATGACCTAAAATTAAAATGTATCAAGCCAACATAGCTTTCAGGGCATACATCTAACAAGAATAGTCCCTGGAGGCCATCCTCATCGGTGAGAACCAGCATTGAGCTGATTGCTTCCAGGGAGATCGCTAGGTATAAGAGGAGCTCCTCTCCAGGCTCTGCCTGGATAGCAATGGGGGAGAGCTGAGGAGCTTCTTTAGCCTCTTGAATGCATCTCAAAACTCTTGTTTCCAAGTGAAGTCATGCATCTTGCATAGGGACTTAAAGAATGGCTAGCAGTGCTTGGTGGAGTGCCAGATGAACTGGCTTTGGGCGGTGATGTATTTTATCAAGTGTTGGACCTCCTTCTTAGATATGGGATGCCTCATGGCTTTGATCGCTTGGATCTTTTTTGGGTTAGCATCAATCCCTTGTTGGGTGACCATGAAACCTAAGAACTTTCCTGCCACTATATTGAATGCACACTTGGCCGGATTTAGCTTCATTCGATATAAATGAAGAATATCGAAAGCCTTCGCCTGGTTGGCAATATGGCCTGACTCCTAACCACTCATGGAGAGCATATTGTCCATATAGACTTGCATGTTGTGGCCTATTTGGTCCTTGAAGATCTTTCTAACCAAGCGCTGGTATGTTGTCCCAGCATTTTTGAGGCTGAAGGGCATCACCTTATAGTAAAACATACCCCTTCGGTCATGAATGCTATGTGCTCTTCATCCTCCGAGTGCATGTAGATCTAATTATACTCAAATAATGCATCCATGAAATTGAGCAACTTGTGCCCTGAGGTTATGTCCACAAGCTGGTCGATCTTAGAGAGTTGGAAGCTGTCCTTCAGACATGCCCGATTAAGATTGATGTAGTCCACATAGATCTTTCACTTCCCGCAAGCCTTCTTGAGAATTATCATGTATGCCAGCTAGCTAGGGTACTATACTTCATGGACAAAGCCTACGATGAGAAGTTTCCCGACCTCCTTGTCGATCACCTTCTGCCTCATTAAGGTGAATCTTCTACTCTTCTACTAGACTTGGTAGATATTCAGCCTATGGATGATCATTTCCGAGAAAATCCTAGGCATATCCACTAAGATCCAGGCGAAGACATTAGTGTTAGCCCATATGAAGTTGAGCAATCAGGCTCTTTCCTCCTCGGCTAGTAGAGCTCCAACTTACACCATCTTCAGGATGTCTTCACCCAGGTGGAATGATAGCAGTGGCTCTACCAGCCCACCCATTGACTCCAACTCCATTTGGCTTGGTTGATAAAAGGCCGGGCCTTACCCTACCTACTAAACTCCTGGGATGGCCTGCAAGCAATGCTGGACCAGCTGTCAGGATCCCCTCATCTCTTCAATCCCCCATTAGGCTAGGAATACACAACGAGTCACTTGGTTGGGATGGTGGTGTCGAGCAAGTTGAGCCTGGGGCACCCCAAGATCATGTTGTACGGTAAGGGGGCCTCATAATGGTGAAGGTCACCATTATAGTGCTTTGTCGAGGTGGTGTTCCAACAGTCATTGGGAGGGTAATCTCTCCCTCCACCCTAACTGAATCTCTAGTGAAGCCAACGAGGGGCATGAACATCAGCTTTATTAGATCAAAAGGCAAGTTCATCCTTGCAAAGGCATCATAAAAAAGGAGGTCAACTAAGCTTCCACTATCAACTATGATTCTTTTTACAAGATGTAAGCTATTGTCATTTCCATGACAACATCATCATTATTTGGGTTGCCCACCATAACTAACCCTTCTCCTCTGTAGGGAAGTACATCATCAGTCTCCTCTCTTCCCCTAGCCCTCTTTGACTCACTCCCTATCCTTACCCCCCAGGAGATCATTTCCACTAGCTTCTTCATGGGCTGATTGTTAATGGCGGAAGGCTAGATTTGGTGCTTTCAGGCCCAGTTGGAGCCCTTCCTTCCATGAATTTCTCAAGGTAGCCCTGCCGGATTAGGTCTGCAATCTCTCTTTTCAAGTGGTGGCATTCCACGATATCGTGGCCATGGTCAAGGTGCAATTGGTAGTATCATGACTTGTCATACCCATCGAACGATTTCAGTAGAGTGGGGTGATGCAGGTAGCACTCGTCCTTGATCTCCATCAAGATTTTGGCTCCTGGGGCGAGGAGAGGTTGTACTTTTCATCCTTGGTAAAGACATCTCATGGCTTGGGGCCCGTTCGAGGGTGGAGATGGCCTTAGGCACAGACGTGTCCCTCACCTCCCATTGGGCTTGCCTCTTTAGGGGCCTCTCGTCCAACTCCCTCCTAATATGGCTGGCCTCCTCTACATAGATGTACTTATGGGCATGAAGGAGGAGCTTCGAGTATGACTTTGGGGGCTTCTTGTTGAGGGAGTAGGTGAAGCAAGAGGTTCTGGGCCTCCTCTTCAATGCTAGCACGGGGACAGGCTCATTGAGGGTGTAGATCTCCAGGGTAGCTACCTTGAACTGGGACACGTAGTCCTAAGGGGACTCATGGTCCTATTGTCGGATAGAAAAGAGGCTATTGACCTTATATGGCACATTTTGTTGCCTAGGTGGCTTTTCCAAGAGGGGGGTGAATTGAGAATTTAAAAAGTTTAAGCAATTATTTGCTCTTTGAAAATCTATTGAAGTGTGAAGTGCTGTGATTAAAGTAAATAAAAGTAGCAGCAAGATATAAAAAGAATGTACAACACAAACACAAGAAATTTTGTAGTGGTTTGGAGCAACCCAGCTCCTACATCCACTACCCAAGATTATCACTTGGGATTTTTACTATGTCCCCCACTGGAATACAGTCGGATTGTTTTAATAGGCTCACAATCAAAACCTCTACACTTTGATTTTTAAACCGGGCTCACCAAAGAAACCTAACACTTGGTTTTACCAGGATCACCAAGAACCTAACACTTTGTTTTAACACAGGCTAACCAAGAACCTATTTGGTTTTTAAATCGGGCTCACCAATAGCACAATAATTCAAAACATAATTGTAAAAAGAAAGCAACAGAATGACAATCAAATTTTTCGAATGGTTGCCGATGTAGCTCAAGACAAGCCCAATTGATTACACTTCAATGCACCTGGTTGGCTTCTTCAATTTCTTTAATAAATACTTCAAGCTTTTATTGGTAGTTGGTGAAGGCTTGAAGATTATCTTGAATACTCTTGCAGTGCTCTCTTGCTCACAAAATAGCTTGGATATTTAATTTAGCATTTACTCATCATTTCTTATTTAAAGTAGTTCAAATACCTTAAATATATAGTCTTGTACTCTTCTCAGATGATTTTAGTCATTGTAGACCATTGGGATGTGGCATTTGACCGTTGGAGCACTTTTTGGATTCAAATTTCAAGTTCTAGCACTAGCCATTATAAGCCTGAAATTGACCTTTTAGTCGGCTCGGATTACTCGAGTCGGCTCGGATCCTTAGAGTAGTTTTGGTTGAGTGAACTCTCTTTAATTAAGTTGGCTCTATTGCATAGTATTCTGATTCCTCACTCTATAAGAGTCGGCTCGCCTTGATTCTGGTCGACTCGGATCCTCAGGCCATCAAAAATGTAGTATGGAGGAGTTCGCTCTTTCTCTTTAGAGTCGGCTCACTTGGCTGTAGTTCTCAGAGCTCTTTTTCTGGACTCTGGAGGAGTCGGCTCAAATCTCTGAAGAGTCAGCTCGGATTTCCTTCAGGTCGGCTTGGTTGTCTGATTTAGGAAATCATGAACTGGACGAGTCGGCTCGGGTCCCTTAGAGTCGACTCAGATATCTGCATGCCAGAAATCTTCATGCATGCCATGTGCCAAAGTCGGCTCTCCTCTTTTCGAGTCAGCTCAAATGAAATCTTCAGCGAAATATCATTTTTTCTTAAGAAATCATCCAGCAAATTTTCAAAGCTTCAAGATGCCTTCAAACTCTTAGAACCATATATATAAGGAATTTTAAGCTTGAAATGCATCTAGAAGTAACCTATTTTTATGATTTTTACTTAACTTTTTTTTTGGGCTCTTCTTTATATGAATCACTTACAACATAACTCATTTCAAAACAAGGAATGTAGGAGTTAAAATTAAACAATGAAATCATCCTACAAAATCTTGTAAAACACTTGAAGAGTTGTTAGTAAAACAAATGCATACTCCAATGTTTGGTTATTATCAAAATCACTTATGGGATCAACAATGTCCCCCTTTTTGATGATGACAAAATACTGGGCATGAAAAAGAAATCTTTACAATTACATGTATAACTATATTTGAAAGCGAGCATTTACATGTATCAGAACTAATAGTATTTGCAAGTAAGTATTTGAGCTTTTTGAGAAAAAGAAACTATATAGTATCAGTGCTTTTATATGTATCAGTGTGTTAAGGCTATCACTTTCATAATGTATTAGAGCTATTAATGTATGCAAGGTATCAAAGCTCAACTTGGCAAAGTATCAGTAATATAATAGAAATAAAAAGTATCAGAGTTAATGCTTTAAGATCTTCAAGGAATGTGTGCAAGTTTTGAGAGCATAGAGCATGAACTAAAGTCATTTAGATTCAACAATTTTTCTCCCCCTTACTTATATATGCAATTTCACATTGTTTAATCACATTCTCCACCTTTTTCTTTCATATTTATTCTCTCTTTATCTTTCTTTCTTTTTCATGCAACTTTAAACATTCTTCCCATTTTTGTTAGCAATCAAAAAAAGGTGTTCAATTGATCTTTCAAAGTTCAATTTTTATAATAGAAAGAGAAAGTTGATAATATTTGTTTAAGATAATTTCACTTTCTCTTCTCAACTTTGATATTCTAATTAAAATTTATTTTGATTAGCATTGTACAAATGAAAGTACCATTGAGAATATTGCACAAGCTCAATTTATACATAGAAGATAGGCCAAAAACTTTCATTTCATTTGTTGGATTTTCAATACAAGTTGTGAAAAGATATGAAATGAAGCACATTTGACATTCAATAAGATAAAAATGCTTTCTTTTCGCTCATAAAGTTTTATGATTATAAAAGATAGGAAGCAAAGCATAAAGTAAACACCATTAAAAGTATAAAGATAGTCAAAAGTACAATGATATGATCATTGTAACCAAAAGTACAACCAAAACATCCTACTGTTCTCCCTCACAAGAGGAAGAAGCAACATCTATTATTTTATATGATGTTTTGGTCTTTAGTGGCTTGAACCTATGGTCCCTAAATCTAGTTCTAACAGGGGCTATAGGTGTTCTAGTTTTCTTAATTTTTGGTTTGCCGTTGGATGGAATAGGTTCAGTCTTAGATATTGGAGGATCAGATGATGGTAATTCTAGAGGCACAAAGAGTGGTTGAGTAGGTTGTGCTGGTGGCTCTTTGCAAGACTATAAGGAAACATCTTCAGTAGTGCAAGTGTCCTTGGGTTGGTGCAGTAGGACACTTCAATGTTCTTCTTTCAAATCTTCTAGCTCTCTTTGTATTTTCTTCATATGTAACTTCTGCTCTGTCTTGATTTCATGCAAGCTGGCATTAATTAACTAGCATAATTTGCTAAAAGCTGAGTTGATGTAGCTTGTAAGAGATTCAGAAAGTATTTCCATCTGTTGGTCTATGAATTCTTTAAATCCTGATCGAGTTTTCATTGAAGATCCAGAAGATTCTATATCTTCATCATTATCTTCAGATGTAGCATCATTTTGGTCATCAGTAGGAAGTTTTATTTGTTCATCATTATCATCATCAGATGAGGTGGCAGTCTTTTGTCTTGATAGTTTCTTCAACCATACTCTTTCTTGCAAGCGATATCCCATTCTCTGAAGAGATTTAGCTGAGTAGGTGTCCGAGTTGTGAAGTGGTTTGCCAATTTCATCTATCATATCTATTCCACATCTTCGAAAATCATTGTAAAAACCATGCCATAGGTCATGCATGCCTTGATTTTCCTCGCTGCTTCCCTTATCTGTATCATCATAATATATGGAAAGTTGAGGGTTTCTACCTCAATGAGGTGTTCCATGAAGATCATGTCTCGTTCACTTACCCAATCAAAATGACCGGATTGGCGAAGAAAGATTCAACAGATCATGTTATGAAGCAGCCGCATTTCAATGGAAAGCATGTTGGCTTGTACATACTTGACAGAACTTACATCTGATTTTTCCAAGATTAACTTCAGTGCCTGTTCCTTATCTTTTAGAGTCAGTTCAATTATGCCGTCAAGGGGCATGTGTAGTAGATTACTTAGTTTTTCTTCATCCATAACAATCTTTACTCCTTTCACAATGGATTCCAAATGATATTCTCCAAGGATTAGATTCTCAAAAAACATTCTTATCAAGGAAGGGTAAGTCGGAGCATCCAAAGAGAAAAAAAATATCCATCCTTGGTACTCAATCCAGTTTTTGTTGGGTTTCAAGGAGATCATTATGCAACTTAGTAAGACTTAATTATATAATTTCATGCATAAAGATAACACTTTATTAGTTAGAAACCCTAATTCCCAAGATCCCTTTTTCGATTACAACTAATATGTCATAAAAGAAGGTTAATGAAACATACCTGGAGTGCTATATTCCACTTCTTCTACAAGACTCACAAGTGTATGTCCTCCAACGGTGATCCACATAAGAATTGAAACAAGGAAGAACACCTTTTTGAATTTGCTTGCCCGGGTAGGACTCTTTCGAAAGCATTTTGGACTTTGGCCTTTATACGATTCACTATCCCACTATAGGACTCTTTGGACACTCTTCTAAAATACTCTTGGTTTTAGGACAACCCTCCTTTAGGACCCCTTAGGCTTATGTCCTAAAACAAAGCCTTGTCGTAATAGAAAAGACCTTGTCTTAACAAGACAAGTCTTATCTTAAAGAAAGGAAGAGAGAGAGAGAAAAACTCAGATGGATAATACGGTAGAATCTAGACTCCTATTTTAGATGACTAAATGAAAAATATAATCTCATTCCACCATACACCCTTTAAATAGTTTCTTAAGGGGCGTGAAACACATCCCAAAATCTCTTATTAGATATGTTTCTTCATATCTGATAAGACTCTTTAGGATTCAGGAGTCTTATCTGACATCTCTTCATGTCCAAATGAAACCTTATCACGCCACATGATATGTACCGGTCTTTGGAAGAGCCAAGAGGCATCTTCTCATTTCCCAAAAGTTGGAGAAAACTAAAGAGATTTGAAAGCAGAAGGACTCTGCTTCAAACTGTGCGCCCTCTCATGAAAAGTCGCAAACTTTCATGTGTGCCATTCATCGTTTCCTTCTTCATGCCAATTCAAAAATCATTGACAAGTCAAATCCTTAATGAAAGGGCATGGAGATAAAGATAAAGATTAGAAGAAGTCCAATCAATAGAAGAAACTCATCTGCAAAAGGACTTTTGGTCCTTTCTGCGCGCCAAATGAAGAGTCGCTTTTGTTCATAATTCAATCAACCTTTTTCCATGCCATATGCTGCATTTGACAAAGTCAAAGTATATACAATATGTGTTTCAAATGAATGGGCATTAAATAAGCTTTCCAACCATATAAAAATTTTTTTGATCAGAGAACTATAGACCCTTCAAGGCCCTTTTGAATGCCTACATGTCATTTACGCACCAAGAGTCCTATGCCTTAGGGACTCTTCATAATTCTGAGATAAAACCTCCAAAAGATATCAGATAAAATCTGATAAATTCATCCTACATAGAACATAACCCAATTTAGGTCTCCCATAAATTGGTTTGTCCATTTAGTGATGAGGGACAGGATATGGGTAGGATCGTTGGCGAGCCTAGAAGTCACCTAAATTTCGGTACATTTTTTTTTTGGTATTTTTTTCTCTAGGGATGGCAAAAGAACAGTGGGGATGTAGGATAGGAATTTGGATCTCATGGACTTTGGGACTCACCCTAACTAAGAGACCTCTCACCTCTAGGGAATTACACTCTCCTCGATACTTGGAGGCGCTAGGATGGATATCAAAGGTCACGAGGGGATACAGAAGATGGAATGGGAAAGAGAATAACTAGGGCATCATGCCCATGCCCGAAGTCGAAGACAAGAAGAATCACTCTTCTAAAAACTCAAATTCTTTTCTCCAAAAAACTTTTTTCTTACAAAGGACTGAGGGTGGTATTTATAGACTTGTCCAACCCTCATTTATATTTGAATACAGGATAAAAAGATAAAGATGATTGAAATTCAAACACAAGATAGGATAAGATAAGCCTATCCATATCTAAATCCTAACCCACTAAATCATAATTCAAAATTCAAAAGATAAAGATATATCCTAAATAAATTTATTTAAATATGTGCTGCTCCGAGATCAGTGCTTCTCCGGGATCGATGCTACTCCGGGATTAGTGCGGGTGATGTCCCCATCATTCTCCTGAGGTGGGGAAAACTCGACTCCATCGAGTCAGGTTAGCTCAGGATGCTCATGACCTGTAGAATATATTTTTTTTAGCTCTGCTCTGAGACCTGTGCACTTTAAAGAGTGTACGGCTTTGAGAACCGTGCGGAGGGAGAAGTCGGCTACCAATGCAGACTTTGCATTCATGTTCGTGCGGGCTTCATCTTCTCCTTCACGGACCAAACCAGGAACAGGGGGATTTTCGTCGGCGGGCCCTCCGATGACGGCGTTGGGGAGGAGGTGGTGGGGACACCTGAGGCACCAGAATAAGACAGAGGTTTTTTCAACCCTCTGTAAATTGATCAATAATTTATGAGTCCATCTATAATAAGGGCTTAGCTCATCTGAGTCCATTTTAGTTGAGTATTTTTAGTTGTTATTTCAGTTCTGTACTAGTCAGGTCATGTTGAGCTAGTTCAGTCCAATGCTAGTCAGCTCATGTTGATCTAATTTTATTTTTTTGAGTCCTGTCCAAGCATACTGAAGACTCTAGACTATATCATACAAGTGAAGACCAAGTCCAACTAGATTGAAGACATGGAAGTATAGCACAAGTCCAACCCAGCTTGAAGATTTGAAGACCCCAGGAGGAAAATTCAGAAAACCCTGATTTCTTGCAGATGCCCTCCAGATGCCTAGATTCCCTTCCAGATGCCAAAGTATATTCATAGATAAGGGCATCCATGATTCCAGAGGTCCATCTGCATCCTAGCCCAAAGAAATCAAGCCCAGGTGCCAAGCCCAAGCCCCTAAGAAGCAAGATACCAGGGAATATTCCTGCTACCTGGCTACCAGGCCACCCCAGCTTCCAGAAGCCCAAACCCATGCACCCGAGCCCCTTTGGGCCGGCCTTTTGCTGCTCCTAGAAGCCCAACACGCCCTCCTAGGCATCCTTGGAGTCTTGACCAAGTCAAGAAAATTTTTAGGGACTTTTCTACCTAATATTTCTTTATTTTCTAGCTAGGGTTGAGAGGGAAAAGGATTCTTATGTAAAGACTTATGTACCCTAACTTGGAGCCCAAGGTTAAGGGTCTATTTAAGGGACCCTAGCCTCTTGTATGAGAAGAATTTTTGATGAATGAAAACCTTGAGTTCTTCTATTGAGTGGTGTGATACCCTGCTGTGTGCATAAAGGGGTTTGTGAGAGTTCTTCTTCCCGGTGTTTGCAATCATCTTCCTGCTGCCAACAAACCCTCCAGATCCCTAGACGCCCACTCCAAAAGAAGCCTTCTCTTGATGTTTTTACTTTGTTTTCTTGTTCCTTTGTGAGCTTTCTAACCCCTGACAGGTCGTTTGTAGGTCTCTGAGTTCCTACGAATCCAACGACTCCAACCAAGCCTCAATCGGATCACCGAGCAGAAAACCGGGTATCCGCGGGTCTTTGGCTCGGTTTTCCAGGCCGCATCCATCGAGGAACGAGAGACCCCTTCACTGCGATCTTCACAGACATTGTCAGGTACACCCCTCTACCTCCAATAGTTTTATTGTAGGAGAACTTGCCCTAACCGAGGCTTCTCAGCCCCGGCGATCCTTCTTTGCTACTTTTCTAGGTCCTAATCTGCATGCTGATCTTCAAAAATTCATACAAAATTTTCTATAAATAATTTTGATCTGAAATTTTGGAATTAATCACCTAACTCAACATGTAAAACATACAAAAAAAATTGCATGCATATTAGTTCCCCATCAGGAGGACTGCAACTCGGGGAAGAATATGAGTGCAACTCAGCACTGGGGCTTCTCCTTCTTCTTCATGAGGACCATGGATGAAATCTCCTCGATGGAAAACGGCTTCTCCTTGCCCTTCTACCGGACCACGATCATGGGCTTATCACCAGGGCCTGCGATGACCTTGAACGGCCATAACTTCACATCACTCTGGACATAGGGGTTGCTGAAATGTCTACCAATCAAATGCTTCGCATCGAGGAGGGTGGGGTGCGATGGAGAAGAAGGCACAGGACTGGTCAGAGGTGTGGCGGCGGACGAAGGCGTCGACCACGAGCAAGCGACGGTGATCTGGGTCGGGGTGGTGGCGGTGAGGATGGAGGCGGCGAGATATGGGCGCGGTTCTTGGCATCCATGGGGAAGGAGGATTGGGGAGGGAACTCCTTTGAGGCAGGAGCTAGCACTGGAGTCACCGTCGCTAATGGAAGCTTCTTAAGGTCCTCATCAGGGATCTCCATGGGCTCCGGCGGCTTGGCCAGGACGGGATCGATGGTGGTGCCGGTGGAGGTGGGAGCAGGGAGGGCCTCCGGGCCGTCTGGCGAGCGGGCATGCCAGAGAGCGGCGGAGATCGTATTGGTAGGGTTCATGGCAATTTGGTTCTTGGCGACATCACCGATGAGCCGCTTCATGTCTATGAAGGCAACATAAGATGGGATGGTGCATCCACGGGGGAGATCAACGATGGAGATTGGGAACTGAGCTCTCTCTTTCTCCATATCTGTAGCTCATTGATGTCCCACCCCCAGCTCCAGTCCCCGTTCACGAATGGCTCCCCACTCGAGTATGTGCCACCGGGCGCGAGGGGGAAATCCGAGCAGGTAGAATACACCGCCGACGTGCTTCCCCGCCGGCGGGTCCCGCTTTTGTTGCTTCTCTGGCCGGACACCGACTGGGACTCTCGGCGACGGCACTTCTCGGTGAGCCACCAAAACCTCTCTTCCCGGTGGTAGGGAGGGGATCGTGGAAGACGCTGAGGCGGGAGAGGTCGAGGGCATCACCGGCGGTGGTGGAGCGGTCAGAGCAACAGCGCTTCTTAGCATGGAAGGAGTAGGGCAAGGAGGAGGGGGACTCGACGCCGAGGGTTTGGAGCTGGAAGGGCTTCCAGACGTGGAGCTGGAGCATGCACGACTCCACGGCGTGCCGGGAACTCATCGCCCGGGGCATCATCGACTCAAGGAATATGGCATTCTCTCTGTATCCTCCACCAATCTTGAAGAAGAAAATTAGGTTAGGGCTAGTGCTTTAAGCATGGATGAGATCATGAGAAGAGAATTGGAGATCTTGGCTCTAGGGCAGGGAAGGTGGTAAAGCAATGAGCAATGTGGAGGCGGGTCCTGCGATGGGCATGGTGGTGACAGGATTTTCATTGGTGGCGGAGGTGGCAGAGAGTGGAGTCACGGGAGGGGAAGGTGGGGCGATGGCACAGAGTTGCTCAGCAATGGGATCGGAAGGAGGGGATGAAGAAAATTGCTGGTGACTTGGATAAACGATTTTTTTTTTTTTTTTGTTGAATCGGGAAGTGGGGGCGGATGGTAAGAAAAAATTTGGAAAGATATCAAGATATCCTAATTTTTCTGGGCTCTGATACCAAAATTGATGAGGGACAGGATATGGGTAGGATCATTGGCGAGCCTAGAAGTCACCTAAATTAGGGTACATTTTTTTTTTGATATTTTTTTCTCTAGCGGTGGCGAAGGAACAGTGGGGATGTAGGATAGGAATCTGGATCTCATGGACTTTGGGACTCACCCTAATGAAGAGACCTCTCACCTCTAGGGCATTACACCCTCCTCGATACTTGGAGGTAATAGGATGGATCTCAAAGGTCACGAGGGGATACAGAAGATGGAATGAGAAGGGGAATAACTAGGGCATCACGCCCATGCCCGAAGGCGAAGACAAGAAGAATCACTCTCCTAAAAACTCAAATTATTTTCTCTAAAAAACTTTTTTCTTATAAAGGACTGAGGGTGGTATTTATAGACTTGTCCAACCTCATTTGAATTTGAATACAGGATAAAAAGATAGAGATGATTCAAATTCAAACACAAGATAGGATAAGATAAGCCTATCCATATCTAAATCCTAACCAACCAAATCATAATTCAAAATTCAAAAGATAAAGATATATCCTAAATAAATTTATTGAAATATGTGCTGCTCCGAGATCAGTGCTGCTCCAGGATCGGTGATACTCAGTGATTAGTGCGAGCGATGTCCCCATAATTTAGCAAGCAACCGGACACAATCCAATTGGGTTTAGGAATTAGGTTAGCCTATACATGCTAGTGTGTCACCTAGCTAACCAATTAGGATCCTATGATCCTAATTAAATCATGAATGACTTCTTTGTCAAATTATCTAGTTTGTGTGACCTATTAGGTTCCACATCTAGCTAGAAGTAGTTTTAGGTTTGAGCCTATTCGATCCAATCAAACCTGATTGACCTAATTAGGTCAAACTAACTGGTGGGGACATTGGAGGCACCAGAATAAGATAGAGGCTTTTCAACCCTCTGTGAATTGATCAATAATTTATGAGTCCATCTGTAATAAGGGCTTAGCCCATCTGAGTCCATTTTAGTTATTATTTGAGTCTTTTGAGTTTCAGTTCTGTACTAGTCAGCTCATGTTGAGCTAGTTCAGTCAAGTGTTAGTCAGCTCATGTCGAGCTAATTTTATTTTTTTGAGTCCTATTCAACCATATTGAAGACTGAAGACCACATCATACAAGTGAAGACCAAGTCCAACCATATTGAATACATGGAAGTATTGCCCAAGACCAACCCAGCTTAAAGATTTGAAGACCCAAGGAGGAAAAATTCAGAAAATCCTAATTCCTTGCAGATGCCCTCCAGATGCCCAGATTCCCTTCGAGATGCCAAAATATATTCATATACCAAGGCATCCATGATTATAGAGGTCCATCTGCATCCTATCCCAAAGAAATCAAGCCCAGGGGCCAAGCCCAAGCCCCTAAGAAGCAAGATACCAGAGAATATTCTTGCTACCTGGCTACCAGGCCACCCCAGCTTCCAAAGGCCCAATCCCATGCGCCCGAGCCCCTTTGGGCAGGCCTCTTGCTGCTCCTAGAAGCCCAACACGCCCCCCTAGGCATCCTTGGAGTGTTGACCAAGTCAAGAAAATTTTTAGGAATTTTTCTATCTAATATTTCCTTATTTTCTAGCTAGGGTTTGAGAGGGAAAAGGATTCTTATGTAAAGACTAATGTGCCCTTACATGGAGCCCAAGGTTAAGGATATATTTAAAGGACCCTAGCCTCTTGTATGAAGGGAGATTTTGATATATGAAATAAACCTTGAGTTCTTTAATTTCTTTGTGTGATAAACCTGCTGTGTGCATAAAGGGGTTTGAGAGTTCTTCTTCCCGGTGTTTGCAACCATCTTCCTGCCGCCAATCATCCTTCCAGCCCCTCCAAAACATTCTTCCCTTTGCTATTTTCCTTTGTTTTCTTGATTTTCTTTGAGTTTTCTAACCCTTGATAGGTCGTTTGCAGGTCCCCGAGTTCCTACGAATCCAACGACTCTAGCCAAGCCTCAATCGGACCAACGAGCAGAAAGCCGGGTATCCGCGAGTCTTTGGCTCGGTTTTTCAGGCCGCATCCATCGAGGAACGAGAGATCCCTTGCTACAATCTTCACCGGGCACTTCAGACATTGTCAGGTACACCACCTCTACCTCCAGTCTTATTATTGTAGGAGAACTTGCCATAACCGAGGCTTCTCAGCCCCAGCGATCCTTCTTTAGTACTTTTCTAGGTTCTAATATGAATGCTTGGCTTCAAAAATTCATACAAAATTCCCTACAACTAATTTTGAATTGAAATTCAAGAATTAATCACCTAACCCCACATATAAAATATACAAAAGAATTGCATGCATATTAGTCCCGCATCATTTGGTATTAGAGCTTAGATTAGGGCTTATTTTCTACAATTTTTAGTCTGTATATGCTCTGTTATTTTAATTATTTCTCCCGGATAAAAACTCCAAAAGTTCTGAAATTTATTTTTCTTGATTTAGCATAATTCACCTTAATTTTATGAATTTTTTCAAATTTTATTATTGCCTGTGGATTTTCTGCAAGCCGAAATACAGCCTGCAAATTTTCGACTCTATTTTTTCAGCAAGATAACTTTGGAAGTTTTAGGGTTTTGATAAGCATCTTTTTGCATATCTTTTAATTTTAGTTTATTTCCTGCATATTAGGTCATAAATTTCATGTTTACTTATATTTAAGAAAATATCAAAAAAAAAAATTACATAGTCTCCAAAAATATCAAAAAACATCTAAACCCTAATTGGCATCCTCATCTGCATGCCATCATTGCATAATCTACCTTTAAGGGCACTCTTGCTATGTCAGATGGGGGGAGGGTTTGATCACCTCTCCTTAGCCCAAAACTACATCCCTTGCTTTCGGTCCTAAGCCTTAACCAAAAAATTAACTAGACTTAATTTCCCTAGTGGTCTAGGGACACCAACTAGTCGGGTCCGGGCTACGTGTCAGATCATTGTGTCAAGATAACCTGTGTGTGCCTTGTGCTCAGTGTCTAGAACGTTGGTTTAGGGATTCAATCTCGAAGGACTTGTGTGCTGGTCCGCCTACCTGGCCAATCTCTGATTGGTGTCTAGGATTGGCAATTAGGGACCTAACACTCCTTTTACACCTGCCTGGCTGAGTACAGGGTTACTATAGGATAGTTTGCCACCCTGATTGAGCCCTTAGTTTGGACTCTAGGTCTAGTCAGCTGTAGTCGGTCTGATCGAGTCTTGCATGAGCACTAGATCAGGAGTTTCATATCACCTACCTCCTTCACAAATGTCTGAACCCATAGAAAATTTGCAAGCCCAAATGAAAGCCCTAGCTGATCAAATGGCCCAGATGGCTACACAGATGACTACCCAGATGACCCAGTTAACTCAGTCTAGTATTCAAACCAATGATAGAATTGACCATCTTGCCAATAGGTTTGATCAGTTAGAAGTCCAGGTAGGGACCCCAGGAAAAACCCTTGGGTCACAGTCTGAGCCAGATCCTGATTCCCCTCAACCTAGGAGGACCCCAAACCCTAATCCATACCTTGAGGTCGAACCTAGGAGAGCCCCTCATCCTGACCCATACTATAACCCTCAGCCTAGGAGGACCCCAAACCCTGACCCATACTAAGAGGTCGAACCTAAGAGAGCCCCTCAGCCTGACCCATACAATAATACTGAACCAAAAAGAACCCCTTACCTTGACCCTTATTATGATACTGAAACTAGAAGAACCCCTTACCATGACCCTTATTACGAAACTGAACCCAGAAGAACCCAATACTCTGACCCATATAGGGAGTCCAATCCTAGGAGAACCCAATACTCCGACCCATATAGGGAGCACAACCCTTTGAGAACCCAATATCCTGACCCATATAGGGAGCCCAACCTTAGGAGGACCCCATACCATGATCCATCCTTAGAACCTGACCATCGAGCTGACCCAAAATCCTATGACCCCGGATCCTATAATCCCATGACCCATAGATCTGCACCCTTGTCCTATGAGCCCAGAGAACCCATAATCCCTAAGTATCAATCTAGTACTAGTCACGTTTTCCTTAGTCAACTTGAACCCCATATGATTAGTATCCCTAAATATGAGCCCAGTAGTAAGCCACTACCCCTTAGCCAACCTGAACCTACTAGGATTAGTGTCCATAATCAGAAACCAGGACCTAGCCAATTTTTTCCTAGCCGACCTTCTCCAACCATTCCTGAGATTGACAAGGCTTACATTAACGTAAAAGTGTATGAAGCTGATGTGAGCCTAATGGATGAGTATGAGGGAGAAGAGGAGACACCTTTAGTAGACCTCGAATTAGCTGACCCAGTAGATACCTAGGTAGAAACCAACCCAGAGCTAGTTGACCCTAACCACATCCAACCAAAAGCTATAGTGGAAGAACAAATAGAGGAAGAGAACCTAGGTACTGCTACTAGAGCCTTACATGAGGAAACCATGGAGGAGAGACAAATTATAGAGTCTAGTCCAAAAATACAAGAACTTGAAGAATTTATCAAGGACCTGATCTTTTTGAATCAATACCTTCAAGATGAGCCCCCTCCTATAGTTTCCATTAAGGATCTCTTCCCCAAAATTGGTGACCCATCCTTACATTATGCAAACCCTGTAAATATAGCTCAACCTCGTAAGATTAACCTCATTAGTATAGGATTAGTTCCTGACACCCCATCTTTTATCCTACTATATCCAACTAACCCGGAACCTTTTTCTCTACCCTACCAAACTAATTCTGAACCCACTTCCTATTTTCTGCCCTTTCCAGACACCTCCAGCATTTCTAGGATTATTATATTGCATTTAACTATGATTAGCATACTGCATGCATTCATCATGCAGGTTAGGTTTGCATCTTACTTCTGGCACACTCTTTGAAATTTGCTAGGAGTTCACTATAAATTTTCATGTGCATGTCAAGCTAGGATCAAACCTAGGAAACCTATAATCTCTTAGGTTTAGATCCAAAGAGTTCAATAAAATTTCCTTCTATAGGAATGCATAGTCAAGTCTGTTAGGTGTTAGTATGAGTTCTTTGAATCATTTTTTAGGAGTTTGCATGTGCCCAGAATGTTCACCATCTACACTAATTTTAAACAAACTGGCTAATTCCCGAAGATGGATCAAAGAATTTGATGTAGTGCATTCTATCTTGGTTAGGCATAGGCCTAAAAGAAGATTCATGCTCGTAGAGCCGGACCTTTTAAAGTGATAGAGAAGGTTGGATCAAATGCCTTGGTGTTAGACTTGCCTTCAGATTTGGGCATTAGTTCTACCTTCAATATTACAGACCTGGTTGAGTATAGGGAACCGACAGCGATACCTAGTGAGGCCTTAGGACCTATTCCTTTTCATTGTGAGTGACCCTAACCCAGAGTATCCACTAATAAATTGGCCTGAGAGAGGAGAACGGATCGAGCATATCCTGGACGATCAAGCCATCACGACCCGGGGCCGTGACTATATATGCTTCCTGGTCCGATGGCAAGGCCAGCCAGAGTCGGACGATTTGTAGATTTCTCGAGAGGACTTGCAACGCCTCAACCCAGACCTTCTCGAGAGATATGTGAGCCTGTTTGATCTTCACTCGACAGGGTCGAGTTCCTCCCGCCCCTGGAGAATTGGTGGGGACACTGGAGGCACCAGAATAAGATAGAGGCTTTTCAACCCTCTATGAATTGATCAATAATTTATGAGTCCATCTGTAATAAGGGCTTAGCACATCTGAGTCCATTTTAGTTGTTATTTGAGTCTTTTGGGTTTTCGTTCTGTACTAGTCAGCTCATGTTGAGCTAGTTCAGTCCAGTGTTAGTCAGCTCATGTCGAGCTAATTTTATTTTTTTGAGTCCTATTCAAACATATTGAAGACTCAAGATCACATCATACAAGTGAAGACCAAGTCCAACCAGATTGAAGACATGGAAGTATAGCCCAAGTCCAACCCAGCTTGAAGATTTGAAGACCCCAGGAAGAAAAATTCAGAAAATCCTGAGTCCTTGCAGATGCCCTCCAGATACCCAGATTCCCTTCCAGATGCCAAAATATAATTATATCGAAGGCATCCATGATTTTAGAGGTCCATCTACATCCTAAACCAAAGAAACCAAGCACAGGCACCAAGCCCAAGCCCCTAAGAAGAAAGATACCAGAGAATATTCCTGCTACTTGGCTACCAGGCCACCCCAGCTTCCAGAGGCCCAAACCCATGCGCCCGAGACCCTTTGGGCCAGAAACTTGCTGCTCCTAGAAGCCCAACATGCCCCCCTAGGCATCCTTGGAGTGTTGACAAAGTCAAGAGAATTTTTAGGGATTTTTCTACCTAATGTTTCCTTATTTTCTAGCTAGGGTTTGAGAGGGAAAAGGATTCTTATGTAAAGACTAATGTGCCCTTACTTGGAGCCCAAGGATAAGGGTCTATTTAAAGGACCCTAGCCTCTTGTATGAAGGGATATTTTGATATATGAAATAAATCTTGAGTTCTTTAATTGCTTTGTGTGATTACCCTGCTATGTGCATAAAGGGGTTTGAGAGTTCTTCTTCCCGGTGTTTGCTACCATCTTCCTGCCGCCAACCATCCTTCCAGCCCCTCCAAAACTTTCTTCCCTTTTCTATTTTCCTTTGTTTTCTTGATTTCCTCTGAGTTTTCTAACCCCTGATAGGTCATTTGCAGGTCCCCGAGTTTCTACGAATCCAACAACTCCAGCCAAGCCTCAATCGGACCACCGAGCAGAGAGCCGGGTATCCGCGGGTCTTTGGCTCGGTTTTCCATGCTGCATCCATCGAGGAACGAGAGATCCCTTCGCTGCAATCTTCACCGGGCACTTCAGACGTTGTCAGGTACACCCCCTCTACCTCCAGTCTTATTTTTTTAGGAGAACTTACCCTAACCGAGGCTTCTCAACCCCAGCAATCCTTCTTTAGTACTTTTCTAGGTTCTAATCTGCATGCTTGGATTCAAAAATTCATACAAAATTCTTTATAACTAATTTTGATCTAAAATTTAGGAATTAATCACCTAACCCCACATATAAAATATACAAAAAGAATTGCATGCATATTAGTCCCGTATCACTAACTCATCTAATTGTTCAATTCAAACCATCCACTGAATTGACTCATGAAACCAATCCAATTAGTTCATGAATACCTTCAAGACAAGATTGATGTCTAGCAACGTATCATGCATACCTGGAAGATGAGGAATTTGGTAGAAATTATCAAAATACCCTTCAGTAATAAGTTACCGTGCAATTCAATCATTCGATCTCCCATTATCCCGATTAAGTGTTAGGTATGGATAGATATCAAATCCTAGCACTTAATCATATCGAATCTCAACTCGATAGTGAGGACTCAGCTGATGACTGATTAGATTCTACAAATATCATCATGCTTTGATCATAGCCTCCTTAAGTCACTCATCGAAGAGATTGCATAGGATAACAATTCCTCTTACTAAGAATGATTGATTCCTTGTTGGTCCACTCATATCCTCCAAACACCTTCCACCATACCCAGAACACCTCGTACATGTCGTAATGGCATGAATGAGTATGACCCAAAATATGGCTTAGTGTGCACAAGGAACCATGGTGACCTCAGGTCTAAAGATCACATGCACAACTCCTACTCAAGGATCTATCTTTTGACAAGTAGTAAGACTTCCATAAGATTGCCCCGGTATGGATCAGTTCAGTGTACTCATACCCTAATGAGCACCTTTATCCTTGTATTAGTGTCTCTATACAAGTGGTTGTGAGACTAACCACTCTCATCATCTAAGCATACATAGGATAAGCTAGTCTTACCAGATTCATTAATCCCCAAATCAATGGTCCAATGACAATGAACATTTTAGATTAGGGTTTATAAGAAATTAGGTCTCACTATTTTGAACATCATCATAACCCTAATTCCATTGCTCTAATCTATGGGGTTCATCATAATCATAAATAAGACACAACAGTATATGATGAAAAATAGATGCCTTTATTAATATATAATGTCATATAAGAGTTGGAAGAATACAAAAAAAAGGCCCTTACAATGATTGGCTCTTAGGGCACTTTTCTATCAGTTTTCGATCTTCATACCTATATCTTCCAAGAAGGTAAAGCCAATCCTTCTGCCACAAGTGACTGACTGATTGGCCATTGAAGTGATTTGCCTTGGTGGAGAAGGTGCTTCTTCTTCATTCAGCCTTAGAGTTGATTTCCTTTTTTTCTCTTTTATTTTTTTGATTTTCACTATGAGAACTTGATTCAACGGCATGAGAAGGCTTCCTTGCAGATCTTTTGGAGAGAGTTTCAAGAGGTTCTGGTGGAGAGTTAGGGATTAGAGTAAGAATGAAAGATAGAAAAATTAAAAAAAGGCTTTATGGCTCTACTAAAAAATTGTTTGCCCTATATCCGAGTTATCTTGACTAACCCTAAAATTGTTCGAGTCAGCTTGACCAGAGCAAAACCAGAAACAACAGTAATTTGAGTCGGCTCGACTTGAGCATAATTGCTTGAGTCGACTCAAACAGAAACTTTCCTCAAAAGTTAAAAATTGATCAGAAATAAAAATGAATTCAGGAAAATTACATGGAAAGGTGCTTAAAGATGTTGAATTGATGTAGGAGGTTCTCTATATGATTTTTCTTTAATTTTGAAGAGATTAGGTTTGAAAAATCTAAAAGGGATGACAAAGACCTAATTCTCCTCTAATCATCTCAAATCTATCCTGATTGAGTGGCTTAGTGAAAATGTCAGCATGTTGGCTCTCAATAGGGATGAATTCTAGTTCAGTGTCACCATTCAAAACATGATCTCTAATAAAATGGTATCTAATCTTTATGTGCTTAGTTCTTGAATGCTAAATTGAATTTTTTGTCAAATTTATAGCACTTGTGTTATCACATTTGATAAAAATTTTAGATTGTGTAACACCAAAGTCTTCTTGTTGTTGTGTAATCCATAACACTTGTGTGCAACAACTCCCTGCAGCAACATACTCTACCTCAGCAGCAGATAGTGCTATCGAGTTTTGTTTCTTATAATGCCATGAGATCAAATTCAACCCTAGAAATTGGCATGTGTCGCTCGTGCTTTTTCTATCAATTTTACAACCAGCACAATCAGCACCTGATAATCCAATTAAATTCAAAGAAGAATGTTTTGAAAACCATAGGCCTAGATTGCTTGTTCCTTTCAAATATCTTATAATCCTTTTAACAGCAAGCATATGTAATTCTTTAGGATTGGATTGGATGGACTCTAGCACATACACATATGCTAAACAAGATATCAGGTCTACTTGCAGTTAAGTATAACAAGGATCCAATCATACCACTATGGAGTTTTTGATCAATGTTGGATCCATCTTCATCTTTTTTTAATCTGCAAGTTGGGCTCATGGGTATGCTCATTTGTTTGCTTGACTCTATACCAAACTTTTTGATTATTTATTTGGTGTACTTGGGTTGGTTAATGAAGATTCCTTCCTTTGTTTGTTTCATTTGAAGTCCAAGGAAGTAGTTAAATTCACCCATTAGGCTCATTTCAAATTATCCCTGCATTAACTTAGCTAGTTCTTTACAAAGAGTTTCATTAGTTGTACAAAATATAATATCATTAACATAAATCTGTACAACTAATAAATCATTAACTTTCTTTTTGATGAAAAGAGTTTTGTTAACATTTCCTCTTGAAAATTTATTTTCAATCGAGAAGGTGCTAAGTCTATCATACTAGGCTCTAGATGCTTGTTTTAAACAATATAATGCTATATTGAGTTTAAAAACTATTAGATGTATTTCATGAAAGTCATGTTGGCTTGACATATTTTTATTTTAGGGCATGAACTTTGTACTTAATTTTTCTTGTTAATAAAAGGGCATCAGTTTTATTTATATTGTTGTGTCTATGAGTCATCCACAGAGTTAATGGACAATGACACATATTCTCAAGAGTAGAGAATTTGAGACTTGTGTCTTTATAGATTAACTCCTAAAGGCTCTCGATTGTTGGAACATCACGAGGATGGTGATTGATCCATTAAAATTGGTGCACTAATCACTTCCCTTTCCACATAGATGAGTCTGTGGCCTACAATGTGGTGACACTGGAGTAAGAGTGCAGGTAGTTATACGGATACCGAGTGTGACCAAGTATAGGAAGTTATATGGATGACTACTCACTCATCGGTAACATCTTGATGCTGTAGTTGTGTAAATAGTTCCTTGACCTAGAGTGTCTTGGCTACTCATAATAAGGTTGCTGTAGTTTGATAGCACAATCACATGGTTTCTATCCATATCAAACCTTGCAGTATTCATTGGCTGCAGTATGTTTATTGTAGGAGTAGGGTGTTCACTTGTAGGGATCTTTCAGCCTTACTAGTAAGGTATAATCCTATGCAAGCTTAATGAGACTAAGTCCAAAAGTCTATGGCCATAGCAGGGTGATAATGAAAAGGTGTTTTCATTAGTATCACAATTGGACTTGAGTCGATTAAGTTAAGCATATGACTGATAGGTTTGATGAGTATCCGTAACCAACATCACGTCAGGATTTTGATAGAGGAACCAAATCACATGGTAACTACACCTAGAGGTTCCAATCTTATTCTGCTGGGTTACCCCTACATACTGCTAGGTATCACCGGTGGATTATGAGAGGTCATTAGGATCATTCTCAGATCGATGATCCTAATTAGGGATGAGCTGAAATTTTTTCAGTCCATCGAAAGGAGTTTCGATGATGTATAATAGAGATTATGGCATGTCTCATTACCAAACAGGATAGGACCTGAGGGGTCACACATATTAGGAGCTCAAGTAACAAATCAGCAAATCAATTTGGACCTAATTGTAAGTGTTACAATTAAAATTTGACATAATTGTAAATGTTACAATTAATTGATTATGGAATAATTATTAATTAATTTAAATTAGATTTAATTTAATTGAGTTAGACTCAATTAATTAATCCTAATTGATTTGGATCAATGTTCGCTTCGAAATGGTTCAATCGAATTTAAAATCGACTTCAGTTTGACTATAAAATCACTACATTTGGAGCAAGACCAAGAATCTAGTTAGACTGAGACTCTCTCACTTTGTCTCCCCTTCCCTCCACATGCCTATGTGGGGCCCTTTGTGTTTGTGCGATAAAAGAATGGTTGGGGCTTGAAATAGGTGGAAGCTAATATTGTTTTAACGTGAAGAGAAAGAAGGGAGGAAGAGTCCTCTTTTACTCCTTTTAATTTTGAACCACTTGAAATAAAACACAGGTGCTTTGGCATGAAGGACATGGAGGATTAATTTATAGTAAATCATAAAAGGGAGAGAGGGGTGGCCGACCAAAAAATATTGGCATGAAAAATCCCTCTTGGCCGTGAGCTTTCTTTTTGGCCGTCTTCACCTGAGGTTCTCTATCTTGGCACTAAGTTCCTTTCTCTCCCTTTTGTTTGTTTCTTTCTTCCTTCTGTGAGGTCTAGAGGGATGCCCTACTAGAGGATGAAGAGAGGAAAGGGTCAAAGGTCTTACAGATCTAAGATTGCAAGACAAAAGACGAAAGCCTGTCCGGATTCGGATCAGCACAATTCTTAAAGTGAGCGATTTGCTAAAAGAGGAGAGGGCTGCAAGGATCTATAGTCTGGTGCCCTCTATGACTTGGTTGCAAGAGTTTCATATGGATACCTGTAGTGGCTGGGCGATTGCGCAGATCCGACAAAATCCTGGCTTTTTAGTTGCTAATCCGCATGCTTTTCAGAGCAGGACCGAATAGTGATCCAGGTAAGTATTTTATGCTTAAAATAATTTTTATTTCAGATCTAATATCTTTCTCATGTTATTCAGCATGTTAAAAATTTATGATAAATAAATTAGATTTATTTATGATTTGCATGATTATATATAAAATCATTTTTATATCTGCTTCCATTGGTGAGGCTTTTAATGACTGATTTTATGCAACATACTTTCCTGTTCCTGGAAGAATTCCAATAGTGGTATTTGAGCCGTGGCTCACTCTTTAAAATGCATGCATGAGAATCAGATCTAAAAAATAATCAGATCAGATAGATAATTATAATTGTATTAGATCTATGTGGAACATGAGATTGTTCTAGAATAGAATTTTATGTTTTTAAAAATTATTTTTGAAATTAAGATCATAATTTTCATATCTAAAATTAAATTTAATAATCTGAAATTAAATTGATCAAAGGTTGCACAAAGTGATATAAGGTTGTCCTGCTTTAGGGTTTACCCACTATAGTGCAAAGGTTGTCCTACTTTGATGTATAACGGTTCTGAAAAGAATTTTTAAAAGAGTTTTGATCGATTAATGATTATTGATATTGATGTATGCAATGCACCAATTCAGGGTTTAGATCTTAATATGATTTATGATTGATATGGCAACATTGCTGACGTGGAATGTGCGTAAGATCCAGCTAGATGACACCGATGCCACGTAGATATTTCTTTCAAATTCCCAGCATGGGAAATGGCCCTCCTGCTCCTTGCTAGGTGGCACCCCAAGACAGGTCCATCTCGGCCGAAGTAGAGCATCTCTCTGTCACTCCGCTAGGTATCCACCAAGGAGGGGTCCACCTCGGTCGAAGCTGGCGGCCTTCTGCTCCCTCGCCAGGTGGCACCCCAAGACGGGTCCACCTCAGCAGAGGTCGAGCCAGGCCCTCCAGATCCTTCGCCGGGTGGCACACCAAGATGGGTCCACCTCGGCCGAAGTCGAGCATCTCTGCCACTTCACCAGGTGTCCACCGAGGAGGGGTCCACCTCGGCCAAAGCTGGCGGCCTTCTGCGCCCTCGCCAGGTGGCACCCCAAGACGGGTCCACCTCTGCAGAGGTTGAGCTAGGCACTCCTGCTCCTTCGTCAGGTGGCACCCCAAGACATGTCCATCTTGGCCGAGTCAAGCATCTCTACCACTCCGCCAGGTGTACACCTAGGAGGGGTCCACCTCGATCGAAGGTGGCGGCCTTCTGGTCCCTCGCCAGGTGGCACCCCAAGACGGGTCCACCTCTACCGAGGTCGAGCCAGGCCCTCCTGCTCCTTCACTAGGTGGCACCCCACGATGGGTCCACCTCAGTCGAAGTCGAGCATCTTTGCCACTCTGCCAGTTGTCACCCAGGAGGGATCCACCTCAGCCGAAGCTGGTGGCCTTATGCTCCCTCGCTAGGTGGCACCCCAAGACTAGTCCACCTTTGTCGAGGTCGAGCCAGGCCCTCCTGCTCATTCGCCAGGTGGCACCCCAAGATGGGTCCACCTCGGCTGAAGTAAAGCGTCTCTACAACTCCGCCAAGTATCCACCCAGGAGGGGTCCACCCCGGCCGAAGCTGGCGGCCTTCTGCTCCCTCACCAGGTGGCACCCCAAGATGGGTCCACATCAACCGAGGTCGAGCCAAGCCCTCCAGCTCCTTTTCCAGGTGGCACCCCAAGATGGGTCCACTACAACCGAAGTTGAGCGTCTCTACCACTCCGCCTGGTGTCCACCCAGGAGGGGTCCACCTTGGTCGAAGCTGGCGGCCTTCTGCTCCCTTGCCAGGTGGCACCCCAAGATGGGTCCACCTTTGCCGAGGTCGAGCCAGGCCCTCCTGCTCCTTCGCCAGGTGGCGCCCCAAGATGAGTCCACCTATGCCGAAGTTGTGTCTCTGTCACTCCGCCAGGAGTCCACCCAGGAGGGGTCCACCTCGACCGAAGCTGGAGGCCTTCTGCTCCCTTGCCAGGTGGCACCACAAGACGGGTCCACCTTAGCCGAGGTCGAGCCAGGCCCTCCTGCTCCTTTGCCAGGTGGCACCCTATGACGGATCCACCTCGGCCGAAGTCGATCATCTTTGCCACTCTGCCAGGTGTCCACCCAAGAGGTTTCCACCTTGGTCGAAGCTTGCGGCTTTCTACTCCCTCGCCTGGTGGCACCCCATGATGGGTCCACCTCAGCCGAGGTCGAGCCAGGCCCTCCTGCTCCTTCGCCAGGTGGCACCCCATGATGGGTTCACCTCGACCGAAGTCGAGCATCTCTGCCACTCCACCAGGTGTCCACCCAGGAGTGGTCCACCTCGACCGAAGCTGGCAGCCTTTTGCTCCCTCGCCAGGTGGCACCCCAAGTCGGGTCCACCTCGACTGAAGTCGAGCATCTTTTCCACTCTGCTAGGTGTCCACCCAGTAGGGTTCCACCTCGGCCGAAGCTGGCTGCCTTCTGCTCCCTCACCAGGTGGCACCCCAAGACGGGTTGACGGGGAATAGCCCCGGTCAAGAATTATTCTAAGAAAATAGGTCCGTTCGTCGCTAGGAAACGACCTTTAGGCTATGTCAAACATGCCCCAATTTTTTATTTTTTTTCCAAATTTTTATTCAAATAAAAAAACCTTTTTTCCCATTTTTTTCTCATATTTTTTTTTCTCCTTTTATTTTTCCCACTAATAACCCATACTTTTTTCTCTTTATTTTTCTATTTTCTTTTCCATTTTTTTTCAATTTTTTTTCTTTCTCATGTTTTTTCACTCACGATTTTTTTTCTTCCCACGATTTTCTCTTTCCTTTTCTTTTCTTTCCACGGTTTTTTCCCTAAAGTTGACTGAGACGCCCGACTAAGCTTTCACGATCGTGCCATTCACGATCTTGCCGAACTGGGGCTTGCGGGGAAGGCCTCATCCATGTCGGTGAGGGGCAGAGCTGGTCCGGCGGGGTGGCGACGGCAGGGAGGGAGCGGCTGTGGCACTCTAGTTGGGCGGCATCATGAAGACCTGGTCGAGGGGGTTGGGGCGTCGCAGCATGGAGGAGATCCGGCTGGCTTCTCCAGCAAGTGGCATCATGGCAGCAGGTGGTTGAGCGGCGTCCATGAGGTGTCACGAGCGGAGATGGGTAGCGAAGGCACTGGAGGGGCTTCGGGCTGAGTTCCGGACTAACTGGGTTGGTGCAATGGACCTGCCCACCGAGCTGGTGCCTGAGGATCACGCTCGGCTGTCGGGACTTGATGAGCAAAATAAGGTCCTGAGACAGAGCTGGGGAGGATCGATCGGCGAAGAGGAAGATCTGGCTGAAGACGGTAGCGAGGTTGAAGAGGACGGCATCCTTCTCAAGGCAGATGGAGGGAAGGGAAACCTTTTTGGGCTTGAAGGCGTCGTGCCAGGTTAAGATGAGGGAGTGGACGTGGGAGCGGTCGATGGAGGTCGAAGACGAGGGAGTGGACATGGGAGCGATCGGTGGAGGTCGTCGGCTTGTCCGTGGTCCTTCGGTGGGATCTATGTTCGGAAGTTGAGACAGAGAAGAGACAGAGAGGAATGGAAAGGAAGATCTCGGAACAAAAACATAGGATACTATTGGCTTTCCCCTTCTCCTACCCAGAAGGACAAAACTTGAGGCACCCTTCTCCTATCAGGAAAGGTCCTCCTACCCTTCTTCTACCCGGAAGGGACGATGATCTCCATACCCGGAGAAACGAAGAAATTTTTTTTTTTTTTAATTCATCATGAACTCTAATTTTTATTTGATTATAAAATAATAAATATATTACACTAAGATATCTGATATCCTGATACCTCAACTCAATCCTAAACATTCAAACTATTAAAATTAAAAATAACATAATAAAGTAAATCATAAAAATAAATAATCAAATAACCGATAAAACTAATACTAGGATATCCAATCCCTCGTACACCCATAAAATATATTTATCCTATATTTGTGCTGCATCGACTTCAGAATCATGGGACCTCAGGGTTTGGGCTGGGCTAGACTTCAGGTTCTGGGTTGGCTTTGGGCTGGCTTATAGGTTGGGCTAGCTTCTGGGTTTGGGCTTGCTGGGCTTCATGTTTAATCTGGGCTGCTTCTGATTCTAGGAAGATGTCCCATCATGGGTCCACCTCAGTCGAGGCCGAGCCAGGCCCTCCAACTCCTTCGCCATGTGGCACCCCAAGACGGGTCCACCTCGACCGAAGTCGAGCGTCTCTGCCACTCTGCAAGGTGTCCACCTAGGAGGGTTCCACCTCGGTCGAACCTGGCGACCTTTTTGCTCCATCGCCAGGTGGCACCCCCTGATGGGTCCACCTCGGTCGAAGATAGCCCTACTCTGCAAAGCCTCAGGGAGGTAGAGGCATGGGTCACGAGGTCGCCACTGGAACCGGTGTGCACCGTGTCCCATACAGGATGCCAGTACGGCTTGCAGTGATACATGAAACCTTGTTTACATCGATTTAATAGGGCCCCATAATCGAGGAATGAAATCCTTGTGGGCAGGAGCTTGAAATGGCTCGAAGCCCACCATCAACACCTCGAAAGGAGAGCTCCTGCACTTGGCCCAAGGTCTCGCAAATCTTCCCCCTTTCGTGGTACATGGCGGACGAGGCATGCCGATCGCTTAACTCCCATACTTGAAGGAGAGGGGGGGGAGGGAGATCCAGAGAACTCAGAGAGCCTTCGGGAGGGGAGGTGGGCTGAAGGTGGTCCGGTGGTATAAAAGGGACGGTAAAAACGGATGGAAAGGTAACTCGAAAAGAGGATAGAACATCGAGAGAACAATCCTGGGGCCCCCAAGAAGTCCTCAGGCGCGAGCTCGGTGAACCCACCGCAGGAAGCCAGGCTTCAACTCCTCTCTTCCTCACACTTCTATCATCTACATCTCATCTAAGCATGGGAATCCTTCGGGAACCCGCCTTAGAGGACATGTTCCATTTTGCTACTCTCTAACTTGACCGTCTGAGTGTCCACACCGGAATCCCTGGACCGGATCTCTGACTTTGTTTTGCAGGACCGGAAGCTTGGAGATCTCGAGGTGAGAAAGTCTGAGAACCAGTACCAGCTCATGAGCTACAAGCCACCGCGATAAGATCGGCAATAGATTGGCACGCCAAGAAGGGGGGCAGAATAGAACCCCTGTACAAGCAAGCTCTCAATAGGTGAAAGCATGCCCCAACCATGGTGGTGACACATGGGCGCGAAGCATCCACCAGCTGAGCAGGATAGGTTCCTTCTCCCCAAGGGCCGTGCAGCCCGGAGAGGGAACTTCCTGGTCCACCTCCTCCTTCTCAGCCATCCTCGGTGGACGGTCCTTTTGTAGCTGCCATCCAGCAACTGCAAACACTGACTACAGCTGTGTGACTGCTGTAGCACCAGCAGCGCTCCCTGGCCACTCAGCCCCAGCCAGGGACCCCTACGGCTCGAGCCACGGGCCCCCGCGGAAGCCTGCGCTACATCCAAGGTAGGCCTTTCCATCCGCGGGCAGTTTCCAATCCCCACGGGAGCCACCAAACTCCCATGAAGAGAAACCATTCCGGTTCGGTGGATCACGAGAGACGATCCCCAGCCAACAATGTTGAAGCAGCACGGTGCAGAAGGCACCATCGGGGCAAGGACCCCCACCATGACCGATCGGCACCTCCTTCTCCAGCGGCCTCGGTGGAAGATTCCACCGACGAGGCCATCAGGCGCCAGGACGAGAGGTGCCTGGAGGAGCACGAGTGCAAGTTGGTGGAGTTCTCCCATCGCTTTGCCGACATGCAGAGCTCCCTAACCGATCCAGCGGGCTACAACGCCCAACCACCCTTCTCCTAGGAAATCCAAGAGGAACCGATCCAGAATCGGTTCTGTATGCCTCAGGTGGATCCCTACGATGGGACCACCGACCCCTTGGACCACTTAAAGAGCTCTAAGGCTCTCATGAGGGTCCAGAGGGCGACAGACGATCTTTTGTGCATTGCCTTCCCAGCCACTCTCTGGAAGGCTGCTCGAGTTTGGTTCACTCACCTTGAGCCAGAATCTATCAGCTCCTTCTATCAGCTGGAAGGAAAGTTTGTGGCACACTTCGATGCTTGTCGAAAGGTGCCAAAGAAGGTAGATAGCCTCTTCTCTATCCACCAGCAAGACCAGGAGCTTTTGCGGGATTATGTCACTTGCTTCAAGACCGCCGCCCTAGAGATTTATAGATTGGATGAGCCTGTCACCATGCTGGCGTTGAAGCGGGGGCTCAAGACCTCCCGCCTGACACATTCGCTTGACATGAAGCCCACCATGATGTGTTCTGAGCTCCTCCTCCATGTCCATAGGTACATCCGAGCCGAGGAGGCCAACCATACCAGGCAAGAGCTGGACAGGAAGCCTTCGATGAAGCCTACCCCAAGGGATGTCCCTGGGACCCGGAGGCTTGGACCACCAGCAGACTTCCATCCATGTCCGAAGCCGAAGAATGGGGCTCCCCCGAAGCGGAGCTTCACCCCTCTCCTCTCTCCCAGAACGAAGATCCTCTTGGAGATTGAGGGCGAGCACTACCTCCGTCGGTCTCCTCCTCAGAACCCAAGGAACATCCGAGATAAGACAAAGTATTATCAATTTCACTGCGAGCACGGCCACGACATGGAGGAGTACCGTAATATAAAATGGGAGATCGAAAAGTAGATCAAGAGGGGCTACCTCCAAAATTTCGTGAGGAATGAGACCCCGACGGAAGGCCAGCTGCTTGCAGCCCTTCCCCCTATCCCTGTAATCGATAACCGTCCAACAGAGAAGCTAGTGGGCATGATCTCTTGGGGGATAGGGCGGGCGATGAAGAGAGCCCAGGAGGCAGGAGACCTGGAGAATGTACTCCCCTTTGAAAAGGAAAATGAAAATGAAAATGTAAACAATGATGTGGTGGTGGTCGAGATGACCATCTCTAAGCATCTTGTACATAATATTATGGTGGATAGTGGGAGCTTTACTGACATACTTTTTTATGATGCTTTTTTCCGGATGAATTTGTATCATGATTAGTTAAAGCCGGTGCACACCCCTCTTGTGGGCTTCACCGGAGATTCTGTGGGGGTCGAAGGAGAGATCACTCTCCCTCTCACCGCCGGGTCCCCACCCCGGCAGAGCACGGTCATGATGACATTTACTGTCATCAGGCTCCCGTCACCTTACAATGCTATTCTCGGCCATCCAGGGCTCAACTGACTGGACGCAGTCATTTCCACCAAGAGGTTGCTGGTGCAGTTCCCTACCGCCTCTGGGACAGGGGTGATGAGAGGGACGGCCCAACTTGTCCCGTATTGCCTACAAACGGTCCCAGGGGCCCGGGGTGCCGAGCTCGGCTCCAATGTTGATGACCTCGATCTAAGGGTGCAAGACCCCAGGGGAGGCCCTGTGGAGCACTTATTGATGTACCCTCTCAGCTCGGACCTTCAGAAAATGGTGCAGATAGGAGCTTAACTCCCGAAAGAGGAGTGGGCTCATTTGCTAGACTTCCTCCGAACGAACGCTGATGTGTTCGCCTGGTCTGTTGTACATATGCCAGGTATCCCCTCGGAGGTCATCACCCACCAGTTGATGATTGATCTATGGTGCTGCCCAATCCACCAGAAAAAGAGGAGTTTTGCTGCGGAAAGATAGAAGGCCATCAATAAAGAAGTGGAAAAGCTTCTCGCTGCTGGTTTTGTACGAGAAGTACAGTATCCTAGTTGGCTTGCAAACGTGGTCATGGTGAAGAAGAGCAACGGCAAGTAGAGGATCTGCGTGGACTACACTGACCTCAACTGAGCTTGCCCGAAGGACAGTTTCCCTCTTCCAAAGATCGACCAGCTCGTGGACACTACTTCAGGGCATCGCCTCCTCCCTTTCATGGATGCCTTCTCTGGGTACAACCAGATCCAAATGCATCCGGAGGACGAGGAGCACATTGCCTTTGTCACCGACCGCGAGACCTATTGCTATAAGATGATGCCATTAGCCTCAAGAATGCAGGTGCCACGTACCAACGTCTGGTCAACAAGGTCTTCAAAGATCAAATTGGCCGCAACATGCAGGTGTACATGGATGACATGCTGGTGATGAGCAAGCCCACTTCCGACCATGTTGGCGACCTAGCGGAGACCTTCAGTAACCTCCGCCTTCACCAGATGAAATTGAACCCGGCGAAGTACACTTTCGATGTATCCACGGGGAAGTTCCTAGGGTTCATGGTGACTCAAAGAGGGATAGAGGCCAACCTAGAGAAGGTCCAAGCGATCCTAGACGTGGAGCAGCCCACCTCCAAAAAGCAAGTGCAATGACTCACCAGTTGGATAGCTTCCCTGAGTCGATTTATCTCAAGGTCCGCTGACCACTGCTAGCCCTTCTTCAAGGCATTAAGGAAGATGAATGACTTCACCTAGACAAAGGAATGCCAGGAGGCATTTGAAGAGCTGAAGAGGACATTGGCATCGCCGCCACTGCTTTCCTGGTCGAAGGAAGGAGAGGAGCTCCTCCTGTACCTGGTGGTCACACCAGAAGCCATCAGTTCAGTCCTGGTTCAGATGGACGACAAAGGCACGCAGAGGCCGGTATACTACACGAGCAAACTCCTTCACGATGCGGAGCTCAGGTATTGTCGATCTAAGAAACTGATTTTTGTGCTAATCGTGTCCGCCCAGCATCTCAGGACTTATTTCCAAGTGCACCCCATTACGATCCTGACAGATCATCCACTGAAAGTGGTGCTCAACTGACTGCACATGTCAGGGTGCCTGACAAAATGGGTGCTCAAGCTCAGCGAGTTCGATATCACCTACAGGTCAAGGTTGGCCAAGAAGGCAAAAGTACTCACTGATTTCTTGGTTGAGTGTGCAGGCTCGTGCGAGGGGCCAGAAGAGAGCCCCCAAGACTGGCAGCCATATCCAGGACCAGAGGAAAACATCTGGATCCTTCACATAGATGGAGCCTCGTACTTCGATGGGAGCGGAGATGAACTCTTTCTTGCCAATGGTGAAGTGGTCATCGCCGAGTGTGCGCTACGCTTCGAGTTCGCCACCACCAATAACCAGGCGGAGTACGAAGCGCTTCTCATGGGGCTGAGAGTTTCCCGTGAGCTGGGTGTGGCCTGCCTCAGGGTCTTCACCGACTCGCAGCTGGTGGCCGGGCAGGTCTCGGGGGAGTACGAAGCATAGGACCCCCAAATGGCGAAGTACTTGGAGCTCGTACACACGAGCGCGACAGGTTTTAGGCACTTCAGCATTTCCCATATCCCTCAAGGAGAAAATGCTCATGCAGATGCCTTCTCCTGGCTTGCAACCCTGCCGGACTCATCACTGGGCCACGCTTGCATCGAGCATCTCAAAGCCCCGAGTTACGAGACACCCATGGAAGTCCAGCAGGTCAACCTAGGGTCAAGCTAGATGGATAAGTACATCGAGTACATCACCAACGGCACCCTGCCAGAGGACCGCGTGGCGGCCGGTCTCATTAAGAGGAAGGCCGCCCGGTTCGTATTGATGGATGGGCTACTTTATCGGAGATCCAACTCCTACCCACTCATCAAGTATTTCAGACCCGCAGAAGCCGCACTCGTGCTCCAGGAGATCCACGAGGACATCTACGGGAACCATGTGGGGGGCATGATGCTGGCGTATAAGGACCTCCATCAAGGTTTTTTTTGGGAGACCATGAGAAAAGATGCGGCTGAATTCATAAAAAGGTGCGACCGATGTCAATGGCACGCTATGGTGCAACATCAACCTGCTGCTCCACTCTCCCAGCTCTCTGCTCCATGGCTGTTTGTTCAGTGAGGAATGGATCTCCTATGACCTTTCCCTTCGATGTCCAGGCAATGGAGATTCCTAATTATGGCCATCGACTACTTCACGAAGTGGATCGAGACCGAGCCCTTGGCCCGAATCACGGAGGCGAATGTCACCAAGTTCCTTTGGAAGTCGATTATCTGTTGCTTCGGCTTGCCCCACACCATCATCACCGACAATGGACACCAGTTCAATTGTCGAGAGTTCGAGGAGTTTTGCGACGACCTCGGCATTCATCACCATTTCACCTCGATGGCGCATCCTCAGACGAATGGAGAAGCCGAGGTAACGAACAGAACAATCTTGCAAGGCCTCTGAACAAGACTATACCAGGCCAAGGGGAGGTGGGCAGAAGAGGTCCCGAGCATCGTTTGGGCATACCACACTACCACAATGATGGCTACGGACGAGACCCCATTCAACCTCATCTTCAGGGTAGAAGTGGTTATCCTAATTGAGCTTAGCCTACCGACCCTACACGTGGAGCAGTATGATGAGGCGGAGAACCTGGCCAGGATGCTACTGAACCTGGACCTCCTTGAAGAAGTGAGGGACAGGGCCCTAGTTCGGATGGTGGCTTACCGGCAACGAGTGGCCAGATACTACAACTGCAGGGTGCGACCGAAGTCCTTCTGCTAGGGAGACTTAGTGCTCCGCCACGCTGAAGCTTCCCAGCCACGGGAGTGCGGAAAGCTCTCCCCAAATTGGGAAGGTCCTTATAGGTTGGTGGAGGCACTTCCCCACGGGGCGTACTACCTGGAGGAACTAGGCGGATCCCAGTTCCCTCAAATCTGGAATGCCTCAAACCTGAGGATGTACTACCAATAGTGAAAGGCCCCTCGAACTTCAATAATAAAATCTTTTTCACCAAATGCTACTCTCATCTTGTAGGACAAAAGCCATCCAGCTCTAGGTTCAGCGAGCATGGGCACGGTGAAAGATCCACGAGGGCATTAAGTTCCCTCTCATAAAAATCCTGGAGTTCAGTACGGAGAGTCACACGGAATTAAGTTCCAACATGCGGCCCCGAAGTTCAGTCCGAAATAGGTCCCGGAGTCCTAAGCCCCAGACCTACAAAATCCTGGAGAACAGCTCGGTAGGTCGCGCAAGGCTTAGTTCCGGCCTGCGGCCCCGGGGTTCTGTCCGGAAGTTCACGAGGAAACTGGTTCCAAAGCGAAGTCCTGGACCTTGGCCTGGAAGGTAGAGCCGAACCCAATTCACCCATGCAATCCCAAAGTTTAGCTCGGAATGCACATTGGGACTTAGTCCCAGTGGCCAATGCTGGGGTTCAGTCCGGAAGATGCGCAAAAAAAAAAAAAAATGGGGTGAGAGAAGGAACGAGTTAATAAAAAAGGAATTTTCATTTCATAAAAAGTTCCTTACAAAAAGGGCCCCGACAGGCCAGGTGACCCCAAATAAAGAAAAATAACACATAGTCATGCAGAAAGAAAGAAAAAGAAATGGAGTCACAGGGGCTACTTAGCTGCAGTCGCATCCTCTTCCGGTTGGAGGCACCCTCTCCATCGGCGGCGTCGTCTGGAGGCTGCTCGGAAGCCGCCACCTCAGCTACTGCTATAGTCGTGGCTCCTTTTGTTGGCTTCTCCCTTTGGCTACCCAGAATGACTCCACTAAGTTCGAGCTTAGGGAAGAAAGAGCCTACTTTCTCCTAGCATACCTGGAAGCCCTTCAGGAAGGTGTCAACGGCCGCATCACGCACCTCCACCCTGAATTCCTCAGAGGCCTAGAACTTCGGCACAGCCTCCTGTGCCTCCCTCCTGGATGCCTCCAGCAGCCCATTGACTTGGGAGTTATGCTTCTTGGCCGCGCCCAGCTCCTTGAGGACCTCCTCGACCCGGCGCTCCAGCGATCGGGACTGGACCTTGAGGCGCGACATCTCCGCCGCGTCGTCCTCGGCACGACGCTGGTTCGAGATCCTCTCCTCAGACAGAGAGGTCTGGAGCTCTCTCAAGTGCCCCTCGGCGTGACCTAGGTCTGCTCGTAGGGCCTGGTTATTCCCCTGCAACTCGACCCCTTTCTCCATGAGGTCATTCATGTTGGTTGCCAGTTTGCCAAGCTTCTTCTCCTTCTCGGCATCCTTCTTGTCGTAGCATGAGAGGAAATTCCTCAGCAGGAGAATGTCAGTCCTGATCTGCGTTAAAGAAGAAACGGGACGTAAGTAAAATCAAACTGGAACTTTAAAAGAGAAGGGCTCGGGACTCATCATGAAGAGTAGGGGGAGGATCACCAGCAGTATGAACGCGTAGTCCCGGCCGCCCCTCAGGCGGCGGTCCTGGGAGGTGCACGCAAGCTCCATCACCTTCTTCGTGAGCCCTTGGTCATGGATGACGGAGGAGTTGGCGGTGAGACATGGATGTGGAATGTGGGCATCGGCAGCTGGCTGGGCGACCGCCACTTCGCCAGGCGATGCAGCCGTCAGTGGAGCCGTCTTCGCCTTGGTGGTCACCGTAGAGACAACTGGCACAGCAACTGGAGCAGGCACTGCCCGAGGAGGTTTCGTCCTCCTATCTTCCCCAGCCCTATCGAGCTCGACGATGGGGACATCGGGCGCATGAGTTTGGGGTGGCCTGGGAATAAAACTTGTTGCCCCGGGTTCGATAGCAGCAGGAGTTGGCACGGGCCCCCAGCTCGTCTCAGTGCGATCCCTCTTCGCTGGTGCCTCCTCGATCCCTTCAGCGGCGTCTTTCATCAGGGCACCCTCCATCAGGCTCTGGATAGCGAACTTCATACCTGGAGGAAAAGGTCAGTTTAGCCAGTTTATAGGAAAATAGGTGCAGAGTAGAAAATGAAAGCAACGGAAGGAGATCCGGGGTCTCACCCAACTCCCGGATGGGACTGATTCCTGCCTCGAATAAATTCTGCTCTGAGAGCAGAACCTCGAGAGCCGGAACCACGTCACCCATCATCTGCGTGAAGACCTCTTGGTCCACTGGCTCGACCTGGGAGTTTTGGTTCGGGGATCGGTTTGGCTCTCTCCATGCCCGTTTAACGTCTTTGACCGAGGCGAAAATAAGCGGTTCTTCCAACCTTTGATCGATGAGGGGAGGTCGAATCTGAGGCACCTAGGCCGGAATGAAATATACCACCAGCCATTATCGGCAGAGTAGTGCTTCAAGGTGAAGAGGGCCCTGAAAAGAGACAAACGGGCAACGAACCCATGAATGTGATAGAGGACAATGAAAGCGAAGATGACCCGGATGTCATTAAGAGCCAACTAGGCCATGACAAGACGATAATGGCTGAGAAAGGAAAGAAAGAAGGGATGTAGGGGGAAATGAAGACCCCCAACAAGGAAGTCATCGTAGAACGAGACCCGCCTAGGTCCCGGGAGGGAATGATGGATTGAATTTGGGATGCCATAGGTATCCCGGATCCAAGAAAGGTCATCTCCGATCATCATCGAAGCGTAACCGGAGGGACCGAAAGAAGAAACCTCTGCCACTGGAGGAGAGAGAGAAGAAATGGGATGTGCAGGAATTGCAGGAGGGGACCAAGGACCCCTAGGAACACCTATGGTCAAAGCCTCGGCCGAACCTGCCGCCGGACCTCGACCGGGATTTCTTCTCCCTCTGAGGAGGAAGATGATGGAGTCCTTGGCCTGGAAGGAACGGCCTCGTCCGGGTTGGAAGAGACATGACGACGACATGCCATCAATGGGGAAGAAGCAAGAAGAAAATGGGATTCGAAGTAGCAAGGAATCGGGAGATAGAAGAAGAAGAGAGAAGGAGTCGCAGGTACTCACCGGGATGTTTTGTAATAAAAGATTGGCAACACTTGGAAGATGAAGGGAGATTGCTGCAACTGCCAGCGAGGTGTGAGAAAGCCGAGAGACTTTGTTAACGAAAAGTCCCCCTCCTTTTCAAACTCAATCAATAATAGTCGTACGCCTCTTTTCATCCTGAGCCAATGGATGACCGCCACATGGAGGCATACCCGACATCGACACTTCGGTCTGATGGAAACTGCCTCGATTTCGAAATGGCATATTAATCACCCATCAGACGTGCTCACGTGGTAGCCTCTCAAAGGGTCTCAGGTGCAATAGAAGCGGCGACAGCGATCATGGCAATTATGGCACAAGATTTTTTGTCCTTTCCATGTCATCTCCGCATTAACTCCCCATGACCCAAGCCACAATGCTTCGATGGGACCTAGGGATGGGGGCCAACTGATATGGCTACATTGTTGAGAAGGAACGTGCATCAGATCCAGCTGGATGCTGCCAGTGCCACGTTGATTTTTCTTTGAAATTCCCCGCTCGGGAAATGGCACTCTTGCTCCTTCGCCAGGTGGCACCCCAAGACGGGTCCACCTTGGTCGAAGTCGAGCATCTCTCTACCACTCTGCCAGGTATCCACCGAGGAGGGGTCCACCTTTGCCGAAGCTAGTGGCCTTCTGCTCCCTCTCTAGGTGGCACCCCAAGACGGGTCCACCTCAGCCGAGGTCGAGCCAGGCCCTCCTGCTCCTTCGCCACGTGGCACACCAAGATGGGTCCACATCAACTGAAGTCGGGCATCTCTGCTACTCCGCCAGGTGTCCACCCAGGAGGGGTCCACCTCGGTCGAAGCTGGCAGCCTTTTGCTCCCTCGCCAGGTGGTACCCCAAGACGGGTCCACCTCTGCCGAGGTTGAGCCAGGCCCTCCTGCTCCTTCGCCAGGTGGCACCCCAAGACGGGTCCTTCTCGACCAAAGTCGAGCATCTCTGCAACTCTGCTAGGTGTCCACCCAGGAGGGGTCCACCTCGGTCGAAGCTGGCGGCCTTCTGCTCCCTCGCCAGGTGGAAACCCAATACGGGTCTACCTCTGCCAAGGTCGAGTTAGGCCCTCCGAAGCTAGCGGCCTTCTTCTCCCTCGCCAGGTGGAAACCCAAGATGGGTCCACCTCTGCCAAGGTAAAGCCAGGCCCTCCTGCTACTTCGCTAGGTGGCACCCCAAGACAGGTCCTCCTCGGCCAAAGTCGAGCATCTCTGCCACTCCTCTAGGTGTCCACCCAGGAGGGTTCCACCTCGATCAAAGCTGGCGGCCTTCTGCTCCCTCGCCGGGTGGCACCCCAAGATGGGTCCACCTCTACCAAGGTTAAGCCGGACCCTCCTGCTCCATCGCCAGGTGGCCCCCCAAGACGGGTCCAGCTCGGCCGAAGTCGAGCATCTCGACCACTCTGCCAGGTGTCCATCCAAGAGGGATCCACCTCGACCGAAGCTGGCGGCCTTCTGCTCCCTCTCTAGGTGGCACCCCAAGATGGGTCCACCTCAGTCGAGGTCGAGCCAGGCACTCCTGCTCCTTTGCCATGAGGCACCCGAAGACGGATCCACGTCGGTCGAAGTCGAGCATCTTTGCCACTCTGCAAGGTGTCTACCCAGGTGCGGTCAACCTCGGCCGAAGCTGGCGGCCTTCTGCTCCCTCACCAGGTGGCATCTCAAGACAGGTGCACCTCAGCAGAGTTGGAGCCAGGCCCTCCTGCTTCTTCACCAGGTGGCACTCCAAGATGGGTACATCTCGGCTGATGTCGAGCATCTCTACCACTCCATCAGGTGTCCACCCAGGAGGGGTCCACCTCGGCCGAAGCTGGCGGCCTTCTGCTCCCTCGCCAGGTGGCACCCCAAGACGGGTCGACCACTGCCAAGGTTGAGATAGGTGGTGTGGGCACCAGGATCCGACAGAGGCTCCTCAACCTTCTGTGAATCTCATATTAGGGTTCCCCCTTCTATGAGTCCTGTAATATGGCCTTGAGCCGAAGCAATTTCATAATTTCTTGTCAAAGATTGTTTAGTCCAGTACCATGACCAATTTGGGTCAAGTAAGGTCATGAGTCCTGTATTTGTTCGAGTCTGAGTTTGGACTGGGCCCAAGCCCAATTGAAGTCACCCTGGTTTTCTTCACCAAATCTAGTTCTGGTGGGCCAACCCAACACTTGGAATAATGCCAACTCAGGTGCCACCTCAGCTACCTACGTGGCACCACATCAGCTGCCACTTGGGCATCCAAGGAGGGAAACAAAGTGGCACCCTTATGCTTTCCACATGCCTTAGGCGACATTGGAAGGAAGAAACACCATCCCCCTCATCCCACCCCCACATCATGCCTTGTTCCATCAAAAGAGGGGCGTTGAAGATCCTTGAAGAAACCAAGCCTCAAAGCAAGCCCCCTTCCATGCTTTCTTCCCAAAGTGTTCATGCAAGGAAGGAAGGTCAAAGGACACAATCCCGTCTTCAAGCCCTCAACCATGCAACACCCATGTAGCTCTCCCTTAGTTGGCCTTGAATCAATCCAAGAGATGGCATTGAAGAGTCCAAGGGAAACATCCCTCCAAGCAAGCCATGTCCCACTCTTTCATCCCAAAATAAGCATGCTAAGGAAGGAAGTCAAGAGACCAATCCCCCTCTCCAAGCCTTCCCACATGCCACTCCCAACCCCAAGTCATTTGGTCGGCCAAAGAGAAGAGATGATGGAGAATTTTGGCGCCACCATGAAAGTTGTAATTTGAATTTCAAATGGGCCTTGGGTGCCTATTTAAAGGACCCAATCCCTCCCTTATAGAACAATTGAATGACTGAGTGATTAATGAAAAAGTTTGAGTTTTTTCCACCCTCCAACCATTGTCTCTTAGGCCAGGTTTGAGTGGAATTGCCTTCGTCCCCAAGGACGTCGAGTGGTGTGAGGCCACCTGTCCGTCGCCCCAGGGCATCGCGAATCCTTCATCCTCCAGGACGTCGCGTGGTGTGAAGCCACATTCCTTCATCCTCCTGGACGTCGTGGGGTGCGAGGCCCCAAGTTATCTCCAACTTCGACTACAGAATCTAGCCGGACACCAGGCTCGAAGCCCCTTCCCAACTCCATCTCAATTCCTTTATGTGCATCTCCACATTTCGCTGACCCTTCTTTTGTTTGCCTACAGGTCCTCCCTGGCATCTCGTAATGGGGAACAAGATTCGAATGATGCATCTCTAAGGATTAAAGTTGTCAAATGTTGATGAGGCAAATAGGCATGCAGCTATTCTATAAAAGAAATAGAAATTCAAGAAAGGAACATAGAGAAAAACATGACTAGAAAGAAACTCTCTCAAAGTAAATAAGAAAGGACCTTTGTGGTTAGGAAACCACACAGGTTAGGGCAAGCTTACCTTGCTATTTTAGATCTGAAAGAAAGTATAAGAATGGTTACCCGACTATTAATATTATGAAAATGGGATAAAGGACACTCAAGATGAGGTACCTAAATGACAAAGGAATTACTCTAGGTTTCAAGGCCTCCTGCTTCTGATTCTTTGGCATAATAAACCTTCATCTTTGAAACCATGAGACTCAGGGATCCTGCACAAGGAGATGGAAAGATTAACAGGTTTAGATGGGAGGTTGTAGGAATGGATAAAGAGAATTTGGAATGGAGTAATAAGGATTAAGCTTGGCTTGAAGTAGATCTTCCTTGGCATCCACAACTTAAACCTCCTTCACTTGTTGGCATGCTGCACTTCTTTGTAGAAGACGCCTTTGGAAGAGGAGATGGATGAATTTTGGTGTGGATTGTAGGAGAGTCTTCAATGTTGATCAAGTAGAAATGGAGTATGGGTTAGAAATTGGATTGGCTAGGTAACTTAGGTCTCACACCTTTCCTTCTCTCAAGGGACTTTGTCTAGCAAAGGGAAAAGCATTCAAAAAAAAAATTTCTTCTTCATTCATCATTACCATTACAAGAGAATTCTAGGAGCTTTTATAAACCTTAAGCTCCTTTTCAAATTCAAAATGCAACACTTTTCATGGAGAAAATCAAGGGGTGTCCCATAAAGATAGGAGTGGCCCATTCAAATTTAAATCTCCTAATTACAAGGTGGGCACCCATAAAGAGTGGAGCATCATTCAAATTTGAAAATTCATGGTTGATGTGTCTTGGTGATGTGGCATGATTTATCCTCCAAGTTGTCATGTCTTGTCTTCCAAGGTGGCATGGTGCTTTGATGATGTGATGCTCCAAGTAGTTGGTGAATTTGGTTACACTCATTCTTGCTTAATTGAAACACAATACAAGTAGATCTTGAACCCGACTCAATACAAAGCCAATTTAACTCTAATTGGACCCAAATTAAAATAAAACATGACTCAATTATTCAAATAAAAATAAATACAGGACTCAGACTTATTACAGGACTTAAATTCCTAGTCTTCTATCCATAGAGAACTTGGCATTAGCTGAAGCCTCTTCCTGAGCCTGGTGCCCGCACCAATTCCCCCTGGGTGGGAGGAACTCGACCTTGTCGCGTAAGGATCGGTTTGACTGTGGTATTTTTGTAATATATCTGGGTCAATTTGTTGTGGATCCTCTCAGGTAATCTAGGAGTCTTCAGATTCAGGTAGACCATGCCAACGAACCAGATAACGCTGATAACCCTTATTTCTAGTAGTAATCACTTGGTCATCTATGATACGTTCAATCTTGTCTCTCCGGTCTTGTGGAATTGCTGGTGGACACTCAAGTATGGTTTCGCTCTCAAAGGTAGGGTGAAGTTCAAAAGGCTCACTCGGAATTAATGCCAGTTTTTAAATTCTTTCAGATCAGAAATATTAAAAGTGGAGCTAATGCCATAATCAGGTGGTAACTCTAAAACATATGCATTAGATCCTATTTTCTTAATTATTTTGAAATGTCCAGCTCCCCGGGCATGCAATTTCTTCATAGTTCTCGATGGAAACCTTTCAGGTCTAAGTTTTATCATGACAGAGTCCCCTTCATTAAATTCCTTTATCCGTTTACATGAATCAGCAACATGCTTATAAACTTCATCACTCATTTGAATTTCCTTATGTAATACTTTAAGATGATGTGCATATGACTCGGCAGACTCAGATACATGTGCATGTGTGGGTAATGGGATAAGGTCGATAGGACTCCTAGGTCTGTAACCATGGACAATCTCAAAGGGACTTTTACCAGTAGACCTATTGACCGAACTGTTGTATGCGAACTCAGCACGAGGTAAAAGTAAATCCCAATTTCCTAGACTCTCTCCAACAAGGCACCTTAATAAGTTCCCCAGACTTCTATTTATAACTTCAGTTTGTCCATCAGTTTGAGGGTGGTAAGCAGTTGAGAATTTTAGTTTTGTTCCTAGTAGGTGCCAAAGAGTTTTCCAAAAATAGCTTGTGAAACGGACATCCCTATCTGAAATAATGGTTTTAAGTAACCCATGTAACTTGACTACTTGATCGAGAAAAAGCTTGGCTACCATGGAGGCATCAAAAGTTTGGGAACAGGGTATAAAATGGGCCATTATCGAAAATCTGTCGACCACTACAAAGATTGAATCGTGTTTTCTAAGGGTCTTGGGCAATCCTAAAATGAAGTCTATGCTAAGATCCTGCCATGGACAATCCGGCACAGGTAAAGGTGTGTATAACACGGTGTTTTGTCTTTGATGTTTGGCAACCGCACATGTCCTACATCGGGCAACAATATTGGCTACTTGTCTCTTAAGGCCTGGCAAGTAAAATTTCTCCTCAATTATCAATATGGTCTTGTTTCTTCCAAAATGGCCAGCCAAACCTCCAGCATGGGTTTCCCAAATTAGATAATCTCTCAGGGAAGTCTTCGGAACACAAAGCTTGTTTTCCTTAAATAGATAACCATCTAAAAGGGTGTACTCATTGTGGTCACTAGATGGTCCTAATTTCAGAGCTTGGAAAACTTCACTAAAGTCTGGACAATTATCATAATCATCCGTATGTCTTTCAAATCCAACGACTTCAGTGCTAATCAAGTTCAGAAGTAGGGCTCTACGACTTAATGCATCGGCCACCTTATTCTCAGTTCCAGCACGGTGTTTTAGGACAAACATGTAGGCCTGGATGTATTCGACCCACTTGGCATGCCTAGGATTCAACTTTTTCTGGGAACTAAGGAATCTAAGGGCCTCGTGATCAGAAAACAAGATAAATTCATGCTGTAGTAGATAGTGCCTCCAATACCTTAAAGCTTGCACTACCGTATAGAGCTCCTTATCATAGGTGGAATACCTAAGCTTGGTTTCATTTAAATTTTCACTAAAGAAAGCTATGGGATGGCTCTCCTGGCTTAAAACTCCACCTATTCCAACTCCAGATGCATCACAAGCAACCTCAAAAACCTTGAAAAAATCAGGCAATCTTAAGATAGGTGCTTGTGTTATTTTCTTCTTAACATCTAGGAAGTCCCTATCAGCAGCTTTTGTCCATTCAAATTGGCCATTCCTAATGCAATCTGTGATTGGCGCAACTATGGTACTAAACCCTCGAATGAATCTTCTATAAAAAGTAGCTAGGCCTTGAAACTTCGTACTTCATGAACACTTTTTGGCACTGGCCACTCTACAATTGATTTGATCTTTTCAGGGTCAGCAGAAACTCCGTCAGGTGTGACAACAAAACCTAGGAAAATGACTTTATGGGTAAAAAAGTCACATTTCTTAAGGTTTGCAAAGAGAATATTTTCCCTAAGAGCTAAACAGACTTGATTCAAGTGGTCCAAATGGTCCTTCTCGGTCCTGCTATATATAAGAATGTTGTCGAAGTAAACTACGACAAACTTTCCTATAAATAACTGTAGTACTTGATTCATAATCCACATAAAGGTACTAGGAGCATTGGACAGTCTAAAAGGCATTACTACCCACTCAAAAAGACCCTCCTTGATCTTGAATGCAGTCTTCCACTCATCCCCTGGTCTAATCTTAACCTGATGATAGCCACTCTTAAGGTCAATCTTTGAAAATATTGTTGCTCCGGCCATCATATCTAACATGTCATCCAAACGGGGTATGGGAAACCTATATTTCGTTGTGATCTTATTAATGGCACGACTATCAATGGACATCCTCCAAGTGCCATCTTTCTTAGGGGTCAGTAATGCGGGTACTGCATAGGGACTCAAACTCTCTCTAATAAATCCTTTCCTAAGGAGATCTCCTACTTGTCTTTGTAACTCTAAATGTTCGGTAGGGTTCATCCTATAGTGTGGAAGGTTGGATAGGGTGGCTCCCGGGACTAAGTCAATGGCGTGCTGGATGTCCCTAAGTGGTGGAAGCTGGTCAAGTAGGTCATCTGGAAATATATCATTAAAGTCTTCTAATACTTTAGCCACTTCCTGAGGGCATTCTTTCTGGGAAGGCTCTTGAATTTCCTTAGTGGTTAAAATCCAAACATGTGTACCCTCAGTGAGTTCTTTCTCAGTTTCCTTTTTAGTGATCAAATTGACTCCCGTTTTGTTTCCTTTAGGTGGCTTGATCCTCTCTTAACAGTGTCCTTAGGTGGTGTTGGGTTGATCATAAACTTCTTTCCTAGGTGCATGAATGAGCAAGAATTTGATCGGCCGTATAGGGTCACGTCATGGTCAAATAACCAGGGTCAACCTAGGATGATACTGCTCACTCCCATTGGTAAGACATCACACCACACTTTCTCTTGATAGGACTGTAACTGGATTTGGACTATGCACCTATGTTTGATAGGAATCGAACTGGAGTCTATCCAAGAAACCTTATATGGAGTCGGATGGGGAACTATGGACAAGCCTAAAGTTTTGACAGCACTAGTGGATATGGCATTTACACAACTCCTACTATCTATGATTATTTTACATACCTTATCCCCTAACTTGATGAATGTTTGTAGGATGTTAGTCCTACGCCAATCTTCCTGTGTCGCGTTTTGGGTAAGGATGTATCTAACTACTCCCAACATATCAGGCTCTATTTGTTCCTCGTCTCCTTCATACTCTCCAACCAAATTGTCCTCATCCTGATATACTTCCTCGACATTATCACCTAGGGATTCTTTGGGTTCAGACTCACTTTCTTCTACTTCTCCTATGTGTAAGGCCCTAGTTGGACAATTGCTAGCATAATGGCCTAACTTATGACATCTATAGCAAGCCACATTAGAATTTGGAGTCCTCTGAACTTCTGGTGCTTTACCCCTATCATCTCTACGGGTCAGAGGTGTGTTAGGGTTGGGTCGACTGGGTCGCATCTGATTTGTTCCTGGCTGCTGACTTGGTGCACTAGTTCTAGGGGGTTCGGGTTTGCAATAAAATGGTCCCCTATGAAATCTCTCAGCATCTCGTGCTACCTGGTAAGCTAGCTCTAGGTCATGGACTTCTCTCAGAAATAACTCCTTCTGGATCTCTTCTCTCAATCCTGCCCTAAATCTCGACAAAGTAACTGACTCGGACTCATCTACATTGCATCTCGTTATAATTTCATCAAATTTGGCAATGTATTCGGCTACACTCTTGGTTCCCTGGGTCAATCTCTGCCACTGGTCTAGAAGTCTCTGGTAGTAGGACATAGGAAGGTATTTCTCTCTAATCCTAAGTTTCATTGCCCTCCAGGTTACCATGGAAACATCACCCCTTTTCCTAATGAACCTCTCAACATTTCCCCAGTAAAGCCTAGCCTGACGAATTAACCTAAGCTTCACGAACTTGCATTTTCTCTCCTCTGTCATATCATACCAATCGAAGTACTGATCCATCTCTCCCTCCCAATCTATGTAAACCTTAGGATCCAGATTTCCATCGAATGTTGGTGCTTCCAATCTAATACTCCTAAGGGTTCGCTCGTCATGGTCTGTCTGATCTTGATTGTGTCTCTTATGGTTTGGCTCATAGACTGGATCATGGTGTGCTATCCTAGGATTTGGGTCATGGACTCGATCAGGATTGGGCCTCCTAGGATTTGGCTTAAAGAAATGGTCTTAATGAAGAGTTCTTCTAGGGTTGATGGGTGTCTCAAACTCGGATTCGTGCTCTAACTCATTTTTTACTTCATGATTTCCTCCAGGGGTATGAGCTTCTAATCGATCAAGTCTAGCAGTGATGTGGGTTATCTGATCAGTCAAGTTTTGATTGGTCTGGGTTAATTGATCAGTTAAGTTTTGGTTCAGCCTAGTCATTTGGTCATTAAGGATTTCATTAGACTCTCAAAGTTTTGTTCCATGGTTACACTAGATTGGGCTTGGGTTTGCTGATAAGGTGCTCCTGATTTAGTTTCCATGCACACGGACTCAACTCGGACTAGGGGTTTTGCTAGACCTAGAGTACAAATCAAATGTAAGGTCAAATTGACAATCCGGATTGTAGTAACTTGGCACCTGGCCAGGTAAGTGTAAAGTTAGTGGAGGTTCCTCTTTGCTTGCCTTAGACACCAATTTGAAATTGGCCAGGTAAGCGAACCAACCCACTTTTCTTCAGGCTCTAATCCCTGAACCACTTGCCAAGACACCAGATACAAGCACACACAAACAGGGTGTCAATGTTTGCTTGATACTTGACTCGACCCGACCATGTGAGTGTCCCTAGCTCGATAGATCAATTAAATGTCTAATCCGTTTTAATTAGGATTGGGCTCATTATGCAAGTTGGTGATTTTTGTGCTAGGGACAGGTAATAAAATCCTGACCCTATGTCAATTTGATGCCCTTAATTTTGTTTACCATGAAATGAATGCAACAAACATATGGATCCAAATTTTAGGTGCAGAATTAGTGTGTTGCAGTTCTCAAGTGATGGAAATGTGAAATGTAACAGATTCAAAAAAATTTAAAAAATTCACAAAAGATTTCTAACTTCTAGATGATATGCCATACAAAAGGAAATTTAAAAATAAATTCTATACTATGCTGAGCAGATACTGAAATCTAGATTAAAAAAAACAGGACTGAACATAAGGAATTTCAATGATAGTGATGGAATGCAGGAATTTTATTTTTTTTGTAATTTTTTTCTGAGAATGAAACTTTACGTGATGATAACTAGCTTAATATGGAGTAGGAAAAAAAAATTTTCAATGAAAAATTAACTACTTTCATTCAGACTCTTATGCAAATCTCAGTCAGCCCATTCAGAAATTCAGCAAGCAGAATTTAAACAAACAAAGGCATTTACATACCAAACTTCAACATAAAAATTCATGTCCAGCCAGGGGCTCATTATTTTCATGGGTCGTGATAGTGTACTAGTGTACACCCGCTCAGGAGGCTTGAATTTTAGATCTAGATTGGATTTTAAAAACAATAACTAAGTAGCATGTATGAATGCTATGCATGCAGAAAATTTCAGCAACCTACCTAAATGCACAAATTCAAAAGTAACCCTAACCTACCATGCTCTGATACCAAAATGATGGGGAACAAGATTTGAATGATGCATCTCTAAGGATTAAAGAGGTTAAATGTTGATGAGGCAAATAGGCATGCGGCTATTCTATAAAAGAAATAGAAATTCAGGAAAGGAACATAGAGAAAAACATGACTAGAAAGAAACTCTCTCAAAGTAATTAAGAAAGGACCTTTGTGGTTAGGAAACCACACAAGTTAGGGCTAGCTTACCTTGATATTTCAGATCTGAAAGAATGTATAAGAATGGTTACCCGGCTATTAAGGTTCTGAAAATGGGATAAAGGACACTCAAGATGAGGTACCTAAATGACAAAGGAATTACTCTAGGTTTCAAGGCCTCCTGCTTCTGATTCTTTGGCATAGTAAACCTTCATCTGGAAACCATGAGACCCGGGGATCCTGCACAAGGAGATGGAAAGATTAACAGGTTTAGATGAGAGGTTGTAGGAATGGATAAAGAGAATTTGGAATGGAGTAATAAGGATTAAGCTTGGCTTGAAGTAGATCTTCCTTGGCATCCACAACTTAAACCTCCTTCACTTGTTGGCATGCTGCACTTCTTTGTAGAAGACGCCTTTGGAAGAGGAGATGGATGAATTTTGGAGTGGATTGTAGGAGAGTCTTCAAGGTTGATCAAATAGAAATGGAGTATGGGTTAGAAATTGGATTGGCTAGGTAACTTAGGTCTCACACCTTTCCTTCTCTCAAGGGACTTTGGCTAGCAAAGGGAAAAGCTTTCAAAAAAAAAATTTCTTCTTCATTCATCATTACCATTACAAGAGAATTCTAGGATCTTTTATAAACCTTAAGCTCTTTTTCAAATTCAAAATGCAACACTTTTCATGGAGAAAATCAAGGGGTGTCCCATAAAGATAGGAATGGCCCATTCAAATTTAAATCTCCTAATTACAAGGTGGGCACCCATAAAGAGTGGAGCATCATTCAAATTTGAAAATTCATGGTTGATGTGTCTTGGTGATGTGGCATGATTTATCCTTCAAGTTGGCATGACTTGTCTTCCAAGGTGGCATGGTGCTTTGATGATGTGGTGCTCCAGGTAGTTGGTGAAGTTGGTTGCACTCATTCTTGCTTAATTGAATCCTAATACAAGTAGATCTTGAACCCAACTAAATACAAAGCCAATTTAACTCTAATTGGACCCAAATTAAAATAAAACAGGACTCAATTATTCAAATAAAAATAAATACAGGACACATAGACTTATTACAGGACTTAAATTCCTAGTCTTCTATCCATAAAGAACTTGGCATTAGCTGAAGCCTCTTCCTAAGCCTGGTGCCCGCACCATCTCGGGCATTGGAGACAGTCAGCTTTGCCATCGTGACCTCCTGACCCCAAGCCAGAGCTCCCACGAGTTCAACAGCTCCAGCATCCAGGCCGCATCAGCCGAGTTGAGCGATCTCTGCACCGGGCGCTCCGAAAGTTTGAGGTTTGCTTTCTCTTTATTTTCTAAGTAGATATTGTAGGTCGAGCTAGTCTTACCAGGATTTCTTAATTCCGGGGTCCTGTTCTCATTTTCACTTTTAGGGCTTTGAACTGCTAGCATAAGCTTTCATTACCGTTCTTCGTATTATTTACCTTTGCTTGTGATCGGGAATCGAAACCCAAAAAAAATATCTAAAACTCATCAAACAAAAAAAAAAGAAATTCCTTGCATCATAAGCATCCATCCCAGCATCCCTAGCCCTAACCCCTTTGCCCCGCATCAATCTTGGTATCAGAGCATTACTCTACATCAATCTTGGTATCAGAGCAAGGCTAGGACTAGTGCATCTTGTTTCATTTTTTACATTCTAGTCAGTCCGTATATGGTCTGATCATTGGATTGTTTCTCTCTGTAGAGACATCCAAATTTTATGATTTCTATTTTGATAGATCGCATTAATTTCAAAGTATTGTTTTCTATTTTCTTAGATTTTATTTCAGTTTGTAGTGTTTCTACAAGCCGAAATACTACCTGAGAAAATCTCAGGACTGATATTTCAGCAAGCATCTCATCTTTTGATTCATTCATCCATCTAGCTTGCTTCTTGCATGTTTTAATTCCTACATTTTGTTTAGCATTCACACATCTAAAAGACTCAAAAGAACAAAAATTTTTAAGTCATTTCATTAGTCATTATTGTACTTTATTTTACATAAATTATCTTAAGGGCATCAATTTAACATAGGGTAAGGATTTTATTACCTGTCCCTAGCCCAAAAACCACCACCCGGCATATCGAACCCTAGCCATTAACTAAAATCAATTAGGCATTTAATCTGCTCTAGTGAGCTAGGGACACCCACGAAGTCGGGTCAATCCAAGTGCCGAGCCAAGCTAGATTGCTTGTTGCTGTGTGCTTGTGTAGCTGGTGTCTAGGCAAGTGGTTTAGGGACTAAAGCCCGAAGGGAAGTGGGTTGGTTTGCTTACCTAGCCAATTTCTAATTGGTGTCTAGGCAAGCAAAGAGGAACCTCCACTTACCTTACACTTACCTGGCCAGGTGCCAACTTACTACTTCCAGGTTCATCTTCTTGACTTTACATTTGGAGAGATCTCCTAGGTCTAACAAACCATAGCATCGTTTTGTTATGTGTGGACTAGATTAGGAACCTCTTTTCACCCACTTTCTCCACCCTCTACCGACACCATGGACCAACTGCGAGCTGACATCGGAGCCCTAACTCAATCAATGACTCAATCCATGACCCAGTTAGGCAACCAGTTGAACAATAGATTGGATCAAATAGAGGCTAGACTAAGACCCCTAAAGGAAGAGCGAAATGAATCTGAAGACCTTCTAGGAGTAGTCAGATGCATCCTAGCCCAAAACATAATACAGGAAGATTGGCGTAGGACCAACATCCTACAGACCCTGATCAAGCTAGAAGATAAGGTTTGTAAGGTCATCATTGATAGTGGAAGCTGTGTTAATGCCCTTTCCTTAAGTACAGTCAAATCTTAGGACTAGCCACAGTTCTTCACCCCAACTCATACAAAGTTCCTGGATAGATTCAACTTCAATCCCAGTAAAATCTAGGTGCCAAATCAAGATTAAAATGAGTTCCTATAAGGTATCGATTTGGTGTGACGTCTTACCCATTGGTGTGGGTAGTATCATCCTAGGATGACCCTGGCATTTCGACCATGATGCCACCCTTTATGGTCGATCCAATACCTGCATCTTTCTCCACCAAGGAAAAAAGATTAAAATCTACCCAATCCAGCCAAAGGACCCAGTCAAGAAATGATCAAGTAGCCTTAAAGAGAAGAAGCCTGAAGTTAATCTAATCAAGGACAATGGGTTAGAAGAAGAGATTACTAGGAAAGGACCCTTTAAAGAGTTTCAGGGAGAGAAGGGTGAACATTCTGAGAATTTGAATACAAAAACCCCTGAGCCCATTGAAGACTTTAAGATTGAACCCAATGAAAATCTTGGAAAAGAAACTCCTGAGCCCATTAAAGAATTGAAAGAAAGCATCTATGAGTCAAGTTTAGTAGAAGATGGGCCCAAGGGTGAAATCATTAAGGAATCCAAGGAAAATGATCTTGAACCCACTACAAAATTTGAAGAGGAAATGATCGAGCCAAGATCACATCTAGTAAATGAACATGTGGATTCAACAGTCTTTTCCACAGGAGTTCAGGAACCAACCCTTAATGAACCGATCCAAAGAGAACATCCTCAAGAGATGGTTGAAGCTCGGAAAGAAATTGAGGATGAAGTTCCCGATGAGTTACCTGATCAACTTCCACCCCTGAGAGACATCCATCATACTATAGACGTGGCCCCAGGATCCTCTTTAACAGACCTTCCTCACTGTGAGATTGACCCTAGTGAGCCCCAAGATCTACCGGAACAAGTGGACCATATAACACCTATAGAACGATGCCCAAATTTTAAGGTCATCCTGAATAACCAAGGCCTGTTTTATGTTTTCCATAAGCCACCCCAAGACTCCGATTCCTATTTCATACCCTTCCCTGAACCCTCTCACATTTCTAAAGCCATGGGGTTACTTTTTATTAGGATTACCAGATTGCGTGACTCCTTAGAGCCCATCCCTTTTGCCCTCTACTTCTGGTATACTTTATGGTATTTGCTAGGGATCCTTAATAATTTTTCTTGTGCATACCAAACTAGGGTCAAACCTAGAGAATCAAAAGTCTATTAGGTGTAGATCCTAGGAGTCCAATAAATTTTTTTCTCAATAAGATTGCATAGTTGAGTCTGCATTTTGGATCATGTTAGGATTATGCATTAAATATAATTTTTAAAATAATTTGGCTGATTCCCGAAAGTGAGCCAAAGAGTTTGAAATAAGGGATTTTGTAATGATTAGGCTCCGGCCTGAACGATTTCCACCGGGAACTGTTAAGAAGCTTCATGCTCATGGGGCGGGTACCTTTAAAGTGATTAGGAGAATAGGCCCTAATGCCTATGTGCTAGAATTACCTCCGGATTATGGAATTAGCTCGATATTCAATATCTTTGACTTAGTCGAGTATAGAGAACCCGCAAACATACCCAGTGAGCCGTTTGAGCCTGACCTCCCTTTTGAGAGTGAACCTGAACCTGAGTGTCCACCTCCAAATATACCTGAGCGAGGAGAGCGGATCGAGCATGTCCTGGATGACCAAGCCATCACTACCCGGGGCAAAGGCTACCAGCTGTACCTGGTCCGATGGCAAGGCCGACCCGAATCCGATGACTCGTGGATGACACGGGAGGACTTGCAGCGCATCGACCCCAACATCCTGGAAAGGTATCAAAGCCAAGCTAACCATTACTCGACAGGGTCGAGTTCCTCCCACCCCGGGAGAACTGGTGTGGGCACCAGGATCCGACAGAGGCTCCTCAACCCTCTATGGATCTCAGATTAGGGTTCCCCCTTCTATGAGTCCTGTAATAAGGCCTTGAGCCGAAGCAATTTCATAATTCCTTGTCAAAGTTTGTTTAGTCCAGTACCTTGACCAATTTGGATCAAGTTAGGTCATGAGTCCTGTATTTGTTCGAGTCTGAGTTTGGACTGGGCCCAAGCATAATTGAAGTTATCCTGGTTTTCTTCACCAAATCAAGTTCTGGTGGCCCAACCCACCCCTTGGGATAATGCCAACCCAGGTGCCACCTCAGCTACCTACGTGGTGCCACATCAGCTGCCACTTGGGCATCCAAAGAGGGAAACAAAGTGGCACCCTTATGCTTTCCACACGTCTTGGGAGACATTGGAAGGAAGAAACACCATCCCCCTCTTCCCTCCCCCACATCACGCCTTGTTCCATCAAAAGAGGGGCATTGAAGATCCTTGAAGAAACCAAGCCTCAAAGCAAGCCCCCTTCCAAGCTTTCTTACCAAAGTGTTCATGCAATGAAGGAAGGTTAAAGGACACACTCCCCTCTTCAAGATCTCAACCATGCAATGCCCATGGAGCTCTCCCTTGGTCGGCCCTGAATCAATCCAAGAGATGGCGTTGAAGAGTCCAAGGGAACACATCCCTCCAAGCAAGCCATGTCCCACTCTTTCTTCCAAAAATAAGCATGCTAAGGAAGGAAGTCAAGAGACCAATCCACCTATCCAAGCCTTCCCACATGCCACGCCCAACCCCAAGTCATTTGGTTGGCCAAAGAGAGGAGATGATGGAGAATTTTGGGTGCCACCATGAAAGTTGTAATTTGAATTTCAAATAGGCCTTGGGTGCCTATTTAAAGGTCCCAATCCCTCCCTTGTAGAACAATTGAATGATTGAGTGATTAATGAAAAAGTTTGAGTTTTTTCCACCCTCCAACCATTGTCTCTTAGGCTAGGTTTGAGTGGAATTGCCTTCATCCCCAGGGATGTCGAGTGGTGTGAGGCCACCTGTCCGTCACCCCAGGGTGTCGCGAATCCTTCATCCACCAGGACGTCGCGTGGTGTGAGGCCACATTCCTTCATCCTCCGGGACGTCGTGGGGTGGGAGGCCCCAAGTTATCTCGAACTTCGACTTCGAAATCCAGCCGGACACCGGGCTCGAAGCCCCTTCGTAACTCCATTTCAATTCCTTTCCATGCATCTCCACATTTCGCTGACCCTTCTTTTGTTTGCCTACAGGTCCTCCCTGGCATCTCGGGCATTGGAGACAGTCAGCTTTGCCATCGTGACCTCCCGACCCCAAGCCAGTGCTCCCACAGGTTCGACGGCTCGGGCATCCAGGCCGCATCCACCGAGTTGAGCGATCTCTGCACCGGGTGCTCCAGAAGTATGAGATTTGCTTTCTTTTTATCTCTTAAGTAGATATTGTAGGTCGAGCTAGTCCTACCGGGATTTCTTAATCCCGGGGTCCTATTCTCGTTTTCACTTTTAGGGCTTTGAACTGCTAGCATAAGCTTTCATTACTGTTCTTTGTATTTCTTACCTTTGCTTGAGATCGGGAATCGAAACCCTAAAAAAATATCTAAAACTCATCAAACAAAAAAAAAAGAAATTCCTTGCATCATAAGCATCCATCCCAGCATCCCTAGCCCTAACCCCCTTGTCCCGCATCAATCTTTGTATCAGAGCATTAGTGCACATCACTAGGCCCTCCTGCTCCTTCGCTAGGTGGCACTCCAAGATGGGTCCACCTCGACCGAAGTCGAGCATCTCTGCCACTTCGCCAGGTGTCCACCCAGGAGGGGTCCACCTCGGCTGAAGCTGGCGGCCTTCTGCTCCCTCGCCAGGTGGCACCCCAAGTCGGCTCTACCTTAGCTGAGGTCGAGCCAGGCCCTCCTGCTCCTTCGCCAGGTGGCACCCCAAGATGGGTCCACCTCGATCGAAGTCGAGCATCTTAGCCACTCCGCCAGGTGTCCACCCAAGAGGGGTCTAACTCAGTCGAAGCTTGCGGCCTTCTGCTCCCTTTCCAGGTGGCACCCCAAGACGGGTCCACCTTAGCCAAGATCGAGCCAGGCCCTCTTGCTCCTTCGCCAGGTGGCACCCCAAGACTGGTCCACCTCAGTCGAAGTCAAGCATCTTAGCCACTCCGCCAGCTGTCCATCTAGGAGGGGTCCACCTCGGCCGAAGCTGGCAACCTTTCTGCTCCATCGCCAGGTGGCACCCCATGATGGATCCACCTCGGTCGAAGATAGCCCTACTCTGCAAAGCCTCGGGGATGAAGAAGCACGGGTCATGAGGTCACCACTGGAACCGGCACGTGCCGCATCCCATACAAGAAGCCAGTATGGCTCACAATGATATGCAAAACCTCATTTACATCGGTTAAACAGGGCCCCATGATCAAGGAACAAAATCCTTATGGGCAGGAGCCTGAAATGGCCGGAAGCCCACCGTCAACACCTCAAAAGAAGAGCTCCCGCACTTGGCCCAAGGTCTCGCCAATCTTCCCCCTTTCGTGACACACGGCGGATGAGGCATGCCGACCACTTAACTTACGGACTTGAAAGAGAGGGTGGGGGAGGGAGATCTAGAGACCTCGGAGAGACTCCAAGAGGAGAGGTGGGCTTAACGCGGTCCGGTGGTATAAAAGGGACGGAAAAAATGGATAGAAAGGTAAGTTGAAAAGAGGATAAAACATTGAGAGAACGATCTTGGGGCCCCCAAGAAGTCCTCAGGCACGAGCTCGATGAACCCACCGCAGGAAGCCAGGCTTCAACTCCTCTCTTCCTCACACTTCTCTCATCTACATCTCCTCTAAGCATGGGAATCCTTCGGGAACCTGTCTTAGAGGACCTGTTCTATCTTGCCGCTCTCTAACTTGACCGTCGGAGTGCCCCCGCCGGAATCCCTGGCTTGGGTCTCTGACATTGTTTTGCAGGACCAGAAACTTGGAGATCTCGAGGTGAGAAAGTCCGAGAACCGGTGCCAGTTCATGAGCTACAGGCCACCGTAATAAGATTGGCAATAATGATCATAAGCCATTAATGTCATGCAATTAAACCTAATTTTAAAATTGATTTGATCAAGAAAATCAAATTAGGTGCATGAGGGTTTGGGTTGAACAAATTAGGTCTAGAGATTGGGCTATGGGTATTAGGGCTTGATTAAATCAACAAGTAACCCTAATATGATTTTGCGCAAGTGACTTAACCTAATCGGAAGATGTTAGGGTTAGGTCAAGTGTGCTCAAAATTGGTTTTAGATGTAGTCTGGTCAGATCGATTCATTTGATAGTGAGTTAATAAATTAAGACCTAATTTGGCTCAGTGATGAGCCCAGATCATTAGATGACCTAATTGAATCTTGTTAGTCAATTGGTGTCTAAGAAAGTTTTCGATCATGGTTTGCTAATTAGGCTAACTCTTTCTCAACCAACTAGTTTGGTGGAAAGAGGGTATATTGGCAGAACCCTCCCATAGATCAAACTAACTTGGAAGATTTGGTTGATTAAGTTTTCAAAAGGGTCACTTTTGATTTGAGTTTACCCATGCTGGTTATTTTAAGTCAGACATGAGATTATGCTGACCTAATGTAATTAGTCAGACATGAAATTATACTGACTGTTTGTAATTGGTTAGTCATCATTTGGCTGATCAATTTAGAAGAGACCTAAACCTAAGCTCCCAATAAATATTAAGTCATAGGTCTTCCACTATTGTAGGTGTGCGTGTGTCCTACTGGTGCTGATTATTCTCAGCTGGTTACAATGGTCTAGTTGCATCGGGAAGACATAACCACCCTATTAGGCATGAGAAGTTGCTAGGCACTGATGGGGTTGGGCCTAATAAACGGACATGTTGAGGGACACAATGATGGCTTTGTTTAGCAGGATTGGTCGGTCTGACTTAACTATTGATTGGACCAATAAACGGGCACGTTGAGATTCCATGATTTAGAAACCAAGAGCTACAATTTGTATTAAATACATTGGACAAGAGTTCGCCACTTATTGGTGTAGCGTGTTACCAACAACCAGATACGGTGAGGTGTCGTACATCGATGGGACCATAGTACCCACTAGAAACCTAGAGTTGTAGGTTTTCGCATCTCCACAAGGAGTGTGAGAGATCCGAGAAAATAGTGGGAGTTCTAAAATTATTTCTTAAAGACCCTAGAATAATTTTTATAATTAAGTATAAAGCATCTAATTTGAATCTTCTACTCTTATAGTTAACCATGTCTGCTCAAATCCCTTAGTCCATATTCTAGAGACAAACCAACTAGTTGGTCTCAATTTTAAAGATTAGTTAAGTAACATCAAAATTATTTTGAGTTCTGAGATGTTGGGATATGTGCTTGACCAGGAATCCCCTGTCTTACCTGACCATCCAAATGCTCGTCAAACAGCTGCATGTGAGAAATAGATGGAAGATGATAATAAGGTTAAGAGTTATATATTGGCCTCAATGTCAAATGAATTGCAGAGCCAACATGAGGATATGGCAATTGCTAAATCGATCTTGGCTCACCTACAAGAGTTATATGGTGAACAAAGTCAGATTGTACACTTCGAAGTGTCGAAAAGGCTTTTTCACAACAAGATGCATGAAGGGCGGTGAATGCACGATCATTGTTTGGCAATGATCAAGGATATTGAACAGCTTGAAAAGCTGGGCATTCCTATTCACAAGAAGCTTCTGGTGGATTTGATCCTCCAGTCCTTGACTAGTTCATATGCTCAGTTTGTAATGAACTATAATATGAACTAGTTAAATTACACTTTGCTTGAATTATTGAACATGCTGGTAAGCAATGAGGGGACCCTGAAGAGTTCAAGGGGCTCTATTTACTCTGTGGAGCAGTCTTCCTCCAAAAGAAAGTCTACATGGAAGAAGAAGAAACCTACGAAGAAGTTGATGATGGAGAACAAACAGAAGAAGAAGGACACTCCCAAGAAAGCCAAGGTTAGCAAAGGGAAATGTTTCTACTACAACGCAGATGGCCACTGGAAAAGGAATTATCCTCTCTACCTGAAAAGCCTAAAGAAACAGAAGGAAGATGTGCCTTCTGAAGGTAAGCCTGTACTCGTTATTGAATCAAATCTAACAGTTTCATCTTCTTCTAGCTAGATTTTAGACTCTGGCTTTAGTGCTCATATATGCATTTCAATGCAAGGTCTGGAAAGAAGTAGAATGTTGAGAGAAGGTGAGATGGTCCTACGTGTCAAAAATGAAGCAAAAGTTGCTACTCAAGCTGTTGGATCATAATCTCTGGTGTTGCGTTTAGGATTTAGATTAGTTCTTAGTGACTGCTATTTTATGCTTGGAGTTAGTAGAAATTTGATTTTTGTCTCTGTGCTAGCACAGGAAGAATTTGAATTTATATTCAATAAAGACTTTTGTAGTATTTATTTCAGAAAATAATTGGTTGCAAAAGGTATTTTAATAGACAGCCTCTATCATTTGCATGCCGATGCATCTTTGAACATTAACAAGAAAATTAAAGTGAATGCCAAAGGACATAAACATCCTAAAGATGACTTAAATGAAAAATACATGTGGCACCTAAAGCTCGGTCATATAGGTGAGGACAGAATAAACAAACTGAAAGGGATGAGATCCTAGATTCAGTTAATTCTAAATCATACCCACCTTTTCGGTCATATAGGTGATGACAGAATAAACAAACTAGAAAGGGATGAGATCCTAGATTCAGTTAATTCTGAATCATACCCACCTTGTGAGTCATGTCTTCAAGCAAAATGACCAAGTTACCCTTTGTAGGACATGGGAAAAAGGCCATAGAATTACTTGCCCTGGTACACACTGATGTGTGTGGTCCATTTGATGTGCAGTCTAGGGGTGGTTTTTACTACATCATAACCTTTACTAATGATTGTTCACGGTATGGTTATGTGTTTCTTATGAGACACAAATCTAAAGCTTTTGAAAAGTTCAAGGAATTCAGACATGAGGTAGAAAACAAACAGGTAAAATCCTTAAGGTTCTTCGATTAGATCGGGGAGGAGAATACCTTAATAGGAAATATTTAGGTTATCTTAAGGACAATGGCATAGTCTTACAATGGACTCCACCAGTATGCCTCGGCTTAACGGGGTGTCTGAGAGAAGAAACAATACATTATTAGATATGGTCCAATCCATGATGAGCTTCACTGACTTGCCTTTGTTTCTTTGGGGATATGTCCTACAAACTTTAATTTATATTCTAAACAGGGTTCCATCTAAATCTGTTCCTACCACACCATATGAGATTTGGCATGGTAAGAAACCAAGTCTTGCTTATTTCAAGATTTGGGGATGTCCAGCTTACGTCAAAAGACTAATGGTGGACAAGTTGGAATCTAGATCTGTGAAGGCTTAATTTATAAGATATTCTAAAAAAACTTTAGGATATTACTTTTACCTTCCAAAAGATCATAATGTGATTGTGAGCAGATATGCTACATATCTTAAAAAATAGTTAATTCAGGAAGGTGGTAGTAGGAGGTTAATTGAGCTCGATGAGAAAGTCTCTGAATAGCAGCCAGTTGTAGAACAAATAGAACCTAATCAACCAATACACATAAATGCTCTTCCACCTTGTAGGTCAATAAGAGTCTCCAAACCTCCTGAAAGGTACTTAGGCATGCTTACAGAGGATTTAAATGAAATGTTTCTTGTTGGGGACAAGGATCAATTGATTGATCCAAAGACTTATGATGAGGCAATGTCAGACATCGTCTCCGAGAAATGGTTGAATGCTATGAAGTCAGAAATTGATTCAATGCATTCGAACCAAGTTTGGTCCTTATTGGATCCACCAGAGGGTATTTTACATATTGGTTGTAAATGGATCTACAAAAGGAAAATAGGCGCACATGGTAAGGTAGAGACCTTTAAAGCAAGGATGGTGGCGAAATGGTATAGTCAATGTGAAGGCATTGACTATCATGATACCTTTTCTCCATAGCTATGCTGAAATCCATCCGTCCATTGCTTGCAATTGTAGCATATCATGATTATGAGATATGGCAGATGAATGTGAAAACTGCATTCCTGAATGGATATCTTGAGGAAGATATCTATATGGAGCAGCCTTTGGGTTTCACTTCCAATGATGAAGATCATAAGGTCTGTAAGCTGCATGGATCAATCTACGGATTGAAGCAAGCTTCTCAAAGTTGGAATACTCATTTTGATGATGCAATCAAATCGTTTGATTTTATCAAGAATGAGGATGAGCCATGTGTTTACAGGAAGGCCAGTGGGAGGGCAGTGACATTCCTCGTATTGTATGTGGATGACATTCTCCTTATAGGGAATGATATTCCTATGTTGACTTCAGTCAAAAGTTGGTTATCTAAGGAATTCTTTATGAAAGACTTAGGTGAAGCATCTTATATTTTGGGGATTAGGGCCTATAGAGATAGATCTAATCAGATGCTTGGCCTTTCACAAAAATTGTATATAGAGGAAGTACTGAAAAGGTTCAGCATGGAGAACTCTAAAAGAGATTGTTACCTCTTCGGCATGGCATTAATCTCTCTAAAAAAATATGTCCTAACACAACTGAAGAGATTAAACGCATGAGCAAGATCCTGAAAGGAAAACCAGGGTTGCGAGTGCCTACACTAAGCATGCAACAACATAGGGAGCAGGTATGTATTTTAAAACAATTTTAAATTAATAGCGGAAACAACATACTCCGCACAGGATCTAACATATTCAAGATGCATGTACATGCATAACAAAGCATGAAATGGGCATGTAATATTTATAAACAATTTTATAAAACTAGATCTAGGCATGCATGAGAAATAAAAATAGAAATTTTACCTTATTCCTGCTTGGAATAGAGTGGTGCGGGCACCAGACTCAGAAGAAGACTTCAGGGCTCCATCTGGATCTCTGATTGACCTTGCCCGAAGAATTAGGGTTTTCTAGTTTTGTAATAAAGGTTGACTTGGTCAACTCAATTTTACTCTTGAGTCTATATTTCCCTGCAATTTAAATTTTGTTGAGTCATGTTGACTCAGTACAAGTCCTAGTAGTGGTCTAGGTCTTCTCCAGGTTGGTGCCACCTTTTTCAAGTCAAGGTCCAGGGTGCCACATTTTTCTCCCAGGCCCAAGCAAGTGGACGCCATACTCCCAGCCACACGCTAGAGTCCAAGGGGCGCCACATCTCCATCCAGTGTGCTTTGGTCCCCACACCACAAGAAAGCAGGTCCCTTCTTTCATGCGCCACTTAAGGAGAGATCAATCTAGGATCCTCAATCCAAGGAGGCGCCCAAAATAATTCCATAAGAGCAAAGCTATGAAAAGAAAAGAGCAAAACTTGGGGAGCAAGACTAGGAAGCGCCCAAATACTTCCAAATAAAACCAAGCATGGAAGGAAAAAAATTTTTCTTGAAGAGCAAGGCTAGGAGGTGCCACATTCTTGCCATTTGGAGCCACCAATCAACACTTAAAAAAGCTCTTGGCTAGCCATATGAGGAGGATTTGATTCTACAAGCCTAATTTGAGGATCCATCCTATTAGTCCCACATGGGAAGATGTAAAATCCTGATTTCTTGTAAAGACCTATAAAATAAACCCCTCTTGTAAGTTTTGGAGACAATGATGAATGAAATCAATTTCTGTATGAGCAACTTCGTGTTTCTCTCTTCCGCACTTGTATTCAAGTGTTGAGCTCCGTGAGGGAGTAAATCCAGGTTCCCTAGGAACCTTGAGGAGGTGTGAGATCTCCAACACCAAAACCCTACCAAAATCCTAGGTTATCCACTTCAATTCCAAACCCTAGCTGCCATCATCTTCTTCATTCCACCAATCATCCAAACCCTAATCTACCTCATCATCTCCGACCCCTCTCTTCCAAGTAGAGGCCGACCACCAGCATCCAGGTCCAGATCGGCTACTTCGAATACAGAGCAAATCCAAGAGGAAGTCAGATCAGCATCCAAGAGAATCAGGATTTCAGCAACATCAATTTTTCAAGTTCTTCTTATCTAGTAAATCGTTTCTTTGAGTATCTAGTTCCTTAATTTGTTCTTCTTCTTTCCCAGATCCTGAGTTCAGGAGAAGCCAACTCTACCAAAGGACCAGTATTGGAGGATCCATTGCGAAGATATCCGAATCCGAGGATCCAACAATCTGCTCGAGAGAGTCCTTCCACCAAACTCTGTGAAGATCACTGCCTGGTACATAACCCTTCCCTTCTCTTTATTTCTGTCCTGTTGAAAGTTCAGAGCAAAACCCTAGGTCTGGAGTTTCTCAACCCCAGCGATCCTTTACTCCTTAACTACTCTGATAATCTAGTTTCTTTGAATTGTGCTTTCAATTATTATATAGTTTCTTTCAACATTAGTTTATCTTTCCTTTGAGTCAAAGCCGACTTCTTAAAATATATATAAAAAAAAATATTAATTTTAATTTGCTTCCGCATTTCACATATTCGTTCTGCATCATTTTTGGTTTCAGAGCATTCATTCTGTATCATAGAGCAGGGATAACAGCTGGAATAGCTGGAATACCTGGAATAACCTTATTACAGTCTTCTTCTTCTCACAACTGTTTGGAAAGCTTTTTGGCTCTTCTCCTAGTGTAGCAAAAGCCCAAACCAAAATAGCAAGATGTTAGTCTCTTCTCATGCAAAAATAGCAAGGGAAAGTCTTGACAGGAGTTGCTTCAATGGAGAGGTATTGGATCGATCATCCAACGTTGCCGAAGTTCTTTTCACCTAGAAGTTTCAGAACCTGCAACCAAAAATAGAGCAAAGAAGAGTAGCAGCAATGGAGGAACAATCGGCTCCCAAGTGCTCAGGAGAACACCCTCTAGAGGGGGGACATTCATGGGGCTCCTCTGGTCTGGCTTCTCGTGCGATGCTAGTCACCGGAAACTCTTCAAATGGTGAGAGGGAAGAAAAGGAACATAACACTTTGTTCTGAGATTTGTTTCTCCAAAATTGATCTTCTTCTTCCACGGATTGAACACCAACTAATAACAGGGGATTTGGAAATTCTTTCTTTCCCAATCTCACATAAATACTCAGGCTCATAAACATAGGTGGAATGGATGGTGAAAGCTCTCTAAGGAAGAAGACTCACTCAGCAATTTCAACGCCCAGAATTTATAAATCAGTGATGAACTTTGAAACCAGTGATTTTAGGGAGCAGAGGAGACTACAGGGAATGCTAAAAGGTAGCAGGTTAGAGCAGGAATCAAATTCATCTTAAACCATGCAAGGAAGAGCAATTAAATGGTGATTTAATTCCAGCCAAAATCGTGTGAAATGGGAGAGGAAGAGGTGTCTTGAATCCCCTGTTCGCCCATGCCTTATCACCGTGTGGATGTGCCAAACAGCGTGAAACCGGTTCACAATTGGTTCAAAAAATCCCAAACTCGTTCTAAACTAGTTCAATAAATAATTAGATCAAAATCTAATTAATAAAAGGCTTGGTCAAGTCCCGGTCACCCAGAAATAATTCCTGGTAGACCCGAACAAATTCTGATTGATCCAAAATCGGGTCAATCAAAAGTGTGCTCAATCAAATCGTTATCGAAATGATTACTAATCATAAATCGATACCTTGATCAGGGAGAGATCCTCTATGGCGTGTGACTTCATAGGTTTGAACCTAGGTGGTAGCACTGGAACAATTCCAGTACCAGCACAAGATACCATCTAGCAATGGATCTTGGCGTCCGAATAGGTCGAAGATGCGAGAGCAATCAATCGAACATCTTGCATATGGTTACCGTATAATTCATCCCTTTGACCTCTAATGCTCAGGATGACCTAGGGTTAGACTGCCAACCCTAGCTGAGTCAATCCACAACATGTCTCAACCTTGCAAGTCCAGTGATTCCTCACTAGGACTACCCCGGCCGAGGATTTGATAAATTGAGACACTATGAGACATTCAATCTAAACTATTTGGACATGTCAATTCCATCTTGGTCCACCACTGCTCCACAAGTACTTGCCTGTACCCAGAAACCTTCCATCACTGGATTAGAAATCCGGGTAGTCTGGCACCATAGCCAGGGATTTGCTTGCAAGCTACCATGATGACCTCTGGTTGGAGGGACCTTCAATGAGATATCATATATCCCACTTGCAAATCACATCAGTGTCACCACACTCCTTTGGTCAATAGGACAACCAAACGATGTGAACCACAACAACCTACACTTGATACTTTGCCGTCCAGTATAATGTATCCTTATGTCATGAACCTGGTTTAAGGACCACTCGATATATCCTCTCTATATCAAAGACAATGTAGTCCTAAGGACTTCGTCACATGAAAAAGAGTTCAAAACAGGAAAAAGTCAGAATGTGATGAGCTGCCAAAAATAATATTTATTAATTCATATAAAAAGTACAATACTCAATTCAACCACCTACAACCTAGGCGATTGGTTTTAGAATACAATTCACAACAACTCCCACTTGTACTAAAGCCAAACAGAATAGTATCTAATACCCATTTCCCTTTTACAAAAGTCAAACTCTTTTATTCCATTGGCTTAAGTAAAAATGTCGGCTAGATTTTCCTTTCCATCAATCTTCATAAGATTGATGTCGCCTCGTTCTACGATCTCTTGTACAAGGTGGTAGCACCATAGAATATACTTGGTGCGGTGATGAGCTTTCGGCTCCTTAGCTTGAGCAATGGCTCCAGTGCTGTCACAGTACACTGGAATAGGACCATCTAGGGTAGATGCCACCCCTAGCTCTCCAAGGAACTTCCGCAACCACACAACTTCCTTCGCTGCATCTAATGTTGCAAGGTACTCTACCTCGCATACCGAGTATGCAACTGTCGCCTGCTTGGTACTTTCCAGCATATCGCTCCTCCATTCAGGGTAAATACAAACCTTAACACACTCTTGCTATCATCTTTGTCTCACTGGAAACTGGAGTCAGTATACCCCAAAAGTTTAAAGTCAGATACTCCATAAATTAGCCATTGGTCTTTAGTGTTTCTCAAAAACTTCAGGATGGACATAACCACCTTTCAACGTGCTTCACCTGGGTCAGACTGGTATATGCTCACTACTCCTAGTGAGTATGCCACGTCTGGTCTAGTACATGTCATAGCATACATGATAAAGCCTACTGCAAAAGCATAAGGTACTCTACCCATGTGCTCTCTTTCCTCAGGAGTTCTCTCACAATCCTTCCTAGAATGAGTAATTCCAGAACCTATCAAAAGATAGCCTTTCTTGGAATTTTTCATGCTGAACCGTTTCAACATGGTATCAATGTATGTAGACTGGGACAATCCCAGAAGCCTCTTAGATATATCTCTATAGATGTTCATACCCAGTATGTAAGATGCTTCACCCAAGTCCTTTATGGAGAACTGAGATGATAACTAGACCTTTATTCCTTGTAATGCTGTGATGTCATTCCCGATTAAGAGAATGTCGTCAACATACAGTACCAGGAATATAATCACAGAACCATTAATCCACTTATAGATGCATGATTCTTCTCCGTTCCTAATGAAGCCATACGATTTGATACACATATCAAATTGTAAGTTCCAACTTCGAGATGCTTACTTGAGTCTATAAATGGACCTCTGCAACTTGCATATTTTTGGCTCATCTTAGGATGTGAAACCTTCAGGCTATATCATATATACCTCCTCTTCCAGATCTCCATTTAGGAAAGTGGTTCGGACATCCATCTGCTAGATCTCATAATCAAAATATGCTGCTAAAGCAAGCATGATTTGAATGGACTTGAGCATTGCCACAGGGGAGAAAGTCTAGTCATAATCGATACCATATTGCTATCGATACCCCTTGGCAACCAAACGGGCTTTATAGGTCTCCACCTTCCCATCTGCGCCCCTTTTCCTCTTGAAGTCCAATTACACCCGATGGGTTTAATCCCTTCAGGTGGATCAACCAATGTCCATACATTGTTGATCTCCATGGACTCCATTTCGGATCGCATGGCTCCAAGCCATGCCTTAGAGTCAGATATCTGAAGTGCATCCATATAGGTGATCGGATCCTCATTGTTCTTGTCCAGCTCAATAGGATCGCTGTCCCGGACAAAGAAACCGTAGTATATGTCCAGCTAACGCGGTACTCTACTGGATCTCCTAATAATGGGTTCCACGTGTGATCCAATCACAGCCGGTTCTATGATGTCCTTAGAGTGTGTAAGTTCCTACTGGCTGAACTTCATCATGTTCAATCTTAGAAGCTACAGTTCCTTCTCCAAGGAACTCCCAAAAAGATAGCCTTAAGAGCGATCCTGTTCATCCTCCAAGTAAAGATAGCCTAATAAGAGACGACTAAGTTTATCTGAGTCTAAATGCTTTACATAAGCCGAACAACCCCAGACCCGAATGTATGAGATTGAGGTCTTACGTCCAGTCCACATCTCATATGAGTAGAGACAACAGACTTACTCGGAACATTATTTAACAAGTGACAAGTTGTTTCAAGTGCATATCCCCAAAAGGATAGCAGTAAAGTTGCAAATCCCATCATGGATCGAACCATGTCCAACAGGGTTCGATTCCTCCTTTCGGACACACCATTCAACTATGGTGTTCCTGGAGGAGTCCACCGAGAGAGAATCCCATTCTCCTCAAGGTATGTCATAAACTCACCAGATAGGTATTCACCACCTTGATCAGATTGAAGAGTTTTAATACTTTTTCTAGTTCGTGTCTCTACTTCATTACGATATCATTTAAACATTTCAAACAACTAGATTTATGTCTCATCAAAAAGACATAACCGAACCTCGAAAGGTCATCTGTAAATGTAATGAAATATTTGTATCCACCTCTGGCACTAACTGTCATGGGTCCGCATACATCAGTATGTATGAGACTTAGAAGTTCTGTAGCTCGTTCACCTTTTCTAGTAAAAGGTGACTTGGTCATTTTACCAAGTAAACAGGATTCACAAGTAAGCAGTGATTCAGAATCACTGACCTTGAGGAGACCTTTTCCTCTCAACTTGTTTATCCTATTCTGGTTTATATGACCTAGCCTACAGTGCCAAAGATACAGATCATTGACATTTTCTAGCCTTGGGAGTTTGCTAGATGTGTACATTACACTAACAAGCCATGACAGTACATAAATGCCATTATTTAACTTAGCTTTCATTATCATAGAGTTATTCAAAATAACTTGGCAAATATCTCATTTTATTAATATCTCAGAATCACTGACCTTGAGGAGACCTTTCCTCTCAACTTGTTTATCCTATTCTGGTTTATATGACCTAGCCTACAGTGCCAAAGATACAGATCATTGACATTTTCTAGCCTTGGGAGTTTGCTAGATGTGTACATTACACTAACAAGCCATGACAGTACATAAATGCCATTATTTAACTTAGCTTTCATTATCATAGAGTTATTCAAAATAACTTGGCAAATATCTCATTTTATTGATAGTTCAAAACCATAATTGGCCAAAAGGCCTACAGAGATTATGCACATAATGAAACTAGGATAGTAATGACAGTCGATTTACTCGACAGTACAGGACTCAAAGACAAGACTCAGAACTTCGATCGCCAGTATTGGAACATGATTTCCATTCCCGATGCTCGAAAACTGTTCCCCATCCTCAAATCTCTTGCTAATCTGCAGTCCCTGTAACGAATTACAAACATGAATAGGACTATCGGTATCCAATACCCAGTTAGCAGTATTACAAATAGAAAAATTACAAGATTTTATCATATAAATACCTATCCAGCAATCTACTGCTTTCCCTTCCTAGGCCTGTTCGGATCTAGGGACGCTTGGTAAAGAGAATAGTTCCTCTTCCAGTGTCCTCGCTTCTTGCAATAGGAGCACTCTGCAGAAGATTGGTCAGCTTTCACTTTCTTGGTCTGACTCGACCCAGGAGCATTCAACACCTTCTTTCCCTTCCTTTTGTTCTTCCATTTCTTAAAGGGATGACGACCTCTAGTACCTCCCATTAAATTCACCACTCCCTTATTCAGTTGGTGGTCTTTCTCGTAAGTCTGCAGTAATCCCATCAAACCATGGTAATTGACTGCAAACATGTTCATTCTATAATGATCGGGAAAGTCAAGAAAGGAGGAGGGCAAGGAATTCAAAATCGCATCCTTGCCGAGCTGCTCGTGCAAGGGACATCCGAGCTTGCCCAACTTCTCTATCAGCTCGATCATGTACAATACATGATCAGTGACAGAACCACCATTCGGTATTATGGCATTTAGATGGCACAAGATACTTTGTACCATTCTACATCGTCTGGCATGCTGAAAGATTCCTTCAACTTTTGAAGAATCTCATCCGGTTGGGCCTCCTCGAACTTGCAACTGAACTCGTCGTTCATTGGCACTAGCATAATGCATCGGACAGTAGTCCGATCAGAAACCCACTTATGATAAGTGTCCTTGATCGAACTTCGAGCATTCGCAGAGGGGATTTTAGGTGCCGGATCCGTTATCACATAAAGGATCTGTTCATGCTCCAGGACAATCCTCAACTTTCGATACCAACTATCGAAGTTGTGACCCTTCAACTTCTCGTTATCGAGAAGTGACTAGAGTGAATGATTTGAAGACATCTGAAAGGAAAAACAAGACCATTTTAGAGTATGAATTAATTAATTAACCAAAAACCTTGGACTTTAGTCTATTGGTCTCTCCAACTAATTTTTCAGATTGTGAGCCTCTAACTCCAATCCATGAAATCACTATTTCATAGTGGATACTGAAGTCCAATAGACCACGTATGAGCTTGACTATGGCCAGCTCACCCACACGTACCTAAAGGTAGGTTCACCAACCAATTGCTTCCCCAAGCAACTTCCAGTAATTTATTTTGCCTCAGAGAGCACCCCAATCAGCCTAGGGCCTCCTATTGCAGGTCTCCAGTTAGGTCCAATCATTAACATGATAAATCCAATACTTCCAGCTAACGAATAACCAAGCCCAACTATGGCTGGCTCACCTGATCACCGTCAAGAAGGTTGCACTGAACCATCATCTATGAGAGAGTAATTCCAGTAACCTGATGCACACCCGTTCTATGGAACTATCGATGAACACCAAGTTAAAGGACACATTACTAACTCACTTAATGGGAGGCTAAGACACCATCAACTCTTTGACTTAGTTTTTTTCAGGATCTAATAATTTTAGAGGATTTTAGGTTGTAATAGAAGAATAAGAGAAGAACATGGATCATCCTCCACTGAACGAATCAGTTTTCAGGAGGGTTGAAACAATTCAACAATTGATCCATGGGCACCTACCGATCAGTCAAACTTATTAACCTGGGTGACATGGGTTAACTCGAGTCAATGAGCTTTTCTAATCAGTTATGGTCGACACGACTAGCCAGGTAGGTGAGATCATGGGTAAGTATTCATCGTTAACCATCTTTCCTAGACAACAACCAAGTTAGCTAGGAAAGAGGTAGCCTCATACAACCATGATCACAATGCCAAACCTACCTCGACACCAACCGGTTTACCAGACTCGATCTGATTACCCTAAAGACTCAGTCTTCCACGGAGCCACTAATTAGATCATTTTTAGATGAATGGACTAACATATCTAACTATTAGATAGTTCTAAAAGAAGGACCTTAATCAACTTTTGATTAGTCTTCTTATTATCCAGTTCAACTAAACATAGGTCTAACCCATAATAATGGACTAATTAGACAGCTAACCCAATTAACCCAATTGGCTTATTTAAATGATATTAGGTTTCATAAACCCTAAATTAACTTGTCATTTAATTTAATCATACAATTCAAAATTGTTTGAATATAAGCCAATAATTTAATTAAAATAATTTTAATTAAAACATGTAAAACTCCTTTTACATATCAATTCATGCATCATATCTAGTATTATACTTTTATAAATATTACATGCCAAAAAGTATCTGAATTAAAACAATTTTAATTCCTTTGATTTTCTTAAAGGATCCTTCTGAAAAGGCCAACACAGACGAACCGTATCGTGCCAAAGACACACGGTCATGGTGAAGGTCTCAACTAGGTTCCTAAAAGTATTCCCTAATCATACCCTATGATTAAGATACAGATACATATCAAAAAATTAAACATTTTAATCTACTATACATGCAATCAAGATATGTTACACCTGAACCTGGCTCTGATACCAATGAAAGGAAAACCAGGGTTGCGAGTGCCTACACTAAGCATGCAATAGCACAGAGAGCAGGTATGTATTTTAAAATAATTTTTAAAATAACAGCAGAAACAACCTACTCCGCACAGGATCTAACATATTTAAGATGCATGTACAGGCATAACAAGGCATGAAATGGGCATGTAATATTTATAATCAATTTTATAAACCTAGATCTAGGCATGCATGAGAAATAAAAATACAAATTTTACATTATTCCTGCTTGGAATAGAGCAGGGATAACAACTGGAATAGCTGGAAAACCTGGAATAACCTTATTCCAGTCTTCTTCTTCCAGCAACCGTTTAGAAAGCATTTTGGCTCTTCTCCAAGTGCAGCAAAAGCCCAAACCAAAACAGCAAAACCTTGGTCTCTTCTCTTGTGACAACAGCAAGGGAAAGTCTTGACAGGAGTTGATTCAACGGAGCGGTATTGGATGGATCATCCAATGTTGCCTAAGTTCTTTTCACCTAGAAGTTTCAGAACCTGCAACGAAAAACAGAACAAAGAAGACCAGTAGCAATGGAGGAACAATTGGCTCCCAGGTGCTCAAGAGAACACCCTTTAGAGGGGGGACATGCCTGGGGCTCCTCTGGTCTGGCTTCTTGTGTGATGCTAGTCACCGAAAACTCTTCAAATGGTGAGAGGGAAGAAAAGGAACAGAACACTCTGTTCTGAGATTTGTTTTCTCCAATATAGATCTTCTTCTTCCACGGATTGAACACCAACTAATAACTAGGGATTTGGAACTCTTTCTCTCCCAATCTCACACACACACTCAGGCCCATAATCACCGGTGGAATGGATGATGAAAGCTCTCTAAGGAAGAAGACTCGCTCAGCAATTTCAGTGCCCAGAATTTATAAATCAGCGGTGAACTTTGAAACCGGTGATTTTAGGGAGCCGAGGAGACTACTGGGAATGCTAAAAGGTGCCAGGTTGGAGCATGAATCAAATTCATCTTAAACCATGCAAGAAAGAGCAATTAAATGGTGATTTAATTCCAGCCAAAACTAAGTGAAATGGAGAGGAAGAGGCATCTTGAATCCCATGTTCACCCAAGCCTTATCACCATGTTGATGTGCCAAACAGTGTGAAATCGGTTCACAATCGGTTCAAAAAATCCCAAACTAGTTCTAAACCAGTTCAACAAATAATTAGATCGAAATCTAATTAATGAAAGGCTTAGTCAAGTCCCGGTCATCCAGAAATAATTTTCAGTAGACCCGAACAAATTATGATCAACTCAAAATCGGGTCAATCAAAAGTGTGCTCAATCAAACCATTACCGAAATGATTCCTAGTCATAAATCGATACCTGGATCAAGGAGAGATCGTCTATGATGTATGACCTTATAGGTTCGAACCTAGGCAGTAGCACTGGAATAATTCCAATACTAGCAGAAGATACCATCTAGCAATGGGTCTCGGCATCCGGATAGGTCGAAGTTGCGAGAGCAATTAATCGAACCTCTAGCATATGGTTGCCGTATAATTCATCTCTTTGACCCCCAATGCTCAGGATGACCTAGGGTTAGACTACCAACCCTAGCTGAGTCAATCCACAACATGTCTCAACATCGCAAGTCTAGTGACTCCTCACTAGGACTACCCGGCCTAGGATTTGCTAAATTGAGACAATGCGAGACATTCAATCCAATCTATTTGGACAGGTCAATTCCATCTTGGTCCACCACTGCTCCACAAGTACTTGCCTGTAACCAGAAACCTTCCATCATCAGATTAGAAATCCGGGTAGTCCGGCACCAAAGCATAGGGAGTTGCTTGCAAGTTACCATGATGACCTCAGGTCGGAGGGACACATATACCCATATCCAATCATGAGTATCCCTTTGGCAAAAAGGGGCTACATGGAGTCACGTTCAATGAGATATCACATATCCCACTTGCAGATCACATCAGTGTCAGCACACTCCTTTGGTCAAGAGGACAACCAAACGATGTGAACCATAACAACCTACACTTGATACATTGCCATCCAGTACAATGTATCCTTTGGTCATGAACCTGGTTTAAGGACCACTCGATATATCCTCTCTATATCGAAGACAATGTAGTCCTAAGGACTTCATCACATGAAAAAGAGTTCATTATAGGGAAAAGTTAGAATGTGATGAGCTGCCAAAAATAATATTTATTAATTCATATAAAAAGTACAATACTCAATTCAACCACCTACAACCTATGAGATTGGCTTTGGGACACAATTCCCAGTAGATTATATATGCTTCGGTAATTGGAAGACTTATGTATGTCATGTTGTGTACTCGACCTGATATAGCTCTTGCTATGAGTCACGAGTAGATATCAGTCGAATCTAGGTGAAGAACACTGGATAGCTATGAAGAACAATCTTAAATGCTTAAGAAGGACTAAAGATTTGTTCTAAGTCTTTGGAAGGAGTTAAGAATTAGGGATAAAAGGATATATAGACTCAGACTTTATGTCTAATCCTGATGATAGAAGGACTACATCAGGGTCTGTGTTTTTATGCAATTATGGGGCAACTAGTTGGAAAAGTTCCAAGCAACCCATCATAGTAGATTCAATAATGGATGCAGAGTATATCGCTGTCTTTGAAGCTGTGAAAGAAGCCTTCTGTTTAAAAAGTTCATTGTGGAGCTTGGAGTGATGCCATCTGATGCCATCCCCACATATTATGACAATAATGGTGCAATAGCTCTTGCTAAGCAGCCCAGGTCTCACCAGAAGTCTAAGCATATTGAGCTATGATTTCATATCATACGCGACTATCTCGAGAAGAAATATGTTAAGGTACGAAGAGTAGACTCCACGGACAATGTCGCAAACCCACTGACTAATACTTTGAGCCAACAGAAGGCTGAAGTCCACTTTGAGAAAATGGAACTTAGATATGTAGCCAATTGGTTTTAGTGCAAGTGGAAGATTGTTAGATGTATGCCCTAAAAGTCATGGTGGCTTGACACATTTTTATTTTAGGGCATGAACTTTGTACTTAATTTTCCTTGTTAATAAAAGAGCATTAGTTTCACTCATATTGTTGTGTCTATGAATCGTCCACGGAGTTAATGGACAATGACACATATTCTCAAGAGTTGAGAATCTGGGGCATGTGTCTTTATAGATTAACTCCTAAAGGCTCCTGATTGTTGGAATATCATAAGGACGGTGATTGATCTATTAAAATTGGTGCACAGATCACTTCCCTTTCTAGGTAGATGAGTCTTTGACCTATAGTGTGTTGGCACTGGAGTGAGAGTGCAGGTAGTTGATAGAGATCAACGGTGCCGAGCGTGACCAAGTACAGGAAGTTATACAAATGACTACTCACTCGTCGATAACTTCCTGATGCTGTAGTTGTGTGAATAGTTCCTTGACCTAGAGTGTCTCGGCTACTCATAATAAGGTTGCTGTAGTTTGATAGCACAATCACATAGTTCCTATCCATACGGGACCTTGCAGTGTTCGTTGGCTGCAGTACGTTTATTGTAGGAGTTGGGTGTTTACTTGTATGGATCTATCAGCCTTAGTAGTAAGGTATAATCCCATGTAAGCTTAATGTATTAAGTACAAAAGTCTATGGCCATAGCAGGGTGATAATGAAAAGGTGTTTTCATTAGTATCATAATTGGACTTGAGTCGATTAGGTTAAGCATATGATTGATGGGTTTGACGAGTATCCGAAACCAACATCATGTTAGGATTTTGATAGAGGAACTGAGTCACATGATAACTACACCTAGGGGTTCCAATCTTATTCTGCTGGGTTGCCACTACATACTACTAGGTATCACTGGTGGATTATGAGAGCTTGTTAGGAACATTCTCGGATCGATGATCCTAATTAGGGTTGAGCTGAAATTGTTTCAATCCATCGAAAGGAGTTTTAATGATGTATAAAAAAATTATAGCATGTCTCATTACCAGACAGGATAGGACCTGAGGGGTCACACACATTAGGAGCTCAACTAACCAATCAGCAAATCAATTTGGACTTAATTGTAAGTGTTACAATTAATATTTGACCTAATTATAAATGTTACAATTAATTGATTATGGATTAATTGTTAATTAATTTAAATTAGAATTAATTTAATTGAGTTAGACTCAATTAATTAATCCTAATTGATTCGGGTCAATGTCCACTTCGAAATGGTTCAATTGGATTTAAAATCGGCTCTAGTTTGACTATAAAATCACTACATTTGAACCAAGACCTAGAGTCCAATTAGACTGGGACTCTCTCTCTTTGTCTCCCCTTCCCTCCACATGCCTATGTGGGGCCCTTTGTGTTTGTAAGACAAAAAAAGGTTGGGGCATGAAATAGGTGGGCGCTAATAGTGTTTTAACGTGAAGAGATAAAGGGGAGGAGGAGTCCTCTTTTACTCCTCCTAATTTTCAACCACTTGAAATAAAACACTGGTGTTTTGGCAGGGAGGACTTGGAGAATTAATTTACGGTAATTCATAAAAGGGAGAGAGGGGTGGTTGACCAAAAAATATTGGCATGAAAAATCCCTCTTGGTCGTGAACTTTCTTTTTGGCCATTTTCATCTGAGGTTCTCTCTCTTGGCACTAAGTTCTTTCTCTCCCTTTTATTAGTTTTCTTCTTCCTTCTATGAGGTTTAGAGAGATGCTCTACTAGAGGAAGAAGAGAGGAAAGGTTTCAAGGTCTTGCAGATCTAAAATTGCTAGACAAAAGCCGAAAGCCGGTCCGAATTCGGATCGGCACAGTTTTTAAAATGGGCGATTAGCTGAAAGATGAGAGGGCTTCAAGGATCTAGCATTCCAGTGCCCTCTATGACTCGGTTGTGAGTGTTTTGTGTGGATACCAGCAGAGGCCGGGTGATTGTGCGGCTCCGACAAAATCCTGGCTTTTCAATAGCAGATCTGCATGTTTTTCAATGCAGGCCTGAATAGCGATCCAGGTAAGTATTTTATGCTTAAAATAATTTTTATTTTAGATCTAATATTTTTCTCATGTTATTTAGCATGTTAAGAATTTATGATAAATAAATTAGATTTATTTATGTTTTGCATGATTATATATAAAATCATTTTTATATCTGCTTCTGTTGGTGAGTCTTTTGATGCTTGACTTTACGCAACATACTTTCTTGTTCCTAGGAGAATTCCATCAAAAGCATAATTTGGAAAAGCATGATTTTCAAAACCTGGTGCCTGTTCTACAAAAACTTGTTCGAATATAAAACCATTCAAGAATGCACTTTTTACATCCATTTGAAAAAGTTTGAATTCATGTAGCAAGCAAATGCAAGAAGTAATCTAATGGCTTCTAGTCTTGCTACAGGTGCATATGTTTCATCAAAATCTATACCTTCTTCATGATTATATCCCTTAGCCACTAATTTAGCTTTGTTTCTAATTGCATTTCCTTGTTCATCTAACTTATTTCTATAGACCCATTTGGTTCCTATGATGGGATGGTCTAATGGTCTTTCAACTAAAGTCTATACTTTATTTATTTCAAACTGATTTAGTTCTTCACGCATGGCCATCATCCAGTTTGGATCAGATTCAGCTTCTTCTAAGGTATGAGGCTCTATTTGTAATAGAAAGGCTAGGTAATCATGTGCATCTCTATGTGATGACCTAGTCCTAATACCTTGTGAAGGATCATTGATAATTAATTCTATTGAATGAGAAGTTACATACCTCCATTCCCTTGGTAGATCAGCATGATCCTTACTTACCATTTCTTCTCCTTCTTGAGTTGGTCATGCTTGTATGCTCATGTCTTCCATTTCTTTTTGAATTGTACCTGCATCATTGTCCATGCACTCTTCTTTCTTAAAAGGTGAAGGGTTAGTTTTATCAAAAATAGCATGCATAGATTCTTCTATAATAAAAGTTCTTTTGTTAAATACTCTATATGCTTTACTATGTAATAAAGAACAAAGAAAAATTGCTTCATCAGATTTAGTATCAAATTTTTCTAGATTATCTTTATCATTGTTAAGCACACAGCATTTACAACCAAATACATTAAAGTAATTAATGTTGGGTTTCTTTTCATTCCAAAGCTCATATGGGGTTTTCTTAAAATAGGACGAATCAAAACATGGTTCAAGATATAACAAGCAATGTTCATCGCTTCTGCCTAAAGTACCTTGGAAGATTGCCTTCACATAACATTGTTCGGGACATTTCATCCAAAGTCCTATTTTTCCTCTATACGATACTGTTGTACCTTGACGGCTCACCCTCAGCTAGAACCGGCCCATTCTTGCGGTCCGACCGGGCGACTCCTTTAAGCCTCCGACTGCTACTCCTTCAGAGGTCCGACCCACCGGAGCAGAGGTCCAAATGACCCTCTCCTGCTGGGATCCGGCCGTCCATCTCCTTTAGAGGTCCGACCCACCAGAGCAGAGGTCCGAACAACCCTCTCTTGCTGGGGTCCGGACCGTCCATCTCCTTCAGAGGTCCGACCCATCGGAGCCGGGGCCCGAACGACCCTCTCCTGCTAGGGTCCGACCGACCCTCTCCTAGTGGGGTCCGCCCTTTCGCTTTCTTTAGAGGTTTGGCCTTTGGTCTGGCCGATCGGAATTCCCTCGGCTGACGTCTGACAAGCATGCCTTAGCATCCATAAAATTCTAGAAGCACCTTTCTATTACTGCGGGATCCTGCCATCCCAACAGCCCTGCTCCACTACTTCCATGATGTCACCGTATCTGCTCGCCATGTGGCCACTCTCCAGATTCTCCTAGGGGCAGATCGATCTTTCTCAGCCTCTCCCCTAATGGATTTTGGACTATTCCGTGCCTATATAAGGTACTCGGGGGACCTTGTTTGAAAGTAGAAGGGCTCTTCCCTCTCCATACACTGTTCTTTCATTGATTCCTCCATTATGTTGCCTTCAACCCCCTGCAAACTTAGGCATCGAAGGGTCCCCAGCCGGAACACCACCGGTGCCCTTGGGGACTTTGTTGTAGGTTCACCCGAGAGAGGAGCGCTCCAGCACATCCTGCCGACCCCGGTCCAGGAGTTGACGCTGCAACAGATTGGTGCTAGAGAAAGGGCGATGTTTCCTTCTCTAAAAGTATGAATCCATCGCCCATGCTATAAAATGGCTAAGGGAAGAGCTCCAAATGCCACTGCCAGAAGAGGTATCTCCCCTTCCAGGACTGAGGAACCTCCCAGGGAGAATGATACCACCGCTACTCCCGCTGAACCTACCATCACACTGGGGAAGCAGCAGTTCCAGTCATTAGTGAATTGCATCGAAATTTTTTCTGCTGCAGTTCAGCATTTCCAAGAAGCAGCCGACAACCGTCATCAACTACCAGCTATTTCCTGCACCAATCCTTCAACTGCTGCTGAGGGAAGCCGACGGCCGGAGGTCCCTCATCATTGTTCTCGCATCACCACGGATCCCCGGAGGTCATTGGACAATCACACCGATGGCAAAAGGGCAAGGTCTGCTTCACCTTCCTGTGTCAAATCCATCACGGTCTGTGATTGGCCTGCTACCGAACCCCTGAGGGACTATGCCAGCAAGATCATACGCATGGAGGAGTGCATTGCTGAAATTGCCCTCCGGTAGAAGGTTGAAGGGGGACAGGTATACAACTCCCGTCCCCCATTCTTTGACGAGATTCTGGCATAGACGATTCCCCGCCACTTCAAGATTTGCAGGTGGACCCCTACGATTGTACCACCGACCCGATGGACCATCTGGGCACATACAAAGCCCATATGATGGTACAAGGCACCTTCGACACTCTCCACTGCATCGCCTTCCCTGCCACCCTTAAGAAGACCGCCTGGATGTGGTTCTCCACCATCTAGCCAGGTACAATCCACTCCTTTCCTCAACTCGAATCACTTTTTCTTTCCCATTTCAGGACCTGCAGTTGGACCCCGAGGAATACCGACTGCCTCTTCCTCGTGCTGCAAAAAAGGGAGAGACACTTCAAGATTTCGTGGTCTGTTTCAACTTAGCGGCCATGGACGTCCTGGACTTGAATGAGGCTATGACCATGTCAGCCTTCAAGCGAGGGCTCCGCTCGTTTAGGCTGACTTTCTCCCTGGACAAGAAACTTCTGATAAGCTACAGTGAACTCCTGGCCAGAGAGCAGAAGTACGCCCTGGCAGAAGAGCAAGCAACCATCCAACATCAAGCAGAGGGAAGGCCGACCCCCAAGAAGCGGAGCGATAAGGTGACTGAGGTACGACCTCCGAGTGATAGCCGGCAGTCGGCCCAACGTCGAAGTCCAAAGCCGAGGGATTTCCCGTGGAGGTTCAAGACTTATACGCCTCTATCCATACCAAAAGAGAAGATCCTTATGGAGATCAAGAAAGAGACCTTTCTACAAAGATAAATTTTGTCGATTCCATAGGGACCATGGGCACAATACTGAAGACGCCTTTGAAGACCTCATCCGGAGGGGGTACCTATGCAAGTACATCCGACCCCATCGGGATCAAGCCGAAGCATCAAATGCCAGAAACCCTTCGGAGGAGATGGAGCTCCCCAATCAGAGGCCGACCAGCGAGGATGTCGGCATGTTGCATCGACGGTCCGGAGGTAGTTACGAGGACGGGCCAGATATTGCTAAAAGGTCCAGGGGCTCCAATGTGATCACCTTCTCTGATGAAGATCTTCTAGAGACTTATGTTTTTGAAAATGATCCTATAGTTGTGTCAACTGTGCTTGCCAACTATGATATAAGGAGAACACTTATAGATAATGGAAGCTCAACAGAGGTGTTGCTATACAATGCTTTTCTGAGAATGAATTTTTCCAGGTCCATGCTGCAAGAATCCCCCGCACCGCTGAAAGGCTTCGGGGGCAACTCCGTCGGAGTAGAAGGGGAGAAAGTTCTCCCTGTGACGATCGGGACGGAGCCTTTCCAGAAAACCCTCCCTATCAACTTTGTGGTCATTCGAATGACCTCACCTTACAATGCTATCCTGGACAGAGCGGCCCTTAACAAATTTAGAGCCATTGTGTCCACTTATCATTTGTTTGCAAAATTTTCGACCAGGAGCGGGGTCAAAGTGATGAGGGGAGACCGTCGGATGGCCAGGCAATGTTTGACCATTTTGAACCAACAGTCAAAAGGCCATCCCACTCTAGAGCAACTTGACCTGAGGGCTGAGGCCAATGGCCTTGGTCAGCCATGAGAAAGGATTCTTTTTGTCCCTCATTCAGGAGGATGATCACACCAAAGTCCTTCAGATTGGTGGTTTCCTCAATGAAGACATTAAGTCAGAACTGATCAGCTTCCTCAGGAGTAACGCCGACATCTTTGCTTGGTCGATGTCGGACATGCCCGGAATACCGTCGAAGGTCATCACTCAACAGCTCAAGGTGGATCCAACCTACCGACCTGTTCGATAGAAGAAGAGAAGCTTTGCCGACGAAAGGCAAAAAGCCATCAATGAGGAAGTGAAGAAGCTCTGTGATGCTGGCTTCATCAAGGAAGTCCACTATCCTGAGTGGCTAGCGAATGTTGTTATGGTGAAGAAGGCCAATGGGAAATGGAGGATCTGTGTAGATTACACTGACCTCAACAAGGCTTGTCCGAAGGACAGCTTTCCTATGCCCAAGATTGATCAGCTGGTGGATGCCATGGCTGGCCACCAGCTTCTCAGCTTTATGGAAACCTTCTCTGGCTACAACCGAATCAAGATGCATCGGAAGATGAGGAGAAGACCGCCTTTGTCACCGACAAGGGTCTGTACTGCTATCGGATGATGCCCTTTGGCTTCAATAACATCAGTGCCACTTTTCAAAGGCTGATCAACTGAGTGTTTGAAGGTCAGCTTGGCAGGAACATGGAGGCATATGTGGATGACATGATAGTGAAGAGTCTCCAAAAGGCTGACCACATGAGGGACTTGTGGGATCCTTTGATGCACTCAGGCACCATCGGATGAAGTTGAATCCCATGAAGTATACTTTTGGGGTAACCTCTAGCAAGTTCCTTGGTTTTTTGGTCACACAAAGAGAAATTGAAGTGAACCCCGATAAGATAAAGGCAGTCACTGAGATGGCACATCTGACCAATAAAAAGCAGGTGCAAGAGCTCACCGAACGAATTGCCTCTCTCAGCCATTTCATTTCTCGTTCGGTTGAAAAGTGTAGGGTTCGATGGCAAGGCGGAAACATAGATTTCAAAGTTTTTATCTTTATGAAATCTTCACCAAACCTTTAACCCAAGATCTCCTTAAAAGAATTAAAACATATAAGATGTATATATAAGACTTAATCTCAAATTAAAGTACTAACCTGTATCGCTAAAATCCAAACTCTGAATCTCCACCAGGTGCCCAAATATTCACCCTCCAATGGTGATCCACACAAAAAAAGATGAAGACAATAATTTCCTGTTCTTGGCTCCTCTTCTTGAATTCTTTTTCAAGAATTCAATTCTTGGACTTTTAGGCTGAAATTTTCTTTCTTGAAAATTTCTTTTCTTCCTTCTTTCCTCTTCTTGAATTTTTTTTTTTCAAGAATTCCCTTTCTTGAATTCCTTTTCTTGAATTGAATTGGAAGAAAAATTAAGACAGGCAAAGTCTTAATTCAAGAAGGAAAAGAAGAAGAATAGATCCTTTCCTTTTTCTTTCCTTTACCGTTCAAGACCTTCCTCTTATTCTTGTTTAGGGTCAGAGTTTCGACAGAGGATACCTCAGTAAGGGAAACAATACCCAACAAGAACAAGGAGAAGGAGTATTCTGGAGAGGAAGAAAAGGAATCTGATCTCTGAATTATCTTACATGAAAACCCCCGAGAACCCAACCCTATTTATAGATCTCAGAGGGGCGTCTTCTCAAAACAACGCATCCCTCTGAAACCCCAGGAATCACGATCCCTCATTCCTACGTGTCCCCTCAACCAAAAATCATGATTCTCGATTTAATTTTCATTTTTTCGACGAGGAGGACTCTCGAATAAACTTCAGGAAGAATCGCGACTTTTGGAGACGGATTTGCGACCGAAAAGTGATGGATCTTTTCCTTAATTTTTTCTGGCCATCAGATCCATATCCAAGGGCATCAGACAAGGATCTGAATCACCCCTTTTTCATATTTTTCTCCGATTGTATTTTCTTTCTCACGCGCATGAAGAGGAGTCCACGTGTGTGGACTCTTCTTCTTGGCACGCACGGGTGAGAAAGGGAGAGGGTGGCTTGGAGAGAGGGTCTAAGTGAACTTAATTCACTTGGGTTCAGCCATGGCTTAGCCCAATGTCCTAAAATTTAAATTAGACCTTAATCTGGTTCAATTAGAACCCAATTAAGCCCAATTCGGAACCAAATTCGAATCTGATTCGAATAAAAATTTGGTCTGCAACACATGCTAGTGTGTTTATCCTGCAAACATGATTTAATTCCAAATTAAATCCTTCATCAATTTTCTTTTGTGTGTGACCCATTGGGTTCCACACCTAGCCAGCAGTAGGTCTGAGTGCTATTTGACTTAATTCGGTTAGATCTCAACTAAGCCGATTTAGGTTAACTCAAACTAGCTCGACTCGGTCAATTAGAATCTAATTCTAATTAACTGATTTGAATTACCATAACTCAATCATATACCTACAAGACAAGATTGACGTCTAGCAACATATCATGTCTACCCGGAAGATGTTGAATTTTGGTGAAATTACCAAAATACCCTTCAGTGGTGAGTTACCGGGCAATTCAGTCCTTTGATCAACTTGCATCCCAAATATGATTATGAATATGGATACTTGTCAAATCTAATTTCATATTCATCCCTAGCTCAATCTTTATAATGATGATTTATTAATGAACCATTAGAAAATAACTCTAATGTTCATACTTTGATCAAAGATTTCCTGAATCCATCATTTGAAATTAGCTGGATGCAATTCCCTCTTACTAGGGCTGATCAATTCCTTGTTGACCTACTCACAACCTCCATATACAATCCACCATAACCAGTATCACCTCGTGCATGACTCAGTGTCATGATTGATTGCGAACCAAAGTATGGATTCATATATATAAGGTACTATGGTAGTCTCAGGTCAAAGGACCACATGCACTACTCCCACTATGAGAATTATCTATTGACAAACAGATAAGGTTCCATTAAATATTCTCAATCTGGATCAATTCAGTGAACTCATTCTCTAATGAAACACACATCCTAGTATTAGTGTGAAACACAAGTGACTGTGTGATCAGTCACCCTCATCACAAAGCATATATAGGATGTGCTGGTCTTGCCGAAAACATTGATCCCCAACTCAATGTCCCATCGACCAGGAATATTTTAGATTAGGGTTTTAAGGCTTTAGGTCTCACTCGTATGATCTCATCATAACCCTAGAACCATAGCCCTAATCTATGGGGTTCATCATAAAATCAAAAAAATACATCGTATGATGCAAATAATGCCTTTATTATAAAAAAAATGTCAATTCATTGATTTTGGGATCAAAATACAATATTTCAATTGGCTTTCAGGGCACAATCTTTCAAAAAGTCTCTGCCATTCTTCAAAACCCTACGTCAGTCAGAAAGTTTTGTTTGGACTAACGAATGTCGGTTGGCTTTTGAAGCCCTGAAGGAGTACTTGAAGAACCCTCCATTGCTGGCCAAGCCAACGGAGGGGGAACCTTTGTACCTCTATCTTTCGACGTCGGACGAAGCGATCGGCACCGTCCTCGTGCGAGTCAGAGAGGACGGACAGTAGAAACCTATCTATTATATCAGCAAAGTCCTCCACAATGCTGAAACAAGGTACCCTGATGCGGTAAGCATATGATTAATGTTTTGAATATGGTTTGTAGAGCAATGAAACCTAATTACACTAGCATTGTAATCATCATAATAAGACTTAAGGATTATAAGAAATTGGACTTTTACTTGATTAGACACAATCATAAACTAAGAAGGAAGAAGATCTAGACAATAGGGGCTAATGATTGTGGACTTACCTTGATGAGCTTTCCAACCTTCTTTTGATTCATTCCTTGAAACTACCAATGCTCAGAACTGAAGAACCTGGATAACAGAGATCAGAACCCTGGACTTGGAGCTTCAGCTTGTTGGTTCTTTGTCAAGGTGAACCCAGCCCACAACTCAAAGACTTCGAAGGACCCTGCAATGAAGATCAAAGTTAGGAAGAAGGATAGGAACATATAGAAGGGATGGGAGAGTTTATGAACTAAGAACAGAATTTTGAGAAGATCTGGCCGACTCCAATGCCTTCACTTGAGCTTGGAAGATGCTTTGCTAGGGGAAAAGAATGGCTTTGGTGTGCAGGAAGAGGATGGGAAACTTTCACATAAGTAAAAAAATACAAGACAACTTCTACTTCCAAAATTTCAACTTCAATTTTCATTCATTCCCAAAATCAATCTCTTTTACAATGGGCGTCCAAGGCTTTTAATAGCCTCACAAAGCTAGCTTTTGAAATTTAAAAACTCCCCAAATCGAGGAGGATTACAAGGGGGGTTGGAGGATTTGGTGGAGAGTTTGGAGGGATGTGGGGGGGTTGGAGGATTTGGTGGAGGAATTGGAGGGATGTGGCCAACCTCCTTGAATTTGAATCTCCCTTGTTGGTGCCCAAATGGTGATGAGATGGCTGGTGAAGTGGCACCTGATGACGTGGCATGGTGAGGTGGTCTTCTACTTGGATAAGAATGACATGTGGTGCCCAGTGGTCCTAGTTGATGGTCCTTTTCTCTTGCTTGGTTGATGTGTCTTCTCTTCTTCATGTGGTCAAATTCTGGGGTCCCAGAATTTGAGTCTTGTTGCTGGCTTTCATGGCTTTAAGACTTGATTAGACTTAACTCAACTGAATTAGACTTAACTCAACTGAACTGACTTGACTGACCTAGACTTTAAAACTTGAAATGGACTTACAGGAAATGAAATTTTAAAAGTAATTACAGGACTCAATAAACACTCTTGATTTGAAACTCAAAATTAATTACAGGACTCTTGAAAAGGAAATGACTCTTGAAAATAAAATATTTTTGAACTAAAGGATACAAGGTAACCTAATTATCTTCGATCCAAATTGGGATAAGGCTAACCTTGTTGGAGTGAAGTTTCTTTGGCTTTGATGTCCACACCAATTCTCCTGGGGTGGGCAGAACTCGACCCAGTCGAATATGGTTCAGTTTTTCTATGGTAATGCTCGAACAAGTCTGGGTTAAGTCTTTGCAGGTTCTCTCGAGTAATCCAAGAGTTGTCGGACTCAGGTCGACCTTGCCATTGAACCAGGTATCGTTGATAGTCCTTATTCCTGGTAGTAATGATCTTGTCATCCAGGATTCTCTCAATCCTCTCTCTCTGCTCAGGTAAGGTTGGTGGTGGACACTCAGAAATATGTTCACTCTCAATGAATGTTTCTGGCTCAAAAGGCTAACTAGGTATTAGTAGTGGTTCTTTGTATTCTACTAGGTCTGAAACATTGAAGGTTGTACTAATACCCATATCAGGTGGAAGTTCCAAAACATATGCATTAGGCCCTATTTTCTTTAAGATCTTAAAAGGTCCCGCTCCGCGGGCATGCAGCTTCTTTATGGTTCCAGGGGGAAACCATTCAGGGTTGAGCCTAATCATCGCATAATCCCCTTCACAGAATTCTTTAGCCCTCTTATGTGAGTCAGCTAAGTGTTTGTATGTTTCATTGCTCAGGTTGATCTTATTACTGATTTCTTTATGTAGATTTGTGACATGCTGTGCAAAAGACTCAGCAGACTCAGAGACTCGTGTGTGAATAGGTAGTGGGATTATATCTAAAGGCTTCCTAGGCTTGCAACCATGGACTATCTCAAAGGGACTTTTGCCCGTAGATCGATTGACCGAATTGTTGTAAGTGAACTCAGCACGTGGCAATAACAAATCCCAGTTCCCTAGACTTTCTCCCACTAGGCATCTCAGCAAGTTCCCTAGACTTCTATTTACAACCTCGGTTTGTCCGTCAGTCTGGGGATGGTAGGCAGTGGAGAATTTCAGTCTGGTTCCTAATAGGTGCCAAAGGGTTTTCAAGAAGTAACTTGTGAAGCGGACATCCCTATCAGAAACAATGGTTTTTGGTAACCCGTGGAGTCTGACTACTTGATCAAGAAAGAGTTTGGCTATCCTAGAGGCATCGGAAGTTTGGGAGCAAGGTATGAAATGGGCCATTTTTGAAAACCGGTCGACCACCACAATGATTGAATCATGTTTTCGAATGGTCTTGGGTAATCTAGAACAAAGTCCATGCTTAGATCCTGCCATGGACACTCAGGTACAGGTAATGGATTGTATAGCTCGGTATTCTTCTTTTGTTGCTTTGCAACAGCACATGTCCTACATCGGGCTACAAGGTTTGCTACTTGTTTCTAAAGACCTGGCCAGTAAAATTGTTCCTCAACAGCCAAGATAGTATTGTTTCGTCCGAAGTGGCCAGCCAAACCTCCCGCATGTATCTCCCAAACTAAAAAATCTCTTAAGGAGGTTCTTGGGATGAAAAGCCTATTCTCTCTAAAAAGATAATAATCTAGAAGGGTATAGTCACTATGATTACTAGATGGTCCTTGATGCAAAACCTGATAAATTTCACCAAAATCTGGACAGGTTTCGTACTGCTCCTTAAGTCTTTCAAAACCTATGACTTCAGTACTGACTGAGGTTAAAAGTAACTTTCTACGACTTAGGGCATCAGCTACCTTATTATCGGTTCCTGATTGATGCTTTAGGACAAACGTATAGGAATGGATGTACTCTACCAATTTGGCATGCCTAGGGTTTAGTTTCTTTTGGGAACTCAAAAACCTAAGGGCTTCATGGTCTGAAAATAAAACAAATTCTTGCGATAGGAGATAATGCCTCCAATACCTTAATGCTTGCACTACCGCATAAAGCTCCCGATCATATATGGAGTATTTCTTCCTGGCTTCATTCAATTTCTCACTAAAGAATGCTACGGGATGGTTCTCTTGACTCAGAACTCCACCAATACCTACTCTCGAAGCATCGCATGCTACTTCAAAGACCTTAGAAAAATCGGGTAGTCTTAAGACTGGTGCTTGGGTCATCTTATCTTTGATGTGAAGGAAGGCCTTATCAGCTGACTTCGTCCATTCAAAGTGGCCCTTCCTAATACAATCCGTGATAGAGCAACTATGGTGCTAAACCCTCTAATAAATCATGGATAAAATGTACCGAGGCCATGAAAACTTCTTACTTCGTGAATATTATTGGGTGTTGGCCACTCTACAATTGCCTTAACCTTCTCAGGGTCAGCGAATACTCCTTCAGGGGTGACAACAAATCCTAGGAAGATAACTCTAGTAGTCATGAAAGCACATTTCTTTAGATTGGCATAGAGGTTATCTTTCCTAAGTGCTAAACATACCTGCCTCAGATGTTGTTGATGATCTTCTCTAGTCCTACTATAGATAAGTATGTCGTCAAAGTAAACGACAACAAATTTTCCAATAAAGGCTCGTAGGACTTGGTTCATGATTCGCATAAAAGTGCTAGGGGCGTTTGATAACCCAAAAGGCATGACTACCCGTTCAAATAACCCGTCCTTAGTTTTAAAGGCAGTCTTCCATTCATCCCCTGGTCTGATCCTAACTTGGTGATAGCCGCTCTTCAGGTCAATCTTAGAAAATATAGTTGCACCGGCCATCATATCCAACATATCATCCAAGCGGGGGATGGGAAACCTATACTTCACCATGATTTTATTTATGGCACGACTATCAACACACATTCTCCATGTGCCATCTTTCTTAGGGGTAAGTAAGGTTGGGACTGCGCATGGACTCAAACTCTCCCTAATGAATTTTTTCTTTAGGAGTTCTCTTACTTGACATTGTAATTCTTGGTGCTCGGTAGGGTTCATTCTATAATGGGGAAGGTTCGGTAGGGTTGCTCCGGGGACTAAGTCTATCGCATGTTGTATATCCCTAAGAGGTGGGAGTTGGTTAGGCAAGTCATCGGGGAACATGTCTTTGAACTCCTCTAGCACTTCACTGACTTCTTGAGGTTGTTCTTTTGAAAGAGTTTTTGATGATCCTTAATGGTCAAAATCCAAACAGGTGATCCATTGCTAATTTCTTTCTCCATTTCTCTAGCAGTGATCACATTTATCCCCTTTTTCTTATCACTCAATTGGCTTGATCCTCTCTTAATGGGGTTCTAGGTGGAGAAGAATGGATTACAATCTTCTTTCCATTATGAGTAAACGAGCACGAATTAGAACGACCATAGAGTGTTACGTCAAGATCGTACAACCATGGTCGGCCTAAAATTAAGCTACTTACTCCCATTGGAAGTACATCACACCATACTTTCTCCAGGTAAGATTGGAACTGAATGGTTACTAGGCACCTAGACTTAATGGAAATCGTGGTTGAGTCTATCCAGGATACCTTATAGGGATTAGGATGGGGTACGGTGGGCAATCCTAGGTTTTTAACTGTGTTGGTGGATATGGCATTGACACAGCTACCGCTATCTAAAATGACTTTGCATACTTTCTCACCTATCTTAATAAATATCTGTAGGATGCTAGTCCTACGCCAATCTTCTTCGGTTTTAGCTTGGGTGAGAATACACCTAACCACTCCTAACAGATCTTGATCTACCAGGACTTCCTCATCCTCATACTCTTCAGCCAAGTTCTCATCTGCCTGGTATACTTCCTCCTCAAATTCACCTTGGGATTCTACGGCTTCCTCTTCTACTTCCCCTATGTGTAAGGCTCTATTAGGACAGTTGCTAGAATAGTGACCCACTTTGTTACACTTGAAACATGCGTTTGGAGTTCTTTGGGTCTCAGGTGTTTTTCCCTTGTCATCTCTTCGGGTCACAGGCACATTAGGATTGGGTCGGTTGAATCTAGGCTAATTGGATCCTGACTGCTGATAAGGTGCACTAGTCCTACGGGCTTCGGGCCTATGATTGACTGGACCTCTATGGAATCTCTCAGCATCCCTAGCTATTTGATAGGCCAATTCTAGGTCATGTACCTCTCGCATGAACAATTCTCTTTGAATTTCTTCCCTCAGTCTGGCTCTAAATCTAGACAAGGTCACCGACTGAGATTCATCAACATTGCACCTCATAACAAATTCATCAAACTTCACTATGTACTCTATGACACTCCTATTTCCTTGAGTAAGTCTTTGCCATTGATCTAGGAGTCTTTGGTGGTAGGACATAGGAAGGTATTTCTCCCTAAGCCTAAGTTTCATAGCTCGCCAGGTCACTATGGGCACATCACCTCTCTGTCTAGTGAGTCTCTCAACGTTTCCCCAATATAACCTAGCTTGGCGCACAAGTTTAAGGTTTGCAAACTTACACTTTTGCTCTTCACTCATCTCAAACCAGTCAAAATACTGGTCCATCTCACCTTCCCAATCAATGTAGATCTTTGGATCTAAAATTCCATCAAAGGTGGGAGCTTCCAGCCTAATGTTCTTCATGGTTCGGTCATCTTGATCAAAGTGAATTGGGGTGGGTCTCCTGACATTGGGTTCATAGTTAGGCTCATGATGGAATCTCCTTGTGTTGGGCTCGATGGTTTGACCAGGGTGGGGTCCTCTAGGAATTGGATCATAAAACTGATCTTGGGGAGCTCTCCTAGGGTTTGTTTCGTAGAGAGGGTTTTGATATGGAATCCTTCTAGGGTTCAATGGGGTCTCGAGTTCAGGTGCAAGACTAGGCTCAGGCTCAGTCAAGGCTTCATGATTGCTTTCAGGGGTTCTAGCCTCTAACTGATCCAACCTAGTAGTGATGTGGGCTAACTGCTCATTCATGTCTTGGTTGGTTTGTGCCACATTCTGATTTGTTTGGGCCAATTGCTCAGTTACACTCTTAGTCAGTTGGGCCACTTGATCATTTAGGCCTTTGATCAAATTCCCTAAGTTTTGGTCCATGGCTACACTTGACTGGGCTTGGATTGGTGAATACGGTGTCCCTGCTCTAGTTGTCATGCAATCAAATAGACTCAAGTTCGAGCTAAGGATTCCTAGACCTAGAGCACAAATTAGAAGTCTAATTAAGTGAACCAACTAGCTAGTAGTACTTATGGGACTTAGCCAGGTAGGTGGAGGGGAGTGTAGGTCCCTGATTGCCAACCTTAGACACCAATCTGAGATTGGCCAGGTAGGCGGACCAAATCACAAGCCCTGATGCACCAATCCTAGACACCAAGCCAGTAAGCACACACCAATTAGCTGACACAGTTAACTTGACCCTAACCTGAACCCAACTTGTTGGTGTCCCTAACCCACTAGGGCAATTAACGTTCTACTCAATTTTAATTAATGGGCTGGGATCGATATGCTGGTTGGTGATTTTTTGGCTAGGGACAGGTGATGAAACCCTGACCCTATGTCAAATTGATGCCCTTAATTTGATTTCCCATAATATGAATGAAATGCAAAGGTGCTGCAGAAGTGTGTTGCAGTTTGAATGTGGTGTGTAAAACATGATGAAAAAAATGTCCAAAAATTCTGAAAAATTCATAGAGGATTTCTAACTTATATGTTTCAAAGCAAATAAAAGAAATTTTAAAACTAAAATCTGTACTACTCTAAGCAGATCCTACAAATGAAGATAAATAAAAAGGACAGAACAGAACCCTAATGATAGTGTCAAACTGCAAAAATTTTTATTTTTTTTATAACTTTTTTATGATGATGAAATTTAATATGGTAATAACTGACTTAAAAAGGAACAAGAAAAAAAATATTTCAATAAAAAATCAGTGACTTCCTTTGGAGCTGCAGGTGGATTACAGTAAACAGATGCAAATTTTCAGAAAACAGAACCTAATCAAACAAGTGCAATGGCTTACACAAAACTTCAATCTAAAAATTCAATTCAGGCCAGGGGATCATTATTCCCATGGGTCGTGATAGTGTACTGGAGTACACCCGCTCAGGAGGCATGAATTTTAGATCTTGCTTGGATTTAAAGAAAACTATTCTACCATAATGCAACCATGCTCTGATACCAAGATGATGCGGCAAGCATATGATTAATGTTTTGAATATGGTTTGTAGAGCAATGAAACCTAATTACACTAGCATTGTACTCATCATAATAAGACTTAAAGATTATAAGAAATTGGACTTTTACTTGATTAGACACAATCCTAAACTAAGAAGGAAGAAGATCTAGATAATAGGGGCTAATGATTGTGGACTTACCTTGATGAGCTTTCCAACCTTCTTTTGATTCATACCTTGAAACTACCAATGCTCAGAACTGAAAAACCTGGATAACAGAGATCAGAACCCTGGACTTAGGGCTTCAGCTTGTTGGTTCTATGTCAAGGTGAACCCAGCCCACAACTCAAAGACTTCGAAGGACCCTGCAATGAAGATCAAAGTTAAGGAAGAAGGATAGGAACATATAGAAGGGATGGGAGAGTTTATGAACTAAGAACATAATTTTGAAAGATCTGGCCGACTCCAATGCCTTCACTTGAGCTTGGAAAATGCTTTGCTAGGAGAAAAGAATGGCTTTGGCATGGAGGAAGAGGATGGGAAACGTTCACATAAGAAAAAAAATACAAGACAACTTCTACTTCCAAAATTTCAACTTCAATTTTCATTCATTCCCAAAATCAATCTCTGTTACAATGGGTGTCCAAGGCTTTTAATAGCCTCACAAAGCTAGCTTTTGAAATTTAAAAACTCCCTAAATCGAGGAGGATTACAAGGGGGGTTGGAGGATTTTGTGGAGAGTTTTGAGGGATGTGGGGGGTTTGGAGGATTTGGTGGAGGACTTGGAGGGATGTGGCCAACCTCCTTGAATTTGAATCTCCCTTGTTGGCACCCAAAGGGTGATGAGATGGCTGGTGAAGTGGCACCTGATGATGTGGCATGGTGAGGTGGTCTTCTACTTGGATAAGAATGACATGTGGTGCCCAGTGGTCCTAGTTGATGGTCCTTTTCTCTTGCTTGGTTGATGTGTCTTCTCTTCTTCATGTGGTCAAATTCTGGGGTCCAGAATTTGAGTCTTGTTGCTGGCTTTCATGGCTTTAAGACTTGATTAGACTTAACTCAACTGAATTAGACTTAACTCAACTGAACTGACTTGACTGACCTAGACTTTAAAACTTGAAATGGACTTACAGGAAATGAAATTCTAAAAGTAATTACAGGACTCAATAAATACTCTTGATTTGAAACTCAAAATTAATTATAGGACTCTTGAAAAGGAAATGACTCTTGAAAATAAAATATTTTTGAACTAAAGGATACAAGGTAACCTAATTATCTTCGATCCAAATTGGGATAAGGCTAACCTTGTTGGAGTGAAGTTTCTTTCGGCTTCTGGTGTCCACACCATACCCCGAGATGCAAAAGTTGATATATTCTTTGGTCACGTCCACCAAGCAGGTTGTCAAGCTTGGCGAATTCGACAACTCATTCCAGCCATGAACCATCTTGAATGCCTAGGTAATTGCTGACTTCATTGTAGAGTGTACATGGAGACAGGAGACACCTCCTCAAATGATCGAAGTACCTGAAGCCGATTTCATCTATGAAGCCGAAACAGCCTGGACCCTCCATGTGGACGGAGCGTCCAACCTTGCAGGCTATGGGGCTGGACAGATCCTGGCAGACCCAGATGGAGAGAACCTAGAGTATGCATTCCATTTTTTATTTCAGGTGTCAAATAATCAAGCGGAGTACAAAGCCCTCCTCGTGGGGATACGAATCACCAATGAACTGGGCGTAGCTGACTCAGAGTCTTCTCCGACTCCTAACTGGTGGTTAATCAAGTAAAGGGGGAATTTGAAGCGAGGGATCCAACCTTGGGAAAATACTTAAACAAGGTAAAAAACCATATCTCTCGGCTCAGATTTTTTGAAATCCTACACATACCTCGTCTGCAGAACTCTCAGGTGGATGCTCTGTCATGATTGGCTATGGCTGCCATCATCACTTCCGACCAAACATTTGCGGAGAATCTGCAGCACCCAAGTATTGTAGAAAAGTTGACCGAGGTCCACCAGGTGGAACAAGAAACTTCTTGGATGGATCCGATCCTTGCTTTCCTGACTAAGGGAACTCTTCCAGAAGATCCGACAGAGGCCAAGCAAGTGCGCTCGACGACCTCTATGTACGTTGTCCTTGACGGTGTCCTGTATAAGCGGTCATTCTCATAGCTGCTATTGAAATGCTTGGGGCCGATAGATGCTGACTATGCACTTAGAGAAGTCCATAAAGGGATCTGCGATGACCACCTTGGAGGAAGATCCATAGCTTACAAGATCATCCAATAGGGGTACTACTGCCCTACCATTCAGAAGGACGCGTCGGACTTCGTCCGAAGGTGCGACGCGTGTCAAAGATACTCCATTATTCAAAGGAGGCCTGCCAGTGAGCTGACTCCGATCACTGCTCCATGGCCGTTCACACAGTGGGGGATGGATATCTTGGGACCCTTTCCCCCGGTGTCTGGGCAATGGAAAATTTTGCTTGTGGCCATCGACTACTTCACCAAGTAGGTGGAGGCCGAACCACTAGCATAGATAACAGAGGTCAAGGTGGAGAACTTCGTCCGGAATAACATCATCTTTCGGTTCGGCATTCCCCGGACGATTATTACTAAGAATGGAAGACAGTTTGACTACTCTAAGTTTCAAGATTTTTGTCAATAATATCATATCTCTCATCGACTCACGTCGGTCGCCACCCTCAGTGCAATAGAGAGGCTGAAGTCACCAACCAGACAATCTTGCATGGGCTGAAGACCCGACAGAATGAGGCTATGGGGCTTTGGGTGGAGGAACTCCACTCAATATTATGGGCATATCGGACGACCACCAGAACGTCAACCGGCGAAACCCCATTCAACATCACTTATGGAAGCGAAGCCACCATCCCTGTTGAGACCTCTCTTCAATCTCTATGGATTGACCACTACGCCAAACCGACCAACTCCGAATAGGGAAGGGCTGACCTGGACTTGCTCGAAGAAACTAGACTTCGGACAAGCATGAAGATGGTGGTCTACCGCTAGAAGATGGCAAAATATTATAACTTGCAAGTCAAGGTGCGAGCTTTCCGAGTCGGAGACTTGGTCTTGCGGAGGACAGAAATTTCGAGGCCGACCGAGCAAGGCAACCTTATCGAGTCGTTCAAGTGGATTAAGCCAGCACCTACCGACTTGAATATTTGGACAGACGACAGATAGAGCGTCCGTGGAATGTAGACAACCTTCGCAAGTATTATTAATAAAATCAACAATTCTTTACGAAGCACTCCAGAAAGTCCGACTCTGGTCAACAGAGGCTCTATGGCAGCCCACTTTCAAAAGTCCAACTCCAGTTGGTAGAGGCTCTAAGGTAGCCCACTTCCCAAAGTCTGACTTTGATTGGCAAAGGCTCTAGGGCAGCCGAAAGTCCAACTCCGGTCGGCAGAGGCTTTAGGGCAGCCCACTTCTGAAAGTCCAACTTCGGTGGGCAGAGGCTCTAGGGCAGCCCACTTCCAAAATTCTGACTCTGATTTGTAGAGGCTCTAGGGCAGCCCACTTCCAAAAGTCCGACTTGAACGGTAGAGGCCCTAGGGCAGCCCACTTTCGAAAGTTCGACTCTAGTAGGCAGAGGCTTTAGAGCAGCCCACTTCCGAAAGTCCGACACCGATCGACAGAGGCTCCAGGGCAACCCAGTCTGGACAAGCCGACGGACCAACACTTACGTTAAAATTCCTAAGCTCGTTGCTCCTGCCTGACTACAGTCCGACCGCTGCCTCAACTATCCCTGAGTCCGGACAAGCCGAGCAAAATCCTAAGGGAATCTAGTTCGGCCTAAGCTACTACTTGATGCTTACCCTGGAGGTCTGACTGTCCGCTCAGATTAGCCGACTAGTCCTCATTTAGTGAAATTTCAGAGAAAAGTTAGTCCGATCGCTATAGTCAGTCGGCAACAAAGACATGAAAATAAGACATCATGAAAAAGGTTCTTCATTAGTTCCAAAAAAATTTCTTTACAAAATTGAAGGTCTGACCCTTAGGAGGTACATTGACAACAGCCACTTCAGCCCCCTCACCCCCTTCGGCTACCTCTGCTTTGGCTGCATCTTGGGCATCCGGTCCGGCCACTTCTATGATAGCCTCCACTGGAGCATTGGCCACTCGGGCAGTCGGATCCGTTGCCTCCAAGTCCTCTTCTTCCATCGGTTTCGACGGCTGAAGAATTGATAGATCGAGGTCTGGGAAGGCTACACTAACCTTCCCCAGATATTCGTCGTACCCATAGTCAAAGCCAACTATCCAGACTTCGTTCATCTCTTTGGTGAAGTCCTCGGAGCTCTTATAGTTGGCAATGGCCTTTTCAGCGGCCGTCTTCAGTAACTCTTGGGCCGTCTTCAACAAACCCTTGTACCTCTTTGCCACAGCCTGGCGGCCTTGTGAGCGGGTCTCAAATTCGGCCAAGCGCCCATCCTCGATGGCTAGCCAGCGAGTCAGAGCCTTGATCTTCTTCTTCTTATTCTTTAAGCTAGCCTCCCGGCCCGCTTCCCGGGCTAGCAAGACTTCGAGCTGCTTCTTCTGATCCTCTGACTCAGCCCGCAGGGTGGACACCTCTTCTGCTACTGCCCATAAGCCGAGTACCTCCTTTCTGGAGGCCGTCAGTGCCACTCAAGCCTTGTCCCTCGCCACCTCTACCGCTTTGGCCCCCTTGGTCAAGTGCTCTTTCAGATAGAGTAGCTCGCCCAAGCCACCATCCATCAGCAGGGTATATTTGATAAGCTGCTGACAGACACACATAGTTAGGAAGTTGCAAATGGTGAATTCGGAGTGAAGAAATGAAATGTGACACTTACCCCTAGAAGATGGTGGAGGGAACTCCTAGAGGCCTCATTCACCGACCGCCCGTCATCATCGGGGGTGGCCCTCTGAAGCAACTCTTTGGCCTTATCAACATCGCGCCACTTCTGGTGCTCCTCCTCACCGCAGGGACCGTCGGCCCTTTCATCAACGAACAACGGCACCTCCTCTGCATGACTTCCCCTGACTATCGGGGAAGCCACTTCGATCGGCTCCAATGGCGAAGACAGGGGAGCCTCGTCTACCCCGGTCGGCGTCGGAAGCCTCTACTCCACCCGGGCAACCGACTACCCGACCGAGGAGGATCGCTCAGATGCCATCGCCCTTCGATGATCAGTCAGAGGCATGTCATCCTCTGACTTGACCGACACCATCATGGTGGACGGTTCTGTCGTCCGTTGTTTCTTCGGCCTCTCAGGCATCGGCTCTACCACCCGCTTCTTCAGCTGTGACAGGGTCGGATCCATAATGCGGACAGCCCTCCACTGTGCAGATCACACCGAAAGGGTAGTCCGATCTGGCTTCATCTTGCCACCTATCAAAAAACAAAGTTGAAGTAAGGTATAGTTGCAAGGCCGACGAAGAATAAAGTAATGGGCTTCTCTCTCTATGGCTATCATCCTACCCAATGTCAGGTGCTGGTTGAGTCCAGCCTGATGAAGACTCCCCTCATGGAGCATGAAGCCGATGAACTTCGGGTCTTTGTCATCCAGTTTATGGAAGTCAGCCTCATCGACCCTCAAGACCTTCCCCTCGTTCAAAGCATTCAGTCTCGGCTCCCTCCATGCCATCTCGAAGCACCACGGCTCTAAACTGTCTACAAAAAAGTATCTGGATTTCCATCCATGAATGGTGGATGGAAGCCCTCCTAGTATCTTTCGGCCATGACGTGGACTGAACATCAACCACTCCTGACTCCGGATGTCCTGCTTCAACATGAAGAAATTTGGAAACAAGGACACCCTCAGCTCGATGTCGGCCTCCCTACATAGAACTACGAAGCCACAGAGAACCCGAATGCTATTCGGGGTCTACTGCGAAGGAGTAATTCTATACATGTTGAAGACCTGGATAAAGAAACTATGGATCGGGAAATGAAGGCCCCCTTCAGGTGGTCTTCATACTGAGGGAGAGCTCCTAGGTTTAAAGGTCCGTTCACTCTACCCTCGTGACTGGGGTCGGTCAGATGAAGGGTGGAGGGAATGCTATACATAGCCCTAAGATTTTCGACCCTCTCTCAGGTCATGGTCGAAGGGATGTCGAAAGGGCTGGGCTCCCTAAGTCTACGAGCCGAGCTCCGACTCCCAGAAGCCATTCTAAAGGGAGTTGCAGAAAAGGAAGAAGACGGAGGAAGGTGGAGATGGAACTAACCCGGTTTCCTGGTTCTCTAAGGGGGGCTAAAGCAACGAAAGGAGGGAGGAAGCTGCCTTCTCTTCAAGCGCAAGCACCACGGAAGGCTCCTTCTGGGCACTGCTACCCCCCTTTTTATAGGCACTTGAGGATAGCTTCCCAACGCCTCCCCCTACGTGCCATGACCCGATGGCTGGCACCGCAGTTTTTGAGTTGGATGAGAATTCGAGGGGATGCGCCGGATCATGTCCAGCCGTGATCCGCGTGACTGTCGAATCAACGGTGGATGGATCACTCCAGGAAGTGCACCAATCACTTTGATGAAGCCATGTGCCCCACGTCGTGTCAGGAATTCAAACGGGTAGCAGCTATGCACCATACCAGCAATAACTACTCCCCCTAGCTTTGCCAACCAGATGCTGACACCTATCTAGGAGCAAAAATGGAGTAGAAGGCAGCCGGTCGTAGCACGCCTAATCGGATTCGCCATCGTCTAAAAGATTGATGTATTTACTGCCATTTAATGCCCTCGCCCTTCGAGCCTATGGGCTCACTCGAAGCACAAGGGAAAGAAGGATAACTTTTGTACCTGATGGCTCACCCTCAGCCAGAAACGATAATCTTGTGGTCTGACCGGGCCACTCCTTCAAGTCTCCGACTACTACTCCTTCAGAGGTCCAACCCACCGGAGCAGAGGTACGAACAAACCCCTCCTGCTGGGGTCTGGCCCATCCATCTCCTTCAGAGGTCTGACCCACTGGAGCAGAGGTCCGAACGACCCTCTCCTGCTAGGGTCCGGCCCGTCCATCTTCTTCAGAGGTCCAACCCACTTGAGTCGTGGCTCGAACGACCCTCTCTTGCTAGGGTTTGGCCCGTCCCTCTCCTGCTAGGATCCAGCCCGACCCTCTCATGCTGGGGTCCGGCACATCGCTTTCTTTTAGATGTTTGGCCTTTGGTCTAGCCGATTGGCTTTCCCTTGGCTGACGTCCGACAAGCATGCTTTAGCATCAAGGAAATTCCAGAAGTACCTTTCTGTTACTGCGGGATCCTGCCATCCCAACAGCCCTGCTCCACTACTTCAATGATGTCACCGTATCTGCATGCCACATGGCCACTCTCCAGATTCTCCTAGGGGCAGACCGATCTTTCTCAGCCTCTCTCCTAACGGATTTTGGACTGTTCCGTGCCTATATAAGGTACTAGGGGGACCCCGTATGAAGGTAGAAGGGCTCTTCCCACTCCATACGCTATTCTTTTGTTGATTCCTCCATTCTATTGTTTTCAATCCCCTGCTAACTTAGGCATCGGAGGGCTCCCCGCTTGAATACCACCGGTGGCCTTGGGGACTTTGTTGCAGGTTCACCTGGAAGAGGAGCGCTCCAGCACATCCAACCGACCCCGGTCCAGGAGTTGACGCCGTAACAGATACCATTTTGTTGTGGTGTCCTAGGAGCAGAGAAGTTGTGATCAATACGATTTTCTATGTAATAATCATCGAAAAACTGATTTTCAAATTCGGTACCATGATCACTCCTAATTGAAACTATTAAAAGATTTTTCTAATTAGAAACTTTTTTGTGAAGTTCTTGAAAGACTTTAAAAGTTTCATCTTTATAAGGATAAACAAAATCCAAGTAAATCTAGAAAAATCATCTACTATAATAAGAGAATATTTCATACCACCTAGGTTTGTGGTCCTAATTGGTCCAAATAAGTCAATGTGAAGTAGCTCAAAGGGTCTTGTAGTTTAAATCATATTTTTGGGTTTAAAACTCCTCATAGTTTATTTATCCATTTGGCATGCATCACAAACATGATTAAGATCTACTTTAAATTTAGGCATGCTTTTTACTAGATTCTTGGAAATTAACTTGGCAATAGTATGCATTCTAGCATGACCTAATCATCTATGCGAAACTAAGAAGACTCCTTGGTCTTAACATTCATTGCAACTAGACAGGAACTACTAGACATGGCAAGATCATTAAGGTTTACCACATAAATATTTCCAAGTCTATGTCCAATGAACTTGCTGCTAGAATCAAGAGAGTTTGTTACAATACACATAGATGATTCAAAGACAACCTTGAAACCTTTATCACATAATTGACTAATGCTTAACAAATTATGCTTCAATTTATCTACTAGCGATACATTTTCAATAAAAGTACAGGGGTTATTTTGATCTTACCAATTCCAATTAATTTTCCCTTGCCATTGTCTCCAAAAGTAACCATACCTCCTTCTTTCATCTCTAGGGTGATAAATTGATCCTTGTCACCTGTCATATGCCTTGAATAGCCACTATCGAGATACCATCTTTTCTTCAATTTTTGGGTTGCAAGACAATCAAGAAGTTCTTTTAGGAACCCAAGCTAACAAGGGTCCTTACAGGTTAGCGAAGGTGGTTCCTTTAGGAACCCAAATTCTTTTAATTCTATTCTTAGAATATGCATTTTTCTTTAATGAATTACATTGAAAGAATTTATGTCCACCTTCAACATCTCAGACCTTGTAGAGTATAGGGAACCAGCAGTGATACCCATCGAGCCCTTTGAACCACTCCCTTTCTTTGTGAGAGAACCCACCATAGAGTGTCCAGATACAATTTGGCTTATTGGTGAGAAAAAGATTGAGTGCATCCTGTACGATCAGCCATAAGTACCCAAGATAGAGGCTATCAGTGATATTTGGTTCGATGGCAAGGTCGGTCAAAATCTGTGGACTCGTGGATCACCCGTGAGGATCTGCAGCTCCTCAACCTAGACCTCTTAAGCAGTACGATAGCCAAGTTGACCCTTACTCGACGGGATCGAGTTCCTCCTATCCTTGAAGAACTGGAGGGCCACTAGGATCAGAAATAGATTACTGGGCCCTATCTGATTTACTTAGCCATGTGTCATAATTTTGTAACAAATAAGATTGAGTCTTGTAATAAGTTAAGACTATTTGATTTATTTCAACCCTAGTCAGTCATTGAGTCCTGTACTTGAGTATTAGTCTAGTGAGAGTCCAATTTTTGTACAAGAGAGGAGGTTACCCTATTATGGAGTTCCACCAAGCATCACTGAGGAGCCAGAGACATTTACATCAGCTTATGGGATCTTGTTTGATACCTTAGAGCCCTAGATACCCTCCAAATGCTCTCTAGATGCTCTAATTCCTTCTAGATGCTCTCTAGATGCCCAGATCCCTTCCAGATGCCAGAGTATATTCTTAGACCAGGGAATATCATAAATCCAGAGGTCTATCTATGCCTAGCCCAGGAGAAATCAAGCTTAAGTGCTAGGCCCAAGCCTTTAAGAACCAAGATTCTAGTTTGATGCCAAGAATATACCAGCCCAAGGCACCCCAGCTTCCTGGAGGCCCAAAGCCCATGCACCTCAAGCCCTTGGCCGGCCCTTGCTTCCCCCTATGAAGCCCAACATGCCAAGAGGGGCATCCTTGAGGTTGACTTGGTCCAAGCTAAGAGGAGAAGTCCAAGTGGAAGGAGGAAAACAAGTTCTTATTTTATTCAACTTGTATACTCCTAGTTTTAGATTTATTTTGTAATCTTTCTCCCACTTAAATTGTTTAAATCTATTCTAACTTGGAGAAGACTTGTAATCCCCTTAGGAGAGGGCATGGGACTCTATAAATACCCCACCCATCCTCCTCTTGTAATCAATTATACTCTTATGAAATTAAATTCTAGTGAAATATTGTATTAAGTTTTGGTGTTATTTTTGTTTAGCTTTTTGTTCCTCTAGTTGGCCCCTACCTCCAACCTTCATCCATTCCCAAGCACCTTCCTAGTCTTCAAGCATCAGCCTTCATCCTTTGAGATGAAGCCCAAGGCCGCTACCTGCTTAGAGCCTCCTTTTTCTCCCAATCGCCAGCACTCCAAACCCTAATCTTTCCCTTCTATTTCATACCTTGCTTAGTCTATTTGATTGTTGATTCAAACCTAACCTTAACACTTTGCAGGATCCTCAAGGTATATCTCCTCCCCAGAGGAGGCTTTCCTTGCCTTCAGACAGGGTCCAGATCGCCTTTAGATTCGAGAACCAAGGACTTTATCTTCCAGGTATCAATATGAGAGCTGTGTGACCCCTTCATCAACAAGTTCTTCAATATCTGACTGGTACAAGCCTTCCCTACTCTTAATTTTAATTTTGATTGAAGGTTAGGTATCCTAAGACAGGAATCTCTCAATTCTCGGGTCCTGACTTTTATTATTTTGCGTGAGCATGCCTACGATTATGATGATTTTTTGCATTGCTATTCATCCTGCTAGTCTTTACTTGATTTTGGAAATCTAGCCTGTAAATTAAAATTATAAAAAATTCTTAAAAAAATTAGTTTACAATTTTTCCTGCATGTTTAGCAATCTTAAAGTCATCCTGCATCACTAGTATGTTAATTAGCTAGCCAATTAGGATCCCATGACCCTAATTAAAATCCAATTGAATTCCTTGGCCAATTTCCTAATGTGTGCAACCCTTTGGATATCACATCTAGCCAGTAGTCGGTCCAGGTCAAAGCTATTTCGATCCAATAAAAATTGATTGACCCAATTAGGTTAAATCGAGCTGATCCAAGTTACCAATTAGAACCAATTTCCAAATTGACTCATGAATCCATCCAATTTAATATATGAAAACCTACAAGATATGATTGACATCTAGCAATGTATCATGACTACCCAGAAGATAAGAAATTTGATTGAAATTACCAAAATATCATTCAGTGAAAAGTTACCATGCAATTCAATCCTTCAATCTTCCTTTATCCCGATTATGTGATGGGTATAGATAAATGTCAAACCTTAGCACTTAATCCTTTCAAATCTCAATTCAATAATAATGACTTGATCGATGAAAGATTAGAAACCTAATTTTCCAATTTGAACTATCTTTTAAATTGACTCATTAATTAATCATATTAATTCATGAAAACCTACAAGGCATGATTGATGTCTAGCAATGTATCATGTGATGGGGACATCGGCCCAGAATCTGAAGCAGCCCAAACTAAACTTGAAGCCAGCCCAATCCAGAAGCCAAACCTAGAACCCAGGCCAAACCCTGGGACCCAATATCCTAGAGTCGATGAGCACAGATCCCGATGCCAGCACGAATCATGAAACTTTGGGATATCTCTGAGATTTATCTTTAGGATAAGTTTATTGTTTTAAAATTTATTTTATCTTCTTAGTTGTTTCGAATATTTTTAGTTGGGATGGGATTCTCAGTCTGTTGAGAAGTTTCGATTATTTTAGGATTTGTTCGGATCTCTTTCAGGTTCCGATTGTTCTATTTAAGGTATTTTATGATTGGGAATAAAATTAGCGAGTGATGAATATTTGAGAAATGAAATTTGAATGTGTCCTGACTTCCTTTCCTCCTCTTTTCTGGTTCTTCTTCCTTTGATACTTCTATCTTCTCCCAATTTCTTCCTACTTCTTCTGCTTCCTCTTCTTTTCTCCTCCCTACTCTGAGAATCCCAGGTTTCCAAGTGACATTCAACCAGATCCCACGCTCATCGTCATCAACATTCACATCCAAACGGATCCAAAGCCTCCAAGTCTTCACCTGTGACAAGAACTGTCGATCGACATCGCTGGAACCCATTTCCCCGGATCTATCCGATCGAACCAACCGCCACCGCCAGCAGTAGAGAGAGCGACGCCCTCTCCCTGACACCTCGATCAACCGTCTCCTTCGCTCCCAACCCCACTTCTGTCAGAATTCCCTGCGTCGCCTCCGAGAGCCCCGGATCCTCCCGACCAAGCCAGCAATCCACCGTGACTCCCGCAACAATAGATCCGCAGACCTTCTGGCAATCCACCGCTCAGGCCGGAACTCCGCCCGAAGCCCATCCGGTGCCTCCGTTCCCCATCTCCGTCGTGACGCCTCACCGAAGCTCGATTCCTTGCTGCCATTTCCTCCGGTGCCTTCATTCCGCCATGGCCACCATCGTCGCCGCCCCCAGCCTCGTCACCGGCAGTCGCTTGTTTCTCTGTTGCCAAGCACTGCTGCAGCCCATCGGAGACCCAATCTTCAGCCAGAAATCGCCACAACCGACCGGGACCTCCGTCGTTCGTGTCGACATCTCCGTCGATCCCGTGATGCCTTCGTCCCACTATCCCATCGCCCCGTCTCCGACGAAGCCCACCGGGTCTCCTCCACCTGGCCGTCGATCCGTCCGGACCACCCATATCCAATCAGCATCTCCACCGGATCCCACTGGAGGCCACCAACCACCGGAACCCCATCCGTCCGGCCATTTCCTTCGCGTGCCACCACCGTTCTCCGCCAGCATCGATGCCGGCGATCCTCTTCACTGCTGGTTCTTTCTGTGGAGGAGATGGGAGAAGACCCTGCACGAACATGAAAGCAAGTTCATTCTTCCCTGTGCCGATTTCCTCTGCACGGTCATCAGAGCAAAGCCGGCTCTTCTATGCCGACTTTAGGAAAAAAAACCATGGAAAAAAAAAAGAAAAAAAACGTGGGGAAAAAGTGAAAAAAAAAGGAAAAGAAAATAGAAAAAAAAAGAAAAAAAGTATGGGTTATTAGTGGGAAAAATAAAAGGAGAAAAAAAATATGAGAAAAAAATGGGAAAAAAGGGTTTTTTATTTGAAAAAAAATTGAGAAAAATAATTTGGGACTGTTTAACCTAGCCTAGGGTCGTTTCCTAGCGATCAACGGTTCGACCTTCTTGGAATAAACATTGATCCGGGGTCATGTCCCGCGTCAAATTGGTATCAGAGCAAGTTTAGGTTAGGTTAGCTAATTTTATTTTATTTATATTTCAGTCCACAGGTGATGCAGCGAAGAGCCAACTTTCTGAAGCTCGACTCGACGGAGTCGAGTTCTCCCCACCTCAGAGGAAATGATGGGGACATCGGCCCAGAATCTGAAGCAGCCCAAACTAAACCTGAAGCCAGCCCAATCCAGAAGCCAAACCTAGAACCCAGGCCAAACCCTGGGACCCAATATCCTAGAGTCGATGAGCACAGATCCCGATGCCAGCATGAATCATGAAACTTTGGGATATCTCTGAGATTTATCTTTAGGATAAGTTTATTGTTTTAAAATTTATTTTATCTTCATAGTTGTTTCGAATATTTTTAGTTGGGATGGGATTCTCAGTCTGTTGAGAAGTTCCGATTATTTTAGGATTTGTTCGGATCTCTTTCAGGTTCCGATTGTTCTATTTAAGGTATTTATGATTGGGAATAAAATTAGCGAGTGATGAATATTTGAGAAATGAAATTTGAATGTGTCCTGACTTCCTTTCCTCCTCTTTTCTGGTTCTTCTTCCTTTGATACTTCTATCTTCTCCCAATTTCTTCCTGCTTCTTCTTCTTCCTCTTCGTTTCTCCTCCCTACTCTGAGAATCCCAGGTTTCCAAGTGACCTTCAACCAGATCCCACGCTCATCGTCATCAACATTCACATCCAAATGGATCCAAAGCCTCCAAGTCTTCACCTGTGACAAGAACTGTCGATCGACGTCGCTGGAACCCATTTCCCCGGATCTATCCGATCGAACCAACCGCCACCGTCAGCAGTAGAGAGAGCGATGCCCTCTCCCTGACACCTCGATCAACCGTCTCCTTAGCTCCCAACCCCACTTCTGTCAGAATTCCCCTGCGTCGCCTCCGAGAGCCCCGGATCCTCCCGACCAAGCCAGCAATCCATCGTGACTCCCGCAACAATAGATCCGCAGACCTTCTCGCAATCCACCTCTCGGGCCGGAACTCTGCCCGAAGCCCCTCCGGTGCCTCCGTTCCCCATCTCCGTCGTGACGCCTCACCGAAGCTCGATTCCTTGCTGCCATTTCCTCCGGTGCCTTCATTCCGCCATGGCCACCATCGTCGCCGCCCCCAGCCTCGTCACCGGCAGTCGCTTGTTTCTCTGCTGCCAAGCACTGCTGCAGCCCATCGGAGACCCAATCTTCAGCCAGAAATCGCCACAGCCGACCGGGACCTCCATCGTTCATGTCGACATCTCCGTCGATCCCGTATGCCTTCGTTCCACTGTGCCGCCGCCCCGTCTCCGGCGAAGCCCACCGGGTCTCCTCCACCTGGCCGTCGATCCGTCCGGACCGCCCATATCCAATCAGCATCTCCACCGAATCCCACTGGACGCCACCAACCACCGGAACCCCATCCGTCCGGCCATCTCCTTCGCATGCCACCACCATTCTCTGCCAGCATCGACGCCGGCGGTCCTCTCCACTGCTGGTTCTTTCTGTGGAGGAGATGGGAGAAGACCCTGCACGAACATGAAAGCAAGGTCATTCTTCCCTGTGCCAATTTCCTCTGCACGGTCATCAGAGCAAAGCCGGCTCTTCTCTGCCGACTTTAGGAAAAAAACCATGGAAAAAAAAAAGAAAAAAAATGTGGGGAAAAAGTGAAAAAAAAAAGGAAAAGAAAATAGAAAAAAAAGAAAAAAAGTATGGGTTATTAGTGGGAAAAATAAAAGGAGAAAAAAAATATGAGAAAAAAATGGGAAAAAAGGGTTTTTTATTTGAAAAAAAATTGAGAAAAATAATTTGGGACTGTTTAACCTAGCCTAGGGTCGTTTCCTAGCGATCAACGGTTCGACCTTCTTGGAATAAACATTGATCCGGGGTCATGTCCCGCGTCATCATGCCTACCTATAAAATTAATAATTTAATAGAAATTATTAAAATACCCTTCAATGGCAAGTTACCATGCAATTCAATCCTTCGATCTCTCTTTATATTAAATAAGCAATAGGTATGAAAGCTTGTCAAATCCTAATATATTATTCATTCCAATCTTGAATCAATAATAAAAACTTGAGTGATGAAAGATTAGAAACCATATCTAATATCATCTTGCTTTGATCAAATACTTCTTGAGTTTTCATTTGATGAGATTACATAGGATAAATACTCCTATTACTAGGAGTAATCAATTCCTTGTTGACCTACTCACAACCTTCATACATAATTAATCATATCCACGAACACCCCATATACGACAATGTCATGGATGAGTATGAACCAAAACATGGATTCAGATGCACAAGAATCCATGGTGATCTCAAGTCTAAGAATCACTTACACAACTCTCACTAAGAGAATCATCTTTGACAAGTAAGAAATCTATAAAATATTCTCATGATATATCAATTCAGTGGACTCATTCCCTGATGAGCACTCATATCCTTGTATTAGTATAATTACAAAGTAGTTATGAGACCAACCACTCTCTCCATCGAGCATACATAGATGTGTTAGTCTTTTTAGAAACATTGACCCCGACTTGATGATCCTTCGATTAGAAATATTATAGATTAGGATTTATAAGAACTTAGATCTCACTATCATGAACTTTATCATAATCCTAAATTTATTGTCCTAATATATGGGTTCATCATAATATTAAAACAAATAGGTATAAGACATAGCATATAATGAATTAAAATATTTTATATATATGAGTCGAAAATATTTATAGAAAAGCCACTATTATATTAAAAATATGATTGACTTTCAGGGTACTATTCTTTCAATCTCGCACTTGCACTAAATTTAATCATCCTTGTATTTGATTCCCATACAATCTAAATGATGATTAAATTACTGCTAAGGAAGGGCCTTAGTGAATAGGTTAGGTATGTTATTCTTTGTATCTACTCATTCTATAACCATGTTTTATCTTTTAATTATTTCACGAACGAGATGGAAGTGCCTTAGGATGTGTTTGGACTTTTGATAAGACCTGGTCCTTAGTTTGTGCAATAGCTCTTGTGTTATCATAATAAAGTGGCACCTACTGTTGTATCATGAAAATTATATTCAAATTTGAGATCAACTTCTTTATCTAGATAGATTCCTTAGCAGCTCAATAGTACTATGTATTTTGCCTCAATAACTGAGTAAGCTATAGTTTGTTGCTTGGTACTTTTCATACTTATCGCACCACTATACCAAGTAAAGGCATACCCTGATTTGGATTTACTATCATCAAGATCTGATTTAAAACTAGAGTTAGTATAGTCTTCTAGTTTTAAATCTGATCCTTCATATATTAAAAAGGTACCTAAGAATATTTTTCATAGGTTTCTAATCATCCTCCCCTGGATTAGCCTGGAATCTACTTACTATGCCTAAGGCATAAGTAACAACAGGCCTGGTACATAGCATGGCATACATGATTGATCCTACAACCGAAGCTTAAGGAATCTTACTCATCCTTTGTCTCTCTTCAGGTGTCTTATGAGACATCTTCTTAGAAAGATATATGCCTTGACTCATCAGCAAGTAACCCATTTTACTTTTTTTCATATTGAATCTTTTCAATACTAAGTCAATGTACCTGGATTGGGATAAGCTGATTATCCTCTTAGATCTATCTTTATAGATCTTTATACATATAGGATGCTTCTCCCAAATCTTTCATGAAAAGTTTTTTAGATAACCAAGCTTTGACCGATCGCAACATTGGAATATCATTCTTAATAATATGTATGTCATTAACATACAATATTAAGAAGATAATGGAACTCCCACTTGTCTTCTTATACACATATGGTTCATCCACATTTTTGATGAAACCAAAATCCTTGATTGTTTTGTCAAAGTAGATGTTCCAACTCCTTGATGCTTGGTTTAATCTATAAATAGATTTCATAAGCTTGCATACTTGGTTTGGTCTCCCACTTGAGACAAACCTTTCGAGTTGTGACATATAGACTTCTTCCTCAAGATACCCATTAAGGAAGGTAGTCTTTACATCCATTCGCTAGATGTCAAATTGTAGTATGCGGCTATAGCAAGCAAAATCCTAATGGACTTGAGCATGGCTATTAGTGAAAATATTTTATCATAGTCAATTCCATGTCTTTGTTTGAAACCTTTTGCCACTAGCCAGACCTTGTAGGTTTCTACTTGACCATCTACTTCAATCTTGTTTTAAGACACATTTGCACCCTATTAGATTTACTCCCTCAGGTGGATCAACCAAGGTCCAAACATGGTTAGAATACATGGAGTCCATTTCAGATTTTATGGCATCAAGTTATTTGTTAGAGCGTTCTCTTGACAACTTCTATATAGGTCACATGATCATCATCTTGAATAATGCTGGCTTCATTGTCATTTATAATGATAGAGCCATATTTAAGAGGTGCACCCTATACTCTCTTTAGCATATAAAGAAAAGGTGTGCATTATAGTTGTACCTGATTAATAGGTACTTATGGTTGAGAAATCTCAAGTTGATTGTTTGTAAGAGTAGGTTGTTGGTCTTGAACTTCACTAACTTAAACTATCCATCCATTGCCTCCTTAAATAAATTTCTTCTTCAAGAAAGTAGCATGCCTATTGCGAAAAACCTTTTGTTCAATAAGATGATAAAAGATGTATACCATACCCCCTCAAGAATAACCTATAAACCTATTTTTATCAGCCCTAGCACTTAGTTTATGTCCGAATATATTTCTAACATAAGCAGGACAACCCTAAGTCTTAAATATTTAAGATTTGGCTTTTTGCCTTTCCATAATTCATATGGAGTGCTAGTTATTGATTTTGATGGTATCTTGTTTAGTATATAGACAAGGTCAATATGACATAACCCTAGAAGAATACAAGAAGATCGATGATGCCCATCATGGACCTTACCATGTCAACAGGGTACAATTCCTTCTTTCAACCATACTATTTAATTGTAGTGTATATGGAGGTGTCTGTTCTAAGAGAATACTTTTATCCTTAAGATGATCAAGAACATCACTAGATAAGTATTCTCCCTCTCGATTTGATTGAAGAATTTTAATATTTCTTTAGTTTATTTCTCAACCATACTTGGATACTCTTTAAATTTATCAAAGGCTTTGGATTTATATTTCATAAGATACACATATCCAAACCTAGATAAATCATCAGTAAAGGTGATGAAAAAAGAGTATCCTCCTCTAGCTTGAGTTGTCATAGGACCATATACATCTATATGTATAAGCCCTAATAACTCAATTGCCCTATCTCCATGTCTAGTGAATAGAGACTTGGTTATTTTATCCATGAGATAGGACTCACAAGTTTCTAATGATTCGTAATCATAAGGATAAAAGAAGTTATCCTTGTACAACTTGTTTATCCTAGTCTCACGAATATGACCTAATCGATAATGCTAGAGAAAAGTGACATTAACATCTTCTCTCTTTCTTTTCTTATTTTCAACAAATAAAACTTTATCATTAAGTGAAAGAACTAAAAGATCGTTAATAAATAAATTACTTCCAAAGAAATTATTAGAATGAAAAAAGGAGCATCCATTGCTCTTTATATTAATTTCAAAATCTTATTGTAATAATAAGGATATAGAAATAATATTTTTAATAATATTTGGAATATAGTAACAGTCTTTCAATTCTAAAATTTTATTTGAAGGCAATAATAATAGATAGGTGCCCATAACTTTTGCTTCAATGGCTTCGGCACTCACACCATAAAGCACAAAATCATCCTTCTTCAAGTTTCTAATTCTCTAAAGTCCTTGCAATGACTTGCATATATGAGACCCACATATGGTATCCAATACCCTTGAATCAAAAGCTAAAGTACTCAATGACAAGTTAGTTTATGTTATGTACAAACCTTTTGATGTACCACCAGTATCAAGCTTCAGATTGACAAGATATGACTTGCAGTTCTTCTTCCAATTCCTTGGGTGCTATTAGTGAAAACAGGTTCCATCAATAGAGGTCTCTTGGCCTTCTACCTCTTATGGATATTTTTTTAGGGTTTCACTTTTCTTTGAACCATTTTTTCATTATTCTTTTTTCTTCTCATCAATTAGAAGAAGATGAGCCTTATCTCTCATAAAATGTCTCTCGGCTATCTTAAGCATGTTAAGCAACTTAGGTAATGAATTGTTTAGTTTGTTCATGTGATAGTTCAAGACAAACTAAGAGATGGAATAAAGTAGTGATTACAAGATCAACTCCTGATTAAGCTCTCCAACAATAACAAATCTTAATTTACCTAATCAAGTGATTAAGTAAATCATCTTTAGTACATGGGCTTCAATGGATGAGCCTTCACTCATACATGCTCAAAATAACTTTGTCGATATTTCATATCCGGTAGCCTTACTTTGCTCTCCATAATGCTCTTTAAGATTGAGCAATATGTACCAAAATTCTATTTCTTCATGTTGCCTCTATAATTCATTGCTTATAAAGCCCAATATAATGTACCTGATAGTTAAACTGCCATTCTATTATATTTATATGCGGTCCTTTTCTCCTCTGTAGCATCATCTTCAATCGCATATGGATCAAGAGAGCCGAGGATGTAGGAGACCTCCTAAGTTAAGATATTTTCAGTTCCTTGACCAATCTACATAATTAGGACCGATCAACTTGTTGGCATCTAAAATATCTCACAGTGATAAAGTGGAAGCTATATATAATTTATATAAAAATGAAGAACAATGTATAGGCAAACTAATCAGGATGACATACACAACTAGATAAGGACTTATCAATCTAATTGTCTCCCACTATTTTTCTACAAATACCATAGCCCTCACTAATGGTAAACAAAAAACCCTAACGAGATTTTTTTAGTAGTAGGTTGAGATCTCAATTTCTCATAAATGCCATGTGTTACAGAACAAACATTTATGTGTTCAAAGGTAGGTAATTCCATTTTCTAATGGCAATCCATGTAACTTTACCTCTAAGATACAATAGCCTTATGTTACATAACAAACTATAATGTCTTAGTTTAGATAGACCTTTCGATTCCATATAGTCATATTTAAATAATGTTGCTCTTGTGTTACACAATAAAGAATATCATCAATCATGTTATAAAGTATTAGATGCACCAAGACAAATTTCAACTCAAACTTTAGAGTAGGCCTTGTGTTACATAGCAAACCTAATATAGTTTTGACATGAATTTAGCTTAGCAGAGGAAGCTATTTAGTAGTATTTTAATCAATTAGCATTTCTAATTCAAGGTCTAAATCAATCAAATTAGCCAGGTAAGTGAGAGAGAGGTGGGAAATCCCGCGTGATTATCTTAAATACCAAAAAATTTGACTAGGTAAGCAAGGACCCAATTAAAACATATAATCTCTTTACCTTTCCAGAACCACTTTCCTAGACACCATTTGATCAATCAAATCCTAAATGGATTTGCATTATGATTTTATAACATTGTGACTAACTATAATTTTAATGAGGACTTTTATAGTCTCATATACATCCTAATACTACAAACTATCTAATACACATATAACACAACAACATAATATATACCAGGCATGTCACCATTCTAGGATAACCTTATAATATAGCAGATGTCTACCACTATGTAAGGATAACCTTATTTTAGAATGATGACTAAATAATTTAAACATCTTTATATCAATTAGGGTTTAAGTGAAACACCTAACCAGTGGCATGCATCAAACAACATATGCTACAACTATCAAGTTAGATATATGTAATCATTTAAATATTAATTCACTATTAGTTAAATGAATCAAGGTGGCTTTAATACCACTACTAGGTTATGGTTGTGCAGTGAAAGATCATATTTCAAAAATTTAACCTTGAAATCTTAGTCAACCGAAAACCTAGACCGAGACCCTTTGATTATATCAACTAACAAGGCAATACATTCGGATATAGAAGAATACCTGTAATACTTATATCCTTATTTCCATTAGGCACACAAGTGTGTACATTCAAGAAGTGATCCATATAGGAACTGGATCAAGGAAGCACTCCTACTTCTTGCTTGACTAAATTCTTTTCCTGGTAGCCTTTCTTCCTTTAGCAGCCTTTCCTCTCTTACTAGGACATTTTTTCTTTTGAAAAGCACTCCAAGATCTCTCTGAAATCTCTTTTACTTTTTTATTGTCCTTTCTAATTTCTTCCTAAGCCTTATCATAAAATGGTGGACTTGTCTTAAAATAAGAAACTTATCCTAACAAGAAAACGAAGAGAGTTAGCGGGATTAACTTAAGATAATCTAATTCAATCATTGAAGCCTTTAAATATTAGAGAGGAGGTACTTAAAGCACCCTTTCATCAGTCCTTAATTTGATTTTTAACATATCACATAAGACCCTTCAAATAGGAGTTTTATGGCAAAAAGTATGATGAAATGTCATAAACATATTGTGTTTCACAAAAATCTTGTACCAAGAATTGCTATCTCAACCCTTTGAAAAAAATTTGATAAGTCAACCTTTAATTAAATGATTAAAGACCTGGTCCACTTTCTAATAGATGTATAAATGAATGTGGCTTATTTGGAAAAAGGTGATCAAGTAATAGAAGGACTCTTATTTATTCCAAATGCCATACCATTTCATGCACCCAACATTATTCACTCCAACCTTGAATTATCACCCACTTTTAAAATATTTTGACTAGTCAACCTTATCCAATTGGCATGGAATGAAGAGTTGAGGGGCTAGAGTCTATCTCAAAAAGTGATTAACTTTTAGAAAGACTCTTCATCCTTCTGCATGCCCATTTTGTGCACCCCATCTTAGCATTACCAAGAGTCCCATACCCTTGGGACTCTTGGTATTTGACATCTCTAAGGGCTTTAATGAGTTTAGGCTAGCCACATATGCTCGTATATCAATTACCAAGCCAATTATGATCTTATGATCCTATAAAAATATAATTGACTTACATAATTAATTCCTTAATATGAGTGACCTTTTAGGCTCCATATCTAGCTAATAGTAGGTCTAGGTTCATATCGATCTAATTTGATTAAAAATCACATAATCAAATTAAGCCAAAATCGAGCTAACACAAATTGCCAATTTGAACTATCTTTCAAATTGACTCATGAATTAATCATATTAATTGATAAAAGCTTATAAGAAATGATAGAAGTCTAGTAACATGTCATGCCTATCTGAAAGATAAAAAAATTGATGAAAATTATCAAAATACCCTTTAGTAACAAGGTACTATATAATTCAATCCTTCAATCTTCCTTTATCCTAAATAATAATGGATATGGAAACTTGTCATATCATAACATATTATTTATTCGAATCTCGAATCAATAATAAAAACTCGATTGATGAAAGATTAGAAACCATTCTAATATCGTCCTACTTTGATTAAATTTTATCATTTGATGAGAGTACATAGGATAAAACTCCTCTTACTAGGAGTGATCGATTTCTTTTTGATCTACACACAACCTTCTTACATAATTTACCATATCCATGAACTTCCCATACATAACAAATTTATGAATGAGTATGAACCAAAACATGCATTCTTGTGCATAAGATTCCATGGTAATCTCAGGTCTAAGGATTGCTTGTACAACTCTCACTAAGAGATTATCTTTTGGTAAGTAAGACTTCCATAAGATATTCTCATGATGGATCAATTCAATGGACTCATTTTTTGATGAGCACCTACATCCTTGTATTAGTATCCCTACATAAGTAATCATGAGATCAACCACTCTCTCCATCGAGCATATATATGATATGCCAATATTTCTAGAAATATCAATTCCCGACTCGATGATCCTTTGACTAGGAATATTCTAGATTAGGATTTATAGAAACTTAGATCTCACTATTATGAACTTCATCATAATTCAAAATCCATTATCCTTATCTATGGAGTTCATCGTAATCTTAAAATAAAAAGATATAAGATATAACATATGATGAATAAAAATACCTTTTTATATACATGAGTCAAAAGAATTTATAAAAAAGCTCCCATTATATTAAAAATATGATCAACTTTTAGGGCACCATTCTTTCACTTATGAGGTTAAGATGCATTATTGATGTACTGTTAAAGGGCTGGAAGTTTGAACCCTGAAGTCATCCAGAGCATTAAGGGTCAAAGTGATGAATTATATGGTAACCATATGCCAGAGGTTCTTGATTGTTGTTCTATAACTTTTAACCTATCTGGATGTCGAGTGTCATAACTAGATGATGATTTTGGTTAGGATTGAAATTGTTCCTCTACTACTAGCTTAGTATTCGAACCTATAGGATCATAAACAATAGGAGATTTTACTTGATCTGATGGCTGGTCAATAATTGAGAATTATTTCAGGGTTCAATTATCAATATAAATGATACTTGACCTTGAGTCTACATTTTCAAGAGTCGACACCTTACTGAGCGGACTCTTGGGGTTTTCTAAGTGTAGACTCATCAATGTTATAAAAGTTGTGATAGGAATTTTTTACTAAAAGTTGGTAAATTATTTGAAGGATTAATCGATAATGGATTGTTGGTTAACTCAATTTGATTTAGCGAAAAAATTTGGATCAACCTAAATATGATTGGTTTGAACTTGAGTCCAATTGTATTGGATGTAACCTAAATTCCTAGCCTATATTTTGAATTTGAGTTTCGAATTCAAATTCAAATAGGTTTTGAATTTAAATTCAAATATAAATTTTAAATTCAAGTGGTTAGAAACCTCCCCCCATATCTTTTCCTTATTCTCTCCTTCTATCTCTTCCTATCTCTCTCACTTTCTTAACCATTTGGGTGCCTATATAGTATGGGCTACTGGTGAGTTTGTGAGGTTAATGAGATTAGAGAGGAATAGAGCTAGAAATTAGAGAGAAAAGGCTGGTTAGAGAGAATAGGGTGTGTGGGGGTTTTGTACAAGGATAAAGAGTATCTCCTGGTCTAGGTTTCTAGATTATATAGGCTTTGAAAGTGAGATCTACCTCAAAATCCCATTCTCTAGCAGGTTCTTTGATTCCAAGAGTGACCCGACATTCAGAAGAAGAAAAATTTGCCATCGAGATTCTAGAGGAGATATCACTCCTTAGAGAGATGATCAAGCAAGAGCTCCTATGTGGATCACGTATAGAGACCAGGTACTCTATATGGCTAGAAGGGTCTTCAAGCCTCCACCTTAGTAGTAGCGAGCATCGTCTACTATAGAAAGGTAATGATATGATCATTGTGCAATAGATATGGTCTACAGTAATACGTTTTATATATATTCATTTTATATTTAGATTGTTTTTTATATGCATATTATCATATCATGATCTTGTGAAGGCTCTTTGGAAAAATGTTTTAATACATAACTAGATTAAATAGTTTAATCTTGTTGTTTTTGCTATGTTATGTTTCAAATATTTTGAAATGCATGCATGAAATATCCTAGGTTTTTTGATAGTGGTATCTGCATAGGTCATATAATGCAGTATATTATGATATATATAGATTAATATGAATATATATATAAATGATTTTATTTATGTAAATATCTCTTGTATAGTATTAGATGGGTAGATTCATCAGAATATCTGATCATAGAAGAGAAGTAGGGTTTAAATGTCCTCTTTTCTCATTCAATGGGATCTCCTATGATGTGTAGGAATGCCACTTGTATCATAATCTATGAAAAAGAATGCAAAAAAGATTAAATAAAAATTTTATATCTTATTCATAAATCAATTTCGAAATGTTCTAAGTTCGATTTATGAATTATTATGTTAAAAAATTTGGTATAAAGTTTAAATCTGGAAATGGACTAATTTCTGCTAGCCTACAGGTATCGATACTTGTTAAAATATTTAAATTTAATAAGTTAATGAACTTAATTAAAAATTAAGTTTTAATGACTAATAGATCTAGATTTGAGAATGAAAGATCTTAAGTCATTTTTCATAAGCCATTGAGTTCATGGGTTAGCTCAAGTTAGGTTCTGTTGACTTCATTAATTGATTTTGATGATAAGCAAAACGGTTAAGTATAAGTTAAGGACTAATGATTTATTTTGAGTGTGTGTTTTATTGAAAAGGTGCTTACAAATTTGAAGAAGCTTAATTGTTTTAAAGAAGCCAAGTTTGAATGAAAAGATTGCTCAAAGAAAACTTGGACACTCAAGACATAGTTGATTGAATGGCCAAGACAAATGGAAAAATGTTCAGCTAAAGTTCAAGGCGTTCTGTGATGTCGACTGAAAGTGTCGACAATGACATGAAGTGTCGACATGAAAATGAAGTATTGACTCAGGCCGGTATGCTGCAATGTTTCAAATGGCATAGATGAACAGTCAACACATGAACCTGAAGTATCAACTCAAAGTATCGATACATTGATCAACACATCACCTGAGACTTTTAAGCCACAGAACCTGCAGAAGTTGAAGGAACAGTTGAAATGTCGACACATGGAAGTAAGGTGTCAACTCAATTGAGGAAGTGTCAAAACATCTGAGATTTCCAGAGAATCTAAATGGAGCAATTTGAAATAAGTGTCGACTTAAGAAGTTCAAGTGTCGACTTATATGTCGACTCACAGCCTGAAGTGTCGACACATGGAGTTCTGGCAACAGTAACGGCTAGTTTTTCAAACACACAACTCATCCCAATGCCCCACAATGGCTTGTTTTTCAGTCTAATGGCTAAGAACCTATTTTGAGGTCTTAGAAAGGTATTTATATCCTCCAATCAAATCAAAACATAACCTATTGAAGACCATTAAAGACTTTTGAGAAAAGTGAAGAGAAGTGAGCTTTAACTCCTATTCATTGAAGTTTCAACCACTCTCAAGCTAAAGGAAGCCTCCAAGCATTCAAAAGCTTGCAAGAGCATTGAAGATCATCCATTCTTGGGCATTCAAAAGGCTTCAACAAGTTTAAAGCAACACTACATTAAGCTACAAAGAGATATCTGCTTTGTTTTAGAAAGCTTACATTTGTTTTTTACTTTTATCATATTTCTTGTAAGGGTTCTTAGTTAACCTATTGTAAAATAAAGTGAGGTTATTGGTAATCCTTGAAAATTCAATTAGGTTGGTGGTAGCCTGTAAAAGCAGTATGATTCTTGGTTAGCCCGGAAAACCAAGTGAGGTTGTTAGTTAGCCTTGTGAAAACCAATTAGGTTCTGGTTAGCCCGTAAAACCAAGTGAGGTTTGACTTGTGAGCCTTATGAAAATAAGTTGGGTTTTGATTAGTAAGCCTAGAAAACTAATCGACTGTATTCGATTGTGATTATAGTGAATTTTCAAGGAGGTGCATTGGACAGCACCGACCACTATAGCTCTTGGTCTTTGTGATTGTTTGATCTTTCTCTCGTTGCTCTTTACTTATTGCTTTATTTTCACTGCACTTTTATTTTAGGGCATTACAATTGAATTGATAGTACCTTGCTAATATATTTGTTGAATTAGATGGCATTTGTTAGAATCATGTAATATTAAGTTTGTTAAATTTTTAGAGATCCAATTCACCACCCCTCTTGGGTTGTTTACTAGGCAACAAGAGGTATTAAAGCCCTGTTCTTAGTATATAGTCTTCATCGGCTTGAGTAAAGATTTATCGCAGCCCCAATTGGTACTAGTGTAGTTGAGGAACAAGTCTTAAATAGACCTCCATTTTTCAATGTATCAAATTATACTTATTGGAAAACTAGGATGAATATGCATTCTATTGATTACAATTATGAAAAGTAGTTGATAAGGATCGTCATATTCCTTCGATAGTTGTTAATGGAATTTTCATCCCAAAGCTCGAAGAGGATTGGGATAAAAATGACATTAAGCAATCCGAGATCAATGGCAGGCAATGAATCTCCTTTATTGTGCATTAGATCCTAATGAATTCAACAAGTTATCTACATGCATGTCTGCCAAAGAAATATGAGACACACTTGAAGCTATCCATGAGGGTACCGATCAAGTGAAGAACACTAAAGTTAATATGTTAGTGCACACTTATGAGATGTTCCGAATGGAACCTAATGAATATATCACTGATATGTACACAAGATTCACAAATATAGTAAATGGTATGAGAAGTCATGGAAAAGTCATGTCTAATGCTAATCTTGTAAATAAAATTCTCAGGTCACTTCCAATATCACGAAATCTGAAGGTGACTGCAATTCAAGAAGCCAAGGACATTGACAAGTTATCTTGAGTAGTTAGTTGGATTTCTCATGACTTATGAGCTCAATCTAAAACAAAAGTCAATGGACATGGATAAGAAGAAGGGGATTGCTTTCAAATCAACATATAAGAAGAATCCTCAATAGATGAGTCCGAAGATGAAGAGGAAGATGAAGGTGAAGAAGCCCTCCTTGCACGAAAGTTTAGAAGATTCATGAAGAGAAAAAAATTTCCTTACAAAAGAAATATCAATCAAAGAAAAAAGGAAAAGAAAAGAAGAAAGAAAAAGAAAAGGAAAAGGAGAAGGAAGTACCTATATGCTTCGAGTGCAAGAAGCAGGGATACTACAAGTTTGATTGTCCTCTCCTTAAGAAATGTAGAATAAATTAAAGAAGAAAGAAATGATGGCCACTTGGAGTGACAGCGAAGACTCCAGTTCTAAAGAATAGCAGACCGATGTTGTAATCTCTGCTTAATGGCACATCAAGATAATGATGAGGTAAGATCCGACACTGAAATTGATTTCATATTTGATGAACATAGGAATGCTTTTGAAGAACTTATGCATGATTACAAACAAGTTTTATCTGAAAACAATAAATTGAAAAAGCATGCAAATAGTTTCTCTTTTGAAAACAATTATTTACTAAATGATGTTAGTATTTTGAAATCTAAATTGGATGTTTTAGAAAAGAAAAACAATGCTTTATCTATGGAAAATGAAGTTTTGAAAAGACCTAAAAAAATTATTTCTAACAATGATCTTTTAAAGAAAAACAAGGATTTAGAACTTGAAAATGTTAAGTACAAAAATGAACATGAAAAGATAAAACCTTTGGTGAAAAATTTACTTATAGTTCAAAAAAGTTCAACCTACTTTTAAACAGTCAAAGAGCAGTTTTTAATAAAGCAAGTTTATGATATAAACCACAAAAGCAACAAAAGTATTTCAAAAACTTTTTTATACCTGGATCATCTAGCATTACTTGTTTTACTTGCAAAAAGTTAGGACATAAATCATTTTAATGTAATTTAAAAAAATTATTTCTTTTGGTAAAGTATGGGTTCTATATGGAACCATTTTGAATGCTAATCTTAAAGGACCCAAGTTGGCTTGGGTACATAAAAACAAAGCTTGATTTTATTGCAGGTGTGTCTTGCAACCAAGGAGAACAAAGACTTTGGTATCTTGACAGTGGTTGCTCAAGGCATATGACTAGAGATGTGAAGCAATTCAATTTTGTTGAAGCTTTGAATGGAGAGAGTGTGACCTTCGATGATAATGATAAAAAAAAAATCATTGGTATTGGTAAGGTTCACAGAACTCCTAGTAGTATTAATAATATACTTTTAGTAGATGGTTTGAAACATAATCTTTTAAGCATTAGTCAGTTTTGCGATAAAGGTTTTCAAGTAGTTTTTAAATCATCATATTGCATGATTGCTAGTCCGGATTTAAATGGAGCACAATTCATTGGAAAAATGCATGAAAATATTTATTTGGTAGACCTAGATGATCTATCTTTGCCTAATGGAGAATGCCTTGTTGCAATAAATTCTACTAAATATGAAATTAGTTGGCTATGGCATAGAAGATTAGGGCATGCTAGTATGTATCTTCTCTCAAAACATTGCAAAAAAAATTAGTTAGAGATTTATCTGAATTTTGTTTTGAAAAAGATAGAATTTGTCAAGCATGTAAATTTGGTAAACAAGTTAAAACTTTTTTCAAACCAAAAGAATTTTTAACTACTAGTAGGCCTCTTGAACTACCTCATATGGATCTCTTTGGACCAACTAGAACATCAAGTCTAAGAGGCAAGAGATATGGATTAGTCATTGTGGATGATTTTTCAAGATTTACATGGATTTTCTTTTTGGCACAAAAAGATGAATCATTTTCAGCTTTCATAAAGTTTTATCGAAAAGTTTCAAACAAAAAAGGTGTTTCAGTTGTTTGCATTCGTAGTGATCATGGAACTGAATTTGAAAATCAAGATTTTGAGAACTTTTGCAATGAAAAAGGAGTAGAATATAATTTTTCTGCATCAAGGACACCTCAGCAAAATGGGGTAGTCAAAAGGAGAAATCCTACTTTGAAAGAAATGGCATTCACTATGCTTTGTGAAAATGATTTGCCAAGATATTTTGGGCTGAAGCTATTAATACAGCCTGTTATATTTTAAATCGAGTTTTAATCTTCCCTATTTTAAAGGAAACTCCTTATGAACTTTGGAACCAATGAAAATCGACTTTGAAATATTTTCGAGTTTTTGGTTGTAAATATTTTTTTTGAACAATGAAAAAGATCATCTTAGAAAGTTCGATGCCAAGTCTGATGAAAGTATCTTCTTAGGATACTTTACATCAAGCAGGGCATACAGAGTTTTTAATAAATGAACTTTGATTGTAGAAGAGTCAGTACATATTGTCTTTGAAGATCTACTAACAAATCCTCCAGAAAAGAGGATACATCTGATGAATGTGCAGGTGCTGACAAGCTTCAGAAATTGACATTGAATGATCAACCTCAACAAATGAAGAAGATCAAGACAACAATGAAAAAGAAGATGACACTCCAAAGCATCAAGATCTATCTAAGGAGTGGAGGTTTGCTCATGGACATCTTAAGGAATTAATTTTAGGTGATCCATCTAAAGGGATAAGAACTCCAGCCTCAATTAGAAATGAATGTGATTACATAGCTTTTGTATCTCAAGTAGAACCTAAATATTTTGAAAAAGCTGAAACAGACTCTAATTGGATCAATACTATGCATGAAGAACTAATTCAATTTGATAGAAATAATGTTTGGATACTTATAGAAAGACCATCTAATGTTTCAATTATTGGCACTAAATGGGTATTTAGGAATAAATTAGATGAATTTGTATTGTTGTTAGAAATAAAGCTAGGCTAGTTGCTAAAGGCTATAATCAGGAGGAAGGGATAGATTTTGAAGAGACTTTTGCTCCTATTGCTTGAATTGAAGCAATTAGACTACTATTATCATTGCTTGTTTTATGAATTTCAAACTATTTCAAATGGATGTTAAGAGTGCTTTCTTGAATTATTTTATAACTAAAAAGGTTTTTGTTGAACAACCACCTAGATTTGAAAATCATGCACATCTTGATCATGTTTATAAATTACACAAAGCACTTTATGGATTAAAGCAAGCACCTCGAGCATGGTATGATAGACTTAGCAAATTTCTGATTGAAAATAAATTTTCTAGAGAAAATGTTGATAAAACACTATTTTTGAAAAAGAAAGATAATGATTTAATAGTAGTACAAATTGTTGGGTTCCGGTGCAACGCAATGGAAGGGTAATTTCAAAATTGAAACTAAATTCATACCAAAAACCCTAAACCAGGAACTCCTTAAATAAGACTAGAACATATGACAAGCATATCTATGCAAATTAGGATTAGGGTACCAACCTGTAATCGCTTATTCCAACAAACTTGAAGTTGAAGGGGCTAACTGAATTAACCAGGCATCCAGGTGTCCACCTTTCGATGGTGATCCACATAGAGCAATGATCAAGAACACTATCTTCTTGTCCAATGGCTCCTCCTATTGAGTTCTTCTTCCTATAACTCAATTCTTCGGATTATGGCTGGAATTCTTCCACACAAGAGGTTGCCTCCCTTTCTTTGATCTCTTCTCCTCCTTCCACTAAGACCTTGGCCCTTTAAGACACCCTTGTCTTGAAGATAAGACCTTGTCCTAAGAGGATATAGGCTTGTCTTAAATTGGAGGAGAAATTAAGACAAGAATGTCTTAATGTAAGAAAGAAAGGAAAGAATATCAGAACTCCTTCTTTCCTTTACCATCGGAGACCTTCTCTTTATTCTTGTTCAGCAACAGAGTTTCGACAGAGGAGTCCTCTGTAAAGAAAACAATGTAAAACAAGAAAAGAGGGAAGGAGTCTTTTGGAGAGGAAGAAGAAAAATAAAAGCATTACAGATTTCAATCACCCAAGTTCTGATTTTCCTGACACCTTAAATAGTTTTTAGAGAGGCGCCCACACAACTCTCCGTAAACTCCTTCTCACGCCCTTCTCATTTTCTCACGCCCCTTCCCTCCTTCTCACGGCCTTCCAGATTAAATCCCATGGCCTTTCTTAAAGGAAAAGTCGCGATGTTTTAAAAAGAAAGGAGTCGCGACTTTTCATCTCCGAAGAGATGTTATTTCGCGCGACCGGGAAGAAATAATGCTTTCTTTCTTTCTTAAAAACCCATCAACCGTTGGATTCCCATCCAAGAGGGGACAAGTGAGGCGCTAAGGTGAGAAATAAAGGCCACCCCATCTTAATTCATCGGAGAATTAAGTGGGCGTGCCAAGAGTCCATGCACCCATGGACTCTTTCAAATGGCGCGCCAAGAGTCCATAAGCACATGGACTCTTGGCATTTTGGCATGAAAATGCTAAGGGGCGGGTGGAGGGGCTAGCCTAGATACTTGGTTAGCCAATAGGGTTAGTCATAATCCCTAAAAACTCAATTAGGGTCTAATTAGATCTAATTAGAACCAAAATTGAACCAATCCGGAATCCTAATTCGAATCTAATTCGAATAGAAGCTAGGATTTGCAACACCTGCTAGAGTGTCATCATGCAAAATAATTTAATTACAAAATTAAACCCTTGATCAATTCTCTTAAGTATGTGACCCATTTTGTTCCACATCTAGCCAGCAGTGGGTTCGAATACAAGTTGACATAATTTGATTAGAACTCTTTCTAATCGATTTAGGTCAAATCGGGCTTACCCGATTATGATCAATTAGGACTCTTCCTAGTAAGTGATCATTAAATTTAATCAACCCATAAGACAAGATTGACATCTAACAACGTGTCATGTCTACCCGGAAGATATGAAAATTCTGGTGAAATACCAAAACTACCCTTCAGTAGAAAGTTACCGTACAATTAAATCATTCGATCAGCCTGCACCCAGAATATAATTATGGATATGGATATATGTCAATTCCAATATTACATTCATTTCTAGCTCAATCTTATATTGATGATTCAATTATCTTGATATTAGAAATCATCTCTAATATCTTTACTTAGATCAAAGATTCCCTGAATCATCATCCGATTGATAACTAGCTGGATGCAATCTCCTCTTACTAAGAGTGATCGATTCCTTGTTGACCTACTCATTACCTTCATATCCAATTAACCATTCCCAGTATCAATCCTGTGCATGACTCAGTGTCGTGATTAGAATTGAACCAAAGCATGGGTTCATGTACATAAGGTACTTATCGTATTCTCAGGTCAAAGGATTACTTGTACCACTACCACTATGAGAACCTTCTATTGACATGTAGCTAAGACTCCATTAGATGTTCTCAAGTTGGATCATATCAGTAAACTCATTCTCTAATGAGCACCCACATCCTAGTATTAGTGTCATACACAAGTGACTGTGAGAGCAGTCACCCTCTCCAGTATACATGGGATGTGCTAGTCTTACCGGAAAAAATCGTGATCCCCTACTCAGGGTTCCATTGACTAGGAATATTTTAGATTAAGGTTTTAAGACTTTAGGTCTCACTGGTATGATCTCATCATAACCCTAAAATCATAGCCCTAATCTATGGGGTTCATTATATAATATAAACACAACGTATGATGAAAAATAATGCCTTTATTAGAATATTGTCAATTACAATGGTTTGAGAGATACAACATAGATTGGCTTGTAGGGCATATACCTTTCAATCTCCCACTTGCACTAAAGTCAATAGCCTTTAAATCTTAATCCCATACACTCAAGGTGGCGATCAAACTCTCGCTGTGGTAGAGCCTTAGTGAACGGGTCTGCTACATTGTTCTTTGTATCAACTCTATTTATGTAGACATCTTGTCTTTCTACTATTTCTCGGACGAGATGGAAGCGTCTCAGAATGTGCTTGGACTTATGATGAGCTCTTGTTTCCTTAGCTTGAGCAACAGCCCCAGTGTTGTCACAGTAAAGTGGCACTGGGTTTTCAATCTCAGGAACAACACCCAACTCTGTGATGAACTTCTTCATCCAGACTGCTTCCTTGGCGGCTTCACTGACAGCTATGTATTCTGCCCTGTGGTTGAGTCAGCTACAATCTGCTGCTTGGTACTCTTCCAACTCACTGCTCCATCATTTAGGGTAAAAACATATCCCGAAATAGATTTGCTATCATCAGGGTCTGATTGAAAACTAGAATCAGAATAAGCTTCTAGTTTAAGATCAGAACCACCATAAACCAGAAAAATATCCTTAGTCCTTTTCAAGTACATAAGAATATTTTTAACTTCTTTCCAATGATCCTCTCCTGGATCAGTCTGAAACCTGCTGACAATGCCTAAAGCATATGCCACATCAGGCCTGGTACATAACATGGCATACATTATGGACCCTATTGCCGAAGCATAAGGTATAGAATTCATTCTATTTCTTTCTTCAGGTATCTTAGGAGACATCCTTTTAGAAAGATGTATGCCTTGACTCATAGGAAGATAACCTCTTTTACTTCCATCCATGCTGAATCTTTTCAGCACTAAGTCATGTACCTAGATTGGGATAAACCTAGCATCCTCTTAGATCTTAATACCTAGTATATAGGATGCTTCTCCCAAATCTTTCATGGAAAACTGGTTTGATAGCCAAACCTTGACTGATTGCAACATTGGGATATCATTCCCAATGTGGAGTACGTCATCTACATACAGAACCAAGAAGACTATGGCACTCCCACTAGTCTTCTTATAAACACAGGGTTCATCCACATTTTTGATAAAACCAAACCTTTTAATAGTTTCATCAAAGCGGATGTTCCAACTCCTTGAAGCTTGCTTTAATCCATAAATGGATTTCCTTAGCTTGCATACTTGATTAGGTTTATTCTTTGAAATAAAACCTTCTGGCTGTAACATGTAGACTTCTTCGTCAAGGAAACCATTATGGAATGCAGTCTTCACATCCATCTGCCAGATCTCATAATCATGGTATGCTGCTATAGCAAGTAAAATCCGGATTGATTTGAGCATGGCAACAGGTGAGAATGTTTCATCATAATCAATTCCCTGTTTTTGTCTAAAACTTTTTGCCACTAATCTAGCTTTATAGATTTCAACTAGGCCATCAGCCCCAATCTTTTTCTTATAGACCTATTTGCACCCAATAGGATTAACACCCTCTGGTGCATCGACAAAAGACCATACTTGGGTTACATACATAGAGTCTATCTCGGATTCCATGGCTTCTTGCCATCTATCTGAATCAGTACTCAAGATAGCTTCCGTATAGGTCAGAGGTTCATCATTTTGAATGACTTGGGCTTCATTATTTTCAATAATAAACCCATACCTCTCAGGTGCCCGTGGCACTCTATCAGACCTACAGGGAGGAGTTTTGTGTTCTGGTTGTCCTAACTATATGTTCTAATGGTTGAGAACTGTCTATCTGTGTTTCTTGTACTTCTCCAAGTTCAACAGTTCTGCCATTGCCCTTTTTTAAAATGAACTCTTTTTCTAGAAAAGTAGCATGCCTGCTGACAAAAATCTTTTGTTCAGTAGGATGGTAAAACAGATATCCTCTACCCTCTCTAGGATATCCTACAAATAGACATTTATCCGCTCTAGGTTCCAACTTATGTCCAAAATTTCTTTTAACATAAGTTGGACATCCCCATACCTTAAAATATTTAAGATACGGTTTCTTTCCACTCCAAATTTCATATGGAGTACTAACAACGGATTTAGAAGGTACCTTGTTCAGAATTTAAACAGCAGTTTCTAGGGCATGACCCTAGAAGGAAATTGGTAAATTTGTGAAGCACATCATGGATCGTACCATATCTAATAAGGTACGATTCCTCCTTTCAGCTATACCATTTAGCTGTGGTGTATAAGGAGGGGTCCATTCAGAAAGAATTCCATTAACTTTAAGATAGTCTAAAAACTCCATCAATAAGTATTTTCATCCTCGATCAAAACGAAGAACTTTAATACTTTTCCAGGTTTGTTTTTCGACCATACTTTGATACTCCTTAAATTTATCAAAGGCTTTACATTTATGTTTCACAAGATACACACATCCGAACCTAGATAAATCATCTGTAAAAGTGATAAAATATGAGTATCCACCTCTGGCCTGAGTTGTCATTGCACCACATACATCAGTATGTATAAGTCCTAATAACTCAGTTGACCTTTCACCATGTCCAGTAAATGGATTCTTGGTCATCTTACCCATGAGACATGATTTGCAAGTTCCTAATGATTCATACTCATAAGGATCAAGGAATTTTTCCTTGTATAACTTGCTTATACTAGACTCATTAACATAACCAAGTCGATGATGAAGCATCATTAAAGTCTTTTCTTTTTCTTTTATTATTGACATGAAAAACACTATCATTGGAAGAAAGAGTTAAGAGCCCATCGCTAAATATGCAAGAACAAATAATTTTATTAGACAACATTATCGAGCAACCAGTGCTCGTTACATCCATTACATATCCTTGTTTTAATAACAAAGGAATAGATATAATGTTCCTAATAATCTTAGGCATATAATAATAATTTTTTAACTCCAAGATCTTCCCTGAAGGCAACATTAGAATATAGGTCCCTACAGCTTCTGCTTGAATGATATCACCACTAGCATCATAGAGATTGAAGTCACCTTCCTTCAATACTTTAAGCTTGTGGAGGTCCTGCAAAGATTTGCATATATGGTAACCACAAGCGGTATCCAATACCCAAGTATTTGATATAGACGAATTTAATATCAATATAGCATACCTTTTGGTGCATCTGACACACTAGGCTTCACAGTTGCAAGGTAAGCCTTGCAATTCTTTTTCCAATGTCCTGCTTTGCCGCAAAAGAAACAGGTTGACTATTTTGAGGCCTTCTTTCCTTTCTTATTCTTATTGATGCCATCCTTAAGGTTTAGCCTCCTATTAAAACCATTTTTTCCTGATTTCTTCTTATTGGTCTTATCAACAAGAAGAAGTGGAGCATTTTCTTTCTTAACTTGGCTCTCTGCTATTTTTAACATATTTAACAGCTCAGGCAAGGAAGTGTTCAGTTTGTTCATGTGATAATTCAAGACAAACTGAGAAAATGACTCCGGGAGTGATTGCAGGATTAAATCCTGATTCAACTCCCCATCCATAATAAAACCTAATTGACCCAATCTGGTGATTAAGTCAATTATCTTCAGAACATGATCCTGAACGGATGTTCCCTCTGTCATCCTAGCATGGAATAACTGCTTAGATATTTCATATCTAACAGTTCTGCTATGTTCTCCATAAAGCTCTTTTGAATTGAGCATTATAGATTGAGTATCCATGCTTTCATGCTGTCTCTGTAACTCATTGGTCATAGAGGCTAGTATGATACACTTGACAGTAAGGGAGTCATTCTGCCATATTTTGTATATGGCCATATCTTCCTCTGTGGCATCATCCCCTAGTGGATTAAGACTAGGGGTATCAAGAATATAAGAAAGTTTTTTTGAACTCAGTACAATCTTTAAATTTCTCAACCAATCCACATAGTTCAGACCAATCAGTTTGTTGGTGTCTAAGATACTTCGAAGTGATAATGAAGATGCCATTTATCTACATTTAATAAAGAACAATACATAAGCAAACAACCATGAAATGACTTACATAATTAAATTAGGTCTTCAATTTAATTATGTCTCCCACTATTTTATCTAAAATCATAGCCCTCACTATGATAATCGAGAAGAACCCTGATCAGTTTTTCATTGTGAGATTGAAATCCTAATAACTTTTAAAAGATCTTGCAGAAAACACAACAAATCTTTTATAAGCTCAAAGATAGGAAACTCTTCCAATTATATCTCATATAATTCTCAAGAAGTAACTTGGCCTCTAGAACATTATTAGTCTTGCAGAAAATACAACAAACCATAATGTTCTAGTTAAGTCAAGACCCTTTCATTTCTATACAGTCAATACTCAAATGTAATGCCCTTGTAGATAACACAACAAAGCATTATACTGAATATACTGTAAGCATATCTATGCACTAGACTAGTATCATGTCAATCACCATATTAGGTCTTGCAGATAACACAACAAACCTAATGTGGTTCATAACACAATAATGATCCAGCATGAAAAAGGCCAATATATAGTATTTTTAACACTAAGCATTTTAGTCAAGATTTAAATTTAATCAAACCGGCCAGGCAAGTGGAAGAGATGTGGGAGTCCCCCCGTTGCTTTCCTAGACACCAATAAAAATTGGCAAGGTCAGTCAACAGAACCAATTAAAAACCACAATTCTCTTTACCTTCCCAGAACCACCTTTCTAGACACCGAATCATCAATTGTACATCATGACTAGTGATGCTTATTAGTTAAATATACTAAGACTTAATATAATTTTTAAAAGGAGGGATTTATAAATTGCCAGCACATTCTTATAGAACGTATCATAATCAACATATCACTCTTATAATCAAATATGTGCTAAGTGTGTCATCATACTAGGACAACCATTTACCATATAATGGATCCACCATTATGCCAGGGCAACCTTATTTCAGTATGATGACTTCAAAACTAAACATATCTCTATAATAATTAGGATTTGAGTGAAAAACCCTAACTAGTAGCATACATCAAAACATATATGCAATCAAAGATATGCTAAGTGTTGTAACATATTAGGATTTTAAAAAACCATAATATATAACATACAAACTATCATAGATTATAGTCCTAATTAAGGTGGCTCTGATACCACTATTGGGTTCCGGTGCAACGTAGCGGTAGGATAATTTCAAAATTGAAACTAAATTCACACAAAAAATTCTAAACCATGAACTCCTTAAATAAGACTAGAACATATGACAAGCATATCTATGCAAATTAGGATTAGGGTACCAACCTGTAATCGCTAATTCCAACAAACTTGAAGTTGAAGGGGCTAACTGAATTCACCAGGCATCCAGGTGTCCGCCCTCCGATGGTGAACCACACAGAGCAATGATCAAGAACACTATCTTCTTGTCCAATGGTTCCTCCTATTGAGTTCTTCTTCCTATAACTCAATTCTTTGGATTATGGCTGGAATTCTTCCACACAAGAGGTTGCCTCCCTTTCTTTGATCTCTTCTCCTCCTTCCACTAAGACCTTGGCCCTTTAAGACACCCTTGTCTTGAAGATAAGACCTTGTCCTAAGAGGATATAGGCTTGTCTTAAATTGGAGGAGAAATTAAGACAAGAATTTCTTAATGTAAGAAAAAAAGGAAAGAATATCAGAACTCCTTCTTTCCTTTACCGTCGGAGACCTTCTCTTTTATTCTTGTTCAGCAACAGAGTTTTGACAGAGGAGTCCTCGATAAAGGAAACAATGTAAAACAAGAAAAGTGGGAAGGAGTCTTTTGGAGAGGAAGAAGAAAAATAAAAGCATTACAGATTTCAATCACTCGAGTTCTGATTTTCCTGACCCCTTAAATAGTTTTCAGAGAGGCGCCCACACAACTCTCCGTAAACTCCTTCTCACGCCCTTCTCATTTTCTCACGCCCCTTCCCTCCTTCTCACGGCCTTCCAGATTAAATCCCACGACCTTTCTTAAAGGAAAAGTCACGATGTTTTAAAAAGAAAGGAGTCGCAACTTTTCATCTCCGAAGAGTTGTTATTTCGCGCGACCGGGAAGAAACAACGCTTTCTTTCTTTCTTAAAAACCCATAAACCATTGGATTCCCATCCAAGGGGGGACAAGTGAGCTGCTAAGGTGAGAAATAAAGGCCGCCCCATCTTAATTCATTGGAGAATTAAGTGGGCGCGCCACGAGTCCATGTGCCCATGGACTCCTCCAAATGGCGCGCCAAGAGTCCATAAGTGCAAGGACTCTTGGCATTTTGGCATGAAAATGCAAAGGGGCGGCTAGAGGGGCTAGCCTAGATACTTGGTTAGCCAATAGGGTTAGCCATAATCCCTATAAACTCAATAGAGTCTAATTATATCCAATTAGAACCCAAATTGAACCAATCCAGAATCCTAATTCGAATCTAATTCGAATAGAAACTAGGATTTGCAACACCTGCTAGAGTGTCATCATGCAAAATGATTTAATTACAAAATTAAACCCTTGATCAATTCTCTTAAGTGTGTGACCCATTGGGTTCCACATCTAGCAAGTAGTGGGTTCGAATACAAGTTGACCTAATTTGATTAGAACTTCAATTATATCCAATTAGAACCCAAATTGAACCAATCCGGAACCCTAATTAGAATCTAATTCGTATAGAAACTAGGATTTGCAACACCTGCTAGAGTGTCATCATGCAAAATGATTTAATTACAAAATTAAACCCTTGATCAATTCTCTTAAGTGTGTGACCCATTGGGTTCCACATCTAGCCAGCAGTGGGTTCGAATACAAGTTGACCTAATTTGATTAGAACTCTTTCTAATCGATTTAGGTCAAATCGGGCTTACCCGATTATGATAAATTAGGACTCTTCCTAGTAAGTGATCATTCAATTTAATCAACCCATAAGACAAGATTGACGTCTAGCAACGCGTCATGTCTACCCGGAAGATATGAAAATTCTGGTGAAATACCAAAACTACCCTTCAATAGAAAGTTACCGTACAATTAAATCCTTCGATCAGCCTGCACCCAGAATATAATTATGGATATGGATATATGTCAATTCCAATATTACATTCGTTTCTAGCTTAATCTTATATTGATGATTCAATTATCTTGATATTAGAAATCATCTCTAATATCTTTACTTTGATCAAAGATTCCCTGAATCATCATCCGATTGATAACTAGCTTGATGCAATCTCCTCTTACTAAGAGTGATCGATTCCTTGTTGACCTACTCATTACCTTCATATCCAATTCACCATTCCCAGTATCAATCCTGTGCATGACTCAGTGTCATGATTAGAATTGAACCAAAGCATGGGTTCATGTACATAAGGTACTTATGGTAGTCTCAGGTCAAAGGATTACTTGTACCACTCCCACTATGAGAACCTTCTATTGACATGTAGCTAAGACTCCATTAGATGTTCTCAAGTTGGATCATATCAGTGAACTCATTCTCTAATGAGCACCCACATCCTAGTATTAGTGTCATACACAAGTGACTGTGAGAGCAGTCACCCTCTCCAGTATACATGGGATGTGCTAGTCTTACCGGAAAAAACCCTGATCCCCTACTCAGGGTTCCTTTAACCAGGAATATTTTAGATTAAGGTTTTAAGACTTTAGGTCTCACTGATATGATCTCATCATAACCCTAAAATCATAGCCCTAATCTATGGGGTTCATCATATAATATAAACACAGCGTATGATGAAAAATAATGCCTTTATTAGAATATTGTCAATTACAATGGTTTGGGAGATACAACATAGATTGGCTTGTAGGGAATATCCCTTTCACAAATATATGTTGATGACATCATTTTTGGTGCTACTAATGAAATTCTTTGTCAAGAGTTTGCTAAGCTAATGCAGTGTGAGTTTGAGATGAGCATGATGGAAGAACTCAATTTCTTTCTCAGACTCCAGATCAAGCAAACTACAGATGGTATCTTCATCAACCAAGCTATGTACACAAGAGAAATTATTAAGAAGTTTTAAATGGAGACTACTAAACCAATAGGTATGCCTATGAGCCCCTCTTGTAAACTTGATAAAGATGAACATGGTAAATTAGTAGATCAAAAATTATATAGAGATATGATTGGTTTTTATTATATTTAACTACTAGTAGACCAAATATAATGTTTAGTGTTTGCATGTGTGCTAGATATCAGTCTGAACCTAAAGAATCATATCTTATGGTTGTTAAGTGCATTATTAGATATCTATTTGGTACTATTGATATTGGTTTATGGTATTCTAAAAATTCTTCTTCTGAATTAATTGGATATTCTGATGTAGATTTTACTGGTTGTAAATTGGATAGAAAGAGTACTAGTGGTACTTGCCAATTTCTTGGAGTTAACTTAATCTCATGGTTTAGCAAGAAACAAACTTCATTGCACTATCCACAGCTGAGGCTGAGTATATTGCAACAGGAAGTTATTGTGCTCAAATCTTGTGGATTAAGCAACAACTTGAAGAGTTTGGAATCAAGTTGGCTAGTATGCATATTAAATGTGATAATACCAGTGCTATTTGCTTGACTAAAAATCCTATTCAACATTCTAGGAGTAAACATATTGAAATTAGACATCATTTTATTAGGGATCATATAGAAAACAATGATGTTTTGCTTGAATTTATTAATACTGAATTTCAATTAGCTGATATTTTTTATTAAACCTCTTATGGAAGATCAATTCTGTATGATAAGAAGAGAGCTCGGGATCATCAATCCTTTTGATTAAATTTTTTCTATATTTGACTCAAACTAGATCAATTCAACCTTAATCATGATAAATCTTGCTTAATCATTGTTGATTTGACTCTAAAATTATCATATTTCAATTGATTTTGATCTGCCCTTAAAATTCCTGAATTTTTGGTTTTTAAGTCAATGTGTCGACACATCGATGTGTCGACACCTAAATGTATCGACACTTGCATGAGCCGACACATGAACAATAGCGGACTGAGAATAAAGGGATTTCTGAACCGTTTTTCTCCCCATTTCTTTTCTCCTTCAAGCCGAGACTAGGTTTCAAGGTATCTATACTGTTCCCATTCCCTGTTCCACTTTTTTAGCCATTGTTTCTTTGATTTGGATGATCGGTAGCCAGTTTTTTTATTAGAATTCTCCTAGATTTTGATTTCTAAACACTAGAAACCCTAGATTTCAACCAAAACCTTGCCCATTCTTTCAATCCAAGCAATGGGACCTCGCAAGCAAGTTGTTCGTAGACCTTGTTAGTCAAACCAAGAAGAAGAGTGAAGAATGAAGGCCCGACATGAGTCTAGAGCTGTAGATCCACCCACACAACCATTATTTATTTCGTCCAGCTGGATGAGCTTGAAGACTATAGTTGAAGGATGATGAGTGGATTTTTCATTTATTGACCAGCAATATTTTTAGATTGTAGAGTGGATTTGTCAGGCTCGTCTGACTACATTCTGTTCACTCAGTGAGAAGTATTACCCCGGGCTGATACGAGAGTTTTATGGATCACTCGCCCGTGGAACAGATGGTTGGTTAGCATAGGTCAGAGGACGAGACATCCCTGTTACTTCAGAGATTCTAAGTAGAGTATGGGATATACCGATGATAGGATCTATTGTTGACAGTTTGATGGATCGAGTCAGTGGACTTCAGTGCATCTATGAGTCTAACATTCTACCAGAGGGAGCCACTGTACCAGCATCCAGGTTAGCTACAAAGATGAGACTACTACATCATATCATCGCCCGGATACTTCTGCCGAAGACCAGACATTTCGACTATATCACTGAGTGGGAGTAGCTCATGATGGTCCCACTGGTTTAGCACACGCTTGTATGCATTCCAATACTAATGGTACATCAGATTATGGAGGCATCGATTAGCCAGCATCTTTGCCTTCCCTATGGCATGGGACTGACAGTATTATTTAGGGAGTATGGAGTCAGCTTTGAGGATGAGCCCTACCTTACTCTACTTCATACCGATGTATATGACATTAGATCATTACATAGGATGGGCTATCACTTGTTCCGAGGCCAGTGGACTCGCAGGATATCAGGTCAGAATGAGGACAGAGCTGATGATGACGACGCAGCAGAGGAGGAGCGGATTCTCTTCGGCGAGGCAGGACCCAGCGAGACTTAGCCTGAGATGGCAGTGTAGCCAACGGTTGCTCCTTAGTCTAATCTTCCACTTCTGCACAGCCTTAGCTAGCATAGACAGAGACTCCAGGCACTTCAGATAGTTTAGATGACAGAGTCAAACGCATCGAGATTGATGTTTTATCATGAGGCAGCGTCTTGATGTATTCATAGCTGAGACGAGAGAGAGCCATACTGGACTTAGTCATGGCATCTCAGCTATTCTTTTTTTACTGTCCAAATCTTCAGCGAGTACTCCGGTAGCCAATACTGCTCCTACACCTGCTCGTGTACCTACTTCTGCACCAGCTGATGACATTGATGATATTGATACTGGTGCGATACTACTGTTAGAGATGGTGTTACTGTTGTTGGAGATATTGGAGATGATGATGGAGATGACGAGGAGACTGACTCAAACAGATTTGATTTCACAGATCTTACTTCAGAGCTAGTAGCGGAGGTGATGGCTGACTTGCCTACGAGTCTTGTTCTGACCCATCTTGTTCACCTGCCCAGACTCTTGTTCCATCTTCTCCTTTTAGATTGGATGATCGCACTCCTATTCCTATTCCTATTCTCTCTCCAGTTATCGATACTCCTATTCCTATATTGATTCTCCTGATATTGATACTTCTGTTATACATACACTTATCATTGAAACCCCCATTGTTGATACATCGATTATAGATATACCGATACATTCTATAGCTGATACTTCTATTCTTGATACACCTGTTGTTACATCAACTGAGACCCCTATCCTAGATACACAGATTATTGAGAGTCTGGCACTTCACACATCCTCGCTTATCCGAGAGCTTTGGTTTTATACACCTGGCTTTCAATATCTTGACTTAGGTCCTTCATTTGATTGCACCCCTCTTCTAGCGATTGCTAAGGATGTTGACCCGATCAGTTCCGTTCCTGTGGAAGAGATTGTTTCTACCTCTACTACTCCAGCCAGAGGTCGGACATATGCTCGTCGTAGAGGATGTGGTCGTCGTATCCCTCCACAGCCGACCAGGACTAGACTTAGAGATCTTGGATCAAGATGGCTGCGAGCTCGATCCTTCACTGATATAGGACCGATTGAGATTGATTCATCTTCTGATGATTCCATGGATGAGGATTAGGACTTTTATGTACTTTTAGATAGTTTGGTTTTATGCTTCTATGTATTTTTATCCTTGTTATGTATCTGTTGTACAAGTTCTAAGTTTATATGAAAAACTTTGTTCTTCCTCATCTCTTTGTCTTTGATGCAATCGAATTATATATTTTGAATTGCTCTTCAATACCTTCACTATTGAATGAATGAATGAATTTAAATTCAATGCAATATGTAAAGGACGAGTAGATTAACTAAATGCCACATCTTGACTACTCAATCTATTTGTTTACCTACCTTTTTAATGATAACAAAAATGGGAAGTAGTTTAGTGATGAGATTTAAGTATAAATGAGTATACTTCACAAAATGGGTAAGTATTTTTTGTGACTTATATTTGTGATGTGCAACGGGTAAATTTTTTTTTGAAAACTTGAATTAAAAATCATTTGCAAAATTCCTTAAGAAAGGGGGAGCTTTACTTTATTTTCATTTGGAAATCCATTCAAAATGAATTTCATCTTAAAACCTCTCTTTAAATATTTGAAAAGATTCTTACAAATTATGTTATGAATCATTGATTCAGGGGGAGCTTTGTTGTTTGCTAAAATTTTCTTGTAGAGTATTATGATACATGTTTTCTATGCATTTAAATGAATCCCAAAACTCTGATACTCTCTATCTTTATAACAAGCTCTAGCTCTATTACTTGTGTTCTAAATTGCCAAATCATTAATGCAAGTAATATTGATACACTTAATGCTTTCTGTATTATGCACCTTGATGATTTCTTTTAAAAGCTTTGTTTTAAAGTAATTTCTACTTAAGGGTTTTGTCATCATCAAAAAGGGAGAGATTGTTGACTCCATTAATTGATTTTGATGATAAGCAAAATGGTTAAGTATAAGTTGAGGACTAATGATTTACTTTGAGTGTGTTTTTATTGAAAAGTTGCTTACAAATTTGAAGAAGCTCAATTATTTTGAAGAAGCCAAGTTTGAATGAAAAGATTGCTCAAAGAAGACTTGGACACTCAAGAGATGGTTGATTGAATGGCCAAGATAAATGAAAAAATGTTCAGCTAAAGTTCAAGGCATTCTATGAAGTTTTCAAAGAAGTGTCGATACATGACATGAAGTGTCGACACATAGAGATGAAGTGTTGACTCAGGCCAGTATGCAGCAATGTTTCAAATGGTACAAACGAAGTGTCAACACATGGACCTGAAGTATCGACTCAAAGTATCGACACATGGATCAACACATCTCCTGAGAATTTCAAGCCACAGAACTTACAGAAGTTGAAGAAATAGCTAAAGTGTCGACACATGGAATCAAGGTATCAACTCAACTAAGGAAATGTCGACACTTCTGAGATTTCCAGAGAATTTGAATAGAGTAATTTGAACTAAGTGTCGACTCAAGAAGTTCAAGTGTCGACCTTATGTATCGACTCATAACCTAAAGTGTCGACACATGTAGTTCTGGCAACAGTAATGGCTAGTTTTTTAAATGAAGAACTCGTCCCAAATGCCCTCCAATGGCTAGTTTTACAAGTCTAACGGCTAGAAACCTATTTTGAGACCTTGGGAAGGTATTTATATGCTCCAAATCAAATCAAAACATAACCTATTGAAGACCATTAAAGAGTTTTAAGAAAAGAGAAGAGAAGTGAGCTTTAACTCCAATTCATTAATGTTTCAACCACTCTCAAGCTAAATCAAGCCTCCAAGCATTCAAAAGCTTTCAAGAGCATTGATGATCATCCATTCTTGGGCATTCAAAAGGCTTCAACAAATTCAAAGCAACTCTACATCGAGCTACAAAGAGATATCGGCTTTGTTTTAGAATGCTTACATTGGTTCTTTACTTTTAAATCATATTTCTTATAAGGGTTCTTAGTTAGCCTATTGTAAAACCAAGTGAGCTTATTGGTAAGCTTTGGAAAACCAATTAGGTTGGTGGTTAGCCCTTAAAACTACTAAGGTTCTTGGTTAGCCCGGAAAACCAAGGGAGGTTGTTGGTTAGCCTTGTGAAAACCAATTAGGTTCTTGGTTAGCCCATAAAACCAAGTGAGGTTTTGACTTATGAGCCTTGTGAAAACAAGTCAGGTTTTGATTAGTGAGCCTGGAAAACTAATCGACTGTAATCGATTATGATTATAGTGAATTTCCAAGGAGATATTGGGGAGTGGATGTAGGTGCATCGGATAGCACTGAACCACTATAGATCTTGATCTTTGTGATTGCTTGATCTCTCTCTCCTTGCTCTTTACTTATTGCTCTTTATTTTTGCTGCACTTTTACTTTAGAGCATTACAATTGAATTGATAGTACCTTGCTAATATATTTGTTGAATTGGATTGCATTGGTTAGTATCAAGTAATATTATGTTTGTTAAATTTTTAGAGACCCAATTCATCCCCCTCTTGGGTTGCTTACTGGGCAACAGGTTCATTAACTAGGTTTGATCTAGGATTAGAAGAATATTAACTTAAGAAGAGAAAATTAAATCTAATCAAGTATTGAGTTGCATCCTCTTCTCTCTTAGATCATTCACAAAGTTATAGTTTAATCAAGCCCATACTTCTAATTGGACCTGATAATGGCTCAATGGTCAGACTCGAGTATTTAAGCTAATCTAATTAAATCTGGTGAACCAATCGGTGTCTAAAGTAAGTTTGATAGTTATGATCATGGTTCCTATGGCTACCTCTTACCTGGCCAATTTGTTTGGTGTCTAAGGAATGTGGTTAATGGCGGAACCCTTCCATTAATCTCACTTGCCTAGCTAATGTGGTCAATTGGGTTTAGTCAAGATAGCTTATTGATTTGAGTAAACCCATGTAATTAAAGAGAATTAGTTTGATTGATTTAGGTGCCCTTGAACCGATTTGTCTTAAACCCTTTTCTATGACTTGGGAATGTTGCTGGGAGGATTCTTGACTTACTATTTCAGGTCTTCTCTATTTCATCTATCACACATAAGTTTAAATCCTTTAAATTATTAGGTCCTTAAAATAATAAAGTTATGATAATAACTAAGTCATAGAATTCCATTAAGTAGATGGTAATGGGTCTAATAGTCTAGTGATCACTAGAAGGCCCATAGGCCTAGTATTTATCTGACTATTAAAATTGCCATTCATATATGATGGCTTAGTGCAACTCTCTTAATAGTGGCCAGGTAGGCCGACCATAGTCAGGCTTGACTATTTGTTGGTTAGAAGCATTGAATTTTATCATGTTAATAGTTGGAACTAACCAGGACTTTCAATAAAAGGCCCATATGCCTACTAAAAGATACTTAGGATAAAATTAATTACTAGAAGTTGTTTGGAGAAACAATTAATTTAGAACCTATCTTTAGATATGCATGGGTGGGCCGGCCATAGTCAGACTTATGTGTAGTCTATAAGATTCTAGTACCTGCTAAGGAATTAATGTAATTTCTTAGATTGGAGGTAGAGACTACCAATCTAAAAAACATAGTAGGGGGATCTTTAGACTAAAGTCCAAGTCTTTATGATTAGTAATTCACATACTAATTGGTCTTATGGTTTTCTTTTTAGATAAAGGCCACTAATTTGATACTTAGATCATTATTGGATAATGACAAGCTCATGGATCCCATCATCGATAGCTGGTATTAAAAGATCAAGATCATCCGAGAGCACGAATAGATCCTTTATGAAATAATGGATACTGCACCTAAACAGCCTACTCCTAATGCTCGTGGTGTGGTTAGTGACACTTATCCGAAGTGGCTCTCTGGTAGCTATGAATGATGAGTTTAGTCTCAAGTTTGAGAAAGACCAACTAGAGGTAATTCTTCAAAAGTTGAAGGAATCCTTTGGCACACTTGATGGCATTGAATAGTATAGGACTTCTTATACTTTATTCAATGCCTAGATTCATAAAGGGGCATCGATCATTGATCATGTATTCTACATGATCAAGTAGATTAAGTGCCTAGGAAAACTTGGTTATCCCTTGCATGATTAGCTTGGAAAAGATACAAAATTGAATTACTTACCTCCTTCCCATCTAGACTTTCTCGATCATTATAGAATGACAAGGCTTGTACTAAACTATCATATTTTTGCTAGGATTTTTATAGACTTATGAGAAGGATCACCAGCTCCATAAGGGTTTGGTGAATGTAGTGGATGATTCTTTAGCAAGGCATTATGCCTTTAAGAAAGGGACGACAAATAAAAATAAGGTGTAGAGTACTAGAACAAGTTAGGCCAAGAAGAATAAGGCTGATAAGGGCCAGGCCAAATGCTTTTTTACAAGAAGTATGGTCATTGAAAGAGCTCTTTATATTACTTCCTTTGACCTAAATAGGCTAAAGAAGAGGTAGCAGCAAAGAGTTGCTGGACAAGGTGTTTATATGATAATGCCTTATAGTTTCCCTATCTATGATACTTTTACTTGGATATTGCATACAAAAAGTTCTATTCATATTTGTAATTCATTACAAGGACTTCAACTAGTTCAAAGATTTGGGAATGTGATAAGATTCCTTTACTTTGAAGATAGAAGTCATGTTCCAGTCCTGGTTTTTTGGAGTCAAGCAGTTTTCAAATCTTGTATAGTCATTTTAATGAATATCACTATCTGTCCATCATTTTCGTTTAAATGTCATCTTATAGATCTTTTTGCCATGAATGGTTTTTGAACTATCAACAAAGAATGACATTTACATATCATTTTGAATGGTGTTGTTATAATGAGTGGACAAATGAGAAATGGCTTATATCTATTGTCATAACCTATTAGTGTAATGTATGCTTCATGCAAATGCCTTAGGATAGATAATGTTAGTGATACATATCTTTGGTACCTAGGCTAGGTCATGTTAACAGATAGGATAACGAATTTGATTAAAGAGGGTATCCTCAAAGTTAGTGATTTTGAATCACTACCAACTTGTGAATTTTGCCTTCTCAAAAAAATGTCCAAGTCACTTTTTACTAGAAAGGGTGAACATGCTAGTGAGATTCTAAGTCCGGTACATACCGATGTATACGGACTTATCAACACTAGTCCAGGGATTGGTATAATTATTTCAGTTCATTTACAGACGATCTATCAATGTTTGGTTATGTCTTTTTTTTGAGACATAAATCTAAGTCTTTTGAATATTCAAATGATATTGTAATGAAATAGAGAAACAAACTTGGAAGAGTACTAAAACTCTTCAATCAATCAGGAGGGGATACCTTACAGGTGAATTTCTAACATAGCTAGGGAGAGTATGATTCTCTCCTAATGACTCCTCCGAGGACACCTTAATTAAATGGAGTATCCTAAAGGGAATCAAATCCTGTTAGATATGGTTCGATCCATGATGAGATTTGCGAGTTTGCCAATCTTCTTTTAGGGATATCTTCGAGAGTCAGCCTGTTACATTCCTAACATGTTCTGATCAGTCCATTGACAAAATGATATATGAGATATGGACATGGAAAAAGCTGGTACTCTCACAACTAAAGGTCTTGGGGTGTCCAGCTTATCCAAATATTTATGGATAGATAAGCTTGGACCTAGGCCTGACAAATGCTTATTTGTTGGATATCCCAAAGAAACCAAAGGATATTATTTCTATAATTCTAAAGAATAAAAGTTATCCATCAGTCTTAGGGCTACCATTTTGAAAAGTAGCTAAAGCCACTAAGGTAACTTGGTAAAGTTAAACCAGTAGAATGACCAACACATTTATGGGACACTATAGAACCAACTTTGATTAAATCCAATCTAGAGCCCATAGAGGACCATTGAGGAGATTTGATAGAATACTGCATCAACCAGATGGATACTATGGTTTCTATGTCTAGAATGGTGATCTTATTGAACTCAATGAGAATAATGAGGATCCGATCACCTATATGGATGCCATGCAGAGGTCAAACTCTAATATGTAGCTTGCAGCCATGAATCAGAAATGCAGTCCATGAAATTAATAGTGTATGGACACTTGTTAATCCAACTGAATGGATAAAATCTATTGGGTGAAAGTGGATCTTCAAAATAATCATAGTGTAGATGGACAAGTGGAGACCTGTAAAGCCCATTTGAATGCCAAGGGTTATCATCAATATTATAGTATAACTATGATAAGATATTTTTTCATATGGCAATGCTCAATTCCATTTGAATTATGCTTGCTTTGGCTACATACTTTGACTATCAATCTGGCAAATAGATGTCCGAATAGCTTCCTCCCTGAATTGTGATCTAGATGAGGAGATGTATATGATGCACCTGAAGGGTTCACATTCACAGATGAGTCAAAGGTATGCAAGCTTCAGAGATCCATTTATGGACTGAAGTAGGCAATTTGAAGATGGAACATATATTTTGATAAAACAATCAGATTATATGGCTTCATTAATAATAGAGTGGAACCCTACATTTAGAAGTGGATTAATGGTTCTATACTAGTATTCCTTGTGCTATATGTGGATGACATTCTCTTAATCAGGAGTGACATCCTTGCACTATAGGAATAAAGGTTTGGTTATCATCTCAATTCTCTATGAAGACTTGGGTCAAGCTTCTTATATCCTAAAAATGAAGATTTATAGAAATAGATCTAAAAGCTACTAAGATTGTCCTGATGAAGACATCATCCAGCACAGATCCTGATGCACATATCGAAGTAAAACCTTATATATATATATTTTGGATGTATTGGGATCGGTATATTATTTTATTTATATTATTCTTGCATCTAATCTTGCATGCATCTCAGAGCATGAAGTCTGGATTAGTATGGAGTCTATGTTTTAGATTAGACTATTACTTCAGTTTGATTTGAGTGGTAGTATATTAGTTTGTCTGGTCTTCAATTTGTTGGGAGTCCCAGAGTTTTTGGTCTCTAATTCATAGAGGACCAGGATCTATTTAAAGGAGTCCCATGTAACAATTGAAGCATCCACAATATTGAACTAAAAAATTTGATTTCCCGACTCCCCTCTTTTTCTTCTTCTATTCCTCTTCTTCTTCTTCTCTTCTCCTCTTCTTCTTTCTTCTCCTTCATCCTCTCCTCTTCCTCTTCTTCTCTGTTACTTATTCCCCCTCCCAAACTGAGAATCAAACTCTTCGAGCCATTACAAGTCAAAAAAGCAACCAAGCCTGCAATCCATCTCCCCTATCTCAACTCGCAAACACTGCAGCCAACCCAAACTGACCCCATCTTCCCACCATTTGGTAACGCCGAGCCGCTTGTCGTTGCCTTCAAATCAGTCACCCCCCTCTTATCTGGAGAGGTCCACGGTCGAGCCGACAATGACTGGTCCCTGTGAACACCGGTTATCCCAAAATGCTCCACTGCCACCGTCCAAATCCACCCAACCACCCCATCTCTCGATCCGTCGACCACCGATGAAATCTGTCCAACAGACTGCTACCACAACAGAACCACCAAGCTCCTCTCATGGTCGCCAATTACTGGCAAAAGGGATGACCCACCCCTTTCACCGCCACCGTCAAATCCTAGAGATGCTGTGTCACTCCTCCGACACCGTCACTAGTGACAACCTCGTTGGATATCCATTCCCGACGACCTCCCCTATTTCCAGCACAATCGTGAAAGCATTCACACTAAAAAGGTTTAAAAAACAAAGAAGTGTTTTAAAATTCTGCAATTTGGACCTCTCTGGTGACATACCGAGCTTTTTGATCAATGCATCCTGATCATACATAAATGAAGAGTCCGCATACCATTCAAAGTACTTCTAGAAGCCCTGCACCAACTTATAAATTTGGATTTATCAGACCAGATATAAAATTATTTTTACTTGAAGAATGCTGACTGCCACTGTTATTGTTCATATTCCAGGTCTAAAGACTATATCAGACTCACATCCATATAGAAATCTTGGCCCGACTTGGTCAGCACCTTTTCTAGTTTCGACCTTGATCAAGTTTGTGAGCACCTTTTTTTCACTTTAAATTTAATTGATATTGGTAGTGAGTTTATTTCTTTAGTTTTATTAGATTAATATATAATTGATTGTGCTTAGTCTAGACTTACGGGTAGTTTCTCAATTACCCATTATCCTGATTTCTTTTAGATCTAGGGCTTTCTATTTTGCTTGCAGTTATTAAAAAATATTGATTATAGCTTAATCCCTTTCATTTAAGAAAAATATTAATTAGCTACTTATGATTTATAGTTTTGGTTTGCTGATAATTTAAAATAATAATAAAATATCTACATTGCATCCCTAGATCATATCGTCCTGCATTAATTTTTGGTATCAGAGCATAGTTTAGTTTAGGATAAGCATATTTACATTACATTTATAAAAAAATTACATATCTCAGCATTTAGCATACTCTGCACATCCTTTACTTTTTTAGAAAGTCCCATTCATATGAAACCCTAAAAATTATAAAATTTAATTTGTTAGAAAATAAAATCATAGCTGAACAAATCTACGATTGTAGATTCTTGAATCTATTTCAGAATTCAAGCTAGATTTTGAGTTTAATCCCTAGTCTCTATTCGAAAATTCTGCAACCTGAAATTTTGAGCAACCTCTATTTAAACCTAAAGTCCTGTTTCTAGGATAATAAAAAATTACAAAATTAGTGTCTCTAGAACTAGACTCAATTGGAAAATTTCTACATAAACAAATTGAAAAACTTCTTTAATATTCATGCCAGTTTGATCGGGGACTTTTGTTTGTGCAAGCAAAAAATTGTAATTTGCAAAACTGCACATCACCTATTCTTTTGACAATTTCCATTGATAGAATTATAAAAAATCATAAAATTTTTAGATCTAAAAACTAGACTCGAAAGGAAGATATCTGTGTTAGAAATTTTTAGAATCAAATTTTAGATTGATAACAGATTTTGGGTGAAGTCTAGTCATTATATTTTAAAATTTTAATAGAGTGCTTGATTGTGATCCTTGTGGTGACCCTTGTTTGATCACTTGGTCAGGAGAAAAATACCATTTAGAATCTTTAAAATCAGATGGCAAGATGGATCCAAATCAATTAATTGCATCCCTATAAGCTATTAATGAAAAACATGATAATTTGACTGGCATTTGTCAAGAGTATGGATTGAGAATAGAAAACATCGAAGAAAATTGAGCTAATAATCCACAAATTAGGAATACACCTCCTAGACCCATAGCACAACGAGAGATCCAAAATGTTAATGGGGATAGAAATTAGGCAATTTGATATCAACAAGATTTTGTTGAACAAGATGAGTGGATTTTACATAGTGTTAAGGTTGAAGCCTCGACTTTTGTTGGTCGATGGATCCAAAAGGGTATATTGATTTGGTAGTAGATATGGATCACTTTTTGAATGGTATGATATATCTGAAGAAAGAAAATTAGATTCGCTAAAATGAGATTATTAGGACAAGCTAAAATGTATTGGAGTAACATTGAGTGATTAGCCATTTATGGAAGACATGAACCTTTTAGGACTTGGGTTGAAATGAAAGATAGATTGCATGAAAAGTACCTACCCCCTTCCTACCATCAACATCTACTTGATCAGTGGCAACGATTGACCCAGGGCAATAGATCTATTAGTGAATACATCTCTAAATTTGATGAATACTGTTGCTGCCAGGATCATCATGGCCCATAGCTGCTGTCTGTGCCGGAGCATGCCTCTTCATCTGCTCCCTTCGCTGCCTAGCAGTCCTCCGCTCCTGGACCTGCAAGATAGGGGTTAGAGACCGGGGCCAGGATTTTCGGTGGGGGCACTCCGATGGTCAAGTCAGTGATGATCCAGGATAACAGATCCTCCTGGTCGAGCCCCTCTTGATGGACTCCACACGAGGAGTGTGTGGTGTGGATGTGAGTAGCAGGTGTGCTGGGGAAAGTGCGGCTTGGTTAGGGGGAGTCCCTGTGTGGCTGGCGGTTGTAGGTGTCAGATGGCTTGGAGGTGGCTCTAGTGTAGTCCTTGGGCATTTCGCTGACATTCTGTGCTGGCGAGGACCTCGTCTGAGCTGGGGCTCATCTGGAACGGCAGGGCTCGCTCTGACCTGGCGAGGGCATTTTGGTGGAGGAGAGCAGAGTACGAGCCCGATCCAGAGGGCGCGCACTCGGAGAGGCTCCACGTTGGCGGGTGAGAGCTGAGCTTGACTTCGACCATAGGGCTCTAACCTCTGAGGGTCTCGCTCTGGAGGGCAGAGGGCAGACCTGGTCCAGAGGGCACGTGCTCGGAGAGGCTCCACGTTGCGGGTGAGTGCTGAGCTCGACTCCGACCATAGGGCTTTAACCTCCGAGGGTCTCGCTTTGGAGGGTAGAGGGCAGTCCCGGTCAGAGGGCGCATGCTCTGAGAGGCTCCATGTTGGCTGGTGAGCACTGAGCTCGACTTTGATCACAGGGCTCTAATCTCCAAGGTTCTTGCTCTAGAGGGTAGAGGGCGGACCCGGTCCAGAGGGCGCACGTTCGTAGAGTTACCATGTTGGCGGTGAGCGCTGGGCTCGACTCCAACCACAGGGCTCTAACCTCCAATGGTCTCGCTCTATAGGGCAGAGGGCATACCCGATCCAGAGGGCACGCGCTCGGAGAGGCTCCACGTTGGCAGGTGAGCGCTGAGCTCGACTCTGATCATAGGGCTTTATCCTTCGAGGGTCTCGCTCTGAAGGGCAGAAGGCAGCTCTGGCCTAGGCATCCCGAGCTCGCGGGCCTGACCTTGCGGAGGACCAAGCTCGGCTTGCTATCTTGGGAGAGCTCATCTTAGCTCAGCTCGGTAGCAGAGTCCGAGCTGGAGAATTGACGCAGCGTCTTCCTTTGACATGGTGCCTGTCGGTTCCCCCATGTCAACGATCCCGCCAAATCATTTGCCCCCCACTCCTGAGGCTCGTTAGTGCGCGGCGCTCGGTCCGAAGGGAGTAAATGCGATGTTGACATGGAAAGGAGAAAATTGGAGCGATGATGGCCATGATTGCTGGAGCTTCGAGAGATGGCCCCACGGACCAATCAGGGTGCCTCTTGGCCACGTCCGAGGAGTAGTTAATGTTGGCACAAAATCTAGAGCCGCCGGGATGCCATTTTTGTCGATGGGCAGCACGTGGCATGGATCCGTTAGCGGAGGGGTTGGATCGGTACGAACCCATCAGGTCATTTCGAAATGAAAGAAGGGCCTTACCCAAAACATTTATTCTTTTTGAATTCTCCACGCCTGCTGCTGCTGCGCCCAAGCTTTATTCTTCTTCATAGTTACCTTAGGTTTTCTAAGGAACCAGGTCAGTTTCTGCTTCCTTCTCCCCTACTAGAGTAGGGTTCTTTCTCTGAGCCTGGGGTCTTCTTTGAGTTGAGTCTGCTTTTCCGTCCTCCACTTTCAGTCCTTCACTCCCCTTATTCTTGAGGATGTGCCATTTTGGTCCGGGCTTTCGCCCCTTCATTGATCAAGGCGAGGCTGGTCCATCCGAGCAGAGGCCAGCATCATCTTCTTCTTATTCTGTCAGGGCAAAAGATGTAACTCCCTTCGAGCTTAGTAGGAGGCATCCTCCCTGTCCGGTACTCATCAGGGAACCGGGATCCGATCCTTCTTTCCCTCCTTCTCCTTCTGTCCCCATCTTTGAGTCTGTCCATTCCACAGGTCCTGGTGGGGTCACCTCGACAATCACTGTCGAGGAACTATGGACCATTCGGAATGTCTATGGCATCCCTCCTTCTATTCGGCTAATGATCCCTCGTCCAGGAGAACGGGTCACTTCCAGTGGCCAGGGCCGTCTTGCTTTTTATAAGGAGACCTTCTCCGGGGTCTTCGATTTCCTTTTCACCACCCTTTTTTTTCTGTCCGTCCTAGACAACTACCTTTTGTCCCTACACAGTTAGTGCCAAACGCCATTAGGGTTATCTTTTCTTTCATTGTACTCTGCCACCTCCACGGTTCGCTGCCTTGTTTTCCTTGTTCAGGGCCTTCTTCGCCCTGAAGCGCCACCTAACTGAAGATGGTGGTGGTCCTTATTCTCCCACTCGAAGGGCATCAAATTAGGTCCTCTTCCATCAGGGGATGGAAAGTAAGATTTTCTTTATTGAGTTTGAGAGGGTCGACTGGGTTTGGAGCGATCCAGACAATCCCCTACCGACATTCTGTGGTCAATGTGCTAACCGAGATGACTACGAGTTAGCTTCGCACCACCCATGTTTCTTCTCTCGAGGTCCTGTTAACTGAGCAGAACCTCACCGACTCCGGGTTGACCCAACGAAAGGGTTGGGTGAGTTTCGACCTGGAATTTCCTTTTCCCTTCTTTTTTTCTTCTTGCACTTCTTGCATGTTTCCCACGGACTCTAACTGTTGTGTGACTTGCATCAGAATGATTTTCTTGAGAACGACCTGTTGGCGATCACCCGAAAGAGGCCGCCGACCGGTCTAGCCGGGAGGATTCATCGAGGTGAGTCCGGGTGAGAGCTCTCTTGTGGCTGCCTCCACTATAGCGGTTGTCCGAGTTCGGCTGCTCCAGCTTGTCCAAGCTTGGAGTGCGGCTCGGGTTGCTCCTGCACCAATGGAGAGGTGCTTCTGTGGCCCGAGGCCAGCTAGCAAGCCCCTATTGCAGAGCTCGAAGTAGTGGCCTGGGCAGGCCGCATCAGCTGTCGCTGCAAACCCTGCCATCCTGCGATTCCGCCATCTCGAATCAGGATGAGGAGTGTTGCCCAGATATGGTGCCCAAGAGGGGGGTGAATTGGGTATTTAAAAATTTAAAGGCAATATATGTGCTATCAAGTTTTAAGGTGAAGAGTGATAGTGCTTTAAGAATTGTGCAACGGAAGCAATGAAATAAAATGGCAATTAAAGAGCTAAAGAAGTTAAGAGAAAGGCAATGCAAACACACAAGAAATATAGTGGTTCGGTGCACCTAGCACCTACATCCACTCCCCAAGCTCCACTTGGAATTTCACTATAATCTTTAGATTACAGCCGACTTGTTTTACCAGGCTCACAAGTCAAAACCTTACACACTTGTTTTGGCTTCGGGCTAACAAGCAACCCTAGTTGGTTTTATCAATTGGATCACCAACAAACCTTACTCTTTGTTTTGGCTTCGGGCTAACAAGCAACCCTAGTTGGTTTTATCAATTGGCTCACCAACAAACCTCACTCTAGTTTCAAATTCCCTTGAAACTAGCTAAAGACAAAAGAGTATGAATACAATGAATTAAAACTAAACAAACTCCTTTTGAGCAATAATAAATTCGTTGAAGCTCTTGATGGAGACTCTTCAAGCCTTTTCCCTTGGAATCTTTGGACCTCACAAATGCCAACACTTGAATGTTGGATTCCTCAAAGATGGAAGACTTTTTGGCTAGGGAATCTCTTGGTTTTCTCACTCTTTTTGCTTGGAAGTGATTGAAGGCTTTGTACTTTGAATCACACTTTTTCACTTTGTCTCCTTGTCTTTTTTGAAGTTTGGTGGAGGTTAAATACCTCATTCATGCTGAAACAACTCCACAAGACCGTTAGATTCAAAAATATGGCCTTTATGGCCGTTGGAAATCAAATCAGAAGTTCAGAAAAACTAGCCGTTATGCCATGAGTCGACCTCATGAGTCGACCTCTGGATCAAGTGTCGACCTCATGAGTCGACCTCCAGTAAAATTTAGGCAAAAGTTCAGAATACCATAGTTCTGCCCATTTTGAATTCTCAGGCTATGAGTCGACCTCTGGTGTCGACCTCTGGACAGGTGTTGACCTCTGGTGGTCGACCTCTGAGCGTGCCACTGAGACTTTGCCGTGCCGGCCATGCTGAACTTTCCTTTTCTTCATGAGTCGACCTCTGGTGGTCGACCTTTGACAAGGTGTCGACCTCTGGGGTCGACCTCTGATCTGAATTTTTCTGAAACTCTTGAGATATGCGTGCCATGCTTGAGTTTCTTTAAGCCTTTGTTTCTTTTGTCAAATATTTCTTAACAAGAAGGTCCATTATGAGAATTTTGATCTTGTCCAAGGTAGAAGAGCTCTTTTCCAAATCAGGTAAACTTAGTTTCATCATTGTCCTTTGATACTCTTTTTGAATAACCTAAGTCCTGAAACTTTATCTTGAGATTAAACATTAGTCCAAACATATACTCAACCTTTTGTTGATCATCAAAACTAAGGAGTCAAAGCCAACAATCTCCCCCTTTTGATGATGACAAAACTTGAGTATATATGCAATTAAGTCCAAAGCAAGATATAGCAATAATAAAATATTTTCAAAGAATCCTTACATGCATGAGTGTATCATAAAATTTACTTTTCATCTTCTTTTTGTGAAAATATTTTCATGAGTTACTTTTTATTTACTTCTTTCTTTTTGTGAAAACATTCTCATGAGTCAAAAAGGTAAGAATCATATAACTTTACTACTCATAAGACGGAGATCTCATAAATACATATATACTTTACTAAATTTGATCTCAAAATACATAATACTTTACTAAATTTGATCTCATAAATACCTATATACTTACTAAATTTGATCTCATAAATACTATATACTTTACTTTTTTTGTCAGAATCAAGTTCATTGTGAAAGATATATTAATGAAACTTATGTCAATTATAATGAAGTATTTAGGTGCATAAAACACATGCTCCCCCTCAATTTGTGCATTCAATATAATAAAATTTCTAACTTGAGAGTTTAAAAAAATAAATGTTAAGAGCTGGTATCAGATAAATGTCACAAGATAGATAAAATATCACAATGTAGATAAAAACAAATGTATTCAGTTACAAAATTGCTTACAAAGTAGGCACAAATACTGATACAACAGATCATACACAAGCAAACTAAGTACAACAAATAAAACTATGAGGCTACTCCTCATCAGAAGGTATGTCAAAAGATACAGGAGCCATGATCCTAGATGAGGATTTTGGAGTCCTATGAGAGGAACTCCGAGTCCTCAGAGAGGGACCAGACCTAGGGGTAGTCCTACGAGATCTATATGTCCTAGGTAAGGGCTCCACAGATGTCGAGATAGAGGCAGTAGCTGAAGGAGTGGACGGATCAGCATGCTGAGTAGACTGAGCTGGGTCTGCCTGCTGACTAGCTCATAAGCTGTGGGATCATCGATATCTGTCTCTGTATGCTCATCTATGTCATCCGGAATCCCAGTGATAGTCTCAAATAGTGACTCTGTAGGCTCAATATCAACTGGCACAGCTGTGGCTGGAGGATCTGAACTCGGAAGATCAGTGGAAGGAGGATCAGCTGAAGGGGGAATCTCTGGAATCGGCTCTGCAGGTGGAACATCAGAACTACCTGCTCCAGGCTGATCTCCATCACTGTCACTGTATCCACTAGAGTCATCAGCATCATCATCATCATCATCATCATCATCATCATGTGGAGGAGATACTGTCGGATCTGCAGTCCCTGATGGCAGTGCTAATCTCAGTAAGCTGAGGATCTGTCTGAATCCTGTATCCATACTAGCTGAGAGCACTAATGCGTGTGTCTGTGTGTATCCGCAGATCATGAAGCTCCTGTCGTACACCAGTGATCTCTGTCCGACCTCTGAAATCTGATCAGTCACTCGCTGCTCGAAGTCCGATATCCTCACTGAAGTCCTCCGTGGTGTAGCAGTAATATAGGGTGCCGGAGCTGATGAAGTGGTGGCGTGAATGGCTCAGGCTCCGCAGTCTCTGTCTCCGGTGCTGGGCGAGGAGGTGTACCATGATCAGTAGGCCCTGAAGGCCCTGCCTCAGCAGCTCGGATCTCATCCTCCTCATCTGGCTCCTGGCCAGACTCTCGTCGTACCCATCGGTCACTGATCAGTCGAAATCCCATCCTATGTAGGGATTTCTCTCCATAAGTATCTGTGTGCTGTAGCTGACTGAAGGGTATGCCGTCGAATGAGACACCATGCTCTCTGAATATCTGAGTCAGTCCCATGCCGTACGGCTGAACGAGTCTCCTGTGAGAAGCTGCCTCACCCATCTGCTGAAGCATGATCCTGGGAGGTTGATGGGAGTCCGCTGGCTCAGGGACACCATCAACACCAGCTCACGCTCAGTGATAAAATCAAATCTCCCGCTCTTCGGAATCAAGATACGGGCGATGATGTGATGCAGCACTCTCATCTCCAGTGAAAGCTGGTTAGCGGCTACTGTGGAAATGCCGCTAACATCCTCACGCTCTAGGATACACCTGAAGGCGTGCTCTCTGTCGCTGATCGTAGTGGCAGCAGTGCCATGAAGTGGAATCCTCCAGATGCGACTGATGACCTCAGGTGTCACTGGAATCTCGATCCCTCGAACTGTAGCAGACCATCCAATGCCATCAGTGGCCATGGATCCATAGAACTCCCTGATGAGGTCTGGGTAGAATCTCTCGACATCGTACAAAAATGGACCAGACCTGCATCTCTCAGTACATCTCCAATGAAGAAGTGATGCTGATCCCAGAATGGAATATCTACGCGCCTACCACTAGCAATGCTCTTCCGGACTAGGCTGGCTGGCACTGGTGCAGGTGGCTCTGGGGTCGGCTCACGCTCATGTCTGACTTTCCTTCGCCGCTCAGTACTACCCTGCCCCTGTTCCAATCTCCTTTTCCTTACTGCCTGGTGTTTTCTCGGACCCATGTGTAAGGATGAGGGGTAACTTAGGGAGAAATGCAAAGAGGTAAGGCTAAGAGAGAAAAGAGAGGGAAAGAGAGGTTCGCTGATTGAGAAGAAGAGAAGAATGTGAAATGGGGAAATAGGGTTTGTGAGAGTGGAAAAAATAGAAAATAAATGGAGAAAAGTAAGAAACGGAGGGTAGAAAAAGTGTTTTCTATTGAAAAACAACCGGGATTAGAGGGTAGATAGATCCGAAGGCTTTCGGTTGTCCAAAATCAAAAGTACGGTCAAAAGAGGGTTGAATCGAAGAAATGCAAGAGGAGAGGAGAGGATTTCCCAAAAGGTGAGGAGAAGGGTGGAAATCTACTATTTAGGGTTTAGGAATGTTGGAGGGGGACCACACGAAGGAGAGGAAAGAAAAAATTGGAAAACAAGGCTTGCGGACGGGGTTTTAAAAAAACAGGTTTCCGTTCAAGTGTCGACCTCTGAAATTTTCAGGGGTCGACCTCAAGTGTCGACCTCCATAACTTAGGTGTCGACCTCAAGTGTCGACCTCCGAAAACCTCAAGTGTCGACCTCCAACAATTAATTACTTAAATAAAATTCTGTAAGATTTAAAAATTGATAAAATTTAAAGAAATAGCCTTTAACCAAATTTGAGAATTTATAAATCATTTTTGAGGAATTTTGATGAAAATTGAAGAGATTCAAGCAAAAGGATCAATGACTCCCAGTTCTCTTCTGATCATACAAAATCTGTCTTCATTCAATGGTTTTGTGAATATATCAGCCAATTGATAATCAGTACATATAAATTCTAACAACACATTAGAGTTTTGAACGTGATCTCTTATGAAGTGATGTCTTATTTCAATATGTTTGCTTCTTGAATGTTGTACAGGATTTTTCGTTAAATTGATTGCACTAGTATTATCACATCTTATGGGTGTCTTAGTTAGTTTGATGCCAAAGTCCTCGAGTTGTTGTTTGATCCATAGAATCTGAGCACAACAGCTTCCAGCTGCTATATATTCGGCTTCCGCCGTAGATAGAGCAACCGAATTCTGTTTCTTACTGCTCCATGAAATCAAATTAACTCCTAGGAATTGACAAGTTCCACTAGTACTTTTTCGATCAAGTTTACACCCAGCAAAATCAGCATCAGAATATGCAATTAATTCATATGATGACTCTCTAGAGTACCAAAGACCAATTTCGATAGACCCAGATAAGTATCTAAGTATACGTTTTACAGCTAAGAGATGTGATTCTTTAGGAGCAGACTGAAAACGTGCACACATACAAACACTAAACATTATATCTGGTCTACTGGCAGTTAGATATAGCAATGAACCAATCATGCCTCTATATAATTTTTGGTCTACCGATTTACCACAATCATCTTTGTCTAATTTACATGAAGAGCTCATAGGGGTACCTATTGGTTTTGTAGTCTCCATCCCAAACTTTTTTAATATCTCCCTTGTGTACTTGGCTTGGTTGATGGAGATCCCCTCTTTTTTTGCTTAATTTGGAGTCCGAGGAAGAAGTTGAGTTCTCCCATCATGCTCATCTCGAACTCATCTGCATTAACTTCGCAAATTCTTGACAAAGACATTCGTTAGTAGCACCAAAAATAATATCATCTACATATATTTGTACTACTAAGAGATCATCATTTTTCTTTTTCAAAAATAATGTATTATCTACATTACCTCTAGAAAAATCATTTTTCATCAAAAATGAACTTAATCTATCATACCAAGCTCTAGGAGCTTGCTTTAAACCATACAATGCTTTATGCAATTTAAAGACATGATTAGGAAATTCATGATTTTCAAAACCAGGAGGTTGTTCAACATAAACTTCCTCTTCAATAAATCCATTTAAAAGGCACTCTTTACATCCATTTGAAATAACTTGAAATCCATAAAACAGCAAAAGCAAGTAAAAGTCTAATTGCTTCTAGCCTAGCAACAGGAGCAAAGGTTTCATCGAAGTCGATCCCTTCTTCCTGGTTGTAGCCTTTAGCAACAAGTCTAGCTTTGTTCCTAATTACAATACCATGTTCATCAAGTTTATTTCTAAAAACCCATTTTGTGCCAATTACAGAAACATTAATGGGTCTTTCAGTTAAAGTCCAAACATTATTTCTTTTAAATTGATTTAGTTCATCTTGCATAGCATTAATCCAGTTACAATCTTTTTCAGCTTCTTCTATTGACTTAGGCTCTATCTGAGATACAAAAGCTAAATAATCACAAATATTTCTAATAGAAGAGCGCGTACTTACCCCTTTGATGGATCACCTATTATTAGCTCTTTAGGGTGTCCATGTGCATACCTCCATTCTTTAGGTAATGGTTTTGGTGAAGTTGCATTGATTTCTTGAATTTGATCTTGACTTTCTTGATCATCATCTCCTTTGGGCTCATCTTCATTGATTGTCAATTGTTCAAGCTTCTTTGTACCTGTTTCAACATCAATAGAATCTTCTTTTCTAGAAGATTTTTCGTTAGATTCATCAAACACTACATGAATTGATTCTTCAACCAGAAGAGTTCTTCTGTTGAAGACCCTGTATGCCTTGCTAGAAGTAGAGTATCCTAAGAAGATACCCTCATCTGACTTGGCATCAAATTTACTGATATTATCTTTGCCATTGTTTAATAGAAACAGCGGCAACCAAATACACGAAAATACTTGAGATTAGGTTTTCGATTTTTCCAAAGCTCATATGGTGTTTTCTTCAAAATAGGTCGAATTAAAACATGATTTAAAATGTAACAGGAAGTATTAATGGCTTCTGCCCAAAATATCTAGGTAAATCGTTTTCGCAAAGCATTGTGCGTGCCATTTCTTCAAGAGTCCTGTTCTTTCTTTCTACCACCCCATTTTGTTGAGGTGTCCTAGGTGCAGAGAAATTATGACTAATACCATTTTCATTACAAAAAGTTTCAAAATCATGATTTTCAAATTCAGTTCCATGATCACTACGCAAAGAAACAATAGTGAGATCTTTTTCGTTTGAAACCCTTTTATGAAATTTAACAAAAGCTGAAAAAGTTTCATCTTTATGAGCTAAAAACATTACCCAAGTAAATCGTGAGTAATCATCTACAATTACTAGCCCATATTTTTACCTCCCAAACTAGTTGTTCTGGTTGGTCCAAAGAGGTCCATATGCAATAATTCAAGGGGTCTAGTAGTAGATACTACTCCTTTAGGTTTGAAAGTAGATTTGATTTGTTTTCCAAATTGACATGCAGCACAAATTTTATCTTTTTCAAAAGTGAGTTTTGGCAATTCTTTTACAAGATTCTTTTTGCTTAATTTTGAAATCAACTGCATACTAGCATGCCCTAGCCTACGATGCCAAAGCCAACTAGTTTCACTTGCCTTGGCTTCCTTAGCCACTAGGCATTGACCACTTTCCATGGCTAGATCATCAAGATCAACCATGTAAATGTTTCCATGCCTAAGACCAGTGAACTTGATGCCATCGACATCTAGACTAGATACCATGCACAAAGATGATTCAAAATTACTTTAAAACTTTATCACAAAACTGACTAATGCTAAAAGATTATGCTTCAAGCCATCAACAAATAATACATTATCTACATAAGCATTAGGGTGATATGGATTTTACCATTCCGACGATTTTGCCTTTTCCATTATCACCAAGGTAATTTTCCACCATCAATAGCAGCTAGTGATGAGAATTGCTTCACATCCCCAGTCATGTGCCTTGAGCAACCACTATCCAGATACCACATTCTTCTTATTTTTGGTTGCAAGGCACACCTGCAAAATTTGATCAAGTTGAAACTTTAGGTACCCAAGTCATCTTGGGTCCTTTAGGGTTAGTCAAATTGGTTCCTTTTGGAACCCAAATCCTTTTAAAGGTATTTAATTTCCTTCTATTACAAACATATGATTTATGACCTACTTTACCACATGCATAGCAGGTAATATTAGAAGATGCTGGTATGAAAAAGTTTTTGTAAAGTTTTTGTTGATTGTGTGGCTTAAATCCAAGTCCAGCTTTATTAAACACTGCATGTTGACTATTTAAAAGCATATTTAGTTTTTCTGAACTAAAAGTAAACTTTTCTACAAAAGGTTTTACTTTTTCTAACTCTTCCTTGTAATTCTTATTTTGAAGCATTAGTTCTTTATTTTGTTTCTCAAAGTTTTCATTAGTTTTAAGATTTCTATTATTTTTCAAGAATCATTTTCTTTTAAAAGATTATCTTTATCATTTGTCAAAGTTTTTACATGTTCTTTTAATTCCTTGTTTTCTTGAGTTAATTTTCAATTTCACTTGAAAACTTTTCTGAATTTTTGGTAAGCTCAAAATTTTGCTTTCTTAATTTCTTATTTTTCAATTTTAATTTTCATATTCCATTACTAAGTCATCAAAAGCATCATGCAATTCATTGAAAGTGAATTCATTTCAGGTTCAGAATTTACCTCATTATCCTCGTTGGCCATGAAACATAAGTTGGCGACTACCTGCTGCTCTTCTTCACTGCTGGAGTCCTCACTCTCACTCCAGGTAGCCATCATGGCTTTCTTTCTCAACACCTTCGACTCTTTTTAAGCAAAGGGCAATCCGTTTTGTAATGACCTGGCTTCTTGCACTCGAAGCAGATGGGTGATCCCTTTCTTTCTCTTCTCCTTCTCCTTGTTGTGATCACCTTTTTGTGGCTTTTCTTGTAGAAGCCCTTCTTCTTTCTCATGAATCTTTTAAATTTTCTTGTAATTAGGCTGTCTCATCATCATCCTCTTCTTCTTCAGATTCATCACTTGACTCTTCTTTTGTATGTGACTTGAAGGCTATGGCTTTCTTTTTCTTGTCATTGTCCACTGTCTTCTGCTTTAGTGAAAGCTCGTAGGTCATCAGTGATCCAAGAAGCTGCTCGAGAGGTAGAGTGTTGACATCCTTGGCTTCTTCTATGGCTGTAACTTTCGCATCCCATGAAGCCGGAAGAGACCTGAGAAGTTTGTTAACCAGTTCACCATTAGATATAATTTTTCCCAAACTCCTCATACCATTTACTATATTTGTAAATCTAGTATACATTTCACTTATACTTTCAGTTGGTTCCATCCTGAACATCTCATACGTATGAATGAGCATGTTCACCTTAGTGGTCTTCACTTGGTGTGTACCCTCATGGGTAACCTCAAGTGTATCCCAAATTTCTTTGGCGGAAGTACAATTTGATATTCTGTTAAATTCACTAGGGTCAAGTGCACAGAATAGCAATTCATCGCCTTAGCATTTAACTCAGCTTGTTTGATGTCATTGTCATCCCATTCTTCTTCAGATTTCGGGTGATAATGCCATTAACCAAGTGAGTGGGCTGATGAGGCCCTTTGGTATTACTCTCCATATATGATAATCTACAGCTTGTAATAAATACGCATACGAGTTTTCCAATATGTGTAGTTTGTGCCATTAAAGAAAGGAGGGCGATTTGATGCTTGTCCTTCAACTATACCCATTCCAATTGGGGCGGCCATGATCTTTCACTCAAGATCGTTGGACCTACAAGAGAGTACCGGTGCTCTGATACCACTTGTTGCCCAATATGGTGCCCAAGAGGGGGGTGAATTGGGTATTTAAAATTTAAGGCAATATATGTGCTATCAAGTTTTAAGGTGAAGAGTGATAGTGCTTTAAGAATTGTGCAACGGAAGCAATGAAATAAAATGGCAATTAAAGAGCTAAAGAAGTTAAAAAGAAAGGCAATGCAAACACATAAGAAATATAGTGGTTCGGTGCACCTAGCACCTACATCCACTCCCCAAGCTCCACTTGGGAATTTCACTATAATCTTTAGATTACAGCCGACTTGTTTTACCAGGCTCACAAGTCAAAACCTTACACACTTGTTTTGGCTTCGGGCTAACAAGCAACCCTAGTTGGTTTTATCAATTGGATCACCAACAAACCTTACTCACTTGTTTGGCTTCGGGCTAACAAGCAACCCTAGTTGGTTTTATCAATTGGCTCACCAACAAACCTCACTCTAGTTTCAAATTCCCTTGAAACTAGCTAAAGACAAAAGTATGAATACAATGAATTAAAACTAAACAAACTCCTTTTGAGCAATAATAAATTCGTTGAAGCTCTTGATGGAGACTCTTCAAGCCTTTTCCCTTGGAATCTTTGGACCTCACTAAATGCCAAACACTTGAATGTTGGATTCCTCAAAGATGGAAGACTTTTTGGCTAGGGAATCTCTTGGTTTTCTCACTCTTTTTGCTTGGAAGTGATTGAAGGCTTTGTACTTTGAATCAACACTTTTTCACTTTGTCTCCTTGTCTTTTTTGAAGTTTGGTGGAGGTTAAATACCTCATTCATGCTGAAACACTCCACAAGACCGTTAGATTCAAAATATGGCCGTTTATGGCCGTTGGAAATCAAATCAGAAGTTCAGAAAAACTAGCCGTTATGCCATGAGTCGACCTCATGAGTCGACCTCTGGATCAAGTGTCGACCTCATGAGTCGACCTCCAGTAAAATTTTAGGCAAAAGTTCAGAATACCATAGTTCTGCCCATTTTGAATTCTCAGGCTATGAGTGACCTCTGGTGTCGACCTCTGGACAGGTGTTGACCTCTGGTGGTCGACCTCTGAAGCGTGCCACTGAGACTTTGCCGTGCCGGCCATGCTGAACTTTCCTTTCTTCATGAGTCGACCTCTGGTGGTCGACCTTTGACAAGGTGTCGACCTCTGATCTGAATTTTTCTGAAACTCTTGAGATATGCGTGCCATGCTTGAGTTTCTTTAAGCCTTTGTTTCTTTTGTCAAATATTTCTTAACAGAAGGTCCATTATGAGAATTTTGATCTTGTCCAAGGTAGAAGAGCTCTTTTCCAAATCAGGTAAACTTGTTTCATCATTGTCCTTTTGATACTCTTTTTGAATAACCTAAGTCCTGAAACTTTATCTTGAGATTAAACATTAGTCCAAACATATACTCAACCTTTTGTTGATCATCAAAACTAAGGAGTCAAAGCCAACAGGAGTTCGGGCCATAACCAGGACTATGACCGATGTGCCGCTATGCCGTTGCCAGCTTCTCAGCCTGCCCCACGGGATCTTTAGCCAGTGGGGCAAGGTCGCCCACTCCTAGAGAGGACAGGAGGAAGAGGCACGACGCTGTCTTCCTTCAGGATGGGGTCGGAGAGCTTATTCTCCAGAGCCCCGACTGGCCGAGCGCATGATGGACTTCTCGATCCAAACATGCGACCAGTAGATATGTTTAGAATGATGCTAGGTGATGTTATTAGTGCCATCTTCCCCCAGCTGACTCGGTGACTATCCCTTCCTTTATTTTTTTTTTTTTTTTTTGTGACCTCTCTCATGGTGCAGATCGGTGCTGAGGCCCTCTTCATCAGGGCTGCTATCAGAACTGGAGCATCTCGAGTGGCAACGGGCGTCAAGACCAAATTCCTGAAGTCAACCTAAAGGAAAGTTCAGGGCAAATGGGGCCCTTGAACTGAAGTCAAGGACCATGAGAAATAGCTCGCTGATGCTGAGGGGTGAGCGAAGAGGCTTCTAGAGGCCCACGACCTAGAGCAGAGCCATTCGAAGAAGGCCATCGATGATCACACCATCATCAAGAAAATTGAATTGGTATAGTGCCGAGGTCGATCAGCACAAGGAGGCTTCCGGGCTGCCCAGGCAGAGCTAACAGCAAGGAGGAGAGAAACTGGCCACAACTGAGATGGCGACGAAGGTGGCGGCCAAGTCGACGGAGGCCGTAAGGCTGGAGGCCGCCGAGTCGAGGAGGTTGGCCGCTGAGGCCAAGAAGGGCGCTGAGGATGCCGTCGCAATGTTTAATGCTTCGGAGGAGTTCGTCGACAAAATTCATCAGATGGTGTCAGACTCCTTTTACAAGGGCTTTATGTTATTTCATGGAGGCGGTGGAGGAAGCCGTGGCCTCAGAGTCCCTGATTCCAACCGAGGCTAAACCACCCACTAACCGAGCTGCCTAGCAGAAGGTTCCTGAAGGCGGGAACTCCTAGCCTCAAAGCTACAGGGAGACCCACCGGCATGGTGTAGCCCTTCTCTTTCATTCTTTGTTTTGTATTTTTGTTTCTTGTATCTAGTCAGGGTCGCCCGGCATGTCGGGGGCCCACAAATACTTGTTACTCATATTTGATCAATGAAACTTAAGTTTCCATGCCATTTGTTGTTTTGTTTTTTTTCCTGGTTCTCCCCTTCTTTCTCTCTTTCTTTCACTCCCTTTCTTTCCTCTCCTTTTTTTCTTTTGTATATAGTGGGGAGATCAGAGAGTAGGGCCTCACTTTGCCTGGGGGTTGAGTTATGACACTTGAGAGCTATTGGGCTTGAAGTTGTGGCGGACTGAGACCTGCATGGCTCGAAGTTCCATTGGTCGAAGATCTGAGCTCTGGTCTTGGCTGGCATCCTGGAGCTGGGCTCGGGGATGTGGGTGACTGAGAGCTGTGTGGCTCGAAGTTCCCTTGGCCGGAGATCTGAGATTCGATATTGGGCTGGCATCTTGGAGCTAGGCTTAGGGACATTGGTGACTGGAGATGCATGGCTTGAAATTTCGTTGGCCGAGATCTGAGCTCCGATCTTGGGCTGGCATCCTGGAGCTGGCTCGGGATGTTGGTGACTGAGAGCTGCGTGGCTTGAAGTTCCCTTGGCCTGAGATCTGAGCTCCGTCTTGGCTGGCATCCTGGAGCTGGGCTCGGGGACGTTGGTGACTAAGAGCTGCGTGGCTCAAAGTCCCCTTGGTCGAAGATCTGTGCACTAGTCTTGGGATAGCATTCTAGAGCTAGGCTCGGGGACGTTGGTGATTGAGAGCTGCGTGGCTCGAAGATCCCTTGGTCGAAGATCTAAGCTCCGATCTTGGGCTGGCATCCTGGAGCAGGGCTCGAGGACGTTGGTAACTGAGAGCTGCATGGCTCGAAGTTCCCTTGGCTAGAGATCTGAGCTCCGGTCTTGGTCTGGCATCCTAGAACTGGGCTCGGGGATGTTGGTGACTGAGAGCTGCGTGGCTCGAAGTTCGCTAGGTCGGAAATCTGAGTTCCGATCTTGGGCTGGCATCCTGGAGCTGGGCTTGGGGACGTTGGTGACTGAGAGCTGGTAGTTTTGTTGCTGTGCTTTCCTCTCGTTCTCTTTCTTTCCTTGCACTCTCTTTTTTTTGATGAGCGGGGATTAGAGAAGAAGGTCCATGCCATGTTTCCCTCTCGTTCTCTATCTTTTCTTCTCCTTTCTCTCTCTTTTTTTTTTTGTTGAGTGGAGAGATCAGAGAAGAGGGTCCTTGCCATGTTTCCCTCTCATTCTCTTTCTTTCCTTCTCCTCCCTTTTTTTTTTTTTTGAGTGGGGATATCAAAGAAGAGGGTCACAGGACTTGATTGCCTTGGAGCTAGGCTCGAGGCCTTCCTGGATGTGAGCTAGGCTTTGGTCCAAGGGTTGCCTGAGTGCTTGGCTTAGGTCTTTGGTTCCTTGGAGCTAGGCTCGAGGCGTTGATGGGAGCTGCTTGGCCCAAGATCTCTTGGCATCTCGGAGCTAGGCTCGGAGACGTTTGAGATTGAGAGAGACTTGGCTCGGTGATCCCTTGGTCGAAGATCTGAGCCCCGGTCTTGGATTGGCATCCTGGAGCTTGGCTCGAGGATGCTTTGAGATTTAGAGTGGCATGGCTTGATGATCCCTTGATGTCCTGGTGCTAGGCTCGCGGATGCTTGAGATTGAGAGCGGCATGGCTCGATGATCTCCTGACATCCTGGAGCTGGGCTCGGGGATGCTTGAGATTGAGAGCGACATGGCTCGATCATCTCCTAACATCCTGGAGTTGGGCTCGGGGATGCTTGTGATTGTTCCCTACATGACATAGATAGGCGTGCTTGCAAGTCGTTATCATTTTTATCGATAAGAAAACTTACATCATAGGTGGCGTCATGGCGGACTGCGGGCACTCCATGTCCGGGGGAGCCTGACGCCGTCGAGATCTTCGAGGTGATAAGCCGCTTGTGATGGGGCTTCGACCGCCTTGTAGGGCCTTCCCAGTCTGGTGGGAGCTAGCCACGTTCTCGGGGCTGCTTTGCCTCTGCCCGGTGCAGCACTACGTTTCTGCACCCAAAGGTTCTTGGCCAAACCTGGGCATTATATGCCAGGGTTGCTCGTTGCCGGCAAGTTTCATTGGGGCTGGTGTTCCATTATCGACTGTGGTGCATTTTTCTAGGATTGTTCGCGATCGTCATCCTGGCAACCATGGCATCTTTATTTGCCTTTCTTCGTCGCTTTCTCCTTCCCGCACAGTGGGGAATACATTCTCGGGGTCCCCTGCCCCCCGAGTCATTTTGGATGCACACGCGGTTCCCCAAGTGAACATGCCCACCGGCTTCACGGTGGGGCGGCCGTCGGTGGTTGGAGCTGGCGGGAGAGCGGCAAGCGCCTGGAGCCCGCTTGAGGTGTGCCCCACTCCACAAACCTCTGGAGGTAGGCACTCTTGAGGAGTTTCTCGATTTCCTACTTGGGACCGTGACATTCTTCGATGTCATGGCCATGATCGCGGTGAAGGTGACAATACTTCGCCTCGCTATGATCGATGAAAGGCTTCAATGGTAGCTGGTGTCGTAGTCCACTGGCTCGCTGGTTAAGCCTTGCATACTGGCGAGTCGGTGGAAGAACTCCGCTAGCCCATGCTCATTTATCTCCAGGTGCCTTTCCGCTATGCACCTGATGGCTTCGTTAGCGGACCCCTTCGCTGGAGGAGAAGGAGAAGGTGACGTGGGTGCTCTTGGAAGGGGAGCCCCTTGCACGTTTGTGGAGGCCTCTTGAGCTTGTGTCATCACCATTCTTCTATGGAGTGTCAATCTGTAAAGAGGTGGAGGGCTTGATCCGCCCCCCTTCCTGGCACGCCAATTATTTGCCGCCAGGATCGTCATGGCCCATAGCTGCTGTCGACGCCGGAGCAGCCTCTTCATCTACTCCCATCGCTGCATGGTGATCCTCAGCTCTTGGACCTGCAAGGCAAGGGTTAGAGTCCCGGGCCGGGGTTTCCGGGGGGGGAACTTCGACAGTCAAGTTAGTGATGATCCAGGGGAACAGATCCTCCTGGTCGAGCCCCTCTTGATGGACTCCACATGAGGAGTGTGTGGTGTGGATGTGAGTAGCAGGTGTGTGCCGGGGGAAGTGAAGCCTGGTTAGGGGGAGTCCTTGTATGGCCCTTCCTCCCGACCTTACTATGGGATGTTGGTGGTGCCATGCCCCTCTTCTTGGTGGGGGTTGCACTCTCCTCCATTTTTTCTCTTGTGTTCTGGCTTGTATTTTTTCTGTGTTGTGGTTGTTCCATTACCTCTGGGTTTGTTGCAAATTTGGTTACCATTGGCACTTGCCTCGGGATCCCCGCTAGGCTGTTAGGCACGTGCGGCGGTGTCCCAAGGAGCCTTTCCTGATTTGTGATAAGGGGAGCTGTCATGCGTTCCGACACTCCTCTTGGTTGCCTCATTTCGGGAAACATGGCAGTGCCTCGGATGGTGGGCCGCCGCCCCTGGGATTTGAATCTCCCGGTTGACTTCCTTTCTTGGATGATCTGGGTGGTTGGTGAGGAGTGTGGCATCTCGATCAGCGTGCTTCTTTCCTTTCTAGTGTAACTGGCAGCTGCAGGTAGTCAATACGGCCTGGAAGGCGCTCTAATGTAGTCCTCGGGTGGCTCGCTGACATTCTGGGCTGGCGTGGACCTCGTCCGAGCTGGGACTGAGCTAGAACGGTAGGGTTCGCTCTGACCTAGGCACTCCGAGCTTGCGGGGATGTCTTGGTAGAGGAGAGCAGAGTGCGGGCCTGGTCCAAAGGGCGTGCACTCGGAGAGGCTCCATGTTGGCGGGTGAGCATTGAGCTCGACTCCGACCACAAGGCTCTAACCTCTGAGGGTCTCACTCTGGAGGGCAGAGGCCAGACCCGGTGCAGAGGGCGCACGCTCGAGAGGCTCCACGTTGGCAAGTGAGTGTTAAGCTCGACTCCGACCACAGGTCTCTAACCTCCGAGGGTCTCACTCTGGAGGGCAGAGGGTGGAACTGCTCCAAAGGGCGCGTGCTTAGAGAGGCTCCACGTTGGCGGGTGAGCACTGAGCTCAACTTCGACCACAGGGCTCTAACCTCCGACGGTCTCGCTCTGGAAAGCAGAAGGCTGCTCCGGCCTAGGCATCTCGAGCTCGCGTGCCCGACCTAGCGGAGGACCGAGCTTGGCTTACTATCTCGGAAGAGCTCAGCTCAACTCAGCTCGACAGTGGAGTCCGGGTTGGAGAATTGATGTGGCGTCTTCTTTTGACGTGGCGCCTGTCGGTTCCCCAATATCAGCAATCCCGCCACAACAAATACCTTATAAGATGTAATGTGACTGAAGATCCCTCTATCACTCTATCTCGATTTAGAGCTAGAATAAGAGATGAAATTCAGAGTGAACTCTTTATGCGAGAAGTATATAGTTTAGAGCAAGCTTACCATATAGCTCAGGATTATGAAAGATTTCATAGGACATCAACAACCCATCAAACATAATCTAAAAACCCTGGAATTCTGGGACCTAGACCCAATAATAATCAGGCCCCTACTAGTCATACTCTGCAAATAGTACCACCATATAGGAAGGATGAGAAAGGAAAAGATATTTTAAGAGAGGTTCCCAAGACTAGTAGTTCCAGAATTCAGTTTTTAAGTGTAACAAACTAGGTCACTATGCGAGTCAATGTCTCTCAAGAGTTTTATATATTGAGGAGCCTGAAGTAGAAAATCTTAAGGATGAATTTGAGAGAGAAATTTACATTGCTGATCTAGAGTTATCTAACACCTATGAAGAATATGATACCACCCAGGAGGAACCTGAACCATTGCTTACAATAAGAGATAGACTTGGAGTGGTTAGGTGTGTACTCGCTCAGCCTACAGTAAGTGAAGATTGGTGATGAACCACCATCTTTCAAACTTTATTGGTCAAGGTGATATGGTATGTAAAGTAATTATTAACAGTGGTAGTTGCATCAATGCAATTTCCATAGATGCTTTGAAACATTTAGGTTTAACCCTTGTAGACCACCCGAGCCCCTACAAAGTTGCCTACATAGATACATCATCAATTCCAATAAGGCAAAGATGTCTAGTACCTATCAAATTCCAATCTTATCAGGATAAAGTTTGGTGTGATGTTATGCCAATGGAAGTTGGAAGTATCATACTAGGAAGACATTGGTTGTTTGACCAAGATGCAACACTCTATGAACGATCAAACTCATGTACTTTTGAAAACAAATGAAAGAAGATTACAATATATCCTTCACCTCCTAGAGTTATTAAAATAATGGAGCTAATGATAAAAAGATGATAAACTTTGTAAGGATCTACACTTAATTAGTACTAAAGAAATTGAAAGGGAGTTGAATGAAGGTTCTTTGATATGGATCTTAGCAATAAAAGAAGCTGATAATGAGAACCAAAAGCAATATCCCCAGGAGGTACTAACCCACCTTGAAGAATTTAAAGATGTGTTCCCTACGGACCTCCCAAACTCTTTACAGATGATGCGTGATATTCAGCATGCAATTGATCTTATTCTAGTAGCAACCTTACCAAATCTATCCCATTATCGACTAAACCCTACTGAACATATGGAGTTACAATGCCAAATTGAAGAGCTCCTTAAGAAGGGATTTATAAGGAAAAGTTTGTGTCCTTGTGCTGTGCCCCATTGCTGACACCTAAGAAAGATGGTTCCTGGAGAATGTGCATAGACAGTAGAGCTATAAATAAAATTACTATTAAGTATCAGTTTTCCATTCCTCGATTGGTGTAGGGTTCCGGTGCAACGTAGCGGAAGGGTAATTTCAAAATTGAAATTAATATGCACAAAAATACTAAAACAGGAACTCCTTAATAAGACTAGAATGTATGAAGACAAACATTTCTATGCAAATTGAATTAGAATACCAACCTGTAATCGCTAATTCCAATTTATGAAGACTTAAAACTTGAAGATCAACGAGCTATTTGAATTCACCAGGCATCCAAGTGTCCGCCCTCCGATGGTGATCCACACAGAGCAATGATCAAGAACACTATCTTCTTGTCCAATGGTTCCTCCTATTGAGTTCTTCTTCCTAGAACTCAATTCTTCGGATTATTGCTAGAATTCTTCCACAAAAGAGGTTGCATTTCTTTCTTTTATCTCTTCTCCTCCTTCCACTAAGACCTTGACCCTCTAAGACACTCTTGTCTTGAAGATAAGACTTTGTCCTAAGGGGATTTAGGCTTGTCTTAAATTGGAGGAGAAATTAAGACAAGAATGTCTTAATGTAAGAAAGAAAGAACAAAATCAGAACTCCTTCTTTCCTTTACCGTCGGAGACTTTCTCTCTTGTTCTGGTTCAGTAGCAGAGTTTTGACAGAGGTGTACTCTGTAAAGGAAACAGTGCAAGAACAAGAAAAGAGAGAAAGAGTCATTTGGAGAGGAAGAAGAATAAAAATTCACGAGTTCTGATTTTCCTGACCCCTTAAATAGATCTTAGAGAGGCGCCCACATAACTCTTCGTGAAAAACTTCTCACGCCCTTTCTCATTTTCTCATGCCCCATCCTTCCTTCTCACGGCCTTCCAGATAAATCCCACGGTCTTTCTTAAATGAAAATCATGATGTTTTTAAAAGAAAGGAGTCGCGACTTTTAATCTCCGAGGAGATGTTATTTCGCGCAACTGGGAAGCAACAAATGCTTTCTGCCTTTCTCAAAAAACATCAACCCTTGGATTCCAATCCAAGGGGGGACAATTGAGGCACTAAAAGAGAGAAGGAAAAGCCGCCCCAACTTAATTCATCGGAGAATTAAGTGGGCACGCCAAGAGTCCATGCGCCAATGGACTCCACCATATGGCGCGCCAAGAGTCCATAAGCGCATGGACTCTTGGTGTTTTTGGTGTGCAAGGGCAAAAGAGCGGTGGAGGGCTAGCCTAGATACATGGTTAGCCAATAGGGTTACCTATAATCCCTATAACCTTAATTAGGCTCTAATTAGATCTAATTAGAACCCAAATTGAACCAATCCGGAACCCTAATTAATTCGAATCTAATTCGAATAGAAGCTAGGATTTGCAACACCTGCTAGAGTGTCATCATGCAAAGATGATTTAATTACAAATTTAAACCCTTGTTCATTCTCTTAAGTGTGTGACCCATTGGGTTCCACATCTAGCCAGCAGTGGGTTCGAATACAAGTTGACCTAATTTAATTAGAACTCTTTCTAATCGATTTAGGTCAAATCGGGCTTACCCGATTTTGATCAATTAGGACTCTTTCTAATAAATGATCATTAAATTTTATCAACCCACAAGACAAGATTGACGTCTAGCAACGTATCATGTCTACCCGAAAGATATGAAAATTCTAGTGAAATACCAAAACTACCCTTCAGTAGAAAGTTACCGTACAATTAAATCCTTCGATCAGCTGTACCCAAAAATATAATTATGGATATAGGTATATGTCAAATCCAATATTATATTTGTTTCTAGCTCAATCTTATATTGATGATTCAATTATCTTGATATTAGAAACCATATCTAATATCTTTACTTTGATCAAAGATTCCCTGAATCATCATCCGATTGATAACTAGCTAGATGCAATCTCCTCTTACTAAGAGTGATCGATTCCTTGTTGACCTACTAATTACCTTCATATCCAATTCACCATTCCCAGTATCAATTCTGTGCATGTCTCAGTGTCATGATTAGGATTGAACCAAAGCATGGGTTCATGTGCATAAGGTACTTATGGCAGTCTCAGGTCAAAGGATTACTGTACCACTCCCACTATGAGAACCTTCTATTGACATGTAGCTAAGACTCCATTAGATATTCTCAAGTTGGATCATATCATAAACTCATTCTCTAATGAGCACCCACATACTAGTATTAGTGTCATACACAAGTGACTGTGAGAGCAGTCACCCTCTCCAGTATACATGGGATGTGCTAGTCTTACCGGAAAAACCCTGATCCCCTACTCAGGGTTCCTTTGACTAGGAATATTTTAGATTAAGGTTTTAAGACTTTAGGTCTCACTGGTATGATCTCATCATAACCCTAAAATCATAGCCCTAATCTATGGGGTTCATCATATAATAATAAACAAAGCGTATGATGAAAATAAAGCCTTTATTAGAATATTATAAAATACAATGGTTTGGGAGATACAACATAGATTGGCTTGTAGGGCATATCCCTTTCAATTGGATGATATGATTGATATGTTAGTGGGATCAAATATTTTTTCAAAGATTGATTTAAAATGTGGGTATTATCAAGTTAGGATTAGATAGGCGACTAATGGAAAATCATCTTCAAGACTAAAGATGGTCTATATGAGTGGTTAGTGATGCCATTTGGCTTATCTAATGCCTGTAGTACCTTTATGAGGATAATGACACAAGTGTTACGACCTTTGATAGGATTATTTATAGTCATATACTTTGATGATATTTTGATTTATAGCAAAACTAAGGAAGACTATCTAGCCCATCTCCAGCATTTTTGTTAGACATTAAGAACTCAAAGTCAATATGCAAACCTGAAGAAATGTGAGTTTATGATAGAACAAATTATTTTCTTGGGATTTATACTTACCCCAGATGGTATGACTGTAGACCCATAAAAGGTTCATCTGATTACTGAATGGCCTATACCCCCAAATATACATGAGGTTCAAAGCTTTCATGGCCTCACAACTTTTTATCGAAGGCTTATCAAAGGGTTTAGTACCATTGTTGCCCTAATTACTGATTGTGTGAAGAAAGGAGACTTTGAATGGACTAAGGCCACTGAATGAGCTTTCTTAGAGATCAAAGAAAAGATGACCCATGCTCCTGTATTGTGTCTACCAAATTTTATGAAGGTCTTTGAAGTTGCTTGTGATGCATTAGGAGTTGGGATTGGTAGAGTCTTAAGCCAAGAATAGCACCCTGTAGCATTCTTTTGAAAAATTAAGTGATTCTAAATGAAAGTATTCCACCTATGATAAGGAGTTCTATGCCATTGTACAAGCACTAAAATTTTGGAGACATTATTTACTACCTCAAGAATTCATTTTATACTTTAATCATGAAGCATTTAGATTCCTTAATTCTAAAAAAAAAAGCTGAATCTTAGATGTTGACCCCATAAGTGATTTTGATGATTACTAAATATTGGAGCATGTATATTTATTTCTAACAACTCTTCAAGTGTTTTACAAGTTTTTGTAGGATGGTTTAATTTGTTCAAACATCAATTATGACACTATTATTTCTTATTTGAGTTGTGTTGTAATTTGTTTTTGTATAGAAGAACCCAATGAAAAGCTAAGAAGAAAAATCATGTAAAAAGGGTTACTTCTGTGTGTGTGTTCCATAAAATTATTTTGAGTTGGTATGCTTTAAAATGTAAAAAGTTGGTGAGTGTTTTTCTTTGAGTTTAAGTGTAAAAATCTTGAAGAAGATACTCGAGCCGACCAAGCATGTTGAAGAGCTGACTCCACTTACTGGAATGCAGCAAGGATTTTGGAATAAAGCAATCCGAGCTTACTCGAAGGTAATCGAGCTGACTGTAGTGAATCCGAGTTGACTGGATTATGTCCGAGCTGACTCCTCCAGAGTCCAGTTTCTAAAGATTTCTGAGAACAGTCAGGCGACACGACCTGAACTGCTTCGAGCTGACTCTTCAGAGTGTTTAATTCAGAATCTATGAAGATGAGCTGACCCAAGCTGAAAAGAGCCGACTTCTCGAGTTCTAGTTTTTCAAAGAAAGAAGTTCGAGCCGTCCGAGCTATCAAGAGCCGACTTGTCCAGAGTGAAGTTTTTCATCTTGTGACAAAGAGCCTACTACACTAAAGATTTGATGACTCGACCTATCGACTCGAAGGATCCGAGCCGACTCGAAGGAATCCGAGCCGACTCGAACATCATTTTTAGTTATCCAACAGCTAGTTCCAGAAATTATTTTTGAATGACAAAAAGTGCTCCAATTGTCACAAATCATTTTCCAACGGTCTATAATGGCTAAAACTGCCTTGGAGTGATAGAAGGCCTTATATTTGAAGGATTGAACATCCTAAAAGTAAGAGTTTTTGAAAAGTTCTTCAAAGAGAAGAGAGCTTTATTGAATATCCAAACTACCAATAGCAAAAGAGAACAAGAGCATTCAAGTCAGCCATGAAGACTTCACCAACTTTGATATGAAGCTTGAAGCAACTTTGGGAAGAAGCCACTGAAGTAATTAAGGCTTATTCAAGTGCATTCAAGTGGACTTCTATCAAGCTGCACAGGCAACTATCCGACAAATTAAGTTTGTCAATTTTGTTGCATTTACTTCAATTCATTTTTTGAATTGTTGGATTATTGGTGAGCCCGGTTGAAAAATAAAATAGGTTCTTAGTGAGCCTTTTAAAAAACCAAATGTTGGGTTCTTGGTGATCCTGGTAAAACCAAGTTAGATTTCTTTGGTGAGCCTGTTTAAAACCAATGGGAGTTGGGTTTTCTTTGGTGATCCCATTAAAACTAAAGTGTAAAGGTTTTGGATTGTGATCCTGCAAAACAATCCTACTATATTTGGGTGTGAATATAGAGGAAATCTCAAGTGGTTTCTTGGGTAGTGCACATAGGAGTTGGGTTGCTCCGAACCACTATAAATTTTATGTGTTTGTGTTGTTCTTCCTTGCTTTTACTTAGCTTCTGCAATTTACTACTTTGTCACAGCACCTACCACTTGCAAAGAATTTTAATTGCACATTACTTGCTTTAAATTTTTTAAAATCCTAATTCACCCCCCTCTTGGGTAGCCACCTAGGCAATAACTGGTATCAAAGCATGATAGAAAAGTTCCCTAAGAGCCAAACATGATGAGGGCCATTTCGTAAACTTCCAGCTCATGTATGACATACTTTCATATTAATTAAGGCATTTGATTCATCATATGCTGCTGTGTCATATGTTCTTATTGATTATGATGAACCTCATAAATTAGGGAAATGAGTTAGGGGTATAATGGAGTTCATAACAGTGAGACCTAATTCATATAAACCCTAATCTAGAATGTTCCTAGTCATTGGACCATCGATTCGGGGACCGATGAATCCGAAAAGACTATCTTATCCTATGTATGCTCAGTTGATGAGAGTGGTTAATCTCATAACCACTTATGTAGAGACACTAATACAAGTATAAGGTACTCATCAGGGTATGAGTACACTAGACTGATCGTACCAGGACTATCTTATGGAAGTCTTACTACTTGTCAAAAGATATATCCCAGAGTAGAAGTTGTGCATGTGATCTTTAGACCTGAGGTAACCATGGTTCCTTGTGCACACTAAGCCATATTTTGGTTCATACTCATTTATGCCATTGCGGCATGTACGGGGTATTTTGATATGGTTGATGGTGTACGAAGGATGTGAGTGGACCAACAAGGAATCGATCATTCCTGGTAAGAGGAATTGTTATCCCATGTAATCTCTTCGATGAGAGACTCAAGGAGCCTTTGATCAAAGCAGGATGAGATTAGTGGAATCTAATCAGTCATCTTTGAGTCCTCATGATCAAGCTAAGATTCGATATGATTAAGTGTTAGGGTTTGACATATATCCATACCTATCACTTAATTGGGATAATGGGAGATCGAAAGATTGAATTGCATGATAACTTACTACTGAATGGTATTTTGGTATTTTTCACCAAATTCCTCATCTTCCGGGTAGGCATGACATGTTGCTAGATGTCAATCTTGTCTTATAGGTTTTCATGAACCAATTGGTTTGGTTTCATGAGTCAATTCGATGTGTGATTCGAATTGAACAATTTGGTGAGCCAATTTGACCTAATTAGGTCAATCGGGTTCGATCGAATCGAATTGGCTCAAACCTAAACCTACTACTGGCTAGATGTGGAGTCCAATGGATCACACACAATAGAGACTTGGCCAAGGAAGTCATTCATGATTTAATTAAGGTCATAGGATCCTAATTGGTTAGCTATATTGCATACTAGCATATGTAGGCTAACCTAATTCCTAACCCAATTGGATTGGGTTCGGTTGCTTGCTAATTAGGCTACCTAATTATGGGAAACCTAAATTAGGTTGAGTCCTAAGTGGGGCTAGCCTATCATAGCTTGATCAATTTTAATTTGAACTTAAGGGCATTTTTTGCACCATATATGAAGAGTCCCAATGGCATAGGACTCTTGGTACCTAAATGATATCTTAACTTAAAGGGCACAGAAGGTCCTACAGACCTCTGATATGAAAATAAAGATATGGTTAGCAATCTTATTTGATGCCCTTCCAATGACACCCATATTGCATAAGTTTGTGTTGGGGTTTCTGGTGCACCGCAGCGGAAGTGTAAATTTCAAAATGATGAAATTTGCACCGAAATCCCTTAGCCAAGATCTCCTTATATACTAATTAAAACATACATACTAACATTGTTAGAATTAGGGCACTAACCTTTTAACGCTAAGTCCAATTTGATGTAGAATCAGAACTTGGTGTTGAATGCTTCTTTTGATTTCACCAGGCGTCCAAATGTCCACCCTCCAATGGTGATCCACAAGATGATTGAACAAGATGCAAGCTTCTTCAAAGTTCCCTCACTTGAATTCTTATCCTAGAACTCAAGAGGACTATGGCTCTAAAACTTCAGGGTAGGGGCTCCTTACTTCCTTCTTCCTTCTTCCTTTCCCTTTCTTAAGACCTTGTCCTAAGAATAAAACTCTTGTCTTAAAGGAGGAGATGGATTTAAGACACTAATGTCTTAAAGTAAAGGAAATAGAAACAGAGTAGGAGTTCCTTTCTTTTACCGATCAAGAGATTCTCCTATCTCTTGTTTTGGACTTGAGTTTCAACAGAGAAGAGAACTCTGTAAGAGGGAAACTCTCTTTGTCCTAAACGCTAAGGAGGAATCAGTTTCCTGGAAAGAAAAGACAATAAAATAAACTCTGTTGTTCAAAAAAAAATCATCTGAACACCCGAGACCTCTGTTGTTTAAATAGATTTCAGAGAGATGTCTTCTCAGAAGAACACAACTCTCCGTAAACCCCATTCCACTTTATCTCACGCCCCTTTCTTATTTCTCACGCCCAATCCACACATCTCACGGCCTTCCAGATTAAATCCCACGGCTCTTCTTAAAGGAAAAACCGCGGTGTTTTAAAAGAAGAAAGTCGCGACTTTTCATCTCCGAAGAGATGTTACTTCGCGCGCCCGGAGGAGTTAGCGCTTTCTCTCTTTCTCAAAATCCCATCAGCCGTTGGATTTTCATCCAAGGGGGGGGAGAAGGAGCGCTAATCACTTAAGAAGGAGGCCGCCCAAATAAAATCTCCGATGATTTTATTTGGGGCGCGCCAAGAGTCCATGCGCCATGGACTCTTCCTTAAGGCGCGCCAAGAGTCCATATGCGCATGGACTCTTGGTGTTTGGCGTGAAAAGCAAAAAGGGGGCGGGTGGGAGGCTAGCCAAGCTACATGGCTAGCCAATAGGGTTAGCCATATTCCCATATTTCTTAATTAGGGTCTAATTAGGTCCAATTAGAACCCAATTTGAACCAATCCGGAACCCTAATTCGAATCCGATCCGAATAGAAGCTAGGGCTTGCAACACCTGCTAGAGTGTTATCTTGCAAAGACAATTTAATTCCAAATTAAATTCTTGATCAATCCTCTTAAGTGTGTGACCCATTGGGTTCCACATCTAGCCAGCAGTGGGTTCGAATACAAGTTGACCTAATTTGATTAGAACTCTTTCTAATCGATTTAGGTCAAACCGGGCTTACCCGGATCGATCAATTAGGATTCTTCCTAACATGTGATCTTTGAACTTGATCAACCCACAAGACAAGATTGACGTCTAGCAACGTGTCATGTCTACCCGGAAGATATGGAAATTCTGGTGAAATACCAAAATTACCCTTCAGTAGAGAGTTACCGTACAATTAAATCTTTCGATCAGCCTGCACCCAAAATATAACTATGGATATGGATATATGTCAAATCCAACATTATTTGTTTCTAGCTCAATCTTATAATGATGATTCGATTATCTTGATATTAGAAACCATCTCTAATATCCTTACTTTGATCAAAGATTCCCTGAATCATCATGCGATTGTTGACTAGCTGGATGCAATCTCCTCTTACTAAGAGTGATCGATTCCTTGTTGACCTACTCATTACCTCATATTCAATTCACCATTCCCAGTATCAATCCTGTGCATGTCTCAGTGTCATGATTAGGATTGAACCAAAGGATGGGTTCATGTACATAAGGTACTTATGGCAGTCTCAGGTCAAAAGATTACTTGTACCACTCCTACTATGAGAACCTTCTATTGACATGTAGCTAAGACTCCATTAGATGTTCTCAAGTTGGATCATATCAGTGAACTCATTCTCCAATGAGCACCCACATCCCAGTATTAGTGTCATACACAAGTGACTGTGAGAGCAGTCACCCTTTCCAGTATACCCGGGGTGTGCTAGTCTTATCGGAAAAACCCTGATCCCCTATTCAGGGTTCCTTTGACTAGGAATACTTTAGATTAAGGTTTTAAGATTTTAGGTCTCACTGGTATGATCTCATCATAACCCTAAAATCATAGCCCTAATCTATGGGGTTCATCATATAATAAACACAGCGTATGATAAAAAAAATGCCTTATTTAGAAAATTATCAATTACAATGGTTTGGGAGATACAACAGAGATTGGTTTGTAGGGCATATCCCTTTCAATCTCCCACTTGCACTAAAGCCAATCGCCTTTGAATCTTAATCCCATACATTCTAGGTGGCGATCAAAATCTCGCTGTGGTAGAGCCTTAGTGAACGGGTCTGCTACATTGTTCTTTGTATCAACTCTATCTATGTAGACATCTTGTCTCTCTACTATTTCTCGGACAAGATGGAAGCGTCTCAGAATGTGCTTGGACTTATGATGAGCTCTTGGTTCCTTAGCTTGAGCAACGGCCCCAGTGTTGTCACAGTAAAGTGGCACTGGGTTTTCAATTTGAGGAACAACACCCAACTCTGTGATGAACTTCTTCATCCAGACTGCTTCCTTGGCGGCTTCACTAACAGCTATGTATTCTGCCTCTGTGGTTGAGTCAGCTACAGTCTGCTGCTTGGTACTCTTCCAACTCACTGCTCCACCATTTAGGGTAAAAACATATCCCGAAATGGATTTGCTATCATCAGGGTCTGATTGAAAACTAGAATCAGAATAAGCTTCTAGTTTAAGATCAGAACCACCATAAACCAAAAAAATATCCTTAGTCCTTCTTAGGTACTTAAGAATATTTTTAACTGCTTTCCAATGATCCTCTCCTGGATCAGCCTGAAACCTACTGACAATGCCTAAAGCATATGCCACATCAGGCCTAGTACATAACATGGCATACATTATGGATCCTATTGCCGAAGCATAGGGTATAGAATTCATTCTATCTCTTTCTTCAGGTGTCTTGGGAGACATCCTTTTAGAAAGATGTATGCCTTGACTCATAGGAAGATAACCTCTTTTACTTCCTTCCATGCTGAATCTTTCAGCACTAAGTCAATGTACCTAGATTGGGATAAACCTAGCATCCTCTTAGATCTATCTCTATAGATCTTAATACCTAGTATATAGGATGCTTCTCCCAAATCTTTCATGGAAAACTGGTTTGATAGCCAAACCTTGACTGATTGCAACATTGGGATATCATTCCCAATGATGAATGTCATCTACATACAGAACCAAGAAGACTATGGCACTCCCACTAGTCTTCTTATAAACACAGGGTTCATCCACATTTTTGATAAAACCAAATCTTTAATAGTTTCATCAAAGCGGATGTTCCAACTCCTGGAAGCTTGCTTTAATCCATAAATGGATTTCTTCAGCTTGCATACTTGATTAGGTTTATTCTTTGAAATAAAACCTTCTGGCTGTGACATGTAGACTTCTTCCTCAAGGAAACCATTGAGGAATGCAGTTTTCACATCCATCTGCCATATCTCATAATCGTGGTATGCTGCTATAGCAAGTAAAATCCGAATTGATTTTAGCATGGCAACAGGTGAAAAAGTTTCATCATAATCAATTCCCTGTTTTTGTCTAAAACCTTTAGCCACTAATCTGGCTTTATAGGTTTCAACTTGGCCATCAGCCCCAATCTTTTTCTTATAGACCCATTTACACCCAATAGGATTAACACCCTCTGGTGCATCAACCAAAGACCATACTTGGTTTACATACATAGAGTCTACTTCGGATTCCATGGCTTCTTGCCATTTATCTGAGTCAGTACTCAAGATAGCTTCCGTATAGGTCAGAGGTTCATCATTTTGAATGACTTGAGCTTCATTATTTTCAATAATAACCCATACCTCTCAGGTGCCCGTGGCACTCTGTCAGACCTACGAGGAGGAGTTTTGTGTTCTGGTTCTGTCCTAACTATATGTTCTAATGGTTGAGAATTGTCTATCTGTATTTCTTGCACTTCTCCAAGTTCAATTGTTCTACCATTGCCCCTTTCCAAAATGAACTCTTTTTCTAGAAAAGTGGCATGCCTGCTAACAAAAATCTTTTGTTCAGTAGGATGGTAGAATAGATATCCTCTACCTTCTTTAGGATATCCTACAAATAGACATTTATCCGCTCTAGGTTCCAACTTATGTCCAAAATTTCTTTAACATAAGCTGGACATCCCCATACCTTAAAATATTTAAGATATGGTTTCTTTCCACTCCAAATTTCATATGGAGTACTAACAACGGATTTAGAAGGTACCTTGTTCAGAATATAAACAGCAGTTTCTAGGGCATGACCCCAGAAAGAAATGGACAAATTTGTGAAGCACATCATGGATCGTACCTATCTAATAAGGTACGATTCCTCCTTTCAGCTATACCATTTAGCTGTGGTGTATAAGGAGGGGTCCATTCAGAAAGGATTCCATTAACTTTAAGATAGTCTAAAAACTCCGCGGATAAGTATTCTCCTCCTCGATCAGAACGAAGAACTTTAATACTTTTCCCGGTTTGTTTTTTGACCATACTTTGATACTCCTTAAATTTATCAAAGGCTTCAGATTTGTGTTTCATAAGATACACATATCCGAACCTAGATAAATCATCTATAAAAGTGATAAAATATGAGTATCCTCCTCTGGCCTGAGTTGTCATTGGACCACATACATCAGTGTGTATAAGTCCTAATAACTCAGTTGACCTTTCCCCATGTCCAGTGAATGGAGTTTTTGTCATCTTACCCATGAGACATGATTCGCAAGTTCCTAATGATTCATACTCATAAGGATCAAGGAATTTTCCTTGTATAACTTGCTAATCCTAGACTCATTAACATGACCAAGTCTATGATGCCAAAGTAAAGTATCATTAAAGTCTTTTCTTTTCCTTTTAGTATTGACATGAAAAATACTATCATTGGAAGAAAGAGTTAAGAGCCCATTGCTAATATGCCAGAACAAATAATTTTATTAGATAACATTATTGAGCAACCAGTGCTCGTTACATCCATTACATATCCTTGTTTTAATAACAAAGGAATAGATATAATGTTCCTAATAATCTTTGGCATATAGTAACAATTCTCTAGCTCCAAGATCTTCCCTGAAGGCAACTTCAGAATATAGGTCCCTACAGCTTCTGCTTGGATGATATCACCACCAGCACCGTAGAGATTGAAGTCGCCTTCCTTCAATACTTTAAGCTTGTGGAGGTCCTGCAAAGATTTGCATATATGGTAACCACAAGCGGTATCCAATACCCAAGTATTTGATATAGACGAATTTAATGTCAATATAGTATGTATCTCATACATACCTTTTGGTGCGTCTGCCGCACCAGGCTTCACAGTTGCAAGGTAAGCCTTGCAATTCCTTTTCCAATGTCCCGCTTTGCCGCAAAAGAAACAGGTTGACTGTTTTGAGACCTTCTTCCTTTCTTGTTCTTATTGATGCCACCCTTAGGGTTTAGTCTCCTGCTAAAACCTTTTTGCCTGATTTCTTCTTATTGGTCTTATCAACAAGAAGAAGTGGAGCCTTTTCTTTCTTAACATGGCTCTCTGCTGTTTTAACATATTTAACAGCTCAGGCAAGGAAGTGTTCAGTTTGTTCATGTGATAATTCAAGACAAACTGAGAAAATGACTCTGGGAGTGATTGCAGGATTAAATCCTGATTCAGCTCCCCATCCATAATAAACCCTAATTGACCTAATCTAGTGATTAAGTCAATTACCTTCAGGACATGATCCTGAACGGATGTACCCTCTGTCATCCTAGCACGGAATAACTGCTTAGATATTTCGTATCTAGCAGTTCTGCTTTGTTCTCCATAAAGCTCCTTTAAATTGAGCATTATGGATTGAGTATCCATGCTTTCATGCTGCCTCTGTAACTCATTGGTCATAGAGGCCAGTATGATACACTTGACAGTGAGGGAGTCATTCTGCCACATTTTGTATGTGGCCATATCTTCCTGTGTGGCATCATCCCCTAGTGGATTAAGATTAGGGGTATCAAGAATATAAGAAAGTTTTTCTGAACTCAGTACAATCTTTAAGTTTCTCAACCAGTCCACATAGTTTGGACCAGTCAGTTTGTTGGTATCTAAGATGCTTCTCAGTGATAATGAAGATGCCATTTATCTACATTTAATTAAGAACAATACATAAGCAAACAACCATGAAATGATTTACATAATTAAATTAGGTCTTCAATTTAATTATGTCTCCCACTATTTTATCAAAAATCATAGCCCTCACTATGATAATCGAGAAGAACCCTGATCGGTTTTCTTAGTGAGATCGAGATCCTTATAATTTATAAAAGATCTTGCAGACAACACAACAAATCTTTTATAAGTTGTAAGGTAGGAAACTCTTCCAATTATATCTCATATAATTCTCAAAAATAACTTGGCCTCTAGAACATTATAAGTCTTGCAGAATACACAACAAACCATAATGTTCTAGTTAAGTCAAGACCCTTTCATTTCTATACAGTCAATATTCAAATATAATGCCCTTGTAGATAACACAACAAGGCATTATACTGAATATACTGTAAGGATATTTTGTACTAGACCAATATTATGTCAATCACCCTATTAGGTCTTGCAGACAACACAACAAACCTAATGTGGTTCATAACACAGTAATGATCCAGCATGAAGGAAGGCCAACATATAGCAATTTTTAAACACTAAGCATATAAGTCAAGATTTAAATATAATCAAATCGGCCAGGCAAGTGGAAGAGATGTGGGAGTCCCCCCGTTGCTTTCCTAGACACCAATAAAAATTGGCCAGGTCAGTCAACGGAACCAATTAAAAACCACGATTCTCTTTACCTTCCCAGAACCACCTTTCTAGACACCGAATGATCAATTGTTCATCATGACTAGTGATGCTTATTAGTTAAATATGCTATGACTTAATATGATTTTAAGAAGAGGGCTTTATAAAATTGCCAGCACATTCTTACATAAAAAATATCATAATGATATCACTCTGATAAACATATATGTGCTAAGTGTGTCATCATACTAGGACAACCATTTACCACATAATGGATCCACCATTATGCCAGGGCAACCTTATTTCAGTATGATGACTTCAAAACTAATCATATCTCTATAATAATTAGGGTTTGAGTGAAAAACCCTAATTAGTGGCATACATCAAAACATTAATTATCATATATGCATTCCTTAAATTATGCTAAGCATATCAGCATTCAAGGGTTTAAAACCTAATTTCGATACTACAACAAAAATGCATATAATATGTTTTAACTGTAATAAGGATGGCTCTGATACCACTGTTGGGGTTTCTGGTGCACCGCAGCGGAAGTGTAAATTTCAAAATGATGAAATTTGCACCGAAATCCCTTAGCCAAGATCTCCTTATTACTAATTAAAACATACATACTAACATTGTTAGAATTAGGGCACTAACCTTTTAACGCTAAGTCCAATTTTGATGTAGAATCAGAACTTGGTGTTGAATGCTTCTTTTGATTTCACCAGGCGTCCAAATGTCCACCCTCCAATGGTGATCCACAAGATGATTGAACAAGATGCAAGCTTCTTCAAAGTTCCCTCACTTGAATTCTTATCCTAGAACTCAAGAGGACTATGGCTCTAAAACTTCAGGGTAGGGGCTCCTTACTTCCTTCTTCCTTCTTCCTTTCCCTTTCTAAGACCTTGTCCTAAGAATAAAACTCTTGTCTTAAAGGAGGAGATGGATTTAAGACACTAATGTCTTAAAGTAAAGGAAATAGAAACAGAGTAGGAGTTCCTTTCTTTTACCGATCAAGAGATTCTTCCTATCTCTGTTTTGGACTTGAGTTTCAACAGAGAAGAGAACTCTGTAAGAGGGAAACTCTCTTTGTCCTAAACAAGCTAAGGAGGAATCAGTTTCCTGGAAAGAAAAGACAATAAAATAACTCTGTTGTTCAAAAAAAATCATCTGAACACCCGAGACCTCTGTTGTTTAAATAGATTTCAGAGAGATGTCTTCTCAGAAGAACACAACTCTCCGTAAACCCCATTCCACTTTATCTCACGCCCCTTTCTTATTTCTCACGCCCAATCCACACATCTCACGGCCTTCCAGATTAAATCCCACGGCTCTTCTTAAAGGAAAAACCGCGGTGTTTTAAAAGAAGAAAGTCGCGACTTTTCATCTCCGAAGAGATGTTACTTCGCGCGCCCGGGAGGAGTTAGCGCTTTCTCTCTTTCTCAAATCCCATCAGCCGTGTGGATTTTCATCCAAGGGGGGGGAAGGAGCGCTAATCACTTAAGAAGGAGGCCGCCCAAATAAATCTCCGATGATTTTATTGGGGCGCGCCAAGAGTCCATGCGCCATGGACTCTTCCTTAAGGCGCGCCAAGAGTCCATATGCGCATGGACTCTTGGTGTTTGGCGTGAAAAGCAAAAAGGGGGCGGGTGGAGGCTAGCCAAGCTACATGGCTAGCCAATAGGGTTAGCCATATTCCCATATTTCTTAATTAGGGTCTAATTAGGTCCAATTAGAACCCAATTTGAACCAATCCGGAACCCTAATTCGAATCCGATCCGAATAGAAGCTAGGGCTTGCAACACCTGCTAGAGTGTTATCTTGCAAAGACAATTTAATTCCAAATTAAATTCTTGATCAATCCTCTTAAGTGTGTGACCCATTGGGTTCCACATCTAGCCAGCAGTGGGTTCGAATACAAGTTGACCTAATTTGATTAGAACTCTTTCTAATCGATTTAGGTCAAACCGGGCTTACCCGGATCGATCAATTAGGATTCTTCCTAACATGTGATCTTTGAACTTGATCAACCCACAAGACAAGATTGACGTCTAGCAACGTGTCATGTCTACCCGGAGATATGGAAATTCTGGTGAAATACCAAAATTACCCTTCAGTAGAGAGTTACCGTACAATTAAATCTTTCGATCAGCCTGCACCCAAAATATAACTATGGATATGGATATATGTCAAATCCAACATTATATTTGTTTCTAGCTCAATCTTATAATGATGATTCGATTATCTTGATATTAGAAACCATCTCTAATATCCTTACTTTGATCAAAGATTCCCTGAATCATCATGCGATTGTTGACTAGCTGGATGCAATCTCCTTACTAAGAGTGATCGATTCCTTGTTGACCTACTCATTACCTTCATATTCAATTCACCATTCCCAGTATCAATCCTGTGCATGTCTCAGTGTCATGATTAGGATTGAACCAAAGGATGGGTTCATGTACATAAGGTACTTATGGCAGTCTCAGGTCAAAAGATTACTTGTACCACTCCTACTATGAGAACCTTCTATTGACATGTAGCTAAGACTCCATTAGATGTTCTCAAGTTGGATCATATCAGTGAACTCATTCTCCAATGAGCACCCACATCGCAGTATTAGTGTCATACACAAGTGACTGTGAGAGCAGTCACCCTTTCCAGTATACCCGGGGTGTGCTAGTCTTATCGGAAAAACCCTGATCCCCTATTCAGGGTTCCTTTTACTAGGAATACTTTAGATTAAGGTTTTAAGATTTTAGGTCTCACTGGTATGATCTCATCATAACCCTAAAATCATAGCCCTAATCTATGGGGTTCATCATATAATAAACACAGCGTATGATAAAAAATAATGCCTTTATTTAGAAAATTATCAATTACAATGGTTTGGGAGATACAACAGAGATTGGTTTGTAGGGCATATCCCTTTCAGTTGACCAAGTCAATTTGATGCTTTGGGTGGACTAAATGGAAAGGGAAAGACTATTGGCACCCTTTGGGACCCCAGGAGAAAGTATGGCACGCAGATGGATGAAAGTCCTTACAGATAGACATTGGGAGCTTCATCAAGAAGGCACCTCTTAGCTTCAGATGGATGAAAGTCAAAAGACCGGTTTATGTTTGAATGGGACGTTTGAAGAGGAGTGAAAAGGGTGGCCCGCACATGAAGAGTCGTGCCTCTTCATATGCGCCCGCACATGAAGAGTCGTGCCTCTTCATATGCGCCCGCACAATAGAGGGCAGAGTCCTTCTTCCTCTGATACTCTTCAAGCCTCGTGTTACTTCGAATTAGAAGAGGCATCTCCTTATCTCAGAAATCGGTATTTGACACATGGCATGATGGGGATTGATCTGGTAAGTGAAAGAACATAGATATGACTATCCATTTCCAATGAGTCTTATCAGATATGAAACAAGTGTTGTTGGGTTAGATTTCACGCCCCATCTGAGATTAAAATAGGGTACGATAAAATTTTGAAAAACTACTACTACTTCTTCTTCGTCTTTTGAGATCAGTGTTTTTGTTTTCTCAAGAGTCTGTCTGAGAGTCTTTCACTTTCTACCTCCCTCCTTGTTTTAGGACAAGACTTGTCTTGTCAAGATAATTTCTTCTACACTACGACAAGGCTTGGTTTTAGGACATAAGCTTATAGGGTCATAGTGGAGGGTAGTCATAAAACCTAAAGTTGTTTAGGATAGTGTCTTGAGTACCCTTTAGTAGGACAGGGTGTCCTGCAGTGGTCAATAGACCAAAGGCTGCCGAAAGAGTTCCACTTCTCTAAGCAACTTGAAGAAGGAGTTCTTCCTTGGTCCGAGTTTCGTGTGGATCACTGTTGAAGTGTTTGTGCTTGTGAACCTTGTGGAAAAGTTGGGGTTTCAGCGATCCAGGTATTTTCTTGACTGTATTTATGATTCATTAGTTGATATTGCATGAGGGGTCCTGGGAATTAGGATTTTCTATATATGTTATACATGTCAGGGTATCATGCTATGAAATTTTGTTTTGAAAGTTAATTCCGCATGCTGCATGATTTCCGGCACCTTGGGAGAATTTCCATCAGTGGTATCAGAGCCATCCTTGTGGCATTCCAATTATGAATCATTTTGGAGTTTGATTAAATTCCATTACCGAGCCGACCCGAACCTTATCGAGTCAACTCAACCATGTTCATATGTATGATTTATGTCAATATGAAATTATGCATAAACCAAGTAACTGCTTTGGATTGGGTTAGTCCCATGGCCGTCCAGTCATAGGAGCCAGTATGATTTAAAGGCCCTCTCTTCCCATTCAATGGGTCTCCTATGGCATGTAGGGTACCGCTGTGGCCATGTCCCTGAATAAGTGAGGTGAAAGTATTTTATCATGTCTTGATTTGCATATTAGGGTAATATGCTAATTATCATATAATGCGATAAGTATTAGGGTAATATGCTTGATGACATGAATTTTAATTTATACGCTAGAGTGATATGCATTGGGTTTATATTTGTTATAAACTTGGATATCATGTTTATGTTTATACTAGTAGTAATAAACACTATTATCATGATAGTTTTAGAATGTGTTTTGAGACCATCAAAGCCTCATCAAAACATATTTAGTCATAGTATAAAACTTAGTCAGAAGCAAAACTAGTTATGGTTTGATCAGCCAATTGGTGTCTAGGCAAGTGGTTCTGGGAAGGTAAAGGGAATGAGTTTTATAATTGGTTCCGTTGACTGACCTGGCCAATCTAATTGGTGTCTAAGGAAAGCAACGGGGGGATCCCCTCACCCTTCCACTCACCTGGCCAATTTGGTCATATCTAAATCTTAATTTTGTAATGCTTATTGGTTTAGTGTATTATATTTTGCCTTCCTTCATGCTAAGCCAAATTTATGTCAAGACTATAGTAGGTTTGTTATGCATACACAAGACCTACTCTAGGGTTTGATATAAGATTTGTCTTGGTGTACTTAGTGCTTTATGGCTTGATTGGAAATGTTGCGTTGTTGTGCATACACAAGGGTAACATTATTCAATCATGGTTATTTGGAAATGAAGGGTCCGACTAAACTAAGATATTTTGGTTTGTTGTGCATACACAAGGCCATAGTGTCTTAAAGGCAAAGATAATTATTGAGAATTGCACGGGTTGCAATTGGAAAGGTTGTCCTACCTTTGAACTCATGTGTGTTTGTTATGCATACACAAGGTACTCATGAGGAATAAGGATCTTAACCGCACTAAGGAAACTAGGAAAGGTTTCTTGCTTACCATAGTTGAGGGTTATGGTATTTGAAGAAAATGGTGGGAGACATAATTAGATAGAAAGCCCTTATCTAGTTATGGATGTATCTGAGTGGTCTGCTGATATTATTCTTTAATTAAATATTAGATATTTAAATAATGGCTTCAACTTATCACTGAGTGGAATCTTGGATGCTAATAAGTAACCGGTTCAAACTATGTGGATTGATTGAGGAAGAAGGCTGATGGAGCATGTTTCCATTGCAACATGTTTAGCATTGGAAGAAGGATTGCAAGGCTTGTCTTGCAAATGTGAAGCTAGATGCAAGTGGTGCATCTAATGGTTTGTACATGATACAAACAATTTATCATTGAGTGAATCTATTTCTAATTCATGGGTATTGGATACCACATGTGGGTCACATATTTGTAAATCTTTACAAGGACTCCACAGAATTAGAAATTTTAAAGAAAGTGACTTCAAATTATATGGAGCAAATGGAGACCCATATATGCTGAAGCTATGGGCACCTATCTTCTGTTATTACCTTCGGGTAATCATAAGGTTGGAAGAATTCTATTATGTGCCAAATATTGTAAGAAACATTATTTCTATATCCTGTGTTGTTACAACAAGGATATGAAATAAGTTTAAAGAGCAGTGGCTGCTCTATATTCATAATAACACAATTTTTGGGCATGTTGCTTTATGAATGGTCTTCTAACTTTAGTACTCAATGATGAAATACTTCTTGAGATGGCAAGAAGAGAAAAAGAGATAATGTCAATATCACATATCCCTGGCATTGCCGGTTAGGTCATATCAGTGAGTCAAGGATAAACAAGTTAGTCAAAGAGGATTATTTTGACCCTGGTGATTTTCAATCATTAGGAACTTATGAGTCTTGCCTCAAGGAAAAATGATCGAGTCTCTATTCACTGGATATGGAGAAAGTGCAACTAAATGTTAGGTCTTGTACTACTGATGTGTGTGGACCTATGTCAACTCGGGCTAGAGGAGGATATTCTTATTTCATCACTTTTATTGATGATTTTCAAGGTTTAGATATGTGTATCTTATGAAACATAAGTTCGAAGCCTTTGATAAATTTAAAAAATATCAGAGTATGGTTTGAAAGATAAACTATACTTAGTATTAAAGCTCTTTGTTCTGATCGAGGAGGGGAAACTTGTCTAGTGAGTTTTTGAACCATCTCAAGACAAAGGCTTTATTTCTGAATGGACCCCTCCTTATACATCCTGGTTATATGGAATGGCAGAAAGGAGAAATTGCACCTTGTTGGATATAGTGAGGTGCATGATGAGCTTCACAGATCTTTCCATTTCTTTCTGGGGACATGCCTTGGAGACTGCTACATTAATATTAAATAGGGTTCCATTTAGTCAGTAAGTAGCACTCCATTTGAGTTAGGAATAGTAAAAGACCAAGTCTTAAGTACTTAAAGATTTGGGGTTGCCATGCTTATGTCAAGAATAACTTGGGCATAAGTTTAGTGCTAGGTCTGACAAGTGTAGGTTTGTGGTTACCCAAAAGAAGGTAAGTGATACCTCTTTTAAATGCTACTGAGCAGAAGATAATTGTCAGTAGGCATGCTACATTCTTGGAACATGAGTTTATCCAAGAAGAGTAGTGATTCTTCAATTGAGTTGTGTGAAGAACAGAACCAACAAACTGATAAGCCTTCAAGGGAAGTTCCTCAACCAGAGGTTCTTATAGATCAGAATAGCCACAATACACACCTCCTCTCCGAAGGTTAGAGAGGGTGCAGGGAGCACCTCTCAAATATGGGCTTTGTCATCGGGGATGACAACGAAGCCAGTATCATACAGTATGATGATCCTATGACCTATTCGGAAGCTGTCGAGAGTAGGAACTCCGACAAGTGCTTGGTGCCATGAAATCTGAAATGGACACCATGTATTCCAATCAGTTTGGACCTTGGTAGATCCACTTGAAGGAATTAACCCGATAGGGTGTAAATGGGTCTATAAAGAAGAAGATTGGAGCAGATGGTCAAGTTGAGACCATAAGGCTAGGCTGGTAGCAAAAGGTTTAGACAAAAACATGGTGTGGAGTATGATGAAATCTTTTCTCAATAGCCATGCTCAAGTCCATTCGAATACTGCTTGCCATAGCAGCATACCATGACTATGAGATCTGGCAAATGGATGTAATAACTGCTTTCCTCAATGGAACCTTGAAGAAGAAGTCTATATGTCATAGCCAGAGGGGTTTGTCTCAAGTGGGAGACCAAACCAAGTATGCAAGTTAAAGAAGTCCATTTATGGATTTAAGCAGCATCAATAAGTTGGAACACCATTTTGATGAAATAATCAAAGGATTTGGTTTTATCAAAAATGTGGATGAACCATGTGTGTATAAGAAGACAAGTGGGTGTGCCATTGTTTCTTAGATTTGTATGGGATGACATATTGATCAATGGAATGATACCGAATGTTGCAATCGGTTAAAACTGGCTATCATCAAAGTTTCCATGATGGATTTAGGAGAAGCATCCTATATACAGGTATAAGGATCTATAAAGATAGATCCAAGAAGATGCTAGGCTATCCCAATCTAGTTACATTGACTTAGTGTTGAAGAGATTCAACATGGATGAAAGAAAGAAATATTACTTACCTATAAGTCAAGGCATACATCTCTCTAAGAAAATATCTCCTAAGACATCAGAAGAAAGAGATCGGATGGCTATGATTCCTTATGCTTTGGCTGTAGGATTGATACGGTATGCCATGTTAGTACCATACCTGATGTTGCACTATGCCTTGGCATAGTGAGCAGGTTTCAGGAAAATCCCAGGAGAGGATCCTTGGAAGCTGTGAAAATATTTTTAAGCTACCTGAGAAGGATCAAAGATATATTTCTATTATATGGAGGACTGATTTGAACTACAAGGTTATATAGATTCAAGTTTTCAACTCAGATCCAGATGATACAATACCACATCAGGGTATGTCTTTCACCATGATGGTGGGGATACAGTGAGTTGGAAAATACAAAGCAACCAACATTAGCTGACTTAGTCGAGGCAGAGTACATAGCTGCTAGTGAAGCCAAGATAAAGGAAGCTGTCTGAATGAAGAAATTCATCATGGAATTGGCATGGTTCCAGATGTACAACAGCCAGTGCCATTATACTGTGATAACAATGGGGTTGTTGCAAAAGCTAAGTAACTGAGGTCTCATCACAAACCCAAGCATATTCTAAGATGGTTCCACCTCGTTCGAGAGATTATTGAAAGACAAGATGTCATCATTGAATGAGTTGACACAAAGAACAATATAGCAGACCCATTCATTAAAGCTTTAGCCAAGCAGCAATTAGATCTTCATTTAGATTGTATGGGCATAAAATACAAGGGCGATTGGCTTTAGTACAAGTGGGAGTTTGATAGAAAGTGCCCTAAGAGCCAATCATTATGAGGGCCATTTTGTAAACTTCCAGCTCATGTATGACATACTTTCATATTAATAAAGGCATTTGATTCATCATATACTGCTGTGACATATTTTCTTATTGATTATGATGAACCTCATAAATTAGGGCAATGGAGTTAGGGTTATGATGGAGTTCATAACAGTGAGACCTGATTCCTATAAACCCTAATCTAGAATGTTCCTAGTCGTTGGACCATCGATTCAGGGATCAATGAATCCAGAAAGACTAGCTTATCCTATGTATGCTCAGTTGATGAGGGTGGTTGATCTCACAACCACTAATGTAGAGACACTAATACAATGATAAGGGTGCTCATCAGGGTATGAGTACACTGGACTAATCCATACCGGGACTATCTTATGGAAGTCTTACTACTTGTCAAAAGATAGATCCCAGAGTAAAAGTTGTGCATGTGATCTTTAGACCTGAGGTCACCATGGTTCCTTATGCACACTAAGCAATATTTTGTTCATACTTATTCATGCCATTACGTCATGTACGGGGTGTTTTATGTATGGTGGAAGGTGCACGAAGGATATGAGTGGACCAACAAGGAATTGATCATTCTTGGTAAGAGGAATTGTTATCCCATGCAATCTCTTCGATGAGAGACTCAAGAAGCCTTTGATCAAAGCATGATGAGATTAGTGGAATCTAATCAATCATCAGTTGAGTTCTCATGATCGAGCTGAGATTCGATATGATTAAGTGTTAGGGTTTGAAATATATCCATACCTATCACTTAATCGGGATAATAGAAGATCGAAAAATTGAATTGCATGGTAACTTACTACTGAAGGGTATTTTGATAATTTTATCAATTCCTCATCTTTCGGGTAGGCATGACACGTTGCTAGACGTCAATCTTGTCTTGTAGGTTTTTATGAACCAATTGATTTGGTTTCATGAGTCAATTCGATGTATGATTCAAATTGGGCAATTAGGTGAGCCAATTTGACCTAATTAGGTCAATCAGGTTCGATCGGATCGAATCGGCTCAAACCTAAACCTACTGCTACCTAGATATGGAACCCAATGGGTCACACACAATAAGACCTGGCCAAGAAGTCATTCATGATTTAATTAGGGTCATAGGATCCTAATTTGTTAGCCATATTGCATACTAGCATATGTAGGCTAACCTAATTCCTAACCCAATTGGATTAGGTTCGGTTGCTTGCTAATTGTGCTAACCTAATTATAAAAAACTAAATTAGGTTGAGTCCTAAGTGGGGCTAGCCAAATCAGAGCTTGATCTTATTTTATTTGAACTTAAGGGTAGTTTAGGTGCCATATATGAAGAGTCCCAATGGCATGGCACTCTTGGTACCTAAATGATACCTTAACTTTAAAAGGGCATAGAAGGGCCTATAGACCTCTGATCTGAAAATAAAAAATATGGTCAGAAATCTTATTTTGTGCCCTTTCCAATAACACCCATATTGCATATGTTTGACCAAGTCAATTTGATGCTTTGGGTGGACTAAATGGAAAGGGAAAGACTATTGGCACCATTTGGCGCACTCGAGAGAAAGTATGGCGCGTAGATGGACTGAGAGTCCTTCTGCAGATGAGACTCTGGGAGCTTCATCAAGATGTCACCTCTTAGCTCAATCCTTATGCCTTGACAAGTCAAAAGACTGGTTTAATATTTGAATGGGATGGTTTGAAGAGGAGTGAAAAGGTGACGCGCACATGAAGAGTCGTGCCTCTTCATATGCGCGCTCACAACAAAGGGCAGAGTCCTTCTACCTCTGATACTCTTCATGCCTTGTGTTACTTCAGATTAGAAGAGACATCTCCCTATCTCAAAAACTGGTATTTGACACATGGCATGATGGGGATCGATCTGTAAGTGAAAGAACACAGATATAACTCTCCATTTCCAAAGAGTCTTATCAGATATGATGTTTCATATCTGATAAGTGTTGGGATGCATTTCACGCCCCATCTGAGATTATAAATAGGGGTACGGTGAAATGAGAAAAACTACTACTTCTTCTTCTTTGGTCTTCTGAGATCAGTGTTTTTGTTTTCCTGAGTCTTTCACTTTCTCCCTCCCTCCTTGTTTTTGGACAAGACTTGTCTTGTCAAGAAAAGTTCTTCTACACTATGACAAGGCTTTGTTTTAGGACATAAGCCTGTAGGGTCCTAGTGGAAGGTAGTCCTAGACCTAAAGTGGTTTAGGACAGTGTCTTGAGTGCACTTCAGTAGGACAGGGTGTCCTACAGTGGTCAATAGACCAAAGTATGCCGAAAGAGTTCCACTTCTCCAAGCAACTTGAAGAAGGATTTCTTCCTTGGTCCGAGTTTCATGTGGATCACCGTTGGAGGGTTTGCACTTGTGAACCTTGTGGAAAAGTTGGGTTTTAGGCGATCTAGTTATTTTTTTTGACTCTATTTTATGATTCATTAGTTGATATTGCACAAGTGGGTCCTGGGAGTTAGGGTTTTCTATACATGTTATACATGTTTGGGTATCATGCTATGAAATTCAATTCAGCATGCTGAATGATCCCCGACACCCTGAGAAATTTCTATCAAAGCAGTGTCTCTGAATACACTAGAGTAAAGATTGAAGGCTCATCCAATGCGTACATCCTTGGCGAAAGGCCAATCAACCAATAGACCTCCACCTTTCACTGGCACAAATTATACATACTAGAAAGCTAGAATGAAAATTTATATTCAAGCAGTTGATTTCAGTTGTGGAAGGTCATTCTAAAGGGTCCTTATATCCCCATGATTAAAATTGATGGAATGGACGTTCCAAAATCTATTGTGGAAGGTCATTCTAAAGGTCCTTATATCCCCATGATTAAAATTGATGGAATGGACGTTCCAAAATCTAAAGAGGATTGGGACGAACATGATATGAAGATGGGTGAGTTAAATGCCAAAGCAATGAATCTCTTATACTGTGCTTTGATAGTAATGAGTTTAATCGAATTTCTATTTGCTCCTTTGCAAATGAAATTTGGGATAAACTCGAAATGACCCATGAAGGAACTTCTCAATTGAAGTCTTCTAAAATTAATCTTCTTGTGCATAGTTACAAATTGTTTAAGATGAACCTAATGAAACAATCTCTGCCATGTTTTCATATTTCACTGGTATTATTAATGGCTTAAAATGTCTTGGCAGGGTATATACTAATGTAGGTCTAGGATAGAAGATTCTGAGATCTCTTCCAGACAAATGGGATCCGAAAGTGACTGCCATCAAGAAGAAAAAGATTTGAATACCTTATTATTGGATGAACTGTTAGGATCTCTCATCATGCATGAATTGACCATGCAGCACCAAATTGAAGATGATCAAAGAAGAAGAATCAATCTCCTTCAAAGCTACTATGGATTCTAGAAAGGATGAAGAATCAGAAGAAGAAAGCTCCTCTACTGAAAGTGACATGGAAGACGAAGACGTTGCCATGGTCATCAGAAAATTTAGAAAGTTCTTAGGAAGAAGAAATGGAAGGTATTTTAGAAAATTTCACAAGAACAAAGAATTCAGTAAGGAGAAGGAGAAGGAGAAGGAAAAGGAGAAAGAAAAAGAAGTGCCCACCTATTATGAATGCAAAAAGCCAGGGCACATCGGACCAGATTGTCCATTATTGAAAAGGGCTTTAAGAAAAAGAAAAAGAAAGCTATGGTAGCAATGTGGAGTGACAGCGAAGCATCCTCATCTACTGAAGAAGAAGAGACCACGAAATCTATAAATCTATGTCTGATGGGTCTTGAAAATGAAGACTGTCTTGTAGCCCACAAATTAAGGAAAAGTTGGTATCTTGATAGCGACTGATCATGGCATATGACAGGTGACAAAGATCAGTTCATCACCCTATAAATGAAGAGAAGGATGATTGGTTATATTTGGAGATGATGGCAAGGGAGAATAATCGGAATCGGTAAGATCAAAATAACCCCCTGTACTTTTATTGAAGATGTGCTGCTAGTAGATAAATTGAAGCATAATTTATTGAGTATTAGTCAACTTTGTGATAATGTCTTCAAGGTTATCTTTGAATCATTTATGTGTATAGTAACTAACTCTCTTGATTCTAGTAATAAATTCATTGGTCATAGGCTCGGAAACATCTACGTGGTAGATCTAAATGATCTAGCCATGACTAGTAGTTCCAGTCTAGTAGCAATGAGTACTAAGAACAAGGTGTCATGTTTATTATGGCATAGACAATTAGATCATGCTAGCATGCATACAATTGCTAAATTAATCTCAAAGAATCTAGTTAGAGGTTTGCCACATTTTAAAGTTGATCTTGATTATGTATATGATGATGTCAATTAGGCAAACAAACTAGGGAGAGTTTACATCAAAAAGTGTTATTTCAACAACTAGACCCCTTGAGCTACTTCACATGGACTTATTTGGACCACCTAGGACCATAAGCCTAAGAGGTATAAAATATGGCCTGGTGATTATAGATGACTTTTCTAGATTCACATGGGTATTATTTATTGCACATAAAGATGAAACTTTTGATGTATTTCGAAAATTTCATAAGAAGATTTCAAATGAGAAAAATCTTTCTGTTATGTCTATAAGAAGTGATCATGGAACTGAATTTTAAAATCAATATTTTGATAAATATTGCACTGAGCATGGCATTGATCACAACTTCTTTGCTCCTAGAACACCAAAACAAAATGTTGTAGAGAGAAAGAATAGGACTTTGGAAGAAATGGCCCGAACCATGTTGCATGAAGGTAACCTTCCAAGGTACTTTTGCGCAGAAATCGTGAACACTGCCTGTTACATTTTACACTGAGTTTTAATTTGACCAATTTCAAAGAAAACCCCCTATGAGCTTTGGAATGGAAGAAAACTGAATATTAACTATTTTTATATTTTTGGGTGTAAATGCTTTGTGCTTAACAATGTAAAGAAAACCTATGAAAGTTTGATGGAAAATTTGATGAATCTATATTCCTTGGTTATTCACCTGATAGCAAAGCATATAGAGTATTTAATAAGAGAGACTTTTACTGTAGAAGAGTCAATTCATGTTATTTTTGATGAAGCTATCTCCTCACCATCTAGTAAAGATGAGTGCATAGATAATGATGCAGGTAAACTACAAAAAGAAATGGAAGATCTAAGCATTCAAGACAAGCCAATGCAAGATGGAAGTGAAATAGTAAGCAAGGATCATACTGATTTACCAAAAGAATGGAGGTAGGTAACTTCACATCCCAATGATTTAATTATTGGTGATCCTTCTCATGGTGTTAGGACTAGGTCAGCACATAGAGATGGACATGACAACCTAGCCTTTGTCTCATAAATTGAACCACATAATTTAGAAGAAGCTAAAACTAATCATAACTGGATGATGACCATTATTACTCCTTGCATTTGCTTGCTACATGAATTTTAAACTCTTTCAAATGGATGTCAAAAGTATTTTTTTAAATGGATTTATTTCTAAACAAGTTTATGTAGAACAGCCACCAGGTTTTGAAAATCATGCTTTTCCAAATCATGTGTTAAATTGAACAAAGCTTTATATGGTTTGAAACAAGTACCTAGGGCCTGGTATGATAGACTTGAAAATAATTTCAAAAGAGGAAATGTTGATAAAACTCTTTGTATTAAGAACAAAGAGAATGATATGCTAGTTGTATAAATCTACGTTGATGATATTGTATTTGGTGCAACTAATGAAAATCTTTGTGGAGAATTTGCTGAGTTGATGTAGGGTGAGTTTGAAATGAGCCTTATGGGTGAGCTCAACTACTTCCTCGGATTACAAGTCAAATAAATAAAGGAAGGAATCTTTATAAGCCAAGCCAAGTACATCAAAGAGATAATCAAGAAATTTGGCATGGAAACAAGCAAAGAGGCTACAACACCCATGAGCCCTACCTGCAGACTAGACAAAGATGAAAACGGATCCATTATTGACCAAAAGCTATATAGAGGTATGATCGGATCCCTATTATATCTTATAGCCAGTAGACCTGATATCTTGTACAGTGTATGTGTATGTGCAAGATTTCAATGTAATTCTAAAGAAACACGTATGCTTGCTATTAAAAGAATTATTAAATATTTGAAAGGTACAAGTAATTTAGATCTTTGGTATTCTAAAGAATCATCTTTGAATTTAATTTGTTTTTTTTTGCTGACTATGCTGATTGCAAAATGATAGAAAGAGCACTAGTGGTACATGCCAATTTCTAAGGTTGAATTTAATTTCATGGCACTATAAGAAACAAAACTCCGTAGCATTGTCCACTGCTGAGACAGAGTACATTGCTGCTGGTAGTTGTTATGCTCAAGTGTTATAGATTAAACAATAGCTAGAAGATTTTGGTGTTACATAATCTAAAATTCTAATCAAATTGTGATAACACAAGTGCTATTAATTTGACCAAAAATCCTGTTTAGCATTCACGAACCAAGCATATTGAGATTAGGCACCATTTTATAAGAGATCATGTTTTGAATAATGATATTGTACTTGAATTCATGCCAACTGAAAACGAACTTGCTGATATTTTTACAAAACCTTTGAATTTTGATAGATTTGTAATGATTATAAATGAACTAGGATTATGTGACCCACTCTAGAAATACTCTCATAATCTTAAGGACAAATTTTCTAGGAGACCTCCTAATCCAAATTGTGTGATAAATGAGCTTTGATTGAAATCCAAAATTTATTTTGTGCTCCCTCTGCTCGAGCCAACTCGAGCAGATGACCTATTGATTGAGCCGGCTTGGATGTCGAGACATCTCTTTGTAGTTCGAGCCATAGGGTTTTCTTTCCCATTTCTATTCCTAAACCCTACTCTCTTTCCCACCAAGAAACCTTCCAAATACTTCCATCTTCCAAAAACTATTTCAGAATTCAAGTTTTTGTGTACAATGTCATCAAGGAGGAAGTTGGGAAGAAATCAAGACAAGATAGTGAAGCTGCTTTGCAAGAAAGGGAGGACAAAGTTCCGAGAAGACAGTGCTTCCCGAAATCCACCACAGTCTGAGGAAGAGCCAAGCCCAGTTTCTCCAACTCACCAGATGTCCTCAAGTATGAGACCAATCACTACTGGAAGAAGGATTTTATTCGAATACTTAAAGGAAATTAGTTTTGTCATTGGTGACCTCATTGAGAATCTAGGCTAGAGAGACTTATGTTCTTTAGATGTTAAAACTTACCCAAACCTAGTTAGAACTTTCTATGAAAATTTAAGGTTTGGAGAGAACTTTATTGAATCATCTGTTAAGGGAAGAAGAATCATTATATCTGCTGAAATTCTTTGGAATGCTTTAGAAATGCCATTTGAGGGCACTGAGTACTTAGTACTGAAAGACAGAACTAAAGCACTGCAAACTATTTTAGAAAGAACTAAAGTATATGAGATAGGGATTCTCAAGGCTAGCATGTTATCCACTGAAATGAGAGTTCTACAGTTTTTATCAGCAGGATCCTTTTGCCTAGAACAGGCCGCTTCGATGGGTTAGTGAGTGGGATCTGTGCTTCATGGAGCTTCTAATTAATGGTGACAAGATTAATCTGCCAGCTATCATGATCAGCCAGATGAAGGAGGCAGTGAGAAAAGTCAAGGCTTGCCTGCTGTATGGAATGGTCCTCACCTTATTCTTTCAAAATGCAAATATAGATTTGATAGGAAAGGACAGCAAGACACTTCTTCATACAGCTACCTATACTACCAAAACTCATCAAAGAATGGGTTATTTATTATCAGATGGTACCTGAATAAAGAAGATCGATGCTATTATGGTTGAAGAAACTGAAGAGGTTCAAGAGCAAGCAGAAATAGAGGCTGGTGAAGGCACTACAATCCAAATTCCAGAACCACAGGCACAGCTAGGATCTCCAGTCCAAGTAGACTTTGACACTTCTTTCCCAGATGTCTTAGTATCAGATATGCCTGATATGCCATATAGTATACCTATTTTTACTCAGTCTACTGATATTCCTGTTCACAATCATGCTACTACTGCTCCTACTGTAAACACATCGTTATTACAAGACTTCATTACACAGCAAATGAATAACATGACTGAAACTATAAAGTCTTCTATGGTTGCAATTGTTGGGGATTCCGATGCACCGCAACGGAAGTGTAATATAAAAAATGCTGAAATTGGTACCATAATCCCTTAGCCAAGATCTCCTTATTCAGAATTAAAACATACAAACTAACATTGTTAGAAATAGGGCTCCAACCTTTTAACGCTAAGTCCAATTTTGATGTAGAATCAGAACTTGGTGTTGAATGCTTCTTTTGATTTCACTAGGTGTCCAAATGTCCACCCTCCAATGGAGATCCACAAGATGATTGATCAAGATGCAAGCTTCTTCAAAATTCCTTCACTTGAATTCTTATCCTAGAACTCAAGAGGACTATGGCTTTAAAACTGCAGGGTAGGGGCTCCTTACTTCCTTTCTTTCTTCTTCCTCTCCCTTTCTTAAGACCTTGTCCTAAGAATAAAACTCTTGTCTTGAAGGAGGAGATGGATTTAAGACACTAATGTCTTAAAGTAAAGGAAATAGTAACAGAGTAGGAGTTCCTTTCTTTTACCGATCAAGAGATTCTTCCTATCTCTTGTTTTGGACTTGAGTTTCAACAGAGAAGAGAACTCTGTAAGAGGGAAACTCTCTATGTCCTAAACAAGCTAAGGAGGAATCAGTTTCCTTGAAAGAAAAGACAATAAATAAACTCTGTCGTTCATTAGTCCAAACACCCGAGACCTCTGTTGTTTAAATAGATTACAGAGAGATGTCTTCTCAAAAGAACACAACTCTCCGTAAACCCCATTCCACTTTGTCTCACGCCCCTTCCCTATTTCTCACGCCCTATCCTCCCATCTCACAGCCTTCTATATTAAATCCCACGGCTTTTCTTAAAGGAAAAACCACGGTGTTTTAAAGGAAGGAGTCGCGACTTTTCATCTCCGAAGAGATGTTATTTCGCGCGCCCGGGAAGAGTTAGCGCATTCCTTCTTTCTTAAAACCCATCAGCCATTGGATTCCCATCCAAGGGGGGACAGATGAGGCGCTAATGAGTAAGAAGGAGGTCGCCCCAAATAAAATCATCGAAGAAATATTTGGGGCGCGCCAAGAGTCCATGCACCATGGACTCTTCCTAATGGCGCGCCAATAGTCCATAAGCGCATGGACTCTTGGCATTTGTCATGGAAAAACAAGGGGGCGGGTGGGGAGGCTAGCCATGTAGCGGCTAGCCAAGCTACATGGCTAGCCAATAGGGTTAGCCATATTCCTATTTTCTCAATTAGGGTCGAATTAGGTCCAATTAGAACCCAATTTGAACCAATCCGGAATCCTAATTCGAATCCGATCCGAATAGAAGCTAGGGTTTGCAACACCTGCTAGAGTGTTATCTTGCAAAGATGATTTAATTCCAAATTAAACTCTTGATCAATCCTCTTAAGTGTGTGACCCATGGGTTCCACATCTAGCCAGCAGTGGGTTTGAATACAAGTTGACCTAATTTGATTAGAACTCTTTCTAATCGATTTAGGTCAAACCGGGCTTACCCGATTCGATCAATTAGGACTCTTCCTAACATGTGATCTTTGAACTTGATCAACCCACAAGACAAGATTGACGTCTAGCAACGTGTCATGTCTACCCGAAGATATGGAAATTCTGGTGAAATACCAAAATTTACCCTTCAGTAGAGAGTTACCGTACAATTAAATCTTTCGATCAGCCTGCAACCCAAAATATATACTATGATATGGATATATGTCAAATCCAATTATTATATTTCTAGCTCAATCTTATAATGATGATTCGATTATCTTGATATTAGAAACCATCTCTAATATCTTCACTTTGATCAAAGATTACCTGAATCATCATGCGATTGTTGACTAGCTGGATGCAATCTCCTCTTACTAAGAGTGATCGATTCCTTGTTGACCTACTCATTACCTTCATATCCAATTCACCATTCCCAGTATCAATCCTGTGCATGGCTCAGTGTCATGATTAGGATTGAACAAAGAATGGGTTCATGTACATAAGGTACTTATGGCAGTCTCAGGTCAAAAGATTACTTGTACCACTCCCACTATGAGAACCTTCTATTGACATGTAGCTAAGACTCCATTAGATGTTCTCAAGTTGGATCATATGAGTGAACTCATTCTCCAATGAGCACCCACATCCCAGTATTAGTGTCATACACAAGTGACTGTGAGAGCAGTCACCCTTTCTAGTATACCCGGGATGTGCTAGTCTTATCGGAAATCCCTGATCCCTACTCAGGGTTCCTTTGACTAGGAATACTTTAGATTAAGGTTTTAAGATTTTAGGTCTCACTGGTATGATCTCATCATAACCCTAAATCATAGCCCTAATCTATGGGGTTCATCATAAATATAAACACAGCGTATGATGAAAAATAATGCCTTTATTTAAAATTGTCAATTACAATGGTTTGGGAGATACAACATAGATTGGCTTGTAGGGCATATCCCTTTCAATCTCCCACTTACACTAAAGCCAATCGCCATTAATCTTAATCCCATACATTCGAGGTGGCTATCAAAATCTCGCTGTGGTAGAGCCTTAGTGAATGGGTCTGCTACATTGTTCTTTGTATCAACTCTATCTATGTAGACATCTTGTTTCTCTACTATTTCTCGGACAAGATGGAAGCGTCTCAGAATCTGCTTGGACTTATGATGAGCTCTTGATTCCTTAGCTTGAGCAACAGCCCTAGTGTTGTCACAGTAAAGTGGCACTGGGTTTTCAATTTCAGGAACAACACCCAACTCTGTGATGTACTTCATCATCCAGACTGCTTCCTTGGCGGCTTCACTAACAGCTATGTATTCTGTCTCTGTGGTTGAGTCAGCTACAGTCTGCTACTTGGAACTCTTCCAACTCACTGCTCCAACATTTAGGGTAAAAACATATCCTAAAATGGATTTGCTATCATCAGGGTCTGATTGAAAACTAGAATCAGAATAAGCTTCTAGTTTAAGATCAGAACCACCATAACCAGAAAATATCCTTAGTCCTTCTTAGGTACTTAAGAATATTTGTAACTGCTTTCCAATGATCCTCTCCTGGATCAGCCAGAAACCTACTAACAGTGCCTAAAGCATATGCAACATCAGGCCTGGTACATAACATGGCATACATTATGGACCCTATTGCCGAAGCATAGGGTATAGAATTCATTCTATTTCTTTCTTCAGGTGTCTTAGGAGACATCCTTTTAGAAAGATGTATGCCTTGACTCATAGGAAGATAACCTCTTTTACTTCCTTCCATGCTGAATCTTTTCAGCACTAAGTCAATGTACCTAGATTGGGATAAACCTAGCATCCTCTTAGATCTATCTCTATAGATCTTAATACCTAGTATATAGGATGCTTCTCCCAAATCTCATGAAAACTGGTTTGATAGCCAAACCTTGACTGATTGCAACATTGGGATATCATTCCCAATGAGGAGTATGTCATCTACATACAGAACCAAGAAGACTATGGCACTCCCACTAGTCTTCTTATAAACCAGGGTTCATCCACATTTTTGATAAAACCAAACTTTTTAATAGTTTCATCAAAGCGGATGTTCCAACTCCTGGATGCTTGCTTTAATCCATTAATGGATTTCTTTAGCTTGCATACTTGATTAGGTTTATTCTTTGAAATAAAACCTTCTGGCTGTGACATGTAGACTTCTTCCTCAAGGAAACCATTGAGGAATGTAGTCTTTACATCCATCTGCCATATCTCATAATCCTGGTATGCTGCTATAGCAAGTAAAATCCGAATTGATTTCAGCATGGCAACAGGTGAAAATGTTTCATCATAATCAATTCCCTATTTTTGTCTAAAACCTTTAGCCACTAATCTGGCTTTATAGGTTTCAACTTGGCCATCAGCCCCAATTTTTTTCTTATAGACCCATTTACACCCAATAGGATTAACACCCTCTGGTGCATCAACCAAAGACCATACTGGTTTACATACATAGAGTCTACTTCGGATTCCATGGCTTCTTGCCATTTATTTGAGTCAGTACTCAAGATTGCTTCCGTATAGGTCAAAGGTTCATCATTTTGAATGATTTGGGCTTCATTATTTTCAATAATAAACCCATACCTCTTAGGTGCCCGTGGCACTCTATCAGACCTACGAGGAGGAGTTTGTTGTTCTGGTTCTATCCTAACTATATGTTCTAATGGTTGAGAATTGTCTATCTGTATTTCTTGTACTTCAGCAAGTTCAATAGTTCTACCATTGCCCTTTTCTAAAATGAACTCTTTTTCTAGAAAAGTGGCATGCCTGCTGACAAAAATCTTTTGTTCAGTAGGATGGTAGAATAGATATCCTCTACCTTCTTTAGGATATCCTACAAATATATTTATCTGCTCTAGGTTCCAACTTATGTCCAAAATTCTTTTAACATAAGCTGGACATCCCCATACCTTGAAATATTTAAGATATGGTTTCTTTCCACTCCAAATTTCATATGGAGTACTAACAACGGATTTAGAAGGTACCTTGTTCAGAATGTAAACAGCAGTTTCTAGGGCATGACCCAGAAGGAAATGGATAAATTTGTGAAGCACATCATGGATCGTACCATATCTAATAAGTACGATTCCTCCTTTCAGCTATACCATTTAGCTGTGGTGTATAAGGAGGGGTCCATTTAGAAAGGATTCCAATAACTTTAAGATAGTCTAAAAAATCCGTGGATAAGTATTCTCCTCCTCGATCATAACGAAGAACTTTAATACTTTTCCCGGTTTATTTCGACCATACTTTGATACTCCTTAAATTTATCAAAGGCTTCAGATTTGTGTTTCATAAGATACACATATCCGAACCTAGATAAATCATCTGTAAAAGTGATAAAATATGAGTATCCTCCTCTGGCCTAAGTTGTCATTGGACCAATACATCAGTATGTATAAGTCCTAATAACTCAGTTGACCTTTCCCCATGTCCAGTGAATGGAGTTTTTGTCATCTTATCCATGAGACATGATTTGCAAGTTCCTAATGATTCATACTCATAAGGATCAAGGAATTTTTCTTGTATAACTTGCTAATCCTAGACTCATTAACATGACCAAGTCTATGATGCCAAAGTAAAGTATCATTAAAGTCTTTTCTTTTCCTTTTAGTATTGACATGAAAAATACTATCATTGGAAGAAAGAGTTAAGAGCCCATTGCTAAAAATGCCAGAACAAATAATTTTATTAGATAACATTATCGAGCAACCAGTGCTCGTTACATCCATTACATATCCTTGTTTTAATAACAAAGGAATAGATATAATGTTCCTAATAATCTTTGGCATAGTAACAATTTTCTAACTCCAAGATCTTGCCTGAAGGCAACTTCATAATATATGTCCCTACAGCTTCTGCTTGGATGATATCACCACCAGCACCATAGTGATTGAAGTCGCCTTCCTTCAATACTTTAAGCTTGTGGAGGTCCTGCAAAGATTTGCATATATGGTAACCACAAGCGGTATCCAATACGAAGTATTGATATAGACGAATTTAATGTCAATATAGTATATATCTCATACATACCTTTTGGTGCGTCTGCCACACCAGGCTTCACAGTTGCTAGGTAAGCCTTGCAATTCCTTTTCCAATGTCCCGCTTTGCCGGAAAAGAAACAGGTTGACTGTTTTGAGGACTTCTTTCTTTCTTGTTCTTATTGATGACACCCTTAGGGTTTAGCCTCTTACTAAAACCCTTTTAGCCCGATTTCTTCTTATTGGACTTATCAACAAGAAGAAGTGGAGCCTTTTCTCTCTTAACATGGCTCTCTGCTGTTTTTAACATTTAACAGCTCAGGCAAGGAAGTGTTCAGTTTGTTCATGTGATAATTCAAGACAAACTGAGAAAATGACTCCGGGAGTGATTGCAGGATTAAATCCTGATTCAGCTCCCCATCCATAATAAACCCTAATTGACCCAATCTGGTGATTAAGTCAATTACCTTCAGGACATGATCCTGAACGGATGTACCCTCTATCATCCTAGCACAGAATAACTGCTTAGATATTTCGTATCTAGCAGTTCTGCTTTGTTCTCCATAAGCTCCTTTAAATTGAGCATTATGGATTGAGTATCCATGCTTTCATGCCGCCTCTGTAACTCATTGGTCATAGAGGCTAGTATGATACACTTGATAGTGAGGGAGTCATTCTGCCACATTTTGTTTGTGGCCATATCTTCCTGTGTGGCATCATCCCCTAGTGGATTAAGACTAGGGGTATCAAGAATATAAGAAAGTTTTTCTGAACTCAGTACAATCTTTAAGTTTCTCAACCAGTCCACATAGTTTGGACCAGTCAATTTTTTGGTATCTAAGATGCTTCTCAGTGATAATGAAGATGCCATTTATCTACATTTAATAAAGAACAATACATAAGCAAACAACCTTGAAATGACTTACATAATTAAATTAGGTCTTCAATTAATTATGTCTCCCACTATTTTATCAAAAATCATAGCCCTCACTATGATAATCAAGAAGAACCCTGATCGGTTTTCTTAGTGAGATTGAGATCCTTATAACTTATAAAAGATCTTGCAGATAACACAACAAATCTTTTATAAACTCAAAGATAGGAAACTCTTCCAATTATATCTCATATAATTCTCAAAAATAACTTGGCCTCTAGAACATTATAAGTCTTGCAGAAAATACAATAAACCATAATGTTTTAGTTAAGTCAAGACCCTTTCATTTCTATACAGTCAGTATTCAAATATAATGCCCTTGCAGATAACACAACAAGGCATTATACTGAATATACTGTAAGCATATCTATGCACTGGACCAATATTATGTCAATCACCATATTAGGTCTTGCAGATAACACAACACCCTAATGTGGTTCATAACACAATAATGATCCAGCATGAAGGAAGGCCAATATATAGCATTTTTTTAACACTAAGTTTTAAGTCAAGATTTAAATATAATCAAATCGGCCAGGCAAGTGGAAGAGATGTGGGAGTCCCCCCGTTGCTTTCCTAGACACCAATAAAAATTGGCCAGTCAATCAACGGAACCAATTAAAACCACGATTCTCTTTACCTTCCCAGAACCACCTTTCTAGACACCGAATGATCAATTGTTCATCATGACTAGTGATGCTTATTAGTTAAGTATACTATGACTTAATATAATTTTAAGAAGAGGGCTTTATAAAATTGCCAGCACATTCTTATAAAAACATATCACAAACATATCACTCTGATAAACATATATGTGCTAAGTGTGTCATCATACTAGGACAACCATTTACCACATAATGGATCCACCATTATTCCAGGGCAACCTTATTTCAATATGATGACTTCAAAACTAATCATATCTCTATAATAATTAGGGTTTGAGTGAAAAACCTTACTAGTGGCATATATCAAAACATTAATTATCATATATGCATCCCTTAAATTATGCTAAGTGTATCGCATTCAAGGGTTTAAAACCCAATTGCGATACTACAACAAAAAACATATAAAAAATTTTCATATGTTTTAACAGTAATAAGGATGGCTCTGATACCACTGTTGGGGATTCCGGTGCACCGCAGCGGAAGTGTAATTTCAAAAATGATGAAATTGGCACCATAATCCCTTAGCCAAGATCTCCTTATTCAAAATTAAAACATACAAACTAACATTGTTAGAATTAGGGCACCAACCTTTTAACGCTAAGTCCAATTTTGATGTAGAATCAGAACTTGGTGTTGAATGCTTCTTTTGATTTCACCAGGCGTCCAAATGTCCACCCTCCAATGGTGATCCATAAGATGATTGATCAAGATGCAAACTTCTTCAAAATTCCTTCACTTGAATTCTTATCCTAGAACTCAAGAGGACTATGGCTTTAAAACTGCAGGGTAGGGGCTCCTTACTTCCTTTCTTTCTTCTTCCTCTCCCTTTCTTAAGACATTGTCCTAAGAATAAAACTCTTGTCTTGAAGGAGGAGATGGATTTAAGACACTAATGTCTTAAAGTAAAGGAAATAGTAACAGAGTAGGAGTTCCTTTCTTTTACCGATCAAGAGATTCTCCTATCTCTTGTTTTGGACTTGAGTTTCAACAGAGAAGAGAACTCTGTAAGAGGGAAACTCTCTGTGTCCTAAACAAGCAAAGGAGGAATCAGTTTCCTGGAAAGAAAAGACAATAAATAAACTCTGTCTTTCATTAGTCCAAACACCCGAGACCTCTGTTGTTTAAATAGATTACAGAGAGATGTCTTCTCTAAAGAACACAACTCTCCGTAAACCCCATTCCACTTTGTCTCACGCCCCTTCCCTATTTCTCACGCCCTATCCTCCCATCTCACAGCCTTCCAGATTAAATCCCACAGCTTTTCTTAAAGGAAAAACTGCGGTGTTTTAAAAGGAAGGAAGTCGCGACTTTTCATCTCCAAAGAGATGTTATTTCATGCGCCCGGAAGAGTTAGCGCATTCCTTCTTTCTTAAAATCCCATCAGCCATTGGATTCCCATCCAAGGGGGACAGATGAGGTGCTAATGAGTAAGAAGGAGGCCGCCCCAAATAAAATCATCGGAGAAATATTTGGGGCGCGCCAAGAGTCCATGCGCCATGGACTCTTCCTAATGGCGCGCCAAGAGTCCATAAGCGCATGGACTCTTGGCATTTGGCATGGAAAAACAAAGGGGGCGGGTGGGGAGGCTAGCCAAGCTACATGGCTAGCGAATAGGGTTAGCCATATTCCTATTTTCTAAATTAGGGTCTATTAGGTCCAATTAGAACCCAATTTGAACCAATCCGGAACCCTAATTCGAATCCGATCCGAATAGAAGCTAGGGTTTGCAACACCTGCTAGAGTGTTATCTTGCAAAGATGATTTAATTCCAAATTAAACTCTTGATCAATCCTCTTAAGTGTGTGACCCATTGGGTTCCACATCTAGCCATAGTGGGTTCGAATACAAGTTGACCTAATTTGATTAGAACTCTTTCTAATCGATTTAGGTCAAACCAGGCTTACCCGATTCGATCAATTAGGACTCTTCCTAACATGTGATCTTTGAACTTGATCAACCCATAAGACAAGATTGATGTCTAGCAACATGTCATGTCTACCTGGAAGATATGGAAATTCTGGTGAAATACCAAAATTACCCTTCAGTAGAGAGTTACCGTACAATTAAATCTTTCGATCAGCCTGCACCCAAATATAACTATGGATATGGATATATGTCAAATCCAATATTATTTATTTCTAGCTCAATCTTATAATGATGATTCGATTATCTTGATATTAGAAACCATCTCTAATATCTTCACTTTGATCAAAGATTCCCTGAATCATCATGCGATTGTTGACTAGCTGGATGCAATCTCCTCTTACTAAGAGTGATCGATTCCTTGTTGACCTACTCATTAACTTCATATCCAATTCACCATTCCCAGTATCAATCCTGTGCATGGCTCAGTGTCATGATTAGGATTGAACCAAAGAATGGGTTCATGTACATAAGGTACTTATGGCAGTCTCTGGTCAAAAGATTACTTGTACCACTCCCACTATGAGAACCTTCTATTGACATGTAGCTAAGACTCCATTAGATGTTCTCAAGTTGGATCATATCAGTGAACTCATTCTCCAATGAGCACCCACATCCCAATATTAGTGTCATACACAAGTGACTGTGAGAGCAGTCACCCTTTCCAGTATACACAGGATGTGCTAGTCTTATCGAAAAACCCTGATCCCCTACTCAGGGTTCCTTTGACTAGGAATACTTTAGATTAAGGTTTTAAGATTTTAGGTCTCACTGGTATGATCTCATCATAACCCTAAAATCATAGCCCTAATCTATGAGTTCATCATATAATATAAACACAGCGTAGATGAAAAATAATGCCTTTATTTAGAAAATTATCAATTACAATGGTTTGGGAGATACAACATAGATGGCTTGTAGGGCATATCCCTTTCAGCAATGTTTGGAGAACTTCGATAGTTAGTTGATGATAGACTAAATTAGTTTAGGGGACAGATAGATGATCTGAAAAGCAGAATAGACACACTTGAAACCACCAAGACTGCAACTGGTGCAGCAGAGACAGATCTACAACCAATTCTTCAATTGATTGCATCATGTTCTGAATCTACTAAAAGCTCTATTACTCAAGTACTTAAAGCTTATAGAATTGAAATGGATAACTTGAGGATCAGAGTTGGGTCAGTTGAAGCAGGCAAAAGAATGGAAGAAGACAACACCAATGGTATTTGGATCATTAGAAGTGAGTTTGGGAGACTAAGAGGCTCGGTTGAAGCCTTTGCAAATGTACAAGCCTCAGAAATGTTTACAATGCAAAAGGAAGTGGTAGAAATAAAAGAAGCAATGGATGATTTAGCTGCTTCTAAAAGTACAAAGAAAGTCGAAGCCAAATTGAAATCTTTGAACAGCTTCTTATAGAAAATTATGACAAAAATTAAGATATCCAAGCTGCTCAAAGTGCTCCTCCTCTTCTAGACCTTTTCCTAGTCAATCTGCTCATCCAAGACAACCTACTCCACACCTTAAGCCACAAGGAACCCATAATATTCCACAATTTGTTGACCCAATTGCTTCTCTACCACCTCGCATTCAAATTCTGGCCAACCTTTAAAACCTAGAGTAGATATAGATAGTGACTAATTGTATTACTTTGAACTTTGTATTGAATATCTGTGAAATGAAATGAAAAGTACACTTTTTGTCTCATAAATTGTTTTATTTCTCTATGCAAATGAATGTTTATGTTCAATTGTTCATACAATGACAGATTTTTTAATTAGAATTTCAAGATGAATATGAGAAAGTGAAATTATGTCAAACAAATTTTAAATACTTTCTCATTCTATTTTAAATCTGAGCTTAACTCTTACTCTACCTTTTTGATTGATAGACAAAAAGGGGGAGAAAGTTGTGAAATTATCGCATGAAAAGGTTAAAATATATTCATGATCATATATTTGCTCTGATACATAAAGATTGAAAGCTCTGATACATAAAGCTTGTAAGCTAAGCTCTGGTACTTAAAATATATGAAAGCTGTGATACATCTGTAATAATATTTCAAGCTCTGATATAAATACTTTAATTTCTGATATTTAGTAAGCTCTGTATATTAAATTTTATTACAAATTGTTGAGCTTTCAAGCATGAAATTGCATAAAAATTGTGTCAAAACATGGAGTATCGTATTGAGGGGGAGATTACCTCTCATTGCCCTAATTCTCATTCCATAATTTGGCACTAATTGAGGTCAATTGTTTTACTTGTTCATATGTTCTTACAAATATAGTCATACAAGTAATTGTAAAGTTTTATATTGCTTTTTCATGCCCAATGTTTTGTCATCATCAAAAGGGGGAGATTGTTGACCCCATAAGTGATTTTGATGATAACCAAATATTGGAGCATATATATTTATTTCTAACAACTCTTCAAGTATTTTACAAGTTTTTGTAGGATGGTTTATTTGTTCAAACTTCAACTCTTACACTATTGTTTCTTGTTTGAGTTGTATTGTAATTTGTTTTTATAAAGAAGAATCCAATGAAAAAGTTAAGAAGACAAATCATGTGAAAAGGGTAACTTCTATGTATGTGTGCCATAAAAATTATTTTGAGTTGGTATACTTGAAAATATAAAAGTTGGTGAGAGTTTTTCTTTGAGTTCAAGTGTAAAAATCCTAAAGAAGATACTCGAGCCAACCCAGCATGTTGAGGAACCAACTCCACTTACTGGCATGTAGCAAGGATTCTGGAATGCAGTAATCTGAGCTAACTCGAAGGTAACCGAGCCGACACTATTGAATCCGAGTCGACCGGATTATATCCGAGCTGACTCCTCCAAAGTCCAGTTTCTAAAGATTTCTGAGAACAGCCAGGCGAGCCGACCCGAACAGCATCGAGCCGACTCTTCCAGAGTGTTCATTTCAGAATCTGTGAAGAAGAGACGACCCAAGCTGAAAAGAGCCGACTCCTCGACTTCATATTTTTCAAATAAAGAAGTTCAAGCCGACCTGAGCTATCAAGAGCCGACTCGTCCAGAGTGAAGTTTTGCATCCTGAGACAAAGAGCCGACTGCTCTGAAGATATGGCAGCTTGACCTGTCGACTCGATGGATCCGAGCTGACTCAAAGGAATCCGAACCGACTCGAATATCATTTTCAGGTATCCAATGGCTAGTTTCAGAAATTATTTTTGAATGCCAAAAAGTGCTCCAATGGTACAAATCATTTTCTAACAGTCTACAATAGCTAGAACTACCTTGGAGTGATAGAAGACCTTATATTTGAAGGATTTGAATATCCTAAAAGTAAGAGTTTTCAAAAAGTTCTTCAAAGAGAAGAGATCTTTATTGAATATCCTAACTACCAATAGCAAAAGAACACAAGAGCATTCATGTCAGCCTTCAAGACTTCACCAACTCTGATATGAAACTTGAAGCAACTTTGAGAAGAAGCCACTAAAGTAATTAAGGCTTATTCAAGTGCATTCAAGTGGACTTCCATCAAGCTGCACCGGCAACTATCCGACAAATTAAGTTTGTCATTTTTGTTGCATATACTTCAATTAACTTTTGAATTGTTGGGTTATTGGTGAGCCCGGTTGAAAAACCAAATAGGTTCTTGGTAAGCCTTGATAAAAACCAAGTGTTGGGTCTTGGTGATCCTGGTAAAGCCAAGTTAGGTTTCTTTGGTGAGCCTGTTTTAAACGAAGAGTTGGGTTTTATTTGGTGATCCCGTTAAAACCAAAGCGTAGGGGTTTTGGATTGTTATCCTATAAAACAATCCTACTATATTCGGGTGTGAATATAGTAGAAATCCTAAATGGTATCTTGGGTAGTGGACATAGGAGCTGGTTTGCTCTGAACAACTATAAATTTTGTGTGTTTGTGTTGTGCTTCATTGCTTTTACTTAGCTTCTGCAATTTACTACTTTATCATAGCAACTACCACTTGCAAAAATTTTAATTACACATTACTTGCTTAAATTATTTAAAGTACCAATTCACCCCCCTCTTGGCTAGCCACCTGGGCAACATTAGACATGGAAAATGGGTTGAATTTTGCATGTCTATACCTTTGTTTTTAGACATAATATAGGCTTAAAAATTTGTGCTTCCGATGCACTCAGTCATAGAGTAGATCTTTTATCGGTAGAGACTGAAAAAGAGACTCGAGCAATCAATGCATTTAGTCATCGAGTAGCCCTTCTATCAGTATTAGTATCAATGTCACAGGTTTTGACCAACTTAAGGAAGATATGATGGCTGCCCTGACTTTAAGAATATTGTAGCTTCCCTAAGGCATGGACCATCTAAAGAATTTAGTGAGAATACACTTCAAGATGATTTCTTATTTAAAATATTAAGCTTTGTATCCCTCAAACCTCTGTTTGAGACTTTTAAATTTGAGAAGTACATGTTGGAGAATTATCAGGACATTTTGGATGAAATAAAACTACAAAAGCTATGGAAGTCCAATTTTATTGGCCTAGTTTGTAACGAGATGTAGCTCATATTGTAGCATAATGCTGAACTTGTGTAGTAGCTAAAAATCGCAAACAGAACACCGGACTATATACACCACTATCGATACCTAATTTTCCATGGCAAGACATAAGTATGGATTTTGTTTTAGGATTACCCCGGATAATTAGAAAGAATGATCTATCTATGTAGTAGTGGATCGATTCTCAAAAATGGTGCATTTCATACCTTGCCCAAAGACTTCTGACGCTTTTAGAGTTGCGAGATTATATTTTGATGAAATTGTTAGACTGCATGGATTGCCAAAATTAATTGTGTTTGATAGAGATGTACATTTTATGAGTTATTTTTGGAAGACACTTGGCACTTAATGGAAATGAAGCTAAGATTTTTATCTGCATATCGCCCCCAGACTAATGGACAAGCTAAAGTTATGAATAGAAGTTTGGGTAATCTTCTTCATTGTTTAGTTAGAGAATATATTAAAAATTGGGACTTATTACTACCTAGAGCTAAATTTGCCTATAATAGTTCAGTTAATAGGACAATAGGAATGAGTCATTTTGAAGTAGTATATGGTCTTCAACCTATGAACCAATTGTCCTCATCCCATTACCCTTGCATGTTAGGATATCTGAATCAATCGAAGCATTTTCACAGCAATTAAAAGACTTACATAAAGAATTATTAATAAAATTAATGTCAGCAACCAGATCTATAAATAATTAGCTGATTCACATAGACGAGCTTATGATTTTGTAGTAGGGGATTATGTTATGATACATATTAGACCAGAGCAGTTTCCCTCTAGAACCATTAAGAAACAACATACCTGAGGAGCAGGCCCTTTTAAGATCTTAAAGAAACTGGGATCAATTGCATATATTGTCCATCTACCATATGATTATGGCATTAGCACTACATTTAATGCATTAGATCTAATAAAATATAAAGAACCAATATCAATGCCCAGTGATCCTTTTGAGCCTAACTGCTTTGATGAGAATGATCTCCCACCCGAGTGTCCATAACTGAGAGTTTCTCGAAGACATGATCGGATTAAGAAGATTCTAGATGAGCAGGTCATTTCTACCGGAGTCATGGATATCAGGATATCTAGTGAGATGGCAAGGCTGCCCTGAGTCTAAGGACACATGGATTACCCGAGAAGACTACAGCGGATTGATCTAGATATTCTTGAACATTACTAGAGTAGTATGGAGCCTGACTTGATAGAGTCGAGTTATCCCCATCCCAAGGGAATGATGAGGACATCATCCATCATAGATCCTGATACATATCTGAGCAAATATTTATATATATATTATTTCGGAGTATTAGGATCGGGTATATTATTTTATTTATATTATCTTGCATCCAGATCATGCACGAATCTTAGAGTATGAATACTGGATTTGTATGGAGTCTGTGTTTTAGATTAGACCAATTATTTTAGTTTGATTTGAGTCTTAGTATATTAGTGTGTCTGGTCTCCAATTTGTTAGAGAGTCCCGGAGTTTTGGTGTCTAATTCATAGAGGACCAGGGTCTATTTGAAGGAGTCCCATATAACAATTGCAGCATTGATAATATTCAATTAAGGAATATGATTTCCCGACTCCCCTCTTTTTCTTCCTCTCTTCCTCTTCTTCTTCCTCTCTTCTCCTCTTCTTCTTTCTTCTCCTTCTTCTCTTCTTCTTTATTACTTATTCTCCTCCCAAATGAGAATCAAGCTCTTTAAGACATAGCAGGTCAATAACAAGCAACCAAAGCCGCAATCCATCTCCCCTGTCTCAACATGCAGACACTGTAGCCGACCAAACCGACCCCATCTTCCCATCATTCGTCACCGGCCTCACCGAAGGTCAACCATCCAAATGCCAAGTCACCCGTCATCGCCTCCTAGTCCATCACCTACCTTTCATCTGAAGAGGTCCACGGCCGAGCCGAGAATGACCTGTCCCAAGCGGACACCGGCCATCCTAAAAATGCTCAACTATCGCCATCCAAATTACTCAACCACCCCATCTCCCTGACCACCAGCCTCTGGCAAAAATACTCCAAACATACCTGATGGGGAACAACTAGATGCTAGGATGATGCAAGTGATTTTTAGGGTTTTAAATTAGGTTGAGGATTCCCAAGACAAAAGAGAGTAATTCTAGGGATTCAATAATAATAAGACTATCAAGAAAGCAAGTAGTCCCTAAGCAATGATAAAGAGAGGATCTCGGGATTGAGAAATCCAGTAGGACTTAGCACTCAAATCAATACCTACTAAGGAGTCAGGAAAAAACCTCAAAGATATGAAGCGATGGATGCCGAGGTCACTCACTCTTGCGGATGCGGCCTGGTTGATCGAGCTGTCAACCCTGTGGATGCGTCGGCTGGCTGTCCGAAGATCTCGATGGCAAGGGCAACCGATTCCATACTTGTGTCACCTGGAGGACCTACGAGAATTCAAAGAAGGGTTAAGTTTCAATCAAAAGAAAGCAATAGAAGAAGGAAGAGAGTTGTTGTGGTGATGGCGGAGTTCTTCTTGACTCGAAGTTGGAGGATGGAGTTGCGGAAGTGATGGTAACTTGAGGCCTCACACCTCTCGACACCCGAAGGTGAAGGCGCTCCCTCACGGAGATCGACGTTCCTAATGAACGAAGGCAACTAAAGAGAAATTGGATCTCAAGAAACTTAAATTTTCATTCATCAAAGATTAACCTTACAAGGGAGTGGGTAAGGTCCTTTACATAGGCACCTTAGACCCTTTCAATTTGAATGAAAAAATACATTTCTTCTCTTTCAAAGGCACCAAAAAAACATTCAAAAATCTGAAATTCAAACACCTTGGCCGACCAAAGCTTCTTGGATATGGGCATGTCATGATAATGGGCTTGGTAGAAGGAATTTGGCTCCCTGGACTTGGAAAGTTGACCTTCAATTTTGGGAAGAAGGCATGATGCAAGGCTTGTGTCTCTCTTTCCTTGGTTGCTCACCCTTATTTGGAAAGAAGCTTGATATGAGGCTTGGAGCAAGGCCTTTGTCTTCAACCTTTCCTTGGTTGCTCACCCTTCTTTGGAAAAAACTTGATATGAGGCTTGGAATGAGGCTTTTGTCTTCAACCTTTCCTTGGTTGCCCATGACTCTTTTAGTAAGTGGCTTGATGGAGGGAGGAAAGGAGGAGAAAATATTTGATGTGTCTCCATTTGGCATCCATGAAAATCTCACTTGTGCCACCCACATGGCTGGATGAGGTGGCACCACATGAGATGCTGAAGTGGCGCCACATGGGGTGGTGAAGTAGCGCCCTATGGTTGACATGTTGACGTTCAAGGCTTGGCCCAAAGTAGTTGAGCTGGACTCAAACACCACTCTGGCTTGGACCCAGACCTAGACTAGACTCAATACAGGACTGGACTCAATATAAGACACAACTTGACCCAATTGGTCAAAGTACAGGACTAGACACAGACATAAGAGACTCAATTCAAAACTAAAAAAATTACAAGTTTTAGGCTTGAAGCCTTATTTTAAGACATGAAAAAAATGGAACCCTAATTGGACATCCGTAGAGGGTTGAGGAGCCTCTGTCGAATTCTGATGCCCACCAGTTCTCCTATGGTGGGAGGAACTTGATCCTGTCGAGTAAGAGTTGAGTTGGCTTAGGTACTCCACCAAAAGGTCGGGATCGTGGCACTGCAAGTCCTCCCGGGTAATCAACGAGTCATCGGACTCGGGTCGGCCTTGCCATCGGACTAAGAAAAGTTGATAACCTTTGCCCCAGGTAGTGATAGCTTGGTCATCAGAACACGCACGCTCGATCTGCTCTCTTCTCTCATGTATAATTGGAGGTGGGCACTCAGGTTCGGGTTCACCCTTAAAAGAAAGGTCAGGACCAAATGGCTCGCTATGTATGTTTGCTAGTTCCCTGTACTCGACTAAGTCTGAGATATTGAAAGTCGAGCTAATGCCATAATTAGGGGGTAGCTCAAGAACGTAGGCATTAGGGCCAACTCTTTTTATTACTCTAAAGGGGCCAACTCCAAGAGCATGAAGTTTCATAAAGGTTCCGGGTGGAAACCATCCAGGCCTAAGCCTAATCATTATAGAATCCCCAATTTCAAACTCTTTGGCTTGTTTTCGGGGAATCATCCATTATTTTAAAATTTATACTTAATGCATGATGCAAAATGCAGACTAAACGATGCATTCCTATAGAGCAGAATTTTATTGGATTCTCTAGGGCCTAAACCTAATAGATTATTGACTCTCTAGGTTTGACCTTGGTTTGGTATGCACAAGAAAAATTATTAAGAATCCTTAGCAAATGCCATAAAGTATACCAGAAGTAGAGGGCAAAAGGGATGGGCTCTAAGGAGTCACCCATTCTGGTAATCTCAATAAATAGTAACCTCATGGCTCTAGAGATATGAGAAGGCTCAGGGAAAGGTAAGGAATAGAAAGGAGACTCGGGGACTGGTTCAAAGTTTAAAAGACTGACTTTAATGTGTGGATGTTGGTCTATATGTGTGCTCGTCCTAACCTCAAGATTAGTACTAGGAGGATCGATAGGTGCAAGTTCTAGGGTAGGCTGGGTGCTTCTAGAAGGTGGAAGGTCATCAGGAAGGTCTTTGGAAGGTTTATCTTGAATGTCCTCTAAACTAATGTCTACTTCTTTTTCTTGGACCTTCTCTATGGGCAATACTTGAGAACCTTCACTTCAATCTACTTTGTTTGATCCTGGCTTGGTCAGTTATTCTTCAAGTTCTGTAGTGGGTTCAGGATCATTATCCTTAGATTCCTCTGATACCTCCATCTTGGGCCCATCTTCATCACCTTCACCACTAAGCTTGATTCATGGATATTTTCTTGGGATTCCTTAATAGGCTCAGTGGTTTCTTCACTTACACTCCTAATGGGCTCAGACTTATCCTCTTCCTTCCCTAGCTCTTTAATCTGGGGATACCCTAAGTCTTGAATATCAGTGTACTCAATTTGTACTTCAGGGTTCTTGTTCCTATCATTCATTTGAACTAATGGGACAGTAGAAGTTGGTTGGTCTAAGTGAAGTTGACTAGGGTTTGGTTTGGGTCCAAAGGTACTAACCCTGCTGGTCTTAACTTGGTAGTTCCTGAATTTTCTCTAATATGACTCAAATTCCCTAGCAGTGTCATAGGCTTCTTCTAGGCTATAAATCATCCAATGGAGAAGTTGCTGCTAGATATCCCTACGTAGACTATCTCGAAACCTAGCTATGGTCTCAGACTTTGATTCAGTGGTGTTACATTTCTTGACAAACTCCTGAAATTTCTTGATATACTCAAACACTGGCTTATCATCCTGTCTCAGTTGGTACCATCGATCTAAAAGTCTTTTCTCATAGGATCTACCTAGGTACTTATCTCTCAACTTTGGTGCGGGCACCAGACTCAGAAGAAGACTTCAGGGCTCCATCTGGATCTCTGATTGACCTTGCCCGAAGAATTAGGGTTTTCTGGTTTTATAATAAGGGTTGACTTGGTCAACTCAATTTTAGTCTTGAGTCTGTATTTCCCTACAATTTAAATTTGTTGAGTCATGTTGACTCAGTACAAGTCCTAGTAGTGGTCTAGGTCTTCTCCAGGTTGGTGCCATTTTTTTTCAGTGAAGTCAAGGTCCAGGGTGCCACATTTTTTCTCCCAGGCCCAAGCAAGTGGGCACCACACTCCCAGCCACACGCCAGAGTACAGGAGGCGCCACATCTCCATCCAGTGTCTTTGGTCCCTACACCACAAGAAGTAAGTTCCTTTTTTTTTCTTGCACCACTTGGGAGAGAAATCCATCAAGATACCTCAATCCAAGGAGGAGCCAATTTCTTTCCAGATAAACCCAAGCCAGGATGTCAAGAATTTTTCTTGAAGAGAAGATCAAGGAGGTGCCCACAATGTTCCATAAAAAATCCAAGTTATAAAAAGGAAGAGAGCATGTCTTGGGGAGGAATTCAAGGAGGTTCCAAAAGTTTCCAAAAGTTCCAAAGATATGAAAGGAAGAAGCCTAAACTTGTGGAGCAAGACTAGGAGGTGACCAATGAGCCACACCATGAAGGAAAAATCCTTGATTCATGGAGAGATACTAGGAGACACCCCCATACCCTGCCATTTGGATCTAATTTTCAAGTTTTCTTGGAGTTTTTGGGCTGCCCACTCATGGAAGGAGTCTTGGGAAGAGATTGATGCCTAAAGTGTGGGTTAGTCCTATTAGTCCCACATGAGAAATGTATAAAATTTTATTTCTTTGTTATGTCTATATATTCAACTCTATGTAACTCTTGATTTAATGATGATGATGAAATCAATTTCTTGGTGAGCAACTTTGTGTTTCTCTCTTCTGCACTTGTATTCAAGTGTTGAGCTCCATGAGGGAGTGATTCCGGTTCCACAGAATCTTGAGGAGGTGTGAGATCTCCAAACCCTACCAAAACCCTAGGTTAGCCACTTCAATTCCAAACCGTAGCCACCCATCATCTTCTTCATTCCACCAATCATCCAAACCCTAATCTACCTCATCATCTCATGGCCCCTATCTTCCAGTAGAGGCTGACCAACAGCATCCAGGTCCAGATCGGCTACTTCGAATATAGAGCAAATCCCAGAGAAGTCAGATCAGCATCAGAAGAATCAGGATTTCAGCAACATCAATTTTTCAAGTTCTTCTTATTTGATAAATCTTTCTTTGAGTATCTGGTTCCTTAACTTGTTCTTCTTCTTTCCCAGATCCTGAGTTCAGGAGAAGCCAACTCTGCCAAAGGACCAGTATTGGAGGATCCATTGCGAAGATATCCGAATCCGAGGATCCAACAATCTGTTCGAGATAGTCCTTCCACCAAACTCTGTGAAGATTACTGTCTGGTACATAACCCTTCCCTTCTCTTTATTTCTGTCCTGTTGAAAGTTCAGAGCGAAACCCTAGGTCTAGGAGTTTCTCAACCCCAGCGATCCTTTACTTCTGAACTACTCTGATAATCTAGTTTCTTTGAATTGTGCTTTCAATTATTATATAGTTTCTTTCAATTTGTTTAACTTTCATTTGAGTCAAAGTCGACTTCTGAAAATATAAAAAATAAATAAAAATAAAAATATACATTAATTTTAATTTGCTTCCGCATTCCACATATCCGTTCTGCATCAAACATACTTCTCATGTCTCTCCAAGTACTTATTTTTCTCCTTTGTGATAACATTCACGCTCAATAACATACCAATGTGACCTAGCATGTTGGGTGAACTTAGTTTTGGCCAACCTAACATATCCTAATTCCGATATGTTAGTGGACTCAAAATATCGATCCATTCGTTCTTCCCACTTGATATATGACTCTTGTCTTCCATCAAAAGTGGGTGCATAAGGTTCGGCGCCCCTAGTGGTCCCTCCTTAGAGTCAACCAAGTATGGATATGGGCTCCAAGGGCACGACTCTGACTCAGGTTCAACAGATGGTCTAAGACTATTCTTTTCTAAGGATCCAACTCCTTCATCAAGCTTATCAAGCTTACTGTTAATCTTAGCCATTGTTCCATGATGACCTTTAAAGTTTCTCTCGGTGTTGTCCATGGGTTCACTTGGTTGGGAAAGATGGGGATGATAAGGGACACCTGATCTAGTCAACATGAATCAAGCATGCAAAATCGTCTATGATCTACTAGATCTAGAATCTCAACCAGTCGCCTAAGCTAGGGTGGCAAACCAGTCTGTAGTAACTCTGTTCTTGCCAGGTAGGTGTAGAGGAGCGGAGGTCCCTAAATGCCTACCTTAGACACCAATCTGGGATTGGCCAGTACGCGGACCAAACTCACAAGCCCTGAATCACTAAGCCTAGCACCAAGAGTAGCAGCACACACAGAATGGGCTGACGCCAAGAATAGACACTTAGTCTTGACTCGACCAGTTGGTGTCCCTAAGCTCTCTAGAGCAAAATAATGTCTACTCGATTTTAATTAGAGCTTGGGTTCGTGATGCAGGTTAGTAATTTTTGGGCTAGGGATAGGTAATGAATCTTGACCCTATGTCAAATTGCCGCCCTTAAAGTGATTTATGAAAATGATTGCAAGCAAATGATCTAATGAGATGTCTCTAAATTATATTTTTGGGTTTTTTGATGTATGATAACAGAGATAAGATGAAGGAAATAAAATGATATGACCCTAAGTGCAAGATTAAACTACATGACAAATGAAAACGTAAGAAAATGCAATTGCTGAAATTCTCAGAACAGAACTTCTTCTCAAGTAGTTTTCCAGCTTGTAGAAATTCTACAAGCTGCAATAAAATCTGAGAAAATTACCAAAAATATTTTCAATTATGTGTGATCTAAAAATAATAATCAAGAAATTTGGAGATTCTTTCATGTAGGAAAAATTAAAACAAGAGACTATATTTGGAAATGGAAAAATGCAGAAATTAAAAGACAATGAGATCTAATGATGCAATTCTTTTTTTTAAAAAAAAAACTATTCTTCTTGTATTTCCCTTTGAAGGTCAATCATAGTGGCACCCCTACGCTCCTTAGGAGATCCCCGTGGAATGGGAGGAGAGGGTCATGAAACCCTACTTTTCACCTAAGACCGATGGCCTGGTGAAGCACCTAATCCAGGTACTTAGAAGAGCTAAAGTCCTAACCATGCTTTGATACCAGAAATGATGGGGAATAACGAGATGCTAGGATGATGCAGGTGATTTTTAGGGTTTTAAATTATGTTGTGGATTCTTGAAGACAAGAGAGAGTAATTCTAGGGATTCAATAATATTAAGAACTATCAAGAAAGCAAGTAGTCCATAAGCAATGATAAAGAGAGGACCTCGGGATTTAGAAACCCCGTAGGACATAGCTCTCAGATCAATACCAACTTAGGAGTCAGGGGGCGAACCTCAAAAATCTGAAGTGCCCAATGCCGAGGTCACTCACTCTGGCGGATGCGGCCTGGATGATCGAGCCATCAATCCTGAGGATGCGCCGGCTGGCTGTCCGAAGATCTCGATGTCAAGGGCAACAGATTCCGTACTCGTGTCACCTAGAGGACCTGCGAGCATTCAAAGAAGGGTTAAGTTTCAATCGGAAGAAAGCAATAGATAGGAAAGAGAGAGTTGTTGTTGTGATGGCGGAGTTCTTCTTGACTCGAAGTTGGAGGATGGAGTTGCGGAAGTGACGGTAACTTGAGGCCTCACACCTCTCGATGCCCAAGGTGAAGGTGTTCCCTCACGGAGATCGATGTTCCTAGTGAACGAACGCAACAAAAGGAATTGGATCTCAAGAAACATGTTTTTCATTCATCAAAGATTAACCTTACAAGGGAGGGGGTAAGGTCCTTTATAGGCACCTCTACCCTTTCAAAATTTGAATCAAAAAATACATTTCTTCTCTTGCTAAGGCACCAAAAAAAAATTCAAAACTGAAATTCAAACTCCTTGGCTGACCAAAGCTTCTTGGAATTGGGCATGGCATGATAATGGGATTGGAAGAAGGAATTTGGCTCCCTTGGACTTGGAAAGTTGACCTTCAATTTTGGGAAGAAGCATGATGCAAGGCTTGTGTCTCCCTCTTTCCTTGGTTGCTCACCCTTCTTTGAAAGAAGCTTGATATGAGGCTTGGAGCAAGGACTTTGTCTTCAACCTTTCCTTGGTTGCTCACCCTTTTTGGAAAGAAGCTTGATATGAGGCTTGGAACAAGGCTTTGTCTTCAACATTTCCTTGGTTGCCCATGACTCTTTTAGTAAGTGGCTTGATGGAGGGAGGGAAAGGAGGAGAGAATATTTGATGTGTCTCCATTGGCATCCAAGAGAATTGCACTTGTGCCGCCCACATGGCTGGATGAGGTGGCACCACATGGGATGATGAAGTGGCACCACATGGGGTGGTGAAGTGGCACCCTAGGGTTGACATGTTAACCTTCAAGGCTTGGCCAAAGTAGTTGAGCTGGACTCAAGGACCACTCCGGCTTGGACCCAGACTTGGACTAGACTCAATACAGGAACAACTTGACCCAATTGGTCAACGTACAGGACTAGACACAGACATAATAGAATCAATTCAAAACTAAAAAAATTACCTGTTTTTGGCTTGAAGCCTTATTTCAAGACCTAAAAAAATGGAACCCTAATTGGACATCCACAGATGGTTGAGGAGCCTCTATCGAATTCTGGTAGCCACACCAACACCGCTACCACATCGGAAATGTCGAGCTCCTCTCATGGTCACCAATCACCAACAATAGGGCTGACCCACCCCTTTCATGGCCATCATCAAATCCAAGAGATGCCGTGCCACTCCGGTGCTGTCACTGGTGATAACCTCACCGGATATCCATGCCCGACAACCTCCCCTGTTCCGGAATGATCATGAAAGCATTCGCCGATCGTGAATGCAAACTCGGTCCTAAGTGCTGACTTATGTTTCAAGGTTTAAAAAGGTTTAAAAAAAAAGAAGGTTTTAAAATTCTGCAATTTGGACCTCTCTGGTGACATACCAAGCTTCCTGATCAATGCATGGTGATCAATACACAATTAAGAGTCTGCATACCGTTCAAGGCACTTCCAGGAGCCCTACACCAACTCATAAATTTGGATTTATCGGACCAGATATAAAATTATTTTGGCTTGGAAAATGCTAACTGCAATTGTTATTTCTGGTATTCCAAGTCTAAAGACTTTGTTGGACTCGCCATCCAGCTAGAAATCTCGGCCCACTTGGTCAGTGCCTTCTTTTTCTAGTTTTGACCTTGATCAAGTTTGTGAGAACCTTTTTTCCACTTTAAATATTTAATGGATATTGGTAGTGAGTTTATTTCTTTAGTTTTATTAGATTAATTGATGGGGACATCGACCACCCAGATTCTGAAACCAGACCAGCCCAGATCCTGAGCCATACTAGCCTAGATCCTGATGCCAGCCCAGCCCAGATCCTAAAGTCAATGTGGCACAGATTTCAATGTAGCATGGTTTTTGATGCAGCATAGATCTCGATCAGATGCCAGAATATCAATGAAGTTCGAATAAGTTGTTTTAATGTTGTTTTAGAATTTATCGTTGTTTAGGATTGGTTTGTTCCGAATTTTTAGGATTTATTTTATCACTTAGTTGGATTAGTTTGTTTTTAAACAAATATTTTGAATTTGTTGGTTAGATTGAGATTGAGATATCTGAGATTAGGATATCAATATCTCAGATTAGTCTATTTAATTAGTTTATCATTCGAATAAAATATTGGCGAAGAAGATTACTTTGGTGTCAATTTTCACTTCATGAGGGAGTTTTTCTCCATGAGGGAGAAGGGCATGAGGCCTGACCTTTATTTCTAAGTGAAAGAGAAGGGCGTGAGGCCCGATCTTTATTTCTCCGAGAGGGAGAAGGCAACCTTTATTTTTGTTCCAAGCTAACTTCATCAATCCTTCATCAATTGCTGCACCATCCGAGCCCCCCATCGCTACCCCTCATAACCGATCAACCTCCACTACTCCAACCCACTCCAAAACCACCACATATGATCCCCACTTCCACTTCTTCTTTCATGAACAAACCAATGATGCAATCGAACCACCGATCACCGAGTACATCATCACCACCTTGTTTGTGTAGAAACCCAGGTTGGTCGTTTCCCCAACCAAGCCAGCCACCTCTTCTGCCTGTGAAAATCTTCGCTCGGTCGCACCCCATTTCCTATTGGATCTCGCTGGATCCACCGCTATCAAGATTTTCGCCTAGAGTCACCCACAGCCAAGTCGACGATCACCATCATCAGCTAGCCATCGGAACCCCTTCATGCTGGCCTTCCTCTCTTCCATGCTGACCCCTCTCCTTTGCCAAGGAAGTCCATGTAGCTAGACATCGCTTGTTCCCCCATGCCGTCACCACCCTCCCATAGTTGATGCCAATGAACCACCACCGGTTCTATCAAAATCACCGATGAAGTCTGTCGATCTTCCCCTATCCCTGGTTTCCATTCGAAGGAAAGAAGCATCCTACACAAATGTGAAAAGCAAGGGGGAATACCTTACGGTTCTCAAAGCATAGCCGATTTTCTCTAATGCTAACTTTAGAAAAAAAAAGTGAAAAGGAAATACAGAAAAAGAGGAAAAAAAAAAAAAGGAAAAAAATTATGTATTTCTTTTGAATAACGTGGGTTTGTTTAACCTAGCCTAATGGTCGTTTCCTAGTGGCTAACGATCCACCCTCTAGAATAATCCTGATCGGGTCCGTCTTACACCAATTTTGGTATCAGAGCAAGGGTTAGGTTAGGTTAGTCAATTTTATTTTAATTGCATTTGCATTATTTATAAAAAAAAATTAGTCTACAGGCCATGCACATCTTGGAGCAAAAAATTACTGAAGCCTGACTCGATGGAGTTGAGTTTTCTCCACCTCAAGAGAATGATGGGGACATTGACCAGCCTAGATCATGAAACCAGCCTAGCCCAGATCCTGAGTCGATATGGCATAGATTTCGATGCAGCATGGTTCTCGATGTAGCATAGATCTTGATTAGTTGCCATAATATCAACAAAGTTTGAATAAGTTGTTTTAAATTTATTTTAGAATTTATGTTTTTTTAGGATTGGTTTGTTCTGATTATTTTTAGCATTTATTTTATCCCTTAGTTGGATTTGTTTGTTTTTAAACAAATAGTTTGAATTTGTTAAGATTGAGATTGAGATATCTGAGATTAGGATATCGATATCTCATATTAGTCTATTTAATTGGTTTATCGTTTGAATAAAAATTGGTGAAGAAGATTATTTTGGTGTTGATTATCACTCCGTGAGGAGTTGTTCTCCATGAGGGAGAAGGGCATGAGGCCCGACCTTTGTTTTTCTTCCACGGTAACTTCATCAATCCTTTGTTAATTGCCGCACCATCTGAGCCCCCCATCGCTGTCCCTCCCAACTAATCAACCTCCACTGTTTGAACCCACTCCAAAACCACCACTTCCGATCCCCACTTCCACTTCTTCTTTCCCGAACCAACCAATCGAGAGACCGAACCATCGATCGCCCAGTCCATCATCACCATCCCATCCATGTGAAAACCCTAGTTGGCTGTTTACCCAACCAGCTAGCCACTGCCCCTTTCACCCATGAAAATCACCACTTGGCCACACCCCATTTCTTGATTGATCCCGCTGGATCCATCGCTGTCGAGTTTCCCACCTGGAGTCGCCCCAGCCGAGTCGACAATCACCGTCGCCAAAGCCACCACTGAACACCTTTCATGCCAGCCTTCCTCCCATCCATGTCGACCCCTCACCGTCGCCAATGGAAGTCCATGCAGCCAGCCATCGCGTGTTCCCCCATGCCACCACCCGCTTCCCACTGTTGATGTCGGTGAAGACCATCGGTTCTGTCGAAATCACTGGTGAAGTCTACTGGTCTTCTCTTGTCCTTCCTTTCCATTCAAGGGAAGAAGCATCCTGCATGAACGTGAAAGCAAGGGGAAATACTGCACGGTTCTCAAACCATAGATAGTTTTCTCTGATGCTGACTTTAAAAAAAAAGTGAAAAGGAAAACAAAAAAAGAAAAAAAAAAATATAGAAAAAGGAAAAAAATATATGTGTGTTTTTTTTGAATAACGTGGTTTGTTTAACCTAGCCTAAGGGTCATTTCCTAGCGCTCAATAATCCACCCTCAAATAATCCTGATCGGGATTCATCCTGCATCATTAATATATTAATTGATTGTGCTTACCTGAAGTCATCCAGAGTATTAAGGGTCAAAGGGATGAATTATATAATTCATCAAGTCTGATGAGTCGAGATAGGATTGACCCCTATAAGTGTCAATGTGAATGTCTCACTATGTTTTTATTTAGCAAAACCTTAGGTAGGATAGTTCTAGTGATGAGTCATAGGACTTGTGAGGTTGAGACACATTATTTGTACTATTTAAGGGTTGGTAGTTGAATCCTGAAGTCATCCAGAGTATTAAGGGTCAAAGGGATGAATTATATAGCAATCATATGTCAGAGATTTCAAATTGTTTTTCTACAACTTTCAACCAATCTAAATGTTGGGTGTCATTGTTAGATAGCAACTTTGATTGGTATAGAAATTGTTTCTGTGCTATTGGCTTAGTGTTTGAACCTATGGGGTCATACAAAATAGAAGTTTCTTCCTGATTTGATAGCTAGTCAATAATTGAAAATCATTTTAGTTTTAAATTATTAATATGATTTATATGGTCCTTGAGTCGATACTTTCAAGTGTCAATACTTTAATAAGTTGACACTTAGAATTTTTTCAAGTGTCAACTCATCAATGTTGCAAAGTTATGACAGGACTTTACTAGAAGTTGATGAATTATTGAAGTATTAATCAATAATTGGATTACTAGTTAACTCAATTTGATTGAGTGGTAAAATTTGGATCAACTCAAATATAATATAGTTGAGCTCGAGTCCAATTGGATTGGACCTAAACTAAATGTGCTAGCCCATATTTTAAATTTGATTTTGAATTCAAATTCAAATAGGTTTCTAAATTTAAATTCAAATCTAAATTCTTAATTCTGAATTTTAAATTTAAATACTTGAATTTTAAATTCAAGTAGTTAAAACCTCCCCCTATATCTTTCTTTATTCTCTCCTTCTATCTCTCCCAATCTCTCTCACCCTCCAAAGCAATTGGGTGCTGGTGGTTGTTTGTAAGGTTGATGAGATTAAAGAGGAACAAATCTAGAAACTAGAGAGAAAAGCTTGGTTAAAAGAAAGTCTTCTTCCTGGAAAAAATAGGGTGTATGGGGGTTTTGTACAAGGAAAAAGAGTATCTCCTAGGCTAGTTTCAAGATTGTCTAGTTTTGGAAAGTGAGTTCTACCTAAAAATCCCATCCTCTAATAGGTTCTTCTTCAATTCTAGGGATGTCCTAATATCTAAAAGAAGAAGAAAAATTGCTATCGAGGTTTAGAGGAGCTAACACCCATAGGCAGTTGATCTAGCAACATCTCTAATGTATATCACCTGTAGAGATCAAACACTTTATGTGGTTATTAAGGTCTTCAAACCTCCACCTCCCAGTAGCAGCAAGCATCATCTACTACTAAAGGTAATATGTGATCATTGTGCTATAGATATAGTCTACAGCAATAGGTTTGTTTATGTATTCATTTAATATATCATATTCTTTATATGCATCTTATCATGTCTTGATCCTGTGAAAGCTATTTGTAAAAATGTTCTAATACATGACTAGATTAAATAGTTTAATCATGTAGTGTCTACTATGTTATGTTTCCAAAATTTTTTAAATGTACGCATGGATAGCCTAGCTTTCTAAATAGTGGTATTAAAGCACTAGGTTCATATGGCATGATAATTATATATATAAATCCAAAATATTAAGATGATTCTTTTTTTGCTTAATACTTGACTTGGATGGATTCACCAGGCTATCTAGTCATAGGAGAGAAGTAGCATGAAAAGGCACTCTCTTCCCATTCAATGGGATCTCCATAGTGTGTATAGATGATGACCTAGGAAAACAATGCAAAAGATATTAGATTAAAAATATTTTAGCCTTAATATTTTTGATTTGATTTCATAAATTAATTTGAAAATGTTCTAAGTTAGATTTATGAATTTATATGTTAAAAAGTTTGGCATAAAGATCAAATTTGGAAATAGACTAGTTTCTATCGTCCTATAGGTGTCGACACTTGGCCTTGAAGTGTCACACTTGGACTTGGTGGGTTGGTACTTGCTCTTATAGGTGTCGACTCAAGACTGCGATTAAAAGTATGGATCATTGTTCTCTTTCTGTGAGTCGATGTCACCAGGTTAAGTATCGACTCACTATGACTCGACTCATGGAAATATCAACACTTGACTATGAAGTGTCAACCTGTGAATAGGATATTCAAATGTTGATTTTTTTATAAAATTGTTTTACAAATTGAAATTAAAATGTTTCAATTAATAAGTTAATGAGATTCATTAAGATTTATGTTTTAATGATTAATAGATCTAGATTTGAGAATAAAAAATCTTAAGTCTTTTTTCATAAGCCTTTGGTTTCATCAGTTAGCTCAAGTCAAGTTCATTAATTAGGTTAGACTTAGGATTAGAAGAATATGGACTTAAGAAGAGAAATTAAATCTAATCTAGTATTGAGTTAGATTCTCTTCTCTCTTAAATCATTAACAATAGTTGTAGTTTGATCAAGTCCATATTTTTAATTGGACCTGATAAATACTCAATGGTCAGACCTGAGTCTTTAGGCTAATCTGATTAAATTTGGTGAACCAATTGGTGTCTAAAATAAGTTTGGTATTTATGATCTTTGTTCTTGGGGCTATCTCTTACCTGGCCAACTGTTTGGTATCTAAGAAAAGAGATTAATGGTGGAACCCTCCTATTGATCTCACTTACCTGGCCAATATGGTTAATCAGGTTGGATTAAGATAGCTTATTGATTTGAGTAAACACATGTCATTAAGGAAAATCAATTGATTAATTTAGGTGCCATTGAACTGTTTGTCTTGAACCCTTTTCTATGACTTGAAAAAGTTAGTAGGAGGATTCTTGACATACTAGTTCATGTCTTCTCTATTTCTTCTATCACATATAAGTTCAAATCCTCTAAATTATTAGGTCTTTAACATGATGAAGTTATGGTGATAACTATGTCATAGCCTTCCATTAAATGGATGGTAATGGACCCAATAGTTGGGTAATCACTAGATAGCCTATAGTCTTACTGTTTATCAAACTATTGAAATTGCCATTCATAATATGATGCCTCAGTGCAACTCTCTTAACGATGGTAGGTGGGCTGGCCATAGTCAGGCTTGACTATTCATTGCTTAGAAGCATTGAATTTTGACATGTTAATGGTTAGACCTAACTAGGACTTTCAAAGGATGCCCATAGGCCTACTAAATATATCTAGGACAAAATTAACTACTAGAAGTTATTTGGAGAAATAATTGGTTAGAAACTGTTGATGATGAACCTCCGTCGACCGGATGGAGTGTTCTTTTGCTGGATTGCCGTTGATCAGAACCTGCAAAATAGATCCCTAACCAAAAATTTTTTGGTGGGGGACACTCCGATGCCTAAGTCATAAAAAGTTCAGGCAAAAACAGAATGGAGAGCTTCGAAAGCAGAGAGGGAAGAGAGAAATTCGAAATGCAAGAAAGAAAAATGAACCAGCCTCCTCCTGAGTGTCCCTCTTACCAATATTTATATGCTCCAACATAACTACTTACGATTGGGAGTAGCAAACGAAACATCCCCATAACTGTAAGTAGTGGCTATTAAAAAAATAGTTACACTCGGAGTTTATCCAATCCGAGATTTTGGACCATGTGGATGGTTGCAAAACCAAAATAGATTTCAACTGTTTATCTAAAAACCCACATGTCCAAGAATCCTCCTTCTTCAAGAACAAATCCGAAGTGAGCTTAACATTCTCTTTAGTAGCGCTTCTGAAGGGAATGTTAGCTACACTTCAGAAGAATCCATTTCAGAAGTAACAAAAGTAAACACTTACAGTCTAAAAGTGGGATAATACACTCTTCGATTGTATTGAAGAATAAAGCCGAAGATATTCTCTTGGGAGGTCAAGTCTTCGGACCAAGGTAATCTACGAAGTCGAAGATAGTGAATAAACCTCTTGGATCATAGGGAAAGATACGAAGCCATAGATATTAGGCATTTCTTCAGACTGAGATAATAATACGAAGTCGAAGACCCAGAGTTAATAAGCTTATCTTCCAGAACAGATTAAAGCCATAGATATAAGCATGGTCTTCGGACTAAGATAGTAATACGAAGCCAAAGACCCAAAGTTAATAGCTTATCTTCGGAACAGATATAATGCCATAGATATTAAGCATGGTCTTCGGACTGAGATAATAATACGAAGTCGAAGACCCAGAGTTAATAAGCTTATCTTCTGGAACAGATATAAAGCCATAGATATTTAGCATGGTCTTCAGACTGAGATAATATAATCGAAGCCGAAGATCGAGTGAAGACAAAATATTAGGCTAAGTCTTCGGATCAAGGTGATAATACGAAGTTGAAGACCCTTTCCTTTGCCAGCTGATATGACCAATAACCCAAAGAGAAAAAATTGAAATTGGTTCAGAAAGTGGTCCAATAATTAATTGAAATAAAACCGGGATATCATAACAGCATCCCCCACTCCCAAGTTCAAAATGATTAAGTTTCGAAGAATGGGAGTAGTTTAATTTTGTCTTATAGTGATAACAGACAGGTATTGATGGCATTGAATCCTAACATGTCTTCCACCATAACCGTTCGGTGGTGCGATAAAATGTGGTGAAGACACGTGTCATCCTGCTACTGGTGTCTTTCTAAAGGAAACGCCTCGATTCTAGAAAAATCCTGAGAAATTATTGAAAAAGATATCTTTATTCAACCGAGACCAGACACGTGGCGGTCACCTAGAGCATGTTCACACATCGCTGGCATTATCACAGCCAATAGCGATGTTTCGTGCGGATCGCAACGGCTTATCCTATTAATGAAATTTGGAGAGCCATACCCACGATCAAACTGTCGATACGGTGCAGATCAGCCAGATCTCCGAACCGCCTCGAAAAACCACTACCTTCACCTATAAAAGGGAAAGAACCTTTCAGAGAGAATTTTTCTTTTTGCATCCACGCTCCTCCTCCCTGCCCTGCACCGTAGTTCGCCATTGCCACTTTTTCAAAGGTTAGAAACCCTTTCTTTCTCCTTCCTTTCTCCTTTTCTTTTTCTTTACAATGTCAAAATCTGGTAGAGCCCTTCCCCTAGCATAGGTTCACCGAGGGTGACATCGATAGGGAAACAATGGGAAGGGAAACTGTGAGGAGTCCACCAGGAGTTGGATCGTAGGGGTTCGCCAGGTGGCGAAAGCAGTAGAGGCAGAGGTTTGGTAGAAAGAGGAGTCCGAAAAGATCACCCGACTCTGTTCCAAGCTCTTTTACACTTTCTAAGATATAAGAGGTTAAGCAGCATTTCCACATCCCTCGAACCTTTTAACTCATTCTTCCAAAACGAGAAGAGAGGGTAGATAAGGCCACTATGCATTCAATCGCCATTTACAAAGACTACCTTAAGGCTGGTCTTCGGCTTCCACTTCATCCCCTTCACCAAGATTTTTAACCTTTATCAAGTGGTCCCGGCTCAAATAACTCCCAATAGCTTTATGAACATCTGCAAGCTTTTTAGTTCTCTGCAAGCTTAGGAATGTAGAGCCGAAGACCTCCCTATTCACCTCTCTTTTAATGCTAAAAAGGGATTTCATGGCAAATGGGGTGGGTCATAGGTCCTCGGCTTGGCCGAAGATTGTTGAAAGGAACCACTAGTGCTATACATGGATGGAAACTCAACTTCTTTTTTGCATACCATACCCATTGGGGATTTACACAAAACTGGAAAACTCCGCGTTTGATGCAAACGCCAGGAAGAAAGCCGAGATCCAATGCGAAGGACTTTGATATCTTAGCAAAGCCGAAGATCCCCTTACTAAAAGAATTGCTGAAGAAAGAAAACCTTCACGGGCCCATATCAGCGGGTCCCGATATTAGGTATAGAAATAGTAGTCCTCAGACTTTTCCTTTCTTCATCTTTTCTTTATGCTATAGATATAACATTTTCCTTTGATTGCAGGTGGACCGATGAAGTCTCAGCTTGAGAAAGTCTGACAAGCTTCATGACAGAGGACGGTGCCCATCCTAGCTACTTCCAAAGTTTGGAAGAAAAGGAGAGTCGAAGAAGGCTCAGTACTCCGAGAAGAACATATCTGAGGAAGAAGCATCCGAAGTAGCCCCCACCATACCAGATGTTCCTGAACCTGCCAGGAGTCCATCTCCGAGGAGGCCCAGCCCTCCTCTTCCTCCGATGCCACCTTCGAATGTATCCTTTGATAAAGAAACGTGATCGCGCCTCCGAAGGGAAATGGAAAAGAAAGGCCATGTATAGATCCGAAGAGGACCCCCGGTGGAATGCGTCCTCAGAAGGATGATGCAATGTATACTTCTCATTTTTTTTTGATAGAGAAGGCTTGGAGTGCCCTGAACTAGCCAGGGAGCTGCTGAAGCATACACTTCATCACAAGGACTGGAAAACCCAAGTCCCGATTTATCGAGGACGTCTCCGATTCAGTGTTCTCATCAGCACTGAAGGTAAGCTTTAGATTTTACAATTTCAAACTATAAATTTGTTGTTGCTAATCAATTTGTCAATGCAGATGATGCATGATATCACCCTAATGGAAAGAGAGCATCTTCGACTTTAGGGATACTATAAAAGTATGAAGGAGAAAATAAAGGCAGTTGAGGCCGAAAAGGTAAAGGCCGAAGAAGAAAACCAAGCTGTAGAGGAGAACTTGCTCAAAGCGAAGCCTGGTTCGGAGTCTGAAACTGATATGACAAAAAATCCAATCAAATATTCTGAACAGGAAGCAAAGTTCAAGAGGAGAAAGAAAAAGGTTCGGTTCCTGCAAGCCTTACATAAAGAAGCCAATCAAATTTCCGAAGAGGCTTCTAAAAGAACCGAAGAGGCTACTGAGGAGAATCCGATCCTTAAAGGATCAATTGGGGAGGGCGATAGAAGATTACAAAGCATCTCCAACCTTTGATGCTGAAATGACTGAAGCCGGGACTCATAGCTATAAAGGAGGCTTCAACGATAGAGTGGAGGAGGTGCAGAAGCTTATTCAGACTTGGACATTTCAGGGATTCAACTATTTGACCTTGAAAGTTCGAATGAGCCCGAACCCCCAAAGGACCCTGAAGCACCAACAACAACTGAAGAGGCGGTGGGTCCTATTGATCTTACTGATGATGCCCCAATGGATAACTTGTAATTATCCTTTTCTCCTCTTTTGAAGGATGTAAGAAATCCTTTATCAATGAAAAATCCTTTCTAGAATTTTCTGATTGCATGTGGATGGATTGATTTTTTCCTAAGTATAGAGTCTTCAGATAATTAAGAACTCCAAAGCATATAATTCCAATTCTTAAGACAATCTTTTGGGAATAGAATTCCCAAATTGATCCAAGATTATAAGATACTGAAAAAACAAGAATAACTGAAATATACCAAGTCTTTGGACTTGGGAAATAATCTTTTAAATGAAAATACCAAGTTTCGAATTTGGAAAATACATTAAGTCTTTGGACCTAGGAAATAATTTCTATAATTATGAAGAAAGCCAAATCTCCATACAAGAGTTAAGTCTTCAGCCATGAAAATGCACTAAGTCTTTGGACTTTGGATAAAAGAATACCAAATAAGAATCAAGTCTTCAGACTTGAAATTCACTAAATCTTTGGACCTATGATAAAAGAATACCAAATAAGAATCAAGTCTTCAGACTTGAAAATTCACAAAGTCTTCGGACTTAGGATAAAAGATACCAAATAAGAATCAAGTCTCGGACTTAAATTCACTAAGTCTTCGGACTTAGGATAAAAGAATACCAAATAAGATCAAGTCTCCAGACTTGAAATTTCACTAAGTCTTTGGACTTAGGATAAAATAGACCTTGGGTCACTCAAGAATTAAGATAGGCTAATCGGGCCTACCTCGGCACTTTGTGAGTTAGATCCAGGGATCATCCTCATGCCTTTTTGTACTGGGACTAAGATAGGCTGATCATGCCCACTCGGTACTTCGTGAGGTAGATCCGGGGATATCCTCATGCCTTTATGATTAAGATTGTCTTGTTTAAGCCCAACTCTGCACTTTCATAGGGTAGATCATGAAGATCATCCTTATGCCTTTTTGATTATGATGGACTGGTTAAGCCTAACTCGGCACTTCATAGGGTAGATCACGAAGATCATCCTTATACCTTTAAGAGAGAGAAATAAGATAGGCTATTATGCTTACCTCGGCATTTTCATATGGTCGATCACGGAGATCATCATAATGCCTTTAAGAAATAAAATTAAGATTGACAGATTAAATATGTATTGATGACCTTGAATGAAACCTTTATTGTACATTCTGGGTTAAACACCTCTTTGATCCGGTATGCCCTTCCCATGTAAGAGAAAGTTTACCTTGCTCAGTTGTTTTTGGATACCTCAGACTTTCATAGAACTAGATTTTCAGGTTAAAAGGTCCGTTCTTGTTACACGACAGTTGTAGTATCTCGCAATTTTGTTGATATGCAGCCATTTCTCAACTGTGCCTGAAGTCGTGTGCCTTGCAATAAGTCCAAGTCACTCTTTGACGTTCATATTTTTTGGGTTCTTCATAGTGATCAATCCGAAGAGATTGCAAGAGACTCTAGAGGAAACTCTTCAGTACCATAAAAATGATGACATGGGAGATTCACCAGTGGCTGTTCTGGGAGTATTCGATATGTCCCTAAAGAATTGAGTTTAACTCATCGGGCCAGAAACCGTAGACATCAAATTTAATCTGGGTCCATGAAACCTTAGCATCATTTAATCTGGTTTGAAGGCCATGAAGAATAGTCCTATTTGTCACTTCAGCTTCTCCATTACATTGAGGATGTGCTACTGAAGTAAGCTTGTGGAGAATGTGATATTGAGTGCAGAAGCTCCTAAATTTCGGATCGTCAAACTGTCTTCCGTTGTCAGTTATTATAGAATAGGGAATCCCAAAATGGAAGATGATGAAATTCCTTACAAAAGTTTCAACTTTTGCAGTAATCTGTGCCAATGCTTTAGCTTCGACCTATTTGTAAATTAATCAATAGCCACTATAAGGAATTTTGGCTGCCTAGAAGCTGGAGGAAACGGACCAAGAATGTCCATTCCCATTATGCAAAAGGCCAGGGAGCTATCAATGGAGTTAACTGATTAGTAGGCCATCATTGTACATTGGCATATCTCTGACAATGATCACATCTTCAAACAAATTTCGCATAATCCTTCTGGATAGTTGGCCAATAATAACCTTGATGGATTATTTGTATGCCAAAGATCTGCCCCCCAAATAATCTCCACATATTCTTTCATGAACTTTCCTGAGTGCATAATCTGCATCGGATGGGCCTAAACATTTCAGCAAAGGTTGTGTGAAAGACCTCTTATACAATGCTTCATTTAAGATAACATATTGAGAGGCTATCCACCAAAGCCGCTTAGCTTCCAGCTTATCTTCGGGCAAGACACCGTCTTTTAAGAACATAAGAATTGGATCCATCCATGAAGGTTCATTATCAACTATATAGATTTCAGCTAGGGATTCTGATATACTGAGATCTTCAAGATATTACACATATATCCTCCCAAGAGAATCCAGTGTAGTGGTTGCAAGTCTTGAAAGAGCATCTGCCCGAGAATTTTCTATTTTTGGCACATGAACAATCTCAAAATACTCCAACCCAGATGTCAGGCTTCGGACTTTTTCTAGGTAGTGGATCATATTTGGATTTCAAGCTTCGAAATCACCTTTCCCTTGATTCACCACCAGCTGTGAATTGGAAAAAACTTTGACCCTTTTGATCTCCAATTTTTGATAGATTCTAAGTCCAGCAATGAGTGCTTCATACTTTGCCTGATTATTTGATGCTTGAAAAGAAAATCGAAGAGCATATTCAATAACCTACCCATTGGTCTAGCAAGAACTAAACCTACACCGCAACCGTTGGAGTTCGAAGCACCGTCGACATGTAACATCCAAATAAACTCCGACTTATCTTCGGTTCTTGTTTTCTTCTATCTCTTGGTCTGATCTCTTCGGATCCCCAAGTGTACTCAACGATAAAATCAGCTAAAATTTGTGCATTCATTGCTGATCTGGGTTGATACTCAATATCAAACTTCCCTAATTTAACAGCCCACTTAGCTATACTTCCTGAGGTATCAGGACAACGAAGTATGGCTTTCAAAGGCTGATATGTCAAAACCATAATAGAGTGGGCTTGGAAATAAGGTCGAAGATGTTTTGTCGCTACCACTAGAGAAAAGATAATTTTCTGTACCCTGGGATATTTGACTTTAGCTTCATGCAATACTTTGCTAGTGTAGTAAATCAATTTTGTGAATGAATGGCATCTCTTCGTACCAGAATCGAACTAACTGCTTCATCTGTAGCTGACAGATATAAATAAAGTGTTTCTCCTTCATATGGCTTTGAGAGCAGAGGGGGATTCTCCAAATACTCTTTTACCTTGTCGAAGGCAATTCTGCAATCTTTTGTCCATTCAAAATTTTGAGTTTGGCGAAGAACCTTGAAGAAGGGTAAACACCTTTCTGCAGAATGGAAGATATATCGGCTTAAAGAAGCAACTCTCACCGTTAACCTCTAAACTTCCCTTTTGCAAGTGGGATGCGTCATTGTCGAAAGTGCTTGAATTTTTCTGGGTTGACTTCGATAGCTCACTTGGTGACCAAGTACCCCAGGAACATCCCAGAAGTTACACCGAAGACACATTTGGTTGGATTTAACCTCATTTGATGACGTCTGAGAGCATCAAAAGATTCCTTTAGATCTGTGATGTGATCAGACTTATGAAGACTTTTCACAATCATATCGTCAACATAAGCTTCTATGTTTCTCCCAATCTGATCTTTGATGACTTTGTTGATGAGCCTTTGAAAAGTTGCCCCAGCATTCTTTAACCGAAATGGCATCACCTTCTAACAGTAAAGTCCTTTTTCTGTAACAAAGCAGTCTTCTCCTCATATTCAGGATCCATTCGGATCTGAATATTGCTTGAGAAGGCATCCATGAAACTCAGCATTTGATGACCAGCCGTAGCGTCAACCAACTGAACAATTTCGGTAAAGGGAAACTGTCTTTTAGACATGCTTTGTTAATATCCGTAGTCTATACAAATCCTCCACTTGCCATCTGATTTCTTTACCATGACCACATTAGCTAGCCAATTCAGATAATAATAATATGAAGCCGAAGACCCAGTGAAGACAAAAATGTTAGGCTAAGTCTTGGATCAAGGAGGTAATACGAAGTCGAAAACCCTTTCTTTTGCCAATTGATTTGACTAATAAACCAAAAGAGAAAATTGAAATTGGTTCAGAATGCGGTCCAATAATTAATTAAAATAAACCCGGGATATCATAACAGAACCTATCTTTAGATATGCATGGTGAAAGAATAGCATCCTAAAAGCTAATCTTTGTATGGGCATTTCTATAATCTTCCAACTTGTATGATATTTTGATAAATGGAAAGGCATTTTGATTCATCATATTGCTACATCTTATTAAGATTATGATGAATCCCATAGGTTAGGGCAATGAAATTAGGTTTTGATAGAGATGAAAATGGTGAGATCTAAGTTCCTATAAATCCTAATCTAAAATGTTCCTAGTCCTTGGATCGTCGATTCGGAGATCTATATTTTCGTTAAGACTAGCACATCCTATATATGCTCAAAAAGGAGGGTGGTTGGTCTCATAGCCACTTGTGCAGGGACACTAATAAAAGGATGTGGGTGCTCACTAGGGTATAAGTTCACTGAATTGATCCACCTTGAGAACATCTTATGGATGTCTTACTACTTGTCAAAAGATGGTTCTCATAGTGGGAGTTATGCATGTGATCCTTAGACCTGAGACTACCATAGTATCTTATGCACATGAACCCATGTTTTGGTGCATACTCATTTATGGCAATTAAGTCATGTACAGGATTTATCTGGATATGTGGATTGTGTATGAAGGTAATGAGTAGGTCAATAAGGAATGATCACTCCTAGTAAGAGGAGAACTTATCCCATGAAATCTATTCGATTGTAGACTCAGGAAGTCTTTGATCAAAGAATGATGAGATTTGATAGGGTTTCTAATCTTTCATCCATCGAGTCTTCATTATCAAATTGAGATTCAAAATGATTAAGTGCTAGGGTTTAACAATTCTCCATATCCATCACTTATTCAGGATAAAGGGAGATCTAAGGATTGAATTGCACAATAACTTTCCACTAAAGTGTACTTTGATAATTTTTATCAAATTTCACATCTTTGGGTAGGCACGACATGTTGCTAGACATCAATCATGTCTTGTAGATTTTCATGAATCAAATTGATTGGATTCATGAGTCAATTCGGAAGCTGGTTGAATTGTCAACCTAGGTCAGCTCAATTTGACCTAATTAGGTAAATTGGGTTTGATTGGATTGAATTGGCTTAGATATAGACCTACTGCTGGCTAGATGGGGAGCCCAAAGTGTCACCCAAATTTGGGAACTGGCCAACGAAGTCAATGGATTTTTACTAGGGTCATGGGACCTTAACTGGCTAGCTAATTGACATACTAGCATATGTTGGCTAGCCCAACTCCTAAACCAATTGGATTGGATCTATTTGCTTGCTAATTGGGCTAACCAATTTAAGTTAAAATTAAATTTGGCTGAGTCCTAAGTGGGACAGCCTAATTCAAATTTTATCTAGATTTTATTGTGACTTATCTTGGATTTATGAGAGAGTTCATGTTGACATGGACTTTTGAGTGCCATATTGCGTGCGACAAAAAAAAGGGATGTAGAAGGACCAAGAGTCCTTCTGCCAATCAATCATAAAATCCAAATAAAGTCTAAAGGGACTCCTCCGTATATCGATGCCCCTTCACATAGGCTTTGACTGGTCAAAATATTTGAAAATGGCATGGAAAGTCTTGGTGCATAATGAAGAGATGCGTCTCTTCATTATGGCACTAACTAAGAGTAAGAGTCCTTCTATTTAAAGGCTCATATTTTCTTTCGACACCTTCATTTAAAGGACACATCCCTTGGCCTTTTAATTAACTAAAAAATGTCAAATGGCAAGTGGAGAAATCAGTTGGAAACTTGATGAGAAATGAATATGTCTCTTGGAGCATAATAACATATATCTTGATCAACCTATCCAGCCAAGAGACTCCTTCTCATTGAAGGGTGTTATCGGATCGCTACAGAAGAAGCATATCAGGTGCCCCATCCTACACTATAAAAGGCATCGATGATTTGATGCTAGATATCTTAATTCCGATTAGAAAACCAAACCTACTATTTTTTCTTCCTCCCCCCCTTAAGACAAGGTTCGACTTTCTACGACAAAGCTTGTTCGTTAGAGACAAGGCTAGTCTTTTAAGATAAGAGCCTGGGAAAAAAAAGTAGAGTGGATATTCAGGATCTGAGAGGGGATATAGAGAGGTATCTGAGTGCCTTACAAGAGGATAGGAAGTCCAGCAAGGGAGAAAGTCATGAAGGCTGCCAGAAGAGTCCCAATCAAATAAGCAACTATTATAGGAGTGCTTCCTTGGTCCAGTTCTTATATGGATCACCTTTGGAGGGTATGCACTTATGTGCTTTATGGAAATAAAGGATTATAGCACTCCAGGTATTCTTCTATATCCCTAAAGTATTGATTTATTGATTGTCATGATCAAGTGGTCCTAGGGTTTAGGTTCTGACCAGTTAAGATTTTAAAAATAAAAATTTTTGAAACCCTATCATTCGTTGTGCTCAGCCCAAGGAACCCAACAATGGTATCAGAGCTACCTTGATGCATGCAATTAGTAGTCAATTTAGAGTTGATTGCTTGCTATTATATGAATCGATGCATGATTAGTTCAAATTACATATATGCGATATGTTATATCCTAGTAACTGCTTGGATTGGGTTAGTCACCATGGCCGTCCAATCATAGGAGCCAAGTAGGGTTTTAAGGCCCTCTCTTCCTATTCAATGGGATCTCCTACGGTGTGTAGGGGTGCTGCTTTGGCCTTTTCCCATGAACAAGTGAGTTGAATGGATCGTTATTTGAATCATGTTTATGTTATGCATATTAGGATTAATATGCATGTTTTGTTGGAATGAATGTCATGATAACATGATGAATTAAGATGTGTATGAGACCATCAAAGCCCTTATAAAATCATATTTAGTCGTAGTGTAAGTTAATCATGATGCAAATCCGATTAGTGTATGATCAGCTAATTTGTGTTTAGGCAAGTTTATCAGGGAAGGTAAAGGGAATGAGGTTTTTAATTGGTTCTGTTGACTAACCTGGCCAATTTAATTGGTATCTAAGGAAAGCAATCGGGGAACCCCCTCATCTCTTCCACTTACCTGGCCAATTTGGCCACATTTATACCCTAAGTTGGTAATGTTGATTGATTAAGCACACTACAAAATGGTACGAAAAGTGTGTTGGCTTGATGAAGTGCTCTGAAAAGTATGCTGCTTTGAAAACTGAGCTGCTCTAGAAACCATGCAGAATCAAATCATGGTCGTGCACAGAGGGAGGAATGATCTCCATCGAGTACCGGTGGACGGCCGGTGGCCGGGAAGCGGGCAGCGGACGGGGCCGGTGGATGGCGGGTGGCAGGCTGCAGGGGGGTGGTGGCACAGGAGTGGCACGGCACACACAGGCATGCTATTTCATCTCCCATGAGCATGGGGCTTTGGGCACCGACGAGGGCCTCTGGCGGGGGGCTTTGGCCAGCGGACGGCGAGACGGCGGGACGGTAGCTGGCGGCGGACGGTGATAGTGGCTGCATGCGGGTGGCGGTGCATGGGCGGGCATGGCATGCACGAGCATGCCGTTTCGTCTCCCACGGGCGTGGGGCTTTGGGTGCTGGCGAGGGCCTTCGATGGCCGAGCTTTGGGTGGCAGACGGTGAGACGGTGGGATTGCGAGTGGCGACGAACGGCGGTGATGGCTACAGGTGGGCGATGGTGCAGGGCCGATTTGGCACACCCATGGTGTGCCGTTTGTCTCCCCATGGTCGTGGGGCCCGTGGCGCCAGCGAGGTCCTTCGGTGGACGATGGGTGGACGGTCGGTGGTAGGCGGCAGCGGCGGCCATGGGCGATAGTTGGTCTTCCCATGGGCGTCCCTTCATCTTCCCATGGTCGTGAGCGACGGACATTAGTTTTTCGGCGAGAGCGAGGCTGGCGAGCACCGATGGGCGGGCCAGCGAGGTCAGCCGGGGGTCTGGCAGCCCGGATCTGGGGGTGTGGGGCAGTGGGCTAGGATTAGGGAATTTTAAAAATCATGGGAGAAAGTTGGAATAAGGCAGGATAAGGTGGGGATAAGTGGGGTTAAAATTGGAATAGTTGGAATATATGGAATAGCAGGAATAGGAAAAATAAAAAAAATGCAAGAAAATAAGAAAAAATAGAAAAAGAATCCAGACCTACCCTGGATCCCCATCATTCTCCTCGATGGTGAAGAACTCTACTCCATCGAGTTCAAAATGGAGCACACCCTAATCCACAACTCGCTCTGATATCAACTGATCGGGATGACTCTAAGATTGCTAAACATGCAGGAAAGATAGTAAAATAATTTTTTTATGATTTTTATATTTAGTTTCTAAGCTAAGTTTCCAAATAAAAGTAAGAACTAGCAAGAAGAAGGATAATGCATAGAATCATCGTATCACAGGTAAACTCACTCAAAATAATAAATTACCAGGACCCGAGAATTGAGAAAGTCCCAGATTAGGATAGCTTATCTTCATCGAATTAGAAATTAAAAGAAGCGAAGGATGTTACCATTCAGTGATTTGAAGGACTTCTGATGAAGAGATCACACAGTACTTTGATTGGAGTATGGATGATGAAGTTCGGTTCCCTTGATTAGATGGCTGATTTGGATGGTTCTGGATGCAAGGAAAGCCTCCTCTGGGATGGTGAAACATCTCAGGGATCCTGCAAAACATCAAGGATTAATCAAAACAGCAAGTAAGAAAAAGAAAGGGAATTAGGTTTAGAAAGAATCAGGTTAGGGTTTAGAAGTAGGGCCGCTTGAAGCTTGATGAAGATGTCCTTGCTTGGTGGCCTAGGGCACTCCTTCTTGGACATGTGAAGGCTTGGATGGCAGTGAGTTAGGGCATGGAAGGATGCTAGTGCAGCAAGGAATTTGGCCTAGCACAAGAACACAAACCAAAAACCAAAAGAACAGAGTAACAAGCTCGCAAGCTGAAAATAAATTCACCAGGGTTTTGATATCATGAATAAAAGTTGCTTACAAGAGGGGGAGGGGTGGGGTATTTATAGAGTTCCCTTGCCCTCTAACTAGGGTTACACACATGGGTTACAAGTCCTCTTCAAATTGGAATACAAGTCCTTTCCTAGCTAGGTTAGAAAAACAAATCCCCATTAGGTTAGGAATTGAACTAGTCTTCTCCTTTTTCCTTCATGCTTTGACTATTCCACTCAAGGACACCTCTTGGACCTGGTCAACACTTCAAAGATGCCTAGGAAGGCATGTTGGGCTTCTAGGGGCAGAAAGGGGCCAGCCTGAAGGTTCTTGGGTGCATGGGTTTGGCCCTCTGGAAGCTGGTGTGGCCTGGTAGCTTGGTTGCATGAATATTCCATAGAATCTTGATTCTTTAGGGCTTGGGCTTGGCACTTGGACTTGATTTCTTTGAGTTGTGATGTAAGTGGACCTCTGGAATCATGGATGCCTTGGTTTAGAAATATACTCTGGCATCTCGATGGGAATCTGGGTATCTGGAGGTCATTTGGAAGGAATCAGGGTTTCTAGAAGCATCTTGGATCCTAGGTTGTCACACAAAATCCAATGGGCTGATGTAGTGGCCTCTAACTCCTGGATATGGCCTGGTGAAACTCCAAAATATGGTGACCTCCTCTCTTGTACAAAAATTGGGCTCATATTGGACTCATAAATGATGTACAAGACTCAAAATAATGACTAGGTTCAGGGTTGAGACAAATCAACTAACCTCAACTTATTACAGCACTCGATCTTAACTGATTACCAAATTTTCAAAACTTTGACACATGACTAATTAAACAATATGGGATCCAGGGATCTGTGTCTGATCCTAGTGTCCCCACCACTAAGCCCCAGATCCCTTATTCACTACATTCAATAGGTCACTAAATTAGGGTTATGAAGAATACCTAGCATGCTAATTCCTTTTCTTTCCACTAGGCTCATAAATGCAAGCCCTCCAGAGGTGATCCACACAAGAATCAAACTAGGAAGCTCTCCTTATTAGGTTGCTTGATCAATTGGGACTCTTTTGATGGATGTTCTTCCGTCAATTGCCTTTCTTTCCTTGCCCAGACCCTTGCCCTCTTGTAGAGCACTTTGAGCCCTTTCCAAAATACACCTCACTCTCACTTTCACTTCCTAAATCATATCCTAAAACCCTTGTCTTAAAATGGAGTATTGAAGTGACATAAGATAGTGTGGCAGAGTGTGTGTATGAATGCAGGAAAGAAGAGATTTTGTGAAAACCTTTGGCCTAATCACCGAAGCCTATTTATAAGAGAATGGGAGGTGCCTGATATGCCTTCTCATCAGCCTATGATAAGCCTTTTAATTTATCAAACAAGACTCTTCATATAGAAAGAGTCTTATTAACGAAGCATCATGAACTTTTGTGTGCCAACTACCTCATTCAAGTCCCTTTAAAAATTATCCAACTTCTCAACTTGCCACTTGTCCTTTACTGGTTACAAAGAAGCCAAGAGATGTGGCCTTTCCAAGGGAAAAATTGGTGATGAGAAGTTGCCCAAAGCAAAAGGACTCTGCTCTCATATTTGTGCCAAATGAAGAGTCGCAACTCTTCATTTGCGCCATATCACTTCCACCGAACTTCCTTTTGTTTTGACTGGTCATAAGCCATTCAAATGGCATGGAGATGAGGTAAGGAGAACCTTGCTTCATCTGGAAACAAATTCCCAAAGTAGAAGGACTTTAGGTCCTTTCTATGCCCATTATTTTTTGCGCACAAAATAAGTTTGCTCAAATTGTGAAGAGTCGCTACTCTTCACTTGTTGGTCAACATTTTCCATGCCATATGCCACCTTTGACCTAATCAAAGTATATAAAATACTGGTGTCATTTGAAAGGGCATTAAATCTACTTTTGACCATATAATTTGTTTTCAAATAGGAGTCTATTGGTCCTTCTGCATCCTCTTGAATGATGAGGTATCACTTAGGCACCAGAGTCCCATGCCATTGGGACTCTTCATATGGTGCATAAAATGTCCAAAAATATCAGATAAAAATCTGATAAATTCATCCCACTTAGGACACAACCCAATTTAGATTTGCCATAAATTGGTTAGTCTATTTAGCAACCATTTAGACCAAATTCAGTTGGGTTAGGAGATTAGGTCAGCCTACACATGCTAGTGTGCAATCTAGCTAACCAATTAAGATCCCATGACCCTAATTAAATGTCAATTGACTTCCTAGGTCAATTCCCTAATGTGTGTGACCCTTTGGATTCCATATCTAGCCAGTAATAGGTCTAGGTTCCAAACTGTTGACTCTACTAATTGATTTTGATGATAAGCAAAATAGTTAAGTATAATTTGGGGACTAATGATTTGCTTTAAGTTTGTTTTCTTTGAAAGGATGCTCATAAAATTTGAAGAAGTCCAATTGTGTTGAAGAACCAAATTTGAATGGAATGATTGAACAATACAAGACTTGGACACTTTATGAGATGGTTGAATGGATAGCTATGGCATGTGAAAAAATGTTCCAACTCAAACCAGCAGTTTCTATGATTTTTTCAAGGATGTGTCGACTCAAGGTGTCGACACATGACATGATGTGTCGACTCAAGCCGGTACACACCAAGGTTTCAAATGGCACAGATCAAGGTCAACACATGGAGCTTATGTGTCGACTCAAAGTGTCTACACATGGATCAACACATCATCTAAGACTTTCAAGCCATAGAACTTGCAAAAGTTGAAGCAACCGTTGAAGTGTTGACTCATGGATGTAATGTGTCAACTCAAGATATCGACTCAACTGAGAATGTGTCGACTCAACTGAGATTTCTAGAGATTCTGAATGGCGCATTTTGAACTATGTGTCGACTCAAGAAGAACATGTGTCGACCTTATGTGTCGACTCAACTGAGGAAGTGTCGACACATGGAGTTCTGGTAACAGTAACGGCTAGTTTTTTCAAACATAGAACTCGTCCCAAATGGTCTTAACGGCTAGTTTTTTGAGTGTAATGGCTATATCTCAGTTTTGAGGCCTTGGGAAGGTATAAATAGGCTCAAAATCAAATCAAAATAAAAAGGGGATTGAATATCCAAAAAGAGTTTAGAGAGAAAAGAAGAGAGAAATGTCTTAACTCCTATTCATTCAAGGTTTAACTACTCACAAGCTAAAGGAAGCCTCAAAGCATTCAAAGCCATCAAGAGCATTGAAGATCATTCACACTTGGGCATTCAAAAGGCTTCAACAAGAGCCTAGCAACACTACATCGAGCTACATCGACTTATTTGCTTTTCTATTGAAAGCTTATATTGGTTCTTTGTTTCAAAACTTTATATCTTGTAAAGGTTATTGGTTAGCCTATTGAAAAATCAAGTGAGGTTATTGGTAACCTTGAAAACCAATTAGGTTGGTGGTTAGCAAGCAAAACCACTATGATTCTTGGTTAGCCCGAAAAACCAAGGGATGTTTTTGGTTAGCGTTATGGAACCAATTAGGTTCTTTATTAGCCTAGGAAACTAAGTGAGGTTGTGACTTGTGAGCCTTGTAAAACAAGTTGGGTTTTGATTAGTGAGCCCGGAAAACTAATCGACTGTAATCGTTTGATTATATTGAATTCCCAAGGAGATCTTGGAGAGTGGTTGTAGGTGCATGGTTGGCACCGAACCACTATAGCTTGTTGTATTTGTCTTTACTTTCTTTCTTATTACTTTTAATTTCTACTGCACTATTACTTTAGAGCATTGCACTTAAATCTTAGTACCTTGTTGAATTGAATTGCATATCTTGTCTTGTAAAGTTTGCTACTTGTTTTATCAAGCTTAGCTTTAATTTTTTAGAGACCCAATTCATCCCCCCTCTTGGGTTGCTCTCTGGGCAACAAGAGGTATCAGAGCCCTGTACTCAGTGTATAGGCTTTTCGCCTTGAGTAAAGATCTATGGCAGCCCCATTAGGTACTAGTGTAGTTGAGGGACAAACCTCAAATAGACCTCCATTTTTCAATAGAACAAATTATACTTATTAGAAAACTAGGATGAGAATTTATATGCATTCTATAGATTACAATTTATGGAGATTAGTTTACAAGGGTCCTCATATTCCTTCGGTGGTGGTTAATGGTGTTTCCATCCCAAAACTTAAAGAGGATTGGGAAGAAAATAACATTAAACAATCCGAGATCAATGCTAAGGTAATGAATCTCTTGTATTGTGCATTAGATCCTAGTTAGTTTAATAGGATATCTACATGCATATCTACCAGAAAAATATGGGACACACTTGAAGTTATCCATGAGGGTACCGATCAAGTGAAAAACACTAAAGTCAATATGTTAGTGCACATATATGAGATGTTCCGGATGGAACCAAATGTAACTGATATGTATACACGTTTTACAAATATTGTAAATGCTATGAGAAGTCTTGGTAAAGTCATATCTAATGCTGATCTTGTGAATAAAATTCTTAGGTCACTACCAACGTCATGGGATCCAAAGGTGACCGCAATTCAAGAAGCAAAGGATGTAGACAAGCTTCCACTTGAGCAGCAAGCGGGATCGCTCATGACTTATGAGCTCAATCTAAAACAAAAATCAATGGACATGGACAAGAAGAAGAAGGGGATTGCTTTGAAGTCTAATATTCAAGAAGAATCCTCGATCAATGAGTCCAAAGATGAAGAAGAAGAAGAAGGTGAAGAAGCCCTCCTTGCTCGTAAGATTAGAAGATTCATGAAGAGGAGAAAGTTTCCCTACAAGAAGAAATTTCAATCCAAGGAAGAGAAAAAGGAAAAAGAAAAAGAGAAAGAAAAGGAAAAAGAAAAGGAGAAGGAAGTACCGATATGTTTCGAGTGCAAGAAGCCGGGACATTACAAATTTGATTGTCCTCTTCTCAAGAAATCAAGGAAGAAACTAAGGAAGAAAGCAATGATGGCCACATGGAGTGATAGCGAAGACTCCAATTTAGAAAGAGAGCAGACAAAAATTGCAAATCTCTGCTTCATGGCACATCAGGACAATGAAGAGGTATGTTCTGACTCAGAAATTGATTTTACCTTCGATGAACTTAGAAATGCTTTCAAAGAGCATATGCATGATTATAAATTAGTTTTATCTTAAAATAAGAAACTAAAAAAGCATGCAAATAGTTTTTCTTTAGAAAATAACTCTTTACTAAATGATGTTAGTACTCTAAAATCTAAACTAGATATTTTGAAAAAGAAAAATAATGCTTTGGTTATGGAAAATGAAGTTTTAAAAAGGACTAAACAAATTATTTCTAACAATGAGCTTTAAAGAAAAACAAGGATTTAGAACTTGAAAATGCTAAACAAAAATGAACTTGAAAAATTAAAACCTTTGTTGACAAATTTACTTATAGTTCAAAAAGTTGAATTTACTGTTAAATAATCAAAGAGCTGTTTTTAACTAGGCAGGTTTAGGATATAAACCACAAAAACAACAAAAGTATTTCAAAAACTTTTTTGTGCCAGCATCATCTAGTATTACTTGTTTTACTTGTAGAAAATTAGGTCATAAATCATATCAATGTAATTTCAGAAAAATCATGTCTTTTGATAAAATGTGGGTTCCAAAAGGAACCATTTTGAATGATAACCCGAAAGGACCCAAGTTAGCTTGGGTACCTAAAGTCAAGGCTTGATCATGTTACAGGTGTGTCTTACAACCAGAAAAATAAATGAATTTGGTATCTTGACAATGGTTGCTCAAGGCACATGACTGGAGATGTGAAGCAATTCACCTCTCTTGAAGCATTGAATGGAGGGAGTGTGACCTTCGGTGATAATGGTAAAAGAAAAATCATTGGTATTGGTAAGGTTCATATAAATCCTTCCAATAGTATTAGTAATGTACTGTTAGTTGATGGTTTAAAGTAATCTTTTGAGCATTAGTCAGTTTTATGATAAAGGTTTTCAAGTAGTTTTCAAATCATCTTATTGCATGATTTCTAGTCTAGATATAAATGAAGTACAATTCATTGGAAAAAGGCATGGAAATATTTATTTAGTAGATCTTGATGATCTATCTTTACCTAATGGAGAGTGCTTTGTGTAATGAATTTTTTCAAGGAAGAGACTAGTTGGTTAAAGCATAGAAGATTAGGGCATGCTAGTATGTATCTCATTTCAAAACTTATTAAAAAGAATTCAGTTAGAGATTTACTTGAAATCTGTTTTGAAAAAGATAGAATTTGCCAAGCATGTCAATTTGGTAAGCAAGTCAAAACTTCTTTTAAACCAAAAGAATTTGTAACTACTAGTAGACCACTTGAACTACTCCATATGGATCTCTTCGGACTAACTAGAACATCAAGTCTAGGAGGCAAGAGATATGGATTAGTTATTGAGGATGATTTTTGAGATTTACTTGGATTTTCTTTTTAGCACAAAAAGATGAATCATTTTCTATATTTGTAAATCTTTATAGAAAAGTTTCAAATGAAAAAGTTGGTTCAGTCATTTGTATTCGTAGTGATCATGGAACCGAATTTGAAAATCAAGATTTTGAAAACTTTTGCAATGAAAAAGGTATAGAACACAAATTTTTTGCACCTAGGACACCTCAGCAGAATGGGGTAGTAGAAAGGAAAAATTGTACTTTAGAAGAAATGGCATGCATTATGCTTTGTGAAAACGATTTGCCAAGACATTTTTGGATTGAAGCTATAAGTACAACCTGTTATGTTTTGAATCGAGTTTTGATACACCATATTTTAAAGAAAACCCCATATGAGCTTTGGAAGAACAACTTGGCACTTCATAAGGTAGATCACGAAGATCATCCTTATGCCTTTTTGATTAAGATGGACTGGTTTAAGCCCAACTCGGCACTTCATAGGATAGATCACGAAGATCATCATTATGCCTTAAGAGAGAGAAATAAGATAGGCTAGTTATGCTTACCTCGGCATTTCATAGGGTAGATCACGGAGATCATCTAATGCCTTTAAGAAATAAAATTAAGATAGACAGATTAAATCTATATTGATGACCTTGAATGAAACATTTATTGATAATATTTATGGAGGTTTTGTATATTCTAGGGTCGAGGTAATAGGACACCTTCCAAAGTTTCCAACCGATAAGTTTCGGGGTGAACAACCTCTTTAATCCGGTATGGCCCTTACCGTGTAGGAGAAAGTTTACCTTGCTCAGTTGGTTTGGATACCTCAGACTTTCGTAGAACTAGAATTTCAGGATAAAAGGTCCGTTCTTTTATGCGAGAGTTGTAGTATCTCGCAATTTTCTATTGATATACAGCCATTCTCAATTATGCCTGAAGTCGTGTGCCTTGCAAAAAGTCCAGGTCAACTCTTCGGCATTCAGGATTTTTTGGTTCTTCATAGTGATCAATCCGAAGAGATTGCAAAGAGACCTCTATAGGAAGGACTACTTCAGTACCATAAGAAAGATGAAATGGAGATTCACCAGTGGATATTCTGGGAGTTGTTCGATATGCCCAAAGAACTGAGTTTTACTCATCGGCCCATGAACCCTTAGCATCATTTAATCTGGTTTTAAGGCAACGAAGAATAGTCCTGTTTGTCACTTCAGCTTCTCCATTACACTGAGGATGTGCTACTGAAGTAAGCTTGTGAAGAATATGATATTGAGTGCAGAAGCTCCTAAATTTGGATTGTCAAACTGTCTTCCGTTGTCAATTATTATAGAATAGGGAATCCCGAAATGGAAGATGATGAAAATCCTCACAAAAGTTTCAACTTTTGCTTCAGTAATCTGTGCCAATGCTTTAGCTTCGAACCATTTTGTAAAATAATCAATATCCACTATAAGGATTTTGCTGCTGCCTAGAAGCTGGAGGAAACAGACCAAGAATGTCCATTCCCCATTGTGCAAAAGGCCAGGGAGCTGTCAATGGAGTTAACTAATTAGCAGGCCATCTTTGTACATTGGTATCTCTGACAATGATCACATCTTCGAACAAATTCTGCAGAATCCTTCTGGATGGTTGGCCAATAATAACCTTGATGGATTATTTTGTATGCCAATATCTGCCCCTAGATGATCTCCATATATTTTTCATGCACTTCCCTGAGTGCATAATCTGCATCGGATGGGCCTAAAATTTTCAGCAAAGGTTGTGTTAAAGAGCTCTTATACAATGCTTCATCCAAGATAACATATTGAGAGGCTGTCCACCGAAGCCGCTTAGCTTCCAGCTTGTTTTCGGGCAAGACGTCGTCTTTCATGAACTTGAGAATTGGATCCATCCATGAATGTTCATGTTCAACTTGATAGATTTAAGCTGGAGATTTGATATGCTGGGGTCTTCAAGATATTCCATATATGTCTGCCCAATAGAATCCGTTGTAGTGGTTGTAAGTCTTGAAAGAGCATCTGCCGAAGAATTTTCTGTCCTTGGCACATGAACAATATCAAAATACTCCAACCCAGATGTCAGGCATCGAACTTTTTCTAGGTATTGGATCATATTTGGATTTCGTGCTTCGAAATCACCTTTCACTTGATTCACCACCAGCTATGAATCGAAAAAAAGTTTGAGCCTTTTGATCTCCAATTTTTGGGAGATTCTACGTCTAGTAATGAGTGCTACATACTCTGCCTGATTATTTGATGCTTGAAAAGAAAACCAAAGAGCATATTCAATAACCTGCCCATTTGGTCCAGCAAGAATTAAACTCGCACCATAACCGTTGGAGTTCGAAGCACCGTCGACATGTAACATCCAAATAAACTTTGACCTATCTTCGGATCCTTCTTCTTCAGCTATTAGTTGATCCTTTTCGGATCCTCACTTGCACTCAGCTATAAAATCAGCTAAAATCTGTGCCTTCATTGCTGATCTGGATACTCAATATCAAACTTCCCTAATTAAATAACCCACTTAGATCCTTCCTGAGGTATCAAGACAACGAATTATGGCTTTCAAAGGCTAATCTATCAAAACCACAATATAGTGGGCTTGAAAATAAGGCCGAAGATGCTTTGCCACTACCACTAGAGAAAAGATAATTTTCTATACCCTGGGATATCAGACTTCAGCTTCATGCAACACTTTGCTAGTGTAGTAAATCAGTTTTTGTGAATGATTGGCATCTCTTCGTACCAGAACTGAACTAACTGCTTCATCTGTAGCTGACAGATATAAATAAAGTGTTTCTCCTTCATAGGGCTTTGAGAGCAGAGGGGGATTCTCCAAATACTCTTTCAGCTTGTCGAAGGTAATTCTGCAATCTTCTGTCCATTCAAATTTTGAGTTTGGTGAAGAACCTTGAAGAAGGGTAAACACCTTTCTACAAAACGGGAGATAAACCGACTTAAAGAAGCAACTCTCCCCATTAACCTCTGAACTTCCCAGTCCGATCGTTGAAGACTTTGTTGATGAGCCTTTGAAAAGTTGCCCCAGCATTCTTTAACCCAAACGGCATCACCATGTAATAGTAAAGTCTTTTTTCTGTAACAAAAGTAGACTTCTCCTCATCTTCAGGATCCATTCGGATCTGATTATAGCCCGAGAAGGCATCCATGAAACTCAGCATTTGATGACCAGCCATAGCGTCAACCAACTTATCGATTTTTGGCAATGGAAAACTAGCTTTGGACATGCTTTGTTAAGATCTGTATAGTCTATACAAATCCTTCACTTGCTGTTTGATTTCTTTACCATGACCATATTAGCTAGCCAATTCGGATATTTGACCTCCCTTATGAAGTTTGCTTCGAGGAGTTTATTAACTTCTTCATCAATTACCTTCTTCCTTTCTGGAGCAAAATTCCTCTTCTTTTGACGTACTGGCTTATAATTGGGAGATACTTCCAAGTGATGCGTAATCAATTCAAGCGGAATTCCAAGCATGTCTGAAGCTGTCCAAGTAAAAATATCAGCATTATCTCGAAGAAAGGAAATTAGTTTTACCTTTGACTCCTAGTCAAGTAAGCTGCCAATTTGCAAAAGCTTAGTTGGGTCATCTTGGATAATGGTATGAAAAGTATTTTTTCCACTGGTTCTCTAGAGTCTTCGGATTCATCTCTTAGATCCAGCTGGTCAAGTGCCAAAGGCTTGAATGTTTGTTTATTTTGAATCACAAGACACTGGTGAGCGATCCTTTCATCTCCTCTTACTTCTCCAATGCCTGTCCTGGTAGGAAACCGAACCAACAGATGGTATGTGAGACTATGGATCTGAACATATTCAATGCCGGACACCCCGAGATTGCATTATAAGCTGAAGATGTTCTGGCTACAATAAAATTGATCAGAATGGTCCATTCGAATGGTTCAGACCCAAAAGTTATGGGCAAGACCGTTTTACCTTCAACCCCAACTTGATTTCCACCAAAACCAGTTATAGGAATGAAAGATCTTCGCAATTCACATCTAGACAATCCCATCCGATGAAAGCATCATACAGCAACACATCAACTGAACTTCAATTATCAATTAATATTCTTTTTACATCAAATTTTGCAATAACTACCAAGACCACTATAGGGTCATCATATGGAAGTTGTACACCATGGACATCTTCATCGAAAAAAGTTATAGCATTTTTTCCTTTGAACCTCTTCGGGACATTTTCCTCAACTTCAACATCCCATGCCGATGACCGATGAAGCATCCCAACATCTCCACCATTTGGCTTTGATGAGGCAAATCAGCTTCATCGGATATTCCTGGAAAGGCAGTTGCTTGAGACTCTGGACGGTTGACATACTTTCCCAAATATCCTCTTTTTATCAAATCCTCGATGGCATCCCGAAGCTGGAAGCATTATTCAGTGTTATGGCCATGATCTCGATGATATCGGCGGCAGTACTTGCTTTTGTCCCTTGCTTTTGCAGGTGTTTTCAGGGGACGTGGTTTTTGGAAATATTTTTCTTTTCAATTTCCAGCAGAATCTTCTTCCTATGCAAGTTGAGGGGTATGTAAGCATCAAATCGGTTGTTCTGCTGTGGACCTGGGACTGCGCCTAAAGACTGAAAGCATTGTTTGAAGATGTTGGCACGTTCTGTTCTCTAGCACTCTTCTTCTTAGGAGGGAATCACCCATCCACTAGTCTTCGGCTTGCCGCTTGCTCCTCAGTAGCAGCATACTTTTGAGATCTTGCCAATAGCTCGTCATAGCTCATTGAAAATCTTTTGTCCAGGAAAAAAGTGAACCTGGATGATTTTAAGCCTTTCTTCAAGGCAGACATGGCCACATGCTCATTCAAGTTTGGAATTTCAAGAGTGGCCGAATTAAAATGGTGGACAAATCCTTTCAAACTTTCTCCTTCTTGTTGCTGGAGAAGAAACAAACTATCAGTGTTACACGGCATCTTCTGGCACGTCCTGAAGTGTAAGACAAATTGCCGCTCTAACTCAGCAAGGAATGAATTGAGTTTGGAGGCAGGCTCGAATACCACATTCGAGCAGACTTCTTCAAAGTGGCAGGAAAAGCAATGCAGTAGAGAGCGTCAGTTGCTCCTTGCACTATCATATGAGCTTTGTAACTTCCCAGATGGTCGAGGGGGTCTGAAGTCCGATGTAGGCCTCTAATTGTGGGATCTTGAAATACCTAAGGATAACTTCATCCATAATTCATCAGAAAAAGGGGACTGAGAGCTGAAAGTGACAAGCTCATCATTCCTTCTCAGTTCTGAAATTCTTGCTATCTGTGCTTGCATTCCTTGAATTTCTATTGAACCTTATGATTGATCTCCTTTTGCCTAGAACCTTCTGGCACAAAGCTTCTAGAAGAAATAGAGGGAGAACGTCGGACCCTCTTCTTCCCACCATGATCTTTTGCTTGTCGATTGATAGAGAGGTGGAGTAGCCACGAGATGACCGGATCTGTGAGAAACTGGGGCTGATCTCTCGGTGTTGATCTTTCTCCCTCTCAGGTTGACAGCTAGATTACAGAACATGGGGAGGATATTGTTTCTGAGCTGCAGCTTCATGTAAATGTTGTACCAGCACCGTCACGGTCTCTACCTTGTTCACTAGACTTTCTAATTGCTGCTTCTCCACCATTATAATATGAGGTTGTGATTCCTGAACCGCCGGAAGAGATTGACCAGAGGTCTGTTTGACGGAGGAGCCTGCTGCTCCTGACTCGCAGATGCAAATTTGGTTTCCCTTTCACCATTCTTGCCTAGCAGAAACTCTCCTTCAGAATAGAGGAAACAAACTTAACCCCTACCTGGTGTGCCAATCTGTTGATGCTGAACCTCTGCCGATCGGATTGAGTGGTTCATTCACTGGATTGGCTTTGACTGGAACATGCAAAACAGATCCCTGACTGAAAATTTCTGGCGGGGGACACTTCGATGCCTAAGTCAGAAGAAGCTCAGGCAGCAGCAGAATGGAGAGTTTTGAAAGCAGAGAGGGAAGAGAGAAATTCAAAATGCAAGAAAGAGAAAATGAACATGCCTTTTCAGAGTGTCCCCTCTTACCAGTATTATAGGCTCCAACATAACTACTTACGATTATAGGAGTTGGCGAACGCAACCTCCCCATAAACAAGTAGTGGCTGTAGAAAAAATAGTTATACTCGGAGTTTATCCAATCTGAGGTTTTGGATCATGTAGGTGGTTACAACAACCAAAACAGATTTCAATTGCTTGTCTACAAAACCCACATGTCCAAGAATCCTCCTTCTACAAGAACAAATTCGAAGTGAGCTCAACTTCTCTTTAGTAGCGCTCCTGAAGGGAATGTCAGATACACTCCAGAAGAATCCATTTCGGAAGTAACAAAAGTAAACACTTATAGTCTAAAAGTGGGATCATACACTCTTCGGATTATATTGAAGGAATAAAGTCGAAGATATTCACTTAGGAGGTCAAGTCTTCGGACCAAGGTAATTGTACGAAGTCGAAAATAGTAAATAAACCTCCTGGATCATAGGAAAAATACGAATCCATAGATATTAGGCATGGTCTTCAGACTGAGATAATAATATGAAGGCGAAGACCTAGAGTTAATAAGCTTATCTTCCGAAACAGTATAAAGCCATAGATATTAAGCATGGTCTTCGGACTGAGATAATAATACGAAGCGGAGATCCAGTGAAGACAAAAATGTTAGGCTAAGTCTTCGGATCAAGGTGGTAATACGAAGCCGAAGACCCTTCCTTTGCCAGCTGATTTGACCAATAAACCAAAAGAGAAAAATTGAAATTGGTTCAGAAAGTAGTCTAAAAATTAATTGAAATAAAGCCAGGATATCATAACAGAACCTATCTTTAGATGTGCATAGTGAAAGAATTGTGTCCTAAATGCTAATCTTTGTATGGACATTTCTATAATCTTCCAACTCATGTATGATATTGTTGATAAATGGAAAGGAATTTTGATTCATCATATTGCTACATCTTATTAAGATTATGATGAATCTCATAGGTTAGGGCAATGGAATTAGGTTTATGATAGATATCAAAATGGTGAGATCTAAGTTCCTATACACCCTAATCTAAAATGTTCCTAGTCCTTGGATCATCGATTCGGGGATCTTTGTTTTCATTAAGACTAGCACATCCTATGTATGCTCAAAAAGGAGGGTAGTTGGTCTCACAGCCACTTATGTAAGGACACAAATACAAGGATGTGGGTGCTTATTAGGGTATAACTTCATTGAACTGATCCACCTTGAGAACTTTATGGATGTCTTACTACTTGTCGAAAGATGGTCTCATAGTGGGAGTTGTGCATGTGGTCCTTAGACCTGAGACTACCATAGTATCTTATGCACATGAACCCATATATTGGTGCATACTCATTTATGAAAATTAAGTAATGTACAAGATTTATCTGGATATGGTGGATTGTGTATGAAGGTAATGAGTAGGTCAATAAGGAATCGATCACTCCTAGTAAGAGGAGAACTTATCCCATGAAATCTCTTCGATTGTAGACTCAGGAAGTCTTGATCAAAGCATGATTAGATTAGATAGGGTTTCTAATCTTCCATCCATCAAGTCTTCATTATCAAATTGAGATTCAAAAGGATTAAGTGCTAGGGTTAACAATTCTCCGTATCCATCACTTATTCGGGATAAAGGGAGATCTAAGGATTGAATTGCACGGTAACTTTTCACTAAAGGGTATTTTGATAATTTTTATCAAACTCCACATCTTTCGGGAAGGCACGACATGTTGCTAGACATCAATCATGTCTTGTAGATTTTTATGAATCAAATTGATTGGATTCATGAGTCAATTCGGAAGCCAATTTGAAATTCTAACCTAGGTCAGCTCAATTTGACTTAATTAGGTCAATCGGGATTGATTGGATTGAATTGGCTTAGATATGGACCTACTGCTAGCTAGATGAAGAGCCCAAAGGGTCACACACATTTGGGAATTGGCCAACGAAGTCAATTGGATTTTTACTAGGGTCATGGGACCCTAATTGGCTTGCTAATTGACATACTAGCATATGTTGGCTAGCCCAACTCCTAACCCAATTGGATTGGATCTATTTGCTTGCTAATTGGGCTAACCAATTAAATAAAAAATTAAATTTGGTTGAGACCAAAGTGGGACATCCTAATTCAGATTTTATCTGGAATTATTGGGACTTATCTTGGATTTATGAGAGAGTTCATGTTGACATGGACTTTTGAGTGCCATATGGCGTGCGACAAAAATAAGGGACGTAGAAGGACAAAGAGTCCTTCTGCCAGTCAATCATAAAACCCAAATAAGTCTGAACGGACTCCTTATCTCGATGCCCCTTCACATAGGCTTTGACTGGTCAAAATATTTGAAAATGGCATGGAAAGTCTTGGTGCATAATGAAGAGACGCGTCTCTTCATTATGGCACTAACTAAGAGTAAGAGTCCTTCTGTTTGAAGGCTCTTAATTTTCTTCCGATACCTTCATTTAAAGGACACATCCCTTGGCCTTTCAATTAACTAAAAAATGTCAAATGGCAAGTGGAGAAATCAGTTGTAAACTTGAAGAGACATGACTATGTCTCTTGGCGAATAATAACATATATCATGATCAACCTATCCAGCCAAGAGACTCCTTCTCATTGAAGGGTCTTATCAGATTGCTGCAGAAGAAGCATATCAGGTGCCCCATCCTACTCTATAAAAGGCATCGTTGATTTGATTCTAGATATCTTAATTCCTATTAGAAAACCAAACCTACTATTTTTTTCCTCCCCCCTTAATTCAAGGTTTGACTTTCTAAGACAAAGCTTATTCATTAGAGACAAGGCTAGTCTTTTATAATAAGAGACTAGGAAAAAAAATAGAGGGGATATTCAGGATCTGAGTGGGGATATAGAGAGGTATATGAGTGCCTTACAAGAGGGTAGGAAGTCCAGCAAGGGAGAAAGTCATGAAGGCTGCCAAAAGAGTCCCATCAAATAAGCAACTATTATAGGAGTGCTTCCTTGGTCCAGTTCTTATGTGGATCACCATTGGAGGGTATGCACTTATGTGCCTTATGGAAATAAATGATTATAGCACTCCAGGAATTCTTCTATAACCCTAAAGTATTGATTTATTGATTGTCATGATCAAATGGTCCTAGGATTTAGGGTTCTGACCAGTTAAGATTTTAAAAATAAAAATTTTTGAAACCCGATCTTCCACTATGGTTGGCCCAAGGAAACCAACAGTGGTATTAGAGCTACCTTGATGCATGCAATTAGTAGTCAATTTAGAGTTGATTGCTTGATATGATATGAATCGATGCATGATTAGATCAAATTACATATATGCAATATGTTATATCCTAGTAACTACTTCGGAATTGGGTTAGTCACCATGGCCGTCCAATCATAAGAGCCAAGTAGGGTTTTAAAGCCCTCTCTTCCAATTCAATGGGATCTACTATGGTGTGTAGGTGTGCCACTGTGGCCTTATCCCATGAGCAAGTGAGGTGAACGGATAGTTATTTGAACCATGTTTATGCTATGCATATTAGGATTAATATGCGTGTTTTGTTGGAATGAATGTCATGATAACATGATGAATTAAGATGTGTATGAGACCATCAAAGCCCTCATAAAATCATATTTAGTCGTAGTGTAAGTTAATAATAATGCAAATCCGATTAGGGTATGATCAGCCAATTTGTGTCTAGGTAAGTTTTTCTGGGAAGGTAAAGGGAATGAGGTTTTTAATTGGTAGTTGTTGCCCAAGTGGCTTTTTCCAAGAAGGGGGTGAATTGGAAATTATAAAATTTCTTGCAAATATGTGCACAAATAATTCCTTTTAGTGGTGCAGTGTTGTGTTAATCAGAATTAGATGCGGAAGCTGAAAAGTAAGTAAAGCACAACACAAACAAGGCAAGTTTATATTGGTTCGGAGCAACCCTGCTCCTACGTCCACTACCCAAGTTCACCACTCGGGATTTCCACTATCCCCCAAACAGGAATACCGTCGGATTTTTTTACAGGCTCACAATCCCAACCTCTACATTTTGGTTTTTAAACCGGGCTCATCAAATAAACCCACACTAGGTTTTCACAGGCTCACCTAGAACCTCTACACTTTGGTTTTTAGTAGGCTCACCAAAGAAACCTATTGGTTTTTACAAACGGGCTCACTAATAACCCAAGTATTCTAAGAGTGGAATAAAAAAGCATCAGAAATGACAAACGGGCTCTTCAATGCACTTCAATGGCTTCCTTGCTTTCCTCAAAAGATGCTTCAAGCTTCTGATAAGAGTTGGTGAAGGTTTGAAGACTGACTTCAAAGCTCAAGTGATCTCTCTTCTTACTTTAATAAATGTTCAATAACTCATTAGTCTCTTAAGGATGTTCTCATATCTCATTTATAGAGACTTCAACTGCCTTTCCTTGATTTTGAATGTTGTTGACCGTTGAGAAGTGACAAGTTACCATTGGAGCACTTTTGGAATTCAAAATCAGAAAACTAGAACTAGCCGTTGGAAGTGACCCCATCATTCCATTCAGCTCAGACATTCTTCGAGTAGGCTAGGTTCAGGTTTGGGTCAGCTGGGTTGAAGACCAGTCGGCTAGGTTCCACAGTTGAGAAAAAGGCTCACCTTGGATTAGTCGGCTAGGCTGAAATCCAGTCGGCACGGATCCCTAAGATTCTCAGAATATTTTCAACCAAGTTCTGGACGAGTCGGCTATGCTGAAATCCAGTCGACTCGGATTCCTGAGTTTCTCAGAACATTCTCAACCAAGTCCTGGATGAGTCGGCTGGGACATGGTGCCAATCGGCTGGGTTGGCGTGCCAGAGATCATCTTTCTTGTGTCAGTGCCAGAGTGGGCTGGTTCCTCCATCCACTCGGCTCGAGATAGTTCTACACTCAGACCAATTCCAATTTTCCAGAACTCACATGTCAAGCTTTGAAGGCTTCCTTAAGATCTTCTTACACCAAAATCAAGAAAAATGAAGCTTGAAACCTAGTAGAAGCAACCCTTTATATTTGATTTCAATGGGGAATTTTTTGTTGGGTTCTTCTTTACAGGATTCTACTTACTTACAACTCAACACAAAGAAATAAAGGATGTAGGATTAAAAATATGTCAAAGTATTCATCCTACAAAAACTTATCAATCATTTGAAGAGTTGTTAGATAACCAAATATATGCTCCAATGTTTTGTTATCATCAAAATCACTTAGGGTTCAACAATCTCTCCCTTTTTGATGATGACAAAACACTGGGCAAGAAAAACTCTATTCTATTCACAAGTATAGATGTAGATCATAGTAAGCATTTATACTTGTTTATCGAATCACAATATTAATTGTATTCTCAAATGAGTATCAATGTATGCTATACAGTTATACACAAAGCCAATTCTAAAAATGTAATTTTCAAAGTATAAGTGCTTGTGTATATTAAGCAACATTAAGCATTGACCATTAGATGTAATTAGTAGAGAGCAGAATAGTAATCATTGAAGCAAGTTAAACATGTATTTCTCCCCCTTTTTATAAAATTTCTAATCAATGTGAAATTTTCCCCCTTTATCATTTATTTGAACACTTTAGCAGAAAAAGATATGCAATATTCATTAAGCTCCCCTTGTCTAATTGATTTTAGCAGCTCTATTTCAATTCATTAAGTTTCTTCTTTTATGCACTTCATTGTATAATATTCTCCCCTTTTGTCATCAAATCAAAAAGGTTATACAATTAAGCTCAGATTTTAAGAAGATTGAGATTGTATTAAGATTTGTTTGAGATAATTTCATATTCTAAATTTAGAAAGAGAATTCTATTTAAAAATAATAGAGAGTGTAAACAAGATACAAGAAATACCACATATGTTCAAAAATATATTCATTGTATTTCCATCAAAAGATTCAGTACATTGATCATTACATAATCAAAAAGTATTTCAAAAAGTACAGAAACTACTAAAGACCTACTCACTATCAGATTCTTTTTTAGGTACATTGGTAGGCATAATAGTACCATACCAAGAAGCAGGTCTAGGAAGTCTACTAGAAGATATATGAGTGGAGGTGCTTTAGGATGGTGAGAAGTGGAAGGACTCCTAGAGGAAATAGGAGAAGGATCATAAAGAGGTCTAGTCATAGCAGTGATCTGCAAGGATCTAACAGTGCCACAAATTGAAACCATCTCCATCCAGATTGCACCAAGTTGCTGTTCCATGTCCTTGAGGCTTGTAGGTACTTTGTTCACATCCTCCTTCATTTCACCAATTTCCTTTTGCATTGATATAAGCTCAGAAGCTTGGACATTAGCAAAAGCTTCAGCAGATCCTCTAAGTCTTCCAAGATCTGACCTGATAATCCCAATGCCTCTTGTATAGTCATCTGCCATTTGTCTAGCCTTTGCAATTGTTCCCAATGTGCATTTGGCTTCATTCAATTCAGCTCTATACTCATTTAATGTTGCATCAACTGAATTCTTTATGCTTTCAGAACTAGAAGATATAAGGTCTAGGATAGGTTGAAGTTCCACTTGAGGTGCAGATCTTGAGGTTTCTATTGCTTCGACCTTTCTGTTGACCCCTAAAGTGATTTTGATGATAACAAAATATTGGAGCATATATTTAGTTATCAACAACTCTTCAAATGGTTGACAAGTTTTTGTAGGACAACTATATTGATGAACTTTCTAAATCCTACAATCTTTATTGCTTTGTGTTGAGTTGTAAAGTATTTAGAATCTTGTAAAAAAGAACCCAACAAAAAATTTTCTACTTAAATCAAAGATAAAGGGTTACTTCTAGTAGTTTTCAAGCTTCAATTTTTCTTGATTTTATTGTAAGGAAACCTTCAAGAAGTATTCAAAGCATGGCACAAGAGTTCTGGAGAATTGAATTTGATCTGGCTAAAGAACCATTCTCGAGCCAACTGGATGGAGGAACAAGCCGACTCTAGCACTGGCAAAGAAAGAAGTTCTCTGGCACACAGATCCAGCTTATTAGCACCAAGGTCTAGCCGACTCGTCCAGAACATGGTTGAGAACATTCTGAGAATCTCAAGGATCCGAGCCGAATGGATTTCACCCTAGCCGACTCATCCAGAGTGTACCATTTTCTTATCTACGGAAACCCAACCGACTGGTGTTCAACCCAGCCGACCCAACCTGATCCGAGCTGACTCGATGATTCTCCGAGCCGACTAGAATGACAGGGTTACCTCCAACGGCTAGTTCCAGTTTTTTGTTTTTGAATTCCAAAAGTGCTCCAATGGTAACCTGTCACCTCCCAATGGTCTACAACATTCAAAGTCAAGAGAAGGCAGTTGAAGTCTCTATAAATGAGGTATGAGAACATCCTTGGAGAGACTAATGAGTTAATGAACAGTTATTGAATATTTATTGAAGTAAGTAGAGAGAGCACTTGAGCTTTGTAGTCAGCCTTCAAGCCTTCACCAACTCTTACCAGAAGCTTGAAGCATCTTTTAAGGAAAGCAAGGAAGCCATTGATGTGCATTGAAGAGCATTCAATTGAGCTTCACTCGGGCTGCATTAGCAACCACCAGAAAACTGAGTTTGTCATTATTATTGCTTTTCTTATTCTATTCTTAGAATATTTGGGTTATTGGTGAGCCCGGTTGTAGAAAACCAATTAGGTACTTGGTGAGCCTTTTCAAAACCAAAGTGTAGAGGATCTAGATGAGCCTGTGAAAACCTACTGTGGGTTTCTTTGATGAGCTCAGTTTAAAAATCAAAGTGTAAAGGTTGGGATTGTGAGCTGTAAAACAATCCGACTGTATTTCGGTTTCGAGGATATAGTGGAAATCTCGAGTGGTGAACTTGGGTAGTGGATGTAGGTGCTGGGTTGCTTCGAACCAATATAAACATGCTTGTTTGTGTTGTGCTTGACTTACCTTTCAGCTTCTACACTTATTCTCTGATTAACACAGCACTCAACCACTAAAAGGAATTACTTGTGCACATACTTGCAAAAATTTTGTAATTCCCAATTCACCCCCTCTTGGGAAAAGCCACTTGGGCAACACTTTCCTTGCAAATTTGTGACATGTTCTTCTAGTTTAGAAAGTCTACTATCCACTGATTGCTTTAGATCACCAAAAAGTGCTGTAATAGTCCTGTCAGTGAATCAGTAAAGCCTTCAATTGATCTTCAATCTGACTTTGAATGTTAAAGGATGTGTAGCTGCTGGAGTGAAGTGTGGTAAAGGTATATCAGCTGTAGGCAAATAAATTCAGGTGCAGGCATATCAAGATCAGAAAATGGTACATCATCCTCCTCAAAAGTGGCAGCAGGCTCAGAAATAAGTGATTCAGGCTCAGGTGCAGGTGCAGTAGATGTTCCAGGTTCAACTGTAGCAGTGCCAGCAGGTTCTTCTTTCTTCTTCTTCTCTTCTTCACTGCTTGAACTACCTATAGCCCTGACATTGGTTCCTTTCTTTATCCAAACACATTCAACTTGAAAGTAACCCATTCTTCTAGTGATTTGGAGGTGTAGACATCTGTATGGTGTAGTTCACTCCATCTTCACCTTCCAAATTCACTCTTTGAGACTTGAACAGCAGGGTTAGCATCATTCCATAGTGTAAGCAAGCCTTAGCCGTTCTAACAGTCTCCTTCATTTGCATAATAATAATATGTGATAACTTTACAGGAGTCTTTTCCAAGATATGCTCCATAAGGCTCAGGTCCTTTTCAGTTACCCAATCAAATCTTCCTGTCCTTTGCAAAAATATTCTACAAATGAAATTATGTAGCAACCTCATTTCAAGAGACAATGTATGGCAAAAACAATTCCAATCCCACTGACTTCTTCGTTGTTTAGGATTGTTCTTAAAGCCTTTCTCTATCTTGAATTACAAAGAATTTCACTCCATCAGTAGGTAAGTCCAGTAGACCATGTAGAAATTATTCATTGACAACAATTCTTCTTCCTTTAACTGCAGATTCTACATGATTAGTCCCCAATCTCAAATTTTCATAAAATGTCTTAACAAGAGAGGGGTAGGTCTTTTCATTTAGGGAGCAAAACTTCCTCCAACCTTGATCTTCAATCAAATCACCAATTTTTAACCCAATCTTCTTAATGAATTCAATGTTAATGCGACGGCCAGAGGTTACCGATCTTGTGGACATTGAATGGATTTGGCTTGGAGCACTGGGAGCAGCCCTTGCAGATTCTTCCACAAGTTCCTCACTATGAACAGTGGCAGTCGGCTCTCTTGACATCTCTTAGTTCTTCTTTCCCTTTCCACGGATGGAGCAGCCCTAATAAAGCATTTTCGGTAGCACGTTTTGGAGCCATTGCTAGGAAAGAAGAAGAAATGAGAGATTGGAGAGCTTAGAAGAGAGATAGGAGTTTTTGGAATAGGATTAGGAGAGGAACGAACCGTTAGAATGTTGAAATGAAGGATAAATGGCTCAAAATGGGGTTTACGCCCCAAAATAAAAAACTCAGGCACGATAATCCAGTCGACTTGAAAAAGCCTAGAGAGGCTCGAGCCAGCTAGGCCAGAACTCGTCCAAAACACATAGAGAATCTAGTCGACTCGAAAAAGCTTGAGCCGGCTAGGCCAGAACTCGTTCAAAACGTGCAGAAAATCCAGTTGACTCGATCAGAGAAATTAGGTTTTTGAAAATTTTGATCACAATTCCAAGAAATTTTGGAGTAAATTTCTAAGGAAAGTTAGGTTCTATGATAGAGAATGAAATTAGGAGGTTCTCTAGATGATGTTTCCTTAAATTTGAAGGAATTAGGTTAGAGAATTTAAAAGGGATCACAAAGTCCTAATTCACTCCTAATTAGTTCAAATCTATCTTGATTAAGTGGCTTAGTAAATATATCATAATTGATCTTCAGTAGGAACAAAATCAAGCACTATATTACCATTTGAAACATGATCTCTAATAAAATGATGTCTAATTTCAATGTGCTTGGTTCTAGAGTGTTGAATTGGATTCTTGTCAAATTGATAGCACTTGTGTTATCACATTTAATAAAATTTTAGATTGTGATACACCAAAGTCTTCTAGTTGTGTTTAATCCATAACACTTGAGCACAACAACTACTAGTAGCCACATACTCTGCCTCAGTAGTGGACAAGGCTATGGAGTTTTGCTTCTTACAATGCCATGAAATAAATTCAACCCTTGAAATTGGCATGTACTACTAGTACTTTTTTTATCTATTTTACAACCAGCATAGTCAGCATCAGAGAATCCCATCAATTCAGTATAGAATGTTTAGAATACCAAATTCCTAAATTACTTGTTCCTTTCAAATATATAATTATTCTCTTAACAGCAAGCTATTTGTTCTTTTGGTGATGACTGAAATCTAGCACATACACATACACTATATAATATGTCAGGTCTACCTACAGTCAAATACAATAAGGATCCAATCATACCTCTATATAGTTTTTGGTCAACATTGTATCCATTTTCATCTTTGTCCAATCTGCAAACTGGGCTCATGGGTGTGCTCATTGATTTGCTACTCATCATACCAAACTTTTTGATGATTTCTTTGATGTATTTGGCTTGGTTGATGAAGGTGCCTTCCTTTTTTGTTTTACATAGAGTCCAAGGAAGTAGTTTAGTTCGCCCATTAAGCTCATTTCTAATTCTCCCTGCATAAGCTTAGCAAATTCTTTACATAGAGATTTGTTAGTTGCACCAAAAATGATATCATCAACATATTTGTACAACTAAAATGTCATTATTTTTCTTTTTGATAAATAAGGTTTTGCCTACATTTCCTCTTGAAAAGTCATTTTCAATTAAGAAAGTCCTAAGTCTATCATACCATGCTCTAGGTGCTTGTTTCAAACCATACAATGCTTATTTAATTAAATACGTGGTTTGGAAAAGCATGATTTTCAAAACCTGGTGGTTGTTCCACAAAAACTTGTTCAGAGATAAAACCATTAATAAATGCACTCTTTACATCCATTTGAAAAAGATTGAAATTCATGTAGCAAGCAAATGCAAGTAGTAATCTAATGGCTTCTAGTCTTGCTACAGATGCATAAGTTTCATCAAAATCAATATCTTTTCTTGGTTATATCCCTTAGCCACTAATCTAGCTTTATTTCTTATTATGTTTCCTGTTATCTAATTTATTCCTATAGACTCATTTGGTTCCTTTTATTGGATGGTCAGTAGGTCTATCTACAAGTGTCAATACTCTATTCCTTTCAAACTAGTTTTATTCTTCATGCATTGCCATCATCCAGTTTGGGTCTGTCTCAGATTCTTCTAGGATATGGGGTTCTATTTGTGATACAAAGGCTAAGTAATCATGTGCATCTTTATGTGCAGACCTAGTCCTAACATCATGTGAATGATCTCCTATGATTAATTCTTTAGGGTGAGATATAACATACCTCCAATCCTTCGGTAGATCAGTGTGATTCTTACTTACCGTTTCTTCTCCATCTTGAGTGTCTTTATCTTGAATGCTCAAGTCCTCCATTCCTTTTCGCAATTACCGCATCATTATCTATGCACTCTTCTTGTCTAGAAGGTGTAGGGTTAGTTTCAATAAATACTACATGTATTGACTCTTCAACAGTAAGAGTCCTTTTATTAAAAACCCAATATGCTTTGCTATGTAATGAATAACCTAGAAAATTGCATCATCAGCTTTAGAATCAAATTTCTTTAAATTATCTTTTCATTGTTATGCACAAAGCATTTGCATCCAAACATATGAAAATAATTGATATTGGGTTTTCTATCATTCCAAAGCTCAGGGGGTTTTCTTTAAATTAGAACGAATCAAATGCAGTTTAAAATATAGCAAGCGGTGTTCACCACTTCTGTCCAAAAGTACTTTGGAAGATTGCCTCGCACAATATTGTGTGAGCCATTTTCCAATATCTATTTTTCTCCTCTACAACACATTTTGAGGTGTTTAGGAGCGGAGAAGTTGTGATCAATGCCAAATTCAGTACATAATCTTCAAAAAATTGATTTTCAAATTCAGTTTCATGATCACTTCTAATGAAATTAAAGATAAGTTCTTTTGATTTAAAAACTTTTTATGGAAATTTTGAAAACATGAAAGGTTTCATCTTTTGAAGTAAAAAATAAAACAAGTAAATCTTGAAAAAGTCATCTACTATCATAAGAGCATATTTCATACCTCCTAGGCTTGTAGTCCTAGTAGGTCCGAAAAGGTCCATGTGAAGTAGTTCAAGTGGTCTTGTTGTAGAAACTATATTTTTTGATTTAAAACTCCCACTGGTTTGTTTACCCATTTGGCATGCATCACAAACATGATCAAAATTAACTTTAAACTTAGGCATGCCTTTAACAAGATCTTTAAAAATCAATTTGGCAATAGTAAGCATGCTAGCATGACCTAGTCATCTATGCCATAGTAAACACGACTCTTTGGTCTTAGCATTCATTACAACTAAACTGGGGCTACTTGACATGGCAAGATCATTAAGATCTACTACATAGATATTCCCAAGTCTATGTCCAATGAACTTATTACTAGAATCTAAAGAGTTAGTTACAATACACATAGAGGACTCAAAGACAACCTTGAAGCCTTTATCACACAATTGACTTATGCTTAAAATATTATGCTTCAACTTGTCTACTAGCAAAACATTTTCAATAAAAGTGAAGGGAGTTATTTTGATCTTACCAATATCGATTATTCTCCCTTTGGCATTGTCTCCAAAGGTGACCATACCTCCTTCTTTCATTTCAAGGGTGATAAACTGGTCTTGTCACCAGTCATATGTCTTGAGCAGCCATTGTCTAAGTACCACCTTTTCTTCAATTTTTGGGCTGCAAGACATTCTGCAAATCAGTCAATGAATTCTTTTAGGTACCCAAGCTACCTTGGGTCCTTGCAGGTCAATAGAGGTGGTTCCTTTAGGGACCCAGATTTCTTATATATTCTTATGGACATTTCTAGAATTATTGCAATCAAAAGCTTTCTGTCCTATTCTTTTGTAAACATAGCATACAACTTTATAGTTTTTATTAGGAGCAGAATTAGAAGTTCTAAAAGTTGATGCAATTGATGTAGATTTTAAACCTTTGAAATATAAGCCTTTTTTCTCAAATTCTTATGAACATATAATAATGATTTTGAAGTTGAAATAGTTTTTGGTGCAGCCAAGACCTTTTGTGATAAAATGTTTGAACAGGTGCTTTAGATTTCACAAAAGTAGTTAATGAATTTCATTCATAATAGATGTTTTAAAACCAATTCGAGCTTTGTTCCTGAAATTCTTTATTCTTTTAAATTAACTCAAGCTTATTTGAAGATAAAATAAGTTTTTCAACTAATGGCTCGAGAAAAATCATTATTTTTTCTTTTTTTTCAGTTCAATGTTTTCAGCAAGTAAATCATTATTTTTCCTCTCACATAAAGATTTTCATTTTTCAGCTTTTCAACTCTTTTAGAAAAGTCATGCAGTTCTTTTTGCAATAACAGGTTCTTTTCTAAAATTTCATTTTCTATTTGAGTAAGAGTCTTTCATATTTTTCAATGCTTTTATCTTTACTCCAGCTTTCTTAAATTCAGATAATAGATCATAAAATGCAGAATTTAATTCATCAAATATAAATTCAGTGCAATTGCTAGGGGATGTTACCTCATCTTTGAGACCCATTAAACATAGATTTGCAATCTTGGTGGTCTCTTCTTCTTCAAATGAAGATGATTCTTTACTATTGCTCCATGTGGCAACCATGGCTTTCTTCTTCTTTTTCTGTCTGAAGGATTTCTTCAACAAAGGACAATCTGGACGAATGTGCCCGGCTTCTTGCATTCATAGTATGTGGGGACTACTTCATTATATTTCTCTCTATCCTTTTCTTTTTCTTTTCCATAATCCTTCCTATGAATTTTTTGGTTGAATCTTCCTTTCTTCCTTTACATGAGTTTTCTGAATTTCCTCACAACCATAGCGATATCATCACAACCATAGCGATATCATCATCTTCTAGGTCATCGTTGGAGGAGGTGCTTTCTTCTTCAGAATCTTCATCATCCCTCTTTGATTCGGCAGTAGCTCTGAAGGCTATAGTTTTCTTTTTCTTCTGTTCGTCCTTAGTTCTGTGCTGCATGATTAGCTCGTGGGTGATGATGATCCCAGTAGTTCATCCAGTACTAGTGTGTTGAGATCTTTGGCCTCATGGATTGCTGTGACTTTGGGATCTCACTTGTCAGGTAAAGAATGCATTATTTTCTGAACTAGATCAGCATTTGAGTATACCCTACCAAGACTCTTCAAACCATTAATAATATCTATAATTCTAGAGAACATGGCAGAAATTTTTCAGAAGGTTCCATTTTAAATAGTTCATAGTTGTGAACTAAAAGATTTATCTTTGAGGTTTTCACTTGGAAAGTTCCCTCATGGGTCACTTCGAGTTTGTCCCAGATTTTCTTTACTGAAGAGCAAGTGGAAATTAGGTTGAACTCATTTGCATCCAAAGCATAGTATAATAAATTCATTACTTTGGCATTCAATTCCCCCATTTTCATGTCATGATCATCCCAGTCATCTTCAGGCTTAGGGATGTCCATGCCATCAATTTTGATCGTGGAAATGTGTGGCCCTTTTAAGATGACCTTCCACAATTAAAAATCTACAGCTTGAATGTAAATTTTCATTCATGCTTTCCAATAAGAGTAATTAGTGCCTGTGAATAGTGGATGTATATTTGTTGACTGGCCTTCGGCCAAGGATGTACTCATGGGATGAGCCATCAATCTTTACTCAAGACTCAGAGACACTGCTCTGATACCAGCTATTGCCCAGGTGGCTTTTTCCAAGAGGGGGGTGAATTGGGAATTATAAAATTTCTTCCAAATATGTGCACAAATAATTCCTTTTATTGGTGGAGTGTTGTGTTAATCAAAATTAGATACGAAAGCTGAAAAGTAAGTAAAGAAAAACACAAACAAGGCAAGTTTATAGTGGTTCGGAACAACCCTGCTCCTACATCCACTACCCAAGTTCACCACTCGGGATTTCCACTATATCTCCCAAATCAGAATATAGTCGATTATTTTACAAGCTCACAATCCCAACCTCTACACTTTGGTTTTTAAACCGGGCTTACCAAAGAAACCTACACTAGGTTTTCACTGGCTAACCTAGAACATCTACACTTTGGTTTGAGTAGGCTAACCAAAGAAACCTATTTGGTTTTTACAATCGGGCTCACCAATAACCCAAGTATTCTAAGAGTAGAATAAAAAAAGCAACATAAATGACAAACTAGGTTGTATGGTGATTGCTGATGCAGCTCGAGTGAAGCTCAATTGAATGCTCTTCAATGCACTTCAAAGGCTTCCTTGCTTTCCTCAAAAGATGCTTCAAGCTTCTGATAAGAGTTGGTGAAGGCTTGAAGACTGACTTCAAAGCTCAAGTGCTCTCTCTTCTTACTTCAATAAATGTTCAATAACTCATTAGTCTCTCTAAGGATGTTCTCATACCTCATTTATAGAGACTTCAACTGCCTTCCCTTGATTTTGAACATTGTAAATTGTTGGAATGTGACAGTTACCATTGGAGCACTTTTGGAATTCAAAATTAGAAAACTAGAACTAGCCATTGGAAGTGACCCCGTCATTCTAGTCGACTCGAACATTCTTCGAGTCGGCTTGGATCAGGTTCGGGTCGGCTGGGTTGAAGACCAGTCAGCTGGGTTCCATAATTGAGAAAAAGGCTCACTCTGGACAAGTTGGCTAGGCTGAAATCCAGTCGGCTCGAATCCCTGAGATTCTCAGAATATTTTTAACCAAGTTCTGGATGAGTCGGCTAGGCTAAAATCTAGTCGGCACGGATCCCTGAGTTTCTCAGAACATTCTCAACCAAGTTCTGGATCAGTCGGCTAGGACATGGTGCCAGTCAGCTGGGTTGGCGTGCCAGAGATCTTCTTTCTTGTGCCAATGCCAGAGTCGGCTGGTTCCTCCATCTAGTCGGCTTGAGATTGGTTCTATACTCAGACCAATTCCAATTTTTCATAACTCACATGTCAAGCTTTGAAGGCTTCCTTAAGATCTTCTTACACACCAAAACAAGAAAAATTGAAGCTTGAAACCTAGTAGAAGCAACCCTTTATATTTGATTTCAATGGAAATTTGTTGTTGGGTTCTTCTTTACAGGATTCTACTTACTTACAACTCAACACAAAGAAATAAAGGATGTAGGATTAAAAAATATGTCAAAGTAGTCATCTTACAAAAACTTGTCAACCATTTGAAGAGTTGTTAGATAACCAATATATGTTCCAATGTTTTGTTATCATCAAAATCACTTCAAGGTTCAACAGTTCTGTTGACTAACCTGGCCAATTTAATTGGTATCTAAGGAAAGCAATCGAGGGATCCCCTCATCTCTTCCACTTACCTGGCCAATTTGGCCACATTTAAAACCTATGTTGGTAATGTTGATTGACTAAGCACACTACAAAATGCTTTGAAAAGCATGTTAGCTTGATGGAGTGCTTTGAAAAGTATGCTGCTTTGAAAACTGAGCTGCTCCAGAAACCATGTAGAATCAACTCACGGTCGTGCACAGAGGGAGGAACGATCTCTGTCGAGCACCGGTGGACGGTCGGCGGCTAGGAAGCGCGCGGCGGACGGGGCTGGTGGACGGCGGGCGGCTGGCTGCAAACGGGGTGGTGGCGTAGGAGTGGCATGGCACACACAGGCATGCCATTTTGTCTCCCATGAGCATGGGGCTGTGGGTGCTGGCGAGGGCCTCCGGTGGCTGGGTTTGGCCGCGAACGGTGAGATGACATGCTAGCTGGCGGTGTGGATGCAGGTGGGCACCGGCAGATGGGTGGGCACGGCACACACGGGCATGCCATTTCGTCTCCCACGAGCGTGGGGCTTTGGGCGCTGGCTAGGGCCTTCGGCAGCCAGGCTTTTGCTAGTAGATGGCGAGACGATTGGACGGCGAGTGACGATGGACGGCGATGATGGCTGTAGGTTGGCGGCGTTGCATGGGTGGTACGACACGCCCAGGGCAAGCCGTTCATCTCCCCACGGCCGTGGGGCCCCGGGCACCAGCGAGGGCCTCCGACAGACGACGGGCGGACGACCGATGGCAGGCGGTAGCGGTGGCCATGGGCCATAGTTGGTCTTCGCATGGGCATCCCTTCGTCTTCCCACGGTCGTGAGCGATGGACATCCAGTTTTCCAGCATGAGTAGGGCTAGCGATCACCGGCGGGAAGGCCTGCGGACGCGGCGGCCGAGGGTTGGGCAGCCCGGATCTGGGGGGGTGGTGCGGTGGGCTAGGATTAGTGAATTTTAAAAAATCATGGGAGAAAGAAGGAGGAAGATGGAATAAGTAGGATAAGGTGGGGATAAGTTGGGATAAAATTGGAATAGTGGGAATAGGTGAATAGCGGGAATAGGAAAAATAAAAAAATGAGAGAAAATAAGAAAAAATAGAAAAAAATTCATACCTACCCTGGATCCCCATCATTCTCCTCGACTGTGAAGAACACGACTCCATCGAGTTCGAAAATGTAGCACACCCTAATTCACAACTCGCTCTGATACCAACTGATGCGGGATGACTCTAAGATTGCTAAACATGCAGGAAAGATCGTAAAATAATTTTTTTGTGATTTTTATAATTTAGTTTGTAAGCTAAGTCTCCAAATAAAAGTAAGAACTAGCAAGAAGAAGGTAATGCATAGAATCATCATATCGCAGGCAAACTCATGCAAAATAATAAATTACCAGAACCCGAGAATTGAGAAACTCCTTAATTAGGATAGCTTATCTTCATTGAATCATTAATGAAGGGAAGGATGTTACCATTCTGTGATTTGAAGGACTTTCGATGAAGAGATCACACAGTACTCTGATTGGAGTCTAGATGATGAAGTTCGGTTTCCTTGATTAGATGGCTATTTGGATGGTTCCGAATGCTGGGAAAGCCTCCTCAGGGGAGGTGAAACACCTTGGGGATCCTGCAAAACATCAAGGGTCAATCAAAACAGCAAGTAAGAAAAAAAAGGGAACTAGGTTTAGAAAGAATTAGGTTAGGGTTTAGAAGCGGGGCAGCTTGAAGCTTGATGAAGATGTCCTTGCTTGGTGGCCGAGGGCACTCCTTCTTGGACATGTGAAGGCTTGGATGGTAGTGAGTTAAGGCATGGAAGGATGCTAGGGCAGCAAGGAATTTGGCAAAGCACAAGAACACAAACCAAAACTAAAAATAGAGTAACAAGCTCGCAAGCTCAAAATAAATTCACTAGTGTTTTGATATCATGAATAAAGTTGCTTACAAGAGGGGGAGGGGTGGGGTATTTATAGAGTTCCCATGCCCTCTAACTAGGGTTACACACTTGGATTACATGTCCTCTTCCAAATTGGAATACAAGTCCTTTCCTAGCTAGGTTAGAAAAACAAATCCCTATTATGTTTGGACATGACCTAGTCTTCTCCTTTTTCCTTCATGCTTTGACTATTCCATTCAAGGACACCTCTTGGACTTGGTCAGCACTTCAAGGATGCCTAGGAAGGTGTGTTGGCTTCTAGTGGCAGCAAGGGGCCGGACCAAAGGGGATTGGGTGCATGGGTTTGGGCCTCTAGAAGCTGGGGTGGCCTGGTATCCTGGTAGCAGAAATTTCATAGAATCTTAATTCTTTAGGGCTTGGGATTGGCACTTGGACTTGATTTCTTTGAGCTGGGATGTAGGTGGACATCTAGAACCATGGATGCCTTGGTTTAAAAATATGCTCTGGCATCTAGATGGAATCTTGGTATCAGGAGGGCACTTGGAAGTAATTAGAGTTTCTCAAAGCATCTTGGATCCTAGGTTGTCACACAAAATCCAATGGGCTGATGTAGTGGCCTCTGACTCCTGGATATGGCCTGGTGAAACTCCAAATAGGATGACCTCCTCTCTTGTTAAAAAATTGGGCTCATACTGGACTCATAATTGATGTACAAGACTCAAAATAATAACTAGGTTGAGGGTTGAGACAAATCAACTAACCTCAACTTATTACAGCACCCGATCTTAATTGATTAGAAAATTTCAAAACATTGACACATGACTAATTAAACCATATGGGATCCAGAAATCTGTGTCAGATCCTAGTGTCCCCAGCACTAAGCCTCAGATCCCTTATTCATTACAATCAATAGGTCACTAAATTAGGGTTATGAACAATACCGAGAATGCTAATTCCTTTTCTTTCCACTAGGCTTACAAATGCAAGCCCTCCAGAGGTGATCCACACAAGAATCAAGCTAGGAAGCTCTCCTTATTTGGTTGCTTGATCAACTAGGACTCTTTTGATGGACTTTCTTCCTTCAATAGTCTATCTTTCCTTGCTCAGACCCTTGCCCTCTAGTAGAGTACTCTGAGCCCTTCCCAAAATACTCCTCACTCTCACTTTCACTTCCTAAATCATATCCTAAACCCTTGTCTTAAAATGGAGTATTTGTCTTAAGACAAGACAAGGGAGGAAGTGACGTAAGAGAGTGTGGCAGAGTGTGTGTAAGAAAGCAGGAAAGAAGAGATTTAGTGAAAACCTTCGGCCTAATCACCGAAGCCTATTTATAAGAGAATGGGAGGTGCCTGATAAGCCTTCTCATCAGCCTATGATAAGCCTTTTAATTTATCAAACAAGACTCTTCATATAGAAAGAGTCTTATTAATGAAGCATCATGACCTTTTGTGTGCCAACTACCTCATTCAAGTCCCTTTAAAAAGTATCTGACTTCTCCACTTGCCACTTGTCCTTTTCTGGTTACAAAGAAGCCAAGAGATGCGGACTTTCCAACGAAAAATTGGTGATGAGAAGTTTCCCAAAGCAGAAGGACTCTGCTTCTCATATTTGTGCCAAATGAAGAGTCACAACTTTTCATTTGCGCCAAGTCACTTCCACCGAACTTCCTTTTGTTTTGACTAGTCATAAGCCATTCAAAAGGCGTGGAGATGAGGCTAAGGGGAACCTTGCTTCATCTGGAAACAAAGTCCCAAAGTAGAAGGACTTTAGGTCCTTTCTATGCCCATTTATTTCTTGCCCACAAAATAAGTTTGCGCCAATTGTGAAGAGTCGCTACTCTTCACTTGTTGGTCAACATTTTCCATGCCATATGCCACCTTTGACCTAGTCAAAGTATATAAAATATGGGCATCATTTGAAAGGGCATTAAATCTACTTTTTGACCATATAATTTGTTTTTAGATAGGAGTCTGTTGGTCCTTCTGCATCCTCCTGAATGCTGAGATATCACTTAGGCACCAGGACTCCTATGCCATTAGGACTCTTAATATACGGTGCATAAAATGTCAAAAAATATCAGATAAAAATCTGATAAATTCATCCAACTTAGGAAACAACCCAATTTAGATTTTCCATAAATTTGTTAGTCTATTTAGCAACCATTTAGACCAAATTCAGTTGGGTTAGGAGATTAGGTCAGCCGACACATGCTAGTGTGCAATCTAGCTAACCAATTAAGATCCCATGACCCTAATTAAATGTAAATTGACTTTTTAGGACAATTCCGTAATGTATGTGACCCTTTGGATTCCACATCTAGCAAGTAATAGGTTTAGGTTCCAAACTGTTGACTCCACTAATTAATTTTGATGATAAGCAAAATAGTTAAGTATAATTTGAGGACTATTGATTTGCTTTAATTGTGTTTTCATTAAAAGGAAGCTCACAAAATTTGAAGTAGCCCAATTGTGTTGAAGAACCAAATTTGAATGAAATGATTGCACAATACAAGACCTGGATACTTTATGAGATGGTTGAATAGATTGCTAAGGCAAGTGAAAACTTGTTCCTACTTAAACCAGCAGTTTCTGTGATTTTTTTAAGGATGTGTCGACTCAAGGTGTCGACACATGACATGATGTCTACTCAAGCCGGTACGCACCAAGGTTTCAAATGGCACAGATCAAGTGTTGACACATGGAGCTTATGTGTTGACTCAAAGTGTCAACACATGGATCAATACATCACTTGAGATTTTCAAGCCACAGAACTTGCAAAAGTTGAAGCAACATTGAAGTGTCGACTCATGGATGCAATGTGTCGATTCCAGATGTCGACTCAACTGAGAATGCGTCGACTCAACTGAGATTTTCAGAGATTCTGAATGGAGCATTTTGAACTATGTGTCGACTCAAGAAGAACATGTATCGACCTTATGTGTCGACTCAACTGAGGAAGTGTCGATACATGGAGTTCTGGTAATAGTAATGGCTAGTTTTTCAAACACAAAACTCATCCCAAATGGTCTTAACGGCTAGTTTAATGAGTGTAATGGCTATATCTCATTTTGAGACCTTGGGAAGGTATAAATAGGCTCCAAATCAAATCAAAATAAAAGGGGATTGAATATCCAAAAAGAGTTTAGAGAGAAAAGAAGAGAGAAGAGCCTTAACTCCTATTCATTCAATGTTTAACCACTCACAAGCTAAAAGAAGCCTCTAAGAATTCAAAGCCATCAAGAGCATTGATGATCATTCACACTTGGGCATTCAAAAGGCTTCAACAATAGCAAAGCAACACACTACATCGAGCTACATCGACTTATTTGCTTTTCTATTGAAAGCTTATATTGGTTCTTTGTTTCAAAACATTATATCTTGTAAAGGATATTGGTTAGCCTATTGAATAACCAAGTGAGGTTTTTGGTAAGCCTTGAAAGCCAATTAGATTGGTAGTTAGCCCGCAAAACCACAAAGGTTCTTGGTTAGCCTAGAAAACCAAGGGAGCTTTTTGGTTAGCCTTGTGAAAACCAATTAGGTTCTTAATTAGCCCGGAAAACCAAGTGAGGTTGTGACTTGTGAGCCTTGTAAAACAAGTTGCATTTTGATTAGTGAGCCTAGAAAACTAATCGGCTGTAATTATTTGATTATAGTGAATTTCCAAGGGATCTTGGGAGTGGTTGTATGTTCTTGTTGGCACTGAACCACTATAGCTTGTTGTATTTGTGATTGCTTGTTCTCTTCCTCCTTGTCTTTACTTTCTTGCTTATTGCTTTTAATTTTCACTGTACTATTACTTTAGAGCATTGCACTTAATTCTTAGTACCTTGTTGAATTGAATTGCATATCTTGTCTTGTGAAGTTTGCTACTTGTTTTATCAAGCTTAGCTTAATTTTTTAGAGACCCAATTCACCCCCACTCTTGGGTTGCTCTCTGGGCAACAAGTGGTATCAGAGCCCTGTTCTTAGTGTATAGGCTTTACCGCCTTGAGTAAAGATCTTTGGCAGCCCCATTTTGTGCTAGTGTTGTTGAGGGACAAGCCACAAATAGACCTCCATTTTTCAATGGAATAAATTATACTTATTAGAAAACTAGGATGAGAATTTATATGCATTCTATAGATTACAATTTGGGGAGAGTAGTTGACATGGGTCCTCATATTCCTTCGGTGGTGGTTAATGGTGTTTCCATCCCAAATCTTGAAGAGGATTGGGAAGAAAATGACATTAAACAATCCGAGATCAATGCTAAGGCAATGAATCTTTTGTATTATGCATTAGATCCTAGTGAGTTTAATAGGATATCTACATGCATGTTCGCCAAAGAAATATGGGACACACTTGAAGTTATCCATGAGGGTACCGATCAAGTGAAAAACACTAAAGTCAATATTTTAGTGCACACATACGAGATGTTCCAGATGGAACAAAATGAATCTATCACTGATATGTATACACGTTTTACAAATATTGTAAATGCTATGAGAAGTCTTAGTAAGGTCATATCTAATTCTGATCTTGTGAATAAAATTTTTAGATCACTACCAACGTCATGGGATCCAAAGGTGATCGCAATTCAAGAAGCAAAGGATGTAGACAAACTTCCACTTGAGCAGCTAGTGGGATCGCTCATGACTTATGAGCTCAATCTAAAACAAAAATCAATGGACATGGACAAGAAGAAGAAGGGGATTGCTTTCAAGTCTAATATTCAAGAAGAATCCTTGATCGATGAGTTCGAAGTTGAAAAAGAAGAAGAAGGTGAAGAAGCCCTCCTTGCTCATAAGTTTAGAAGATTCATGAAGAGGAGAAAGTTTCCTACAAGAAGAAATTTCAATCCAAGAAAAAGGGAAAGGAAAAAGAAAATAAGAAAGAAAAGGAAAAGAAAAGGAGAAGGAAGTACCGATATGTTTCGAGTGCACGAAGCCGGGACATTACAAATTTGATTGTCCTCTTCTCAAGAAACCAAGAAAGAAACTAAGAAAGAAGCAATGATGGCCACGTGGAGTGATAGCAAAGACTCCAGTTCAGAAAAAGAGCAGACAGAAATTGCAAATCTCTGCTTCATGGCACATCAGGGCAATGAAGAGGTATGTTCTGACTCAGAAATTGATTTTACCTTCGATGAACATAGAAATGCTTTTGAAGAGCTTATGCATGATTATAAATTAGTTTTATCTGAAAATAAGAAACTGAAAAAGCATGCAAATAGATTTTCTTTAGAAAATACTCTTTACTAAATGATTTTAGTACATTGAAATCTAAACTAATATTTTGGAAAGAAAAATAATGCTTTAGGTATGGAAAATGATGTTTTAAGAAAGCCTAAATAATTATTTCTAACAATGAGCTTTTAAAGAAAAACAAGGATTTAGAACTTAAAAATGCTAAACACAAAAATGAACTTGAAAAATTAAAACCTTTTGTTGACAAATTTACTTATAGTTCAGAAAAGTTGATTTACTGTTAAATAATCAAATAGCTATTTTTAACAAGGCAGGTTTAGGATATAAACCACAAAAGCAACAAAAGTATTTCAAAAACTTTTTTGTCCAGCATCATCCTTTATTAATTATTTTACATGTAGAAAATTAGGTCATAAATCATATCAATGTAATTTCAGAAAAATCATATCTTTTGGTAAAATGTGGGTTCTAAAAGGAACCATTTTGAATGCTAACTCGAAAGGACCCAAGTTAGCTTGGGTACCTAAAGTCAAGGCTTGATCATATTGCAGGTGTGTCTTGCAACCAAGAAAAACAAATGAATTTGGTATCTTGACAGTGGTTGCTCAAGTCACGTGACTGGAGATGTGAACAATTCACCTCTCTTGAAGCTTTGAATGGAGGGACTATGACCTTCGGTGATAATGGTAAAGGAAAAATCATTGGTATTGGTAAGGTTCACATAACTCCTTCCAATAGTATTAGTAATGTACTGTTAGTTGATGGTTTAAAGCGTAATCTTTTGAGCATTAGTCAGGTTTGCGATAAAGGTTTTCAAGTAGTTTTCAAATCATCTTATTGCATGATTTCTAGTCCAGATATAAATGAAGTACAATTCATTGGAAAAAGGCATGGAAATATTATTTAGTAGATCTTGATGATTTATCTTTACCTAATGGAGAGTGCCTTGTTGCAATGAATTCTACCAAGGAAGAACTAGTTGGTTAAAGCATAGAAGATTAGGGCATGCTAGTATGTATCTCATTTCAAACTTATTAAAATGAATTCAGTTAGAGATTTACCTGAAATCTGTTTTGAAAGATAGAATTTGCCAAGCATGTCAATTTGGTAAGCAAGTCAAAACTTCCTTTAAACCAAAAGAATTTTTAACTATTAGTAGACCACTTAAACTACTCCATATGGATCTCTTTGGACCAACCAGAACATCAAGTCTAGGAGGCAAGAGATATGGATTGGTTATTGTGGATGATTTTTAGAGATTTACTTTGATTTTCTTTTTAGCACAAAAAGATGAATCATTTTCTGTATTTGTAAAGTTTTATAGAAAAGTTTCAAATAAGAAAGGTGTTTCAGTCATTTGTATTCGTAGTGATCATGGAACCGAATTTGAAAATCAAGATTTTGAAAACTTTTGCAATGAAAAAGGCATAGAACACAACTTTTCTTCACCTAGGACACCTTAGCAGAATGGGGTAGTAGAAAGAAAAAATCGTACTTTAGAAGAAATGGCATGTACTATGCTTTGGGAAAATGATTCGCCAAGGTATTTTTGGACTGAAGCTATAAATACTGCCTGTTATGTTTTGAATCGAGTTTTAATACACCCTATTTTAAAGAAAACCCCATATGATCTTTGGAACCAAAGAAAACCAACTTTGAAATATTTTCGAGTTTTTGGTTGTAAATGTTTTCTTTTGAACAATGGAAAAGATCATCTAGGAAAGTTTGATGCCAAGTCTGATAAATGTATCTTCTTAGGATACTCTACATAAAGCAGGGCATACAGAGTATTCAACAAACGGACTTTGGTTGTAGAAGAGTCAATACATGTTGTATTTGAAGAATGTTCTTACAAGTCCTCAAAAAAAGAGGATATATCTGAATGTGCAGGTGCTGACAAACTTCAGAAGTTGACACTGAATGATCAAGATCAACCAAATGAAGAAGAACAAGAGAAGGATGAGAAATAAGATGACACTGCAATGCATCAAGATCTATCTAAGGAGTGGAGGTATTCTCATGGACACCCTAAGGAATTAATCTTAGGTGATCCATCGAAAGGAGTAAGAACTAGAGCTTCTATTAGGAATGAATGTGATTATATTGCTTTTGTATCTCAAGTAAAACCTAAATATTTTGATGAAGCCAAAAAGACTCTAATTGGATCAATTCTATGCAAGAAGAATTAATCCAATTTGATAAAAATAATGTTTGGACACTTGTAGAAAGACCATCTAATGTTTCAATTATTGGAACTAAATGGGTATTTAGGAATAAATTAGATGAAAATGGTATTGTCATTATAAATAAAGCTAGGCTAGTTTCTAAAGGCTACGATCAAGAGGAAGGGATTGACTTTGAAGAAACTTTTGCTTATGTTGCTAGACTTGAGGCAATTAGACTATTGTTAGCATTTGCCTATTTTATTAACTTCAAATTATTTCAAATGGATGTTAAAAGTAATTACTTAAATGGTTTTATAAATGAAAGGTTTTTATTGAACAACCACCTAGATTTGAGAATCATGCACATCCTGATCATGTTTTCAAATTATACAAAGCACTTTATGGATTAAAGCAAGCACCTAGAGCATGGTATGAAAGACTAAGCAAATCTCTTATTGAAAATGAATTTTCTAAGGGAAATGTTGAAAAAACTCTATTTTTGAAAAGGAAAGATAATGATTTATTAGTAATACAAATATATGTTGATGACATCATTTTCGGTGATACTAATGAAATTCTTTGTTAAGAGTTTGCTAAGTTAATGCAGGGTGAGTTCGAGATGAGCATGATGGGAAGCTAAATTTTTTTCTTGAACTCTAGATCAAGCAAACCTCAGATGGTATCTTCATCAACCAAGCTAAGTACACAAGAAAAATTATCAAAAGGTTTGGGATGGAGACTACTAAACCAATAGGTATGCCTATGAGCCCCTCATGTAAACTTGATAAAGAGATCATGGTAAATCATAGATCAAAAATTATACAGAGACATGATAGGCTCTTTACTGTATCGGACTGCTATTAGACCAGATATTATGTTCTGTGTTTGCATGTGTGCTAGATATCAGTCTGAACCTAAAGAATCACATCTTATGGCTGTTAATACACATTATTAGATATATGTGGTACTATTAGTATAATTTGGGGTATGCTAAAAATTCTTCTGCTAAATTGATTGGATATTCTGATGCAAACTTTGCTGGTTGTAGATTAGATAGAAAGAGTACTAGTGGAACTTGCCAAGTTCTTGGGGTTAACTTAATCTCATGATTTAGTAAGAAAAAACTTCGGTTGCACTATCTATAGCTGAGGCTGAGTATATTGCAGCAGGAATTTGTTGTGCTCAAATCCTGTGGATTAAGCAACAACTTGAAGACTTTGGAATCAAGTTGGCTAGAACTCCTATTAAATATGATAATACCAGTGCTATTTGCTTGACTAAAAATCCTGTTCAACACTCTAGGAGCAGCACATTGAAATTAGGCATCATTTTATTAAGAGATCATGTAGAAAATAATGATGTTTTAATTGAATTTACCTATATGAATTTCAATAAGTTGATATTTTGACTAAATCTCTTCTAGAAGATCGATTCTGCATGATTAGAAGAGAGCTCGGGATCATTAATCCATTTGATTAAATCCTTCCTCCAATTTGACTCAAATTTATCTATTCAACCCTATTTATGATAATCATGATTAATCTTTGTTAATTTGACTCCAAAAACTGTTATTTCAATTGATTTTGATCATTCAGAGAAATTCCCAACTTTTCATTTTTTAAGTGGATGTGTCGACACATCATGAGTCGACACCCAAAATGTGTCGACACATGCATGAGCTGACACATGATCGATGGGAAACTGAGATTTAAGAGGTTTCCGAACCATTTTTTCCTCCAAATTTCTTTCTCCTCCAAGCTGACTCCACGATTCTAGGTATCCATAATATTCATCCTCCCATTTCATAGTTTTTAGCCATGGATTTCTTGGATTTGAGACTTTGGTAGCCGTTTTTTGTTGGAAATCTTCTCAGGTTTTAGCTCATAAACCCTAGAAACTCTCTTTTTCCCACCAAAAACCTTGTCCAAACCTACAATCTTGACAATGGGTCCTCGCAAACAAGTCATTCACCAACCTCGTCAATCACAGGTTGAAGAAGAGAGGAGAACCAAGGCCCGACACGAGTCTAGAGCTCCGGATCCGCTTGCATGACCGTTGTTTGCACCTTCTAGCCGGATGAGCTCCAACACAGTGGTTGGAGGATGCCGAGTGGACTTTTCCTTCTTAGACCAGCAGCATTTCAGATTGGAGATTGGATTAGACATGCTGGGTTGGTTACTTTTTGTTCGCTCATCGGAGATACTACCAGGGCTGATGAGAGTTCTATGGTTTCACTTGCCCGAGGGTCTGATGGTTGGATTGCTTAGGTCAGAGAATAGGATATCTCTATCACTTCAAGATTCTGAGCCGAGTATGGGATATACCTATGACTGGATAAGTTATTGACAGCTTGATGGACCAAGTTAGTGGTCTCCAATGAATTTTTAAGTCTGACATCTTACCAGATGGAGCCACTATTCCTGCATGGATCAGACTATCTACGGAGATGAGACTACTACAAATCAATAGTTGCATGGATTCTTCTGCCGAAGACCTGTCGATTTGATTATATCACTGAGCGGGAGTTGCTGGTGATGGTCTCATTGATTCAGCGGACACCGACTTGCCTTCCTATTCTGATGGTTCATCAGATTACTAAGGCATCGTCTAGTTAGTGGCTTTGTTTGCCTTATGGCATGGGGGTTGACAGTACTTTTCAAAGAGTATAGAGTTAGTTTCCAGGATGAGCCTTATCGTACATTGATCCATACCGATGTATATGACATCAAGTCATTGCATCGCATGGGTTATCAATTAGTCCGAGGCTAGTGGACACGGAGGATATCAGGACAGGCCAAGGATGCAGCTGACATTGATGAGGATATAGCAGAGGAGGAGCAAATTCTTTCAGGTGAGGGTGGACCTAGTGAGACATAGCCTGAGATGGCAGCACAGCACCAACTCAGTCTGATCCTTCTACATCTGCCCAGCCATAGCCAACGCAGACAGAGACTCCGGTGTTTCAGATACTCTAGAGGACAGAGTCAGACGCATAGAGATCGATGTATTTATCATGAGGCAGTGTCTTGACGTGTTTATTGCTGAGACGAGAGAGAGCACAATGGTCTTAGTGATGGCATTTCGGCTATTCTCTCAGCACTGTCCAGATCTTCTACTAGTGGTCCTGCTGCAGACACTGTTCCTGCTTATGTTGATGTACTTGCTCCAGCACAGCATATATTTTTGCTGATATTGATACTGGTATTGAGACTACTATTGGAGATGGAGATGAAGATACTATTGTTGGAGATATTGATGGAGACGTGGGGACTGACTCAGACCATTTTGACATTGCTGATCCTATGTCAGAGTAAGTTGCGGAGGTGACGATGACATGCCTGCGAGCCCTGTTGTTGACCCATCCTTCTCACTTGTTCCGATTCTTGATTCCATCCTCTCCTTCCAGATCGGTTGATCATACTCTAGTTCCTCTTCTGATGGGGACGAAAATAAAATGATGAATGAGAGTTTTAGAAAGCTAACTAGCAAGCAAACTTGAGCAATTAATTATCAAATAAATGGTCTAAATTAATCCAAGAAAAGAATCTTCATAAGGAGACTAGTTGATCTAAATTACAATACCCGAATGTAGATCTAGTTCAAATTAGTGATTAGGATCTTCATGGCAAGGAACCATCACTACTAGGGCAAGTTAACCTTCAAATGATCAGATCTAATTAAGCATAGGAAGAGTTTTCCTACAAACAATGATGGCTAATTATTTAGTGGAAGAAGGAGCTCTCTTCACTCAAAGATTGAGATCTAAACCATAAGACTAGCACTCCCTACCTTTAGGACTCACCTTGGCCATGATCCTTGGCTTGGAGATCTTCATCTTGGCCTTGGAAAATCAGAGAAAACCTGTATCAAATCATAGATTAGGCATGGAAGGAGAATTCAAAATTGGAATGGAAATAAGTAGAGAAGAAAGGGAAAACAGGGAAGTAGAAACCGGCGCCTTCAAGGAATGATGCTTGGACTTGAATCAAGCAAGGAGCACTCCACCTTTCAAGCACTCAAAGGACCTCTCACTCCCTTCTCAAACATGAATTTAAACACTCCAACTTAAAGGACAAATCACTCAAACTAGAAGAACTAAATCACTTTATACAAGAAGAACTCAAGATAGAACTCAACATAAAAAAACCTTCATTAATTCACAAAATATTTCATACATGGAATGCCTTACTAGGGGAGCCTTGATCCTATTTATAGTCTTAGGGGTCATCCATAGTGAGGAGGGGAGGTGGGGTTAGGTTAGCTAACCATTTCTAGTTAAATCAAACTCCTTTGGTTACATAGTTGCAACAAGAAGCAACTTCTAGGTAAGAGGTTTTAACAACTTGCTATGTGGCACCTAGGTGGCTTTGACATGGCTTCTAATTGCTGATGTGAACCCTAGGTGTCAAGTGATGTGGCATCCCACTTGGCAAGTTGGTTGGGGGATTGTTGTGTGAGTGAGGAGTGGTCCCATGCTTCCCCTCAAAATGCTTGATGTGTTGTTTCTCATGTCTCCCAAAATGTCTCCCATGAAAGATAAAATGGGCTTCTAAGAGGTGGCATCATGGACTTCAAAAGGTGGTATCATGACTTGCTTGGGCTTTGACTTGGGCATGCTTGAAGTTGGTCTTAATCTTGATTGAGTCGACTCAAGGGATTGGCGGCATTCTTTCATGAGTCGGCTCATGAATTGGTCTTTGTCTTCAAGGTTTTGGTGGGCTTCATTCCAAGGTTCTCATTAATCTTAAGTACACTATTTTAGCTAAAAAAATATCAAAAAATTAGTTGAAAATATATTTTTTCTTGTTGATGTCCATCATGTTCCTATTCCTATTCTTAGTCCTGTTATTGATATACCTGTTACTGATTTACCTACTATTGATTTTCCTGACATTCATACAACTATCATTCAGACACCCATACTTGATATATCTATTGTAGATACACGATACTTTCTATAGCTGATACTATTGTTCTTGATATGCCCGTATCATCAACTGTTACACTTACTTTTGATACTCCTACCCTTCATACATCATCAGTCACTCGAGAGCGTGGTTTCTACACACCCTGCTTTCAGTATCTTGATTCTTTTCCTACTTTTGATCGCACTCTTTCTCCAGCTGTTGCTAAGTTGATTGATCCAATCAGTTCAGTTCTTGTGGAGGATGTAGCTCCTACTTCTATTGCTTCAGTCAGAGGTCGAATCTATATTTGTCATAGAGGACGTGGACACCGTACCCCTCCTCAGCTGACCAGGACCAGACTTCGAGATCATCGATCATGATGGCCGCGAGCTCGATCTTCTTCTGATACAGGACCGATCAAGATCGGTTCATCTTCTGATGAGTCGATGGGAATTAGGATATTGATGTACTTCTAGATAGTTTATACTTCTAGATAGTTTACATTTTGATTAATATACTTTTACCTTTGTTGTTTACTTGATGTACAAGTTCCTGGCATATATTAAAAACTTTTGATTACTCATTTCTATGTGTTTGATGAAATGATTGATGTCTTAAATTGCTTTTATACATTCAATGACTATGATATATCTTGTATGTATTTTCCTACCTTTATAATAATAACAAAAAGGGGAGTAATTTAGTGAGATTTAAGTATAAATGTGTTTTTACTCTCAAAATTAAAGAGGGAGTAACTTTTAATTTTAAGGATTTTTGAAAAACCTGAAAATCACTTACAAAGTTCCTTAAGAAAGGGGGAGCTTTACTTTTTGCTCAAATTCAAAGTGAGTTTAATTCTTGAGACCCCTCTTTCAATGTTTTGAAAAGATTTTTTTTACAAATGTTGTTATAAACATTGATTCAGGGGGAGCTTTGTTGGTTGCTGAAATTTCTTTGTAAAGTATCATGATACGTCCACTCTATGAATTTAAATGTATATCAAAGTTCTGATACTTTCTAATCTTGCAACAAGCTCCAATTCTCTTACTTGTGGTCTAAATGATTATATCTTTAATGGAAGTAATGATTGATATATTTGATGCTTTCAATATTGTACACCTTAAACAATTCTCTTAAAGCCTTACCTCTAAAGCAATTTATACTTAAGGGTTTTGTTATCATCAAAAAGGGGGAGATTGTTGACTCCACTAATTGATTTTGATGATAAGCAAAACAGTTAAGTATAATTTGACGACTAATGATTTGCTTTAAGTGTGTTTTCATTGAAAGGATGCTCACAAAATTTGAAGAAGCCCAATTGTGTTGAATAACCAAGTTTGAATGGAATGATTGCATAATACAAGACTTGGACACTTTATGAGTTGGTTGAATGGATAGATAAGGCAAGTGGAAACTTGTTCCAACTCAACCAAGTAGTTTCTGTGATTTTTTCAAGGATGTGTCAACTCAAGGTGTCGACACATGACATGATGTGTCGACTCATGCCGGTATGCACCAAGGTTTCAAATGGCACAGAGCAAGTGTCGACACATTGAGCTTATGTGTCGACTCAAAGTGTCGACACATGGAGCTTATGTGTCGACTCAAAGTGTCAACACAAGGATTAACACATCTCCTGAGACTTTCAAGCCATATAACTTGCAGAAGTTGAAGCAACAGTTGAAGTGTCGACATATGGATGCAATGTCTCGACTCAAGGTGTCGACTCAACTGAGAATGTGTCGACTCAACTGAGATTTTCAAAGATTCTGAATGGAGCATTTTGAACTATGTGTCAACTCAAGAAGAACATGTGTCGACCTTATGTATCGACTCAATTAAGGAAATGTCGACACATGGAGTTCTGGCAACAGTAACGACTAGTTCTTTCAAATGCAGAACTCGTCCCAAATGGTCTTAATGGATAGTTTTTTGAGTGTAACGGCTATATCTCAATTTTGAGACCTTGGGAAGGTATAAATAGGCTCCAAATCAAATCAAAATAAAAGGGGATTGAATATCCAAAAAGAGTTTAGAGAGAAAAGAAGAGAGAAGAGCCTTAACTCCTATTCATTCAAGGTTCAACCACTCACACACTAAAAGAAGCCTCCAAGCATTCAAAACCATAAAGAGCATTGATGATCATTCATACTTGGGCATTCAAAAGGCTTCAACAAGAGCAAAGCAACACTACATCGAGCTACATCAAGTTATTTGCTTTTCTATTGAAAGGTTATATTGGTTCTTTGTTTCAAAACTTTATATCTTGTAAAGGTTATTGGTTAGCCAATTAGAAAACCAAGTGAGGTTATTGGTAAGCCTTGAAAATCAATTAGGTTGGTGGTTAGCCCGCAAAACCACTAAGGTTTTTGGTTAGCTCGGAAAACTAAGAGAGGTTTTTGGTTAGCCTTGTGAAAATCAATTAGGTTCCTGGTTAGCCCAGAAAACAAGTGAGGTTATGACTTGTGAGCCTTGTAAAACAAGTTGGATTTTGATTAGTGAGCCTAGAAAACTAATCGGCTGTAATCGTTTGATTATAGTCAATTTCCAAGGGGATCTTGGGGAGTGGATGTAGGTGCATGGTTGGCACCGAACCACTATAGCGAGTTATGTTTGTGATTGCTTGTTCTCTCCCTCCTTGCTCTTTACTTTCTTGCTTATTGCTTTTTATTTTTGCTGCACTATTACTTTAGAGCATTGCACATAAATCTTAGTACTTTGTTGAATTGAATTGCATATCTTGTCTTGTAAAGTTTGCTTCTTGTTTTCTCAAGCTTAGCTTTAATTTTTTAGAGACCCAATTCACCCCCCCTCTTGGATTGCTCTCTGGGCAACATAACTGATTCGATCCAATCAAACCCGATTGACCTAATTAGGTCAAATTGAGCTGACCCAAGTTGCTAATTCGAACTAGCTTTCGAATTGACTCATAATTCAATCCAATTGAATCATGAAATCTACAAGACATGATTGACGTCTAGCAACCTGTCATACCTACCAAAAAGATGAGGAATTTGGTTGAAAGTACCAAAATTCCCTTCAGTAGAAAGTTATCGTGCAATTCAATCTTTCGATCTCCCTTTATCCCGAATAAATGATTGGTATGGATAATTATCAAACCCTAACACTTAATCATTTCAAATCTCTATTCGATAATAAAGACTCTACTGATGACTGATTAGAAATAACTTCTAATCTCATCCTGCTTTGATCAAAGTCTCTCTAAGTCGTCAATCGAAGAGATTACTTGGAATAACAATTCTTCTTACTAGGAATGATCAATTCCTTATTGGTCCACTCACATCCTTCATACACCATCCACCATATCCAAGAACACCCAGTACATGAGTCAATGTCATGAATGAGTGTGAACCAAAACATGGCTTAATTTGCATAAGGAACCATGGTGACCTCAGGTCTAAACATCACTTACACAACTCCCATTATGAGAACTATCTCTTGACAAGTAGTAAAACATCCATAAGATAGTCTCAATGCAGATCAGTTCAGTCAACTCATATCCTAATGAGCACACTTATCCTTGTATTAGTGTCTCTACACAAGTGGATGTGAGACCAACCACCCTCTCAACCGAGCATACATAGGATAAGCTAGTCTTTCTGGACTTATCGATCCCTGAACCGATGGTCTATCGACTAGGAACATTTTAGATTAGGGTTTATAGGAACTTAGGTCTCACTGTTATGATTTTCATCATAACCCTAATTCCATTTGCTTTAACTTATGGGGATCATCATAATCTTTAAATAAGACATAGTAATATGACGAAATAAAATGCCTTCATTAATATAATAATGTCTTACAGGAGTTGGAAGATTACAAAAATGTCCTTATAAAGATTGGCTTTTAGGGTACATTACTTTCAATCTCCCACTTGCACTAAAGCCAATCGCCCTTATACTTTACACCCATACAATCTAAGTAGCGATCAAATTACTGTCGAGGTAATGCTTTAGTAAATGGGTGCTTTTAGGGTACATTACTTTCAATCTCCCACTTGTACTAAAGCCAATCGCCCTTGTACTTTACACCCATACAATCTAAGTAGCGATCAAATTACTGTTAAGGTAGTGCTTTAGTAAATGGGTCTGCTATATTGTTCTTACTATCAACTCGTTCGATGATAACATCTTGTCTTTCTATGATTTTTTGAATGAGGTGGAAACTTCTTAGGATGTGCTTGGACATAAGATGAGACCTTGGTTCCTTCACTTATGCAGCAGCACCAGTGTTATCACAAAATAATGGCACTGGTTGTTATATTTCAGGAACCATGCCCAATTCCATGATGAATTTCCTCATCCAGACATCTTCCTTCGTGGCTTCACTTGCAGCTATGTATTCTGCCTCAATGACTGACTCAACTACGGTTGGCTGCTTTGTACTCTTCCAACTCACTGCACCACCATATATGGTGAAGACATATCATGATATCGATTTACTATCATCTGGATCTAGTTGAAAACTAGAATCGTGTATCCTTCTAGTTTCAATACTGATCCTCCATATATAAGAAAAATATCTTTAGTCCTTCTTAGGTACTTAAGAATATTTTCACAGCTTTTCAATGATCCTCTCTTGGATCTGCCTAGAACCTGCTTACTATGCCTAAGACAAAAGCTACACCAGGCCTGGTACATAGCATGGCATACATAATTGATCCTATAGCCGGAGCATAAAGAATTATAGCCATCCTCTCTCTTTCTTTTAATGTCTTTGGAGACATTTTCTTAGAGAGATGTATGCCTTGACTCATAGGTAAGTAACCCTTCTTACTTCTATCCATGTTGAATCTCTTTAACACTGAGTCAATGTACCTGGATTGGGATAAGCCTAGGATCCTCTTAGACCTATCTCTATAAATCTTTATACCTAGTATATAGGATGCCTCTCCCAAATCCTTCATGTAAAACTTTGATGATAGCCAAGTTTTGATCGATTGTAACATTGGGATATCATTCCCAATGATTAGTATGTCATCAACATATAAGACCAAGAAAGCAAGTGCACTCCCACTTGTCTTCTTGTACACACATGGTTCATCCACATTCTTGATAAAACCAAACTCCTTAATTATTTCATCAAAGCGGATGTTCCAACTCCTCGATGCTTGCTTTAGTCCATAAATGGACTTCTTTTGCTTGCATACTTGGTTTGGTCTCCAACTTGAGACAAAACCCTCTGGCTGTGTCATATAGACTTCTTCTTCAAGATTTTCATTAAGAAAAGTAGTCTTTACATCCATCTGCCAGATTTTATAAGCATGGTATGCTGCTATGGCAAGCAATATTCTAAAGGACTTAAGCATGGCTACAGGAGAAAATGTTTTATCATAGTCAATTCCATGTTTTTGTCTAAAACCTTTTGCCACCAGCCTAGCCTTGTAGGTTTCTACATGACCATCTTCTCCTATCTTCTTCTTGAAGACCCATTTATACCCTATTATGTTAATTCCTTCAGGAGGATCTACCAAGGTCCAAACCTTATTGGAATACATTGAGTCCATTTCAGACTTCATGGCATTTAGCCATTTATCAGAATCTTTTCTCATGGCAGCTTTCGAATAGGTCATAGGATCATCATCCTGAATGATACTAGCCTCATTGTCATCCTCGATGATAAAGCCATATCTAAGAGGTGCTCCCCGCACCCTCTCTGACCTTCAGAGAGGAGGTGGGTGTTGTGGCTGTTCCTGATCGCTGTTCCTGATTTGTAAGAACTTCTGGTTGAAAGATTTTATTTGAAGGCTCTTCAGGTTGGTGGTTTTGTACTTCACTTAGTTCAAGTGTTGTTTCGCTACTTCTTTCATGGATGAATTCTTGCTCCAAGACTGTAGCATGTCTACTGACAAATATCTTTTGTTCAATTGTAAGATAAAAGAGATATCCAACACCCTCTTTGAGATAACCAACCGAACCTATATTTATCAGTCCTAATACATAACTTATGTCTAAAATGACATAAGCATAGCAACCCCAAATCTTTAAGCACTTAAGATTTGGTCTTTTGCTATTCCATAACTCATATGGAGTCTTGGTTACTGACTTTGATGATACCCTGTTTAAAATATAGGTAGCAATTTCAAGGGCATGTCCTTAGAAGGAAATGGGATGATCTGTGAAGCTCATCATGGACCTCACCATGTCTAACAAGGTGCGATTTCTCCTTTCTGCCATACCATTTAATTGGTGTGTATAAGGAGGGATCCATTCAGAGATTATGCCTTTGTCCTTAAGATAGTTTAAAAACTCACCAGACAAGTATTCACCTCCCCAATCAGAATGAAGAGTTTCAATACTATGTCTAGTTTATTTTTCAACCATATTTTAATACTCTTTAAACTTATCAAAGGCTTCGGACATTGTTTCAATAGATACACATGACCAAACCTAGATAAGTCATCGATAAACGTTATGAAGTAAGAGTATCCACCTCTGGCCTGAGTTGTCATAGGTCCACACACATCAGTATGCATAAGACCTAATAACTTAGTTGCCCTATCCCCATGTCCAGTGAATGGAGACTTGGTCATTTTACCTTTGAGACAAGACTCACAAGTTTGTAATAATTGAAAATCATATGGGTCAAAGTAATTATCTTTGACTAACTTGTTTATCCTTGACTCACTTATATAACATAACCGACAATGCCAGAGAAATGTGACATTGACATTATCTCTCTTTCTCTTTTTGTTATCAATAAGTAATATTTCATCATTAAGTTCTAATGTCAGAAGACCATTAATTAAATAACCATGTTTAATATTTTATTGCTATGAAGAATAGAGTAGCCACTGCTCTTTACATTTATTTCAAATCCTTGTTGTAATAACAAGGGTATTGATATAATATTTCTTACAATATTCAATACATAGTAACATTCTTCCAACTTTAAAAAATTACCCGAAGGTAATAGTAGAAGATATGTGCCCACAGCTTCAGCATACATGGCTTCTCCACTTGTGCCATGTAGTTTGAAATCACCTTTCTTCAATCCTCTAATTCAGTGGAGTCCTTGTAATGATTTACAAATGTGAGACCCACATGTGGTATCCCATACCCATGAAATAGAAATGGAAGCACTCAATGATAAATTAGTTTGTATCATGTACAAACCTTTAGATGCTCCACCTGCATCTAGCTTCAAACTTGCAAGATATGTCTTACAATTATTCTTCCAATGCCCTTGTTTGCCACAGTGGAAATAGGCTCCATCATTGATAGCCTTCTTGGCTTTCTTCTTCTTTTGGATGCTCGTCTTAGGGTTGAACTTCCTTTTCAAACCCTTTTTCATTGCCTATTTTTTCTTCCCATCAATGAGAAGAAGATGAGCCTTATCTCCTTTTGAATGGCTTTCTGCTGTCCTAAGCATGTTCAGTAGTTCAGGCAAAGAAATATTTAGTTTGTTCATATGATAATTAAGAACAAACTAAGAGAAGGAATCTGGGAGTGATTGCAAGATCAAGTCTTGATTGAGTTCACTATCCATTACAAACCCTAATTGACCTAATCGGGTGATTAAGTCAATGATTTTCAAAATGTGGGTTTGTATAAATGAACCCTCACACATTCGTGCATGGAACAACTGCTTCGATGTCTCATATTGAGTAGCCCTACTTTTCTCTCCATAGAGCTCCTTTAAATTGAGCAATATGGACTGAGGTTGCATTCCTTCATATTGCCTCTGAAGATCATTGCTCATCGAGGCTAACATGATGCACCTGATAGTTATACTGTCATTTTTTCATATTTTATGTGTGGCTATTTCCTCCTCAGATGCATCCTCTCTGATTGGTTCAAGATCCGAAGAATCCAAAATATAAGAAAACTTTTCCTGAGTCAGTACCATCCTCAGGTTTTTCAAGAAGTCCACATAATTGGGATCGGTTAACTTGTTGGCATCTACGATGCCCCATAGTGATAAATTTGAAGCCATAATAAATCCTACATTTAATTAAAAAATAATATAAGTAGACCACTCAAGATGGCATTCATAACTAGATAAGGACTTCATATCTAATTATGTCTCCCACTATTTTATTCGAATGCCATAACCGTTAACTTATGATAAGCGAGAAACCTTACTGGTTTCCTTAGTGGGTTTGAGATCCCAATTCCTCATGAGTGCCTTGTATTACACAACAAACATTCATGAGTTCAAAGCTAGGACTTCCTTTCCAATTTAAACTCATGCAATTCTCAACAAATGAACTGCCTCTAAGACACTTATAGTCCTGTGTTACACAACAAACTATAATGTCTTAGTTTAGTCAGACCCTTCATTTCTATATAGCCATGATTGAATAATGTTGCCCTTATGTTATACAACAAAGTAACAATTCTAATCATGCTATAAAGCACTAAGTGCACCAAGATAAATTTTATATCAAATCCTAGAGCAGGCCTTGTGTTACACAACAAACCTACTATAGTTTTGATATTAATTTGGCTTAGCATGAAGGAAGGCAAATTATAGTATACTTTATGCAATTAGCAATCCCAGGTTAAGGTCTAGATATGACCAAATTGGCTAGGTAAGTGGAAGGGGTGAGGGGATCCCCCCGTTGCTTACATTAGACACCAATTGAATTGACCAGGTCAAATAATGGAACCAATTAAAAACCTCGATCTCTTTACCTTCCCAGAACCACTTGCATAGACACCAATTGGCTGATCAAACCATAATTGGTTTTGCATCATGATTAATTTGATACTATGACTAAATGTGATTTTAATGAGGGCTTTGATGGTCTCATACACATCATAAATAATCATGTTATTATGTTTATAACAACAAGTATAATAATTGCATATCAACCTTAATATGCATAACATAGCATTATTACCATCTTGCAACATTTCACTGAACCCTAATTATTAGCATGCATCAAAATATATGATCAAACTAACTATATCATAAGCATTTGATCATTCATTTGACCATTAATTGAATGAAATAAGGGTGGCTCTGATACCACTGATGGATTTCTATAGGGTCTTATAGCATAATGGAACATTAGATTTTAAAATTTTATACTTAAAAACCCTAATCGACTAGAAACCGTAAGCCTAAGATCTCTTATTCACTACAAACAACAAGTAAATAAACTAGGGTTATGAAGAATACTTGGAATGCTAATTCTTTTTCTTTCTACTAGGCTCACAAATGCAAGCCCTCCAGAGGTGATTCACATATGAATCAAACTAGGAAGCTCTGCGTAGTAGGTTACTTGATCAACTGAAACTCTTTTGATGGACTTTCTTCATTCAACAGCCTTTCTTTCCTTGCCCAAACCCTTGCCATCTAGTAGAGCACTCTGAGCCCTTTCCAAAACACTCCTCACTTTCACTTTCACTTCCTTAAATCACTTCCTAAAACCTTTGTCTTAAAATGGAGTATTTATCTTAAGACAAGACAAGGGAGGAAGAGACATAATAGAGTGTGGCAAAGTATGTGTAAGAATGCAGGAAAGAAGAGATTTTGTGGTACCCTTCGTCCTAATCACCGAAGCCTATTTATAAGAGAATGGGAGATGCCAGATAAGCCTTCTCATCAGCCTATTATAAGCCTTTTAATTAATCAAATAATAGTCTTTATATAGAAAGAGTCTTATTAATGAAGCATCATGACCTTTTGTGTGCCAACAATCTCATTCAAGTCCCTTCAAAAATTATCTGACTTCTCCACTTGCCATTTGTCCTTTTCTAGTTATAGAGTAGCCAAGGGATGTGGCTTTTCCAAGGAAAAAACCAGTGGTGAGAAGTTGCCCAAAGCAGATGGACTCTGCTTCTCATGTTTTTGCCAAATGAAAAGTCGCAACTCTTCATTTGCGCCAAGTCACTTCCACCAAACTTTCTTTTGTTTTGACAAGTCATAAGCCATTAAAATGGCATGGAGATTAGGCTAAGGGGTGCCTTGCTTCATTTGGAAACAAAGTCCCAAAGCTGAAGGACTTTAGGTCCTTTCTATGGCCATTTATTTCTTGCGCACAAAATAAGTTGGCGCCAATTGTGAAGAGTCGCTACTCTCCACTTGTCGTTCAGCATTTTCCATGCCATATGCCACCTTTGACCTAGTCAAAGTATATACAATATGGGTGTCATTTTAAAGGGCATTAAATGTATTTTTGAACCATATAATTTGTTTTTAGATAGAAGGTTTGTTAGTCCTTTTGCATCCTCCTGAATGCTAGGTATCACTTAGGCACCAAGAGTCCCATGCCATTGGGACTCTTTATAAATGGTGCATGAAATATCAAAAAATATCAGATAAAAATTTGATAAATTTATCCCACTTAGGATACAATCTAATTTAGGTTTTCTATAAATTGGTTAGTCTTTTAGCAACCATTTAGACCCAATTCAATTGAGTTAGGAGATTAGGTCAGCCTACACATGCTAGTATGCAATCTAGCTAAACAATTTGGATCCCATCACCCTAATTAAATGTCAATTGACTTCCTAGGTCAATTCCCTAATGTGTGTGACCCTTTACGGTCTACATCTAGCCAGTAGTAGGTCAAGGTTTTAGCCGATTCGATACAATCAAACCCCATTGATCTAATTAGGTCAAATTGAGCTAACCCAATTTGCCAATTTGAACTAGCTTTCGAATTGACTTATGAATTCAATACAATTGATTCAAGATAACCCACAAGACATGGTTGACATCTAGGAACATTTCATGTCTACCTGAAAGATGTGAGATTTGGTAAAAAGTACCAAAATACCCTTCAGTGAAAAGTTACGGTGCAATTCAATCTTTCGATCTCCTTTTATCCTGAATAAGTGATGGGTATGGATAATTGTCAAACCTTAGCACTTAATGATGTGGGACTAATATGCATGCAATTTTTTTTGTAGTTTTATATGTGGGGTTAGGTGATTAATTCCTAAATTTTAGATCAAAATTAGTTGTAGGAAATTTTGTATGAATTTTTGAAGCCAAGCATGCAGATTAGAACCTAGAAAAGTACTAAAGAAGGATCGCCGAGGCTGAGAAGCCTCGGTTAAGGCAAGTTCTCCTACAATATTATTACTGGAGGTAGAGGGGGTGTACCTAACAACGTCTGAAGCACCCGGTGAAGATCACAGCGAAGGGATCTCTCATTCCTCGATGGATGCGGCATGAAAAATCGAGCCAAAGACCCACAGATACACGGCTTTCTACTCGGTGGTCCGATTGAGGGTTGGCTAGAGTCGTTGGATTCGTAGGAACTCGGGGACCTGCAAATGACCTGTTAGGGGTTAGAAAACTCAAAGGAAATCAAGAAAACAAAGAAAAATAGCAAAGGGAAGAAAGTTTTGGAGGGGCTGTTAGGATGGTTGGCGGCAAGAAGATGGTAGCAAACACCGGAAAGAAGAACTCTCAAACCCCTTTATGCACAAAGTAGGGTAATCACACAAAGCAATATAAGAACTCAAGGTTTATTTCATATCAAAAATCAAGTTTCTTACAAGAGGCTAGGGTCCCTTAAATAGACCCTTAACCTTGGGCCCCATGTAAGGGTACTTTAGACTTTATATAGGACTCCTTCTCCCTTTCAAACCCTAACTAGGAATATAAGGCAACCTAGGTAGAAATCCCTAAAGCACTTGGACTCCCTCTCCTTATCTTGGTCGGCCAAGGGGGTGACCATAAGTGGCTGAACAAGAGGAGGGTAATCCTAAGAAGTGGAGCCCTAATTTCTCTTCCTGGGCCTTGGCTGGCGCAGTTTGCTTATGGCTGGAACAGGGCTTCAGGTTTGTTCCTGTTTTCATTTTCTCCTCCTGGGATCTTCAGGTCTTCAAGGTGGATTGGATTTGGGCTCAACTTCCATGTCTTCAATTAGGTTGAACTTGGTCTTCACTTGTTTGATGTGGTCTTGAGTCTTCCATATGCTTGGACAGGACTCAAAAAAAATAAAATTAGCTTGACATGAGCTGACTAATACTGAACTGAACTAGCTCAACATGAGCTAATTTATTACAGGACTCAAATAAAATGAATCAGCTGGACTAAGCTTTATTACAGTGGACTCTAATATTAATTAAGTGATCCACAGAGGGTTGAGAAGCCTCTGCCTTATTCTGGTGCCTTTGGTGTCCGCTCCAATTCTCCCGGGGTGGGAGGAACTCGACCCTATCGAGTGAAGATCAGACTGGCTCACATATCTCTTGAGAAGGTCTGGGTTGAGCCGTTGCATGTCCTCTCGAGAAATCCATGAATCATCTGACTCTGTCCGGCCTTGACATCAGACCAGGAAGCATTGATAACCGCGACCCTGGGTCGTAATGGCTTGATCATCCAGGGTATGCTCGATCCGTTCTCCTCTCTCAGGCTAATTAATTGGTGGACACTCTGGATAATGATCACTCTCAACATAAGGGATAGGTCCAAAAGCCTCACTGGATATCGTTGCCGGTTTCCTGTACTCAACCAGGTCTATATTATTGAAGGTAGAACTAATGCCCATATCCGAAGGCAAGTCTAACACATAGGCATTTGATCCAACCTTCTTTAACACTTTAAAAGGTCCAGCTCCACGAGCATGAAGCTTTTTAACAGTCCCAGGTTGGAATCGCTCAGGCCTAAGCCTAATCATGATAGAATCCCCTATATCAAATTCCTTGATCCTTTTTCGAGAATTAACTAATTTTTTATAAGTTTCATTGCTTATGTTTATCTTTTGGCTAATGTCCTTATACAAGTCTCTAATATGCTGTGTAAATGACTCTGTAGACTCTGAGACTCGTGCATTAATAGGTAAAGAAATTAGATTAATGGGTGATTAGGCTGGTACCCATGGACTATCTCAAAAGGACTCTTACCCATTGTCCTATTTACTGAAATGTTGTAGGCAAACTCTGCTCTAGGTAATAATAGATCCCAAGTTCCAACATGTTCACCTACCAAGCATCTAAGGAGGTTTCCTAAACTATGGTTCACCACTTCAGTTTGGCCATCTGTTTGAGGGTGGTAGGCTATAGAAAACTTAAGGTTGGTCCCTAACATGTGCCATAAAGTCTTCCAGAAATAACTGGTGCACCTAACATCCCTATCAGATATGATGGTCTTGGGTAGGCCATGGAGTTTAACCACATGATCTAAGAAAAGCTTGGCTACTCTAGACGCATCAAAGGTCTAGGAACAGGGGATGAAGTGAGCCATCTTAGAGAACCTATCGATCACTACAAAGATAAAATCATGTCTCTTCTGGGTCTTAAGTAATCCTAACACGAAGTCCATACTTAGGTCCTGCCAAGGGCGATTAGGCATTGGTAAAGGTGTGTAAAGACCAGTGTTCTGCTTCTGCTAGTTTGCAACAGCACAAGTTCTACACCTGGCTACAATCTGTGCAACGTGCCTTTTCAATCCTGGCCAAAAGAACTAGTCCTCTATTGCTAAGATTGTCTTATTTCTACCAAAGTGTTTAGCTAAACCTCCAGCATGGATCTCCCAAATTAGGAATTCTCTAAGGGAAGTTTTGGGTATACAGAGTCGATTGTTCTGGAAAAGGTAGCCATCCTGAAGGGTATACTCACTATGGGTACTGGATGGTCCTAGCCTGAGGGTCTGATAAATGTCTCTAAAGTCTGTGCAGATTTCATATTCATCCTTTAACCTATCAAACCCTATGACTTGGATGCTAACTGATCCTAACAGTAGAGACCTATGGCTCAAGGCATCTGCTACCTTATTTTCAGTGCCGGCACAGTGCTTCAGGACAAAAGTGCAAGCCTGAATGTACTCAATCCATTTACCATGCCGCGGGTTTAGTTTCTTTTGGGAGTTCAGGAATCAGAGTGCCTCATGGTCAGAAAATAAGACAAACTCCTGCGGTAGTAAGTAATGTCTCCAATATCTAAGGGCCTAGACTACCGCATAGAATTCCTTGTCATAGGTAGTGTACTTAAGTTTAACCTCATTCAGTTTCTCACTGAAAAAGGCTACAGGGTGATTCTCTTAACCTAGTACCCCACCTATTCCTACTCCCGAGGCATCGCAAGCGACCTCAAACACCTTAGTAAAATCAGGTAATCTAAGGATGGGTGCATGGGTCATCTTGTCCTTAAACAATGGAAGGCCTTATCAGCTGCTTTGGTCCACTCAAATGTACCCTTCCTAATGCAATCAGTGATAGGTGCGATGACTATACTAAAACCCCTAATAAATCTCATATAAAAGGTTGCTAGGCCATGGAAACTACGCACATCGTGGACACTAGAGGGTGTAGGCCACTCAACAATTGCCCTAGCCTTTTCAGGATCTGAAGAAACTCTCTCATGGGTGACAACAAAACCTAGGAAGATAACCCTATATGTCATGAAATCACACTTCTTAAAGTTGGCATAGAGGCTATTATCCCTTAGGGTCTGGCATACTAGTCTTAGATAACTAAGGTGGTCCTTCATGGTCCTGCTATAGATCAGAATATCATCAAAGTAGACCACAACGAATTTCCCTATAAACTCTTTCAGGACCTGGGTCATAATCCTCGTAAAAGTACTTGGTGCATTGGAAAGTCCGAAAGGCATTACAACCCACTCAAACAGGCCATCCTTATCTTGAAAGCAATTTTCCACTCATCCCCAGGTCTAATCCTAACCTGATGATAGCCACTTTTAAGGGCTATCTTAGAGAAAACTCTGGCTCCGGCCATCATGTCTTACATATCATCCAATCGGGGGATGGGAAACCAATACTTCACAATTATCTTGTTTATATCTCTACAATCTACACACATCCTCCAGGTACCATCTTTCTTAGGGGTCAGTTGAGCAGGGACTGCACATGGACTCAGGCTCTCCCTAATGAAACCCTTCCTAAGCAATTCTCCCACTTGTTTTTGTAATTCTTGATGTTCACTAGGATTCAGTTATAGTGAGGAAGGTTTGGTAAAGTGGCTCCTAGAACTAAGTCTATTGCATGCTGGATGTCTTTAAGGGGTGGTAGTTGATCAGGTAAATCCTTAAGGAAGACATCCTCAAATTCTTTCAGAGCATCAACAATTTCTTTAGGGTGTTTCTTTTGGGTTGGTTCGAGTATTTCCTTAGAGGTCAAGATCCAAACAGGGTTACCCTTAACAATCTCCTTTTCTAACTTCCTAGCCTTCATCAGGTTAACTCCAGGTTTCTTGTCCTTAAGGCTGCTAGAACCCCTCTTAACTGGGTCCCTAGGGGGAGCTGGATTGATAACAAACTTATTCCCATGGTAGTTAAAAGCACAAACATTGGTTCGACCATATAGGGTTGCATCATGATCAAAAAGCCAAGGTCGACCTAGAATGATACTACTTACTTCCATCGGGATGACATCACACCAAATCATTTCCTCATAGGTTTGCAATCTAATTAAGATTTGGCACCTAACTTGAATCTGGATGTAGGTGGAATCTACCCAAGAAACTTTGTACGGGCTAGGATGGGAAACTGTGATCAACCCTAATGATTTAACTGTCTTGGCAGAGACGGCATTGATACAACTCCCACTATCAATGATGATCTTAAGAACCTTACCCCCTACCTTAAAAAGTCTATAGGATGCTAGTCCTACGCCAATCTTCCTTAACTGGGGTTTGGGCTAAGATGCACCTAACCACTCCTAATTGGTTCTTAGACTCAGTTTCCTCCTCCTCACCTTCATATTCATCTTTTAACTGATCGTCAACCTCATAAACTTCTCCCTCAGGTTTGACTACAGATTCAGGCTCTTCTTCCTGCAGTTCACTTAGGTGTAAGGCACTAACTGGACATTGGCTCATAAAGAGGCCTGGTTTATTACATCTAAAACAGGTGTTCTGGGGAGTGTAACTCTTATTGACCTCTACAGATTTTCCTTGATCATCCTTACGGGTCAAAGGATTACTAGGCTAGGGTCGACTCGAGCCTGACTGACCAGGATTTGGTCGACTTGGGCCTGGCTGACTAGGACTAGGTCGACTCGGGCTAGGTCGGCTGGGCATGGGTCAGCTTTGATTGGGCTGGCTAGCTCCTTGACACTGACTAGGATATCTAGTGGGCTCAGGTCTACGGTAAACAGGCCCTCTATGAAAATGCTCATGATCCTTAGCAATCTGGTAAGCATGGTCCAGGTCTCTAACCTCTCTCATATAGAGCTCTTTCTTAATGTCATCTCTCAGTCCAGCTCTAAACCTGGATAAGACAACATCCTCAGACTCCCTCAAATCACATCGCATGGAATACTAATCAAATTTTGCGATGTACTCATCTATACTCCTGTTACCCTGATTAAATCATTGCCATTGATCTAGTAACCCACTACGATATGAAGCTGGAATGTATCTTGTCCTAAGCTTACCCTTCATGGCCCACCAGGTGGTTATAGGATCATGCCCTCCTAAACTAAGGGTTCTCTCAATACTAGCCCAATGTAACCTGGCTTCCCGAACCAACTTAATCTTAGCAAACCTAAATTTATGCTCCTCCATCATATCATACCACTCAAAATATTGATCCATCTCTCTCTCTCAATCTATATAAACCTTAGGATCTAGACAACCATCAAAAGTTGGGGCATCAAGCTTAACATGTCTATAGGATCGGTCCTCTTGGTCTATAAAATCTTGATAGGGCCTTCTATGATGAACCTCAGGGATTGGGTCAGGGCGATGGTCTCTTCTAGGTTCAGCCTCAAGATATGGTTCAGGATTTGGGGTCCTCCTAGGCTCAGGATTATAGTATAGGTCAGGCTGAGGGGCTCTCCTAGGTTCGACCTCTCGGTATGGGTCAGGGTTTGGGGTCCTCCTAGGTTGAGGATTATAGTATGTGTCAGGATGAGGGGCTCTCCTAGGTTCGATTTCATGGTATGGATCAGGGTTTGGGGTCCTCCTAGGTTGAGGATTATAGTATGGGTTGGGATGAGGGGCTCTCCTAGGTTCGACCTCATGGTATGGATCAGGGTTTGGGGTCCTCCTAGGTTGAGGGGACTCAAGATCTGGCTCAGACTGTGACCCATGGGTTCTTTCTATGGTCCCTACACGGCCTTCTAACTGGTCAAACATATTGGCAAGATGGTCAATTCTATTGTTGGTTTGGGTACCAGACTGAGTTAACTGGATAGTCAACTGGGTAGTTATTTGTGTAGCCATCTGGGCCATGGATTGGGTTAGTTGCTTAGTGAGTGCTTTCATTTGGGCTTGCAAATTTTCCATGGGTTTAGACATTTGTGAAGGAGTTGATGATATGAAACCCCTGATCTAGTGCTCATGCAAGACTCGATCAGACCGACTACAACTGACTAGACCTAGAGTCCAAACTAAGGACTCAATCAAGGTGGCAAACTAGCCTATAGTAACCCTGTACTCGGCCAGGCAGGTGTAACGGGAGTGTTAGGTCCCTGATTACCAATCCTAGAACCAATCAGAGATTGGCCAGATAGGCGGACCAGCACACAAGCCCTTCATGATTGAATCCCTGAAACACCATTCTAGATACCAAGCACAAGGCACACACAGGTTAGCATAACACAGTGATCAGACACTTAGCCCGGACCCGACCAATTGGTGTCCCTAGCCCACTAGGGCTAATTAAATCTAATCGATTTTAAGTTAGGCTTGGGAACGAATGCAAGGGAGGTGGTTTTGGGCTAAGGAAAGGTAATGACCTCCTTCCCTTATCTAGCATAAAGAGAGTGCCCTTAAAGTAAATTATGCAATGATGGCAAGCATATGAGGATGCAAATTAGGATTTAGATATTTTTGGTATTTTGGAGAATATGTATATATATATATGTTGCCGCTCTCGTCGTCGCGCCCGTGCCTCGGATCCGTGGATCCTCCCTGACCGCCTGGCGAGGGAGCCTCCCTGGCTGTGGAGAACCTGCAAGAAGGGGTTAGAAGACCCTGGCCGGGGATCCCGGCGAGGGAGCTCCGACGGTCAAGTCAGTGGACGACGAGAAGGAACAGATTCTCCAAGACGGACCACATAAGGGGTTCCAGACTTAGAGAATTTACTAGTAAGAAAGGTGCTCTGGGGACCAGAAATTCGGCCGGGCCTCCGTGCCGAGGTCACGCCAAGCGATCCCCTCTCGAGACCTCGGATCTCACTCTCAGAGTGAGGCTTTTTGCCGCTGCTTCTTCCTTGTCCCCAGGCTTGTCCGCTTACCTTGTCGTCCCCAGCTTCCTTCCTTTTATCTCCTCCCGCCGTTCGCATGTCTTCTCCTCTTGGGAAGCTCCCCTCCCCCGTCCCTTTCTCTTTCCCATTTTCGGTGAGGAGGGCCAGGCGACTTTCCGACCTCGTCCGCCGAGCCCAACAGGGAAAAGGCAAAGACAGAAAGGGGGGGGGGGCGGCGCTGGTAAGGCGGCCGGTCAGATCTCGGGCCCAGTGAGAGCGCTCTCTTTTCCAAGTGTGGGTGCCATCCATCTATGGGGCCTGTTTTGTCAGAATCGTGCCTCTCGGCTGCGGGACCTGTCGGGCCGATGCAAATGGTGTTTCGCGTGCCGCCGCCATCCGTACGGGGCACCGTCTGTGATGCATACGGCCCGAGGGATGACCTCGGGGCCTGCGCCTCCTTCCCTGGGACCTTCTCCGTACGGGTGGCCTGACCTCGATCGAGGCGGACCCGTCCCTGGGGGCCACCTGTCGGAGGAGCGAAGGATCGGCCGACCTCGGCCTAGGTGGACCCCTCCTGGGTGGACACCTGGCGAGGTGGCAGGAGGTCGCCTGGCTTCGGCCGAGGTGGGCCCGTCTCCAGGGGCCACTTGGCGAAGGAGTGAAGGACCAGCCGACCTCAGCCTTGGTGGACCCCTCCTGGGTGGACACCTGGAGAGGTGGCAGGAGGTCGCCTGGCTTCGGCCAAGGTGGGCCCATCTCCGGGGGCCACCTAGCGAAGGAGCGAAGGATCGGCCGACCTCGGCCTTGGTGGACCCCTCATGGGTGGACACCTGGCGAGGTGGCAGGAGGTCGCCTGGCTTCGGCCGAGGTGGGCCCGTCTCCGGGGGCCACCTGGCGAAGGAGCGAAGGATCGGCCGACCTCGGCCTAGGTGGACCCCTCCTGGGTGGACACCTGGCGAGGTGGCAGGAGGTCACCTGGCTTCGACTATAGTGGGCCCGTCTCCGGGGGACACCTGGTGAAGGAGCGAAGGATCGGCCGACCTTGGCCTAGGCGGACCCCTCCTGGGTGGGCGCCAAGCGAGGTGGTAGAGGAGCCCCGAACCGAGCTCGACTTCGGTGAGAGCAGTTTGTCTTAGGGAGTCGTTTGGCGGAGTAGCCTTGCCGAGCTCGGCCTTGGCAATGTGGCGCTGACTCGGTCGGAGAAATCTCCACGTGGCTCGATCATATTTGGTAGTATCTGAGCCCGGCCATGTCATCGTTACGGCCGTAATAGTTGCCCCCCAGCCTACTGTTCCGTTGGGGCATCGTAGAACGGAACGTCGGGATTAAATGCAGATATGACGTGGGGAGGCGAAGATCTTGCATCATAATTGGCACGATCCTTGTCACCGCGGCTCGATGCGCCTGAAACCCTATAGGAAGCCACCACGCATCGCCCACTTGCCCACAATAAATACGTCGCTTCGAGGCAGAGGCCGTTACCCTGCTAACGAGGCATCGGTGTCGGGCGTGCGTCCACATGGCGATCGCTCAGTGGCTCGGGGCTGAATGGCGGGTACGACCGCTGTCGACTGAGTTTGAAAAGGAGGGGACTTTCCAGAATGAGGCCTTTCCCCTTGCTCCGTGGGCGATTTGCTGCAGGCTAACATCCATTGCCCTGCGTTCGCTTGGCGTATTTTCGGTGAGGGCCTCCATCCTTCTCTAGTTCCTCTCTCTCTTTTCCTCTCTGAATCCTTGTCCTCCTCTTTGCCATGGCGCATCGTCGCTATGTCTCTTCCAATCCGGACGAGGCCGGTCCATCTCGGCCGAGGACTCCATCTTCTTCCTTCTCAGAGGAGGAAACGATCCCGGAGGAGATCCGCCGGCGTCTGCAACCCGTGGGTGTCACCATCGGCATCACTAGGGGGGTCCGGTCTCCTCCGGTTGCTCCCGCTGTGCCTCTTCTTTCTCTTCCTGCTCCGCCTCTTCTTCCCGCCGGTCCCTCCGGTCATGCTTCCACCATGACCGAAGGCGATCTTTCTTTGCTCCGGGAGGCCTATGGTATCCCGGGATCAATTCGTCTATTTGTTCCGCGGCCTGGGGAGCGCGTCACCATGAGTGGCCCCGGCCGCATAGCCTTCTACGAAGACTTCTTCCTTGGGGGTCTTCGATTTCCTCTGCACCCCTTCTTCCTCTCTTTTCTCAGCCATTTCCGGCTTGTTCCGGCCCAGTTGGCTCCCAATGCCATCCGGGTCATCTTCTCCTTCATAGTCTTCTGTCACTTTCACGGGTTCGTTGCCCGTTTCTCCCTCTTCAGGGCCATGTTTACCCTGAAGAAGTACTCCATCGATGATGGCTGGTGGTATATTTCGCCTCGGCCCAGGTGTCTCCGGTTCGACCTCCCTTCTTCTATCAAGGGCTGGAAGAGCCGGTTTTTCTTCGCCTCGGTCGAAGATGTCGACTGGGCCTGGAGTGAACCGGACCGGTCTCCGAATCGGAACTCCCAGGTTGAGTCGACGGACCAGGAGGCCTACTCCCTACTCCTGAGTGACATGGTCCCGGTGCTCGAGGTTCTGCTTTCGGAGCAGAATCTTTTTGATGCCGGGATCAATCCCATCCGTGAGTCGGGTGAGATTCGGTCCTCCTTCGACTTCAGCACTTTTTTTCTTCATGACTGAGTCGGCTGACCTTCTATTCTTTTGCATTGCAGGTATGAAGTTCTCACTAGAGAGCCTTCTGGAGGGCGCCGCCCAGAGAGACATCCCGAAGGTAGACGAGCCCGCGTCCAAGAGGGCTCGTACTGAGGCGGGCCGGGAGATTGCGTCGGCGACCGTGCCCAGCCCAATGGCCAATGCTCCCCCGCCCAGGTTGCCTCGGGGCGGGGCCATTGATGCCTCGGCTGCCAGACCTGGTGGCACTGCCGTCGAGGGGGCTCCACCGCCCGAGGCTCCGTCCAGCGCCGGACCCATCGTCGTCGCGGCTCTGACGGCGCAGCCTGTGGCTTCTGCCGGCCCATCGATTGCGACCCCAGCTGAAGGGATAGCCACCGCCGGAGCCAACCTGACAGTTCCACCACCGGTGATTATCCACCGGTGTTCAGTCATCCATGACAAGGGGCTCGTGGAGAAGGTCATGGAGTACGCCTCCACAGCCCAGGACCGCCGAGCTCGGGGCGGCCGGGACTATGCAGACGCCTTGCTCGGGATCCTCCAGCAGCTCTTCACGGTAAGCTCGAGCTCATTCTTCTCTGTCTTTCAAGATTTTAGTGGCCTTTTCTCCTAACCCGGTTGCTCTATTTATGTAGATTGGAAATGACGTTCTCCTACTGAGGAACTTCCTCGTAGGGAACGCGAAGAGGGATGCCGAGAAGGAGAAGAAGCTCGGCAAGCTCGCAACCGACGTCAAGGACCTCATGGAAAAGGGGGTCGAGCTGCGAGCCAGCAACCAAGCCCTCCAGACCGACCTAGCACGCTTCGAGGGGCGGAACAAGGAGCTGGAGGCTTCTTTGTCGGAGGAGAGGCTCTCCCACCAGCATCGCACGGAGGAGGATGCGGCGGAGAGGGCTCGTCTTCAGGCCCACTCCCAGTGGCTGGAGCGCCAGCTGAAGGAGGCTCGGCGAGACGCGAATGCGGCGAAGGACCGGAGTGCATACATCAACGGACTCCTGGAGGCCGCGAAGCGGGAGGCGCAGGAGGCCATCCCGAAGTTCTGGGCTTCCGACGAGTACACGTCGGAGGTCCGGGAGGCCATCGTGGACTCCTTCCTGAAGGGGTTCCAGATGTGCCGGGAGAAAGTAGGGGCCTTCTTCCCCGAGCTCGACCTCAGCGGTGTGGTGCTCGGAGGTAGGAGGCAAGGAGCCGAGAGCAGAGCCTCCAGTGCGGTCGACGCCACTCCTGCGGCCCCGTCGACCAGCGACGCCGTGGCTCCGGAGCAGCCTCAAGAGCCGCCACAGCAGAAGGTGAGGATGCAGAGCTCGCGACCCCGGTGGAGGGCTCCGACCCTGCACCAAACTGAGCCACCGTCTTCTCGCCCTGCTCCGTTGTCGCAGTTGTATTTCTTTTTCTTCTTCTTCTCTTTTTTTTTTGGGGACTCCCGGCCTGTCGGGATTCCCGGCTTGCACTGTTGCTCAGATTAATGAAGACACTGTTTGACCAAGCCTCGAGTTCATCTTCTTCTCCACTCCCCCATCTCCCTTTTTCTCCTTTTTTTTTTTTTTTTTTTTTGAGATGTTGATGTGGAGTGCCGAAACGATCGTAGGCCTGGTCCCTTCCATTGCTCAAATCGAAGGTTGGGACATCCCGGACCGCGCGGCGTCAGAGTAGGCCTTGAGCGGGTCCGTCTTTGGGATCGCCTTCATACTCGCGTGGGCGACATGGTTTCTGCCCCGCCTTCCAGGCCGAAGCCCGGGACCTCTGGACTGAACCCTGGGGCTGCAGGCTTTCTCAGGCCTTGCGCGGCTTGCCGAGCTGCTCTCCGGGCTTGCGTGGGCGAACTGGGTTCTGCACCACCTTCCAGGCCGAAGCCCAGGATCTACGGACTAAACCCCGGGGCCGCAGGCTTCCTCAAGCCTTCCGCGGCTTGCCGAGCTGTTCTCCGGGCTTACGTGGCCGAACTGGGTTCTACGCCACCTTCCAAGCCGAAGCCCAGGATCTCCGGACTGAACCCCGGGGATGCAGGCTTCCTCAAGCCTTGCGCGGCTTGCCGAGCTGTTCTCCAGGCTTGCATGGCTGAACTGGGTTCTGCGCCACCTTCCAGGCTGAAGCCCAGGATCTCCGAACTGAACCCCGGGGCCGCAGGCTTCCTCAAGCCTTGCACGGCTTGCCGAGCTGTTCTCCGGGCTTGCATGGCTAAACTGGGTTCTGCGCCACCTTCCAGGCCGAAGCCCAGGATCTCCGGACTGAACCCCGGGGCCGCAGGCTTCCTCAAGCCTTGCGCGGCTTGCCGAGCTGTTCTCCGGGCTTGCGTGGCTGAACTGGGTTCTGCGCCACCTTCCAGGTCGAAGCCCAGGATCTCCGGACTGAACCCAGGGGCCGTAGGCTTCCTCAAGCCTTGCGCGCCTTGCCGAGCTGTTCTCCGGGCTTGCATGGGCGAACTGGGTTCTGTGCCACCTGCCAGGCCGAAGCCCAGGATCTCCGGACTGAACCCCGGGGCCGCAGGCTTCCTCAAGCCTTGCGCGGCTTGCCGAGCTGTTCTCCGGGCTTGCGTGGGCGAACTGGGTTCTGTCCCACCTTCCAGGCCGAAGCCTAGGATCTCCCGATTCCTTCGGCCGTCGGCCATGATCGGTCATGCCGAGCCCAGGGCCATGCGCCGGTTTTCCTTCAAAGTGAGAAGAGAGCGTTTGAAGTGGGGGAACTTTATTACGGGAGTAGGGAACCTTACATCGCTGATAATACATCCTTAGGTTCGAGGCGTTCCACATCCGGGGGAACCTGGCACCTCCCAACTCCTCCAGGTAGTATGCACCGTGAGGGAGGGCTTCTGCCACCCGGTATGGGCCCTCCCAGTTGGGCGAGAGCTTGCCACATTCCCGTGGCTGGGAAGCTTCAGCGCGCCGGAGGACCAAATCTCCGGGATGAAAAACCTTCGGCCGCACTCGGGAGTTGTAATACCTGGCCACACGCTGCCTATACGCCGCCATTCGAACTTGGGCCTTGTCCCTCGTTTCTTCGAGAAGGTCAAGGTTGAGCATCATCTTGGCTGGGTTTTCTGTCTCGTCATATTGCTCCACACGCAGCGTGGGTAGGCTGAGCTCGATCGGGATGACCGCCTCAGCTCCGAAGACGAGGTTGAATGGGGTCTCGTCGGTAGCTATCCTCGGGGTGGTGTGGTATGCCCAGAGGATGCTGGGGAGCTCGTCGACCCACCTGCCCTTGGCCTGGTCCAGCCGCATGCGGAGGCCCTGAAGAATGGTCCTGTTCGTGACTTCGGCCTCCCCATTGGTCTGGGGATGCACCACCGAGGTGAAGCGATGCCTGATGCCGAGGTCGCTGCAGAACTCTTCGAACTCCCGGCAGTCGAACTGGCACCCGTTGTCAGTAACCACGGTGTGGGGGAGGCCGAAGTGGCAAACGATCGACTTCCAAAAGAACTTGGCAACATTTGCCTCGGTGATCCTCGCCAAGGGTTCGGCCTCGACCCACTTCGTGAAGTAGTCGATGGCCACTATCAAGAACTTTCGCTATCCAGACGCCGGCGGGAATGGGCCCAGGAGGTCCATCCCCCACTGGGCGAATGGCCAGGGAGCTGAGAGCTGGGAGATTGGGTTGGAGGGCTGTCGTTGCACCATGGCGTGATGCTGGCACCGGTCGCACTTCTTCACGAAGTCAGCGGCGTCTTCCTTCATTGTCTCCCAGAAGTAGCCCTGATGAAGGGTCTTGTACGCCAATGCCCTGCCCCCCACGTGGTTCCCGCAGACACCTTCGTGAATCTCCTGGAGCACAAGCTTGGCTTCCGTGGGTCCTACGCACTTGAGGAGGGGGTAGGAGTAGGATCTTCGATACAACTGCCCGTCCATCAGGATGAACCGCATGTCTTTCTTTCTAATAAGGCGAGCCACCTCGCGGTCCTCCGGCAGGGTGCCACTGGTGATGTATTCGGCGCACTTGTCTACCCAGCTGGGTTCATGGATGACCTGATGGACCTCCGCCGGTGCATCGAGGCTTGGGATCTCAAGGCGCTCCACGTGAGCGCGGCCCAGCATCGAGTCCGGCAGGGTCGCCAGCCGAGAGAGAGTGTCCGCGCGGGCGTTCTCCCTATGGGGGATGTGGAAGATGTTGAAGCGCCGGAATCTGGATGCGCCCGCCTTGACGAGCTCCATGTATTTCGCCATTTGGGGGTCATGTGCGTCATACTCCCCGGAGTCCTGTCCCGCCACGAGCTGGGAATCAGTGAAAGCTTTGAGGTTGGTTACGCCCAGCTCACGGGAGACTCTCAGTCTGGCAAGAAGTGCTTCGTATTCCGCCTGGTTATTTGTCGCGAGGAATTGGAAACGGAGTGCGCATTCGGCGATGACCCCGTCGCTGTTGGCAAGGATGAGCCCAGCCCCGCTCCCGCCGGAGTTTGAGGCTCCGTCCACATGGAGGATCCAGGCATCCTCTCCGGGCTCATCGGTGCCTATCTCCATCGGCTGGCCTGAGGGGCCTTCCTCGGCTCCTTGCCCAAGCCTGCACATTCGACCAAGAAGTCGGCCAGCACCTGTGCCTTCATGGCCGACCTTGGTGATGCGGGACAGAGATTGGACTGGATCGCTGGTGAGCATGAAAGTCACCAGAGATTAGGATTTGCAAAGAAGGAGGAAAGAAGAGGGTGCAGGGTTAAGAAAAAAAATACTGGGGTTCACATAGATTCCCCAAGAAGAACAAGCACATAGCAAAGGGGCTCACACAGATGCCCTAGAAGAACAAGCACATAGCAAAGGGGCTCACATAGATGCCCTGGGCTCACACAGATGCCCAAAATCAGGGATCACACAGAAACCCTGGGAAGATGGAGAAGGGATCATACAGATACCCTAGGATCACACAGATCCTTCACACAGAACAATAGAAATTTTATTCATCCATCCTCCTGTTACAAAAGGCTGAGGGTGGTATTTATAGATTTTCCAACCCTCATTTGAATTTGAATACAAGATAAAAAGATAAGAACGAATCAAATTCAAATATAAGATAGGATAAGATAAGCCTATCCATATATCAATCCTAACCAACCAAATCCTAAATCAAATTCAAATATAAGATAGGATAAGATAAGCCTATCCATATATCAATCCTAACCAACCAAATCCTAATTCAAATTTTAAACAAAAGATAAATCCTAAATAAATTTATTCCAAAAATGCTTCAAGATCTGTGCTTGAGATGTCCCCATCATTCTCCTACGGTGGGGTGAACTCGACTCTATCGAATCAGGCTGAGCAAGGTTGATGGAACTGAAACCAATCAAAAAGGACTCCGATGCTGAGCGAGGTTGATGACGGTGGCGGCCATGGCGGAGGAATGCGGCTAGCCAACGGAGAGCACTGAGGTGATCTGGTGGAGCATTCGATCTGAAGCTTGAGGGCGACGATGAATCAGGTGTTGGGGTCGCCAGCTGTAGGTAGGGGAGATGTCGTTGACGGAGAGAAGAAGATGACCGCCGGTGGGCTCGGAGGTGATCTCTCCGGTGAGGTCGGCGGACCAGTCTTTCACGGAGCAGCTGGGGGGAGAATGGTCCGACGTCGATGTTGGGGAAGGATCCGTGGACGAGATTTGAAACATGGAAGAAAGAGAACAGTGGGCCGGTGATGAAGAAGAAAAATCCTAATCCTTTAGCTCTGATACCACTTGATGCGGGACAGAGATTGGACTGGATCGCTGGTGAGCATGAAAGTCACCAGAGATTAGGATTTGCAAAGAAGGAGGAAAGAAGAGGGTGCAGGGTTAAGAAAAAAAATACTGGGGTTCACATAGATTCCCCAAGAAGAACAAGCACATAGCAAAGGGGCTCACACAGATGCCCTAGAAGAACAAGCACATAGCAAAGGGGCTCACATAGATGCCCTGGGCTCACACAGATGCCCAAAATCAGGGATCACACAGAAACCCTGGGAAGATGGAGAAGGGATCATACAGATACCCTAGGATCACACAGATCCTTCACACAGAACAATAGAAATTTTATTCATCCATCCTCCTGTTACAAAAGGCTGAGGGTGGTATTTATAGATTTTCCAACCCTCATTTGAATTTGAATACAAGATAAAAAGATAAGAACGAATCAAATTCAAATATAAGATAGGATAAGATAAGCCTATCCATATATCAATCCTAACCAACCAAATCCTAATTCAAATTTTAAACAAAAGATAAATCCTAAATAAATTTATTCCAAAAATGCTTCAAGATCTGTGCTTGAGATGTCCCCATCACTTGGCCTGTACGTAATGTCGAACTCGCTGAGCTTCAGTGTCCACTTTGCCAATCGTCCCGAAGTATCGGGTCGGCTGAGCACCGCTTTCAGCGGTTGATCCGTCAGGACAGCGATGGGGTGCGCTTGGAAATAGGGGCTGAGATGCTGGGCAGACACTATTAGCGCAAAAACGAGTTTCTCGGGCCGAGAATACCTGAGCTCCGCATCGCGGAGAAGCTTGCTGGTATAGTACATCGGCCGCTGGACTCCCTGGCCATCAGTCCGAACCAAGACCGAGCTGACGGCTTCCGGGGTGACCGCTAGGTAGAGGATAAGCTCCTCCCCCTCCTCGGGCCTGGACAGCAACGGTGGCGACGCAAGCATCTTGTTCAACTCCTTGAAGGCCTTCTAGCATTCCTCGGTCCAAGCGAAGTCGTTCATCTTTCTCAGCACCTTGAAGAAGGGACGGTAGCGATCTGCCGACCTGGAGATAAAGCAGCTGAGGGCCGCAACTCGGCCGGTGAGTTGCTGCACTTGCTTCTTGGAGGCGGGCTGCTCCATGTCCAAGATGGCCTGGATCTTCTCCGGGTTGGCCTCAATTCCCCTTTGGGTCACCATAAATCCTAGGAATTTCCCGACGGAGATGCCAAAGGCAAACTTCGCCGGGTTCAGCTTCATCTGATGATGTCAGAGGTTGCCGAACGTCTCCGCCAAGTCAGCCACGTGGTCTGAATCGGGTTTGCTCATTACCAGCATGTCATCCACGTACACCTGCATGTTGCGGCCGATCTGGTCTTTGAAAATTCTATTGACCAGGTGCTCGTACGTTGCCCCCGCATTCTTGAGGCCGAATGGCATCATCCTGTAGCAAAAAGTTCCGCGGTCAGTTATGAAGGCGGTATGCTCTTTGTCCTCCAGGCTCATTCGGATCTGATTGTATCCGGAGAAGGCGTCCATGAACGACAGGAGGTGATGTCCCGAGGTGGTGTCGACCAGCTGGTCGATCTTTGGAAGAGGGAAGCAGTCCTTTGGGCAAGCTCGGTTGAGGTCGGTGTAGTCGACACAGATCCTCCACTTACCACTACTCTTTCTCACCATGACCACGTTTGCCAGCCAGCTGGGATACTGGACCTCCCGCACAAAACCAGCGGCGAGGAGCTTCTCCACTTCCTCGTTGATCACCTTCTGCCTTTCCATTATGAAGCTCCTCTTCTTCTGGCGGACCGGGCGGCAACTTGGGTCCACGTTTAGTTTGTGCATGATGACCTCGGGCGGGATGCCCAGCATGTCGGCTGCTGACCAGGCGAACATGTCGGCTGCTGACCAGGCGAACATGTCAGCGTTCGCGCGGAGGAACTCCAGCAGGCGGGTCCGTTCTTCTTCAGGGAGCTGGGCCTCGACTTGCACCATCTTCAGCGGATCCGAACCGAGGGTAAAAGTCAGCAGGCGCCCTACGGGCCCTCCCCTCGGTTCCTTCTCTCTTAGGTCGAAGTCGTCGATATCGGGGGCGAGCTCCGCGCCCCGGGCGCTCGGGACCGTCTAGAGGCAGAGCGGGACTGGCTGGGTCGTCCCCTTCATCTCCCCGAGCCCGGAAGGCATGGGGAACTGTACCAACAACCTTCTCGTGGAGATCATGGCATCCAGTTGGTTGAGCCCGGGATGCCCGAGAATGGCATTGTAAGGCGAAGGGAGTCTGACGACGGTAAATGTTATTAGGACGGTCGTCTACCGGGGTGGGGATCCGGCGGTGACCGGGAGAGTGATCTCCCCTTCGACCCCGACGGAGTCCCCTGTAAAACCTACCCGGGGGGTGTGCACCAGTCTCAGCTGATCGTGGGACAAGTTCATCCGAGAGAAAGCATCGTAAAAAAGTACGTCAGCCGAGCTTCCACTATCCACCATGATTCGATGTACAGTATGCTTCGCGATGGTCATCTTGACCACCACGGCATCGTTGTTTACATTATCATTACCCTTCCCCTCCTCGGGAGGGATTACATTCTCCGGGTTCCCGACTTCCTGGGCTCTCTTCATCGCTCGACCGACCCCGCGTGAGATCATGCCCACAGGCTTCTCTGTTGGGCGGTTATCGATTGCAGGGACGGGCGGTAAGGTCGCGAGCGGCTGCCCCTCCGAGGGGGCCTCATTCCTGACGAACTTCCTGAGGTAGCCCCTCCTAATCAGCTCCTCGATCTCCCGCTTCAGGTTACGACACTCCTCCGTGTCGTGACCGTGCTCACGGTGGAACTGGCAGTACTTCGATTTATCCTGGGTGGCTCTCGAGTTCTGAGGAGGAGGTCGGCGGAGGTAACGCTCGCCCTCGATTTCCATGAGGATCTTGGTCCGAGGTGCGAGGAGAGGGGTGAACCTCCGCTCGGGAGTGGCCTCGCCCCTCGGCCTTGGATTCGGGCGAGGGTCGGCAGATGGCCCGGGCTTCCGAGCCCCCGGGGTATCTCTCGGGGGCGGCCTCTTCAGAGTCTTCCCGTCCAACTCTCGACGGGTGCGGTCGGCCTCCTCCGCTCGGATGTACTTATGGACGCGGAGGAGGAGCTCGGAGTACGTCCTGGGTGGCTTCTTGTCCAGGGAGTAGGTCAGGCGGGACATCTTGAGCCCGTGCTTCAAAGCCAACATGGCGACGGGCTCGTCCAGGCTGTAGATTTCCAGGGCTGCGGTCTTGAACTGGGTGATGTAGTCCCGGAGCAGCTCCTGGTCCTGCTGGCGGATGGAGAAGAGGCTGTCCACCTCTCTCGGCACCTTTTGACAAGCGTCGAAGTACGCCACGAACTTTCCTTCCAGCTGATGGAAGGAGCAAATGGATCCGGGCTCGAGGCGGGTGAACCAGACTCGAGCGACCTTCCAGAGGGTGGCCAGGAAGGCGATGCACAGAAGAGCGTCGGTGGCCCCCTGGACCCTCATGAGAGCTTTGTAGCTCTCCAGATGGTCCAGAGGGTCGGTGGTCCCGTCATAGGGATCCACCTGCAGCATGCGGAACCATTTTGGGATCAGCTCCACCTGGATTTCTTCAGAGAAAGGGGGACGGGAGTCGTAGCCCGCCGGGTCCACCGACGAGTTCTGTAGGTCGGTGAATCGGCGGGCGAACTCCGCTAGCTTGCGCTCATGCTCTTCCAGGTGCCTCTCGGCCTGGCGCCAGATGGCTTCGTCGGTGGAGTCTTCCACCGAGGCTGCGGGTGAAGGGGGCGCCGATCAGTCTCGGCGCGAAGTCAGGCCTCGGCGTCGCTTGCTGCAATGCACTGTTTCGGCCTCGTCGGCCGGGGATCGGCTCTCGTGATCCTCCGAACAGGAGTAGTTTCTTTTTGCGGGAGCTTGGTGGCTCCCACGGGGGTTGGAGACGGCCCTCGGATGGGATGGCCTGCCCTGAATGGAGCGCAGGCTCCCACGCTGCCCCGCGGCTCGGGCCGCGGGGGTCCCTGGCTGCGGCTGCATGGCCAGGGACTGCTGCTGATGCTGAAGCTGCCGGACCGCCGAGGTCAAGGTCTGCAGCTGTTGGATGACGGCCGCAAGGGGTCCGTCCGTTGAGGTACGCTGTGGTGGAAGAGGAGGGGGAGCTGGAAGCTCCCTCTCCGGGCTGTGGGCCCCTGGAGGGGAGTGAACCTCCTCCACACGGCTGGTGGACGCCTCGCGGCCATGAGTGACCACCATTGTCAGAGAGCGCGACACCTGCAGAAAACTGGCTCCCGCTAGGGTTTGGTGTCCTGCCCCCCTACCTGGCAAGCCAATATGTTGCCGCTCTCGTCGCCGCGCCCGCGCCTCGGATTCGTGGATCCTCCCTGACTGCCTGGCGAGGGAGCCTCCCTGGCTGCGGCGAACTTGCAAGAAGGGGTTAGAAGACCCTGGCCGGGGATCTCGGCGAGGGAGCTCCGATGGTCAAATCAGTAGACGACGAGAAGGAACAGATTCTCCAAGACGGACCCCCTAAGGGGTTCCAGACTTAGAGAATTTACTAATAAGAAAGGTGCTCTGGGGACCAGAAACTCGACCGGGCCTCCTTGCCGAGCTCATGCCAAGCGATCCCCTCTCGAGACCTCGGATCTCACTCTCGGAGCGAGGCTTTTTACCGCTGCTTCTTCTTTGTCCCCAGGCTTGTCCGCTTACCTTGTCGTCCCCAGCTTCCTTCCTTTTATCTCCTCCCGCCGTTCGCCTGTCTTCTCCTCCTGGGAGGCTCCCCTCCCCCATCCCTTTCTCTTTCCCCTTTTTGGTGAGGAGGGCCAGGCGGCTTTTCGACCTCGTCCGCCGAGCCCAACAGGGAAAAGGTTAAGACAGAAAGGGGGGGGGGGGGGGGGGCGGTGCTGGTAAGGCGGCCGGTCAGACCTCAGGCCCAGTGAGATCGCTCTCTTTCCCAAGTGTGGGTGCCATCCATCTATGGGGCCTGTTTTGTTAGAATCGCGTCTCTCGGCTGCGGGACCTGTCGGGCTGATGCAAATGGTGTTTCGCGTGCCGCAGCCATCCGTACGGGGCACCGCCTGTGATGCGTACGGCCCGAGGGATGACCTCGGGGCCTGCGCCTCCTTCCCTGGGACCTTCTCCGTACGGGCGGCCTGACCTCGGCCGAGGCAGACCTGTCCCCGGGGACCACCTGTCGGAGGACCGAAGGATCGGCCGACCTCGGCCTAGGTGGACCCCTCCTAGGTGGACACCTGGCGAGGTGGCAGGAGGTCGCCTGGCTTCGGTCGAGGTAGGCCCGTCTCCAGGGGCCACTTGGCGAAGGAGCGAAGGACCAGCCGACCTCAGGCTAGGTGGACCCCTCGTGGGTGGACACCTGGCGAGTTGGCAGGAGGTCGCCTGGCTTCGGCCAAGGTGGGCCCATCTCCGGGGCCCACCTGGCGAAGGAGCGAAGGATCGGCCGACCTCGGCCTAGGTGGACCCCTCCTGGGTGGACACCTGGCGAGGTGGCAGGAGGTCGCTTGGCTTCGGCCGAGGTGGGCCCGTCTCCGGGGGCCACCTGGCGAAGAAGCGAAGGATCGGCCAACCTCGGCCTAGGTGGACCCCTCCTGGGTGGACACCTGGCGAGGTGGCAGGAGGTCGCCTGGCTTCAGCCGAGGTCGGCCCGTCTCTGGGGGCCACCTGGCGAAGGAGCGAAGGATCGGCCGACCTCGACCTAGGCGGACCCCTCCTGGGTGGGCGCCATGCGAGGTGGTAGAGGATCCCCGAACCGAGCTCGACTTCGGCGAGAGCAATTTGTCTTAGGAAGTCGTCTGGCGGAGTAGCCTTGCCGAGCTCGGCCTTGGTAATGTGGCGCTGACTCGGCCGGAGAAACCTCCACGTGGCTCGATCATATTTGGCGGTATCTGAGCTCGGCCACGTCATCGTTTCAGCCGTAACAATATATATATTTATATATATTTTGGTATTTTCTTAAATAGAAGAAAACTTGTAAATTATGGCATAATATGCAGGAAATATACTAAAATTAAAAGATATGCAAAAGATGCTAAGCAAAACCCTAAAGCTTCCAAACTTGTCTTGTTGAAAAAAAAAGAGCCAAAAATTTACAAGCTATATTTCAGCTTAAAGAAAATTCACAGACCGAAATAAAATTTGCAAAAATTTTGGAAAATACTTTTAATTATTATTAATTCAACAAAATAGATTTCAAAATCTTTGGAGTTCAGGATAAAGGGAAATAAATAAATTAAAGAAGAATATATGGACTGAAAAATTACAGAAAATAAGCCCTAATCTAAGCCCTGATACCAAATGATGCGGGACTAATATTCATGCATTTCTTTTTGTATATTTTATATGTGGGGATAGGAGATTAATTCCAAAATTTCAAATCAAAATTAGTTTTAGATAATTTTGTATGAATTTTTGAAGCAAAGCATGTAGATTAGAACCTAGAAAAGTAATAAAGAAGGATTGCCGGGGTTGAGAAGCCTCGGTTAGGGCAAGTTCTCCTACAATATAATTACTGGAGGTAGAGGGGGTGTACCTGACAATGTCCGAAGTTCCCGGTGAAGATCACAGTGAAGGGATCTCTCGTTCCTCGATGGATGCGGCCTGGAAAACCGAGCCAAAGACCTGCGGAAATCCGTCTTTCTGCTCGGTGGTCCGATTGAGAGTTGGCTGGAGTTGTTGGATTCGTAGGAACTCGGGGACCTGCAAATGACCTGTCAGGGGTTAGAAAACTCAAAGGAAATCTGGAAAACAAAGAAAATCATCAATAGAAAGAAAGTTTTGGAGGGGGCTAGGAGGATGGTTGGCGGCAAGAAGATGGTAGCAAACACCGGGAAGAAGAACTCTCAAACCTCTTTATACACACAGCAGGGTAATCCCACAAAGCAATATAAGAACTCAAGGTTTGTTTCATATCAAAAATCAAGTTTCATACAAGAGGCTAGGGTCCCTTAAATAGACCCTCAAACCTTGGGCCCCACGTAAGGTTAATTTAGACTTTACATAGGACTCCTTCTCCCTTTCAAACCCTAACTAGGAATACAAGGCAACCTAGGTAGAAATCCCTAAAGCACATGGACTCCCTCTCCTTGTCTTGGTCAGCCAAGGGGGTGACCATAAGTGGCCGACCAAGAGGATGGTAATCCTATGAAGTGGCTCCCTAATTCTTCTTCCTGGGCCTGGGCTGGCCCAGTTTGCTTCTGGCTGGAACAGGGCTTCAGGTTTGTTCCTGTTTTCATTTTCTCCTCCTGGGATCTTTAGGTCTTCAAGTTGGGTTGGATTTGGGCTCAACTTCCATGTCTTCAATTAGGTTAGACTTGGTCTTCACTTGTATGATGTGGTCTTGAGTCTTCGATATGCTTGGACAGGACACAAAAAAATAAAATTAGCTTGACATGAGCTGACTAATACTGAACTAAACTATCTCAACATGAGCTGACTAATTACAAGACTCAAATAAAACAACTTAGCTGGATTAAGCTTTATTACAGTGGACTCCAATGTCAATTAAGTGATCCACAAAGGACTGAGAAGCCTCTGCTGTATTCTGGTGCCTTAGATGTCCGCACCACTTAATCATTTCAAATCTCTATTCGATAATGAAGACTCTGCTGATGACTGATTAGAAACTACTTCTAATCTCATCCTACTTTGATCAAAGACTCTCTGAATCATCAATCGAAGAGATGAATTGGGATAACAATTCCTCTTATTAGGAATGATCGATTCCTTGTTGGTCCACTCACATCCTTCATACACATTCCACCATATTCGAGAACATCCCGTAATGACTCAATATCATGAATGACTATGAACCAAAACATGGCTTAGTGTTCATAAGGAACCATGGTGACCTCAGGTCTAAAGATCACTTGCACAACTCCCACTATGAGAACTATCTCTTGACAAGTAGTAAGACTTCCATAAGATAGTCTTGGTGAGGATCAGCTCAGTCAACTCATACCCTAATGAGCACCCTTATCCTTGTATTAGTATCTCTACACAAGTGGCTATGAGACAACCACCCTCTCAACCGAACATACATAGGATAAGCTAGTCTTTCCGGACTTATCGATCTCCGAACCGATGGTCCATCGATTAGGAACATTTTAGATTAGGGTTTATAGGAATTTAGGTCTCACTATTATAAATTTCATCATAACCATAATTTCATTTGCCTTAACCTATGGGGTTCATCATAATCTTTAAATAAGACATAGCAATATGATGAAATAAAATGCCTTCATTAATATAATAATGTCATACAAGAGTTGGAAGATTACAAAAATGCCCTTATAAAGATTTGCTTTTAGGGCACTTTTCCATCATTGGTTTAGCACTAAACCCCAAAGTTGAGTCCCTATAAAAACCCCTGGACCAAAAATTGAATATGTAAAAATATCTAAATTTCAATTGGATCAAAAATTATGTTATAATGGTCAAGTGTTAGTTAACCCTTCTTACCAATTAGGGTATGTATATAAACCCTATTTGTCAGGTTATGTGAAAACCTATTTAATCCTTTTTGGGCCAAACCATATTTACCAAGTTTGTTTGGTTGATTATGCCTTTTTATCAATTTGATCAAGTTAAGCTTTAATTAATTAGTTAGTTAAGTCTTGTAATTATTAGTTGAGTCCTGTAATACAAGAGGGGACCCAAGTCAAAATCCATGTAACTCCATGTGCTACCTCAAGTCAAGCCATGTAACTCCATGTGCTAGCCCAACTTACTTGCCACTTGATAACCACTTCTTGGTGCCACCTTTTCAAGATTTTGGACAACATCACATGATATGTTTGGACATCACTTGCCACCTCATCGGAACAACACCACTTGCCACCTCATCGGGACAACACCACATGCCATCTCACCTACCTTGGTTGGCCACATGGAGAGGAAAGTTGATGCCACTTTAAAAGGAGTAAAGCAGAAGAAATCCTAGCCATGTTAGCGCCCACTAATTCTCATGTTGTTGAAAATTCCAAAAGGAAGATGCCACTTAGCTTTTCATCACCCATCTCAATGTAATTCTATCTCAAGGGAACACCAATCAAGGAGTGGACGAATGAAATTTCTTGCTTCAGAGTTCAAGTTACTTAAGTTTCAAACTCAAGAATCTAGCAAGAACTCTTGAATTTTTCTCTATCCAAATTGGAGAGTCCACTTTCACACAGGAGCCCACATCATCTAGAATCCAGAGACCACCAATCATGGCCAATCAATGAACCAATCTTGGCTACTCATCATCACACATCACCAATCCTCATCTTGGCACCCAAATTGGATGATGACCTCTTGTTGTCGCCCACTTTGAAGGAAGCACCAGATCAGCAGAAAGATAGGAGTCCAAGATGCCCAAGAGTGGATTCCGAGTTGTCGCCTAAGGGAAACCAATGCTAGTCTTTGTAACCCTTACACTTCCAATTGATGGTCTAGAAATATCCGATCAACCCCCCTTGTATTATTCATTTTACATATATGAAATAATGCTAACATTCTATCAAAATTCCTTCGCTGTGTGCTTCATGGGGTGTGAGGCCTTCCTTTGTTCTTCGGAGCATCGCGGGGTGTGAGACCCTAAATATCCAATAATCAAAAAACCCTAGCCACCTTTCTAGATTTTCTTCCCTTTTACACTTCCTTTGAATTTTTTTTCTTTCCTTTTCCTATGCCATCTTATTAAGTGTTGACTGATTGCAGGTGATCAAAATCAGACATGATGGTGCTTCTTGCCCTGGAACTAGTAGAGCTAATGATCGGAGCCCAAAATGAAAATCTGGAAGTCCTATTGCAAGATCCTCGAGAGTCCAATCAGATCTACAATTATATAATTATATTCACCATTGGTAAAATAAAATATCTTCCTCTACTCTTAGTTTCTGATTTGTCGAAGGTTTTAACCCTAGTTTATGGTGGTTTCTTAGCCACCAAATTCTGTTTTCCTTGTTTACTTGTTAGATCTACTTTTGCAGGTTACAACTAGTTGACTAGTTTGCTTTAATTATTTACTTTGAGTCTTTAAATCTAAAAATCCAAAAAAAATTAATCTCTATTAATCACTATTAATTAAGGTTAAAATCAGTAATTTAATTTTCTATATTGTCTCGCATCATCTTTTCTATCAGAGTGAAGGTAAAACTAGGGTTTAACTTCTAGTTCAAAAATTTCTGCATACTTAGAACTAGGCTAAAATTAAACTGTATAAAAACCATCCTAAAAAAGTACAAATAAATTATAAATAATTTTTTGTTAATCCTCTATTAATACTATATTAATCTCAAAAAAAATCAAAATTCTTTTTTATTTATTATTTTCTGGTGGAAGGAAATCATGCCTCCTGTGCAGGTATATGCAAGTATATTGTCACGACCCATGGGAGTAATGAGCTACGGCCGGACGTGATATCCTGAGATCGAAAATCCAAAAATTAGTTGTATCTAAAATTTAATAATTAATTTTTTTTATTTTTTTTGATATTTTTAATTATTTTAGTTTCATTGCATATTAGGGTTTCATATTATGTGATTGCGTCATCCAGTAACCTAATCTTAAGGGCACTTGACCATCTCAAATCAAGGCAGGATTTCATCACCTGTCCTGGGCCCATAACCACCACCTTTGCATCAAACCTAACCCTAATTAAAATTAATTAGGAACCTAAAGCATTTTAGGGATTCCAACAGGTCGGGTTCCAGGAATTGTGTGAAAGCTATTACACCCAATCCTTTGATTATCACTTGAATCTGGTGTCTAAGGCTAGAGGTCCAAAGGCAAACATCCTAAGAGATTTCATAGTTTTTAATTAGGACCTTGCGAGAGAAGGGGGAGCCTTTCATGACCCCACCTCTTACCTGGCCAGTGGATAGGGTAATTACTGAATTGGCTGTAATTTGAGCTGACCCATTCTACTTGAGCTCTAGATCTAGGAAACCCTAGCTCGAGTTTTGTGTGATTGCATTGCATGGCAACTAGGTCAGGTACACCCTATCAGCCTACTCAAACCCAACCCAATCTACCCATGGACCCTAATATGGAGAATTTTATGAGAACTATAACTGAGCAATTTAGACAGCTTAATACAAGGTTTGACCAAGTGGAAGAGAGACTAGGTAACTTTGAGGAATTTTATACAACTCGTTTAGAGCCTGAAATACCTAGACCCACTCCCCTAAGTCAAAGCTCTGAGACACCTAGACCCATTCTCCCAATTCCAAGATCCTAACTCACTCCCCTAGATCCAAGAGGTCATTATAGAGAACTTACATCCCCAGGTCCAAGAGCCCAACATAGGGAAATTACTCCTAACCCAATTCCTAGGCGCCACGCCCCTGATATGAATGACCAGGAAGAAATGATCCTTAGGAGCATTAGATTAGATGCTCCCACATTTGAGGGAAGTTTAGATCCTAAGGTTTATATAGATTGGAAGAGTTACTTGGACCAGTACTTTGAATGGTACGAAATGTCGGAGGAGAGAAAATTTAAATTTGCTAAGCTTAAGCTAGTCTGGTAAATAAAATTGTATTGGGAAAATGTAGAACGATTGAACCGACAAAGAGGTGAATTACTTATAGATACATGGCGAGCAATGAAGGTAAAGCTTAGGGAAAAATATCTGCCTTTCTCATACAGCAAAAATTGTTGGATCAACGGCAAAAGTTGACTCAAGGTAATAAATTTATGGCTGACTACATAGCCAAATTTTATGAGTATGTTATGAGGTGTAGTGTAGTCAAATCAGAAGCTGTTACCTTATCGAGGTTTAGAGCTGGCATAAGTGAGGATATCCAGAGGGAATTATTCTTGAGAGAAGTTAATGACTTAGAATAAGCCTACCAGATTGATAGGGATTGTGAACGATTTCAAAAAAAACCTATTATCCGCCAGTCTGAGCTTAGTAAGTTTAATGCCCCTGGAAATGGACCTAGCATGAACCGATTCATAAATAGCAGACCTAATCCTACTTCCCAACCTGCTCATAGAGAAGACAAAGGAAAGGCACCTATAGTCCAAAGAGATAGAAATCTAAATACACTATGTTTTATGGTGTGGGCACCAGGATTAGACAAAGGCTCCTCAATCCTCTATGGATCTCTGAGTAGGATTTTAATATGTTGGATCCTGTAATAAGGCTTCAAGCCTAAGCAATTTACTTTTGAGTCATGTACTTGGTTTCAATTTTTTGTTTTAGTCATGTACCTTGGCCAATTTGGTCAAGTTGTGTCAATGGGTCCTGTAGTTAGCTGAATTGGTTCAAGCTCAAGTCTACTTGAGGTTGGGCTCAATCTTGGTGAGGATTCAAGTCAAGCCCATTTGTTGACAGTTCAAGCAATCTCCCCATGCCAAGTAGAAGCACCACTTCAATTCATGGAGCGCCACTTCATCTGTGCCATATGGCATGAGCAAGCACCACATCACCAAGTCATGTTGGGCAACCAAGGCAAGAGGGAAACTCCAAAGTCAATGCCATGTGGATGCCCCATCTAGCCTCTCCTTGATCCAAGCCAACCACTTCCTCCCTTCCCTCCACATATCAAGCCTCTCTCCATGGAAGCATGATTGGCCAAGGAAGGATCCTAAAGTCAACTAAGCATCCCATGATTCTTGAGGACAAGATCCTTTCTTCAATTCCCCACATCAAGCCTTTCTCCATATAAGCATGGTCAGCCAAGGAAATAATCAAAGGTCAAATGGGTGCCCCATGATTCTTGAAGACATGATCCCTTCCTCACTCCCCGAATCAAGTTTTCCACCAAATCAAGGCTGACCAAAGGAGGATTTCAAGAGTCAAATTCAGATTTTTGGGCACCTCTTTGATGATGGCTTGTAACCTTTTCTTTTAAAATTTGAATGGGACTTAGGAGCCTATATAAAGGGCCCTACCCCCTTGTAAGAAACTAATTTTTGATCAATGAAAAAGTGAGAAGTTCTTCTTCCATTAGCCCTTGTCTTCTTAGACTAGGAACTCTGTGAGAGAGTGCCTTTATCCTTCAGGACATCGAGGGGTGAGAGGCCCTGAGTTACCATCCTCCTTTGCAAGCCACCATTCCATCTTCAAGCTGGGATGCCACCTGGAAGTTCCACCTAGATGCCCAACGAGAAGAGCCCTCCTCGACCACCATCTTCGACTCCTTTCCCAGCACTTCCTACTTTCTTATACCCATACTTGTTGTTTTCTAATTTTTTACTTGGTTGCTCGCAGGTCCTCCATGTGCCACGGACAAAGGATTCGGTCACCCTTGCCTTCGGGACCATCGGATGAAAAGCTGGCAAATCCACAGGGTCGAAGGCTTGATCCTCCAGGCTGCATCCGCGAGTGTGAGCGAACTCAGCATTGGGTGCATCAGAATCTTTAAGGTTTTCACTCCCTAGTCTTTTAAGTAGGTATTTATTTAGAGCTATGTCTTTCGGGGTTTCTCAATCTCAGGGTTCTCTCTTCATCATTATTTAGGGGCTAAGCTTGCATGATAGAAGTTTCTTGTTCTTATAGAACCTATAGATCTAATCTTTGCTGACTTCGGGAATCAGAAAATCTCTTAAAACCTAAATCAGAAAAGAAAAAAATTCATTTGCATATCCATCTCATCATTAGTATAGTCCTGCATCATCTTAGTCCCATATCAATTTCTGGTTTCAAAGCATGGTTTTGACATAGTTCTCTTTAAGTACTCGGATCGGGTAGTTCACCATGGTCGTCCGATCATAGGAAAAAGTAGTGCTGCAAGACCCACATATCCCATTCAAAGGGGATTCCTACGGCGTGTAGGGGTGCCGATGTGATTGACCCTTGAAGGAAAAAACAAAGAGATAGATTTTAGATCCTAAAGAAAAGTTTTGCATCATTAGATTTCAACATCTTTAAAATTTCTGCATTTATCCAATTCAGTACATGGTATGCTTTTTTAGTTGGTTCTACCTATATGAATCTTTGATTTTGCTGATTTTTATTTTTCTGGATTCCAAGTAATTAATAGTATTTTTTAGAATTTTCTCAAATTTTATTTCAATCTGTAGATTTTTTACATTCCTGAATACTCCCTGAGAACAAATCTACTCTAAAATTCCAGCAGGTGCATTTCATCATACTTTCATTTCCATATAGTTTAATTTTGCGCTTTGGGTTCATATTATTTAATTTCAGCATCTTATATTTCTTCTAATATACGTCAAAACACAAAAAAGGAACTTAAATATATTTCACTAGGTCATGTGATGCAGAACGGAAGCTCTGATACCAAAAATGATGCAGAACGGAAGCTCTGATACCAAAAATGATGCAGAACGAAAATGTGGAATGCGGAAGCAAATTAAAATTAATGTATTTATTTATTTATTTATTTTATATGTATATTCAGAAGTCAGCTTTGACTCAAAGGAAAGTTAAACTAAATTGAAAGAAACTATATAATAATTGAAAGCACAATTCAAAGAAACTAGATTATCAAAGTAGTTCAGAAGTAAAGGATCGCTGGGGGTTGAGAAACTCCCAGACCTAGGGTTTCGCTCTGAACATTCAACAGGACAGAAATAAAGAGAATGGAAGGGTTATGTACCAGGCAGTGATCTTCACAGAGTTTGGTGGAAGGACTCTCTCGAGCAGATTGTTGGATCCTCGGATTCGGATATCTTCGCAATGGATCCTCCAATACTGGCCCTTTGGCAGAGTTGGCTTCTCCTGAACTCAGGATCTGGGAAAGAAGAAGAACAAGTTAAGGAACCAGATACTCAAAGAAAGGATTTACCAGATAAGAAGAACTTGAAAAATTGATGTTGCTGAAATCCTGATTCTCCTGGATGCTGATCTGGCTTCCTCTAGGATTTGCTCTGTATTCGAAGTAGCCGATCTGGACCTGGATGCTGGTGGTCGGCCTCTACTTAGAAGAGAGGGGCCGTGAGATGATGAGGTAGATTAGGGTTTAATGATTGGTGGAATGATGATGATGATGGGCGGCTAGGGTTTGGAATTGAAGTGGCTAACCTAGGGTTTTGGTAGGGTTTTGGGGTTGGAGATCTCACACATCCTCAAGGTTCCTAGGGAACCCAGATTTACTCCCTCACGGAGCTCAACACTTGAACACAAGTGCGGAAGAGAGAAACACAAAGTTGCTCACAAAGAAATTGATTTCATTCATCATTTTAAATTCAAGAGTTACATAGAGTTGAATATATAGACATAACAAAGAAATAAAATTTTATACATTTCCCATGTGGGACTAATAGGACTAACCCACACTTTAGGCATCAAATTCTCTTCCCAAGACTCCTTCCATGAGTGGGCAGCCCAAAAACTCCAAGAAAACTTGAAAATCAGCTCCAAATGGCAGGTTATGGTGGTGTCTCCTAGTATCTCTCCATGAATCAAGGATTTTCCCTTCATGGTTTGGCTCATTTGGACACCTCCTAGTCTTGCTCCACAAGTTTAGGCTTCTTCCTTTCATGGCTTTGGCACTTTTGGAAACTTTTGGGTGCCTCCTTGATTTTCTCCCCAAGACATGCTCTCTTCCCTTTTATAACTTGGATTTTTATGGAACATTGTGGGGCACCTCCTTGATCCTCTCTTCAAGAAAAATTCTTGCCATCCTGGCTTGGGTTTATCTGGAAAGAAGTTGTCTCCTCCTTGGATTGAGGTATCTTGATGGATTTCTCCCCCAAGTGGTGCAAGAAAAAAGAACCTGCTTACTTGAGGCGTGGGGACCAAGGTACACTGGATGGAGATGTGGCAGGGAGTGTGGCACCCACTTGTAGCTGGAAAATGTGGTGCCCTATGGCAAAGGGAATGACACCTACCTGGGCCTTGGACTTGGACTGAGTCAACATGACCCAACAAAAATTGAAATGACAAAATTACAGACTCAAAATTGAGTTGATCAGGTCAACCCTTATTACAAAACCAGAAAATCCTAATTCTTCGGGCAAGGTCAATCAGAGATCCAGATGGAGCCCTGAAGTCTTCTTCTGAGTCTGGTGCCCGCACCAATTCTCCCAGGGTGGGAGGAACTCGACCTTGTCGAGTAAGGCTCAAGTTGGCTCTGGTATCTCTCCAAGAGGTCTGGATCCAAATCTTGTAGTTCTTCTCGGGAGATCCAAGAGTCATCAGAGTCTGGCCTTCCTTGCCAGCAGACCAGGTATCTTTGTTATCCTCGATTACGAGTAGAGATTACTTGATCATCCAGGATCTTTTCAATCTGCTCTTTCCTCACATGCCAGTTTGTTTGTGGATACACAGGATCGGGATCACTGTCAATAACAGGATTAGGTTCAAAAGGCTCACTGGGAATCACAGTTGGCTCCCTGTACTCTACTAGGTCTGTAATGTTGAAAGTGGAGCTAATGCCTAGTTCTGGAGGTAACTCGAGCACATAGGCATTGGATCCTACTCTCTTCACCACTCTAAATGGTCCAGCTCCTCTAGCATGTAACTTTCTAACGGTTCCAGGAGAAAACCGCTCAGGCCTTAACCTAATCATTACATAGTCTCTCTCAACAAAAGTTTTGACTCGTCTTTGAGAATCAGCCAACTTCTTATAAGTTTCATTACTTAAAGTTATTTTGGCATGAATTTCTTTATGCAAGTCCTTTACATGCTATGCAAGTGCATCAAGAGACTTGTGTGTGGGGGCTAATAGTGAAATCAGATCAAGTGGTGTGTGAGGCTTGTATCCATGAACAATTTCAAAGGGACTCTAGCCTATAGACCTATTGATCGAAACATTGAATGCAATTTCAGCCCTGGACAAAATACAAATCCCAATTCCTGGTGCTCTCAATCAAACCAAAATCTGAGCCAAAGCCTAGTAAAGGGTCAAGAAAACTAAACTAGACTGACGATGCATTCCTAAATAATGGACTTTATTACAAAGGAACCCTAAGTCTAAACCTAACAAACTAAGGCTCTCTAGGTTTGACCTTGGGTCGGAGGAGGGCATGCAGAGCATGAAAACTTATTATGGATGCCTAGTAGGTGCCATAAGGTCTTCCAGAAGTAGGTGGCAAACCTAATAGGTTCTGACACGTGGTTCACTCTAAAGGCTTCGACAAAATATACTTGGATGGTGTAAGAAGCATTGGAAGTCCTAGAGAAAGGGATGAGATATGAGGTGGAGTCTCGAATTACCTGTTGACTAAAGGTGGTGACCTGAAGGTTTGAATGGTGATCTATGAGTGTCAACTGGTCATCCTTACGAAAGGTAAAGTTTGCTACTCCCAGGAATGGATCAAGAGATGGTTCGGGAAGTAGCCCAGGACATGTGATTGCAATAGTTAAGGTTTGTTCTCTAAGCAAATAATGATCCACTTTCTCAAGAAGTGGATTAGAGAATGATTCATGGGAGGGCCTACGGATGATGACCTCAAGACTTGAAATTTGACCTATGGGTGCGGAAAGGTATACTCTATAGAAGGGTAGGTCAGTTATGCGAAGGAAGGGGTCTGGGGCCATAAGGAGGACTTCTACATGACTGGGTGAATCAATCCGCTCAAGACAAGGATGTTCAACTTAGATTACGGGAGAGACCTTAGTGGCTGGGCATGGGACAAGATCCAATTGTAAGAGGCTTGATTCAGTCATCCTAAGGAGAGGATCTACCGTAGGGTGGGAAAACTTAAACAGTTCAGTGCAAAGATCTTCAATTGGTACTTGGGGAATGACTATCATTAGAGGGTATGAACTGATAGCTCGGGCTAACACTATGAGTTCTTCCTGGGGGTATTTGACTAAAGGAACCTGATTCTCACAAATCTCTTGAATTTCTGAACTAGGTCCTACCACTTGGTTGCTCTCCAAGGTCTCCTCGGGTAAGGAACCAATAGTATCGATGTCACATTCTTCAAGTTCTTCCCCCTCATATTCATCAACTAGACTCAAGCCAGCATCATATACTTCCTCGATGCCATCTTCAATGGGTTTCGGGTCAGTGGTAATCGGGTCAACTGATTTTAGGCTTGTCATACCTAACCTTTCTTCCTCATTGGTAGGCTTGGGTTCTCCCTCATTAATGTCATCCTTAGGATTCTTACCACTTAGCTGTGCACAAGCCAGTCCTATGCATGGGCACTGACTAGATTTATGGCCTCTTTCTCCACAAAACAAACATTCTTGCGATATAGGAACCTGGGTCGCACTGGGTTTCAAGCTAGTAGAGACCTTACTTGGGCATGGGTGTGGATCTAAATGGTTTGATCTAGAAGACATGGGTTGTTGAGTGACTGGTCTAGAATATTGTAAGGACCTCTCATAGACACGATCCACACTATAGATATCATGGTTAGGCTTCCTAAGGTTATGCTCGGGATCATGGTATATGGTCCTCCTAGGCTCCTGGCATGGATGAGGTTGGGGCCTATTAAATTTTGGATCAGGGGTCCAATTTTGATGTCTACGTTTCTCAAGTACTTGGACTCGATCCCTTAGCTGGGTAAAATTCTCATGGACTTGTTCTTTACACTGGGTAATAGTAGCAGTCATATCCTGACTCAATTTGTTCATACTTTCAGTAAGAGCTCTAACCATGGCCTCTAAATCAGGTTGGGTTTGACCAGGTTGGTAGGGTACTCCATTCCGGGTATACATGATGATGCAAGCAAACACACAGAATGTGACTAGACTAAAGCGACTACTGGCTCACTAGACCAGAGTCCAAACTAGATGCCCAATCAGAGTGGCAAGCTAGCCTGTAGTAACTCGGGACTCAGCCAGGCAGGTATAAGGGGAGTGTTAGGTCCCTAATTGCCAATCCTAGACACCAATCAGTGATTAGCCAGGTAGGCGGACCAGCACACAAGCCCTTCGGGACGTAGTCCCCCTGAACCACCATTCTAGACACTGAGTACAAAGCACACACAGAGTAACTAGACAAACTGACTCAACACTAGCCTTGACCCGACTTGTTGATGTCCCTAGCCCACTAGGGCAAATTAAGTCTAATAAATTTTAAAGTTAGGCTTAGGATCGAATGAGGGGGTGGTGGTTGTGGGCTAAGGAGAGGTTATCAACTCCTCCCCTTATCTTAGATGCTCAAATGCCCTTAGGATGAGTTAGGAGATGTTCACTCAAGATAATTGAATTGCAGAACACAAAAATAGAGTTGCAGTAATTTAACTCTAAGAAATTTCACGAAAACCAATAAATCACAGGAAAATTATGTAAAATAGTTCAATTATACTGGTTCCAGCAAAACAAAAATCACGTAATTTGGAGTTACCTGCACTGAGAAACAATTCTTGCAACAGGATAGTTACGGACTGAAAACAGGGTGCTTCCCCCATTTACAATTCCTGCTACGAAGTTGTAACCCAACGGATCCCATACACGCCATAGGAACACCCCGTGGAATGGGAAGAGGAGGTTTGCACGTCGCTTCGTTCCTAGGACCGGACGTCCTGGGGAGTCTACTTCGAGCAGACAAAGTAAAAAGGAGAGAGACTGAAAACAAGCAAGCAAAACAGAAACCCTAGACTGGGCTCTGATACCAAAAATGATGCAGAACGGAAGCTCTGATACCAAAAATGATGCAGAACAGAAGCTCTGATACCAAAAATGATGCAGAACGAAAATGTGGAATGCGGAAGCAAATTAAAATTAATGTATTAATTATTTATTTATTTTATATATATTTTCAGAAGTCGGCTTTGACTCAAAGAAAGTTAAACTAAATTGAAAGAAACTATATAATAATTGAAAGCACAATTCAAAGAAACTAGATTATCAAAGTAGTTCAGAAGTAAAGGATCGCTGGGGGTTGAGAAACTCCCAGACCTAGGGTTTCGCTCTGAACTTTCAACAGGACAGAAATAAAGAGAATGGAAGGGTTATGTACCAGGCAGTGATCTTCACAGTGTTTGGTGGAAGGACTCTCTCGAGCAGATTGTTGGATCCTCGGATTCGGATATCTTCGCAATGAATCCTCCAATACTGGCCCTTTGGCAGAGTTGGCTTCTCCTGAACACAGGATCTGGGAAAGAAGAAGAACAAGTTAAGGAACCAGATACTCAAAGAAAGGATTTACCAGATAAGAAGACTTGAAAAATTGATGTTGCTGAAATCCTGATTCTCCTGGATGCTGATCTGGATTCCTCTAGGATTTGCTCTGTATTCGAAGTAGCCGATCTGGACCTGGATGCTGGTGGACGGCCTCTACTTGGAAGAGAGGGTCCGTGAGATGATGAGGTAGATTAGGGTTTGGATGATTGGTGGAATGAAGAAGATGATGGGCGGCTAGGGTTTGGAATTGAAGTGGCTAACCTAGGGTTTTGGTAGGGTTTTGGGGTTGGAGATCTCACACCTCCTCAAGGTTCCTAGGGAACCCGGATTTACTCCCTCACGGAGCTCAACACCTGAACACAAGTGCGGAAGAGAGAAACACAAAGTTGCTCACAAAGAAATTGATTTCATTCATCATTTTAAATTCAAGAGTTACATAGAGTTGAATATATAGACATAACAAAGAAATAAAATTTTATACATTTCCCATGTGGGACTAATAGGACTAACCCACACTTTAGGCATCAAATTCTCTTTCCAAGACTTCTTCCATGAGTGGGCAGCCCAAAAACTCCAAGAAAACTTGAAAATCAGCTCCAAATGGCAGGTTATGGTGGTGTCTCCTAGTATCTCTCCATGAATCAAGGATTTTTCCTTCATGGTTTGGCTTATTTGGACACCTCCTAGTCTTGCTCCACAAGTTTAGGCTTCTTCCTTTCATGGCTTTGGCACTTTTGAAAACTTTTGGGTGCCTCCTTGATTTTCTCCCCAAGACATGCTCTCTTCCCTTTTATAACTTGGATTTTTATGGAACATTGTGGGGCACCTCCTTGATCCTCTCTTCAAAAAAAATTCTTGCCATCCTGGCTTGGGTTTATCTGGAAAGAAGTTGTCTCCTCCTTGGATTGAGGTATCTTGATGGATTTCTCCCCCAAGTAGTGCAAGAAAAAAGAACCTGCTTACTTTAGGCGTGGGGACCAAGGTACACTAGATGGAGATGTGGCAGGGAGTGTGGCACCCACTTGTAGCTGGAAAATGTGGTGCCCTATGGCAAAGGGAATGACACCTACCTGGGCCTTGGACTTGGACTGAGTCAACATGACCCAACAAAAATTGAAATGACAAAATTACAGACTCAAAATTGAGTTGATCAGGTCAACCCTTATTACAAAACCAGAAAACCTAATTCTTCGGGCAAGGTCAATCAAAGATCCAGATGGAGCCCTGAAGTCTTCTTCTGAGTCTGGTGCCTGCACCATCATGTGTATGCCATCATCTACAAAATTTACTTAAGGGCGACAATATCACAGGATAAGGGAAGGAGGTCATTACCTTTTCCTGGCCCGAAAACCACCAACTTGCATTTTGAACCTAAGCCTAACTTAAAATCTAGAAGCAACCTAATAGCTTAGGGACATCAACGAGTCGGGTTTAACCATTGTGGGAAAGCTAGTGCATGCAACCCTTCAATTAGTACCGGGAAGCCGATGTCTAAGGCAAGAGGTTTAGCATCAAACGACCTAAGCGGTGTTGTGGTTCCTTAATTGGGTCTTTGCGAAAGCAAGGGGGGCCTCTCACACTCCCACCTCTTACCTGGCCAGTGAAAGAGCTAGTTATTGTGATGTGTGTAGTCTAAGTTAATCCATTCTATTTAAACTCATAGGTCTAGCATAACCATAGTACCTTCATTTGTGTGCTACGTGTCAACTAGGTCTGAAGCCCAGTATCACCCACATCACTCTCAGTCAGGTGAACCCATGGATAACCTCAAAAATCATATTAGGATCCTCATTGAGCAGATTGTCAAGATGAACCAAAGATTTGATGGACTTGAAACAAGGATAGGAACTTTAGAGAGGACTCGGGAGACACGCACTGAACCAGAGTCTGAGTCACCTCCCCACCCTAGGAGATTCCCTTAATGTGATTCTGTTGCCCAGTTGGCTACCCAAGAGGGGGGTGAATTGGGACTTTTATGAATTTAAATAAGTAATGTGCTATTTTAAAATCCTTTGCAAGTGGTAGGTGCTGTGATAAGGTTATAGAATGCAGAAGCTAAACAAAGTACAGAAGGCACAACACAAACACACCAAAATTATAGTGGTTTGGAGCAACCCAGCTCCTACGTCCACTACCCAAGATACCACTTAGGATTTCCACTATATTCACACCCGAATATAGTAGGATTGTTTTACAGGATCACAATCCAAAACCTCTACACTTTGGTTTTACATGATCACCAAAGAAAACCTAACACCTTTTGGTTTAACAGGCTCACCAAAGAAACCTAAACTTGGTTTTTATAAGATCACCGAGAACCTAAACCTTGGTGTTGATAAGGCTGACCAAAAATCTATTTGGTTTTTCAACTGGGCTCACCAATAACCCAACAATTCAAAGATTGAAATGAAAATAAATGCAACAATAAATGACAAACTCAATTTGTCGGATAGTTGCCGATGCAGCTCATGGAAGTCTACTTGAATGCACTTGAATAAGCTTTAATGACTTCAGTGGCTTCTTTCAAAGTTGATTCAAGCTTTAGATCAGAGTTGATGAGGGCTTGAATGCAGACTTGAATGCACTTGTGCTTTATCTCTTATGGTTGGTTGGATATTCAATGAAGCTTTTTCTTTTCCTTTTTTTTTGAACTCTTTTCTTCTTGAAATATTACTTTAAGGTAGTTCAAATCCTTCAAATTTAAAGTCTTCCATCATCCCAAGGCAGTTATAGCCGTTGTTGATCGTTGGGGAATGATTTGTGATCGTTGGAGCACTTTTTGGCATTCAAAAATAAATTCTAGAACTAGCCGTTAGATACCTGGAAGCAACATTCGAGTCGGCTCGGATTCCTTCAAGTCAGCTCGGATCCTTCTAGTCGATAAGTCGAGTTGCCATTTCTTCAATGCAGTCAGCTCTTTGTCTCAGGACGTAGAATGTCACTCTGTATGAGTCAGCTCTTTACAGCTCGGGTGATGCGGCAAGCATATGATTAATGTTTTGAATATGGTTTGTAGAGCAATGAAACCTAATTACATTAGCATTGTACTCATCATAATAAGTCTTAAGGATTACATGAAAAGGGACTTTTACTTGATTAGACACAATCCTAAATTAAGAAGGAAGAAGATCTAGATAATAGGGGCTAATGATTGTGGACTTACCGTGATGAGCTTTCCAACCTTCTTTTGATTCATACCTTGAAACTACCAACGCTCAGAACTGAAGAACCTTGGATAACAGAGATCAGAACCCTGGACTTGGGCTTCAGCTTGTTGGTTCCTTGTCAAGGAAGACCCTGCTTGCAACTCGAAAACCTCGAAGGACCCTGCACATAAAGAATAAGAGTTAAGGAAGAAGAAAGGCATGCATATGGAAGGGATGGAAAATTTGTGAGCAAAGAAAGAGATTTGAGATGCCTGGCCGACTCCAAGGCCTTCTTCTTGACTTGGGCGTTGGATGCTTGGAAGAGAGAATAGTTTGGTGTGGAAGAGGGGCTTAGAGACAATCACTCAAAACATAAAACTTCAATTCAACTTCAACTTTCATTAATCTCCAAAAATCAAATCCCCTTTTACAATGGGGCATCCAAGGCTTTTTAATAGCCTTACAAAACTTTTGAAATTTGAATACTCCCCAAATTATGGAGGATTACAAGGGAGGTTGGAGGATATGGGGCCTTGTTACATGGGATAAGGAGAAATTCAAGGAGATTCTCCCCAAATTATGGAGGATTACAAGGGAGGTTGGAGGATATGGGGCCTTGTTACATGGGATAAGGAGAAATTCATGGAGATTGGCCGGTTTCTTTGAATTTAAAATGCTTGGTCGATCTCCCCTTTAGGCGCCCATTTGAAGGTGACATGGCTGATGATGTGGCATCCTTGGTGGCTGCTTTGTTGGCATGGTGATGTGGAATTCCAGCTTGGTGGACCAAGGTCTTGATTTGGAAGCTCCAAGTGGTTTGGTGAACCTCAACTTGAAGTAGCTTGGACTTGATTTAAATAAACCTAATGGAACTCTAATTGAGTTCTTATTTGAGCCCAGATTGAGACAGGACATAATTACAGGATTCATGAAATTGAAACTAAGTAATTGCAGGACTCTTAAAAGTAAATTACCCTTTACAAGAAAAATTTAGCCTAGTGATCTTCGATCCAAAGTGGAATCAGGTTAACCTTATTTGAGCGGGGTTTTATTCTGCTTCTGCTTCTGGTGTCCACACCAATTCTCCTGGGGTGGGCAGAACTCGACCCAGTCGAGTATGGTTCAGTTTTGCCCTAGTAATGCTCGAACAAGTCTAGGTTAAGTCTTTGCAGGTCCTCTCGAGTAATCCAAGAGTTGTCGGACTCAGGTCGACCTTGCCATTGAACCAGGTATCGCTGATAGTCCTTATTCCTGGTAGTAATGGTCTTGTCATCCAGGATTCTCTCAATCCTCTCTCTCCTCTCAGGTAGGGTTGGTGGTGGAGACTCGGAAATATGTTCACTCTCAATGAAAGTTTCTGGCCCAAAAGGCTCACTAGGTATTAGTACTGGTTCTTTGTATTCTACTAGGTCTGAAATATTAAAGGTTGTACTGATACCCATATCAGGTGGAAGTTCCAAAACATACGCATTAGGCCCTATTTTCTTTAAGATCTTGAAAGGTCCCGCTCCGCGGGCATGCAGCTTCTTTATGGTTCTAGAGGGGAACCGTTCAGGGTTGAGCCTAATCATCGCATAATCTCCTTCACAGAATTCTTTAGCCCTCTTATGTGAATCAGCTAAATGTTTGTAAGTCTCATTGCTCAATTTGATCTTATTACTGATTTCTTTATGCAAATTTGTGACATGCTGTGCGAAAGATTCAGCAGACTCAGAAATTTATACAAGCACTTACAAAATGCAGACTGAACTAGGCATCCTTATTGAGAGGAATTTTATTGGACTTTCTAGGACCTAAACCTAATAGATTAATGACTCTCTAGGTTTGACCCTGGTCTGGTATGCACATGAGAATTTACCATGGGTTCCTAGCAAATGCCATAAGGTTTTCCAAAAGTAGGTAGCAAAAGGAATAGGCTTTAAAAGCTCATGCATCCTAGTAATCTCATCAAAATGAAACTTAATGGCTCTAAAATTATGATAAGACTCAGGGAAAGGTAGGAAATAGGAATCCGAGACTTGGGATAATTTAGGGAAATCTTGAAATAGACCTTGGTTACTCATGATGACCTTAAGATTAGAATTTTGATCTACAGGCGAGATGCTTCTAGGTAGTTGAAGGTCATCAGGAAAGTCTTCTAGAATAATGATTGGGTTCTTCTTAGGTACCTGAAGGAGTTCTTGTGTCGAAGCTAAAGTATTGGATTCTTCCTGAGGGCATTGTCTTACGGGAACCAAGTCCTCACTAAATTTTGGTTGTTCTGATGTTTCAGGACTAGGCTCAATAATCTTTTCTTTACCAAAGGTTTCCTCAGGTAAGGTACTAAAGTTGTTCTCTTCACAGTCTTCCCCTTCATTTTCATCTATAAACTTATGTCGGTCTCATACATATATTTACTAGTTTCAAATTTGCCTTCTTCCTTCCCTAGCCCTTCAGTTTGAGGATACCCTAAGTCTTGAGTATTCATGAACTCAACTTGTACTTCAGAATTCTTACTCCTATCATTCATATGAGCTAATGGGAAAGTAGGAGTTGGTTGGTCTAAGGAAAATTGTTTAGCCAGCATTTGGTTCAATTGGGCCATTAGATCATTTAGGCCTTTCAGCATGGTTTCAAGATTCGGGTCCATGGCTACACTGGACTGGGCTTGGATTGGTGAATATGGTGTCCCTGCTCTAGTTGTCATGCATGCAAATGGACTCAAGCTCGAGCTAAGGTTTCCTAGACCTAGAGCACAAATTAGAGGTCTAATTAAGTGAACCAACTAGCTAGTAGTACTTATGGGACTTAGCCAGGTAGGTGGTGGGGAGTGAAGGTCCCTGATTGCCAACCTTAGACACCAATCTGAGATTGGCCAGGTAGGCGGACCAAATCACAAGCCCTGATGCACCAATCCTAGACACCAAGCTAGTAAGCACACACCAATTAGCTGACACAGTTAACTTGACCCTAACCTGAACCCAATTTGTTGGTGTCCCTAACCCACTAGGGCAATTAATGTTCTTCTCAATTTTAATTAATGGGCTGGGATCGATATGCTGGTTGGTGATTTTTGGGCTAGGAACAGGTGATGAAATCCTGACCCTATGTCAAATTGATGCCCTTAATTTGATTTCTCATGAGATGAATGAAATGCAAAGGTGCTGCAAAAGTGTGTTGCAGTTTGAAAGTGGTGTGGAAAACGTGATGAAAAAAATGTCCAAAAATTCTAAAAAATTCACAGAGGATTCCTAACTTATATGTTTCAATGCAGGTGAAAGGAATTTTAAAACTAAAATCTATACTACTCTAAGCATATCCTACAATTGAAGATAAATAAAAAGGACAGAACAGAACCCTAATGACAGTGTCGAACTGCAGAAATTTTCATTTTTTTTATAATTTTTTATGATGATGAAATTTAATATGGTGATAACTGACTTAAAAGGAACAAGAAAAAAAATAGTTCAACAAAAAATTAGTGACTTGCCTTTGGAGCTGCAGACGGATTACAGTAAATAGATGCAAGTTTTCAGAAAACAGAACCTAATCAAACAAGTGCAATGGCTTACCCAAACTTCAATCTAAAAAATTCACGTCCGGCCAGGGGCTCATTATTCCCATGGGTCGTGACAGTGTACTAGAGTACACCCGCTCAGGAGGCGTGAATTTTAGATCTTGCTTGGATTTAAAGAAAACTATTCTACCATAATGCAACCATGCTCTGATACCAATTTGATGCGGCAAGCATATGATTAATGTTTTGAATATGGTTTGTAGAGCAATGAAACCTAATTACATTAGCATTGTACTCATCATAATAAGTCTTAAGGATTACATGAAAAGGGACTTTTACTTGATTAGACACAATCCTAAATTAAAAAGGAAGAAGATCTAGATAATAGGGGCTAATGATTGTGGACTTACCGTGATGAGCTTTCCAACCTTCTTTTGATTCATACCTTGAAACTACCAACGCTCAGAACTGAAGAACCTTGGATAACAGAGATCAGAACCCTGGACATGGGCTTCAGCTTGTTGGTTCCTTGTCAAGGAAGACCCTGCTTGCAACTCGAAAACCTCGAAGGACCCTGCACATAAAGAATAAGAGTTAAGGAAGAAGAAAGGCATGCATATGGAAGGGATGGAAAATTTGTGAGCAAAGAAAGAGATATTGAGATGGCCTGGCCGACTCCAAGGCCTTCTTCTTGACTTGGGCGTTGGATGCTTGGAAGAGAGAATAGTTTGGTGTGGAAGAGGGGCTTAGAGACAATCACTCAAAACATAAAACTTCAATTCAACTTCAACTTTCATTAATCTCCAAAAATCAAATCCCCTTTTACAATGGGGCATCCAAGGCTTTTTAATAGCCTTACAAAACTTTTGAAATTTGAAAACTCCCCAAATTGTGGAGGATTACAAGGGAGGTTGGAGGATATGGGGCCTTGTTACATGGGATAAGGAGAAATTCAAGGAGATTCTCCCCAAATTATGGAGGATTACAAGGGAGGTTGGAGGATATGGGGCCTTGTTACATGGGATAAGGAGAAATTCATGGAGATTGGCCGGTTTCTTTGAATTTAAAATGCTTGGTCAATCTCCCCTTTAGGCGCCCATTTGAAGGTGACGTGGCTGATGATGTGGCATCCTTGGTGGCTGCTTTGTTGGCATGGTGATGTGGAATTCCAGCTTGGTGGACCAAGGTCTTGATTTGGAAGCTCCAAGTGGTTTGGTGAACCTCAACTTGAAGTAGCTTGGACTTGATTTAAATAAACCTAATGGAACTCTAATTGAGTTCTTATTTGAGCCCAGATTGAGACAGGACATAATTACAGGACTCGATTGGACATAATTACAGGATTCATGAAATTGAAACTAAGTAATTGCAGGACTCTTAAAAGTAAATTACCCTTTACAAGAAAAATTTAGCCTAGTGATCTTCGATCCAAAGTGGAATCAGGTTAACCTTATTTGAGCGGGATTTTATTCTGCTTCTGCTTCTGGTGTCCACACCATCGGGTCAGCTCGAACTTGAATCTTGAAATTCTTGAACTCGAGGAGTCAGCTCTTTTCTGCTTGGGTTGGCTCTTCTTCTCAGGTTTGGGAAACCTTACTCTGTAATAGTTGGCTTGATGCAGTTCGGGTCGGCTCGCTTTCTCAGGCTTTTGAAATTAGGTCTGGCAGAGTTGGCTCTTTCTTGGTTGGGTCGGCTCGCCTGGCTGTTCTCAGAATACTTTTAGGAAATAGACTCTGGAGGAGTCGGCTCGGACTGATTCCAATCGACTCGGATTTGCTAGAGTCAGCTCGCTTTCCATCGAGTTAGCTAGGATTGCTGCGTTCAAGAATCCTTGCTGCGTGCCAGTAAGAAGAGTCAGCTCTTCTTTTCTTGGGGGTCGGCTCGAGTGTCTTCTTCAGGATTTTCATAATTTGAACTTAAAGAAAACTCTCACCAACTCTTTTACAATTTCACACAAACCAACTCAAGGCAAAATCTAAGGCACACACACTTATAGAAGTAACCATTTTACTTGATTTTTCTTAGTATTTTCATTGGGTTCTTCTTTACAAAAACACTTACAACATAACTCAAGCAAGAAAATAGAAATATAGGAGTTGAAGTTTGAACATGTTATACATCCTACAAAAACTTGTCAAATACTTGAAGAGTTGTCAGTAATAAATGTACATGCTCCAATGTTTGGTTATCATCAAAATCACTAATGGGGTCAACAATCTCCCCCTTTTTGATGATAACAAAACACTGGGCATGAAAAATCAGTATGACACTTTACATGTATAACAGTATTTGAAACATATTTATTCACATGTAACAGAGCTGATTAGATTTAAAAGAAAATCAGAGCTCAACAGATGATATTACTATATATCGTTAATGTTTTGCACAAAACATGGAGTATCAGAAAGTTAAAATATGCAATTATGATCAGAGCAATTGGATTAATTTGAATATAAGTCTGAGCAAAATCATTCAAGAGAAACTCCCCTTTTCTCTAGATTTTAAAGTAATTTAAGCAATACTATTCATTTTGCGCTCCCCCTTTTTCATTACACTTTAAGAATAGTTGAATAGGAGCTAATTTCCCTTTCTTTTTATGTTTTTCATAATTCTCCCCCTTTTTGTCAATCAATCAAAATGGTGATTTCAAATAAAGCTCAGATAGATTGAGAAAGTTTTTAATATTTGTTTGAGATAATTTCACAATGTCACACATGAAATTTTAATTAAAATTTCATCATAGTAAACGCAATTTCTAAACAGAAAACATTCATTTCATTAAAAAGTTTGCTAGATAGAAAGTATAATTCAATTGTAAAAGATGACAAGTGGAACAAACATACATTTCAGAAATATAACCATAAGACTAACTACACAACTTATTCTTCTTCTTCCTCAGACGAAGAAGAGGAGCCTACCTCTATAACTCTATCAGAGGTCTTAGTTTTCAAGGGTTTAAACCTTAAATCGCTGAATCTAGTTCTAACAGGGGCTCTAAAAACTTTGGTCTTCTTGGTTTTGGGTTCTTTCTTGGTCTTAGTAGGTTTAGGTGGATCAGACAAAGGTACAGGAGCAGGAATGTCAAGTGATTCCTTGATGATCTGTTCAGGAGCATCTTCTGTGGGAATGGTTTCCTTCTGTGATTGCAGTATGATGCTTTTGATTTGTTCCTTGAAATCCTCCATTACCTTTTCCACTTTTTGCTGGTAAAGATCTTATTCAGATCTTAATTTCTGCAATCTAATGTCAACTGAGTTTTTAATTTCCTCAATTGCAGAATCCATATGATCAGTCAAAGAGTTGGAGATAGCTTCCATCTTTTGAAATATCAGATTTTTTAGGTCTGATGGAGTAACCATTGTTTCTTCAGTCCCTTCTTCATTAGCAGCTTCATTTTATTCAGAAATGGTAGCAGCAACCTGACTAGGCATCTTCTTTATCCATTCTCCTTCTTGTAACTTGTATCCCATTCTTTTTAGTGAATTGAAGGAGTAGATATCAAAGTGGTGTAATGGCTTGCCTATTTCATTTGATAAGTCAACTCCTGCTTCTTCAAATAACAAAGTGAAGACCATACCGTAGGGTAGACAGGCTTTGAACTTTCTTGCTGCTTCAGTCATTTGGATCATCATTATGTAGGGAAGGTTGAGAGGCTCTTCTTTGATCAGATGTCCCATGATGATCATGTCCTTCTCACTGACCCAGTCGAAACGGCCAGCTCTGGGAAGAAAAATTCTACTGATCATACCATGCAGCAACCTCATTTCTCTTGACAGTAGATTGGCTTGTACATGTTGGACCGTGCTCACTTCCTCTTTTTCCAAAATGAGTTTCAGAATGTGCTCCTTGTTCGGTAGAAGAAGTTCAGTAGCACCGTTCGTTGGCATTTGCAGCAATCTGCCCAATCTTTCTTCATCTACTATAACTATATTCCCCTTGACTGTAGATTCCAAATGAAGTTCTTTAATGATAATGTTTCCATAAAACATCCATACCAGTAAAGGGTAGGTCAATGTATCCAAAGAATAGAAATGCTTCCACCCTTGACTCTCTATCTAGTTTCCAATTTTCATTTCCATTTCTTCTAGGAATGTAAAGTCGATCCTTCTTCCGCAAGTGACAGGATGATTGATCATCGAGACATGCTATCCGAGAGAAAGAGTTTCTTCATCTTGCTGGACTAGAGTAGACCTTTTTCTCTTTTCTTTTCTTTCTTTTGCATCTGTACTACGAGCAATTGATTCATCGATTTGAAGAACCTTCTTCGTAGATCTTCGAGGAGCCATTACAGAGGGATTAAGGAATTTTAGGCTCTAGTGAATTATTTTTGGGAGAATGGTAAAGCTTCCGAGGGAAGTGGAGTGTGTTCAAAGTAAGGTGAGAGAGTGAAGTACCGAGAAAAGACATATCAGACTTTCCTAAATAGCGATTTCCCATCTTTTGAGTTGGCTTGCTCTGCCCTAAAAATATCCAAGTCGACTTGACCAGAGCGAACTTAGAACAAACAGAACACTGAGTCGGCTAAGCATAGACTTAGTCGGCTCGATCAAAACAAGAGCAAGATACACAGATATTCGAGCCAGCTCGACTAGAGCAAAATTGCTCGAGTCGACTTGAATAGAGACTTTCCAAAAGAGATTAAGTGGTTCAGAAGTTTAATTCAATTATACTGAGAAATTCAAAGAAAGTTGTTCAAAAATTATGAATAAATATAGGAGGCTTTCTAGATAATTATTCCTTAGGTTTACTAAATTTATAAAGGATAACATAGCCCTAATTCTCCTCTAAGCAACTCAAATCTATCCTGATTAAGTGGCTTGGTAAAGATATCAGCTAGTTATTTTTCTGTAGGTATAAACTCTAGTTCTATATCACCATTCAAAACATGGTCTCTAATAAAATGGTGTCTGATCTCTATGTGCTTAGTCCTAGAATGCTGAATAGGATTTTTTAGATAAGTTTATAGTACTTGTGTTATCACATTTGATAGGAGTTTTGCATTGTGAAACACCAAAATCCTCTAGTTGTTGTTTAATCCATAACACTTGTGCACAACAACTCCCTGCAGCAACATACTCTACATCAGTAGTAGATAGTGCTACCCAGTTTTGTTTCTTGCAGTGCCATGAGATTAAATTCAACCCTAGAAATTGACAAGTACCGCTAGTGCTCTTTCTATCTATTCTACAACTAGCATAATCAGCATCAGAAAATCCAATTAAATTTAAAGAAGATTATTTTGAAAACCAAAGACCAAGATTACTTGTACCTTTCAAGTATTTTAATATCCTTTTAACAGCAAGCATATGTGTTTCTTTGGGGTTACATTAAAATCTAGTATATACAAATACACTATACAAGATATTTGCTCTACTTGCACTTAAATATAATAAGGATCCGATCATACCTCGATATAGCTTTTGGTCAATGTTGGATCCACTTTCATCCTTATCCAATCTGCAGGATGGGCTCATGGGTGTGTTCATTAGTTTGCTTGTCTCCATACCAAACTTTTTGATGATTTCTTTAGTGTATTTGGATTGGTTGATGAAGGTCCTTTCCTTTATTTGTTTTACTTGAAGTTCGAGGAAGTAGTTTAGTTCACCCATTAGGCTCATTTCAAATTCTCCCTGCATTAACTTAGAAAATTCTTCACAAAGATTTTTATTAGTTGCACCAAAGATGATATCATCAACATAGATTTGTACAACTAATATATCATTATTTTTCTTTTTAATAAAAATAGTTTTATCAACATTTCCTCTTGAAAAATTATTTTCAATTAAGAAGGTGCTAAGTCTATCATACCAGGCTCTAGGGGCTTATTTCAAATGATACAAAGCTTTATTGAGTTTAAATAATGGTTTGGAAAAGCATGATTTTCAAAACCCAGTGGTTGTTCTACAAAAACTTGTTCGTTAATAAAACCATTTAAAAATGCACTTTTCTTATCCATTTGAAAAAGGTTAAAATTCATGTAGCAAGCAAATGCAAGAAGTAATCTAATAGCTTTTAATCTTTCTATAGGTGCATAAGTTTCATCAAAATCTATACCTTCTTCTTGACTATATCCTTTTGCCACTAATCTAGCTTTGTTTCTAATAACATTTCCTTGTTCATCTAATTTGTTCCTATAGACCCATTTGGTTCCTATAATTGGATGGTCTTTAGGTCTATCAACTAATGTCCAAACCTATTTCTTTTAAACTGGTTCAATTCTTCGTGCATGGCCATCATCCAATTTGGGTCATTTTCTGCTTCTTCTAAGGTATGAGGCTCTATTTGAGATACAAAGGCTAGGTAATCATGTGCAGATCTATGTGCAGACCTAGTTCTTATCCTTGAGAAGGATCACCAATAATTAATTCTTTAGGATGGGAAGTAGCATACCTCCATTCAGTCGAAAGATCAGTATGATCCTTACTTACCATTTCTTCTCCTTCTTCAATTGATTTTTCTTGAATACTTAGTTTTTCCATCTCTTTTTGAATGGTACCTGCATCATTGTCAATACACTCATCTTTTCTAGATGGTGATGGATTAGTTTCATCAAATATAACATGCATTGACTCTTCAAAAATGAGAGTCCTTTTATTAAAAACCCTATATGCCTTGCTATGTAGTGAATAACCGAAGAAAATGGCTTCATCAAACTTAGCATCAAATTTTCCTAGATTATCCTTACCATTATTAAGCACATAGCATTTGCATCCAAATATATGAAAATAATTTATATTGGGTTTCTTTTCATTCCAAAGCTCATAGGGGGTTTTCTTCAAGATAGGACGGATCAAAACACGGTTTAAAATATAACAAGCAGTGTTCATCGCTTCTGCCCAAAAGTACCTTGGAAGATTACCTTCATATAACATTGTTCGGGCCATTTCTTCCAACGTCCTATTTTTCCTCTCTACAACACCATTTTATTATGGTGTTCTAGGAGCGGAGAAGTTGTGATCAATGCCATTTTCAAAATGGTAATCATCAAAAATTGATTTTCAAATTCTGTGCCGTGATCACTCCTTATTGAAATTATAGATATATTTTTCTGATTTGAATCCTTTTTGTGAAATTTTCTAAATACTTTAAAAGTTTCGTCTTTATGTGCAATAAACAAAACCCATGTAAATCGCGAAAAATTATCTACAATCACAATGGCATATTTCATACCTCCTAGGCTTGTGGTCTTAGTTGGTCCAAATAAGTCCATGTGAAATAGTTCTAAAGGTCTAGATGTTGAAATCAGAATTTTGGATTTAAAACTCCCCGTTGTTTGTTTACCCATTTGGCATGCATCACAAACATGATCAAAATCTACTTTAAACTTGGGCATGCCTCTAACAAGATTTTTGGAAATTAACTTGGCAATAGTATGCATGCTAGCATGACCCAATCTTCTATGCCATAATAAGCAAGACTCCTTGGACTTAGCATTCATTGCAACTAGACTGGAACTACTTATCATGGAAAGATTATTTAGATCTACCACATAAATATTTCCTAGTCTGTGTCCAATGAATTTGCTACTCAGATCAAGAAGGTTTGTTACTATACACATAGATGATTCGAAGATAAATTTGAAGCCTTTATCACACAATTGACTAATACTCAATAGATTGTGCTTCAACTTATCTACTAGCAATACATCTTCAATGAAAGTATAAGGGGTTATTTTGATCTTATCAATTCTAATTATTTTTCCCTTGCCATTGTCTCCAAATATAACCATACCTCCTTCTTTCATTTCCAGGGTGATGAATTGATCCTTGTCACCCGTCATATGTCTTGAGCAGCCACTATTGAGATACCATTTTTTCTTTGATTTCTGGGCTGCAAGACATTCCTGCAACAAAATTAAGGAGTGCTTTTAGGTACCCAAGCTAATTTGGGTCCTTTCAGGTTAGCTGAGTTGGTTCCTTTGAGAACCCAAATCTTTCATACATTAAGGACATTTCTAATTGTATTGCAGTTAAAAGCTTTATGTCCTAATCTTTTGCAAGCAAAACATTTGATTCTAGAATTTTGAAATAATTCTATTTTTGAAATTCTAGATGCATGAAGTGCAAAAATAGCAGGTCTTGCATTTAAATTCTTGAAAACATATGAAGCAGGTTTTGAAATAGAAATAGAGTCTTTTGTAACAATAGTTTTATAAGAAGTAAGCTTGGGAACAAAGTCTTTTTGTTTCACAAATGTGGTAGCTGAAACATAATTTGAATTTAAAGCATTAAAACCTATTCCAGCTTTATTTCCAGAAATTCTTTGTTCTTTTAGAATTAACTCAAGCTTATTAGAAGACAAAGTTAATTTTTCAACAAGTAGCTTGAGTTTTTCTACCTCCTTTTTCAGCTCATTATTTTCTTTTAGCAAAGATTTGCTTTTATCATTCAATTCATTATTCTAATTTTTCAAATCATAGCATTTATTAGAAAAGATGTGAAGTTCCTTTTTCATTGTGTTGTTCTTTTCCGAAACTTCATTTTTCTCTGTGTAAATAATCATTGATATGCTTTAATGATCTAATCTTTACTCCAGCCTTTTTGAATTCAGATAGTAAATCATGGAATGCAGAATTTAATTCTTCAAATATAAATTCAATCTGAGTATCGGGAGAATTTACCTCATCCTCGAGACCCATTAGACATAGATTTGCTATTTTCGTGGTCTCTTCTTCTTCAGTTGAAGTGGAGTCTTCACCATCGCTCCATGTGGCAACCATCACTTTCTTTTTCTTCTTTCTGAAATATTTCTTTAATTAAGGACAATCCAGACGAATATGCCTTGGTTTCTTACATTCATAGTAGGTAAGGACTTGTTCTTTATCTTTATCTATGTCCTTGTCCTTTTCTTTTGACTGTTCTCCTCGCTTATGAAATTTTTTATTATACCTTCCTTTCTTATTTTCCATAAACTTTCTGAATCTCCTCATGACCATTGCAATGTCTTCATCTTCAAGATCGTCTTCAGAGGAAGAGGAGTCACCTTCAGTTTCTTCATCATCTTTAGATTCTAATGCAGCCTTGAATGCAATCGTTTGCTTCTTTTTCTGATCATCATCAGTTCTATGCTACATGGCTAATTTGTGAGTGATGAGAGATCCCATTAATTCATCCATTGTTAGAACATTCAAGTCTTTAGCTTCCTTGATGGCTATGACTTTAGGATCCCATTTGTCAGGAAGTGATCTCAAGATTTTCTGTACTAAGTCAGCATTTGAATATACCCTGCCAAGACTTTTCAAACCGTTAATAATATCTATAAATCTAGTGTACATGACAGAAATACTTTCATAAGGCTCCATCATAAACAGTTCATAATTGTGCACTAAAAGATTTATCTTCGAGATTTTCACTTGTGAAGTTCCTTCATGGGTCACCTCAAGTTTATCCCAGATTTTCTTTACTGAAGAGCAAATGAAAATTCTGTTAAACTCATTTGAGTCCAAAGCACAGTAAAGCGAGTTCATGGCTTTGGCATTCAATTTCCCTAATTTCATGTCGTTTTCATCCCATTCCTCTTCAGGTTTAGGGACGTCCACGCCGTCAATTTTAGTCATGGGAACATGTGGCCCTTTAAGTATGACCTTCCATAATTGAAAATCAATAGCTTGAATATAGATTTTCATATGTGCTTTCCAATAAGAATAATTTATGACTGTGAAGAGTGGAGGTCTATTGGTTGATTGACCTTCGACCAAAGATGTACTAAAGGGATGAGCCATCGATCTTTACTCTAGTGTATTCAGAGACTCTACTCTGATACCAGTTGTTGCCCAGGTGGCTACCCAAGAGCGGGATGAATTGGGATTTTTAAAAATTTAAACAAGTAATGTGCTATTTCAAAATCCTTTGCAAGTGGTAGGTACTGTGGTAATGTTATAGAATGCAGAAGCTAAATAAAGTAGAGAAGGCATAACACAAACACACAAAATTTATAGTGGTTCAGAGCAACCCAGCTCCTACGTCCACTACCCAAGATATCACTTGGGATTTCCACTATATTCACACCCGAATATAGTAGCATTGTTTTACAGGATCACAATCTAAAACTTCTACACTTTGGTTTTACGGGATCATCAAAGAAAACCCAACACCCTTTGGTTTTAACAAGCTTACCAAAGAAACCTAAACTTGGTTTTCACAGGATCACCAAGAACCTAAACCTTGGTTTTGATAAGGCTCACCAAAACCCTATTTGGTTTCTCAACTGGGCTTACCAATAACCCAACAATTCAAAGATTGAATTGAAAATAAATGCAACAATAAATGACAAACTCAAGTTATCGGATAGTTGCCGGTGCAGCTCGTTGAAATTCTACTTGAATGCACTTGAATAAGCTTTAATGACTTCAGTAGCTTCTTCCAAAGTTGATTCAAGCTTTAGATCAGAGTTGATGAGGGCTTGAATGCAGACTTGAATGCACTTGTGCTCTATCTCTTGTGGTGGTTGGATATTCGATGAAGCTCTCCATTTTTCCTTTTTTTTTAACTCTCTTCTTCTTGAAATATTACTTTAAGGTAGTTCAAATCCTTCAAATTTAAAGTCTTCCATCATCCCAAGACAGTTCTAGCCATCGTATACCGTTGGGGAATGATTTTTGACCATTGGAGCACTTTTTGGCATTCAAAAACAAATTTTGGAACTAGCCGTTAGATACCTGGAAGCGACAATCGAGTCGGTTTGGATTCTTTCAAGTTGACTGGAATCCTTCGAGTCGATAGGTCGAGTCACCATTTCTTCAATGCAGTCGGCTCTTTATCCCAGGGCGCAGAATGTCACTCTGGATGAGTCGGCTCTTCACAGCTCGAATCGGCTCGAACATGAATCTTGAAATTCTTGAACTCGAGGAGTCGGCTCTTCTTCTCAGGTTTGGAAAACCTTACTCTGGAAGAGTTGGCTCGATGCAGTTCGGGTCGGCTCACTTTCTCAGGCTTTTGAAATTAGGTCTGGCAGAGTCGGCTCTTTCTAGGTCGGTCGGCTCGCCTGGCTATTCTCAGAAAAATTTTAGGAAATGGACTCTGGAGGAGTTGGCTCGAACTGATTCCAGTCGACTCGAATTCACTAGAGTCACTCGCTTTCCATTGAGTCAGCTCGGATTGCTGCGTTCCAGAATCCTTGATGCGTGCCAGTAAGGAAAGTCGGCTCTTCTTTTCTTGGGGGTCGGCTCGAGTGTCTTTTTCAGGATTTTTACAATTTGAATTTAAAGAAAACTCTCACCAACTCTTTTACAATTTCACACAAACCAACTAAAGGCAAAATCTATGGCACACACACTTATAGAAGTAACCCTTTTACTTGATTTTTCTTAGTATTTTTATTGGGTTCTTCTTTACAAAAATACTTACAACACAACTCAAGCATGAAAATAGAAATGCAAGAGTTGAAGTTTGAACATGTTATACATCCTACAAAGACTTGTCAAACACTTGAAGAGTTGTCAGTAATAAATGTACATGCTCCAATGTTTGGTTATTAACAAAATCACTTATGGGGTCAACAGATTCCCCCTTAAAAGCTGAAACCAGAAGAGCCCCACATCCTAACCCAGCCCAAGAGGTTCACCCTAGGAGACCTAATTAGGAGCCCATGGACCAGGAATAGTAGGAATTACACGAGTCTGATGACCTTTTATTAGTAGTTAGGTGCATCCTAACCCAGAACATCGTGCAAGAGGATTGGTGTAAGACTAACATCCTATAAACCTTCATTAAATTAGGCTATAAGGTGTGCAAGATCATAGAAGACAGTGGGAGCTATGTCATTGCCATTTTATCGAGTACTGTCAAGTCCCTAGGATTGATCCCGGTTCCCCATCCCAAACCCTATAAGGTCTCATGGATAGACTCAACTTCCATACCTATCAAGCCTAGATGCCATGTTTTGATCAAATTGCAATCATGCGAGGAAGAGATTTGGTGCGATATCCTTCCTATGGGAGTTAGTAGCATTATCCTAGGTCAACCCTGGCTTTACGATCATTATGCCACCCTTTTTGGTTGGACCAATACCTGTGCCTTTAATCACCATGAGATGAAATTTGTAATCAGTCCAACTCAACCTAAGGATCAGGCTAAAAGAGGATCTAGCAGCCTAAAGGAAAAGAAGCTAGGAATTGACCTGATCAAGGACAAGGATAGAAAAAGAGATTATTGAGGAAGAACCCTTTAATGAATTTCAGGGAAAAAAGGTTGAACACAATGAGAATTTAAATAAAAGAACCCTTGAGCCCATTGAAGACTTTAAGTATGAAAAGGTTGAACCCAATGAAAATCTAGAGAAAGAAACTACTGAGCCCATTAAAGAATCCAAAGAAGACATCTATGAGTCAAGTTTAGTAGAGAAGTATGGTGAAGATGGGCCCAAGGTTGAAATCATTGAGGAATCAAAGAAAAATGATCCTGAACCCGCTATAGAATTTGAAAAAGAAATGACCAAGCTAGGATCACATTTAGTAAATGAACATAAGGGTTCGCCAGTCTTGTCCATAGAAGGAGTTCAGGAACAAGCCCTTACTGAACCGACCCAAAGAGAACACCCTCAAGAAGTAGTTGAAGCTCTGAAAGAATTTGAGGATACTTTTTTTAATAGTTACCTGACCAACTACCATCCCTTAGGGACATCCATCATGCTATAGACTTGGTCACTATGAGATGAACCCCACCGAACCCCAAGAACTATAGAAATTAGTGGATTATATGACACCCATAGATCAATGTTCAAGTCTTAAGGTCATCCCGAGTAACCAAGGTCTGTTTCATATTTCCAATAGATTGTCCTAAGACTCCGACTCTTATTTCCTGTCATACCCTATGGTTTCCAATGTTCCCCAAACTATACAATTACACTTTGTTGAGGTCATTCGGTTACACCAGTACTTTGAGTATGTTAAGTTTGCGACCTACTTTTAGAAGACCTTATGGCATTTGCTAGGAGTCCATTCTAAATTTTCATGCACATGCCAAACCAGGGTCAAACCTAAAGAGTCTATAGTCTGTTAGGTTTAGCCCCGAAGAATCCAATAAAATTCTTGTCAATAGGAATGCATAGTTGAGTCTGCATTTTGCGTCATGTTAGGGTTCTGCATTAAGTACTAATTTTAAAATAATTGGCTGATTCCTAAATGCGAGCCAAAGAATTTGAAATAAGAAATTCTATAATGATTAGGCTTAGGCCTGAACGGTTTCCCCCAGGAACCGTTACAAAATTTCATGCTCATGGAGCTGGCCCCTTTAAAGTTATAAGGAGAGTTGGCCCTAATGCCTATGTGCTTGAGCTACCCCCAGATTATGGCATTAGCTCAACTTTCAATATCTCAAACTTAGTCGAGTTTAGGAAACCGGTAGCCATACCTAGCCAGCCATTTAGGCCAGATCTATCCTTTGAGAGTGAACCCACCCTAAGTGTCCACATCCAATTATACCTGAGAGAGGAGAACGGATTGAGCATGTCATGGATGATCAAGATATCATAACCCGGGGCAAAGGCTATCAGTATTACTTGGTCGTTGGCAAGGCCGACTGGAGTCTGATGATTCATGGATTACCCGAGAGAACTTGCAGCACCTCGACCCCGACCTTCTTAAGAAATACCAAAGCCAAGTCAACCCTTACTCGACAAGGTCGAGTTCTTCCCACATTGGGAGAATTGGTGTGGGACCAGGATTAGGCAGAGGCTTCTCAATCCTCTATGGATCTCTGAGTAGGATTTTAATCTATTGGGTCCTGTAATAAGGCTTCAAGCCTAAGAAATTTACTTTTGAGTCATGTACTTGGTTTCAATTTTTTGTTTTAGTCATGTACCTTGGCCAATTTGGTCAAATTGGGTCAATGGGTCCTGTAGTTAGTTGAATTGGTTCAAGCTCAAGTCTACTTGAGGTTGGGCTCAATCTTGGTGAGCATTCAAGTCAAGCCCAGTTGTTGACGGTTCAAGCAATCTCCCCATGCCAAGTAGGAGCACCACTTCAATTCATGGAGCGCCACTTCATCTGTGCCATATGGCATGAGGAAGCACCACATCACCAAGTCATGTTGGGTGGCCAAGGCAAGAGGGATACTCCAAAGTCAATGACATGTGGATGTTGTGTGAATAACATATCTACCAATGATGTTAAGAGCTTAAGCTTACCCACAGTACCATATCCTAGCCCATATAAGGTATCCTAGATTGATGCGACATCTATTCCTATTAGATTACAATGCTAGGTCCCAGTCCAAATTCAATCCTACCAAGAGAAGGTATGGTGTGATGTGATTCCAATGGGGTTTAGTAGCATTATATTAGGTAGACCATGGTTATATGATCTTGTTGCTACCCTTTCTGGTCGGATTAACTCATGTTCTTTTAAACACCATGAAAAGAGTGTTGTGATCAACTCAACCCCACCCAAAGATAATAACAAAAGAAAGGCTAGTCATTTGACAGAGAAAGAACCATGATTGAACCTAATTACTGCTAAGGAATTAGAGCATGAAATTGTTGAAGGTTCAATAGTCTGGATGTTGACTACTAAAGAAGTTCATGATAAACCATAAAAGGAGCACCCTAAGGAGATTTTAGAGTTTCTTAAGGAGTTTAAGGATGTGTTCCCAAAAGACCTCCCTGATAGCTTACCTCCATTAAGGGACATACAACATGCTTTAGACTTAGTCCAAGGAGCTACTTCGTCGAATAGACCACATTATAGGATGAACCCTACTAAACATAAAGAATTACAGAGGTAAGTTGAGAATCTTCTTAGGAAAGGATTTATCAAAGAAAGCTTAAGTCGTTATGCCATTCCAACTCTCTTAACTCCCAAGAAGGATGGCACTTGGAGAATGTGTGTCGATAGTATAGCCATCAATAAGATTACAGTGAAGTATAGACTTCCAATACCCTGACTTGATGACATGATAGACATGATGGTCGGTGCTACCATATTTCAAAGATAGACCTTAAGAGTGGCAATCATCAGGTTAGAATTAGGCCCGGGGATGAATGGAAGACTGCATTTAAGACTAAGGATAGCTTATACGAATGGTTGGTGATGCCTTTTTGCTTATCAAATGCACATAGTACTTTTATGAGGATTATGATAAAAGTTTTGAAAGCATTTATTGGAAAATTCGTAGTGGTACATTTTGATGAAATCCTAATATATTGTAAAAATAAGAAGGATCACTTAGACCATCTTTAGCCGGTATGCCAAGTTCTTAGAGGAGAAAATCTTTATTTAAATTTTAAGAAATGTAGTTTTATGACCCCGAGGATTATTTTTCTAGGTTTTGTAGTGACAGCTGAAAGAGTATCTGCTAACCCCGAGAAGGTCAAATCGATAGTTTAGTAGCCTATACCTAAGAATGTACATGATGTTAGAAGTTTTCATCGTTTAGCTACATTCTATAGGTGATTTATTTGAGGGTTTAGTATGATTATTGCACCTATAACTAATTATATAAGGAAAGTTGTTGTCCAGGTGGCTATCCAAGAGGGGGGTGAATTGGTAGTTTTGAAAATTTAAAGCAAATAATGTGCAATTCAAAATCCTTGCTAGTGGAGGTGCTGTGATAGAGTTATAAGATGCAGAAGCTAAAAAGAGTCAAGTATGCACAACACAAAAATACCAAATTTATAGTGGTTCGGAGCAACCCAGCTCTTACGTCCACTACCCAAGATATTACTTGGGATTTCTACTATATTTACAGCCGAATATAGTATGATTGTTTTACAGGATCACAATCCAAAACCTCTACACTTTGGTTTTACAGGATCACCAAAGAAAATCCAACACCCTTTGGTTTTAACAGGTTCACCAAAGAAACCTAAATTGATTTTAACAGGATCACCAAGAACTCAACACTTGGTTTTTATCAGGGCTTACCAAGAACCTATTTGGTTTTTCGACCGGGCTCACCAATTACCCAACAATTCAATAATTAAATTGAAAGAAATGCAATAATAATGACAAGCTCAATTTATTGGATAGTTGCTGGTGCAGCTTGTTGGAAGTCCACTTGAATACACTTGAATAGACTTTAATTACTTCAGTGGCTTCTTCCTAATGTTGCTTCAAGCTTTAGATTGGAATTGGTGAAGACTTGAAAGCTTGACTTGAATGCTCTTGTGCTCTTTTGCTGTTGGTTGGTAGGATATTCAATGAAGCTCTCTTTTCTTTGAAGAACTCCCTAATTCATTGCTTCAAGAAAGTTCAAATCCTTCAAATTTAAAGTCTTCTATCATTCCAAGGTAGTTCTAGCCATTGTAGACCGTTGTGGAATGATTTGTGACTGTTGGAGCACCTTTTGGCATTCAAAAATAATTTCTAGAACTAGCTGTTAGATACCTAGAAATGATATTCGAGTCAGCTCGGATTCCTTCGAGTCGGCTCGGATCCTTCGAGTCGATGGGTTGAGTCACCAAATCTTCAATGCAATCGACTCTTTGTCTCAAGGTGCAAAACATCACTCTGGACGAGTCAGCTCTTAATAGCTCGGGTCAGCTCGAACTTTTTTCTTTAAAAAACTTGAACTCGAGGAGTTGAATCTTTTCAGCTTGGGTCGGCTCTTCGTCTTAGGTTCAAAAAATCTCACTCTGGAATAGTCAGCTCGGTGTAGTTCGGGTCAGCTCGCTTTCTTAGGCTTTCAACATTAGGTCTGGTAGAGTCGACTCTTTCTTGTTCAGGTCAGCTCGCCTGGCTATTCTCAGAAATATTCAAAAATTGGACTCTAGAGGAGTCAGCTCGGACTGATTCTAGTCGATTTGGATTCACTGGAGTCGGCTCGCTTTCCATTGAGTCGGCTCGGATTGCTGCATGTTGGGTTCGTGAACCAGTGCGGAAGCATGGATTTCAAAATTTATGAAACCATGTCCGAACCCTAATCCCAAATCTCCTTATTAGCAATTAAAAACTATGACTACATGCATGTCCAAATTTAAACATTATTTAAATACTAACCTCAGATTGCTATTACCAGTCTGATGCAGAAATGAACTCCAAATTGAGTAGCCTCTTGAACACACCAGGCGTCCACTTGTCCGCCCTCCGATGGTGATCCACACGGGCAGATGATCAAGACACTGACTCCTTAATTGGGTTCCTTCCAATCAAGTTCTACCCCAAGAACTTGATATATGGGCTATCGGCTAGGACTCCTCTAGCCAAACTGGGACTAAACCTTCTCTCTTACCCTTCTCCTTGTCTTCTAGCAACTTTGGCCCCTTAAGACACTCTTGTCTTAAGAATAAGCCCTTGTCCTAAAATGAGACAAGGCTTGTCTTGGAGGGAGAAGAAAATTAAGACAAGATTGTCTTAATGTAAGAAAGAAAGGAGAGGCGCCTTCTTCCTTTACCGTCGGAGAGTTTCTCTCTGACTCTCCTTCTGTTCTGAGATTCGACAGAGCCAAGGCTCTGTAAAGAAATCAAAAAGGAAAGAGAGGAGGGGGAAACAATCTTCTGGAGAGGGAGAGGGAAAATAGAAGCAAGGCTTCGCTGTAGAAAATCTGGAATAGTTTTTTTTTTTTTTTTTTTTTTCTCTATATCTTTTTCTATCTTTTTTTACGGCGAAGTCTTCTCCTTAAATAGGCGACAGAGAGGCGCCTACCCATCTGTAATCACCCTCTCATGCCCCTCTCTCCCTTCTCACGTCCTTTCCCTTCATCTCACGGCCATTGAATTAATCTCACGGCCTTTGGGATGGGAAGACGCAAGAAAGAGTCGCGAAAAAACACAGAAGGGCGCGCTCAAAAGAGAAGAGTCGCGCCCCTTCGGTGTTTTTTTTCATGGTAATCCCATTTTTGAAGAGTCCACGCCTAGGTGGACTCTCTTCCACGCCCCTTCAGCCAAAGCGCCGATCCCCTTTTCTTTTCTCATGCAAAAACGCCCCTTGGAGAGAGTCCACGCGCGCGTGGACTCTTCTCCGTGCGCGCGCGCGTGGGAAGAGAGGGGAAGGGGCTTAGGCGATGTAAGAAAGGGGTTTAGCCTCTTAGGTTAGCCCAATTGCTAGCCTAATATTAGCCCAATGTCTTGAATCTTCAATTAGATTCAAACCGGAATGAATTTGGATCTAAAAAAGACCAAATCGGAACCCTAACTCGAATCCGATTCAAGTAGAAGCCATGGTTTGCAACACATGCTAGTGTGTTCATCTGCAAACGAGATTTAATTCCAAATTAAATCCTTGATTATCTGTCCTAAGTGTGTGACCCATTGGGTTCCATATCTAGCCAGCAGTGGGTCCGAGTGCAAGTTGACCTAATTTGATCAGAACTCATTCTAATCGATTTAGGTCAAATCGAGCTAACTCGAGTTAGTCAATTAGGACTCCTCCTAATTAGTGATCCAATTAAACCATTTAATTTGATCAACCCACAAGACAAGATTGACGCCTAGCACCGTGTCATGTCTACTCGGAAGATATGGAAATTCTGGTAAATTCCAAAACTACCCTTCAGTGGAAAGTTCCCGTACAATTCGATCCTTCAATCATCTTGCATCCCGAATATAACTATGGATATGGAAACATGTCAAAACCAGCTTATACTCATTCCCAGCTCAGTCATACACTAATGATTCAATTAATTCGATATTAGAAATCATTTCTAATATCTGTACTTTGATCAAAGATTTCCTGAATCATCATCTGACCTAATTTGGCTGGATGCAATCTCCTCCTACTAGGAGTGATCAATTCCTTGTTGACCTACTCATTACCTTCATATACAATTCACCATACCCAGCATCAACCTCGTGCATGACCCAGTGTCATGATTGAGATTGAACCAAAGCATGGGTTCATGTACATAAGGTATTATGGCAGTCTCAGGTCATAGGACTACTTGTACAACTCCCACTATGAGAAACATCTATTGACATGCAGCTAAGGCTCCATTAGATGTTCTCAAACTGGATCTATTCAGTGAACTCATTCGCTAATGAGCACCCACATCTTGTATTAGTGTTCCAGACAAGTGACTGTGAGAGCAGTCACCCTTTTCAGCATACATAGGATGTGCCAGTCTAACCGGAAACCCTGATCCCCAACTCAGGGTTCCTATGACTAGGAATATTCTAGATTAGGGTTTTAAGGCCTTAGATCTCACTGGTATGATCTCATCATAGCCCTAGGACCATAGCCCTAATCTATGGGGTTCATCATATAATGACACAGCGAATGATGAAAAAATATTGCCTTTATTAACTTGTCAATTTACAATGGTCTGGGAGATACAAATATTGGCTTATAGGGCATAATCCTTTCAATCTCCCACTTGCACTAAAGCCAATCACTCTTATTCTTTAACCCCATACAATCGAGGTGGCGATCAAACTCCCGCTGTGGTAGAGCCTTAGTGAACGGGTCTGCTATGTTGTTCTTTGTATCCACTCTATTGATGCAGACTTCTTATCTCTCGATTATCTCTCGGACAAGATGGAAGCATCTCAGAATGTGCTTGGACTTGTGATGGGCTCTCGGTTCCTTAGCTTGAGCAACTGCTCCAGTGTTATCACAATAGAGTGGCACCGGGCTCTCAATCTCAGGAACTACACCCAACTCTATGATGAATTTCTTCATCCAGACAGCTTCCTTGGCAGCTTCACTGACAGCTATGTACTCTGCCTCGATAGTTGAGTCAGCTACAGTCTGCTGTTTAGTGCTCTTCCAACTTACTGCTCCACCATTCAAGGTAAAGACATACCCTGAAATGGATTTACTATCATCTGGGTCTGATTGAAAACTAGAGTCTGAATAGGCTTCTATTTTAAGATCAGACCCTCCGTATATAAGAAAAATATTCTTAGTCCTTCTCAGGTACTTAAGAATATTTTTCACAGCCTTCCAGTGATCCTCTCCTGGATCAGCCTGAAATCTACTGGCTACACCCAAGGCATATGCCACATCAGGCCTGGTACATAACATAGCATACATAATCGACCCTATAGTCGAAGCATAAGGTATAGAACTCATTCTATTTCTTTCTTCAGGTGTCTTAGGAGACATCCTCTTAGAAAAACGTATGCCATGACCAATAGGTAAGTAACCTCTTTTACTTTCTTCCATGCTAAATCTCTTTAGCACCTGGTCAATGTACCTAGACTGGGATAAGCCTAGCATCCTTCTCGATCTTTCTCTATAGATCTTTATACCCAGTATATAGGATGCTTCTCCCAAGTCTTTCATGGAAAACTGTTTCGATAACCACACTTTGACTGATTGTAACATTGGGATATCATTCCCAATAAGAAGTATATCATCAACATATAGATCTAAGAAAACTATGGCACTCCCACTAGTCTTCTTGTACACACAAGGTTCATCCTCATTTTTGAAAAAATCAAATTCTTTGACTGTTTTATCAAATCGGATGTTCCAACTCCTGGATGCTTGCTTTAATCCATAAATGGATTTCTTTAGCCTACATACCTGATTAGGTTTAGTCTCCAAGACAAAACCTTCTGGCTGTGACATATAAACCTCTTCCTCAAGGAAACCATTGAGGAATGCAGTTTTTACATCCATTTGCCAGATCTCATAATCATGATATGCTGCTATAGCAAGCATAATCCGAATAGATTTGAGCATGGCAACAGGAGAAAATGTTTCATCATAATCTATTCCCTGTTTTTGTCTGAAACCCTTAGCCACCAATCTGGCTTTATAAGTTTCAACTTGGCCATCTGCCCCAATCTTCTTTTTATAGACCCATTTACACCCAATAGGGTTAATACCCTCTGGTGCATCAACCAAAGACCATACTTGTTGACATACATGGAGTCCATCTTGGATCTCATGGCTTCCAGCCATCTATCTGAGTCTCTACTCATGACTGCTTCCGTATAGGTTAGAGGCTCATCATTTTGAATGATTTGGGCTTCATTATTTTCAATTATGAACCCATACCTCTCAGGTGCCTGTCGTACCCTATCAGACCTACGGATAGGAATGTGTTCAGGTTCTATATTAACTATGTTGTTACTTGACTGAGAAGTGTCTATTTGTTGAATTTCATTAAGTTCGATATTTCTACCAGTGCCCTTTTGTAGGATGAATTCTTTTTCCATAAAAGTGGCATGCCTACTGACCAAAACCTTTTATTTAGTAGGGTGGTAGAACAGATATCCTATACTATCTCTAGGATATCCCATAAATAGACATTTGTCTACTCTAGCATCTAGTTTATGTCCAAAATTTTCTTTTACATAGGCTGGACATCCCCATATCTTAATATACTTAAGATTGGGCTTCTTACCTCTCCATAATTCATATGGAGTGCTAGAGACAGTATAGATGGTACTCTATTCAAGATATAAGTTGCTGTTTCCAAAGCATATCCCCAGAAAGAAAAAGGTAACTCTGTGAAGCACATCATGGACCGTACCATATCCAATAAAGTACGATTCCTCCTTTCAGCAACACCATTTAATTATGGTGTGTAAGGAGGAGTCCATTCAGAGATGATCCCCTTATCTTTAAGGTGATCAAGAAACTCAGTGGATAAGTACTCACCTCCTCTATCTGATCGGAGGATCTTTATACTTTTTCCTGTCTGTTTCTCTACCATACTTTGATACTCTAAAAATTTTTCAAAAGCCTCGAACTTATGTTTCATTAGATACACAAATCCATACTTTGAAAAATCATCAGTAAATGTGATGAAGTATGAGTATCCACCATAGGCTTGAGTTGTCATAGGCCCACATACATCTGTGTGTATGAGTCCCAATAACTCTTTTGTCCTTTCTCCATGTCCACTAAATGGAGTCTTGGTCATCTTACCCATGAGACATGATTCACAAGTTTCTAATGACTCATAGTCATAAGGATCAAAGAAATTTTCTTGTATAACTTGTTAATCCTAGTCTCACTAATATATCCAAGTCGACAATGCCAAAGTAAGGTATTGTTTACATCATCTCTTTCCGTTTGTTAGAAACATGAAAAATATTGTCATTAGTGGAAAGAGTTAATAGACCATTGCAGAATATGCCATAACATATAATTTCATTAGATAAAGAAATTGAGCAGCCACTGCTCATTACATTCATAGTATATCCTTGTTTAAGTAACAAGGGTACAGATATGATATTTCTAATGATTTTTGGCATATAGTAACAATTCCTTAGCTCCAAGATCTTCCCTGAAGGTAACTTCAAAATATAAGTCACTACAGCTTCTGCTTGGATGGGGTCCCCTCCAGCACCGTAGAGCTCAAAGTTACCTTCCTTCAATACTTTAAGCCCCTGAAGTCCCTGCAATGATTTGCAGATGTTATGACCACAGGCGGTATCCAACACCCAAGTATTTGAAATGGAAGAATCCAATGACAAAATAGTATGAACTTCTTTCATACCTTTTGGTGCCTCTGATGCACCAGGCTTCACACTTGCAAGGTAAACCTTGCAGTTCCTTTTCTAATGACCCGACTTGCCACAATGAAAGCAGGTCATCTGTCCGGAGGCCTTCTTTCCTTTCTTCTTCTTAATGCCCCCTTTGGGATTCATCCTCTTACTGGAACCCTTTTTGCCTGTCTTCTTCTTATCCACAAGAAGAACTGGAGCCTTATTTTTCTTACATGGCTCTCTGCTGTCTTCAACATATTCAACAGCTCAGGCAAGGAAGAATTATGTTTGTTCTTATGGTAATTAAGAACAAACTGTGAAAATGACTCTGGGATTGATTGCAAGATCAAGTCTTGATTCAACTCCCCATCCATTACAAAACCTAATTGACCTAATCGAGTGATTAGATCAATTATCTTTAATACATGGTCTTGTACTGATGTACCTTCTGTCATCCTTGCACGGAACAACTGCTTAGATATTTCATATCTAGCAGTTCTACTGTGTTCTCCATAAAGCTCTTTTAAATTGAGCAATATAGAGTTAGTATCCATGCTATCATGCTGCCTCTGCAACTCATTAGTCATAGAGGCAAGCATAACACTTGACAGTAAGTGAGTCATTTTGCCACATATTATATGTGGTCTTCTCCTCTTGCGAGGCATCTTCCCTTGGTGGTTCCAAAATTGGGATATCAAGAATATAGGAAATTCTTTCTTGACTGAGTACTATTTTTAAATTTCTCAGCCAATCAACATAATTAGGCCCAGTCAATTTGTTGGCATCTAAAATACTACGGAGTGAGAGTGAAGAGGCCATTTATCTACATTTAAACAAAGAACAATACATAAGCAAACAACCATGAAATGACAATACATAATTAAATTAGGACTTTAATTTAATTATGTCTCCCACTATTTTATCGAGCATCATAACCCTCTATACGATGATCGAGGAAAACCCTAATTAGTTTTTCTTAGTGGGGTTGAGATCCCAATCCCTTATAAAGGACCTTGTGTGTACACAACAAATCTTATATAAGTTCATAGGTAGGAAAACTCTCTCCAATTGTAACCCGTACAATTCTCAACTTATCCCGGCCTCTAAAATATTAATAGCCTTGTGTATACACGACAAACTATAATATTTCAGTTAAGTAAGACCCTCCATAGCCATATAGTCATGACTTTAATAGTAATACCCTTGTGTGTACACAACAAAATATTACATTAAATCATGCCATAAACAAATAATTGTATTAGGCCAAAAATTGTGTTAGTCACCATATTAGGTCTTGTGTGTACACAACAAACCTAGTATAGATCATAACACAATAATGACCTTTCATGAAGGAAGGCCAATAATAGTATTTTAACACCAAGCATGTTAGTCAAGAATTAAATCAATCAGATCGGCCAGGCTAGTGGAAGAGATGTGGGGGTCCCCCCGTTGCTTTCCTAGACACCAATTTAAAATTGGCCAGGTCAGACAACGGAACCAATTAAAAAACCATGATTCCCTTTACCTTCCTAGAACCACCTTTCTAGACACCAAAATGACTAATTATCCATCATGACTAATAATGCTTATCGGTTAACTATACTACCACTTAATATAATTTTAAGAGGGATTTATGCAATGCCAGCACATTCAATTAAAAGCTATCACATATATTAATACATGCTTTAAACAAAGCAAATATGTGAAATGTGTGCCATCATACTAGGACAACCATTTACCACATAATGGATACACCATTATGCCAGGGCAACCTTATTTCAGTATGATGGCTCCAGGGCTAATCATATCTCTAAGACAATTAGGGTTTCAGTGGAAAACCCTAACTGGTGGCAATCAACAAACTCATGTTCAATCAAAGACATGCATTGTGCATCAATATAAAAACTTTAACATGATACTACATCATTTAATAAAACAAGAATTGAACTGCATAAGTTTTAATCCTAATAAGGAGGCTCTGATACCACTGTTGGGTTCGTGAACCAGTGCGGAAGCGTGGATTTCAAAATTTATGAAACCAGGTCCGAACCCTAATCCCAAATCTCCTTATTAGCAATTAAAAACTATGACTACATGCATGTCCAAATTTAAACATTATTTAAATACTACCTTAGATTGCTATTACCAGTCTGATGCAAGAAATGAACTCCAAATTGAGTAGCCTCTTGAACACACCAGGCATCCACTTGTCCGCCCTCCGATGGTGATCCCACGGGCAGATGATCAAGACACTGACTCCTTAATTGGGTTCCTTCCAATCAAGTCTACCCCAAGAACTTGATATATGGGCTATCGGCTAGGACTCCTCTAGCCAAACTGGGACTAAACCTTCGCTCTTACCCTTCTCCTTGTCTCTAGCAACTTTGGCCCTTAAGACACTCTGTCCTTAAGAATAATCCTGGTCCTAAATGAGACAAGGCTTGTCTTGGAGGGAGAAGAAAATTAAGACAAGATTGTCTTAATGTAAAAAGAAAGGAGAGGCGCCTTCTTCCTTTACCGTCGGAGAGTTTCTCTCTGACTCTCCTTCTTTCTAAGATTCGACAGAGCAAGCTCTGTAAAGGAATCAAAGAGGAAAGAGAGGAGGGGAAACTCTTCTGGAGAGGGAGAGGGAAAATAGAAGCAAGGCTTCGCTGTAGAAAATCTGGGATAGTTTTTTTTTTTTTTTTTTCTTATTCTTTTTCATCTTTTTTACGGTAAAGTCTTCTCCTTAAATAGGCCGACAGAGAGGCGCCTACCCATCTGTAATCACCCTCTCACACCCCTCTCTCCTCCTCACATCCTTTCCCTTCATCTCACGGCCCTTGAATTAATCTCTTGAGGTATATTGAAGTCCATTCAAAAGCCAAAAGCCAATATTCTCTCAAGAACTTCATATCAAGAGCCTTTTATAGTTTGATTTCCTGAAAAAGCCTACAAGCTCATCCTTACATCATTCCAAAAGAAGTGTTTTGAAGGATATTCCAAGGGGGATAAGATAAAGCATCAACTTGAGCTTCAAAGCTTCCATTCTACTCTTGAAGAGAGTTTGTCTTAGTTTTAAAAGTTGAATATATGTTTTTATCTTGTGATTTGACCTTGCTTTCAAGGGTGTCTTGAAAGAAGGATGTTGTGGTTTGTTGGTGAGCCAAAGGGATAAAACCAAGTAGGGTTATCTTGTGAGCCCGAAGACAAAACAAGTGTAAAAGGTTGTTGGAGAGCCTAGGTGACAAAACCAACATAGGTTTGGCTTGTGATCCTTTTGAAAAACAAGTCGGTAATCTTAATTGGATTATAGTGGAATTTCAAGGATGGCTTGAGAAGTGGATGTAGGTGCTTGGTTTGCACTGAACCACTATAAATATTATGTTTGTGTGCGATTCCCTTCTTTCCTCTTGGTCTTAGCTTATTACATTTGATTTACTACTTTCCGCTGCATTTAATCTTGAGCATTGAATTTATTACTCACAAACACCACTAGACCTTCACATTACTATTTAAATTTTAAAAGATCCATTTTACCCCCCCTCTTGGGCTCCATTTCTGGGCAAGAAGTGGTATCAGAGCGCCGGTACTCTCTTGTAGATCCAAGGATCTTGAGTGAAAGATCATGGCAGCCCCAATAGGAATGGGTGTAGTTGAAGGTCATGCTTCAAATCATCACCCACTCTTCAATGGAACAAATTACACGTATTGGAAAACATGCATGCATATTTTTATTCAAGCTATTGATTATATTTATGGAGGACAATTGTAAAAGGTCCTTATCAGCCTACTATGTTGGTTAATGGCATTCTCACTCCAAAGATGGAAGATGATTGGGATAAGAATGACATTAAGCAAATAGAGCTTAATGCTAAGGCTATGAACTTGTTATTTTGCTCTCTTGATCCAAGTGAATTTAATAGAATATCTAATTGTCTCTCCGCCAAGGAGATTTGTGATACACTTGAAGTTACCCTTGAGTGTACACACCAAGTGAAAACAACCAAGGTTAACATGCTTATTCATACGTATGAAATATTTAAAATGAAACCTACTAAGTCTATTAGTGAGATGTATACTAGGTTCACAAATATTGTGAATGGCATGAGAAGCCTAGAAAAAATTATTTCTAATGGTGAACTTGTAAACAAACTTCTCAGGTCTCTACAGGCTTCTTAAGATGCAAAGGTAATGACTATTGAAGAAGCAAAGATGTCAACACTCTTCTACTTGAACAATTGTTGGGCTCATTGATGACCTATGAGCTCTCCCTCAAGCAAAAGAATGTTGAAGTCAACAAAAAGAAGAAAGTGATCACTTTCAAATCCACTACTAGAAAAGAATCAAGTGATGACTCCGAAGAAGATGATGAAGAAGATGAGACGGCTCTAATGGCAAGAAAATTCAGAAGGTTTATGAGGAAGAAAAGATTCAACTTCAAAAAGAAATCTCTGAAAGCTGAGCTAAGTAAAGAGAAAGACAAGAAGAAGGAGAAGGAGTAGCCCACTTATTTTGAATGCAAGAAACCAATCATTTTAAGGTGGACAGCCCCTTGCTCAAGAAAAGTCGAAGAAAGTTAAAAAGAAAGCTATGATGGTAACCTGGAGTGACAATGAGGACTCCAGTTCTGAGGAGAATAGCAGGAGGTGGCAAACTTCTATCTGATAGTAGATCATGATGAGGTATATTCTGAAACTGAAAATGAATTTACATTTGATGAACTTCATGAAGTTTTTGATGAATTAGTCATAGAATTTCAAAAACTAAAGTCGGAACATAAAGATTTGAAAAAGAAAAATTTGGATTTAGCCAAAACAAATGATAAGTTTTCCAATGAAATGAATGCCTTCTTCTTCAAAATAGAAAATTAAATGATAAGATTTCAGTTCTTGAAAATGAAAAAGAAGTTTTGAAAAAGAAAAGTTCTTCAGTTTCAAATGAAAATCTTTCAAAACAAAGCAAAGAAATTTTGGATGAAAATAAAAGATATAAGGAAGAAATTGAAAATTAAAACCTTTTGTAGATAAATTTACTTATAGTTCTAAAAATAATTTGCTTTTGAACAATCAAAGAGCTATTTTTGATAGAGCAGGTTTAGGGTTTAGAACTCATAAGAAACAAAAACTTTTCAAAAATTCTTTGTGCATACATCTTCATCCATTACTTATCATGCATGTGGTACTAAAGGACATAAATCTTATATGTGCAACAAAAGAAGATTGAATAATATTAAGAAAGTTTGGGTTCCAAAAAGAACTAATGTCACTAACCTAAAGCACCCAAGATGATTGGGTACCTAAAGTCTCCACTTGATCTTTATTGCAGGTATGCCTTGCAACAACAAGAAAAGAATGTAGTACCTTGATAGTAGTTGCTCAAGGCATATGACAAGAGATGTGGAGCAGTTCTCATCGCTCGAATATCAAAATGGTGGCAATGTAAACTTTGGCGATAATGAAATGGCAAAATTATTGGTATTGGTAAAGTCCATATCACCCCCTCTTCTTACATTAATAATATTTTATATGTTGATGGTTTGAAACATAACTTGCTTAGTATCAGTTAGTTTTGCGACAAAGATTTTAAAGTTATTTTTGAATCTTCCATGTGCATTGTTTTAGTTTAGATGACAATGGCATCAAGTTCATTGGTCATAGGCATGGCAATATTTATATGGTTGATCTTGATGATCTTCGATTCAAAATGGTCAATGCCTAGTGCCAATGGAAGCCAGATCAATGAAACTAGTTGGCTTTGGCATCGTAGACTAGGACATGCTAGTATGCATTTGATTTCAAAACTTAGCAAAAAGAATTTGATAAAAGATTTGCCTAAACTCAGTTTGAAAAAGACAAGATTTGCCATGCATGTCAACTTGGAAAATAAACCAAATCCTCTTTCAAACTAAAAGGAGTAATCTCTACATCTAGACCCTTAGAGTTGCTTCACATGGACCTCTTTGGGCCTACTAGAACATCTAGTTTGGGAGGTAAAAAGTACGGTATAGTTATTGTAGATGATTTCTCATGATTTACATGGGTCATGTTTTTAGCACATAAAGATGAAACATTTTCTGAATTCATTAGGTTTCATAAATGAGTTTCAAGTAAAAAAGGTGTTTCAATCATATCATTGAGAAGTGATTATGGAACCAAATTTGAAAATGTTGATTTTGATAAATTCTGTATTGAAAATGGTATTCATCATAATTTTTCTGCACCTAGAACACCTCAACAAAATGGGATGGTAGAAAGGAAAAATAGAACTCTTGAAGAAATGGCACGCACCATGCTTTGTGAAAATGATTTATCTAGATATTTTTGGACAGAAGCCATAAATACTGCATGCTATGTTTTAAATCGAGTTTTGATTCGATTGATTTTAAGAAAACACCTTATGAGCGTTCGGAAGGGTAGAAACCCTTAATTCATTATTTTCGTGTTTTTTGATGCTGTTGTTTCATTTTAATAATGGTAAGGATAATTTGAGCAAATTTGATGCCTAATCAGATGAGGGAGTCTTTTTAGGCTACTCCACATCTAGTAAGGCATACATGGTCTTCAATAGGAGAACACTTGTTGTTGAAGAATCCATACATGTGGTATTTGATGAATCTGACCAAAAATCTTTGAGAAAAGAAGATGTGCTTTCTGATGAAACAGGTACCAAGAAAACTGAAAGTATAAACAACAATGAAGAGCCTACCAAGGATCAAGAAGATGATCAAAACACTGAAGGAGACAAGGTGATGAAAATACATCTACAGTTGATCCACTATCAAAAGAATGGAGGGAGGCTCACGGACATCCAAAAGAGCTAATTATTGGTGATCCATCTAAAGGTGTAAGTACTCGATCTTCTCTTAAAATATCTATGATTATTTATCTTTTGTTTCTCAAATTGAACCTAAAACTATTGAGAAAGCTGAATGTGATAGTAATTGGATAAATGGTATGCAAGATGAACTTAACCAATTCAAAAGAAACAATGTTTGGACATTAGTAGATAGGCCTTCAAATACTTCAATTATTAGCACAAAATAGGTTTTTTGAAATAAACATGATGAAAATGGTATTGTTACTAGATATAAGGCTAGACTAGTTGCCAAAGGATACAATCAAGATGAAGGGATAGATTTTGATGAAACCTTTGCTCCTGTGGCTAGACTTGAGGCAATTAGGCTATTATTGGCTTTTGCTTGCTTTATGAATTTTAAATTATTTTAAATGGATGTTAAAAGTGCCTTTTTAAATGGTCTTATTGAAGAAGAAGTTTATATTGAACAATCTCCTGGTTTTGAAAATTCTGAATTTCTAAATCTTGTTTACAAACTTCATAAAGCTTTGTATGGGTTGAAACAAGCTCCTAGAGCTTGGTATGATCGTTTAAGCTCTTTCTTACTCAAAAATGATTTTGCTAGAGATAATGTAGACAACTTTATTTTTGAAGAAAAATAATGATGATCTCTAAGTAATACAAATCTATGTAGATATATCATATTTGGTGCTACTAACGAATCTCTTTGTCAAGAATTTGTAAAGCTAATGCAGGGTGAGTTCGAGATGAGCATGATGGGAGAACTAAATTTCTTCCTCGGACTCCAAATAAAGCAAACCAAAGAGGGGATCTTCATCACCAAGCGAAGTACACAAAAGAAATACTCAAGAAGTTTGGGATGTAGAACACCAAGCCTTTAGGTACCCCTATGAGCACTACTTGTAGACTTGACAAGGATGAATCTGGTAAATCGATTGACCAAAATTATATCGTGGCATGATCGGTTCACTGCTATATCTTACTGCCAGTAGACCAGATATCATGTTTAGCATTTGTATGTGTGCTAGATATCAGTCTAATCCTAAAGAGTATCATCTTTTGGCTGTTAAACATATACTTAGATATCTATCTGGCATAATTGAAATTGGTTTATGATACTCTAGAGACTCTTCATTTGAATTGATTGTTTATTCTGATGCTGACTTTGCTGGGTGTAAACTTGATCGTAAAAGTACTAGTGGAACCTGTCAGTTTCTTGGAGTAAATTTGATCTCTTGGAGTAGGAAGAAACATAATTCAGTTGCTCTATCTATGGTGAAAGCCGAATATATAGTAGCTGGAAGATGTTGTGCTCAAATCCTTGGATTAAACAATGGCATTAAACTAACTAAGACACCCATAAGATGTGACAATACTAGTGCAATCAATCTAACTAAAAATTCTGTGCAACATTCAAGAAGTAAATACATTGAAATAAAACATCATTTCATAAGAGATATGTACAAAACTCTAATGTTATTCTTGAATTTGTGTGTACTGATATTCAATTAGCTGATGTGTTTACCAAACCATTGAGTGAAAAATGGTTCTGTCTGATTAGAAGAGAGTTAGGTGTCATTAACCCATTCTCCTAGAACTCTCACAAACTTCATCTTACCCAAGGCATTTTACTCAAAAACACTTGCTTTGAGTCCCAAAAGCTATTAAATATTTTTTTAAAATTTTTTTGTTTTTTTTTGGTATTTTCTTTGCCAAGTGTTGACACTTGGATTTTGTCAAGTGTCGACACTGACCAAGTGTTGACACATGACAAATACTTGTCGACACTTGCGAAACGAAATCTGTTTTTTAAAATGATCGACAAAGGGTTTTGTTTTCACTTCCCCCCCATCACTCTTAAGCTACAGTGGTCACCTACACTCCAATTCCTTCCTCTTCCCATTTGCCCCTTCACATATCAGGTATTCCCTCTTTTAATTTCTTGTTAATTTTCATTTTATTTCACGTATTTTCGATTTCCCTTCGTCACCGTGAAGCCATACAACCTATAAAGGATTTTTTCAACTATTTTTTTGGGATTTCAATTGGATTTTCATGGGTTTTATTAGTTTTCTAAATCTCCATTTGAAGGAATGGTGGTTTAATGGCTTTTCTCTTGGATTTCAAATGGTATTTGGCTATTTTCATGCTCATTCCATCCGAATTTGGAAAAACCATTGTTTGATTGATTTTGGCCGGAAAGATTTGGGTTTTCACCTAAAATCTAATGTTCTAAACTTATTTTTATTGATTTATCATAGTTTATCATGATGTTTTTGCATCATTTTTACCATTTTGCTAAAACCCTAATTGATTTAAGCCGAAATCCCATGTGTTTTGGGTATTTAGACCCTACAAAATGTATTTTTACAAAAGTTCAAATATATTTTAACAACCAAAAATATTTTCTAGCTTGTAAAATTCCCACTTTCAAATTGTTTGTAGATTTCCTATATTTTTTAAAGAGTATTTTACAACCCAAATTTGTTTTAAAACTGTCTTTGCACCTCTTATGAATGAATTTCTCCTTAGCTGAACTTGTAGCCAGTCCTATAGCTGAACCTGTAGCCAGTCCTATAGCTCTATGTTTGTTTGAATCTATCCTTTTTCTATCCTATCCAGCTAGTTTGACATGGGTCCTAGAAAGAGACTAGTAGTTAGGAGATCGAGTTAGAGGATAGAGAGGAGAACAAAGGCTAGGCATGACACTGGTGAGTCGAGCAGTTCAGTTGCACCTGGTTCCCTTGTGGAGAGGATGGCAGGGAAGGCTGTTGCTTTTAGTCGACGAGTGGACTTAGAGTTTTTTAACCGCCAGCATTTTCAGATCCGGCTGACCCTTACCAATGCGGGTTTGGTGCCCTTCTGCACTATGCAAGAGAGGTATTACCCCCAATGGTACTTGAGTTCTATGGAACATTGGATTGCCGCATATGACTTCGAGGACATCTATGCGAGGTGTGGAGATTCTATTGACAGAGGAGCTCTTGAGCACAGTTTGGGAGATACCACATCGAGGGATTAGCATTTTTTCTGTGGATGACAGGTAGGCCGCATTTCGTTGTATTTTGGAGCGAGAGGATATTCGCGGTGTGACAGTAGTCACCGCGAACTAGCTATCAGTGGAGATGCGGCTCCTTCATCACATCACGGCCCGTATTCTTCTACCGAAGGCAGGGCATTTTGATTTTATCACAGCGAGAGAGCTTATGCTCATGGTCTTCTTGACACAGAGGATGCTGGTAGACATTCCTTCCATGATGTTGATACAGATGAGAGATGCGGCCAGCCAGCATCGTCATTGTCTGCCCTATGGGATGGGACTAACCCGACTATTCCATGCGTGTGGAGTATCCTTGGAGGGGAGATCCCCAAGGAGATCTTACACATAGATGTTTATGATGAGAGGTCGCTCCATAGGATGGGATACAGAGTGGTTGGTGGCAGATGGATCAGGAGAGAGTCTAGCTAGGAGGTAGATAAGGAGGATGAGTTACGTGACGTCGAGGCTGGGCCATCAGGGCCAGTCAGTTCTCCTGTTCATATAGCACATGCATCAGAGATCGAGCCTGCTGCGATGCCTTTTGCCACACCGTCAGCAGCTCCTCCAGCTTCTACTAGAGTACACTTTGAGGAGTATTCACGTGAGCAATTTGCAGAGTTGAGAGGCGAGCTTATCAGTCTGGGGACTATGACACTCAGCTTCGGATCGAGATTGATAGCCTAGAGCTCAAACTGCTGCTGAGCATGCCGAGATTCGCCAGACCGTGGAGGCTGGTTTTGTGTGCATTAAGTGTTTGATCAAATCCTTGCTTCCTCCAGCTGCTCCTGCTGATCCTCCGAATGATGATAATGATGGCGACGACCACCAGGATGACCATGATGATACTGTAGAGGGTGGTGATCGCATTGATGACAGGGCTACAGATCTTCTTGACGACGGCAGCGACAGTGATGATGGTGCCGACGGTTATGAGGTCGTCAGTCGAGAGCAGCAGTACCGAATTGTTCCTCCAGCTGATGCTGTTGACACTCTAGCTAGCACTGATCCAGTCTTTGTTACCCCCACAGAGATTCTACCCCCTCCTTCTTCTAGGGCCTCTAGAGTTGCACCTCATTTTGGGCCATCAATTAGGACTAGGTGCCGTGGTATCCTGAAGACTCCTAGTAGTCTATCCGTAGGACTAGGGTTACCGGTCCTATCTCTTTTGAGATTCCATCAGATGAGGATTAGCCTCACAGATGTCTCCTTTGTTGTATGTTCTTTGTTTCATGCTACTTTGTATGCCTTTTATGTTGTATGACTCGGATACATTTTGTATGTTTCAGTTTTGCTGATGAGTCAGCAAATTTTGTACTGAAAACTCTGCTTATTATATATATATATATATTAGTTTGGATGTTAAAAATTGTGATTCACTTTGATTGCTTGATTAGTTACATTTATTCTCTTTTGTACTGATACTCTCTTGGATCTTTTTGGTTCTGATACCTGTCCTATCTGATACTCTACCACTTTTTGTCTCCATGCTTATTTTGAGGGGGTGGTTATTCCCCTTTCTAATGATTGACAAAAAGGAAGAGTAATAGTATAGATTGTATGGGAGTATGGCATAAGTATGCCATAAATTGTTTATAAAATTTTTTCCAATTCTTTGTGTAAATTTTCAAATTTGATCTGCTTTGATACCCTGGTATGACATATTATTTGTTCTAATTAGAAATATCTAATTGAGTGGGAGATTGATTCTTCCTAACTATGAAAATTATGGGTCATATGAACTTACAATCATACTCATTAATTATCATAGTTGAAATTTGAAACTTAATGCTGTTTTACTCAAGGTTTTGTCATCATCAAAAAGGGGGAGATTGTTGTCTCCAACCAGTGATTTTGATGAATAACAAAATATTTAGTACATATTTTATACTAATGTCTATTTCAAGCTATGAGTTTTCAGGAAGAAAGCACCTCAAATCCCAAAGCTTATGTATCATGGCACACCGTGGCACGAGCATTTTTTGCAATTATGGACATCCTCTTCATGGAAAAAGGGCTTTTACATGATCAATTATTATTTATTTATGTTCCATTTAAATTACAAAATCAATATTTGTGTTTTTGGCTCTAATTACACTTGATTGTGAATTTTTCATTATCAAGTGTTGACACCTGGAAATCCAAGTGTTGACACTTCAGCATTTGGCACGCAGAAAAACCCTTGGCATGCCAAGTGTCGACACCTAGAACTCAAGTGTCGATACCTACATTTCATGTGTCGATACTTAGGTTTCCAAGTGTCGACTCAAGCTTGAGATTTTTGAAAATCCAGAACTTTGCAATTTGAGGGTTTTTGTGTCAAGTGTCGACACCTGTGCATCAAGTATCGACATTTGAAAGATCAAGTGTCGACACCTAGAAATCAAGTATCGAAATCTGACAGCCAAGTGTTGACACCTGATGAGCCAAGTGTCGACACTTAAAACCTGACAGCTCTAACAGATCTATTTTTCTAACTTGCAGAACTTGCTTTCAAGCTCCAAACGGCTAGATTCGAGGCTCCAACGGAGAACCAGGCTCAGAAGAAGACTTCAGGGCTCCATCTAGATCTCTGATTGACCTTGCACAAAGAATTAGGATTTTCTGGTTTTGTAATAAGGGTTGACTTGATCAACTCAATTTTGAGTCTGTAATTTTGTCATTTCAATTTTTTTGGATCATGTTGACTCAGTCCAAGTCCAAGGCCCAGGTAGGTGTCATTCCCTTTGCCATAGGGCACCACATTTTCTAGCTACAAGTGGGTGCCACACTCCCTGCCACATCTCCATCCAGTGTACCTGGTCCCCACGCTCAAGTAAGCAGGTTCTTTTTTCTTGCACCACTTGGGGGAGAAATCCATCAAGATACCTCAATCCAAGGAGGAGCCAACTTCTTTCCAGATAACCCAAGCCAGGATGGCAAGAATTTTTCTTGAAGAGAGGATCAAGGAGGTGCCCCCATATGTTCCATAAAAATCCAAGTTATAAAAGGAAAGAGAGCATGTCTTGGGGGAGAAAATCAAGGAGGCACACAAAAGTTTCCAAAAGTGCCAAAGCCATGAAAGGAAGAAGCCTAAACTTGTGGAGCAAGACTAGGAGGTGTCCAAAAGAGCCAAACCATGAAGGAAAAATCCTTGATTCATGGAGAGATACTAGGAGACACCACCATAACCTGCCATTTGGAGCTGATTTTCATGTTTTCTTGGAGTTTTTGGGCTGCCCACTCATGGAGGAGTCTTGGGAAGAGAATTTGATGCCTAAAGTGTGGGTTAGTCCTATAGTCCCACATGGGAAATGTATAAAATTTTATTCTTTGTTATGTCTATATATTCAACTCTATGTAACTCTTGAATTTAAATGATGAACGAAATCAATTTCTTTGTGAGCAACTTTGTGTTTCTCTCTTCTGCACTTGTATTCAAGTGTTGAGCTCCGTGAGGGAGTAAATTCGGGTTCCCTAGGAACCTTGAGGATGTGTGAGATCTCCAACCCCAAAACTCTAGCTTAGTCCACCCATCTCTACTCCACCACCACCAAACCCAATTTTCCATCTACATCCCACGGCCCCTCTCTTCCACATAGAGGCCGCCCCAGCATCCAGGTTCAGATCAACTATTTCAACTACAGAGCAAGTTCAAAGAAGAGTCAGATCAGTATAAAGATCTCCGGAACTTCTACATCCAACAATCTTCATTAAGTCCTCAGGTCAGTGTCTTTCTTTGAGATTCTGGTTTTTTTTTTTTCTTCTTCTTCCAGATCCTGAGTTCGAGAAGAAGGCCAACCTTGCCATAGGACTACAATCCAAGGATCCATTGCAAAGATACCCCATCTCCAAGGATCCTACAATCTGCTCGAGAGTGTCCTTCAATTGAAGCAACGAGAGATATCACAGTCAGGTATAAAACCTTCTCTTCTCTCTTCGTCAGTTTCTTGAAAGAGGAGTAAACCCTAGGTCTGGGGGTTTCTCAATCACCAGCGATCCTAATTCTGAGTTACTCTGATAATCCACTCATTTTAATTATGTTTTCTTCTGTCATTTCTTAGTTTCTTTCAACATTAGTTTATCTTTCCTTTGAGTCAAAGCCAACTTCTGAAAATAAATAAATAAAAAAATACATTAATTTTAATTTACTTCCGCATCGCATCATCTCTTTTGTTCTGCATCATTTTTGGTATAAGTGCTTTCGTCCTGCATCATTTTGGTATCAGAGCTTTCGTCCTACATCATTTTTGGTATCAAAGCCCTGTCTAGGGTTTCTGTCTTGTTTGCTTGTTTGAGTGTCTCTCTTTTTTACTTTGTCTGCTCGAAGTAGACTCCCCAGGACATCCGGTCCTAGGAATGAAGCGAGATGCAAACCTCCTCTTCCCATTCCATGGGGTGTTCCTAGGGCGTGTAGGGGATCCGCTGGGTTACAACTTCGTAGCAGGAATTGTAAACGGGGGAAGCACTCTATTTTTAGTCTGTAACTATCCTGTTACAAGAATTGTTTTCTTATTGCAAGTAACTCCAAATTGCATGATTTTTGTTTTTCCGGAACCAGTATAATTGAAGCTATTTTACATAATTTTCTTGTGATTTTTGGTTTCCGTGAAATTCTGAGAGTTAAATTACTGCAACTTTGTTTTTATGTTTCTGCAATTCAATTTTTTGAGTGATCATCTCCTAATTCATTTTAAGGGCATTTGATCATCTAAGATAAGGGGAGGAGTTGATAACCTCTTCTTAGCCCAAAACCACCACCCACTCATTCGATCCTAAGCCTAATTTTAATATTTATTAGACTTAATTTACCTTAGTGGGCTAGGGACATCAACAAGTCGGGTCAAGGCTAGTGTTGAGTCAGTTATCTATTACTCTGTGTGTGCTTTGTACTCAATGTCTAGAACGGTGGTTCAGGGATTCTATCCTGAAGGGCTTGTGTGCTGGTCCCCCTACCTGGCCAATCACTGATTGGTATCTAGGATTGGCATCTAGGGACCTAACACTCCCCATACACCTGCCTGGCTGAGTCTCGAGTTACGACAGCTAGCTTGCCACTCTGATTGGGCATCTAGTTTGGTCTAGGTCTAGTTAGCCCGTAGTCGTTTCAGTTGAGTCTCATTTCGTGTGTTTGTTTGCATCATCATGTCTACCCAGAATGGAGTACCTACCAACCTGGTCAAACCCAACCTGATTTTGAGGCCATGGTTAGAGCTCTTACTGAAAGTATGAACAAATTAACTCAGGATATGAATGAGAATTTTAACCAGTTTAGAGATCGAGTCCAAGTACTTGAGAAACGTAGACATCAAAATTGGACCCCTGATCCAAAATTTAATAGGCCCCAACCTCATCCATGCCAGGAGCCTAGGAGGACCTTATACCATGATCCCGAGCATAACCTTAGGAAGCCTAACCATGATATCTATAGTGTGGATCATGTCTATGAGAGGTCCTTACAATATTCTAGACCAGTCACTCAACAACCCAAGTCTTCTAGATCAAACCATTTATATCCACACCCATGCCCAAGTAAGGTCTCTACTAGCTTGAAACCCAGTGTGACCCAGGTTCCTATATCGCAAGAATGTTGGTTTTGTGGAGAAAGAGGCCATAAATCTAGTCAGTGCCCATGCATAGGACTGGCTTGTGCACAGCTAAGTGGTAAGAATACTAAGGATGACATTAATGAGGGAGAACCCAAGCCTACCAATGAGGATGAAAGGTTAGGTATGACAAGCCCAAATCAGTTGACCCGTTACCACTGACCCGAAACCCATTAAAGATGGCATCGAGGAAGTATATGATGATGGCTTCAGTCTAGTTGATGAATATGTGGGGGAAGAACATGAAGAATGTGACATCGATACTATTGGTTACTTACCTGAGGAGACCTTGGAGAGCAACCAGTGGTAGGACCTAGTTCAGAAATTCAAGAGATTTGTGAGAATCAGGTTCTTTAGTCAAATACCCCCAGGAAGAACTCATAGTGTTAGCCCGAGCTACAGTTCGTACCCTCTAATGACAGTCATTCCCCAAGTACCAATTGAAGATCTTTGCACTGAACTGTTTAAGTTTTCCCATCCTATGGTAGATCCTCTCCTTAGGATGATTGAATCAAGCCTCTTACAATTGGACCTTGTCCCATGCCAAGCCACTAAGGTCTCTCCCATAATCTCAGTTGAACATCCTTGTCTTGAGCGGATTGATTCACCCAGTCCTGTAGAAGTCCTCCTTATGACCTTAGACCCCTTCCTTCGCATGACTGACCTACCATTCTATAGAGTAATACCTTTCCGCACCAATATGACAAATTTCAAGTCTTGAGGTCATCATCCAAATGCCCTTCCATGAATCATTCTTCAATCCAGTTCTTGAGAAAATGGATCATTATTTGCTTAGAGAACAAACTTTAACTTTGTAATCACATGTCCTAGGCTACTTCCCGAACCATCTCTTGATCCATTCCTTGGAGTAGCAACTTTTCCTTTCGTAAGGATGATCAGTTGACACTCATAGATCACCATTCAAACCTTCAGGTCACCACCTTTAGTCTAACAGATCTATTTTTCTAACTTGCATAACTTGCTTTTCAAGCTCCAAACGCTAGATTCGAGGCTCCAATGGAGAACCAGGCTCAGAAGAAGACTTCAGGGCCCATCTAGATCTCTGATTGACCTTGCCCAAAGAATTAGGATTTTTTGGTTTTGTAATAAGGGTTGACTTGATCAACTCAATTTTGAGTCTGTAATTTTAAATTTCAATTTTTGTTGGATCATGTTGACTCAGTCCAAGTCCAAGGCCCAGGTAGGTGTCATTCCCTTTGCCATAGGGCACCACATTTTCTAGCTACAAGTAGGTGCCACACTCCCTGCCACATCTCCATCCAGTGTACCTTGGTCCCCACGCTCAAGTAAGCAGGTTCTTTTTTCTTGCACCACTTGGGGGAGAAATCCATCAAGATACCTCAATCCAAGGAGGAGCCAACTTCTTTCCAGATAAACCCAAGCAAGGATGGCAAGAATTTTCTTGAAGAGAGGATCAAGGAGTTGCCCCCCACAATGTTCCATAAAAATCCAAGTTATAAAAGGAAAGAGAGCATGTCTTGGGGAGAAAATCAAGGAGGCACCCAAAAATTCCAAAAGTGCCAAAGCCATGAAAGGAAGAAGCCTAAACTTGTGGAGCAAGACTAGGAGGTGTCCAAAAGAGCCAAACCATGAAGGGAAAATCCTTGATTCATGGAGAGATACAAGGAGACACCCCCATAACCTGCCATTTGGAGCTGATTTTCAAGTTTTCTTGGAGTTTTTGGGCTGCCCACTCATGGAAGGAGTCTTGGGAAGAGAATTTGATGCCTAAAGTGTGGGTTAGTCCTATTAGTCCCCACATGGGAAATGTATAAAATTTTATTTCTTTGTTATGTCTATATATTCAACTCTATGTAACTCTTGAATTTAAATGATGAATGAAATCAATTTCTTTGTGAGCATCTTTGTGTTTCTCTCTTCCGCACTTGTATTCAAGTGTTGAGCTCCATGAGGGAGTAAATTCGGGTTCCCAAGGAACCTTGAGGATGTGTGAGATCTCCAACCCCAAAACTCTAGCTTAGTCCACCCTCTCTACTCCACCACCACCAAATCCCAATTTTCCATCTACATCCCACGGCCCCTCTCTTCCACATAGAGGCCAGCCACCAGCATCCAGGTTCAGATAAACTATTTCAACTACAGAGCAAGTTCAAAGAAGAGTCAGATCAGTATAAAGATCTCCGGAACTTCTACATCCAACAATCTTCATTAAGTCCTCAGTTAGTGTCTTTCTTTGAGATTCTGGTTTTTTTTTTTTGTTCTTCTTCTTCCAGATCCTGAGTTCGAGAAGAAGGCCAACCTTGCCATAGGACTACAATCCAAGGATCCATTGCAAAGATACCCATCTCCAAGGATCCTACAATCTGCTCGAGAGTGTCCTTCAATTGAAGCAACGAGAGATATCACAGTCAGGTATAAAACCTTCTCTTCTCTCTTCGTCTGTTTCTTGAAAGAAGAGTAAACCCTACGTCTGGGGTTTCTCAATCACCAGCGATCCTAATTCTGAGTTACTCTGATAATCCACTCTTTTTAATTGTGCTTTCTGTCATTTCTTAGTTTCTTTCAACATTAGTTTATCTTTTCTTTGAGTCAAAGCCGACTTCTGAAAATAAATAAATAAAAAAATATATTAATTTTAATTTACTTCCGCATCGCATCATCTCTTTTGTTCTGCATCATTTTTGGTATAAGTGCTTTCGTCCTGCATCATTTGGTATCAGAGCTTTCGTCCTACATCATTTTTGGTATCAAACCCTGTCTAGGGTTTCTGTCTTGTTTGCTTGTTTGAGTGTCTCTTTTTTTTACTTTGTCTGCTCGAAGTAGACTCCCCAGGACATCCGGTCCTAGGAATGAAGCGAGATGCAAACCTCCTCTTCCCATTCCATGGGGTGTTCCTAGGGCGTGTAGGTGATCTGCTGGGTTACATCTTCGTAGCAGGAATTGTAAACGAGGGAAGCACTCTATTTTTAGTCTGTAACTATCCTGTTACAAGAATTGTTTCTTATTGCAGGTAACTCCAAATTGCATGGTTTTTGTTTTTCCGGAACCAGTATAATTGAAGCTATTTTACATAATTTTCTTGTAATTTATTGGTTTCCATGAAATTTCTGAGAGTTAATTACTGCAACTCTGTTTCTGTGTTTCTGCAATTCAATTTTTTGAGTGATCATCTCCTAATTCATTTTAAGGGCATTTGATCATCTAAGATAAGGGGAGGAGTTGATAACCTCTTCTTAGCCCAAAACCACCCACTCATTCGATCCTAAGCCTAATTTTAAATTTATTAGACTTAATTTGCCTTAGTGGGCTAGGGACATCAACAAGTCGGGTCAAGGCTAGTGTTGAGTCAGTTTGTCTAGTTACTCTGTGTGTGCTTTGTACTCAGTGTCTAGAACGGTGGTTCAGGGATTCTATCCTGAAGGGCTTGTGTGCTGGTCCCCCTACCTGGCCAATCACTGATTGGTGTCTAGGATTGGCATCTAGGGACCTAACACTCCCCTTACACCTGCCTAGCTGAGTCTCGAGTTACGACAGGCTAGCTTGCCACTCTGATTGGGCATCTAGTTTAGGCTCTAGGTCTAGTTAGCCCATAGTCGTTTCAGTTGAGTCTCATTTCGTGTGTTTGTTTGCATCATCATGTCTACCCAGAATGGAGTATCCTACCAACCTGGTCAAACCCAACCTGATTTTGAGGCCATGGTTAGAGCTCTTACTGAAAGTATGAACAAATTAACTCAGGATATGAATGAGAATTTTAACCAGTTTAGAGATCGAGTCCAAGTACTTGAGAAATGTAGACATCAAAATTGGACCCCTGATCCAAAATTTAATAGGCCCCAACCTCATCCATGCCAGGAGCCTAGGAGGACCTTATACCGTGATCCCGAGCATAACCTTAGGAAGCCTAACCATGATATCTATAGTGTGGATCATGTCTATGAGAGGTCCTTACAATATTCTAGACCAGTCACTCAACAACCCAAGTCTTCTAGATCAACCATTTATATCCACACCCATGCCCAAGTAAGGTCTCTACTAGCTTGAAACCCAGTGTGACCCAGGTTCCTATATCGCAAGAATGTTGGTTTTGTGGAGAAAGAGGCCATAAATCTAGTCAGTGCCCATGCATAGGACTGGCTTGTGCACAGCTAAGTGGTAAGAATACTAAGGATGACATTAATGAGGGAGAACCCAAGCCTACCAATGAGGAAGAAAGTTAGGTATGACAAGCCCAGAATCAGTTGACCGTTTACCACTGACCCGAAACCCATTAAAGATGGCATCGAGGAAGTATATGATGATGGCTTCAGTCTAGTTGATGAATATGTGGGGGAAGAACATGAAGAATATGACATCGATACTATTGGTTACTTACCTGAGGAGACCTTGGAGAGCAACCAAGTGGTAGGACCTAGTTCAGAAATTCAAGAGATTTGTGAGAATCAGGTTCCTTAGTCAAATACCCCCAGGAAGAACTCATAGTGTTAGCCCGAGCTACAGTTCGTACCCTCTAATGACAGTCATTCCCCAAGTACCAATTGAAGATCTTTGCACTGAACTGTTTAAGTTTTCCCATCCTATGGTAGATCCTCTCCTTAGGATGACTGAATCAAGCCTCTTACAATTGGACCTTGTCCCATGCCAAGCCACTAAGGTCTCTCCCATAATCTCAGTTGAACATCCTTGTCTTGAGCGGATTGATTCACCCAGTCCTGTAGAAGTCCTCCTTATGACCTTAGACCCCTTCCTTCGCATGACTGACCTACCATTCTATAGAGTATACCTTTCCGCACCAATATGACAAATTTCAAGTCTTGAGGTCATCATCCAAATGCCCTTCCATGAATCATTCTTCAATCCAGTTCTTGAGAAAATGGATCATTATTTGCTTAGAGAACAAACTTTAACTGTTGTAATCACATGTCCTAGGCTACTTCCCGAACCATCTCTTGATCCATTCCTTGGAGTAGCAAACTTTTCCTTTCGTAAGGATGATCAGTTGACACTCATAGATCACCATTCAAACCTTCAGGTCACCACCTTTAGTCAGCAGGTAATTCGAGACTCCGCCTCATATTTCCTCCTTTCTCTAGGACATCCAATGCTTCTTACACCATCCAAGTATACTTTGTCGAAGTCTTTAGAGTGAACCATGTGTCAGAATCTATTAGGTTGGCCACCTACTTCTGGAAGACCTTATGGCACCTACTAGGCACCCATGATAAGTTTTCATGCTTTGCATGCCATCCTCCGACCCAAGGTCAAACCTAAAGAGCCGTAGTTTGTTAGGTTTAGACCTAGGGTTCCTTTGGAATAAAGTCCATTCTTTAGGAATGCATCGTCAGTCTAGTTTTGTTTTTCTTGACCATTTACTAGGCTTTGGCTCAGATTTTGGTTTGATTGAGAGCACCAGGAATTGGGATTTGTATTTTGTCCAGGGCTGAAATTGCATTCAAGGTTTCGATCAATAGGTCTATAGGCTAGAGTCCCTTTGAAATTGTTCATGGATACAAGCCTCACACACCACTTGATCTGATTTCACTATTAGCCCACACACACAAGTCTCTTGATGCACTTGTATAGCATGTAAAGGACTTGCATAAAGAAATTCATGCCAAAATAACTTTAAGTAATGAAACTTATAAGAAGTTGGCTGATTCTCAAAGCGAGTCAAAACTTTTGTTGAGGGAGACTATGTAATGATTAGGTTAAGGCCTGAACGGTTTCCTCCTGGAACCGTTAGGAAGTTACATGCTAGTGGAGCTGACCATTTAGAGTGATGAAGAGAGTGGGATCCAATGCCTATGTTCTCGAGTTGCCTTCAGAACTAGGCATTAGCTCCACTTTCAACATTACAGACCTAGTAGAGTATAGAGAGCCAGCTGTGATTCCTAGTGAGCCTTTTGAGCCTAATCCTGCTCTTGAGAGTGAACCCAACCCTGTGTGTCCACCAACAAACTGGCCTGCGAGGAAAGAGCAGATTGAAAAGATCCTGGATGATCAGGTTATCTCTACTCGTAATCGAGGATACCAAAGATACCTGGTCTGCTGGCAAGGAAGGCCAGATTCTGATGACTCTTGGATCTCCCAAGAAGAATTATTAGAATTGGACCCAGACCTCTTGGAGAGATACCAGAGCCAGCTTGATCCATACTCGACAGGGTCGAGTTCCTCCCACCCCGGGAGAATTGGTGCGAGCACCAGACTCAGAAGAAGACTTCAGGGCTCCATCTGGATCTCTGATTGACCTTGCCCGAAGAATTAGGGTTTTTTGGTTTTGTAATAAGGGTTGACCTGATCAACTCAATTTTGAGTGTGTAATTTAGTCATTTCAATTTTTGTTGGATCATGTTGACTCAGTCCAAGTCCAAGGCCCAGGTAGGTGTCATTCCCTTTGCCATAGGGCACCACATTTTCCAGCTACAAGTGGGTGCTACACTCCCTGCCACATCTCCATCCAATGTACCTTGGTCCCCATGCCTCAAGTAAGCAGGTTCTTTTTCTTGCACCACTTGGGGGAGAAATCCATAAGATACCTCAATCCAAGGAGGAGCCAACTTCTTTCCAGATAAACCCAAGCCAGGATGGCAAGAATTTTTCTTGAAGAGAGGATCAAGGAGGTGCCCCACAATGTTCCACAAAAATCCAAGTTATAAAAGGGAAGAGAGCATGTCTTGGGGAGAAAATCAAGGAGGCACCCAAAGTTTCCAAAAGTGCCAAAGCCATGAAAGGAAGAAGCCTAAACTTGTGGAGCAAGACTAGGAGGTATCCAAAAGAGCCAAACCATGAAGGGAAAATCCTTGATTCATGGAGAGATACTAGGAGACACCCCCATAACCTGACATTTGGAGCTAATTTTCAAGTTTTCTTGGAGTTTTTGGGCTGCCCACTCATGGAAGGAGTCTTGGGAAGAGAATTTGATGCCTAAAGTGTGGGTTAGTCCTATTAGTCCCACATGAAAAATGTATAAAATTTTATTTCTTTGTTATGTCTATATATTCAACTCTATGTAACTCTTGAATTTAAATGATGAATGAAATCAATTTCTTTGTGAGCAACTTTGTGTTTCTCTCTTCTGCACTTGTATTCAAGTGTTGAGCTCCGTGAGGGAGTAAATCCGGGTTTCCTAGGAACATTGAGGAGGTGTGAGATCTCCAACCGCAAAACTCTAGCTTAGTCCACCCATCTCTACTCCACCACCACCAAACCCCAATTTTCCATCTACATCCCACGGCCCCTCTCTTCCACATAGAGGCCAGCCACCAGCATCCAGGTTCAGATCAACTGTTTCAACTACAGAGAAAGTTCAAAGAAGAGTCAGATCAGTATCAAGATCTCCAGAACTTCTACATCCAACAATCTTCATTAAGTCCTCAGGTCAGTGTCTTTCTTTGAGTTTCTGGGTTTTTTTTTTTGTTCTTCTTCTTCTAGATCCTGAGTTCGAGAAGAAGGCCAACCTTGCCATAGGACTACAATCCGAGGATCCATTATGAAGATACCCCATCTCCAAGGATCCTACAATCTGCTCGAGAATGTCCTTCAATTGAAGCAACGAGAGATATCACAGTCAGGTGTAAAACCTTCTCTTCTCTCTTCGTCTGTTTCTTGAAAGAGGAGTAAACCCTAGGTCTGGGGGTTTCTCAATCCCCAGCGATCCTACTTCTGAGTTACTCTGATAATCCACTCCTTTTAATTATGCTTTCTATCATTTCTTAGTTTCTTTCAACATTAGTTTATCTTTCCTTTGAGTCAAAGCCGACTTCTAAAATAAATAAATAAATAAAATATATTAATTTTAATTTACTTCTGCATCGCATCATCTCTTTTGTTCTGCATCATTTTTGGTATAAGAGCTTTCGTCCTGCATCATGGTGGATCCATTATATGGTAAATGGTTGTCCTAGTATGATGACACACTTAGAATATATTTGTTTATTTATAAGAGTGATATGTTGATTGTGATACGTTCTATAAGAATGTGCTGGCAATTTATAAATCCCTCCTCTTAGAAATTATATTAAGTCTTAGTATATTTAACTAATAAGCATTACTAGTCATGATGTACAATTGATCATTCGGTGTCTAGAAAGGTGGTTCTGGGAAGGTAAATAGAATTGTGGTTTTTAATTGGTTCCGTTGACTGACTTGACCAATTTTTATTGGTCTATAGGAAAGCAACGGGGGGACTCCCACATCTCTTCCACTTGCCTGGCCGATTTGATTAAATTTAAATCTTGACTAAAGTGCTTAGTGTTAAAAATACTATATATTGGCTTTCTTTCATGCTGGATCATTATTGTGTTATGAACCATATTAGGTTTGTTGTGTTATCTGCAAGACCTAATATGGTGATTGACATAATACTAGTCTAGTGCATAGATATTCTTACAGTATATTCAGTATAATGCTTTGTTGTGTTATCTGCAAGGGCATTATAATTGAGTATTGACTGTATAGAAATGAAAGGGTCTTGACTTAACTAGAACATTATGGTTTGTTGTGTTTTCTACAAGACTAATAATGTTTTAGAGGCCAAGTTACTTCTTGAGAATTATATGAGATATAATTGGAAGAGTTTCCTACCTTTGAGCATATAAAAGATTTGTTGTGTTTTCTGCAAGATCTTTTATAAGTTATTAGGATCTCAATCTCACTAAGAAAAATCGATTAGGGTTTTTCTCGATTATCATAGTGAGGGCTATGATTTTTGATAAAATAGTGGGAGACATAATTAAATTGAAGATCTAATTTAATTATGTAAGTCATTTCATGGTTGTTTGCTTATGTATTGTTCTTTATTAAATGTAGATAAATGGCATCTTCATTATCACTGCGAAGTATCTTAGATACCAACAAACTGACTGGTCTGAACTATGTGGACTGGTTGAGAAATTTAAAATTGTGCTGAGTTCAGAAAAACTTTCTTATATTCTTGATACCCCTAGTCTTAATCCACTAGGGGATGATGCCATAGAGGAAGATATGGCCACATACAAAATGTGGCAGAATGACTCCCTTACTGTTAAGTATATCATACTAGCCTCTATGACCAATGAGTTACAGAGACAGTATGAAAGCATGGATACTCAATCCATAATGCTTAATTTAAAAGAGCTTTATAGAGAACATAGCAGAACTGCTAGATATGAAATATCTAAGCAGTTATTCCGTGCTAGGATGACAGAGGGAACATCCATTCAAAATCATGTTCTGAAGATAATTGACTTGATCACCAGATTGGGTCAATTAGGTTTTATCATGGATGGGGAGTTGAATCAGGATTTAATCCTGCAATCACTCCCAGAGTCATTTTCTCAGTTTGTCTTGAATTATCACATGAACAAACTGAACACTTCCTTGCCTGAGCTGTTAAATATGTTAAAAATAGCGGATAACCATGTTAAGAAAGAAAAGGCTCCACTTCTTCATATTGATAAGACCAATAAGAAGAAATCAGGTAAAAAGGGTTTTAATAGGAGGCTAAACCCTAAGAGTGGCATCAATAAGAATAAGAAAAGAAAGAAGGCCTCCAAACAGTTGACCTGTTTCTTTTGCGGCAAAGCGGGACATTGGAAAAGAAATTTCAAGGCTTACCTTGCAACTGTGAACCTTGGTGCATCAGATGCACCAAAAGGTATGAATGAGAAACATGCTATATCGACGTTAAATTCATCTATATCAAATACTTGGGTATTGGATACCGCTTGTGGTTTTCATATATGCAAATCTTTGCAGGACCTCCACAAGCTTAAAGTATTGAAGGAAGGTGACTTCAATCTCTACGGTGCTAGTGGTGATATCATCCAAGCAGAAGCTGTAGGGACCAATATTCTGAAGATGCCTTCAGGGAAGATCTTGGAGTTGGAAAATTGTTATTGTATGCCTAAGATTATTAGGAACATTATATCTATTCCCTTGTTTTTAAAACAAGGATATGTAATGGATGTAACGAGCACTGGTTGCTCGATAATATTATCTAATGAATTTGTTTGTTCTGGCATATTTAGCAATGGGCTCTTAACTATTTCTTCCAATGATAGTGTTTTTCAGGTCAATAATAAAAGAAAAAGAGAAGACTTTAATGATACTTTACTTTGGCATCATCGACTAGGTCATCTTAATGAGTCTAGGATAAGCAAGTTATACAAGGAAAAATTCCTTGATCCTTATGAGTATGAATCATTAGGAACTTGCGAATCTTGTCTCATGGGTAAGATGACCAAGACTCCATTTACTGGACATGGAGAAAGGTCAACTGAGTTATTAGGACTTATACATACTGATGTATGTGGTCCAATGACAACTCAGGCCAGAGCTGGATACTCATATTTTATCACTTTTACAGATGATTTATCTAGGTTCGGATATGTGTATCTTGTGAAACATAAATCTGAAGCCTTTGATAAATTTAAGTAGTATCAAAGTATGGTCAAAAAACAAACCGAGAAAAGTATTAAAGTTCTTCGGTCTGATCGAGGAGGAGAATACTTATCCACGGAGTTTTTAGAATATCTTAAAGTTAATGGAATTCTTTCTGAATGGACCCCTCCATATACACCACAGCTTAATGGTGTAGCTGAAAGGAGGAATCGTACAGTATTAGATATGGTACGATCCATGATGTGCTTCACAAATTTACCCATTTCCTTCTGGGGTCATGCCATAGAAACTGCTATTTACATTCTGAACAAAGTACCTTCAAAATCCGTTGTTAGTACTCCATATAAAATTTGGAGTGGAAAGAAACCGTATCTTAAATATTTTAAGGTATGGGGATGTCCAGCTTATGTTAAAAGAAATTTTGGACATAAGTTGGAACCTAGAGCGGACAAATATCTATTTGTAAGATATCCTAGAGAGGGTAGAGGATATATATTTTACCATCCAACTGAACAAAAGATTTTTGTCAGCAGACATGCCACTTTTCTAGAAAAAGAGTTTATTTTAGAAAAGAGCAATGGTAGAACTATTGAACTTGAAGAAGTACAAGAAACATAGATAGACAATTCTCAATCAATAGAACATATAGTTAGGACAGAACACAAAACTCCTCCCCGTAGGTCTGATAGAGTGCCACGGGCACCTGAGAGGTATGGGTTTATTTTTGAAAATAGTGAAGCCCAAGTCATTCAAAATGATGAACCTCTGACCTATACGGAAGGTATCTTGAGTACTGATTCAGATAAATGGCAAGAAGCCATGGAATCCGAGATAGACTCTATGTATGTCAACCAAGTATGGTCTTTGGTCGATGCACCAAAAGGTGTTAATCCTATTGGGTGCAAATGGGTCTATAAGAAAAAGATTGGGGCTGATGGCCAAGTTGAAACCTATAAAGCCAGATTAGTGGGAAAAGGTTTTAGACAAAAATAGGGAATTGATTATGATGAAACATTCTCACCTGTTGCCATGCTCAAATCAATTCAGATTTTACTTGCTATAGCAACATACCACGATTATGAGATCTGGCAGATGTATGTGAAGACTGCATTCCTCAATGGTTTCCTTGAGGAAGAAGTCTACATGTCACAGCCAGAAGGTTTTATTTCAAAGAATAAACCTAATCAAGTATGCAAGCTAAAGAAATCCATTTATGGATTAAAACAAGCTTTAAGCAGTTGGAACATCCGCTTTGATGAAACTATTAAAAGGTTTGGTTTTATCAAAAATGTGGATGAACCCTGTGTTTATAAGAATACTAGTAGGAGTGCCATAGTCTTCTAGGTTCTGTAAGTAGATGACATACTCCTCATTGGGAATAATATCCCAATGTTACAATTAGTCAAGGTTTAGCTATCAAACTAGTTTTCCATGAAAGATTTGGGAGAAGCATCCTATATACTAGGTATTAGATCTAAGAGGATGCTAGGTTTATCCCAATCTAGGTACATTGACTTAGTGCTGAAAAGATTCAGCATGGATGGAAGTAAAAGAGGTTATCTTCCTATGAGTCAAGGCACACATCTTTCTAAAAGCATGTCTCCTAAGACACCTGAAGAAAGAAATAGAATGAATTCTATACCTTATACTTCGGAAATAGGGTCCATAATGTATGCCATGTTATGTACCAGGCCTGATGTGGCATATACTTTAGGCATTGTCAGTAGGTTTCAGGCTGATCCAGGAGAGGATCATTGAAAAGCAGTTAAAAATATTCTTAAGTACCTGAGAAGGACTAAGGATATTTTTCTGGTTTATGGTGGTTCTGATCTTAAACTAGAAGCTTATTCTGATTCTAATTTTCAATCAAACCCTGATGATAGTAAATCCATTTCAGGATATGTATTTATCCTAAATGGTGGAGCAGTGAGTTGGAAGAGTACCAAGCAGCAGACTGCAGCTGACTCAACCACAGAGGCAGAATACATAGCTATCAGTGAAGCCGCCAAGGAAGCAGTCTGGATGAAGAAGTTCATCACAGAGTTGGGTGTTGTTCCTGAGATTGAAAACCCAGTGCCACTTTAATGTGACAACACTGGGGTTGTTGCTCAAGCTAAGGAACCAAGAGCTCATCATAAGTCCAAGCACATTCTGAGACGCTTCCATCTCGTCCGAGAAATTATAGAAAGATAAGATGTCTACATAAATAGAGTTGATACAAATAACAATGTAGCAGACCCGTTCACTAAGGCTCTACCATAGCGAGAGTTTGATCGCCACCTCGAGTGTATGGGATTAAGATTTAAAGGCGATTGGCTTTAGTGCATAGTGGGAGATTGAAAAGGATATGCCCTACAAGCCAATCTATGTTGTATCTCCCAAACCATTGTAATTGACAATATTCTAATAAAGGCATTATTTTTCATCATACACTATGTTTATTATTATATGATGAATCCCATAAATTAGGGCTATGATTTTAGGGTTATGATGAGATCATACCAGTGAGACCTAAAGTCTTAAAACCTTAATCTAAAATATTCCTAGTCAAAGGAACCCTGAGTAGGGGATTAGGGTTTTTCCGGTAAGACTAGCACATCCCATGTATATTGGAGAGGGTGACTGCTCTCACAGTCACTTGTGTATGGCACTAATACTAGGATGTGGGTGCTCATTAGAGAATAAGTTCACTGATATGATCCAACTTGAGAACATCTAATGGAGTCTTAGCTACATGTCAATAGAAGGTTCTCATAGTGGGAGTAGTACAAGTAATCCTTTGACCTGAGACTGCCATAAGTACCTTATGTACATGAACCCATGCTTTGGTTCAATCTTAATCATGACACTGAGTCATGCACAGGATTGATACTAAGAATGCTAATTGGATATGAAGGTAATGAGTAGGTCAACAAGGAATCGATCACTCTTAGTAAGAGAAGATTGCATCCAGCTAGTTATCAATCGGATGATGATTCAGGGAATCTTTGATCAATGTAAAGATATTAGCGATGGTTTCTAATATCAAGATAATTGAACCATCAAAATAAGATTGAGCTAGAAAGAGATATAATATTAGATTTGACATATATCCATACCCATAATTATATTTTGGGTGCAGGCTAATCGAAGGATTTAATTGTACGGTAACTTTCTACTGAAGGGTAGTTTTGGTATTTCACCAAAATTTCCATATCTTCCAGGTAGACATGACACGTTGCTAGATGTCAATCTTGTCTTGTGGGTTGATTAAATTGAATGATCACTTATTAGGAAGAGTCCAAATTGATCATAATCGGGTAAGCCCGATTTGACCTAAATCGATTAGAAAGAGTTCTAATCAAATTAGGTCAACTTGTATTCGAACCCACTACTGGCTAGATGTGGAACCCAATGGGTCACACACTTAAGAGAATTGATCAAGGGTTTAATTTTATAATTAAATCATCTTTGCATGATGACACTCTAGCAGGTGATGCAAATCCAAGCTTCTATTCGAATTAGATTCGAATTAGGGTTCCGGATTGGTTCAATTTGGGTTCTAATTGGATCTAATTAGACATTAATTGAGGTTATAGGGATTATGGGTAACCCTATTGGCTAACGAGGTATCTAGGCTAGCCCCCCACCCACTCCTTAGCCCTTGCATGCCAAAATGCCAGGAGTCCATGTGCTAATGGACTCTTGGCGCTCCAAATGAAGGAGTCCATGGGCGCATGGACTCTTGGTGCGCCCACTTAATTCTCTGATGAATTAAGATGGGGTGGCATTTCTTCTTTCTTATTAGTGCCTCAGATGTCACCCCTTGGATTGGAATCCAAGGGTTGATGTTTTTTTGAGAAAGGCAGAAAGCATTCGTTGCTTCTCGGTTGCGCGAAATAACATCTCTTCGGAGATTAAAAGTCGCGACTCCTTTCTTTTAAAAACATCATGATTTTTCATTTAAGAAAAGCCATGGGATATATCCGGAGGGCCGTGAGAAGGAAGGATGGGGCGTGAGAAAATGAGAAAGGACGTGAGAAGTTTTTCACCAAGAGTTGTGTGGGCGCCTCTCTGATTTTCCTGACCCCTTAAATAGATCTTAGAGAGGCACCCACACAACTCTTCGTGAAAAACTTCTCACGCCCTTTCTCATTTTCTCATGCCCCATCCTTCCTTCTCACGGCCTTCCAGATAAATCCCACGGTCTTTCTTAAATGAAAAATCATGATGTTTTTAAAAGAAAGGAGTCGCAACTTTTAATCTCCGAGGAGATGTTATTTCGCGCAACTGGGAAGCAACAAATGCTTTCTGCCTTTCTCAAAAAACATCAACCCTTGGATTCCAATCCAAGGTGGGACAATTGAGGCACTAAAAGAGAGAAGGAAAAGCTGCCCCAACTTAATTCATCAGAGAATTAAGTGGGCGCGCCAAGAGTCCATGCGCCAATGGACTCCACCATATGGCACGCCAAGAGTCCATAAGCGCATGGACTCTTGGTGTTTTTGGTGTGCAAGGGCAAAAGAGCGGGTGGAGGGCTAGCCTAGATACATGGTTAGCCAATAGGGTTACCTATAATCCCTATAACCTTAATTAGGGTCTAATTAGATCTAATTAGAACCCAAATTGAACCAATCCGGAACCCTAATTCGAATCTAATTCGAATAGAAGCTAGGATTTGCAACACCTGCTAGAGTGTCATCATGCAAAGATGATTTAATTACAAATTGAAATCCTTGTTCATTCTCTTAAGTGTGTGACCCATTGGGTTCCACATCTAGCCAGCAGTGGGTTCGAATATAAGTTGACCTAATTTAATTAGAACTCTTTCTAATCGATTTAGGTCAAATTGGGCTTACCCGATTTTGATCAATTAGGACTCTTTCTAATAAATGATCATTAAATTTTATCAACCCACAAGACAAGATTGACGTCTAGCAACGTATCATGTCTACCCGAAAGATATGAAAATTCTAGTGTAATACCAAAACTACCCTTCAGTAGAAAGTTACCGTATAATTAAATCCTTCGATCAGCCTGTACCCAAAAATATAATTATGGATATGGATATATGTCAAATCCAATATTATATTTGTTTCTAGCTCAATCTTATATTGATGATTCAATTATCTTGATATTAGAAACCATATCTAATATCTTTACTTTGATCAAAGATTCCCTGAATCATCATCCGATTGATAACTAGCTAGATGCAATCTCCTCTTACTAAGAGTGATCGATTCCTTGTTGACCTACTAATTACCTTCATATCCAATTCACCATTCCAAGTATCAATCCTGTGCATGTCTCAGTGTCATGATTAGGATTGAACCAAAGCATGGGTTCATGTGCATAAGGTACTTATGGCAGTCTCAGGTCAAAGGATTACTTGTACCACTCCCACTATGAGAACCTTCTATTGACATGTAGCTAAGACTCCATTAGATGTTCTCAAGTTGGATCATATCAGTAAACTCATTCTCTAATGAGCACCCACATACTAGTATTAGTGTCATACACAAGTGACTGTGAGAGCAGTCACCCTCTCCAGTATACATGGGATGTGCTAGTCTTACCGGAAAAATCCTGATCCCCTACTCAGGGTTCCTTTGACTAGGAATATTTTAGATTAAGGTTTTAAGACTTTAGGTCTCACTGGTATGATCTCATCATAACCCTAAAATCATAGCCCTAATCTATGGGGTTCATCATATAATAATAAACAAAGCGTATGATGAAAAATAAAGCCTTTATTAGAATATTATAAAATACAATGGTTTGGGAGATACAACATAGATTGGCTTGTAGGGCATATCCCTTTCAATTGGATGATATGATTGATATGTTAGTGGGATCAAATATTTTTTCAAAGATTGATTTAAAATGTGGGTATTATCAAGTTAGGATTAGATAGGCGACGAATGGAAAATCATCTTCAAGACTAAAGATGGTCTATATGAGTGGTTAGTGATGCCATTTGGCTTATCTAATGCCTGTAGTACCTTTATGAGGATAATGACACAAGTGTTACGACCTTTTATAGGATTATTTATAGTCATATACTTTGATGATATTTTGATTTATAGCAAAACTAAGGAAGACTATCTAGCCCATCTCCAGCATTTTTGTTAGACATTAAGAACTCAAAGTCAATATGCAAACCTGAAGAAATGTGAGTTTATGATAGAACAAATTATTTTCTTGGGATTTATACTTACCCCAGATGGTATGACTGTAGACCCATAAAAGGTTCATGTGATTATTGAATGGCCTATACCCCCAAATATACATGAGGTTCAAAGCTTTCATGGCCTCACAACTTTTTATCGAAGGCTTATCAAAGGGTTTAGTACCATTGTTGCCCTAATTACTGATTGTGTGAAGAAAGGAGACTTTGAATGGACTAAGGCCACTGAATGAGCTTTCTTAGAGATCAAAGAAAAGATGACCCATGCTCCTGTATTGTGTCTACCAAATTTTATGAAGGTCTTTGAAGTTGCTTGTGATGCATTAGGAGTTGGGATTGGTAGAGTCTTAAGCCAAGAATAGCACCCTGTAGCATTCTTTAGTGAAAAATTAAGTGATTCTAAATGAAAGTATTCCACCTATGATAAGGAGTTCTATGCCATTGTACAACCACTAAAATTTTGGAGACATTATTTACTACCTCAAGAATTCATTTTATACTTTAATCATGAAGCATTTAGATTCCTTAATTCTAAAAAAAAAAGCTGAATCTTAGATGTTGACCCCATAAGTGATTTTGATGATTACTAAATATTGGAGCATGTATATTTATTTCTAACAACTCTTCAAGTGTTTTACAAGTTTTTGTAGGATGGTTTAATTTGTTCAAACATCAATTATGACACTATTATTTCTTATTTGAGTTGTGTTGTAATTTGTTTTTGTATAGAAGAACCCAATGAAAAAGCTAAGAAGAAAAATCATGTAAAAAGGGTTACTTCTGTGTGTGTGTTCCATAAAAATTATTTTGAGTTGGTATGCTTGAAAATGTAAAAAGTTGGTGAGTGTTTTTCTTTGAGTTTAAGTGTAAAAATCCTGAAGAAGATACTCGAGCCGACCAAGCATGTTGAAGAGCTGACTCTACTTACTGGAATGCAGCAAGGATTTTGGAATAAAGCAATCCTAGCTTACTCGAAGGTAATCGAGCTGAATGTAGTGAATCCGAGTTGACTGGATTATGTCCGAGCTGACTCCTCCAGAGTCCAGTTTCTAAAGATTTCTGAGAACAGTCAGGCGACACGACCTGAACTGCTTCGAGCTGACTCTTCCAGAGTGTTTAATTCAGAATCTATGAAGATGAGCTGACCCAAGCGGAAAAGAGCCGACTTCTCGAGTTCTAGTTTTTCAAAGAAAGAAGTTCGAGCCGTCCGAGCTATCAAGAGCCGACTTGTCCAAAGTGAAGTTTTTCATCCTGTGACAAAGAGCCTACTACACTAAAGATTTGATGACTCGAACGATCCGAGCCGACTCGAAGGAATCCGAGCCGACTCGAACATCATTTTTAGTTATCCAACAGCTAGTTCCAGAAATTATTTTTGAATGACAAAAAGTGCTCCAATTGTCACAAATCATTTTCCAACGGTCTATAATGGCTAAAACTGCCTTGGAGTGATAGAAGGCCTTATATTTGAAGGATTGAAAATCCTAAAAGTAAGAGTTTTTGAAAAGTTCTTCAAAGAGAAGAGAGCTTTATTGAATATCCAAACTACCAATAGCAAAAGAGAACAAGAGCATTCAAGTCAGCCATGAAGACTTCACCAACTTTGATATGAAGCTTGAAGCAACTTTGGGAAGAAGCCACTGAAGTAATTAAGGCTTATTCAAGTGCATTCAAGTGGACTTCTATCAAGCTGCACAGGCAACTATCCGACAAATTAAGTTTGTCAATTTTGTTGCATTTACTTCAATTCATTTTTTGAATTGTTGGATTATTGGTGAGCCCGGTTGAAAAATAAAATAGGTTCTTAGTGAGCCTTGATAAAAACCAAATGTTGGGTTCTTGGTGATCCTGGTAAAACCAAGTTAGATTTCTTTGGTGAGCCTGTTTAAAACCAATGGGAGTTGGGTTTTCTTTGGTGATCCCATTAAAACTAAAGTGTAAAGGTTTTGGATTGTGATCCTACAAAACAATCCTACTATATTTGGGTGTGAATATAGAGGAAATCTCAAGTGGTTTCTTGGGTAGTGCACATAGGAGTTGGGTTGCTCCGAACCACTATAAATTTTATGTGTTTGTGTTGTTCTTCCTTGCTTTTACTTAGCTTCTGCAATTTACTACTTTGTCACAGCACCTACCACTTGCAAAGAATTTTAATTGCACATTACTTGCTTTAAATTTTTTAAAATCCTAATTCACCCCCCTCTTGGGTAGCCACCTTGGCAATAACTGGTATCAAAGCATGATAGAAAAGTGACCTAAGAGCCAAACATGATGAGGGCCATTTCGTAAACTTCCAGCTCATGTATGACATACTTTCATATTAATTAAGGCATTTGATTCATCATATGCTGCTGTGTCATATGTTCTTATTGATTATGATGAACCTCATAAATTAGGAAAATGAGTTAGGGGTATAATGGAGTTCATAACAGTGAGACCTAATTCATATAAACCCTAATCTAGAATGTTCCTAGTCATTGGACCATCGATTCGGGGACCGATGAATCCGAAAAGACTATCTTATCCTATGTATGCTCAGTTGATGAGAGTGGTTGATCTCATAACCACTTATGTAGAGACACTAATACAAGTATAAGGGTACTCATCAGGGTATGAGTACACTGGACTGATCGTACCAGGACTATCTTATTAAAGTCTTACTACTTGTCAAAAGATATATCCCAGAGTAGAAGTTGTGCATGTGATCTTTAGACCTGAGGTAACCATGGTTCCTTGTGCACACTAAGCCATATTTTGGTTCATACTCATTTATGCCATTGCGGCATGTACGGGGTATTTTGAGTATGGTTGATGGTATACGAAGGATGTGAGTGGACCAACAAGGAATCGATCATTCCTGGTAAGAGGAATTGTTATCCCATGTAATCTCTTCGATGAGAGACTCAAGGAGCCTTTGATCAAAGCAGGATGAGATTAGTGGAATCTAATCAGTCATCTTTTGAGTCCTCATGATCGAGCTAAGATTCGATATGATTAAGTGTTAGGGTTTGACATATATCCATACCTATCACTTAATTGGGATAATGGGAGATCGAAAGATTGAATTGCATGATAACTTACTACTGAATGGTATTTTGGTATTTTTCACCAAATTCCTCATCTTCCGGGTAGGCATGACATGTTGCTAGATGTCAATCTTGTCTTATAGGTTTTCATGAACCAATTGGTTTGGTTTCATGAGTCAATTCGATGTGTGATTCAAATTGAACAATTTGGTGAGCCAATTTGACCTAATTAGGTCAATCAGGTTCGATCGAATCGAATTGGCTCAAACCTAAACCTACTACTGGCTAGATGTGGAGTCCAATGGATCACACACAATAGAGACTTGGCCAAGGAAGTCATTCATGATTTAATTAAGGTCATAGGATCCTAATTGGTTAGCTATATTGCATACTAGCATATGTAGGCTAACCTAATTCCTAACCCAATTGGATTGGGTTCGGTTGCTTGCTAATTAGGCTAACCTAATTATGGGAAACCTAAATTAGGTTGAGTCCTAAGTGGGGCTAGCCAAATCAGAGCTTGATCTAATTTTAATTTGAACTTAAGGGCATTTTTTGCACCATATATGAAGAGTCCCAATGGCATAGGACTCCTGGTACCTAAATGATATCTTAACTTTAAAAGGGCACAGAAGGTCCTACAGACCTCTGATATGAAAATAAAAGATATAGTTAGCAATCTTATTTGATGCCCTTTCCAATGACACCCATATTGCATAAGTTTGACCAAGTCAATTTGATGCTTTGGGTGGACTAAATGGAAAGGGAAAGACTATTGGCACCCTTTGGGACACCCAGGAGAAAGTATGGCACGCAGATGGATGAAAGTCCTTCTACAGATGAGACATTGGGAGCTTCATCAAGAAGGCACCTCTTAGCTTCAGATGGATGAAAGTCAATAGACCGGTTTAAAGTTTGAATGGGACAGTTTGAAGAGGAGTGAAAAGGTGGCGCGCACATGAAGAGTTGTGCCTCTTCATATGCGCCCGCACATGAAGAGTCGTGCCTCTTCATATGCGCTCGCACAATAGAGGGCAGAGTCCTTCTGCCTCTGATACTCTTCAAGCCTCGTGTTACTTCGAATTAGAAGAGGCATCTCCTTATCTCAGAAATCGGTATTTGACACATGGCATGATGGGGATTGATCTGGTAAGTGAAAGAACATAGATATGACTATCCATTTCCAATGAGTCTTATCAGATATGAAACAAGTGTTGTTGGGTTAGATTTCATGCCCCATCTGAGATTATAAATAGGGGTACGATAAAATTTGAAAAACTACTACTACTTCTTCTTCGGTCTTTTGAGATCAGTGTTTTTGTTTTCTCAAGAGTCTGTCTGAGAGTCTTTCACTTTCTACCTCCCTCCTTGTTTTAGGACAAGACTTGTCTTGTCAAGATAATTTCTTCTACACTATGACAAGGCTTGGTTTTAGGATATAAGCTTATAGGGTCATAGTGGAGGGTAGTCATAGAACCTAAAGTTTTTTAGGATAGTGTCTTGAGTACCCTTTAGTAGGACAGGGTGTCCTGCAGTGGTCAATAGACCAAAGGCTGCCGAAAGAGTTCCACTTCTCTAAGCAACTTGAAGAAGGAGTTCTTCCTTGGTCCGAGTTTCGTGTGGATCACTGTTGAAGTGTTTGTGCTTGTGAACCTTGTGGAAAAGTTGGGTTTCAGCGATCCAGGTATTTTCTTGACTGTATTTTAAGATTCATTTGTTGATATTGCATGAGGGGTTCCTGGGAATTAGGATTTTCTATATATGTTATAAATGTCAGGGTATCATGCTATGAAATTTTGTTTTGAAAGTTAATTCCGCATGCTGCATGATTCCCGGCACCTTGGAAGAATTTCCATCAGTGGTATCAGAGCCATCCTTGTGGCATTCCAATTATGAATCATTTTGGAGTTTGATTAAATTCCATTACCGAGCCGACCCGAACCTTATCGAGTCGACTCAACCATGTTCATATGTATGATATTATGTCAATATGAAATTATGCATAAACCAAGTAACTGCTTTGGATTGGGTTAGTCACCATGGCCGTCCAGTCATAGGAGCCAAGTATGATTTAAAGGCCCTCTCTTCCCATTCAATGGGTCTCCTATGGCATGTAGGGGTACCGCTGTGGCCATGTCCCATGAATAAGTGAGGTGAAAGGTATTTTATCATGTCTTGATTTGCATATTAGGGTAATATGCTAATTATCATATAATGCGATAAGTATTAGGGTAATATGCTTGATGACATGAATTTTAATTTATACGCTAGAGTGATATGCATTGGGTTTATATTTGTTATAAACTTGGATATCATGTTTATGTTTATACTAGTAGTAATAAACACTATTATCATGATAGTTTTAGAATGTGTTTTGAGACCATCAAAGCCCTCATCAAAAAACATATTTAGTCATAGTATAAAACTTAGTCAAGAAGCAAAACTAGTTATGGTTTGATCAGCCAATTGGTGTCTAGGCAAGTAGTTCTGGGAAGGTAAAGGGAATGAGATTTATAATTGGTTCCGTTGACTGACCTGGCCAATCTAATTGGTGTCTAAGGAAAACAACGGGGGGATCCCCTCACCCCTTCCACTCACCTGGCCAATTTGGTCATATCTAAATCTTAATTTGTAATGCTTATTGGTTTAGTGTATTATATTTTGCCTTCCTTCATGCTAAGCCAAATTTATGTCAAGACTATAGTAGGTTTGTTATGCATACACAAGACCTACTTTAGGGTTTGATATAAGATTTGTCTTGGTGCACTTAGTGCTTTATGGCTTGATTGGAAATGTTGCGTTGTTGTGCATACACAAGGGTAACATTATTCAATCATGGCTATTTGGAAATGAAGGGTCCGACTAAACTAAGATATTTTGGTTTGTTGTGCATACACAAGGCCATAAGTGTCTTAAAGGCAAAGATAATTGTTGAGAATTGCACGGGTTGCAATTGGAAAGGTTGTCCTACCTTTGAACTCATGTGTGTTTGTTATGCATACACAAGGTACTCATGAGGAATAAGGATCTCAACCGCACTAAGGAAACTAGGAAGGTTTCTTGCTTACCATAGTTGAGGGTTATGGTATTTGAAGAAAATGGTGGGAGACATAATTAGATAGAAAGCCCTTATCTAGTTATGGATGTCATCTTGAGTGGTCTGCTGATATTATTCTTTAATTAAATATTAGATATTTAAATAATGGCTTCAAACTTATCACTGAGTGGAATCTTGGATGCTAATAAGTTAACCGGTTCAAACTATGTGGATTGATTGAGGAAGAAGGCTGATGGAGCATGTTTCCATTGCAACATGTTTAGGCATTGGAAGAAGGATTGCAAGGCTTGTCTTGCAAATGTGAAGCTAGATGCAAGTGGTGCATCTAATGGTTTGTACATGATACAAACCAATTTATCATTGAGTGAATCTATTTCTAATTCATGGGTATTGGATACCACATGTGGGTCACATATTTGTAAATCTTTACAAGGACTCCACAGAATTAGAAATTTTAAAGAAAAGTGACTTCAAATTATATGGGGCAAATGGAGAACCCATATATGCTGAAGCTGTGGGCACCTATCTTCTGTTATTACCTTCGGGTAATATCATAAGGTTGGAAGAATTCTATTATGTGCCAAATATTGTAAGAAACATTATTTCTATATCCTTGTTGTTACAACAAGGATATGAAATAAGTTTAAAGAGCAGTGGCTGCTCTATTATTCATAATAATACAATTTTTGGGCCTGGTTGCTTTATGAATGGTCTTCTAACTTTAGTACTCAATGATGAAATACTTCTTGAGATGGCAAGAAGAGAAAAAGAGATAATGTCAATGTCACATATCCCTGGCATTGCCGGTTAGGTCATATCAGTGAGTCAAGGATAAACAAGTAAGTCAAAGAGGATTATTTTGACCCTGGTGATTTTCAATCATTAGGAACTTATGAGTCTTGCCTCAAAGGAAAAATGATCGAGTCTCTATTCACTGGATATGAAGAAAGTGCAACTGAATTGTTAGGTCTTGTACATACTGATGTGTGTGGACCTATGTCAACTCGGGCCAGAGTAGGATATTCTTATTTCATCACTTTTATTGATGATTTATCAAGGTTCAGATATGTGTATCTTATGAAACATAAGTTCGAAGCCTTTGATAAATTTAAAAAATATCAGAGTATGGTTGAAAGATAAACTATACTTAGTATTAAAGCTCGTTGTTCTGATCGAGGAGGGGAATACTTGTCTAGTGAGTTTTTGAACCATCTCAAGGACAAAGGCTTTATTTCTGAATGGACCCCTCCTTATACATCCTGGTTATATGGAATGGCAGAAAGGAGAAATTGCACCTTGTTGGATATAGTGAGGTGCATGATGAGCTTCACAGATCTTTCCATTTCTTTCTGGGGACATGCCTTGGAGACTGCTACATTAATATTAAATAGGGTTCCATTTAAGTCAGTAAGTAGCACTCCATTTGAGTTATGGAATAGTAAAAGACCAAGTCTTAAGTACTTAAAGATTTGGGGTTGCCATGCTTTTGTCAAGAATAACTTTGGGCATAAGTTAAGTGCTAGGTCTGACAAGTGTAGGTTTGTTGGTTACCCAAAAGAAGGTAAGTGATACCTCTTTTATAATGCTACTGAGCAGAAGATAATTGTCAGTAGGCATGCTACATTCTTGGAACATGAGTTTATCCAAGAAAGATGTAGTGATTCTTCAATTGAGTTGTGTGAAGAACAGAACCAACAAACTGATAAGCCTTCAAGTGAAGTTCCTCAACCAGAGGTTCTTATAGATCAAGAACAGCCACAATACACACCTCCTCTCCGAAGGTTAGAGAGGGTGCAGGGAGCACCTCTCAAATATGGCTTTGTCATCGGGGATGACAATGAAGCCAGTATCATACAGTATGATGATCCTATGACCTATTCAAAAGCTGTCGAGAGTAGGGACTCCGACAAGTGGCTTGGTGCCATGAAATCTGAAATGGACACCATGTATTCCAATCAGGTTTGGACCTTGGTAGATCCACTTGAAGAAATTAACCCGATAGGGTGTAAATGGGTCTTAAAGAAGAAGATTGGAGCAGATGGTCAAGTTGAGACCTATAAGGCTAGGCTGGTAGCAAAAGGTTTTAGACAAAAACATGGTGTGGAGTATGATGAAATCTTTTCTCCAATAGCCATGCTCAAGTCCATTCGGATACTGCTTGCCATAGCAGCATACCATGACTATGAGATCTGGCAAATGGATGTAAAAACTGCTTTCCTCAATGGAAACCTTGAAGAAGAAGTCTATATGTCATAGCCAGAGGGGTTTGTCTCAAGTGAGAGACCAAACCAAGTATGCAAGTTAAAGAAGTCCATTTATGGATTTAAGCAAGCATCAATAAGTTGGAACTTCCGTTTTGATGAAATAATCAAAGGATTTGGTTTTATCAAAAATGTGGATGAACCATGTGTGTATAAGAAGACAAGTGGGTGTGCCATTGTTTTCTTAGATTTGTATGTGGATGACATATTGATCAATGGGAATGATATCCTAATGTTGCAATCGGTTAAAACTTGGCTATCATCAAAGTTTTCCATGATGGATTTAGGAGAAGCATCCTATATACTAGGTATAAGGATCTATAAAGATAGATCCAAGAAGATGCTAGGCTTATCCCAATCTAGGTACATTGACTTAGTGTTGAAGAGATTCAACATGGATGAAAGTAAGAAATATTACTTACCTATAAGTCAAGGCATACATCTCTCTAAGAAAATATCTCCTAAGACATCAGAAGAAAGAGAGAGGATGGCTATGATTCCTTATGCTTTGGTTGTAGGATCGATAATGTATGCCATGTTATGTACCATACCTGATGTTGCATATGCTATGGGCATAGTGAGCAGGTTTCAGGAAAATCCAGGAGAGGATCATTGGAGAGCTGTGAAAAATATTTTTAAGTACCTGAGAAGGATTAAAGATATATTTCTAGTATATGGAGGACCTGATTTGAAACTAGAAGGTTATATAGATTCTAGTTTTCAATCAGATCTAGATGATAAAAAATCCACATCAGGGTATGTCTTCACCCTGATGGTGGTGCGTGAGTTGGAAAAGTACAAAGCAACCAACAGTAGCTGACTTAGTCACTGAGGCAGAGTACATAGCTGCTAGTGAAGCCATAAAGGAAGCTGTCTGAATGAAGAAATTCATCATGGAATTGGCATGGTTCCAGATGTACAACAGCCAGTGCCATTATACTGTGATAACACTGGGGTTGTTGCAAAAGCTAAGTAACTGAGGTCTCATCACAAATCCAAGCATATTCTAAGATGGTTCCACCTCGTTCGAGAGATTATTGAAAGACAAGATGTCGTCATTGAATGAGTTGACACAAAGAACAATATAGCAGACCCATTCATTAAAGCTTTAGCCAAGCAGCAATTAGATCTTCATTTAGATTGTATGGGCATAAAATACAAGGGCGATTGGCTTTAGTACAAGTGGGAGTTTGATAGAAAAGTGCCCTAAGAGCCAATCATTATGAGGGCCATTTTGTAAACTTCCAGCTCATGTATGACATACTTTCATATTAATAAAGGCATTTGATTCATCATATACTGCTGTGACATATTTTCTTATTGATTATGATGAACCTCATAAATTAGGGCAATGGAGTTAGGGTTATGATGGAGTTCATAACAGTGAGACCTGATTCCTATAAACCCTAATCTAGAATGTTCCTAGTCGTTGGACCATCGATTCAGGGATCAATGAATCCAGAAAGACTAGCTTATCCTATGTATGCTCAGTTGATGAGGGTGGTTGATCTCACAACCACTAATGTAGAGATACTAATACAATGATAAGGGTGCTCATTAGGGTATGAGTACACTGGACTAATCCATACCGGGACTATCTTATGGAAGTCTTACTACTTGTCAAAAGATAGATCCCAGAGTAGAAGTTGTGCATGTGATCTTTAGACCTGAGGTCACCATGGTTCCTTATGCACACTAAGTGATATTTTGGTTCATACTTATTCATGCCATTACGTCATGTACGGGGTGTTTTATGTATGGTGGAAGGTGTACGAAGGATATGAGTGGACCAACAAGGAATTGATCATTCTTGGTAAGAGGAATTGTTATCCCATGCAATCTCTTCGATGAGAGACTCAAGAAGCCTTTGATCAAAGCATGATGAGATTAGTGGAATCTAATCAATCATCAGTTGAGTTCTCATGATCGAGCTGAGATTCGATATGATTAAGTGTTAGGGTTTGAAATATATCCATACCTATCACTTAATCGGGATAATAGAAGATCGAAAAATTGAATTGCATGGTAACTTACTACTGAAGGGTATTTTGATAATTTTCATCAAATTCCTCATCTTTCGGGTAGGCATGACACGTTGCTAGACGTCAATCTTGTCTTGTAGGTTTTTATGAACCAATTGATTTGGTTTCATGAGTCAATTCGATGTATGATTCGAATTGGGCAATTAGGTGAGCCAATTTGACCTAATTAGGTCAATCAGGTTCGATCGGATCGAATCGGCTCAAACCTAAACCTACTGCTACCTAGATGTGGAACCCAATGGGTCACACACAATAGAGACCTGGCCAAGAAAGTCATTCATGATTTAATTAGGATCATAGGATCCTAATTTGTTAGCCATATTGCATACTAGCATATGTAGGCTAACCTAATTCCTAACCCAATTGGATTAGGTTTGGTTGCTTGCTAATTGTGCTAACCTAATTATTAAAAAACTAAATTAGGTTGAGTCCTAAGTGGGGCTAGCCAAATCAGAGCTTGATCTTATTTTAATTTGAACTTAAGGGTAGTTTAGGTGCCATATATGAAGAGTCCCAATGGCATGGCACTCTTGGTACCTAAATGATACCTTAACTTTAAAAGGGCATAGAAGGGCCTACAGACCTCTGATCTGAAAATAAAAAATATGGTCAGAAATCTTATTTTGTGCCCTTTCCAATAACACCCATATTGCATATGTTTGACCAAGTCAATTTGATGCTTTGGGTGGACTAAATGGAAAGGGAAAGACTATTGGCACCATTTGGCGCACTCGGGAGAAAGTATGGCGCGTAGATGGACTGAGAGTCCTTCTGCAGATGAGACTCTGGGAGCTTCATCAAGATGTCACCTCTTAGCTCAATCCCTATGCCTTGACAAGTCAAAAGACTGGTTTAATATTTGAATGGGATGGTTTGAAGAGGAGTGAAAAGGTGACGCGCACATGAAGAGTCGTGCCTCTTCATATGCGCGCGCACAACAAAGGGCAGAGTCCTTCTATCTCTGATACTCTTCATGCCTTGTGTTACTTCAGATTAGAAGAGACATCTCCCTATCTCAAAAACTGGTATTTGACACATGGCATGATGGGGATCGATCTTGTAAGTGAAAGAACACAGATATAACTCTCCATTTCCAAAGAGTCTTATCAGATATGATGTTTCATATCTGATAAGTGTTGTTGGGATGCATTTCACGCCCCATCTGAGATTATAAATAGGGGTACGGTGAAATGAGAAAAACTACTACTTCTTCTTCTTTGGTCTTCTGAGATCAGTGTTTTTGTTTTCCTGAGTCTTTCACTTTCTCCCTCCCTCCTTGTTTTTGGACAAGACTTGTCTTGTCAAGAAAAGTTCTTCTACACTATGACAAGGCTTTGTTTTAGGACATAAGCCTGTAGGGTCCTAGTGGAAGGTAGTCCTAGAATCTAAAGTGGTTTAGGACAGTGTCTTGAGTGCACTTCAGTAGGATAGGGTGTCCTACAGTGGTCAATAGTCCAAATTATGCCGAAAGAGTTCCACTTCTCCAAGCAACTTGAAGAAGGATTTCTTCCTTGGTCCGAGTTTCATGTGGATCACCGTTGGAGGGTTTGCACTTGTGAACCTTGTGGAAAAGTTGGGTTTTAGCGATCTAGTTATTTTTTTTGACTCTATTTTATGATTCATTAGTTGATATTGCACAAGTGGGTCCTGGGAGTTAGGGTTTTCTATACATGTTATACATGTTTGGGTATCATGCTATGAAATTCAATTCTGCATGCTGAATGATCCCCGACACCCTGAGAAAATTTCTATCAAAGCAGTGTCTCTGAATACACTAGAGTAAAGATTGAAGGCTCATCCAATGCGTACATCCTTGGCGAAAGGCCAATCAACCAATAGACCTCCACCTTTCACTGGCACAAATTATACATACTAGAAAGCTAGAATGAAAATTTATATTCAAGCAGTTGATTTCAGTTGTGGAAGGTCATTCTAAAGGGTCCTTATATCCCCATGATTAAAATTGATGGAATGGACGTTCCAAAATCTATTGTGGAAGGTCATTCTAAAGGGTCCTTATATCCCCATGATTAAAATTGATGGAATGGACGTTCCAAAATCTAAAGAGGATTGGGACGAACATGATATGAAGATGGGTGAGTTAAATGCCAAAGCAATGAATCTCTTATACTGTGCTTTTGATAGTAATGAGTTTAATCGAATTTCTATTTGCTTCTCTGCAAATGAAATTTGGGATAAACTCGAAATGACCCATGAAGGAACTTCTCAATTGAAGTCTTCTAAAATTAATCTTCTTGTGCATAGTTACAAATTGTTTAAGATGAAACCTAATGAAACAATCTCTGCCATGTTTTCATATTTCACTGGTATTATTAATGGCTTAAAATGTCTTGGCAGGGTATATACTAATGTAGGTCTAGGATAGAAGATTCTGAGATCTCTTCCGGACAAATGGGATCCTAAAGTGACTGCCATCCAAGAAGAAAAAGATTTGAATACCTTATTATTGGATGAACTGTTAGGATCTCTCATCATGCATGAATTGACCATGCAGCACCAAATTGAAGATGATCAAAAGAAGAAGAAATCAATCTCCTTCAAAGCTACTATGGATTCTAGAAAGGATGAAGAATCAGAAGAAGAAAGCTCCTCTACTGAAAGTGACATGGAAGACGAAGACGTTGCCATGGTCGTCAGAAAATTTAGAAAGTTCTTAGGAAGAAGAAATGGAAGGTATTTTAGAAAATTTCACAAGAACAAAGAATTCAATAAGGAGAAGGAGAAGGAGAAGGAAAAGGAGAAAGAAAAAGAAGTGCCCACCTATTATGAATGCAAAAAGCCAGGGCACATCGGACCAGATTGTCCATTATTGAAAAAGGGCTTTAAGAAAAAGAAAAAGAAAGCTATGGTAGCAATGTGGAGTGACAGCGAAGCATCCTCATCTACTGAAGAAGAAGAGACCACGAAATCTATAAATCTATGTCTGATGGGTCTTGAAAATGAAGACTGTCTTGTAGCCCACAAATTAAGGAAAAGTTGGTATCTTGATAGCGACTGATCATGGCATATGACAGGTGACAAAGATCAGTTCATCACCCTATAAATGAAAGAAGGATGATTGGTTATATTTGGAGATGATGGCAAGGGAAGAATAATCGGAATCGGTAAGATCAAAATAACCCCCTGTACTTTTATTGAAGATGTACTGCTAGTAGATAAATTGAAGCATAATTTATTGAGTATTAGTCAACTTTGTGATAATGTCTTCAAGGTTATCTTTGAATCATTTATATGTATAGTAACTAACTCTCTTGATTCTAGTAATAAATTCATTGGTCATAGGCTCGGAAACATCTACGTGGTAGATCTAAATGATCTAGCCATGACTAGTAGTTCCAGTCTAGTAGCAATGAGTACTAAGAACAAGGTGTCATGTTTATTATGGCATAGACAATTAGATCATGCTAGCATGCATACAATTGCTAAATTAATCTCAAAGAATCTAGTTAGAGGTTTGCCACATTTTAAAGTTGATCTTGATTATGTATATGATGATTGTCAATTAGGCAAACAAACTAGGGAGAGTTTTACATCAAAAAGTGTTATTTCAACAACTAGACCCCTTGAGCTACTTCACATGGACTTATTTGGACCACCTAGGACCATAAGCCTAAGAGGTATAAAATATGGCCTGGTGATTATAGATGACTTTTCTAGATTCACATGGGTATTATTTATTGCACATAAAGATGAAACTTGTGATGTATTTCGAAAATTTCATAAGAAGATTTCAAATGAGAAAAATCTTTCTGTTATGTCTATAAGAAGTGATCATGGAACTGAATTTTAAAATCAATATTTTGATAAATATTGCACTGAGCATGGCATTGATCACAACTTCTTTGCTCCTAGAACACCAAAACAAAATGTTGTAGAGAGAAAGAATAGGACTTTGGAAGAAATGGCCCGAACCATGTTGCATGAAGGTAACCTTCCAAGGTACTTTTGCACAGAAATCATGAACACTGCCTGTTACATTTTACACTGAGTTTTAATTTGACCAATTTCAAAGAAAACCCCCTATGAGCTTTGAAATGGAAGAAAACTGAATATTAACTATTTTTATATTTTTGGGTGTAAATGCTTTGTGCTTAACAATGGTAAAGAAAACCTATGAAAGTTTGATGGAAAATTTGATGAATCTATATTCCTTGGTTATTCACCTGATAGCAAAGCATATAGAGTATTTAATAAGAGGACTTTTACTGTAGAAGAGTCAATTCATGTTATTTTTGATGAAGCTATCTCCTCACCATCTAGTAAAGATGAGTGCATAGATAATGATGCAGGTAAACTACAAAAAGAAATGGAAGATCTAAGCATTCAAGACAAGCCAATGCAAGATGGAAGTGAAATAGTAAGCAAGGATCATACTGATTTACCAAAAGAATGGAGGTAGGTAACTTCACATCCCAATGATTTAATTATTGGTGATCCTTCTCATGGTGTTAGGACTAGGTCAGCACATAGAGATGGACATGACAACCTAGCCTTTGTCTCATAAATTGAACCACATAATTTAGAAGAAGCTAAAACTAATCATAATTGGATGATGACCATTATATTACTCCTTGCATTTGCTTGCTACATGAATTTTAAACTCTTTCAAATGGATGTCAAAAGTATTTTTTTAAATGGATTTATTTCTAAACAAGTTTATGTAGAACAGCCACCAGGTTTTGAAAATCATGCTTTTCCAAATCATGTGTTTAAGTTGAACAAAGCTTTATATGGTTTGAAACAAGTACCTAGGGCCTGGTATGATAGACTTGAAAATAATTTCAAAAGAGGAAATGTTGATAAAACTCTTTGTATTAAGAACAAAGAGAATGATATGCTAGTTGTATAAATCTACGTTGATGATATTGTATTTGATGCAACTAATGAAAATCTTTGTGAAGAATTTGCTGAGTTGATGTAGGGTGAGTTTGAAATGAGCCTTATGGGTGAGCTCAACTACTTCCTCGGATTACAAGTCAAATAAATAAAGGAAGGAATCTTTATAAGCCAAGCCAAGTACATCAAAGAGATAATCAAGAAATTTGGCATGGAAACAAGCAAAGAGGCTACAACACCCATGAGCCCTACCTGTAGACTAGACAAAGATGAAAATGGATCCATTATTGACCAAAAGCTATACAGAGGTATGATCGGATCCCTATTATATCTTATAGCCAGTAGACCTGATATCTTGTACAGTGTATGTGTATGTGCTAGATTTCAATGTAATTCTAAAGAAACACGTATGCTTGCTATTAAAAGAATTATTAAATATTTGAAAGGTACAAGTAATTTAGATCTTTGGTATTCTAAAGAATCATCTTTGAATTTAATTTGTTTTTTTTTATGCTGACTATGCTGATTGCAAAATTGATAGAAAGAGCACTAGTGGTACATGCCAATTTCTAAGGTTGAATTTAATTTCATGGCACTATAAGAAACAAAACTCCGTAGCATTGTCCACTGCTGAGACAGAGTACATTACTGCTGGTAGTTGTTATGCTCAAGTGTTATAGATTAAACAATAGCTAGAAGATTTTGGTGTTACATAATCTAAAATTCTAATCAAATATGATAACACAAGTGCTATTAATTTGACCAAAAATCCTGTTTAGCATTCACGAACCAAGCATATTGAGATTAGGCACCATTTTATAAGAGATCATGTTTTGAATAATGATATTGTACTTGAATTCATGCCAACTGAAAACGAACTTGCTGATATTTTTACAAAACCTTTGAATTTTGATAGATTTGTAATGATTATAAATGAACTAGGATTATGTGACCCACTCTAGAAATACTCTCATAATCTTAAGGACAAATTTTCTAGGAGACCTCCTAATCCAAAATTGTGTGATAAATGAGCTTTGATTGAAATCCAAAAATTTATTTTGTGCTCCCTCTGCTCGAGCCAACTCGAGTAGATGACCTATTGATCGAGCCGGCTTGGATGTCGAGACATCTCTTTGTAGTTCGAGCCATAAGGTTTTTCTTTCCCATTTCTATTCCTAAACCCTACTCTCTTTCCCACCAAGAAACCTTCCAAATACTTCCATCTTCCAAAAACTATTTCAGAATTCAAGTTTTTGTGTACAATGTCATCAAGGAGGGTAGTTGGGAAGAAATCAAGACAAGATAGTGAAGCTGCTCTGTAAGAAAGGAGGACAAATTTCCGAGAAGACAGTGCTTCCCGAAATCCACCACAGTCTGAGGAAGAGCCAAGCCCAGTTTCTCCAACTCACCAGATGTCCTCAAGTATGAGACCAATCACTACTGGAAGAAGGATTTTATTCGAATACTTAAAGGAAATTAGTTTTGTCATTGGTGACCTCATTGAGAATCTAGGCTAGAGAGACTTATGTTCTTTAGATGTTAAAACTTACCCAAACCTAGTTAGAACTTTCTATGAAAATTTAAGGTTTGGAGAGAACTTTATCGAATCATCTGTTAAGGGAAGAAGAATCATTATATCTACTGAAATTCATGGGAATGCTTTAGAAATGCCATTTGAGGGCACTGAGTACTTAGTACTGAAAGACAGAACTAAAGCACTGCAAACTATTTTAGAAAGAACTAAAGTATATGAGATAGGGATTCTCAAGGCTAGCATGTTATCCACTAAAATGAGAGTTCTACATAGTTTTATAAGCAGGATCCTTTTGCCTAGAACAGGCCGCTTCGATTGGGTTAGTGAGTGGGATCTGTGCTTCATGGAGCTTCTAATTAATGGTGACAAGATTAATCTGCCAGCTATCATGATCAGCCAGATGAAGGAGGCAGTGAGAAAAGTCAAGGCTTGCCTACTGTATGGAATGGTCCTCACCTTATTCTTTCAAAATGCAAATATAGATTTGATAGGAAAGGACAGCAAGACACTTCTTCATACAGCTACCTATACTACCAAAACTCATCAAAGAATGGGTTATTTATTATCAGATGGTACCTGAATAAAGAAGATCGATGCTATTATGGTTGAAGAAACTGAAGAGGTTCAAGAGCAAGCAGAAATAGAGGCTGGTGAAGGCACTACAATCCAAATTCCAGAACCACAGGCACAGCTAGGATCTCCAGTCCAAGTAGACTTTGACACTTCTTTCCCAGATGTCTTAGTATCAGATATGCCTGATATGCCATATAGAATACCTATTTTTACTCAGTCTACTGATATTCCTGTTCACAATCATGCTACTACTGCTCCTGCTGTAAACACATCGTTATTACAAGACTTCATTACACAGCAAATGAATAACATGACTGAAACTATAAAGTCTTCTATGGTTGCAATTGTTGGGGATTCCGGTGCACCGCAGCGGAAGTGTAATTTCAAAAATGCTGAAATTGGCACCATAATCCCTTAGCCAAGATCTCCTTATTCAGAATTAAAACATACAAACTAACATTGTTAGAAATAGGGCACCAACCTTTTAACGCTAAGTCCAATTTTGATGTAGAATCAGAACTTGGTGTTGAATGCTTCTTTTGATTTCACTAGGTGTCCAAATGTCCACCCTCCAATGGAGATCCACAAGATGATTGATCAAGATGCAAGCTTCTTCAAAATTCCTTCACTTGAATTCTTATCCTAGAACTCAAGAGGACTATGGCTTTAAAACTGCAGGGTAGGGGCTCCTTACTTCCTTTCTTTCTTTTTCCTCTCCCTTTCTTAAGACCTTGTCCTAAGAATAAAACTCTTGTCTTGAAGGAGGAGATGGATTTAAGACACTAATGTCTTAAAGTAAAGGAAATAGTAACAGAGTAGGAGTTCCTTTCTTTTACCGATCAAGAGATTCTTCCTATCTCTTGTTTTGGACTTGAGTTTCAACAGAGAAGAGAACTCTGTAAGAGGGAAACTCTCTGTGTCCTAAACAAGCTAAGGAGGAATCAGTTTCCTTGAAAGAAAAGACAATAAATAAACTCTGTCGTTCATTAGTCCAAACACCCGAGACCTCTGTTGTTTAAATAGATTACAGAGAGATGTCTTCTCAAAAGAACACAACTCTCCGTAAACCCCATTCCACTTTGTCTCACGCCCCTTCCCTATTTCTCACGCCCTATCCTCCCATCTCACAGCCTTCTATATTAAATCCCATGGCTTTTCTTAAAGGAAAAACCACGATGTTTTAAAAGGAAGGAAGTCGCGACTTTTCATCTCCGAAGAGATGTTATTTCGCGCGCCCGGGAAGAGTTAGCGCATTCCTTCTTTCTTAAAATCCCATCAGCCATTGGATTCCCATCCAAGGGGGGACAGATGAGGCGCTAATGAGTAAGAAGGAGGCCACCCCAAATAAAATCATCGGAGAAATATTTGGGACGCGCCAAGAGTCCATGCGCCATGGACTCTTCCTAATGGCGCGCCAATAGTCCATAAGCGCATGGACTCTTGGCATTTGTCATGGAAAAATAAAGGGGGCGGGTGGGGAGGCTAGCCAAGCTACATGGCTAGCCAATAGGGTTAGCCATATTCCTATTTTCTCAATTAGGGTCGAATTAGGTCCAATTAGAACCCAATTTGAACCAATCCGGAATCCTAATTCGAATCCGATCCGAATAGAAGCTAGGGTTTGCAACACCTGCTAAAGTGTTATCTTGCAAAGATGATTTAATTCCAAATTAAACTCTTGATCAATCCTCTTAAGTGTGTGACCCATTGGGTTCCACATCTAGCCAGCAGTGGGTTCGAATACAAGTTGACCTAATTTGATTAGAACTATTTCTAATCGATTTAGGTCAAACCGGGCTTACCCGATTCGATCAATTAGGACTCTTCCTAACATGTGATCTTTGAACTTGATCAACCCACATGACAAGATTGACGTCTAGCAACGTGTCATGTCTACCCGGAAGATATGGAAATTCTGGTGAAATACCAAAATTACCCTTCAGTAGAGAGTTACCGTACAATTAAATCTTTCGATCAGCCTGCAACCCAAAATATAACTATGGATATGGATATATGTCAAATCCAATATTATATTTATTTCTAGCTCAATCTTATAATGATGATTCGATTATCTTGATATTAGAAACCATCTCTAATATCTTCACTTTGATCAAAGATTACCTGAATCATCATGCGATTGTTGACTAGCTGGATGCAATCTCCTCTTACTAAGAGTGATCGATTCCTTGTTGACCTACTCATTACCTTCATATCCAATTCACCATTCCCAGTATCAATCCTATGCATGGCTCAGTGTCATGATTAGGATTGAACCAAAGAATGGGTTCATGTACATAGGTACTTATGGCAGTCTCAGGTCAAAAGATTACTTGTACCACTCCCACTATGAGAACCTTCTATTGACATGTAGCTAAGACTCCATTAGATGTTCTCAAGTTGGATCATATCAGTGAACTCATTCTCCAATGAGCACCCACATCCCAGTATTAGTGTCATACACAAGTGACTGTGAGAGCAGTCACCCTTTCTAGTATACCCGGATGTGCTAGTCTTATCGGAAATCCCTGATCCCCTACTCAGGGTTCCTTTGACTAGGAATACTTTAGATTAAGGTTTTAAGATTTTAGGTCTCACTGGTATGATCTCATCATAACCCTAAAATCATAGCCCTAATCTATGGGGTTCATCATATAATATAAACACAGCATATGATGAAAAATATTGCCTTTATTTAGAAAATTGTCAATTACAATGGTTTGGGAGATACAACATAGATTGGCTTGTAGGGCATATCCCTTTCAATCTCCCACTTGCACTAAAGCCAATCGCCATTAAATCTTAATCCCATACATTCGAGGTGGCTATCAAAATCTCGCTGTGGTAGAGCCTTAGTGAATGGGTCTGCTACATTGTTCTTTGTATCAACTCTATCTATGTAGACATCTTGTTTCTCTACTATTTCTCGGACAAGATGGAAGCGTCTCAGAATCTGCTTGGACTTATGATGAGCTCTTGATTCCTTAGCTTGAGCAACAGCCCTAGTGTTGTCACAGTAAAGTGGCACTGGGTTTTCAATTTCAAGAACAACACCCAACTCTGTGATGTACTTCATCATCCAGACTGCTTCCTTGGCGGCTTCACTAACAGCTATGTATTTTGCCTCTGTGGTTGAGTCAGCTACAGTCTGCTGCTTGGAACTCTTCCAACTCACTGCTCCAACATTTAGGATAAAAACATATCCTAAAATGGATTTGCTATCATCAGGGTCTGATTGAAAACTAGAATCAGAATAAGCTTCTAGTTTAAGATCAGAACCACCATAAACCAGAAAAATATCCTTAGTCCTTCTTAGGTACTTAAGAATATTTGTAACTGCTTTCCAATGATCCTCTCCTGGATCAGCCAGAAACCTACTAACAGTGCCTAAAGCATATGCCACATCAGGCCTGGTACATAACATGGCATACATTATGGACCCTATTGCCGAAGCATAGGGTATAGAATTCATTCTATTTCTTTCTTCAGGTGTCTTAGGAGACATCCTTTTAGAAAGATGTATGCCTTGACTCATAGGAAGATAACCTCTTTTACTTCCTTCCATGCTGAATCTTTTCAGCACTAAGTCAATGTACCTAGATTGAGATAAACCTAGCATCCTCTTAGATCTATCTCTATAGATCTTAATACCTAGTATATAGGATGCTTCTCCCAAATCTTTCATGGAAAACTGGTTTGATAGCCAAACCTTGACTGATTGCAACATTGGGATATCATTCCCAATGAGGAGTATGTCATCTACATACAGAACCAAGAAGACTATGGCACTCCCACTAGTCTTCTTATAAACACAGGGTTCATCCACATTTTTGATAAAACCAAACTTTTTAATAGTTTCATCAAAGCGGATGTTCCAACTCCTAGATACTTGCTTTAATCCATTAATGGATTTCTTTAGCTTGCATACTTGATTAGGTTTATTCTTTGAAATAAAACCTTCTGGCTGTGACATGTAGACTTCTTCCTCAAGGAAACCATTGAGGAATGCAGTCCTTACATCCATCTGCCATATCTCATAATCGTGGTATGCTGCTATAGCAAGTAAAATCCGAATTGATTTCAGCATGGCAACAGGTGAAAATGTTTCATCATAATCAATTCCCTATTTTTGTCTAAAACCTTTAGCCACTAATCTGGCTTTATAGGTTTCAACTTGGCCATCAGCCCCAATTTTTTTCTTATAGACCCATTTACACCCAATAGGATAACACCCTCTGGTGCATCAACCAAAGACCATACTTGGTTTACATACATAGAGTCTACTTCGGATTCCATGGCTTCTTGCCATTTATTTGAGTCAGTACTCAAGATTGCTTCCGTATAGGTCAAAGGTTCATCATTTTGAATGATTTGGGCTTCATTATTTTCAATAATAAACCCATACCTCTTAGGTGCCCGTGGCACTCTATCAGACCTACGAGGAGGAGTTTTTTGTTCTGGTTCTGTCCTAACTATATGTTCTAATGGTTGAGAATTGTCTATCTGTATTTCTTGTACTTCTCCAAGTTCAATAGTTCTACCATTGCCCTTTTCTAAAATGAACTCTTTTTCTAGAAAAGTGGCATGCCTGCTGACAAAAATCTTTTGTTCAGTAGGATGGTAGAATAGATATCCTCTACCTTCTTTAGGATATCCTACAAATAGACATTTATCTGCTCTAGGTTCCAACTTATGTCCAAAATTTCTTTTAACATAAGCTGGACATCCCCATACCTTGAAATATTTAAGATATGGTTTCTTTCCACTCCAAATTTCATATGGAGTACTAACAATAGATTTAGAAGGTACCTTGTTCAGAATGTAAATAGCAGTTTCTAGGGCATGACCCCAGAAGGAAATGGGTAAATTTGTGAAGCACATCATGGATCGTACCATATCTAATAAGGTACGATTCCTCCTTTCAGCTATACCATTTAGCTGTGGTGTATAAGGAGGGGTCCATTCAGAAAGGATTCCAATAACTTTAAGATAGTCTAAAAAATCCATGGATAAGTATTCTCCTCCTCGATCAGAACGAAGAACTTAATACTTTTCCCGGTTTGTTTTTCGACCATACTTTGATACTCCTTAAATTTATCAAAGGCTTCAGATTTGTGTTTCATAAGATACACATATCCGAACCTAGATAAATCATCTGTAAAAGTGATAAAATATTAGTATCCTCCTCTGGCCTAAGTTGTCATTGGACCACATACATCAGTATGTATAAGTCCTAATAACTCAGTTGACCTTTCCCCATGTCCAGTGAATGGAGTTTTTGTCATCTTATCCATGAGACATGATTTGCAAGTTCCTAATGATTCATACTCATAAGGATCAAGGAATTTTTTCTTGTATAACTTGCTAATCCTAGACTCATTAACATGACCAAGTCTATGATGCCAAAGTAAAGTATCATTAAAGTCTTTTCTTTTCCTTTTAGTATTGACATGAAAAATACTATCATTGGAAGAAAGAGTTAAGAGCCCATTGCTAAAAATGCCAGAACAAATAATTTTATTAGATAACATTATCGAGCAACCAGTGCTCGTTACATCCATTACATATCCTTGTTTTAATAACAAAGGAATAGATATAATGTTCCTAATAATCTTTGGCATATAGTAACAATTTTCTAACTCCAAGATCTTGCCTGAAGGCAACTTCAGAATATATGTCCCTACAGCTTCTGCTTGGATGATATCACCACCAGCACCATAGTGATTGAAGTCGCCTTCCTTCAATACTTTAAGCTTGTGGAGGTCCTGCAAAGATTTGCATATATGGTAACCACAAGCGGTATCCAATACCTAAGTATTTGATATAGACGAATTTAATGTCAATATAGTATATATCTCATACATACCTTTTGGTGCGTCTGCCACACCAGGCTTCACAGTTGCAAGGTAAGCCTTGCAATTCCTTTTCCAATGTCCCGCTTTGCCGGAAAAGAAACAGGTTGACTGTTTTGAGGACTTCTTTCCTTTCTTGTTCTTATTGATGACACCCTTAGGGTTTAGCCTCTTACTAAAACCCTTTTTGCCCGATTTCTTCTTATTGGACTTATCAACAAGAAGAAGTGGAGCCTTTTCTCTCTTAACATGGCTCTCTGCTGTTTTTAACATATTTAACAGCTCAGGCAAGGAAGTGTTCAGTTTGTTCATGTGATAATTCAAGACAAACTGAGAAAATGACTCCGGGAGTGATTGCAGGATTAAATCCTGATTCAGCTCCCCATCCATAATAAACCCTAATTGACCCAATCTGGTGATTAAGTCAATTACCTTCAGGACATGATCCTGAACGGATGTACCCTCTATCATCCTAGCACAGAATAACTGCTTAGATATTTCGTATCTAGCAGTCTGCTTTGTTCTCCATAAAGCTCCTTTAAATTGAGCATTATGGATTGAGTATCCATGCTTTCATGTCGCCTTGTAACTCATTGGTCATAGAGGCTAGTATGATACACTTGACAGTGAGGGAGTCATTCTGCCACATTTTGTATGTGGCCATATCTTCCTGTGTGGCATCATCCCCTAGTGGATTAAGACTAGGGGTATCAAGAATATAAGAAAGTTTTTCTGAACTCAGTACAATCTTTAAGTTTCTCAACCAGTCCACAAAGTTTGGACCAGTCAATTTTTTGGTATCTAAGATGCTTCTCAGTGATAATGAAGATGCCATTTATCTACATTTAATAAAGAACAATACATAAGCAAACAACCTTGAAATGACTTACATAATTAAATTAGGTCTTCAATTTAATTATGTCTCCCACTATTTTATCAAAAATCATAGCCCTCACTATGATAATCAAGAAGAACCCTGATCGATTTTCTTAGTGAGATTGAGATCCTTATAACTTATAAAAGATCTTGCAGATAGCACAACAAATCTTTTATAAACTCAAAGATAGGAAACTCTTCCAATTATATCTCATATAATTCTCAAAAATAACTTGGCCTCTAGAACATTATAAGTCTTGCAGAAAATACAATAAACCATAATGTTCTAGTTAAGTCAAGACCCTTTCATTTCTATACAGTCAGTATTCAAATATAATGCCCTTGCAGATAACACAACAAGGCATTATACTGAATATACTGTAAGCATATCTATGCACTGGACCAATATTATGTCAATCACCATATTAGGTCTTGTAGATAACACAACAAACCTAATGTGGTTCATAACACAATAATGATCCAGCATGAAGGAAGGCCAATATATAGCATTTTTTTAACACTAAGCATTTAAGTCAAGATTTAAATATAATCAAATCGGCCAGGCAAGTGGAAGAGATGTGGGAGTCCCCCCGTTGCTTTCCTAGACACCAATAAAAATTGGCCAAGTCAGTCAACGGAACCAATTAAAAACCACGATTCTCTTTACCTTCCCAGAACCACCTTTCTAGACACCGAATGATCAATTGTTCATCATGACTAGTGATTCTTATTAGTTAAATATACTATGACTTAATATAATTTTAAGAAGAGGGCTTTATAAAATTGCCAGCACATTCTTATAAAAACATATCACAAACATATCACTCTGATAAACATATATGTGCTAAGTGTGTCATCATACTAGGACAACCATTTACCACATAATGGATCCACCATTATGCCAGGGCAACCTTATTTCAGTATGATGACTTCAAAACTAATCATATCTCTATAATAATTAGGGTTTGAGTGAAAAACCCTAACTAGTGGCATATATCAAAACATTAATTATCATATATGCATCCCTTAAATTATGCTAAGTGTATCAGCATTCAAGGGTTTAAAACCCAAATTGCGATACTACAACAAAAATGCATATAAAAAATTTTCATATGTTTTAACTATAATAAGGATGGCTCTGATACCACTGTTGGGGATTCCGGTGCACCGCAGCGGAAGTGTAATTTCAAAAATGATGAAATTGGCACCATAATCCCTTAGCCAAGATCTCCTTATTCAAAATTAAAACATACAAACTAACATTGTTAGAATTAGGGCACCAACCTTTTAACGCTAAGTCCAATTTTGATGTAGAATCAGAACTTGGTGTTGAATGCTTCTTTTGATTTCACCAGGCGTCCAAATGTCCACCCTCCAATGGTGATCCATAAGATGATTGATCATGATGAAAACTTCTTCAAAATTCCTTCACTTGAATTCTTATCCTAGAACTCAAGAGGACTATGGCTTTAAAACTGCAGGGTAGGGGCTCCTTACTTCCTTTCTTTCTTCTTCCTCTCCCTTTCTTAAGACATTGTCCTAAGAATAAAACTCTTGTCTTGAAGGAGGAGATGGATTTAAGACACTAATGTCTTAAAGTAAAGGAAATAGTAACAGAGTAGGAGTTCCTTTCTTTTACCGATCAAGAGATTCTTCCTATCTCTTGTTTTGGACTTGAGTTTCAACAGAGAAGAGAACTCTGTAAGAGGGAAACTCTCTGTGTCCTAAACAAGCAAAGGAGGAATCAGTTTCCTGGAAAGAAAAGATAATAAATAAACTCTGTCGTTCATTAGTCCAAACACCCGAGACCTCTGTTGTTTAAATAGATTACAGAGAGATGTCTTCTCTAAAGAACACAACTCTCCGTAAACCCCATTCCACTTTGTCTCACGCCCCTTCCCTATTTCTCATGCCCTATCCTCCCATCTCACGGCCTTCCAGATTAAATCCCACAGCTTTTCTTAAAGGAAAAACCGCGGTGTTTTAAAAGGAAGGAAGTCGCGACTTTTCATCTCCGAAGAGATGTTATTTCATGCGCCCAGGAAGAGTTAGCGCATTCCTTCTTTCTTAAAATCCCATCAGCCATTGGATTCCCATCCAAGGGGGGACAGATGAGGTGCTAATGAGTAAGAAGGTGGCCGCCCCAAAAAAAATCATCAGAGAAATATTTGGGGCGCGCCAAGAGTGCATGCGCCATGGACTCTTCCTAATGGCGCGCCAAGAGTCCATAAGCGCATGGACTCTTGGCATTTGGCATGGAAAAACAAAGGGGGCGGGTGGGGAGGCTAGCCAAGCTACATGGCTAGCGAATAGGGTTAGCCATATTCCTATTTTCTCAATTAGGGTCTAATTAGGTCCAATTAGAACCCAATTTGAACCAATCCGGAACCCTAATTCGAATCCGATCCGAATAGAAGCTAGGGTTTGCAACACCTGCTAGAGTGTTATCTTGCAAAGATGATTTAATTCCAAATTAAACTCTTGATCAATCCTCTTAAGTGTGTGACCCATTGGGTTCCACATCTAGCCAATAGTGGGTTCGAATACAAGTTGACCAAATTTGATTAGAACTCTTTCTAATCGATTTAGGTCAAACCGGGCTTACCCGATTCGATCAATTAGGACTCTTCCTAACATGTGATCTTTGAACTTGATCAACCCACAAGACAAGATTGATGTCTAGCAACATGTCATGTCTACCCGGAAGATATGGAAATTCTGGTGAAATACCAAAATTACCCTTCAGTAGAGAGTTACCGTACAATTAAATCTTTCGATCAGCCTGCACCCAAAATATAACTATGGATATGGATATATGTCAAATCCAATATTATATTTATTTCTAGCTCAATCTTATAATGATGATTCGATTATCTTGATATTAGAAACTATCTCTAATATCTTCACTTTGATCAAAGATTTCCTGAATCATCATGCGATTGTTGACTAGCTGAATGCAATCTCCTCTTACTAAAAGTTGTTGGGTTCGATGACCAGTGCGGAAGTGTGGATTTCAAAAACTTTATGAAATCAGGTCCGAACCCTAATCCCAAAATCTCCTTATTAGAAATTAAAACTTATGACTACATGCATGTCCAAATTTAAACATAGTTTAGATACTAACCTCAGATCGCTATATCCAATCTGATGTAGAAATAAACTCCAAATGGAGTAACCTTTTGAACACACCAGGCGTCCACTTGTCCGCCCTCCGATGGTGATCCACACGGGCAGATGATCAAGACAGTGACTCCTCAATTGGGTTCCTTCCAATCAAGTTCTACCCCAAGAACTTGATATATGGGCTATTGGCTAGGACACCTCTAGCCAAACAGGGACTAAAACTTTCTCTCTTACCCTTCTCCTAGTTTTTGGCAATTCTGGCCCCTTAAGACACTCTTGTCTTAAGAATAAGCCCTTGTCCTAAAATGAGACAAGGCTTGTCTTGGAGGGAGAAGAAAATTAGGACAAAGTTGTCTTAATGTAAGAAAGAAGAAAAGAGGCGCCTTCTTCCTTTACCGTCGGAGAGTTTCTCTCTCTGACTCTCCTTCTGTTCTGAGATTCGACAGAGCCTAGGCTCTGTAAAGGAATCAAAGAAGAAAGAGAGGAGGGGGAAACAGTCTTCTGGAGAGGGAGAAGGAAAGAGAAGCAAGGCTTCGCCGTAGAAAATCTGGAATGTATTTTTACGGTGAAGCCTTCTTCTTAAATAGGCGACAGAGAGGCGCCTTCTCCTTCTGAAAAATCCTCTCACGTCCCTCTCTCCCTTCTCACGTCTTCTCTCTTAAATCTCACGGCCCTTGGGATTAATCTCACGGCCTTTGAGATGGGAAGACGCGAAGAAAGATCGTGAAAAACACAGAAGGGCGCGCGCAGAAAGAAGAGTCGCGCCCCTTCGGTGTTTTTCTCTTCTTTTCCATGGTATTTTTCTTTCTTTTTGGAGAGTCCACGCCTAGGTGGACTCTCTTCCACGCCTTTTCAAAATTCACCGGTGTTTTATTCTTTCTTTTCACGCAAAGACGCGTCTTGGAAGAGTCCACGCGCGTGTGGACTCTTCTCCTTGCGCGCGCGCGTGGGAAGCGAGGGGGAGGGGTTTTAGGCGACATGGGAAAGGGGTTTAGCCTCTTAGGTTAGCCCAATTGCTAGCCTATTGTTAGCCCAACGTTTTAAATCTTCAATTAGATTCAAACCGGAATGAATTTGGATCTAAAAAAGACCAAATCGGAACCCTAACTCGAATCCGATTCAAGTAGAAGTCATGGTTTGCAACACATGCTAGTGTGTCCATCTGCAAACGAGATTTAATTCCAAATTAAATCCTTGATTATCTGTCCTAAGTGTGTGACCCATTGGGTTCCATACTTAGCCAGCAGTGGGTCCGAGTGCAAGTTGACCTAATCTGATCAGAACTCATTCTAATCGATTTAGGTCAAATCGAGCTAACTCGAGTCAGTCAATTAGGACTCCTCCTAATTAGTGATCCAATTAAACCATTTAATTTGATCAACCCACAAGACAAGATTGACGTCTAGCAACGTGTCATGTCTACCCGGAAGATATGGAAATTCTGGTGTAATTCCAAAACTACCCTTCAGTGGAAAGTTCCCGTACAATTCGATCCTTCAATCATCTTGCATCCCGAATATAACTATGGATATGGAATCATGTCAAATCCAGTTTATACTCATTCCCAGCTCAGTCATACACTAATGATTCAATTAATTCGATATTAGAAATCATTTCTAATATCTGTACTTTGATCAAAGATTTCCTGAATCATCATCTGACCTAATTTGGCTGGATGCAATCTCCTCCTACTAGGAGTGATCAATTCCTTGTTGACCTACTCATTACCTTCATATACAATTCACCATACCCAGCATCAACCTCGTGCATGACCCAGTGTCATGATTGAGATTGAACCAAAGCATGGGTTCATGTACATAAGGTATTATGGCAGTCTCAGGTCATAGGACTACTTGTACAACTCCCACTATGTGAAACATCTATTGACATGCAGCTAAGGCTCCACTAGATGTTCTCAAACTGGATCTATTCAGTGGACTCATTCACTAATGAGCACCCACATCCTTGTATTAGTGTCCTACACAAATGACTGTGAGAGCAGTCACCCTTTTCAGCATACATAGGATGTGCCAGTCTTACCGGAAACCCTGATCCCCAACTCAGGGTTCCTATGACTAGGAATATTCTAGATTAGGGTTTTAAGGCCTTAGATCTCACTGGTATGATCTCATCATAGCCCTACAACCATAGCCCTAATCTATGGGGTTCATCATATAATGACACAGCGAATGATAAAAAATTATTGCCTTTATTAATTTGTCAATTTACAATGGTCTGGGAGATACAGATATTGGCTTATAGGGCATAATCCTTTCAATCTCCCACTTGCACTAAAGCCAATCGCTCTTATTCTTTAACCCCATACAATCGATGTGGCGATCAAACTCCCGCTGTGGTAGAGCCTTAGTGAACGGGTCTGCTATGTTGTTCTTTGTATCTACTCTATTGATGCAGACTTCTTGTCTTTCGATTATCTCTCGGACAAGATGGAAGCGTCTCAGAATGTGCTTGGACTTGTGATGGGCTCTCGGTTCCTTAGCTTGAGCAACTGCTCCAGTGTTATCACATTATAGTGGCACCGGGTTCTCAATCTCAGGAACTACTCCCAACTCTGTGATGAATTTCTTCATCCAGACAGCTTCCTTGGCGGCTTCACTGACAGCTATGTACTCTGCCTCGGTAGTTGAGTCAGCTACAGTCTGCTGTTTAGTGCTCTTCCAACTTACTGCTCCACCATTCAAGGTAAAGACATACCCTGAAATGGATTTACTATCATCTGGGTCTGATTGAAAACTAGAGTCTGAATAGGCTTCTGGTTTAAGATCAGATCCTCCGTATATAAGAAAAATATCCTTAGTCCTTCTCAGGTACTTAAGAATATTTTTCACAGCCTTCCAGTGATCCTCTCCTGGATCAGCCTGAAATCTACTGGCTACACCCAAGGCATATGCCACATCAGGCCTAGTACATAACATAGCATACATAATCGACCCTATAGCCGAAGCATAAGGTATAGAACTCATTCTATTTCTTTCTTCAGGTGTCTTAGGAGACATCCTCTTAGAAAGACGTATGCCATGACCAATAGGTAAGTAACCTCTTTTACTTTCCTCCATGCTAAATCTCTTTAGCACCTGGTCAATGTACCTAGACTGGGACAAGCCAAGCATCCTTCTTGATCTATCTCTATAGATCTTTATACCCAGTATATAGGATGCTTCTCCCAAGTCTTTCATGGAAAACTGTTTCGATAACCACACTTTGACTGATTGTAACATTGGGATATCATTCCAATAATAAGTATATCATCAACATATAAAACTAAGAAAACTATGGCACTCCCACTAGTCTTCTTGTACACACAAGGTTCATCCTCATTTTTGAAAAATCAAATTCTTTGACTGTTTTATCAAATCGGATGTTCCAACTCCTAGATGCTTGCTTTAATCCATAAATGGATTTCTTTAGCCTACATACCTGATTAGGTTTAGTCTCCAAGACAAAACCTTCTGGTTGTGACATATAAACCTCTTCCTCAAGGAAACCATTGAGGAATGCAGTTTTTACATCCATTTGCCAGATCTCATAATCATGATATGCTGCTATAGCAAGCATAATCCGAATGGATTTGAGCATGGCAACAGGGGAAAATGTTTCATCATAATCTATTCCCTGTTTTTGTCTGAAACCCTTAGCCACCAATCTGGCTTTATAAGTTTCAACTTGGCCATCTGCCCCAATCTTCCTTTTATAGACCCATTTACACCCAATAGGGTTAATACCCTCTGGTGCATCAACCAAAGACCATACTTGGTTGACATACATGGAGTCCATCTCGGATCTCATGGCTTCCAGCCATTTGTCTGAGTCTCTACTCATGACTGCTTCCGTATAGGTTAGAGGCTCATCATTTTGAATGATTTGGGCTTCATTATTTTCAATTATGAACCCATACCTCTCAGGTGCCTGTCGCACCCTATCAGACCTACGGATAGGAGTGTGTTCAGTTTTATATTAACTATGTTGTTACTTGACTGAGAAGTGTCTATTTGTTGAATCTCATTAAGTTCGATATTTCTACCAGTGCCCTTTTGTAGGATAAATTCCTTTTCCATAAAAGTGGCATGCCTACTGACCAAAACCTTTTGTTCAGTAGGGTGGTAGAACACATATCCTATACTATCTCTAGGATATCCGATAAATAGACATTTGTCTGCTCTAGCATCTAGTTTATGTCCAGAATTCCTTTTTACATAGGCTGGACATCCCCATATCTTAATATACTTAAGATTGGGCTTCTTACTTCTCCATAATTCATATGGAGTGCTAGAGACAGTTTTAGATGGTACTCTATTCAAGATATGAGTTGCTGTTTCCAAAGCATATCCCCAGAAAGAAAAAGGTAACTCCGTGAAGCACATCATGGACCGTACCATATCCAATAAAGTACGATTCCTCCTTTCAGCAACACCATTTAATTGTGGTGTGTAAGGAGGAGTCCATTCAGAGATGATCCCCTTATCTTTAAGGTGATCAAGAAACTCAGTGGATAAGTATTCACCTCCTCTATCTGATCGGAGGATCTTTATACTTTTTCCTGTTTGTTTCTCTACCATACTTTGATACTCTAAGAATTTTTCAAAAGCATCGGACTTATGTTTCATTAGATACACAAATCCATACCTTGAAAAATCATCAGTAAATGTGATGAAGTATGAGTATCCACCATAGGCTTGAGTTGTCATAGGCCCACATACATCTGTGTGTATGAGTCCTAATAACTCTTTTGTCCTTTCTCCATGTCCACTAAATGGAGTCTTGGTCATCTTACCCATGAGACATGATTCACAAGTTCCTAATGACTCATAGTCATAAGGATCAAAGAAATTTTCTTTGTACAACTTGTTAATCCTAGTCTCACTAATATGTCCAAGTCGACAATGCCAAAGTAAGGTATTGTTAACATCATCTCTTTTCCGTTTGTTAGAAACATGAAAAACATTGTCATTAGTGGAAAGAGTTAAGAGACCATTGCAGAATATGCCATAACATATAATTTCATTAGATAAAGAAATTGAGCAGCCACTGCTCATTACATTCATAGTATATCCTTGTTTAAGTAACAAGGGTACAGATATGATATTTCTAATGATTTTTGGCATATAGTAACAATTCCTTAGCTCCAAGATCTTCCCTGAAGGTAACTTCAAAACATAAGTGATGGGGAACTAATATGCATGCAATTTTTTTTATATGTTTTATATGTGGGGTTGGGTGATTAATTCCCGAATTTCAGATTAAAATAAGTTATAGAGAATTTTATATGAATTTTAGAAGATCAGCATGCAGATTAGGACCTATAAAAGTAGAAAAGAAGGATCGCCGGGGCTGAGAAGCCTCGGTTAGGGCAAGTTCTCCTACAATAAAACTACTGGAGGTAGAGGGGTGTACCTGACAACGTCTGTGAAGATCGCAGCAAAAGGGTCTCTCATTCCTCGACGGATGCGGCCTGGAAAATCGAGCCAAAGACCCGCGGATACCCGGCTTTCTGCTCGGTGATCCGATTGAGGCTTGGCTGGAGTCGTTGGATTCGTAGGAACTCGGGGACCTGCAAACGACCTGTCAGGGGTTAGAAAACTCACAAAGGAACAAGAAAACAAAGGAAAAACAGCAAGGGAAGGCTTCTTTTGGAGTGGGCGTCCAGGGATCTGAGATGCTTGTTGGTAGCAGGAAGATGATTGCAGCACTGGGAAGAAGAACTCTCGCAAACCCCTTTATGCACACAGCAGGGTATCACACAACTCAATAGAAGAACTCAAGGTTTTCATTCATCAAAAATTCCCTCATACAAGAGGCTAGGGTCCCTTAAATAGACCCTTAACCTTGGGCTCCAAGTAAGGGTACATAAGTCTTTACATAAGAATCCTTTTCCTTCTCAAACCCTAGCTAGAAAATAAGGAAATATTAGGTAGAAAAATCCCTAAAAATTTTCTTGACTTGGTAAGACTCCAAGGACGCCTAGGGGGCGTGTTGGGCTTCTAGGAGCAGCAAAAGGCCGGCCCAAAGGGGCTTGGGTGCATGGGTTTGGGCCTCTGGAAGCTGGGGTGGCCTGGTAGCCAGGTAGCAGGAATATTCCCTGGTATCTTGCTTCTTAGGGGCTTGGGCTTGGCACCTGGGCTTGATTTCTTTGGGCTAGGATGCAGATGGACCTCTGGAATCATGGATGACCTTATCTATAAATATACTTTGGCATCTGGAAGGGAATCTGGGCATCTGGAGGGCATCTGCAAGAAATCAGGGTTTTCTGAATTTTCCTCCTGGGGTCTTCAAATCTTCAAGCTGGGTTGGACTTGTGCTATACTTCCATGTCTTCAATCTGATTGGACTTGGTCTTTACTTGTATGATGTGGTCTTGAGTCTTCAATATGGTTGAATAGGACTCAAAAAAAAAATAAAATTAGCTCGACATGAGCTGACTAACACTGGACTGAACTAGCTCAACATGAGCTAAATAATTACAAGACTTAAATGAAACAACTCAGCTGGACTAAGCTTTATTACAGTGGACTCGAATGTTATTTAAGTGATCCACAGAGGGTTGAGAAGCCTCTGCCTTATTCTAGTGCCTTTGGTGTCCGCACCAATTCTCCCGGGATGGGAGGAACTCGACCCTGTCGAGTGAAGATCAGATTGGCTCACATATCTCTCAAGAAGGTCTGGGTTGAGGCGTTGCAAGTCCTCTCGAGAAATCCATGAATCGTCCGACTCTGGCCGGCCTTGCCATCGGACTAGGAAGCGTTGATAACCGCGGCCCCGGGTCGTAATGGCTTGATCATCCAGGATACGCTCGATCCGTTCTCCTCTCTCAGGCCAATTAATTGGTGGACACTCTGGGTAAGGATCACTCTCAATAGAAGGGATAGGCCCAAAAGCCTCACTGGGTATCATTGCCGGTTCCTTGTACTCAACCAGGTCTGTAATATTGAAGGTAGAACTGATGCCCATATCCGAAGGCAAGTCTAGCACATAGGCATTTGATCCAACCTTCTTTAATACTTTAAAAGGTCCGGCTCCCCGAGCATGAAGCTTCTTAACAGTCCCAGGTGGGAACCGTTCAGGCCTAAGCCTAATCATGACAGAATCCCCTACATCAAATTCTTTGATCCTTCTTCGGGAATTAACCAAATTTTTATAAGTTTCATTGCTTAAGTTTATCTTTTGGTTAATGTCTTTATGCAAGTCTCTAATATGCTGTGCAAATGACTCTGCAGACTCTGAGACTCGTGCATGAATAGGTAAAGGAATCAAATCAATGGGGCGATTAGGCTTGTACCCATGGACTATCTCAAAAGGGCTCTTACCCGTTGTCCTATTCACTGAACTGTTGTAGGCAAACTCTGCTCTAGGTAATAACAAATCCCATGTTCCAACATGTTCACCTACCAGGCATCTAAGGAGGTTTCCTAAACTTCGGTTCACTACTTCAGTTTGGCCATCTGTTTGAGGGTGGTAGGCTGTAGAAAACTTAAGCTTGGTCCCTAATAGGTGCCATAAGGTCTTCCAGAAATAACTAGTGAACCTAACATCCCTATCAGATATAATGGTCTTGGGTAGGCCATGGAGTTTGACCACATGATCTAAGAAGAGTTTGGCTATCCTAGACGCGTCAAAGGTTTGGGAACAGGGAATAAAGTGAGCCATCTTAGAGAACCTATCGACCACTACAAAGATTGAGTCATGTTTCTTTTGGGTCTTAGGTAATCCTAGCACGAAATCCATACTTAGGTCCTGCCAAGGGCGATCAGGCACTGGTAAAGGTGTGTAAAGACCAGTGTTTTGCTTTTGCTGTTTGGCAACAGCACAAGTTCGACATCTGGCTACAATCCGTGCAACGTGCCTTTTCAATCCTGGCCAAAAGAACTGGTCCTCTATTGCTAAGATCGTCTTATTTCTACCGAAATGACCAGCTAAACCTCCAGCATGTATTTCCCAGATTAGGAATTCTCTAAGGGAAGTTTTGGGTATACAGAGTCGATTATTCTGGAAAAGGTAACCATCCTGAAGGGTATAATCACTATGGGTATTGGATGGTCCTAGCCTGAGGGTCTGGTAAATGCCTCCAAAGTCTGGGCAGGTTTCATATTCATCCTTTAACCTATCAAACCCTATGACTTGGGTGCTAACTGATCCCAATAGTAAAGACCTACGGCTCAGGGCATCTGCTACCTTATTTTCAGTACCGGCACGGTGCTTCAGGACGAAAGTGTAGGCCTGAATGTACTCAATCCATTTACCATGCCGTGGGTTCAGTTTCTTTTGGGAGTTCAGGAATCGGAGTGCCTCATGGTCAGAAAATAAAACAAACTCCTGCGGGAGTAAATAATGTCTCCAATATCTAAGGGCCTGGACTACCGCATAAAATTCCTTGTCATAGGTAGAGTACTTAAGTTTAGCCTCATTCAGCTTTTCACTGAAGAAGGCTACAGGGTGGTTCTCTTGACTTAGTACCCCACCTATTCCTACTCCCGAGGCATCACAAGCGACCTCAAACACCTTAGTAAAGTCAGGTAATCTAAGGATGGGTGCATGGGTCATCTTATCCTTCAGCTCTAGGAAGGCCTTATCAGCTGCTTTGGTCCACTCAAATGTACCCTTCCTAATGCAATCGGTGATAGGTGCGACGATTGTGCTAAAACCCCTAATAAATCTCCTGTAAAAGGTTGCTAGGCCATGGAAACTACGTACATCATGGACATTAGAGGGTGTAGGCCATTCAACAATCGCCCTAACCTTTTCAGGATCTGCAGAAACTCCCTCAGGGGTGACAACAAAACCTAGGAAGATGACCCTATGTGTCATGAAATCACACTTCTTAAAGTTGGCATAGAGGTTATTCTCCCTAAGGGTTTGGCATACCAGTCTTAGATGACTAAGGTGGTCCTTCTTGGTTCTGCTATAAATCAGAATATCGTCAAAGTAGACCACAACAAATTTTCCGGTAAACTCTCTCAGGACCTGGGTCATAATCCTCATAAAGGTACTTGGTGCATTGGAAAGTCCAAAGGGCATTACAACCCACTCAAACAGGCCATCCTTAGTTTTGAAAGCAGTTTTCCACTCATCCCCAGGTCTAATTCTCACCTGATGATAGCCGCTCTTAAGGTCTATCTTGGAGAAAATTCTGGCTCCGGCCATCATGTCTAACATATCATCCAACCGGGGGATGGGAAACCTATATTTCACAGTTATTTTGTTGATAGCTCTACTATCTATACACATCCTCCAGGTACCATCCTTCTTAGGGGTCAGTAGAGCAGGGACTGCACATGGACTCAGGCTCTCCCTAATGAAACCCTTCCTAAGTAATTCTCCCACTTGTCTCTGTAATTCTTGATGCTCACTGGGATTCAGTCTATAGTGAGGAAGGTTTGGTAAAGTGGCTCCTGGAACTAAGTCTATTGCATGCTGGATGTTCCTAAGGGGTGGCAATTGATCAGGTAAATCCTCAGGGAAGACATCCTCGAATTCTTTCAGAGTTTCAACAATTTCTTTAGGGTGTTCCTTTTGGGTTGGCTCTAATATTTCTTTGGAGGTCAAGATCCAAACAGGGTTACCATCAACAATCTCCTGTTCTAACTCCCTAGCCTTAATCAGGTTAACTCCAGGTTTCTTGTCCTTAAGGCTACTAGAACTCCTCTTAACTGGGTCCCTAGGGGGAGCTGGATTGATAACAAACTTATTCCCATGGTAGTTGAAGGTACAAACATTGGTTCGACCATACAAGGTTGCATCATGATCAAATAGCCAAGGTCGACCTAAAATCATACTACTTACTTCCATGGGGATAACATCACACCAAATCTTTTCCTCATAGGTCTGCAATCTAAGTAAGATTTGGCACCTAACTTGAATTTGGATGGAGGTGGAATCTACCCAAGAAACTTTGTACGGGCTAGGATGAGGAACTGTGGTCAATCCTAAAGATTTAACTGTCTTGGCAGAGATGGCATTGACACAACTCCCACTATCTATGATGATCTTAAGAACCTTATCCCCTATCTTAACAAAAGTCTGTAGGATGCTAGTCCTACGCCAATCTTCCTTAACTGGGGTTTGGGCTAGGATGCACCTAACCACTCCTAATTGGTTCTCAAACTCAGGTTCTTCCTCCTCACCTTCGTACTCCTCTATTAATTGATTATCAGCCTCATAAACTTCTCCCTCAGGTTCGACTACAGACTCAGGCTCTTCTTCCTGTAATTCACCTAGATGTAAAGCACTAACTGGACATTGATTCATAAAGTGGCCTGGCTTATGACATCTAAAACAGGTCTTCTGGGGAGTGTAACCCTTATTAGCTTCTAGAGATTTTCCTCGATCATCCTTGCGGGCCAAAGAATTACTAGGCTGGGGTCGACTCGGACCTGGCTGACTAGGACTGGGTCGGTTTGGGCCTGGTAGACTAGGACTGGGTCGACTGGGTATGGGTCGACTCTGAAGGGGCTGGCTAGCTCCCGGATACTGACTAGGGTATCTAGTGGGCTCAGGTCGACGGTAAACGGGCCCTCTATGGAATCGTTCATGATCCCTAGCAATCTGGTAAGCATGGTCCAGGTCTCTAACCTCTCTCATGTAGAGCTCTTTCTTAATGTCATCTCTTAATCCAGCCCTAAACCTAGATAAGACAACATCCTCAGACTCTCTCAAATCACATCGCATGGAATACTCATCAAATTTTGCAATGTACTCATCTATGCTCTTGTTACCCTGATTAAATCGTTGCCATTGATCTAGTAACCCACTACGATATGAAGCTGGAACGTATCTTGTCCTAAGCTTACCCTTCATGGCCCACCAGGTGGTTATAGGATCATGCCCTCCTAGATTAAGGGTTCTCTCAACACTAGCCCAATGTAACCTGGCTTCCCGAATCAACTTAAGCTTAGCAAACCTAAATTTACGCTCCTCTGTCATATCATACCATTCAAAATATTGATCCATCTCTCCCTCCCAATCTATATAGACCTTAGGATCTAGACAACCATCAAAAGTTGGAGCATCAAGCTTGACATGTCTATAGGATCGGTCCTCCTGGTCTACAAAATCCTGATTAGGCCTTCTATGACGAACTTCAGGGATTGGGTCAGGACGATAGCCTCTTCTAGTTTCAACCTCAAGATATGGATCAGGGTTCGGGGTCCTCCTGGGCTCAGGATTGTAGTATGGGTCAGGTTGAGGGGCTCTCCTAGGTTCGACCTCTTGGTATGGGTCAGGGTCTGGGGTCCTCCTAGGCTGAGGGTTATAGTATGGGTCAGGATGACGGGCTCTCCTAGGTTCGACCTCAGGGTATGGATTAGGGTTTGGGGTTCTCCTAGGTTGAGGGGAATTAGGATCTGGCTCAGACTGTGAACCCTGGGTTTTTCCTGGGGTCCCTACCCGGACTTCTAACTGATCAAACCTGCTGGCAAGATGGTCAATTCTATCATTGGTTTGAATACCAGACTGAGTTAACTGGGTAGCCATCTGGGCCATTTGATCAACTAGGGCTTTTATTTGGGCTTGTAAATTTTCCATGGGTTCAGACATTTGTGAAGGAGGTGGGTGATATGAAACTCCTGATCTAGTGCTCATGCAAGACTCGATCAGACCGACTATAGCTGACTAGACCTAGAGTCCAAACTAGATGCTCAATCAAGGTGGCAAACTAGCCTATAGTAACCATGTACTCAGCCAGGCAGGTGTAAGGGGAGTGTTAGGTCCCTGATTGCCAATCCTAGACACCAATCAGAGATTAGCCAGGTAGGCGGACCAGCACACGAGCCCTTCGGGATTGAATCCCTAAACCACCGTTCTAGACACTAAGCACAAGGCACACACAGGTTAACTTAACACAGTGATCTAACACTAGTCCGGACCCGACCAGTTGGTGTCCCTAGCCCACTAGGGCAAATTAAGTCTAATTAATTTTAGGTTAAGGCTTGGGACCGAATGCAAGGGATGTGGTTTTGGGCTAAGGAGAGGTTATCAACTCCTCCCCTTATCTGATATAGCAAGAATGCCCTTAAAAGTAAATTATGCAATGATGGCAGGCAGATGAGGATGCAAATTAGGGTTTAGATGTTTTTGGTATTTTTGGAGAATATGTAAATTTTTTTTTTTTTTGTGGTATTTTATTAAATAGAAGAAAACTTGCAAATTATGGCCTAATATGCATGAAATATACTAAAATTAAAAGATATGCAAAAATTGCTAAACAAAAACCTAAAACTTCCTAACTTGTCTTGCTGAAAAAAAACAGAGTCAAAAATTTGCAGGATGTATTTCGGCTTGAAGAAAATTCAAAGTCCGAAAGAAAATCTGTAAAAATTCTGAAAATTACTTTGAATTATGATAAATCCATAAAAAAAAATTTTAAAATTTTTGGAGTTTTTAACAGGGAGAAATAATTAAAATAACAGAGTATATACGAACTGAAAAATTGCAGAAAACAAGCCCTAATCTATGCTCTGATACCAAATGATGGGGAACTAATATGCATGCAATTTTTTTATATGTTTTATATGTGGGGTTGGGTGATTAATTCCCGAATTTCAGATTAAAATAAGTTATAGAGAATTTTATATGAATTTTAGAAGATCAGCATGCAGATTAGGACCTATAAAAGTAGAAAAGAAGGATCGCCGGGGCTGAGAAGCCTCGGTTAGGGCAAGTTCTCCTACAATAAAACTACTGGAGGTAGAGGGGTGTACCTGACAACGTCTGTGAAGATCGCAGCAAAAGGGTCTCTCATTCCTCGACGGATGCGGCCTGGAAAATCGAGCCAAAGACCCGCGGATACCCGGCTTTCTGCTCGGTGATCCGATTGAGGCTTGGCTGGAGTCGTTGGATTCGTAGGAACTCGGGGACCTGCAAACGACCTGTCAGGGGTTAGAAAACTCACAAAGGAACAAGAAAACAAAGGAAAAACAGCAAGGGAAGGCTTCTTTTGGAGTGGGCGTCCAGGGATCTGAGATGCTTGTTGGTAGCAGGAAGATGATTGCAGCACTGGGAAGAAGAACTCTCGCAAACCCCTTTATGCACACAGCAGGGTATCACACAACTCAATAGAAGAACTCAAGGTTTTCATTCATCAAAAATTCCCTCATACAAGAGGCTAGGGTCCCTTAAATAGACCCTTAACCTTGGGCTCCAAGTAAGGGTACATAAGTCTTTACATAAGAATCCTTTTCCTTCTCAAACCCTAGCTAGAAAATAAGGAAATATTAGGTAGAAAAATCCCTAAAAATTTTCTTGACTTGGTAAGACTCCAAGGACGCCTAGGGGGGCGTGTTGGGCTTCTAGGAGCAGCAAAAGGCCGGCCCAAAGGGGCTTGGGTGCATGGGTTTGGGCCTCTGGAAGCTGGGGTGGCCTGGTAGCCAGGTAGCAGGAATATTCCCTGGTATCTTGATTCTTAGGGGCTTGGGCTTGGCACCTGGGCTTGATTTCTTTGGGCTAGGATGCAGATGGACCTCTGGAATCATGGATGACCTTATCTATAAATATACTTTGGCATCTGGAAGGGAATCTGGGCATCTGGAGGGCATCTGCAAGAAATCAGGGTTTTCTGAATTTTCCTCCTGGGGTCTTCAAATCTTCAAGCTGGGTTGGACTTGTGCTATACTTCCATGTCTTCAATCTGATTGGACTTGGTCTTTACTTGTATGATGTGGTCTTGAGTCTTCAATATGGTTGAATAGGACTCAAAAAAAAAATAAAATTAGCTCGACATGAGCTGACTAACACTGGACTGAACTAGCTCAACATGAGCTAAATAATTACAAGACTTAAATGAAACAACTCAGCTGGACTAAGCTTTATTACAGTGGACTCGAATGTTATTTAAGTGATCCACAGAGGGTTGAGAAGCCTCTGCCTTATTCTAGTGCCTTTGGTGTCCGCACCAATAAGTCCCTACAGCTTCTGCTTGGATGGGGTCCCCTCCAGCACCGTAGAGCTCAAAGTTACCTTCCTTCAATACTTTAAGCCCCTGAAGTCCCTACAATGATTTGCAGATGTTATGACCACAGGCGGTATCCAACACCCAAGTATTTGAAATGGAAGAATCCAATGACAAAATAGTATGAACTTCTTTCATACCTTTTGGTGCCTCTGATGCACCAGGCTTCAAACTTGCAAGGTAAACCTTGCAGTTTCTTTTCCAATGACCCGGCTTGCCACAATGAAAGCAGGTCATCTGTCCGGAGGCCTTCTTTCCTTTCTTCTTCTTAATGCCCCCTTTGGGATTCATCCTCTTATTGGAACCCCTTTTGCCTGTCTTCTTCTTATCCACAAGAAGAACTGGAGCCTTATTTTTCTTTACATGGCTCTCTGCTGTCTTCAACATATTCAACAGCTCAGGCAAGGAAGAATTAAGTTTGTTCATATGGTAATTAAGAACAAACTGTGAAAATGACTCTGGGAGTGATTGCAAGATCAAGTCTTGATTCAACTCCCCATCCATTACAAAACCTAATTGACCTAATCGAGTGATTAGATCAATTATCTTTAATACATGGTCTTGTACTGATGTACCTTCTGTCATCCTTGCACGGAACAACTGCTTAGATATTTCGTATCTAGCAGTTCTACTGTGTTCTCCATAAAGCTTTTTTAAATTTAGCAGTATGGAGTTAGTATCCATGCTATCATGCTGCCTCTGTAACTCGTTAGTCATAGAGGCAAGCATAACACATTTGACAGTAAGTGAGTCATTTTGCCACATATTATATGTGGTCTTTTCCTCTTGCGAGGCATCTTCCCTTGGTGGTTCCAAAATCGGGGTATCAAGAATATAGGAAATTCTTTCTTGACTGAGTACTATTTTCAAATTTCTCAGCCAATCAACATAATTCGGCCCAGTCAATTTGTTGGCATCTAAAATACTACGGAGTGAGAGTGAAGAGGCCATTTATCTACATTTAAACAAAGAACGAAAACATAAGCAAACAACCATGAAATGACAACACATAATTAAATTAGGACTTTAATTTAATTATGTCTCCCACTATATTATCGAGCATCATAACCCTCCATACGATGATCGAGAAAATCTTAATTGATCTTTCTTAGTGGGGTTGAGATCCCAATCCCTCATAAAAGACCTTGTGTGTACACAACAAATCTTATATAAGTTCATAGGTAGGAAAACTCTTTCCAATTGTAACCTGTACAATTCTCAACTTATCTCGGCCTCTAAAATATTAATAGCCTTGTGTATACACAACAAACTATAATATTTTAGTTAAGTAAGACCCTTCATAGCCATATAGTCATGACTTTAATAGTAATACCCTTGTGTGTTCACAACAAAATATTACTTTAAATCATGCCATAAACAAATAATTGTATTAGGCCAAAAATTGTGTTAGTCACCATATTAGGTCTTGTGTGTACACAACAAACCTAGTATAGATCATAACACAATGATGACCTATCATGAAGGAAGGCCAATAATAGTATTTTAACACCAAGCATGTTAGTCAAGAATTAAATCAATCAGATCGGCCAGGCTAGTGGAAGAGATGTGGGGGTCCCCCCGTTGCTTTCCTAGACACCAATTTAAAATTGGCCAGGTCAGTCAACGGAACCAATTAAAAACCACGATTCCCTTTACCTTCCCAGAACCACCTTTCTAGACACCGAAATGACTAATTATCCATTATGACTAATAATGCTTATCGGTTAATTATACTACCACTTAATATAATTTTAAGAGGGGTTCATGCAATGCCAGCACATTCAATTAAAAGCTATCACACATATTAATACATGCTTTAAACTAAGCAAATATGTGAAATGTGTGCCATCATACTAGGACAACCATTTACCACATAATGGATACACCATTATGCCAGGGCAACCTTATTTCAGTATGATGGCTCCAGGGCTAATCATATCTCTAAGACAATTAGGGTTTCAGTGGAAAACCCTAACTGGTGGCAATCATCAAACTCATGTTCAATCAAAGACATGCACTGTGCATCAATATAAAAACTCTAACATGATACTACATCATGAATTGAACTTCATAAGTTTTAATCCTAATAAGGACGCTCTGATACCACTGTTGGGTTCGATGACTAGTGCGGAAGTGTGGATTTCAAAAACTTTATGAAATCAGGTCCGAACCCTAATCCCAAAATCTCCTTATTAGAAATTAAAACTTATGACTACATGCATGTCCAAATTTAAACATAGTTTAGATACTAACCTCAGATCGCTATATCCAATCTGATGTAGAAATAAACTCCAAATGGAGTAACCTTTTGAACACACCAGGCGTCCACTTGTCCGCCCTCCGATGGTGATCCACACGGGCAGATGATCAAGACAGTGACTCCTCAATTGGGTTCCTTCCAATCAAGTTCTACCCCAAGAACTTGATATATGGGCTATTGGCTAGGACACCTCTAGCCAAACAGGGACTAAAACTTTCTCTCTTACCCTTCTCCTAGTTTTTGGCAATTCTGGCCCCTTAAGACACTCTTGTCTTATGAATAAGCCCTTGTCCTAAAATGAGACAAGGCTTGTCTTGGAGGGAGAAGAAAATTAAGACAAAGTTGTCTTAATGTAAGAAAGAAGAAAAGAGGCGCCTTCTTCCTTTACCGTCGGAGAGTTTCTCTCTCTGACTCTCCTTCTGTTCTGAGATTCGACAGAGCCTAGGCTCTGTAAAGGAATCAAAGAAGAAAGAGAGGAGGGGGAAACAGTCTTCTGGAGAGGGAGAAGGAAAGAGAAGCAAGGCTTCGCCGTAGAAAATCTGGAATGTATTTTTACGGTGAAGCCTTCTTCTTAAATAGGCGACAGAGAGGCGCCTTCTCCTTCTGAAAAATCCTCTCACGTCCCTCTCTCCCTTCTCACGTCTTCTCTCTTAAATCTCACGGCCCTTGGGATTAATCTCACGGCCTTTGAGATGGGAAGACGCGAAGAAAGATCGTGAAAAACACAGAAGGGCGCGCGCAGAAAGAAGAGTCGCACCCCTTCGGTGTTTTTCTCTTCTTTTCCACGGTATTTTTCTTTCTTTTTGGAGAGTCCACGCCTAGGTGGACTCTCTTCCACGCCTTTTCAAAATTCACCGGTGTTTTATTCTTTCTTTTCACGCAAAGACGCGTCTTGGAAGAGTCCACGCGCGTGTGGACTCTTCTCCTTGCGCGCGCGCGTGGGAAGAGAGGGGGAGGGGTTTTAGGCGACGTGGGAAAGGGGTTTAGCCTCTTAGGTTAGCCCAATTGCTAGCCTATTGTTAGCCCAACGTTTTAAATCTTCAATTAGATTCAAACCGGAATGAATTTGGATCTAAAAAAGACCAAATCGGAACCCTAACTCGAATCCGATTCAAGTAGAAGTCATGGTTTGCAACACATGCTAGTGTGTCCATCTGCAAACGAGATTTAATTCCAAATTAAATCCTTGATTATCTGTCCTAAGTGTGTGACCCATTGGGTTCCATACTTAGCCAGCAGTGGGTCCGAGTGCAAGTTGACCTAATCTGATCAGAACTCATTCTAATCGATTTAGGTCAAATCGAGCTAACTCGAGTCAGTCAATTAGGACTCCTCCTAATTAGTGATCCAATTAAACCATTTAATTTGATCAACCCACAAGACAAGATTGACGTCTAGCAACGTGTCATGTCTACCCGGAAGATATGGAAATTCTGGTGTAATTCCAAAACTACCCTTCAGTGGAAAGTTCCCGTACAATTCGATCCTTCAATCATCTTGCATCCCGAATATAACTATGGATATGGAATCATGTCAAATCCAGTTTATACTCATTCCCAGCTCAGTCATACACTAATGATTCAATTAATTCGATATTAGAAATCATTTCTAATATCTGTACTTTGATCAAAGATTTCCTGAATCATCATCTGACCTAATTTGGCTGGATGCAATCTCCTCCTACTAGGAGTGATCAATTCCATGTTGACCTACTCATTACCTTCATATACAATTCACCATACCCAGCATCAACCTCGTGCATGACCCAGTGTCATGATTGAGATTGAACCAAAGCATGGGTTCATGTACATAAGGTATTATGGCAGTCTCAGGTCATAGGACTACTTGTACAACTCCCACTATGTGAAACATCTATTGACATGCAGCTAAGGCTCCACTAGATGTTCTCAAACTGGATCTATTCAGTGGACTCATTCACTAATGAGCACCCACATCCTTGTATTAGTGTCCTACACAAATGACTGTGAGAGCAGTCACCCTTTTCAGCATACATAGGATGTGCCAGTCTTACCGGAAACCCTGATCCCCAACTCAGGGTTCCTATGACTAGGAATATTCTAGATTAGGGTTTTAAGGCCTTAGATCTCACTGGTATGATCTCATCATAGCCCTACAACCATAGCCCTAATCTATGGGGTTCATCATATAATGACACAGCGAATGATAAAAAATTATTGCCTTTATTAATTTGTCAATTTACAATGGTCTGGGAGATACAGATATTGGCTTATAGGGCATAATCCTTTCAAAAGTGATCGATTCCTTGTTGACCTACTCATTACCTTCATATCCAATTCACCATTCCCAGTATCAATCCTGTGCATGGCTTAGTGTCATGATTAGGATTGAACCAAAGAATGGGTTCATGTACATAAGGTACTTATGGCAGTCTCAGGTCAAAAGATTACTTGTACCACTCCCACTATGAGAACCTTCTATTGACATGTAGCTAAGACTCCATTAGATGTTCTCAAGTTGGATCATATCAGTGAACTCATTCTCCAATGAGCACCCACATCCCAGTATTAGTGTCATACACAAGTGACTGTGAGAGCAGTCACCCTTTCCAGTATACACGGGATGTGCTAGTCTTATCGAAAAACCCTGATCCCCTACTCAGGGTTCCTTTGACTAGGAATACTTTTGATTAAGGTTTTAAGATTTTAGGTCTCACTGGTATGATCTCATCATAACCCTAAAATCATAGCCCTAATCTATGGAGTTCATCATATAATATAAACACAGCGTATGATGAAAAATAATGCCTTTATTTAGAAAATTATCAATTACAATGGTTTGGGAGATACAACATAGATTGGCTTGTAGGGCATATCCCTTTCAGCAATGTTTGGAGAACTTCGACAGTTAGTTGATGATAGACTAAATTAGTTTAGGGGACAGATAGATGATCTGAAAAGCAGAATAGACACACTTGAAACTACCAAGACTGCAACTGGTGCAGCAGAGATAGATCTACAACCAATTCTTTAATTGATTGCATCATGTTCTGAATCTACTAAAAGCTCTGTTACTCAAGTACTTAAAGCTTATAGAATTGAAATGGATAACTTGAGGATTAGAGTTGGGTCAGTTGAAGCAGGCAAAAGAATGGAAGAAGACAACACCAATGGTATTTGGATCATTAGAAGTGAGTTTGGGAGACTAAGAGGCTCGGTTGAAGCCTTTGCAAATGTACAAGCCTCAGAAATGTTTACAATGCAAAAGGAAGTGGTAGAAATAAAAGAAGCAATGGATGATTTAGCTGCTTCTAAAAGTACAAAGAAAGTCGAAGCCAAATTGAAATCTATGAACAGCTTCTTATAGAAAATTATGACAAAAATTAAAGATATCCAAGCTGCTCAAAGTGCTCCTCCCTCTTTTAGACCTTTTCCTAGTCAATCTGCTCATCCAAGACAACCTACTCCACACCTTAAGCCACAAGGAACCCATAATATTCCACAATTTGTTGACCCAATTGCTTCTCTACCACCTCGCATTCAAATTCCTTGCCAACCTTTAAGACCTAGAGTAGATATAGATAGTGACTAATTGTATAACTTTGAACTTTGTATTGAATATCTGTGAAATGAAATGAAAAGTACACTTTTTGTCTCATAAATTGTTTTATTTCTCTATGCAAATGAATGTTTATGTTCAATTGTTCATACAATGACTGATTTTTTAATTAGAATTTCAAGATGAATATGAGAAAGTGAAATTATGTCAAACAAATTTTAAATACTTTCTCATTCTATTTTAAAATCTAAGCTTAACTCTTACTCTACCTTTTTTATTGATAGACAAAAAGCGGGAGAAAGTTGTGAAATTATCGCATGAAAAGGTTAAAATATATTCATGATCATATATTTGCTCTGATACATAAAGATTGAAAGCTCTGATACATAAAGCTTGTAAGCTAAGCTCTGGTACTTAAAATATATGAAAGCTGTGATACATCTGTAATAATATTTCAAGCTCTGATATAAATACTTTAAGCTCTGATATTTAGTAAGCTCTGTATATTTAAAATTTTATTACAAATTGTTGAGCTTTCAAGCATGAAATTGCATAAAAATTGTGTCAAAACATGGAGTATCGTATTGAGGGGGAGATTACCTCTCATTGCCCTAATTCTCATTCCATAATTTGGCACTAATTGAGGTCAATTTGTTTTACTTGTTCATATGTTCTTACAAATATAGTCATACAAGTAATTGTAAAGTTTTATATTGCTTTTTCATGCCCAATGTTTTGTCATCATCAAAAAGGGGGAGATTGTTGACCCCATAAGTGATTTTGATGATAACCAAATATTGGAGCATATATATTTATTTCTAACAACTCTTCAAGTATTTTACAAGTTTTTGTAGGATGGTTTAATTTGTTCAATCTTCAACTCTTACACTATTGTTTCTTGTTTGAGTTGTGTTGTAATTTGTTTTTATAAAGAAGAATCCAATGAAAAAGTTAAGAAGAAAAATCATGTGAAAAGGGTAACTTCTATGTATGTGTGCCATAAAAATTATTTTGAGTTGGTATACTTGAAAATATAAAAAGTTGGTGAGAGTTTTTCTTTGAGTTCAAGTGTAAAAATCCTAAAGAAGATACTCGAGCCAACCCAGCATGTTGAGGAACCAACTCCACTTACTGGCATGTAGCAAGGATTCTGGAATGCAGTAATCTGAGCTAACTCGAAGGTAACCGAGCCGACACTATTGAATCCGAGTCGACCGGATTATATCCGAGCTGACTCCTCCAAAGTCCAGTTTCTAAAGATTTCTGAGAACAGCCAGGCGAGCCGACCCGAACAGCATCGAGCCGACTCTTCCAGAGTGTTCATTTCAGAATCTGTGAAGAAGAGACGACCCAAGCTGAAAAGAGCCGACTCCTCGACTTCATATTTTTCAAATAAAGAAGTTCAAGCCGACCTGAGCTATCAAGACCCGACTCTTCCAGAGTGAAGTTTTGCATCCTGAGACAAAGAGCCGACTGCTCTGAAGATATGGCAGCTTGACCTGTCGACTCAAAGGATCCGAGCTGACTCAAAGGAATCCGAACCGACTCGAATATCATTTTCAGGTATCCAATGGCTAGTTTCAGAAATTATTTTTGAATGCCAAAAAGTGCTCCAATGGTCACAAAACATTTTCTAACGGTCTACAATAGCTAGAACTACCTTGGAGTGATAGAAGACCTTATATTTGAAGGATTTGAATATCCTAAAATTAAGAGTTTTCGAAAAGTTCTTCAAAGAGAAGAGATCTTTATTGAATATCATAACTACCAATAGCAAAAGAACACAAGAGCATTCATGTCAGCCTTCAAGACTTCACCAACTCTGATATGAAACTTGAAGCAACTTTGAGAAGAAGCCACTAAAGTAATTAAGGCTTATTCAAGTGCATTCAAGTGGACTTCCATCAAGCTGCACCGGCAACTATCCGACAAATTAAGTTTGTCATTTTTGTTGCATATACTTCAATTAACTTTTTGAATTGTTGGGTTATTGGTGAGCCCGGTTGAAAAACCAAATAGGTTCTTGGTAAGCCTTGAAAAAAACCAAGTGTTGGGTTCTTGGTGATCCTGGTAAAGCCAAGTTAGGTTTCTTTGGTGAGCCTGTTTAAAATGAAGAGTTGGGTTTTATTTGGTGATCCTGTTAAAACCAAAGCGTAGGGGTTTTGGATTGTTATCCTATAAAACAATCCTACTATATTCGGGTGTGAATATAGTAGAAATCCTAAATGGTATCTTGGGTAGTGGACATAGGAGCTGGTTTGCTCTGAACAACTATAAATTTTGTGTGTTTGTGTTGTGCTTCATTGCTTTTACTTAGCTTCTGCAATTTACTACTTTATCATAGCACCTACCACTTGCAAAAATTTTAATTACACATGCTTAAATTATTTGAAGTACCAATTCACCCCCCTCTTGGCTAGCCACCTGGGCAACATTAGACATGGAAAATGGGTTGAATTTTTGCATGTCTATACCTTTGTTTTTAGACAAATATAGGCTTAAAAATTTGTGCTTCCGATGCACTCAGTCATAGAGTAGATCTTTTATCGGTAGAGACTGAAAAAGAGACTCGAGCAATCAATGCATTTAGTCATCGAGTAGCCCTTCTATCAGTAATTAGTATCAATGTCACAGGTTTTGACCAACTTAAGGAAGAATATGATGGCTGCCCTGACTTTAAGAATATTGTAGCTTCCCTAAGGCATGGACCATCTAAAGAATTTAGTGAGAATACACTTCAAGATGATTTCTTATTTAAAAATATTAAGCTTTGTATCCCTGAAACCTCTGTTTGAGACTTTTTAATTTGAGAAGTACATGTTGGAGAATTATCAGGACATTTTGGATGAAATAAAACTACAAAAGCTATGGAAGTCCAATTTTATTGGCCTAGTTTGTAACGAGATGTAGCTCATATTGTAGCATAATGCTGAACTTGTGTAGTAGCTAAAAATCGCAAACAGAACACCAGACTATATACACCACTATCGATACCTAATTTTCCATGGCAAGACATAAGTATGGATTTTGTTTTAGGATTACCCCGGATAATTAGAAAGAATGATCTATCTATGTAGTAGTGGATCGATTCTCAAAAATGGTGCATTTCATACCTTGCCCAAAGACTTCTGACGCTTCTAGAGTTGCGAGATTATATTTTGATGAAATTGTTAGACTGCATGGATTGCCAAAATTAATTGTGTTTGATAGAGATGTACATTTTATGAGTTATTTTTGGAAGACACTTTGGCACTTAATGGAAATGAAGCTAAAATTTTTATCTGCATATCGCCCCCAGACTAATGGACAAGCTAAAGTTATGAATAGAAGTTTGGGTAATCTTCTTCATTGTTTAGTTAGAGAATATATTAAAAATTGGGACTTATTTCTACCTAGAGCTAAATTTGCCTATAATAGTTCAGTTAATAGGACAATAGGAATGAGTCATTTTGAAGTAGTATATGGTCTTCAACCTATGAAACCAATTGTCCTCATCCCATTACCCTTGCATGTTAGGATATCTGAATCAATCGAAGCATTTTCACAGCAATTAAAAGACTTGCATAAAGAAATTATTAATAAAATTAATGTCAGCAACCAGATCTATAAATAATTAGCTGATTCACATAGACGAGCTTATGATTTTGTAGTAGGGGATTATGTTATGATACATATTAGACCAGAGCAGTTTCCCTCTAGAACCATTAAGAAATAACATACCTGAGGAGCAGGCCCTTTTAAGATCTTAAGGAAACTGGGATCAATTGCATATATTGTCCATCTACCATATGATTATGGCATTAGTACAACATTTAATGCATTAGATCTAATAAAATATAAAGAACCAATATCAATGCCCAGTGATCCTTTTGAGCCTAACTGCTTTGATGAGAATGATCTCCCACCCGAGTGTCCATAACTGAGAGTTTCTCGAAGACATGATCGGATTAAGAAGATTCTAGATGAGCAGGTCATTTCTATCGGAGTCATGGATATCAGGATATCTAGTGAGATGGCAAGGCTGCCCTGAGTCTAAGGACACATGGATTACCCGAGAAGAACTGCAGCGGATTGATCTAGATATTCATGAACATTACTAGAGCAGTATGGAGCCTGACTTGATAGAGTCGAGTTATCCCCATCCCAAGGGAATGATGAGGACATCATCCATCATAGATCCTGATATACATATCTGAGCAAATATTTATATATATATTATTTCGGAGTATTAGGATCGGGTATATTATTTTATTTATATTATTCTTGCATCCAGATCATGCACGAATCTTAGAGTATGAATACTGGATTTGTATGGAGTCTGTGTTTTAGATTAGACCAATTATTTTAGTTTGATTTGAGTCTTAGTATATTAGTGTGTCTGGTCTCCAATTTGTTAGAGAGTCCCGGAGTTTTGGTGTCTAATTCATAGAGGACCAGGGTCTATTTGAAGGAGTCCCATATAACAATTGAAGCATTGATAATATTCAATTAAGGAATATGATTTCCCGACTCCCCTCTTTTTCTTCCTCTCTTCCACTTCTTCTTCCTCTCTTCTCCTCTTCTTCTTTCTTCTCCTTCTTCCTCTTCTTCTTTCTTCTCCTTCTTCCTCTTCTTCTTTATTACTTATTCTCCCTCCCAAAATGAGAATCAAGCTCTTTAAGACATTAGCAGGTCAATAACAAGCAACCAAAGTCCACAATCCATCTCCCCTGTCTCAACTTGCAGACACTGTAGCCGACCAAACTGACCCCATCTTCCCATCATCCGGTCACCGGCCTCATCGAAGGTCAACCATCCAAATTCCGAGTCGCCCGTCATCCGTAGAGGGTTGAGGAGCCTCTGTCGAATTCTGATGCCCACACCAGTTCTCCTATGGTGGGAGAAACTTGACCCTGTCGAGTAAGAGTTGAGTTGGCTTAGGTACTCCACCAGAAGGTCGGGATCGTGGCACTGCAAGTCCTCCCGGGTAATCCACGAGTCATCGGACTCGGGTCGGCCTTGCCATCGGACTAAGAAAAGTTGATAACCTTTGCCCCAGGTAGTGATAGCTTGGTCATCCAGAACACGCTCGATCTGCTCTCTTCCCTCATGTATAATTGGAGGTGGGCACTCAGGTTCGGGTTCACCCTTAAAAGAAAGGTCAGGACCAAATGGCTCGCTATGTATGTTTGCTGGTTCCCTGTACTCGACTAAGTCTGAGATATTGAAAGTCGAGCTAATGCCATAATTAGGGGGTAGCTCAAGAACATAGGCATTAGGGCCAACTCTTTTTATTACTCTAAAGGGGCCAGCTCCAAGAGCATGAAGTTTCATAAAGGTTCCGGGTGGAAACCATCCAGGCCTAAGCCTAATCATTATAGAATCCCCAATTTCAAACTCTTTGGCTTGTTTTCGGGGAATCATCCATTATTTTAAAATTTATACTTAATGCATGATGCAAAATGCAGACTAAACGATGCATTCCTATAGAGCAGAATTTTATTGGATTCTCTAGGGCCTAAACCTAATAGATTATTGACTCTCTAGGTTTGACCTTGGTTTGGTATGCACAAGAAAAATTATTAAGAATCCTTAGCAAATGCCATAAAATATACCAGAAGTAGAGGGCAAAAGGGATGGGCTCTAAGGAGTCACGCATTCTAGTAATCTCAATAAATAGTAACCTCATGGCTCTAGAGATATGAGAAGGCTCAGGGAAAGGTAAGGAATAGAAAGGAGACTCGGGGACTGGTTCAAAGTTTAAAAGACTGACTTTAATGTGTGGATGTTGGTCTATATGTGTGCTCGTCCTAACCTCAAGATTAGTACTAGGAGGATCGATAGGTGCAAGTTCTAGGGTAGGCTGGGTGCTTCTAGAAGGTGGAAGGTCATCAGGAAGGTCTTTGGAAGGTTTATCTTGAATGTCCTCTAAACTAATGTCTACTTCTTTTTCTTGGACCTTCTCTATGGGCAATACTTGAGAACCTTCACTTCAATCTACTTTGTTTGATCCTGGCTTGGTCAGTTATTCTTCAAGTTCTGTAGTGGGTTCAGGATCATTATCCTTAGATTCCTCTGATACCTCCATCTTGGGCCCATCTTCATCACCTTTCACCACTAAGCTTGATTCATGGATATTTTCTTGGGATTCCTTAATAGGCTCAGTGGTTTCTTCACTTACACTCCTAATGGGCTCAGACTTATCCTCTTCCTTCCCTAGCTCTTTAATCTGGGGATACCCTAAGTCTTGAATATCAGTGTACTCAATTTGTACTTCAGGGTTCTTGTTCCTATCATTCATATGAACTAATGGGACAGTAGAAGTTGGTTGGTCTAAGTGAAGTTGACTAGGGTTTGGTTTGGGTCCAAAGGTACTAACCCTGCTGGTCTTAACTTGGTAGTTCCTGAATTTTCTCTAATATGACTCAAATTCCCTAGCAGTGTCATAGGCTTCTTCTAGGCTATAAATCATCCAATGGAGAAGTTGCTGCTAGATATCCCTACGTAGACTATCTCGAAACCTAGCTATGGTCTCAGACTTTGATTCAGTGGTGTTACATTTCTTGACAAACTCCTGAAATTTCTTGATATACTCAAACACTGGCTTATCATCCTGTCTCAGTTGGTACCATCGGTCTAAAAGTCTTTTCTCATAGGATCTACCTAGGTACTTATCTCTCAACTTTGGTGCGGGCACCAGACTCAGAAGAAGACTTCAGGGCTCCATCTGGATCTCTGATTGACCTTGCCCGAAGAATTAGGGTTTTCTGGTTTTATAATAAGGGTTGACTTGGTCAACTCAATTTTAGTCTTGAGTCTGTATTTCCCTGCAATTTAAATTTTGTTGAGTCATGTTGACTCAGTACAAGTCCTAGTAGTGGTCTAGGTCTTCTCCAGGTTGGTGCCATTTTTTTTTCAGTGAAGTCAAGGTCCAGGGTGCCACATTTCTTCTCCCAGGCCCAAGCAATTGGGCACCACACTCCCAGCCACACGTCAGAGTACAGGAGGCGCCACATCTCCATCCAGTGTCTTTGGTCCCTACACCACAAGAAGTAAGTTCCTTTTTTTTTCTTGCACCACTTGGGAGAGAAATCCATCAAGATACCTCAATCCAAGGAGGAGCCAATTTCTTTCCAGATAAACCCAAGCCAGGATGTCAAGAATTTTTCTTGAAGAGAGGATCAAGGAGGTGCCCCACAATGTTCCATAAAAAATCCAAGTTATAAAAAGGAAGAGAGCATGTCTTGGGGAGGAATTCAAGGAGGTTCCCAAAAGTTTCCAAAAGTGCCAAAGATATGAAAGGAAGAAGCCTAAACTTGTGGAGCAAGACTAGGAGGTGACCAAATGAGCCACACCATGAAGGAAAAATCCTTGATTCATGGAGAGATACTAGGAGACACCCCCATAACCTGCCATTTGGATCTTATTTTCAAGTTTTCTTGGAGTTTTTGGGCTGCCCACTCATGGAAGGAGTCTTGGGAAGAGAATTTGATGCCTAAAGTGTGGGTTAGTCCTATTAGTCCCACATGAGAAATGTATAAAATTTTATTTCTTTGTTATGTCTATATATTCAACTCTATGTAACTCTTGAATTTAATGATGAATGAAATCAATTTCTTTGTGAGCAACTTTGTGTTTCTCTCTTCTGCACTTGTATTCAAGTGTTGACCTCCATGAGGGAGTGATTCCGGGTTCCACAAGAATCTTGAGGAGGTGTGAGATCTCCAAACCCTACCAAAACCCTAGGTTAGCCACTTCAATTCCAAACCGTAGCCACCCATCATCTTCTTCATTCCACCAATCATCCAAACCCTAATCTACCTCATCATCTCATGGCCCCTATCTTCCAAGTAGAGGCTAACCACCAGCATCCAGGTCCAGATTGGCTACTTCGAATATAGAGCAAATCCCAGAGGAAGTCAGATCAGCATCCAGAAGAATCAGGATTTCAGCAACATCAATTTTTCAAGTTCTTCTTATATGGTAAATCCTTTCTTTGAGTATCTGGTTCCTTAACTTGTTCTTCTTATTTCCCAGATCCTGAGTTCAGGAGAAGCCAACTCTGCCAAAGGACTAGTATTGGAGGATCCATTGCGAAGATATCCGAATCCGAGGATCCAACAATCTGCTCGAGATAGTCCTTCCACCAAACTCTGTGAAGATTACTGTCTGGTACATAACCCTTCCCTTCTCTTTATTTCTGTCCTGTTGAAAGTTCAGAGCGAAACCCTAGGTCTGGGAGTTTCTCAACCCCCAGCGATCCTTTACTTCTGAACTACTCTGATAATCTAGTTTCTTTGAATTGTGCTTTCAATTATTATATAGTTTCTTTCAATTTTGTTTAACTTTCATTTGAGTCAAAGCTGACTTCCGACAATATATAAAAAATAAATAAAAATAAAAATATACATTAATTTTAATTTGCTTCCGCATTCCACATATCCGTTCTGCATCAAACATACTTCTCATGTCTCTCCAAGTACTTATTTTTTCTCCTTTGTGATAACATTCACGCTCAATAACATACCAATGCGACCTAGCATGTTGGGTGAACTTAGTTTTGGCCAACCTAACATATCCTAATTCCGATATGTTAGTGGACTCAAAATACCGATCCATTCGTTCTTCCCACTAGATATATGCCTCTTGTCTTCCATCAAAAGTGGGTGCATAAGGTTCGGCGCCCCTAATGGGTCCCTCCTTAGAGTCAACCAAGTATGGATATGGGCTCCAAGGGCAAGACTCTGACTCAGGTTCAACAGATGGTCTAAGACTATTCTTTTCTAAGGATCCAACTCCTTCATCAAGCTTATCAAGCTTACTGTTAATCTTAGCCAATTGTTCCATGATGACCTTTAAAGTTTCTTCTTGGGTGTTGTCCATGGGTTCACTTGGTTGGGAAAGATGGGGATGATAAGGGACACCTGATCTAGTCAACATGAATCAAGCATGCAAAATCGTCTATGATCTACTAGATCTAGAATCTCAACCAGTCGCCTAAGCTAGGGTGGCAAACCAGTCTGTAGTAACTCTGTTCTTGGCCAGGTAGGTGTAGAGGAGCGGAGGTCCCTGAACGCCCACCTTAGACACCAATCTGGGATTGGCCAAGTATGCGGACCAAACTCACAAGCCCTGAATCACTAAGCCTAGCACCAAGAGTAGCAGCACACACAGAATGGGCTGACGCCAAGAATAGACACTTAGTCTTGACTCGACCAGTTGGTGTACCTAAGCTCTCTAGAGCAAAATTAATGTCTACTCGATTTTAATTAGAGCTTGGGTTCGTGATGCAGGTTAGTAATTTTTGGGCTAGGGATAGGTAATGAAATCTTGACCCTATGTCAAATTGTCGCCCTTAAAGTGATTTATGAAAATGATTGCAAGCAAATGATCTAATGAGATGTCTCTAAATTATATTTTTGGGTTTTTTTGATGTATGATAACAGAGATAAGATGAAGGAAATAAAATGATATGACCCTAGGTGCAAGATTAAACTACATGACAAATGAAAATGTAAGAAAATGCAATTGCTGAAATTCTCAGAATAGAACTTCTTCTCAAGTAGTTTTCCGGCTTGTAGAAATTCTACAAGCTGCAATAAAATCTGAGAAAATTACCAAAATATTTTCAATTATGTGTGATCTAAAAAAATAATAATCAAGAAATTTGGAGATTCTTGCATGTAGGAAAAATTAAAACAAGAGACTATATTTGGAAAGGGAAAAATCCAGAAATTAAAAGACAATGAGATCTAATGATGCAATTCTTTTTTTAAAAAAAAAACTATTCTTCTTGTATTTCCCTTTGAAGGTCAATTATAGTGGCACCCCTACGCGCCTTAGGAGATCCCCGTGGAATGGGAGGAGAGGGTCATGAAACCCTACTTTTCACCTAAGACCGGATGGCCTGGTGAAGCACCTAATCCAGGTACTTAAGAAGAGCTAAAGTCCTAACCATGCTTTGATACCAGAAATGATGGGGGAATAACGAGATGCTAGGATGATGCAGGTGATTTTTAGGGTTTTAAATTATGTTGTGGATTCTTGAAGACAAGAGAGAGTAATTCTAGGGATTCAATAATATTAAGAACTATCAAGCAAGCAAGTAGTCCATAAGCAATGATAAAGAGAGGACCTCGGGATTTAGAAACCCCGTAGGACATAGCTCTCAGATCAATACCTACTTAGGAGTCAGGGGGCGAACCTCAAAAATCTGAAGTGCCCAATGCCGAGGTCACTCACTCTAGCGGATGCGGCCTGGATGATCGAGCCATCAACCCTGCGGATGCACCGGCTGGCTGTCCGAAGATCTCGATGTCAAGGGCAACAGATTCCGTACTCGTGTCACCTAGAGGACCTGCGAGCATTCAAAGAAGGGTTTAGTTTCAATCGGAAGAAAGCAATAGAAGAAGGAAAGAGAGTTGTTGTTGTGATGGCGGAGTTCTTCTTGACTCGAAGTTGGAGGATGGAGTTGCGAAAGTGACGGTAACTTGAGGCCTCACACCTCTCGACGCCCAAAGGCGAAGGTGTTCCCTCACGGAGATCGATGTTCCTAGTGAACGAACGCAACAAAAAGGAAATTGGATCTCAAGAAACATGGTTTTTCATTCATCAAAGATTAACCTTACAAGGGAGGGGGTAAGGTCCTTTATATAGGCACCTCTACCCTTTCAAAATTTGAATCAAAAAATACATTTCTTCTCTTGCTAAGGCACCAAAAAAATATTCAAAAATCTGAAATTCAAACTCCTTGGCTGACCAAAGCTTCTTGGAATTGGGCATGGCATGATAATGGGATTGGAAGAAGGAATTTGGCTCCCTTGGACTTGGAAAGTTGACCTTCAATTTTGGGAAGAAGGCATGATGCAAGGCTTGTGTCTCCCTCTTTCCTTGGTTGCTTACCCTTCTTTGGAAAGAAGCTTGATATGAGGCTTGGAGCAAGGACTTTGTCTTCAACCTTTCCTTGGTTGCTCACCCTTTTTTGGAAAGAAGCTTGATATGAGGCTTGGAACAAGGCCTTTGTCTTCAACATTTCCTTGGTTGCCCATGACTCTTTTAGTAAGTGGCTTGATGGAGGGAGGGAAAGGAGGAGAGAATATTTGATGTGTCTCCATTTGGCATCCAAGAGAATTGCACTTGTGCCGCCCACATGGCTGGATGAGGTGGCACCACATGGGATGATGAAGTGGCACCACATGGGGTGGTGAAGTGGCACCCTAGGGTTGACATATTAACCTTCAAGGCTTGGCCCAAAGTAGTTGAGCTGGACTCAAAGACCACTCCGGCTTGGACCCAGACTTGGACTAGACTCAATACAGGAAATAACTTGACCCAATTGGTCAACGTACAGGACTAGACACAGACATAAGAGAATCAATTCAAAACTAAAAAAATTACATGTTTTTGGCTTGAAGCCTTATTTCAAGACCTAAAAAAAATGGAACCCTAATTGGACATCCACAGATGGTTGAGGAGCCTCTATCGAATTCTGGTAGCCACACCAACACCGCTACCACATCGGAAATGTCGAGCTCCTCTCACGGTCACCAATCACCAACAAATAGGGTTGACCCACCCCTTTCATGGCCATCATCAAATCCAAGAGATGCCGTGCCACTCCGGTGCTGTCACTGGTGATAACCTCACCGGATATCCATGCCCGACAACCTCCCCTGTTCCGGAATGATCATGAAAGCATTCGCACGATCGTGAATGCAAACTCGGTCCTAAGTGCTGACTTATGTTTCAATGGTTTAAAAAGGTTTAAAAAAAAAGGGGTTTTAAAATTCTACAATTTGGACCTCTCTGGTGACATACCAAGCTTCCTGATCAATGCATGGTGATCAATACACAATTGAAGAGTCTGCATACCGTTCAAGGCACTTCCAGGAGCCCTACACCAACTCATAAATTTGGATTTATCGGACCAGATATAAAATTATTTTGGCTTGGAAAATGCTAACTGCAATTGTTATTTCTGGTATTCCAAGTCTAAAGACTTTGTTGGACTCGCCATCCAGCTAGAAATCTCGGCCCAACTTGGTCAGCGCCTTCTTTTTCTAGTTTTGACCTCGATCAAGTTTGTGAGAACCTTTTTTCCACTTTAAATATTTAATGGATATTGGTAGTGAGTTTATTTCTTTAGTTTTATTAGATTAATTGATGGGGACATCGACCAACCCAGATTCTGAAACCAGACCAGCCCAGATCCTGAGCCATACTAGCCTAGATCCTGATGCCAGCTCAGCCCAGATCCTAAAGTCAATGTGGCATAGATTTCAATGTAGCATGGTTTTTGATGCAGCATAGATCTCGATCAGATGCCAGAATATCAATGAAGTTCGAATAAGTTGTTTTAATGTTGTTTTAGAATTTATCGTTGTTTTAGGATTGGTTTGTTCCGATTATTTTTAGGATTTATTTTATCCCTTAGTTGGATTAGTTTGTTTTTAAGCAAATATTTTGAATTTGTTAGGATTGAGATTGAGATATCTGAGATTAGGATATCAATATCTCAGATTAGTCTATTTAATTAGTTTATCATTCGAATAAAATATTGGCGAAGAAGATTACTTTGGTGTCAATTTTCACTTCATGAGGGAGTTGTTCTCCATGAGGGAGAAGGGCATGAGGCCTGACCTTTATTTCTTAGTGAAAGAGAAGGGCGTGAGGCCCGACCTTTATTTCTCCAAGAGGGAGAAGGCAACCTTTATTTTTGTTCCAAGCTAACTTCATCAATCCTTCATCAATTGCTGCACCATCCGAGCCCCCCATCGCTACCCCTCATAACCGATCAACCTCCACTACTCCAACCCACTCCAAAACCACCACATATGATCCCCACTTCCACTTCTTCTTTCATGAACAAACCAATTGAAGCAATCGAACCGCCGATCACCGAGTCCATCATCACCACCTTGTTTGTGCAGAAACCCAGGTTGGTCGTTTCCCCAACCAAGCCAGCCACCTCTTCTGCCTGTGAAAATCTTCGCTCGGTCGCACCCCATTTCCCTATTGGATCTCGCTGGATCCACCGCTATCAAGATTTTCGCCTAGAGTCACCCACAGCCAAGTCGACGATCACCATCATCAGAGCCAGCCATCGGAACCCCTTTCATGCTGGCCTTCCTCTCTTCCATGCTGACCGCTCTCCATTGCCAAGGAAGTCCATGTAGCTAGACATCGCTTGTTCCCCCATGCCGTCACCACCCTCCCATAGTTGATGCCAATGAAGACCACCGGTTCTATCAAAATCACCGATGAAGTCTGTCGATCTTCCCCTATCCCTGGTTTCCATTCGAGGGAAAGAAGCATCCTACACAAATGTGAAAAAGCAAGGGGGAATACCTTACGGTTCTCAAAGCATAGCCGATTTTCTCTAATGCTAACTTTAGAAAAAAAAAGTGAAAAGGAAATACAGAAAAAGAGGAAAAAAAAAAAAAGGAAAAAAAATATATGTATTTCTTTTGAATAACGTGGGTTTGTTTAACCTAGCCTAATGGTCGTTTCCTAGTGGCTAACGATCCACCCTCTAGAATAATCCTGATCGGGGTCCGTCTTACACCAATTTTGGTATCAGAGCAAGGGTTAGGTTAGGTTAGTCAATTTTATTTTAATTGCATTTGCATTATTTATAAAAAAAAATTAGTCTACAGGCCATGCACATCTTGGAGCAAAAAGATTACTGAAGCCTGACTCGATGGAGTTGAGTTTTCTCCACCTCAAGAGAATGATGGGGACATTGACCAGCCTAGATCCTGAAACCAGCCTAGCCCAGATCCTGAAGTCGATATGGCATAGATTTCGATGCAGCATGGTTCTCGATGTAGCATAGATCTTGATTAGATGCCATAATATCAACAAAGTTTGAATAAGTTGTTTTAAATTTATTTTAGAATTTATTTTCTTTTAGGATTGGTTTGTTCTGATTATTTTTAGCATTTATTTTATCCCTTAGTTGGATTAGTTTGTTTTTAAACAAATAGTTTGAATTTGTTAAGATTGAGATTGTGATATCTGAGATTAGGATATCGATATCTCATATTAGTCTATTTAATTGGTTTATCGTTTGAATAAAAAATTGGTGAAGAAGATTATTTTGGTGTTGATTATCACTCCGTGAGGGAGTTGTTCTCCATGAGGGAGAAGGGCATGAGGCCCGACCTTTGTTTTTCTTCCACTGTAACTTCATCAATCCTTTGTTAATTGCCGCACCATCTGAGCCCCCCATCGCTGTCCCTCCCAACTAATCAACCTCCACTGTTTGAACCCACTCCAAAACCACCACTTCCGATCCCCACTTCCACTTCTTCTTTCCCGAACCAACCAATCGAAGAAACCGAACCATCGATCGCCCAGTCCATCATCTCATCCCATCCATGTGAAAACCCTAGTTGGCTGTTTACCCAACCAAGCTAGCCACTGCCCCTTTCACCTATGAAAATCACCACTTGGCCACACCCCATTTCTTGATTGGATCCCGCTGGATCCATCGCTGTCGAGTTTCCCACCTGGAGTCACCCACAGCCGAGTCGACAATCACCGTCGCCAAAGCCAACCACTGAAACACCTTTCATGCCAGCCTTCCATCCATGTCGACCCCTCACCGTTGCCAATGGAAGTCCATGCAGCCAGCCATCGCGTGTTCCCCCATGCCGCCACCCGCTTCCCACTGTTGATGTCGGGAAGACCATCGGTTCTGTCGAAATCACTGGTGAAGTCTGCTGGTCTTCTCTTGTCCTTCCTTTCCATTCAAGGGGAAGAAGCATCCTGCATGAACGTGAAAGCAAGGGGAAATACTGCACGATTCTCAAACCATAGATAGTTTTCTCTGATGCTGACTTTAGAAAAAAAGTGAAAAGGAAATACAAAAAAGAGAAAAAAATATAGAAAAAGGAAAAAAATATATGTGTGTTTTTTTTGAATAACGTGGGTTTGTTTAACCTAGCCTAAGGGTCATTTCCTAGCGCTCAATAATCCACCCTCAAATAATCCTGATCGGGATTCATCCTGCATCATTAATATATTAATTGATTGTGCTTAGCCTAGTCTTATGGGTAGTTTCTCAATTACCCACGATCTTGATTTCTTTTAGATCTAGGGCTTTTTATTATTTCTTGTAGTTATTAAAAAAATCATTATAGCTTAATCCCTTCCATATTAAGAAAAAAAAAAAAGCTAGTTTTAATTTATAGTTTTGGTTTGTTTATAATTTTTTAAAAAATAAAAATAATAATAATAATCTGCATTGCATCCCTGGATCATATCATCCTGCATCATGTCCCAGTCTACATATATTGATACTTGCTAAAGCAGTTCAGTATGGAGAATTTTAAGAAAGGCTATCTTCCAATGAACCATGAAATTTCTCTCTCTGAGAAGGATTGTATGACAACTCCTAAAGAGAGAGCATATGAGTAGGATTCCATATGATTCAGCAGTTGATTTTATTATATATGCCATGACATGTATGAGATCTGATATGGCATACTCATTAGGGGTAGTGAGCATATACCAGTATAACCCAAGTGAGGCCCATTGGAAGGTAATGAAAAGTATCCTCAAGTATTTATCAAATACTAAAGATTAATTGCTTATTTATGAAGAACCTTACTAAAAACTTGCGAGATATACTGACTCTAGTTTTAGTCATATAGGGATGATAGCAAGAGTGTGTCGAGCTTTGTCTTTATCCTAAATGATAGAGCAATTGCTAGAAAAGTTTCAAGCAGCATGTCATGGCAGACTCAATTTATAAGGTGGAGTATATTGTAGCATCAGATGCGACAAAAGAAGCTGTGGTTGTGAAAGTCTCTCGATGAGTTGGAGTGGCACCCTCCTTTGATGGTTTAGTTCGCCTATATTGTGTCAGCACTGGAGCAATTGCTCAAGCCAAAGAGCCAAAGTCCTATTAGTGCACCAAGCATATTCTGCATCATAATTACATTGTATAAGAAATTATGGAATGAGGTGATGTCAAACTTTAGAAGATCAACAGAAAGGAGAAGTTGGCCAACCCATTTATTAAAGCTCTTAGAACTAAAGAGTTTGATGATCATAAATAGAAGTTGGGTATTAGATATTGTTTCGATTAGCCTTAGTTCATGTGGGAGTTGTTGAAAATTATGTCCTAATGCCAATCGTCTAGCATGTAGATAGCTGATTTTATGTATTAATAATTATGAATAAATTTTTTTTTTGATAGTTCATCACATTGCATCTTTCTATAAAGAGCTCTTGTGTAATAGAGTTCTTAGAACTATATCTTATAAGATAAAGAGAGGATTTATTATGTGGTTCTTAAATATGTTCATAATTAAATGATACATTATTATAGGATGATAATTTATCGAGCATGGATCATTGTGTGCTATATGGGTTGGTTGTCCTTTTAATCAAGGAGTGTGAAGACATTGGTATGGTATACGGGTGAAGTGTAGAACAATTTTTTAAACGTGACCCACCTGTAGAGTACTCTTCTGCCAAGTGTTGCTTGGAAAGGGATATGGATAAAAGTATCCCTCAGGCCTGAGATCACCATGGTGACTTGTAAGTAACTCACTATACTTTGTACCAAACTATCAGTATTTCTAATCTAGTGATAGAAGTATTATAGAAGTAGTCAAGTACTTGTGGAGTCGGTTTATGAGTCGAGATGGGATTGACCCCTATAAGTGTCAATGTGAATGTCTCACTATGTTTTTATTTAGCAAAACCTTAGGTAGGATAGTTCTAGTGATGAGTCATAGGACTTGTGAGGTTGAGACACATTACTAATGTACTATTTAAGGGTTGGCATTTGAATCCTGAAGTCATCCAGAGTATTAAGGGTCATAGGGATGAATTATATAATAATTCATCAAGTCTGATGAGTCGAGATAGGATTGACCCCTATAAGTGTCAATGTGAATGTCTCACTATGTTTTTATTTAGCAAAACCTTAGGTAGGATAGTTCTAGTGATGAGTCATAGGACTTGTGAGGTTGAGACACATTATTAATGTACTATTTAAGGGTTGGCAGTTGAATCCTGAAGTCATCCAGAGTATTAAGGGTCAAAGGGATGAATTATATAGCAATCATATGTCAGAGATTTCAAATTGTTTTTCTACAACTTTCAACCAATCTAAATGTTGGGTGTCATTGTTAGATAGCAACTTTGATTGGTATAGAAATTGTTTCTGTGCTATTGGCTTAGTGTTTGAACCTATGGGGTCATACAAAATAGAAGTTTCTTCCTGATTTGATAGCTAGTCAATAATTGAAAATCATTTTAGTTTTAAATTATTAATATGATTTATATTTGTCCTTGAGTCGATACTTTCAAGTGTCAATACTTTAATAAGTTGACACTTAGAATTTTTTCAAGTGTCAACTCATCAATGTTGCAAAAGTTATGACAAGGACTTTTACTAGAAGTTGATGAATTATTGAAGTATTAATCAATAATTGGATTACTAGTTAACTCAATTTGATTGAGTGGTAAAATTTGGATCAACTCAAATATAATTTAGTTTGAGCTCGAGTCCAATTGGATTGGACCTAAACTAAATGTGCTAGCCCATATTTTAAATTTGAATTTTGAATTCAAATTCAAATAGGTTTCTAAATTTAAATTCAAATCTAAATTCTTAATTCTGAATTTTAAATTTAAATACTTGAATTTTAAATTCAAGTAGTTAAAAACCTCCCCCTATATCTTTCATTTATTCTCTCCTTCTATCTCTCCCAATCTCTCTCACCCTCCAAAGCAATTGGGTGCTGGTGGGTTTGTAAGGTTGATGAGATTAAAGAGGAACAAATCTAGAAACTAGAGAGAAAAGCTTGGTTAAAAGAAAGTCTTCTTCCTGGAAAAAATAGGGTGTATGGGGTTTTGTACAAGGAAAAAGAGTATCTCCTAGGCTAGGTTTCAAGATTGTCTAGTTTTGGAAAGTGAGTTCTACCTAAAAATCCCATCCTCTAATAGGTTCTTCTTCAATTCTAGGGATGTCCTAATATCTAAAAGAAGAAGAAAAATTTGCTATCGAGGTTCTAGAGGAGCTAACACTCCATAGGGAGTTGATCTAGCAACATCTCTAATGTATATCACCTGTAGAGATCAAACACTTTATGTGGTTATTAAGGTCTTCAAACCTCCACCTTCCAGTAGCAGCAAGCATCATCTACTACTAAAAGGTAATATGTGATCATTGTGCTATAGATATAGTCTACAGCAATAGGTTTGTTTATGTATTCATTTAATATATCATATTCTTTATATGCATCTTATCATGTCTTGATCCTGTGAAAGCTATTTGTAAAAATGTTCTAATACATGACTAGATTAAATAGTTTAATCATGTAGTGTCTACTATGTTATGTTTCAAAATTTTTTTAAATGTACGCATGGATAGCCTAGCTTTCTAAATAGTGGTATTAGAGCACTAGGTTCATATGGCATGATAATTATATATATAAATCCAAAATATTAAGATGATTTCTTTTTTTGCTTAATACTTGACTTGGATGGATTCACCAGGCTATCTAGTCATAGGAGAGAAGTAGCATGAAAAGGCACTCTCTTCCCATTCAATGGGATCTCCAATAGTGTGTATAGATGATGACCTAGGAAAAACAATGCAAAAGATATTAGATTAAAAATATTTTAGCCTTAATATTTTTGATTTGATTTCATAAATTAATTTGAAAATGTTCTAAGTTAGATTTATGAATTGATATGTTAAAAAGTTTGGCATAAAGATCAAATTTGGAAATAGACTAGTTTCTATCGTCCTATTGGTGTCGACACTTGGCCTTGAAGTGTCAACACTTGGACTTGGTGGGTTGGTACTTGCTCTTATAGGTGTCGACTCAAGACTGCGATTAAAGTATGGATCATTGTTCTCTTTCTGTGAGTCGATGTCACCAGGTTAAGTATCGACTCACTATGACTCGACTCATGGAAATATCAACACTTGACTATGAAGTGTCAACCTGTGAATAGGATATTCAAATGTTGATTTTTTTATAAAATTGTTTTACAAATTGAAATTAAAAATGTTTCAATTTAATAAGTTAATGAGATTCATTAAGATTTATGTTTTAATGATTAATAGATCTAGATTTGAGAATAAAAAATCTTAAGTCTTTTTTCATAAGCCTTTGGTTTCATCAGTTAGCTCAAGTCAAGTTCATTAATTAGGTTAGACTTAGGATTAGAAGAATATGGACTTAAGAAGAGAAAATTAAATCTAATCTAGTATTGAGTTAGATTCTCTTCTCTCTTAAATCATTAACAATAGTTGTAGTTTGATCAAGTCCATATTTTTAATTGGACCTGATAAATGACTCAATGGTCAGACCTGAGTCTTTAGGCTAATCTGATTAAATTTGGTGAACCAATTGGTGTCTAAAATAAGTTTGGTATTTATGATCTTTGTTCTTGGGGCTATCTCTTACCTGGCCAACTTGTTTGGTATCTAAGAAAAGAGATTAATGGTGGAACCCTCCTATTGATCTCACTTACCTGGCCAATATGGTTAATCAGGTTGGATTAAGATAGCTTATTGATTTGAGTAAACACATGTCATTAAGGAAAATCAATTTGATTAATTTAGGTGCCCTTGAACTGTTTGTCTTGAACCCTTTTCTATGACTTGAAAAAGTTAGTAGGAGGATTCTTGACATACTAGTTCATGTCTTCTCTATTTCTTCTATCACATATAAGTTCAAATCCTCTAAATTATTAGGTCTTTAACATGATGAAGTTATGGTGATAACTATGTCATAGCCTTCCATTAAATGGATGGTAATGGACCCAATAGTTGGGTAATCACTAGATAGCCTATAGTCTTACTGTTTATCAAACTATTGAAATTGCCATTCATAATATGATGCCTCAGTGCAACTCTCTTAACGATGGTAGGTGGGCTGGCCATAGTCAGGCTTGACTATTCATTGCTTAGAAGCATTGAATTTTGACATGTTAATGGTTAGACCTAACTAGGACTTTCAAAGGATGGCCCATAGGCCTACTAAATATATATCTAGGACAAAATTAACTACTAGAAGTTATTTGGAGAAATAATTGGTTTAGAAACTGTTGATGATGAACCTCCGTCGACCGGATGGAGTGGTTCTTTTGCTGGATTGCCGTTGATCAGAACCTGCAAAATAGATCCCTAACCAAAAATTTTCTGGTGGGGGACACTCCGATGCCTAAGTCATAAAAAGTTCAGGCAAAAACAGAATGGAGAGTTTCGAAAGCAGAGAGGGAAGAGAGAAATTCGAAATGCAAGAAAGAGAAAATGAACCAGCCTCCTCCTGAGTGTCCTCTCTTACCAATATTTATATGCTCCAACATAACTACTTACGATTATGGGAGTTGGCAAACGGAACATCCCCATAACTGTAAGTAGTGGCTATTGAAAAAATAGTTACACTCGGAGTTTATCCAATCCGAGATTTTGGACCATGTGGGTGGTTGCAACAACCAAAATAGATTTCAACTGTTTATCTAAAAAACCCACATGTCCAAGAATCCTCCTTCTTCAAGAACAAATCCGAAGTGAGCTTAACATTCTCTTTAGTAGCGCTCCTGAAGGGAATGTTAGCTACACTTCAGAAGAATCCATTTCAGAAGTAACAAAAGTAAACACTTACAGTCTAAAAGTGGGATAATACACTCTTCGGATTGTATTGAAGGAATAAAGCCGAAGATATTCTCTTGGGAGATCAAGTCTTCGGACCAAGGTAATTCTACGAAGTCGAAGATAGTGAATAAACCTCTTGGATCATAGGGAAAGATACGAAGCCATAGATATTAGGCATGTTCTTCAGACTGAGATAATAATACGAAGTCGAAGACCCAGAGTTAATAAGCTTATCTTCCAGAACAGATATAAAGCCATAGATATTAAGCATGGTCTTCGGACTAAGATAGTAATACGAAGCCAAAGACCCAGAGTTAATAGCTTATCTTCCGGAACAGATATAATGCCATAGATATTAAGCATGGTCTTCGGACTGAGATAATAATACGAAGTCGAAGACCCAGAGTTAATAAGCTTATCTTCTGGAACAGATATAAAGCCATAGATATTTAGCATGGTCTTCAGACTGAGATAATAATACGAAGCCGAAGATCGAGTGAAGACAAAAATATTAGGCTAAGTCTTCGGATCAAGGTGATAATACGAAGTTGAAGACCCTTTCCTTTGCCAGCTGATATGACCAATAAACCAAAAGAAAAAAATTGAAATTGGTTCAGAAAGTGGTCCAATAATTAATTGAAATAAAACCGGGATATCATAACAGCATCCCCCACTCCCAAGTTCAAAATGATTAAGTTTCGAAGAATGGGAGTAGTTTAATTTTGTCTTATAGTGATAACAGACAGGTATTGATGGCATTGAATCCTAACATGTCTTCCATAAACACGTGTCATCCTGCTACTGGCTGTCTTAAAAGGAAACGCCTCGATTCTAGAAAAATCCTGAGAAATTATTGAAAAAGATATCTTTATTCAACCGAGACCTGACACGTGGCGGTCACCCAGAGCATGTTCACATCGCTGGCATTATCACAGCCAATAGCGATGTTTCGTGCGGATCGCAGTGGCTTATCCTATTAATGAAATTTCTGGAGAGCCATACCCACGATCAAAACTGTCGATACGGTGCAAGATCAGCCAGATCCGAACCGCCTCGAAAACCCACTACCTTCACCTATAAAAGGGGAAAGAACCTTTCAGAGAGAATTTTTTCTTTTTGCATCCACGCTCCTCCTCCCAGCCCTGCACCGTAGTTCGCCATTGCCACTTTTTCAAAGGTTAGAAAACCCTTTCTTTCTCCTTCCTTTCTCCTTTTTTTTTCTTTACAATGTCAGAATCTGGTAGGAGCCCTTCCCCTAGCATAGGTTCACCCGGGGGTGACATCGATAGGGAAACAATGGGAAGGGAAACTGTGAGGAGTCCACCAGGAGTTGGATCCTATAGGGGTTCGCCAGGTGGCGAAAGCAGTAGAGGCAGAGGTTTGGGTAGAAAGAGGAGTCCGAAAAGATCACCCGACTCTGTTCCAAGCTCTTTTACACTTTCTAAGATATAAGAGGTTAAGCAGCGTTTCCACATCCCTCGAACCTTAAACTCATTCTTCCAAAACGAGAAGAGAGGGTAGATAAGGCCACTATGCATTCAATCGCCATTTACAAAGACTACCTTAAGGCTGGTCTTCGGCTTCCACTTCATCCCATCTTCACCAAGATTTTTAACCTTTATCAAGTGGTCCCGGCTCAAATAACTCCCAATAGCTTTATGAACATCTGCAAGTTTTTAGTTCTCTGCAAGCTTAGGAATGTAGAGCCGAAGACCTCCCTATTCACCTCTCTTTTAATGCTAGAAAGGGATTTTCATGGCAAATGGTGGTGGGTCATAGGTCCTCGGCTTGGCCGAAGACTGTTGAAAGGAACCACTAGTGCTATACATGGATGGAAACTCAACTTCTTTTTTGCATACCATACCCATTGGGGATTTAACACAAACTGGAAAACTCCGCGTTGGATGCAAACGCCGGGAAGAAAGCCCTGAGATCCAATGCGAAGGACTTTGATATCTTAGCAAAGCCGAAGATCCCCTTACTAAAAGAATTGCTGAAGAAAGAAAACCTTCACCGGGCCCATATCAGCAGGTCCCGATATTAGGTATAGAAATAGTAGTCCTCAGACTTTTCCTTTCTTCATCTTTTCTTTATGCATATAGATATAACATTTTCCTTTGATTGTAGGTGGACCGATGAAGTCTCAGCTTGAGAAAGTCTGACAAGCTTCATGACAGAGGACGGTGCCCATCCTAGCTACTTCCAAAGTTTGGAAGAAAAGGAGAGTCGAAGAAGGCTCAAGTACTCCGAGAAGAACCATATCTGAGGAAGAAGCATCCGAAGTAGCCCCCACCATACCAGATGTTCCTGAACCTGCCAGGAGTCCATCTCCGAGGAGGCCCAGCCCTCCTCTTCCTCCGATGCCACCTTCGAATGTATCCTTTGATAAAGAAACGTTGATCGCGCCTCCGAAGGGAAATGGAAAAGAAAAGGCCATGTATAGATCCGAAGAGGACCCCAGGTGGAATGCATCCTCAGAAGATGATGCAATGTTTACTTCTCAATTTTTTGATAGAGAAGGCTTGGAGTGCCCTGAACTAGCCAGGGAGCTGCTGAAGCATACACTTCATCACAAGGACTGGGAAAACACCAAGTCCCGATTCATCGAGGACGTCTCCGATTCAGTGTTCTCATCAGCACTGAAGGTAAGCTTTAGATTTTACAATTTCAAACTATAAATTTGTTGTTGCTAATCAATTTGTCAATGCAGATGATGCATGATATCACCCTAATGGAAGAGAGCATCTTCGACTTTAGGGATAACTATAAAAGTATGAAGGAGAAATAAAGGCAGCTGAGGCCGAAAAGGTAAAGGCCGAAGAAGAAAACCAAGCTGTAGAGGAGAAACTTGCTCAAAGCGAAGCCTTGGTTCGGAGTCTGAAAACTGATATGACAAAAATCCAATCAAAATATTCTGAACAGGAAGCAAAGTTCAAGAGGAGAAAGAAAAAGGTTCGGTTCCTGCAAGCCTTACATAAAGAAGCCAATCAAATTTCCGAAGAGGCTTCTAAAAGAACCGAAGAGGCTACTGAGGAGATCCGATCCTTAAAGGATCAATTGGGGAGGGCGATAGAAGATTACAAAGCATCTCCAACCTTTGATGCTGAAATGACTGAAGCCGGGACTCATAGCTATAAAGGAGGCTTCAACGATAGAGTGGAGGAGGTGCAGAAGCTTTATTCAGACTTGGACATTTCAGGGATTCAACTATTTGACCTTGAAAGTTCGAATGAGCCCGAACCCCAAAAGGACCCTGAAGCACCAACAACAACTGAAGAGGCGGTGGGTCCTATTGATCTTACTGATGATGCCCCAATGGATAACTTGTAATTATCCTTTTTCTCCTCTTTTTGGAAGGATGTAAGAAATCCTTTATCAATGAAAAATTTTTCTAGAATTTTTTGATTGCATGTGGATGGATTGATTTTTCCTAAGTATATAGTCTTCAGATAATTAAGAACTCCAAAGCATATAATTCCAATTCTTAAGACAATCTTTTGGGAAATAGAATTCCCAAATATGATCCAAGATTATAAGATACTGAAAAACAAGAATAACTGAAAATATACCAAGTCTTTGGACTTGGGAAATAATCCTTTAAATGAAAATACCAAGTTTTTGGATTTGGAAAATACATTAAGTCTTTGGACCTAGGAAATAATTTCATATAATTATGAAGAAAGCCAAATCTCCATACAAGAGTTAAGTCTTCAGCCTTGAAAATGCACTAAGTCTTTGGACTTTGGATAAAAGAATACCAAATAAGAATCAAGTCTTCAGACTTGAAAATTCACTAAATCTTTGGACCTATGATAAAAGAATACCAAATAAGAATCAAGTCTTCGGACTTGAAAATTCACAAAGTCTTCGGACTTAGGATAAAAGAATACCAAATAAGAATCAAGTCTTCGGACTTGAAAATTCACTAAGTCTTCGGACTTAGGATACAAGAATACCAAATAAGAATCAAGTCTCCAGACTTGAAATTCACTAAGTCTTTGGACTTAGGATAAAATAGACCTGGGTCACTCAAGAATTAAGATAGGCTAATCGGGCCTACCTCGGCACTTTGTGAGTTAGATCCAGGGATCATCCTCATGCCTTTTTGTACTGGGACTAAGATAGGCTGATCATGCCCACCTCGGTACTTCGTGAGGTAGATCCGGGGATCATCCTCATGCCTTTATGATTAAGATTGTCTTGTTTAAGCCCAACTCTGCACTTCATAGGGTAGATCATGAAGATCATCCTTATGCCTTTTTGATTATGATGGACTGGTTTAAGCCTAACTGGCACTTCATAGGGTAGATCATGAAGATCATCCTTATACCTTTAAGAGAGAGAAATAAGATAGGCTAGTTATACTTACCTCGGCATTTCATATGGTAGATCACAGAGATCATCATAATGCCTTTAAGAAATAAAATTAAGATTGACAGATAAATATGTATTGATGACCTTGAATGAAACCTTTATTGTACATTCTGGGTTAAACAACCTCTTTGATCCGGTATGCCCCTTCCCATGTAAGAGAAAGTTTACCTTGCTCAGTTGGTTTGGATACCTCAGACTTTCATAGAACTAGATTTTCAGGTTAAAAGGTCCGTTCTTTTACACGACAGTTGTAGTATCTCGCAATTTTTTGTTGATATGTAGCCATTCTCAACTGTGCCTGAAGTCGTGTGCCTTGCAATAAGTCCAAGTCAACTCTTTGACGTTCATAATTTTTGGGTTCTTCATAGTGATCAATCCGAAGAGATTGCAAAGAGACATCTATAGGAAGGACTACTTCAGTACCATAAGAATGATGAAATGGAGATTCACCAGTGGCTGTTCTGGGAGTAGTTCGATATGTCCAAAGAATTGAGTTTAACTCATCGGTCCATGAAACCTTAGCATCATTTAATCTGGTTTGAAGGCCATGAAGAATAGTCCTATTTGTCACTTCAGCTTCTTCATTACATTGAGGATGTGCTACTGAAGTAAGCTTGTAGAGAATGTGATATTGAGTGCAGAAGCTCCTAAATTTCGGATCGTCAAACTGTCTTCCGTTGTCAGTTATTATAGAATAGGGAATCCCAAAATGGAAGATGATGAAATTCCTTACAAAAGTTTCAACTTTTGCAGTAATCTGTGCCAATGCTTTAGCTTCGACCTATTTTGTAAATTAATCAATAGCCACTATAAGGAATTTTGGCTGCCTAGAAGCTGGAGGAAACGAACCAAGAATGTCCATTCCACATTATGCAAAAGGCCAGGGAGCTATCAATGGAGTTAACTGATTAGTAGGCCATCATTGTACATTGGCATATCTCTGACAATGATCACATCTTCAAACAAATTTCGCATAATCCTTCTGGATAGTTGGCCAATAATAACCTTGATGGATTATTTGTATGCCAAAGATCTGCCCCCAAATAATCTCCACATATTCTTTCATGAACTTTCCTGAGTGCATAATCTGCATCGGATGGGCCTAAACATTTCAGCAAAGGTTGTGTGAAAGACCTCTTATACAATGCTTCATTTAAGATAACATATTGAGAGGCTATCCACCAAAGCCGCTTAGCTTCCAGCTTATCTTCGGGCAAGACACCGTCTAAGAACATAAGAATTGGATCCATCCATGAAGGTTCATTATCAACTATATAGATTTCAGCTAGGGATTCTGATATACTGAGATCTTCAAGATATTACACATATATCCTCCCAAGAGAATCCAGTGTAGTGGTTGCAAGTCTTGAAAGAGCATCTGCCCGAGAATTTTCTATTTTTGGCACATGAACAATCTCAAAATACTCCAACCCAGATGTCAGGCTTCGGACTTTTTCTAGGTAGTGGATCATATTTGGATTTCAAGCTTCGAAATCACCTTTCCCTTGATTCACCACCAGCTGTGAATTGGAAAAAACTTTGACCCTTTTGATCTCCAATTTTTGATAGATTCTAAGTCCAGCAATGAGTGCTTCATACTTTGCCTGATTATTTGATGCTTGAAAAGAAAATCGAAGAGCATATTCAAAAACCTACCCATTTGGTCTAGCAAGAACTAAACCTACACCGCAACCGTTGGAGTTCGAAGCACCGTCGACATGTAACATCCAAATAAACTCCGACTTATCTTCGGGTCCTTCATCTTTGGCTATTGGCTGATCCTCTTCGGTTCCCCAAGTGTACTCAACGATAAAATCAGCTAAAATTTGTGCATTCATTGCTGATCTGGGTTGATACTCAATATCAAACTTCCCTAATTTAACAGCCCACTTAGCTATACTTCCTGAGGTATCAGGACAACGAAGTATGGCTTTCAAAGGCTGATATGTCAAAACCATAATAGAGTGGGCTTGGAAATAAGGTCGAAGATGTTTTGTCGCTACCACTAGAGAAAAGATAATTTTCTGTACCCTGGGATATCAGACTTTAGCTTCATGCAATACTTTGCTAGTGTAGTAAATCAATTTTTGTGAATGAATGGCATCTCTTCGTACCAGAATCGAACTAACTGCTTCATCTGTAGCTGACAGATATAAATAAAGTGTTTCTCCTTCATATGGCTTTGAGAGCAGAGGGAGATTCTCCAAATACTCTTTTACCTTGTCGAAGGCAATTCTGCAATCTTTTGTCCATTCAAAATTTTGAGTTTGGCGAAGAACCTTGAAGAAGGGTAAACACCTTTCTACAGAATGGAAGATATATCGGCTTAAAGAAGCAACTCTCACCGTTAACCTCTAAACTTCCCTTTTGCAAGTGGGATGCGTCATTGTCGAAAGTGCTTGGAATTTTTCTGGGTTGACTTCGATAGCTCACTTGGTGACCAAGTACCCCAGGAACATCCCAGAAGTTACACCGAAGACACATTTGTTGGATTTAACCTCATTTGATGATGTCTGAGAGCATCAAAAGATTCCTTTAGATCTGTGATGTGATCAGACTTATGAAGACTTTTCACAATCATATCGTCAACATAAGCTTCTATGTTTCTCCCAATCTGATCTTTGATGACTTTGTTGATGAGCCTTTGAAAAGTTGCCCCAGCATTCTTTAACCGAAATGGCATCACCTTCTAACAGTAAAGTCCTTTTTTTGTAACAAAGCAGTCTTCCTCATATTCAGGATCCATTCGGATCTGAATATTGCCTGAGAAGGCATCCATGAAACTCAGCATTTGATGACCAGCCGTAGCGTCAACCAACTGAACAATTTTCGATAAAGGGAAACTGTCATCTAGACATGCTTTGTTAATATCCGTATAGTCTATACAAATCCTCCACTTGCCATCTGATTTCTTTACCATGACCACATTAGCTAGCCAATTCAGATAATAATAATAAGAAGCCGAAGACCCAGTGAAGACAAACATGTTAGGCTAAGTCTTCGGATCAAGGAGGTAATACGAAGTCGAAAACCTTTCTTTTGCCAATGATTTGACTAATAAACCAAAAGAGAAAATTGAAATTGGTTCAGAATGCGGTCCAATAATTAATTAAAATAAACCCGGGATATCATAACAGAACCTATCTTTAGATATGCATGGTGAAAGAATAGCATCCTAAAAGCTAATCTTTGTATGGGCATTTCTATAATCTTCCAACTTATGTATGATATTTTGATAAATGGAAAGGCATTTTGATTCATCATATTGCTACATCTTATTAAGATTATGATGAATCCCATAGGTTAGGGCAATGAAATTAGGTTTATGATAGAGATGAAAATGGTGAGATCTAAGTTCCTATAAATCCTAATCTAAAATGTTCCTAGTCCTTGGATCGTCGATTCGGAGATCTATATTTGTTAAGACTAGCACATCCTATATATGCTCAAAAAGGAGGGTGGTTGGTCTCATAGCCACTTGTGCAGGGACACTAATAAAAGGATGTGGGTGCTCACTAGGGTATAAGTTCACTGAATTGATCCACCTTGAGAACATCTTATGGATGTCTTACTACTTGTCAAAAGATGGTCTCATAGTGGGAGTTATGCATGTGATCCTTAGACCTGAGACTACCATAGTATCTTATGCACATGAACCCATGTTTTGGTGCATACTCATTAATGGCAATTAAGTCATGTACAGGATTTATCTGGATATGGTGGATTGTGTATGAAGGTAATGAGTAGGTCAATAAGGAATTGATCACTCCTAGTAAGAGGAGAACTTATCCCATGAAATCTATTCGATTGTAGACTCAGGAAGTCTTTGATCAAAGAATGATGAGATTTGATAGGGTTCTAATCTTTCATCCATCGAGTCTTCATTATCAAATTGAGATTCAAAATGATTAAGTGCTAGGGTTTAACAATTCTCCATATCCATCACTTATTCAGGATAAAGGGAGATCTAAGGATTGAATTGCATAATAACTTTCCACTAAAGTGTACTTTGATAATTTTTATAAAATTTCACATCTTTTGGGTAGGCACGACATGTTGCTAGACATCAATCATGTCTTGTAGATTTTCATGAATCAAATTGATTGGATTCATGAGTCAATTCGGAAGCTGGTTTGAATTGTCAACCTAGGTCAGCTCAATTTGACCTAATTAGGTAAATTGGGTTTGATTGGATTGAATTGGCTTAGATATAGACCGACTTCTGGCTAGATGGGGAGCCCAAAGTGTCACCCAAATTTGGGAACTGGCCAACGAAGTCAATTGGATTTTTACTAGGGTCATGGAACCTTAACTGGCTAGCTAATTGACATACTAGCATATGTTGGCTAGCCCAACTCCTAAACCAATTGGATTGGATCTATTTGCTTGCTAATTGGGCTAACCAATTTAAGTTAAAATTAAATTTGGCTGAGTCCTAAGTGGGACAGCCTAATTCAAATTTTATCTAGATTTTATTGTGACTTATCTTGGATTTATGAGAGAGTTCATGTTGACATGGACTTTTGAGTGCCATATTGCGTGCGACAAAAAAAAGGGATGTAGAAGGACCAAGAGTCCTTCTGCCAATCAATCATAAAATCCAAATAAAGTCTAAAGGGACTCCTCCGTATATCGATGCCCCTTCACATAGGCTTTGACTGGTCAAAATATTTGAAAATGGCATGGAAAGTCTTGGTGCATAATGAAGAGATGCGTCTCTTCATTATGGCACTAACTAAGAGTAAGAGTCCTTCTATTTAAAGGCTCATAATTTTCTTTCGACACCTTCATTTAAAGGACACATCCCTTGGCCTTTTAATTAACTAAAAAATGTCAAATGGCAAGTGGAGAAATCAGTTGGAAACTTGATGAGAAATGAATATGTCTCTTGGAGCATAATAACATATATCTTGATCAACCTATCCAGCCAAGAGACTCCTTCTCATTGAAGGGTGTTATCGGATCGCTACAGAAGAAGCATATCAGGTGCCCCATCCTACACTATAAAAGGCATCGATGATTTGATGCTAGATATCTTAATTCCGATTAGAAAACCAAACCTACTATTTTTTCTTCCTCCCCCCCTTAAGACAAGGTTCGACTTTCTACGACAAAGCTTGTTCGTTAGAGACAAGGCTAGTCTTTTAAGATAAGAGCCTGGGAAAAAAAAGTAGAGGGATATTCAGGATCTGAGAGGGGATATAGAGAGGTATCTGAGTGCCTTACAAGAGGATAGGAAGTCCAGCAAGGGAGAAAGTCATGAAGGCTGCCAGAAGAGTCCCAATCAAATAAGCAACTATTATAGGAGTGCTTCCTTGGTCCAGTCTTATATGGATCACCTTTGGAGGGTATGCACTTATGTGCTTTATGGAAATAAAGGATTATAGCACTCCAGGTATTCTTCTATATCCCTAAAGTATTGATTTATTGATTGTCATGATCAAGTGGTCCTAGGGTTTAAGGTTCTGACCAGTTAAGATTTTAAAAATAAAAATTTTTGAAACCCTATCATTCGTTGTGCTCAGCCCAAGGAACCTAATAATGGTATCAGAGCTACCTTGATGCATGCAATTAGTAGTCAATTTAGAGTTGATTGCTTGCTATTATATGAATCGATGCATGATTAGTTCAAATTATATATGTGATATGTTATATCCTAGTAACTGCTTTGGATTGGGTTAGTCACCATGGCCGTCCAATCATAGGAGCCAAGTAGGGTTTTAAGGCCCTCTCTTCCTATTCAATGGGATCTCCTACGGTGTGTAGGGGTGCTGCTTTGGCCTTTTCCCATGAACAAGTGAGTTGAATGGATCGTTATTTGAATCATGTTTATGTTATGCATATTAGGATTAATATGCATGTTTTGTTGGAATGAATGTCATGATAACATGATGAATTAAGATGTGTATGAGACCATCAAAGCCCTTATAAAATCATATTTAGTCGTAGCGTAAGTTAATCATGATGCAAATCCGATTAGTGTATGATCAGCTAATTTGTGTTTAGGCAAGTTTATCAGGGAAGGTAAAGGGAATGAGGTTTTTAATTGGTTTGTTGACTAACCTGGCCAATTTAATTGGTATCTAAGGAAAGCAATCGGGGAACCCCCTCATCTCTTCCACTTACCTGGCCAATTTGGCCACATTTATACCCTAAGTTGGTAATGTTGATTGATTAAGCACACTACAAAATGGTATGAAAAGTGTGTTGGCTTGATGAAGTGCTCTGAAAAGTATGCTGCTTTGAAAACTGAGCTGCTCTAGAAACCATGCAGAATCAAATCATGGTCGTGCATAGAGGGAGGAATGATCTCCATCGAGTACTGGTGGACGGCCGGCGGCCGGGAAGCGGGCAGCGGACGGGGCCGGTGGATGGCGGGTGGTAGGCTGCAGGCGGGGTGGTGGCACAGGAGTGGCACGGCACACACAGGCATGCTATTTCATCTCCCATGAGCATGGGGCTTTGGGCACCGACGAGGGCCTCTAGCGGGTGGGCTTTGGCCAGCGGACGGCGAGACGGCGGGATGGTAGCTAGCGGCGGACGGTGATAGTGGCTGCATGCGGGTGGCGGTGCATGGGCGGGCATGGCATGCACGAGCATGCCGTTTCGTCTCCCACGGGCGTGGGGTTGGGTGCTGGCGAGGGCCTTCGATGGCCGAGCTTTGGGTGGCAGACGGTGAGACGGTGGGATTGCGAGTGGCGACGAACGGCGGTGATGGCTACAGGTGGGCGATGGTGCAGGGCCGATTTGGCACACCCATGGTGTGCCGTTTGTCTCCCCATGGTCGTGGGGCCCGTGGCGCCAGTGAGGTCCTTCGGTGGACGATGGGTGGACGGTCGGTGGTAGGCGGCAGCGGCGGCCATGGGCGATAGTTGGTCTTCCCATGGGCGTCCCTTCATCTTCCCATGGTCGTGAGCGACGGACATTAGTTTTTCGGCGAGAGCGAGGCTGGCGAGCACCGATGGGCGGGCCAGCGAGGTCAGGGGGGTCTGGCAGCCCGGATCTGGGGGTGTGTGGGCGCAGGGGGAGGGGAGGTAAGATTAGGGAATTTTAAAAATCATGGGAGAAAGTTGGAATAAGGCAGGATAAGGTGGGGATAAGTTGGGGTTAAAATTGGAATAGTTGGAATATATGGAATAGCAGGAATAGGAAAAATAAAAAAATGCAAGAAAATAAGAAAAAATAGAAAAAGAATCCAGACCTACCCTGGATCCCCATCATTCTCCTCGATGGTGAAGAACTCTACTCCATCGAGTTCAAAAATGGAGCACACCCTAATCCACAACTCGCTCTGATATCAACTGATGCGGGATGACTCTAAGATTGCTAAACATGCAGGAAAGATAGTAAAATAATTTTTTATGATTTTTTATATTTCAGTTTCTAAGCTAAGTTTCCAAATAAAAGTAAGAACTAGCAAGAAGAAGGATAATGCATAGAATCATCGTATCACAGGTAAACTCACTCAAAATAATAAATTACCAGGACCGAGAATTGAGAAAGTCCCAGATTAGGATAACTTATCTTCATCGAATTAGAAATTAAAAGAAGCGAAGGATGTTACCATTCAGTGATTTGAAGGACTTCTGATGAAGAGATCACACAGTACTTTGATTGGAGTATGGATGATGAAGTTCGGTTCCCTTGATTAGATGGCTGATTTGGATGGTTCTGGATGCAAGGAAAGCCTCCTCTGGGATGGTGAAAACATCTCAGGGATCCTGCAAAACATCAAGGATTAATCAAAACAGCAAGTAAGAAAAAGAAAGGGAATTAGGTTTAGAAAGAATCAGGTTAGGGTTTAGAAGTAGGGCCGCTTGAAGCTTGATGAAGATGTCCTTGCTTGGTGGCCTAGGGCACTCCTTCTTGGACATGTGAAGGCTTGGATGGCAGTGAGTTAGGGCATGGAAGGATGCTAGTGCAGCAAGGAATTTGGCCTAGCACAAGAACACAAAACAAAAACCAAAAGAACAGAGTAACAAGCTCGCAAGCTGAAAATAAATTCACCAGGGTTTTGATATCATGAATAAAAGTTGCTTACAAGAGGGGGAGGGGTGGGGTATTTATAGAGTTCCCTTGCCCTCTAACTAGGTTACACACATGGGTTACAAGTCCTCTTCCAAATTGGAATACAAGTCCTTTCCTAGCTAGGTTAGAAAAAACAAATCCCCATTAGGTTAGGAATTGAACTAGTCTTCTCCTTTTTCCTTCATGCTTTGACTATTCCACTCAAGGACACCTCTTGGACCTGGTCAACACTTCAAAGATGCCTAGGAAGGCATGTTGGGCTTCTAGGGGCAGAAAGGGGCCAGCCTGAAGGTTCTTGGGTGCATGGGTTTGGCCCTCTGGAAGCTGGTGTGGCCTGGTAGCTTGGTTGCATGAATATTCCATAGAATCTTGATTCTTTAGGGCTTGGGCTTGGCACTTGGACTTGATTTCTTGAGTTGTGATGTAAGTGGACCTCTGGAATCATGGATGCCTTGGTTTAGAAATATACTCTGGCATCTCGATGGGAATCTGGGTATCTGGAGGTCATTTGGAAGGAATCAGGGTTTCTAGAAGCATCTTGGATCCTAGGTTGTCACACAAAATCCAATGGGCTGATGTAGTGGCCTCTAACTCCTGGATATGGCCTGGTGAAACTCCAAAATATGGTGACCTCCTCTCTTGTACAAAAATTGGGCTCATATTGGACTCATAAATGATGTACAAGACTCAAATAATGACTAGGTTCAGGGTTGAGACAAATCAACTAACCTCAACTTATTACAGCACTCGATCTTAACTGATTACCAAATTTTCAAAACTTTGACACATGACTAATTAAACAATATGGGATCCAGGGATCTGTGTCTGATCCTAGTGTCCCCACCACTAAGCCCCAGATCCCTTATTCACTACATTCAATAGGTCACTAAATTAGGGTTATGAAGAATACCTAGCATGCTAATTCCTTTTCTTTCCACTAGGCTCATAAATGCAAGCCCTCCAGAGGTGATCCACACAAGAATCAAACTAGGAAGCTCTCCTTATTAGGTTGCTTGATCAATTGGGACTCTTTTGATGGACGTTCTTCCGTCAATTGCCTTTCTTTCCTTGCCCAGACCCTTGCCCTCTTGTAGAGCACTTTGAGCCCTTTCCAAAATACACCTCACTCTCACTTTCACTTCCTAAATCATATCCTAAAACCCTTGTCTTAAAATGGAGTATTGAAGTGACATAAGATAGTGTGGCAGAGTGTGTGTATGAATGCAGGAAAGAAGAGATTTTGTGAAAACCTTTGGCCTAATCACCGAAGCCTATTTATAAGAGAATGGGAGGTGCCTGATATGCCTTCTCATCAGCCTATGATAAGCCTTTTAATTTATCAAACAAGACTCTTCATATAGAAAGAGTCTTATTAACGAAGCATCATGAACTTTTGTGTGCCAACTACCTCATTCAAGTCCCTTTAAAAATTATCCAACTTCTCAACTTGCCACTTGTCCTTTACTGGTTACAAAGAAGCCAAGAGATGTGGCCTTTCCAAGGGAAAAATTGGTGATGAGAAGTTGCCCAAAGCAAAAGGACTCTGCTTCTCATATTTGTGCCAAATGAAGAGTCGCAACTCTTCATTTGCGCCATATCACTTCCACCGAACTTCCTTTGTTTTGACTGGTCATAAGACATTCAAATGGCATGGAGATGAGGGTAAGGAGAACCTTGCTTCATCTGGAAACAAATTCCCAAAGTAGAAGGACTTTAGGTCCTTTCTATGCCCATTTATTTTTGCGCACAAAAAAGTTTGCTCAAATTGTGAAGAGTCGCTACTCTTCACTTGTTGGTCAACATTTTCCATGCCATATGCCACCTTTGACCTAATCAAAGTATATAAAATACTGGTGTCATTTGAAAGGGCATTAAATCTACTTTCTGACCATAATTTGTTTTCAAATAGGAGTCTATTGGTCCTTCTGCATCCTCTTGAATGATGAGGTATCACTTAGGCACTAAGAGTCCCATGCCATTGGGATTCTTCATATATGGTGCATAAAATGTCCAAAAATATCAGATAAAAATCTGATAAATTCATCCCACTTAGGACACAACCCAATTTAGATTTGCCATAAATTGGTTAGTCTATTTAGCAACCATTTAGACCAAATTCAGTTGGGTTAGGAGATTAGGTCAGCCTACACATGCTAGTGTGCAATCTAGCTAACCAATTAAGATCCCATGACCATAATTAAATGTCAATTGACTTCCTAGGTCAATTCCCTAATGTGTGTGACCCTTTGGATTCCATATCTAGCCAGTAATAGGTCTAGGTTCTAAACTGTTGACTCTACTAATTGATTTTGATGATAAGCAAAATAGTTAAGTATAATTTGGGGACTAATGATTTGCTTTAAGTTTGTTTTCTTTGAAAGGATGCTCAAAAAATTTGAAGAAGTCAAATTGTGTTGAAGAACCAAATTTGAATGGAATGATTGAACAATACAAGACTTGGACACTTTATGAGATGGTTGAATGGATAGCTATGGCATGTGAAAAAATGTTCCAACTCAAACCAGCAGTTTCTATGATTTTTTCAAGGATGTGTCGACTCAGGTGTCGACACATGACATGATGTGTCGACTCAAGCCGGTACACACCAAGGTTTCAAATGGCACAGATCAAGGTCAACACATGGAGCTTATGTGTCGACTCAAAGTGTCTACACATGGATCAACACATCATCTAAGACTTTCAAGCCATAGAACTTGCAAAAGTTGAAGCAACCGTTGAAGTGTTGACTCATGGATGTAATGTGTCAACTCAAGATATCGACTCAACTGAGAATGTGTCGACTCAACTGAGATTTCTAGAGATTCTGAATGGCGCATTTTGAACTATGTGTCGACTCAAGAAGAACATGTGTCGACCTTATGTGTCAACTCAACTGAGAAAGTGTCGACACATGGAGTTCTGGTAACAGTAATGGCTAGTTTTTTCAAACATAGAACTCGTCCCAAATGGTCTTAACGGCTAGTTTTTTGAGTGTAATGGCTATATCTCAGTTTTGAGGCCTTGGGAAGGTATAAATAGGCTCAAAATCAAATCAAAATAAAAAGGGGATTGAATATCCAAAAAGAGTTTAGAGAGAAAAAAAGAGAGAAATGCCTTAACTCCTATTCATTCAAGGTTTAACTACTCACAAGCTAAAGGAAGCCTCAAAGCATTCAAAGCCATCAAGAGCATTGAAGATCATTCACACTTGGGCATTCAAAAGGCTTCAACAAGAGCCTAGCAACACTACATCGAGCTACATCGACTTATTGCTTTTCTATTGAAAGCTTATATTGGTTCTTTGTTTCAAAACTTTATCTTGTAAAGGTTATTGGTTAGCCTATTGAAAAATCAAGTGAGGTTATTGGTAAACCTTGAAAACCAATTAGGTTGGTGGTTAGCAAGCAAAACCACTATGATTCTTGGTTAGCCCGAAAAACCAAGGGATGTTTTTGGTTAGCGTTATGGAAACCAATTAGGTTCTTTATTAGCCTAGGAAACTAAGTGAGGTTGTGACTTGTGAGCCTTGTAAAACAAGTTGGGTTTTGATTAGTGAGCCCGGAAAACTAATCGACTGTAATCGTTTGATTATATTGAATTCCCAAGGAGATCTTGGAGAGTGGTTGTAGGGCATGGTGGCACCGAACCACTATAGCTTGTTGTATTTGTCTTTACTTTCTTCTTATTACTTTTAATTCTACTGCACTATTACTTTAGAGCATTGCACTTAAATCTTAGTACCTTGTTGAATTGAATTGCATATCTTGTCTTGTAAAGTTTGCTACTGTTTTATCAAGCTTAGCTTTAATTTTTTAGAGACCCAATTCATCCCCCTCTTGGGTTGCTCTCTGGGCAACAAGAGGTATCAGAGCCCTGTACTCAGTGTATAGGCTTTTCGCCTTGAGTAAAGATCTATGGCAGCCCCATTAGGTACTAGTGTAGTTGAGGGACAAACCTCAAATAGACCTCCATTTTTCAATAGAACAAATTATACTTATTAGAAAACTAGGATGAGAATTTATATGCATTCTATAGATTATAATTTATGGAGATTAGTTTACAAGGGTCCTCATATTCCTTCGATGGTGGTTAATGGTGTTTCCATCCCAAAACTTAAAGAGGATTGGAAGAAAATAACATTAAACAATCCAAGATCAATGCTAGGTAATGATCTCTTGTATTGTGCATTAGATCCTAGTTAGTTTAATAGGATCTACATGCATATCTACCAGAAAAATATGGGACACACTTGAAGTTATCCATGAGGGTACCGATCAAGTGAAAAACACTAAAGTCAATATGTTAGTGCACATATATGAGATGTTCCGGATGGAACCAAATGTAACTGATATGTATACACGTTTTACAAATATTGTAAATGCTATGAGAAGTCTTGGTAAAGTCAATCTAATGCTGATCTTGTGAATAAAATTAGGTCACTACCAACGTTATGGGATCCAAGGTGACCGCAATTCAAGAAGCAAAGGATGTAGACAAGCTTCCACTTGAGCAACAAGCGGGATCGCTCATGACTTATGAGCTCAATCTAAAACAAAAATCAATGGACATGGACAAGAAGAAGGGGATTGCTTTGAAGTCTATATTCAAGAAGAATCCTCGATCAATGAGTCCAAAGATGAAGAAGAAGAAGAAGGTGAAGAAGCCCTCCTTGCTCGTAAGATTAGAAGATTCATGAAGAGGAGAAAGTTTCCCTACAAGAAGAAATTTCAATCCAAGGAAGAGAAAAAGGAAAAAGGAAAAGAGAAAGAAAAGGAAAAGAAAAGGAGAAGGAAGTACCGATATGTTTCGAGTGCAAGAAGCCGGGACATTACAAATTTGATTGTCCTCTTCTCAAGAAATCAAGGAAGAAACTAAGGAAGAAAGCAATGATGGCCACATGGAGTGATAGCGAAGACTCCAATTTAGAAGAAGAGCAGACAAAAATTGCAAATCTCTGCTTCATGGCACATCAGGACAATGAAGAGGTATGTTCTGACTCAGAAATTGATTTTACCTTCGATGAACTTAGAAATGCTTTCAAAGAGCATATGCATGATTATAAATTAGTTTTATCTTAAAATAAGAAACTAAAAAAGCATGCAAATAGTTTTTCTTTAGAAAATAACTCTTTACTAAATGATGTTAGTACTCTAAAATCTAAACTAGATATTTTGAAAAAGAAAAATAATGCTTTGGTTATGGAAAATGAAGTTTTAAAAAGGACTAAACAAATTATTTCTAACAATGAGCTTTAAAGAAAAACAAGGATTTAGAACTTGAAAATGCTAAACACAAAAATAAACTTGAAAAATTAAAACCTTTGTTGACAAATTTACTTATAGTTCAAAAAAGTTGAATTTACTGTTAAATAATAAAAGAGCGTTTTTAACTAGGCAGGTTTAGGATATAAACACAAAAACAACAAAAGTATTTCAAAAACTTTTTTGTGCCAGCATCATCTAGTATTACTTGTTTTACTTGTAGAAAATTAGGTCAAATCATATCAATGTAATTTCAGAAAAATCATGTCTTTTGATAAAATGTGGGTTCCAAAGGAACCATTTTGAATGATAACCCGAAAGGACCCAAGTTAGCTGGGTACCTAAAGTCAAGGCTTGATCATGTTACAGGTGTGTCTTACAACCAAGAAAAATAAATGAATTGGTATCTTGACAATGGTGCTCAAGGCAATGACTGGAGATGTGAAGCGAATTCACCTCTCTTGAAGCATTGAATGGAGGGAGTGTGACCTTCGGTGATAATGGTAAAAGAAAAATCATTGGTATTGGTAAGGTTCATATAAATCCTTCCAATAGTATTAGTAATGTACTGTTAGTTGATGGTTTAAAGTATAATCTTTGAGCATTAGTCAGTTTTATGATAAAGGTTTTCAAGTAGTTTTCAAATCATCTTATTGCATGATTTCTAGTCTAGATATAAATGAAGTACAATTCATTGGAAAAAGGCATGGAAATATTTATTTAGTAGATCTTGATGATCTATCTTTACCTAATGGAGAGTGCTTTGTTGTAATGAATTTTTTCAAGGAAGAGACTAGTTGGTTAAAGCATAGAAGATTAGGGCATGCTAGTATGTATCTCATTTCAAAACTTATTAAAAAGAATTCAGTTAGAGATTTACCTGAAATCTGTTTGAAAAAGATAGAATTTGCCAAGCATGTCAATTTGGTAAGCAAGTCAAAACTTCTTTTAAACCAAAATTTGTAACTACTAGTAGACCACTTGAACTACTCCATATGGATCTCTTCGGACTAACTAGAATATCAAGTCTAGGAGGCAAGAGATATGGATTAGTTATTGAGGATGATTATTTGAGATTTACTTGGATTTTCTTTTTAGCACAAAAAGATGAATCATTTTCTATATTTGTAAATCTTTATAGAAAAGTTTCAAATGAAAAAGTTGGTTCAGTCATTTGTATTCGTAGTGATCATGGAACCGAATTTGAAAATCAAGATTTTGAAAACTTTTGCAATGAAAAAGGTATAGAACACAATTTTTTGCACCTAGGACACCTCAGCAGAACGGGGTAGTAGAAAGGAAAAATTGTACTTTAGAAGAAATGGCATGCATTATGCTTTGTGAAAACGATTTGCCAAGACATTTTTGGATTGAAGCTATAAGTACAACCTGTTATGTTTTGAATCGAGTTTTGATACACCCTATTTTAAAGAAACCCATATGAGCTTTGGAAGAACAACTTGGCACTTCATAAGGTAGATCACGAAGATCATCCTTATGCCTTTTTGATTAGATGGACTGGTTTAAGCCCAACTCGGCACTTCATAGGATAGATCAAAGATCATCATTATGGCTTTAAGAGAGAAATAAGATAGGCTAGTTATGCTTACCTCGGCATTTCATAGGGTAGATCACGGAGATCATCTAATGCCTTTAGAAATAAAATTAAGATAGACAGATTAAATCTATATTGATGACCTTGAATGAAACATTTATTGATAATATTTATGGAGGTTTTGTATATTCTAGGGTCGAGGTAATAGGACACCTTCCAAAGTTTCCAACCGATAAGTTTCGGGGTGAACAACCTCTTTAATCGGTATGGCCCTTACCGTGTAGGAGAAAGTTTACCTTGCTCTGTTGGTTTGGATACCTCAGACTTTCGTAGAACTAGAATTTCAGGATAAAAGGTCCGTTCTTTTATGCGAGAGTTGTAGTATCTCGCAATTTTCTATTGATATACAGCCATTCTCAATTATGCCTGAAGTCGTGTGCCTTGCAAAAAGTCCAGGTCAACTCTTCGACATTCAGAATTTTTTGGTTCTTCATAGTGATCAATCCGAAGAGATTGCAAAGAGACCTCTATAGGAAGGACTACTTCAGTACCATAAGAAAGATAAAATGGATATTCACCAGTGGATATTCTGAGTTGTTCGATATGCCCAAGAACTGAGTTTTACTCATCGGCCCATGAACCCTTAGCATCATTTAATCTGGTTTTAAGGCAACGAAGAATAGTCCTGTTTGTCACTTCAGCTTCTCCATTACACTGAGGATGTGCTACTGAAGTAAGCTTGTGAAGAATATGATATTGAGTGCAGAAGCTCCTAAATTTTGGATTGTCAAACTGTCTTCCGTTGTCAATTATTATAAATAGGGAATCCCGAAATGAAGATGATGAAATTCCTCACAAAAGTTTCAACTTTTGCTTCAGTAATCTGTGCCAATGCTTTAGCTTCGAACCATTTTGTAAAATAATCAATATCCACTATAAGGAATTTCTGCTGCCTAGAAGCTGGAGGAAACAGACCAAGAATGTCCATTCCCCATTGTGCAAAAGGCCAGGGAGCTGTCAATGGAGTTAACTAATTAGCAGGCCATCTTTGTACATGGCATATCTCTGACAATGATCACATCTTCGAACAAATTCTGCAGAATCCTTCTGGATGGTTGGCCAATAATAACCTTGATGGATTATTTTGTATGCCAAATATCTGCCCCCTAATGATCTCCATATATTTTTTCATGCACTTCCCTGAGTGCATAATCTGCATCGGATGGCCTAAATTTTCAGCAAAGGTTGTGTTAAAGAGCTCTTATACAATGCTTCATCCAAGATAACATATTGAGAGGCTGTCCACCGAAGCCGCTTAGCTTCCAGCTTGTTTTCGGGCAAGACGTCGTCTTTCATGAACTTGAGAATTGGATCCATCCATGAATGTTGTGTTCAACTTGATAGATTTAAGCTGGAGATTCTGATATGCTGGGGTCTTCAAGATATTCCATATATGTCTGCCCAATAGAATTCGTTGTAGTGGTTGTAAGTCTTGAAAAGCATCTGCCGGAGAATTTTCGTCCTTGGCACATGAACAATATCAAAATACTCCAACCCAGATGTCAGGCATCGAACTTTTTCTAGGTATTGGATCATATTTGGATTTCGTGCTTCGAAATCACCTTTCACTTGATTCACCACCAGCTATGAATCGAAAAAAGTTTGAGCCTTTTGATCTCCAATTTTTGGGAGATTCTACGTCCAGTAATGAGTGCTACATACTCTGCCTGATTATTTGATGCTTGAAAAGAAAACCAAAGAGCATATTCAATAACCTGCCCATTTGGTCCAGCAAGAATTAAACTCGCACCATAACCGTTGGAGTTCGAAGCACCGTCGACATGTAACATCCAAATAAACTTTGACCTATCTTCGGATCCTTCTTCTTCAGCTATTAGTTGATCCTTTTCGGATCCTCACTTGCACTCAGCTATAAAATCAGCTAAAATCTGTGCCTTCATTGCTGATCTGGGTTGATACTCAATATCAAACTTCCCTAATTATAACCCACTTAGCTATCCTTCCTGAGGTATCAAGACAACGAATTATGGCTTTCAAAGGCTAATCTATCAAAACCACAATATAGTGGGCTTGAAAATAAGGCCGAAGATGCTTTGCCACTACCACTAGAGAAAATAATTTTTTATACCCTGGGATATCAGACTTCAGCTTCATGCAACACTTTGCTAGTGTAGTAAATCAGTTTTTGTGAATGATTGGCATCTCTTCGTACCAGAACTGAACTAACTGCTTCATCTGTAGCTGACAGATATAAATAAAGTGTTTCTCCTTCATAGGGCTTTGAGAGCAGAGGGGGACTCTCCAAATACTCTTTCAGCTTGTCGAAGGTAATTCTGCAATCTTCTGTCCATTCAAGATTTTGAGTTTGGTGAAGAACCTTGAAGAAGGGTAAACACCTTTCTACAAAACGGGAGATAAACCGACTTAAAGAAGCAACTCTCCCCATTAACCTCTGAACTTCCCAGTCCGATCGTTGAAGACTTTGTTGATGAGCCTTTGAAAAGTTGCCCCAGCATCTTTTAACCCAAACATCACCATGTAATAGTAAAGTCTTTTTTCTGTAACAAAGTAGACTTCTCCTCATCTTCAGGATCCATTCGGATCTGATTATAGCCCGAGAAGGCATCCATGAAACTCAGCATTTGATGACCAGCCATAGCGTCAACCAACTTATCGATTTTTGGCAATGGAAAACTAGCTTTTGGACATGCTTTGTTAAGATCTGTATAGTCTATACAAATCCTTCACTTGCTATTTGATTTCTTTACCATGACCATATTAGCTAGCCAATTCGGATATTTGACCTCCCTTATGAAGTTTGCTTCGAGGAGTTTATTAACTTCTTCATCAATTACCTTCTTCCTTTCTGGAGCAAAATTCCTCTTCTTTTGACGTACTGGCTTATAATTGGGAGATACTTCCAAGTGATGCGTATTTCAAGCGGAATTCCAACCATGTCTGAAGCTGTCCAAGTAAAAATATCAGCATTATCTCGAAGAAAGGAAATTAGTTTTACCTTTGACTCCTAGTCAAGTAAGCTGCCAATTTGCAAAAGCTTAGTTGGGTCATCTTTGGATAATGGTATGAAAAGTATTTTTTCCACTGGTTCTCTAGAGTCTTCGGATTCATCTCTTAGATCCAGCTGGTCAAGTGCCAAAGGCTTGAATGTTTGTTTATTTTGAATCACAAGACACTGGTGAGCGATCCTTTCATCTCCTCTTACTTCTCCAATGCCTGTCCTGGTAGGAACCGAACCAACAGATGGTATGTCGAGACTATGGATCTGAGCTTATTCAATGTCGGACACCCCGAGATTGCATTATAAGCTGAAGATGTTCTGGCTACAATAAAATTGATCAGAATGGTCCATTCGAATGGTTCAGACCCAAAAGTTACGGGCAAGACCGTTTTACCTTCAACCCCAACTTGATTTCCACCAAAACCAGTTATAGGAATGAAAGATCTTCGCAATTCACATCTAGACAATCCCATCCGATGGAAAGCATCATACAGCAACACATCAACTGAACTTCAATTATCAATTAATATTCTTTTTACATCAATTTGGCAATAACTACCAAGACCACTATAGGGTCATCATATGGAAGTTGTACACCATGGACATCTTCATCGAAAAAAGTTATAGCATTTTTTCCTTTGAACCTCTTCGGGACATTTTCCTCAACTTCAACATCCCATGCCGATGACGATGAAGCATCCCAACATCTCCACCATTTGGCTTTTGATGAGGCAAATCAGCTTCATCGGATATTCTTGAAAGGCAGTTGCTTGAGACTCTGGACGGTTGACATACTTTCCCAATATCCTCTTTTTATCAAATCCTCGATGGCATCCCGAAGCTGGAAGCATTATTCAGTGTTATGGCCATGATCTCGATGATATCGGCAGTACTTGCTTTTGTCCCTTGCTTTTGCAGGTGTTTTCAGGGGACGTGGTTTTTGGAAATATTTTTCTTTTTCAATTTCCAGCAGAATCTTCTTCCTATGCAAGTTGAGGGGTATGTAAGCATCAAATCGGTTGTTCTGCTGTCTGGACCTGGGACTGCGCCTAAAGACCGAAAGCATTGTTTGAAGATGTTGGCACGTTCTGTTCTCTAGAACTCTCTTCTTAGGAGGGAATCACCCATCCACTAGTCTTCGGCTTGCCGCTTGCTCCTCAGTAGCAGCATACTTTTGAGATCTTGCCAATAGCTCGTCATAGCTCATTGAAAATCTTTTGTCCAGGAAAAAAGTGAACCTGGATGATTTTAAGCCTTTCTTCAAGGCAGACATGGCCACATGCTCATTCAAGTTTGGAATTTCAAGAGTGGCCGAATTAAAATGGTGGACAAATCCTTTCAAACTTTCTCCTTCTTGTTGCTGGAGAAGAAACAAACTATCAGTGTTACACGGCATCTTCTGGCACGTCCTGAAGTGTAAGACAAATTGCCGCTCTAACTCAGCAAGGAATGAATTGAGTTGGAGGCAGGCTCGAATACCACATTCGAGCAGACTTCTTCAAAGTGGCAGGAAAAGCAATGCAGTAGAGAGCGTCAGTTGCTCCTTGCACTATCATATGAGCTTTGTAACTTCCCAGATGGTCGAGGGGGTCTGAAGTCCGATCGTAGGCCTCTAATTGTGGGATCTTGAAATACCTAAGGATAACTTCATCCATAATTTCATCAGAAAAAGGGGACTGAGAGCTGAAATTGACAAGCTCATCATTCCTTCTCAGTTCTGAAATTCTTGCTATCTGTGCTTGCATTCCTTGAATTTCTATTGAACCTTATGATTGATCTCCTTTTGCCTAGAACCTTCTGGCACAAAGCTTCTAGAAGAAATAGAGGGAGAACGTCGGACCCTCTTCTTCCCACCATGATCTTTTGCTTGTCGATTTGATAGAGAGGTGGAGCCCACGAGATGACCGGATCTGTGAGAAACTGGGCTGATCTCTCGGTGTTGATCTTTCTCCCTCTCAGGTTGACAGCTAGATTACAGAACATGGGGAGGATATTGTTTCTGAGCTGCAGCTTCATGTAAATGTTGTACCAGCACCATCACGGTCTCTACCTTGTTCACTAGACTTTCGAATTGCTGCTTCTCCACCATTATAATATGAGGTTGTGATTCCTGAACCGCCGGAAGAGTATTGACCAGAGGTCTGTTTGACGGAGGAGCCTGCTGCTCCTGACTCGCAGATGCAAATTTTGGTTTCCCTTTCACCATTCTTGCCTAGCAGAAACTCTCCTTCAGAATAGAGGAAACAAACTTACCCCTACCTGGTGTGCCAATCTGTTGATGCTGAACCTCTGCCGATTGGATTGAGTGGTTCATTCACTGGATTGGCTTTGACTGGAACATGCAAAACAGTCCCTGACTGAAAATTTTCTGGTGGGACACTTCGATGCCTAAGTCAGAAGAAGCTCAGGCAGCAGCAGAATGGAGAGTTTTGAAAGCAGAGAGGGAAGAGAGAAATTCAAAATGCAAGAAAGAGAAAATGAACATGCCTTTTCCAGAGTGTCCCCTCTTACCAGTATTTATAGGCTCCCACATAACTACTTACGATTATAGGAGTTGGCGAACGCAACCTCCCCATAACCACAAGTAGTGGCTGTAGAAAAAATAGTTATACTCGGAGTTTATCCAATCTGAGGTTTTGGATCATGTAGGTGGTTACAACAACCAAAACATATTTCAATTGCTTGTCTAAAAAACCCACATGTCCAAGAATCCTCCTTCTACAAGAACAAATTCGAAGTGAGCTCAACTTCTCTTAGTAGCGCTCCTGAAGGGAATGTAGATACACTCCAGAAGAATCCATTTCGGAAGTAACAAAAGTAAACACTTATAGTCTAAAAGTGGGATCATACACTCTTCAGATTATATTGAAGGAATAAAGTCGAAGATATTCACTTAGGAGGTCAAGTCTTCGGACCAAGGTAATTGTACGAAGTCGAAATAGTAAATAAACCTCCTGGATCATAGGAAAAATACGAATCCATAGATATTAGGCATGGTCTTCAGACTGAGATAATAATATGAAGGCGAAGACCTAGAGTTAATAAGCTTATCTTCCGAAACAGTATAAAGCCATAGATATTAAGCATGGTCTTCGGACTGAGATAATAATACGAAGCCGGAGATCCAGTGAAGACAAAAATGTTAGGCTAAGTCTTCGGATCAAGGTGGTAATACGAAGCCGAAGACCCTTTCCTTTGCCAGCTGATTTGACCAATAAACCAAAAGAGAAAATTGAAATTGGTTCAGAACCAGTCTAAAAATTAATTGAAATAAAGCCAGGATATCATAACAGAACCTATCTTTAGATGTGCATAGTGAAAGAATTGTGTCCTAAATGCTAATCTTTGTATGGACATTTCTATAATCTTCCAACTCATGTATGATATTGTTGATAAATGGAAAGGAATTTTGATTCATCATATTTCTACATCTTATTAAGATTATGATGAATCTCATAGGTTAGGGCAATGGAATTAGGTTTATGATAGATATCAAAATGGTGAGATCTAAGTTCCTATACACCCTAATCTAAAATGTTCCTAGTCCTTGGATCATCGATTCGGGGATCTTTGTTTTTGTTAAGACTAGCACATCCTATGTATGCTCAAAAAGGAGGGTGGTTGGTCTCACAGCCACTTATGTAAGGACACAAATACAAGGATGTGGGTGCTTATTAGGGTATAACTTCATTGAACTGATCCACCTTGAAACTTCTTATGGATGTCTTACTACTTGTCGAAAGATAGTTCTCATAGTGGGAGTTGTGCATGTGTCCTTAGACCTGAGACTACCATAGTATCTTATGCACATGAACCCATATATTGGTGCATACTCATTTATGGAAATTAAGTAATGTACAAGATTTATCTGGATATGGTGGATTGTGTATGAAGTAATGAGTAGGTCAATAAGGAATCGATCACTCCTAGTAAGAGGAGAACTTATCCCATGAAATCTCTTCGATTGTAGACTTAGGAAGTCTTTGATCAAAGCATGATTAGATTAGATAGGGTTTCTAATCTTCCATCCATCAAGTCTTCATTATCAAATTGAGATTCAAAAGGATTAAGTGCTAGGGCTTAAAATTCTCCGTATCCATCACTTATTCGGGATAAAGGGAGATCTAAGGATTGAATTGCATGGTAACTTTTCACTAAAGGGTATTTTGATAATTTTTATCAATTCCACATCTTTCGGGAAGGCACGACATGTTGCTAGACATCAATCATGTCTTGTAGATTTTTATGAATCAAATTGATTGGATTCATGAGTCAATTCGGAAGCCATTTGAAATTCTAACCTAGGTCAGCTCAATTTGACTTAATTAGGTCAATCGGGATTGATTGGATTGAATTGGCTTAGATATGGACCTACTGCTAGCTAGATGAAGAGCCCAAAGGGTCACACACATTTGGGATTGGCCAACGAAGTCAATTGGATTTTTACTAGGGTCATGGGACCCTAATTGGCTTGCTAATTGATATACTAGCATATGTTGGCTAGCCCAACTCCTAACCCAATTGGATTGGATCTATTTGCTTGCTAATTGGGCTAACCAATTTAAAAAAAAATTAAATTTGGTTGAGACCAAAGTGGGACATCCTAATTCAGATTTTATCTGGATTTTATTGGGACTTATCTTGGATTTATGAGAGAGTTCATGTTGACATGGACTTTTGAGTGCCATATGGCGTGCGACAAAAATAAGGGACGTAGAAGGACAAAGAGTCCTTCTGCCAGTCAATCATAAAACCCAAATAATGTCTGAAGGGACTCCTTATCTCGATGCCCCTTCACATAGCTTTGACTGGTCAAAATATTTGAAAATGGCATGGAAAGTCTTGGTGCATAATGAAGAGACGCGTCTCTTCATTATGGCACTAACTAAGAGTAAGAGTCCTTCTGTTTGATGGCTCTTAATTTTCTTCCGACACCTTCATTTAAGGACACATCCCTTGGCCTTTCAATTAACTAAAAAATGTCAAATGGCAAGTGGAGAAATCAGTTGTAAACTTGAAGAGACATGACTAGTCTCTTGGCGAATAATACATATATCATGATCAACCTATCCAGCCAAGAGACTCCTTCTCATTGAAGGGTCTTATCAGATTGCTGCAGAAGAAGCATATCAGGTGCCCCCCTACTCTATAAAAGGCATCGATGATTTGATTCTAGATATCTTAATTCCTATTAGAAAACCAACCTACTATTTTTTCTTCCTCCCCCCTTAATTCAAGTTTGACTTTCTGAAAAGCTTATTCATTAGAGACAGGCTTGTCTATAATAAGAACAAGGCTAGTCTGAAAAAAAATAGATAGAAAAAAAATAGAGGGGATATTCAGGATCTGAGTGGGGATATAGAGAGGTATATGAGTGCCTTACAAGAGGGTAGGAAGTCCAGCAAGGGAGAAAGTCATGAAGGCTGCCAAAAGAGTCCCATCAAAAAAGCAACTATTATAGAGTGCTTCCTTGGTCCATTCTTATGTGGATCACCATAGGATGGTATGCACTTATGTGCCTTATGGAAATAAATGATTATAGCACTCCAGGAATTCTTGTATAACCCTAAAGTATTGATTTATTGATTGTCATGATCAAATAGTCCTAGGATTTAGGGTTCTGACCAGTTACGATTTTAAAAATAAAATTTTTGAAACCCGATCTTCCACTATGGTCAGCCCAAGGAACCCAACAGTGGTATTAGAGCTACCTTGATGCATGCAATTAGTAGTCAATTTAGAGTTGATTGCTTGATATGATATGAATCGATGCATGATTAGATCAAATTACATATATGCGATATGTTTATCCTAGTAACTACTTCGATTGGGTTAGTCACCATGGCCGTCCAATCATAAGAGCCAAGTAGGGTTTTAAAGCCCTCTCTTCCAATTCAATGGGATCTACTATGGTGTGTAGGTGTGCCACTGTGGCCTTATCCCATGAGCAAGTGAGGTGAACGGATAGTTATTTGAACCATGTTTATGTTATGCATATTAGGATTAATATGCGTGTTTTGTTGGAATGAATGTCATGATAACATGATGAATTAGATGTGTATGAGACCATCAAAGCCCTCATAAAATCATATTTAGTCGTAGTGTAAGTTAATAATAATGCAAATCTGATTAGGGTATGATCAGCCAATTTGTGTCTAGGTAAGTTTTTCTGGGAAGGTAAAGGGAATGAGGTTTTTAATTGGTAGTTGTTGCCCAAGGGCTTTTTCCAAGAAGGGGGTGAATTGGAAATTATAAAATTTCTTGCAAATATGTGCACAAATAATTCCTTTTAGTGGTGCAGTGTTGTGTTAATCAAATTAGATGCGGAAGCTGAAAAGTAAGTAAAGCACAACACAAACAAGGCAAGTTTATATTGGTTCGGAGCAACCCTGCTCCTACGTCCACTACCCAAGTTCACCACTCGGGATTTCCACTATATCCCCCAAACAGGAATACCGTCGGATTGTTTTACAGGCTCACAATCCCAACCTCTACATTTTGGTTTTTAAACCGGGCTCATCAAATAAACCCACACTAGGTTTTCACAGGCTCACCTAGAACCTCTACACTTGGTTTTTAGTAGGCTCACCAAAGAAACCTATTTGGTTTTTACAAACGGCTCACTAATAACCCAAGTATTAAGAGTGGAATAAAAAGCATCAGAATGACAAACTAGGTTGTCTGGTTGTTGCCGATGCAACTCGAGTGAAGCTTAATTGAATGCTCTTCAATGCACTTCAATGGCTTCCTTGCTTTCCTCAAAAGATGCTTCAAGCTTCTGATAAGAGTTGGTGAAGGTTTGAAGACTGACTTCAAAGCTCAAGTGATCTCTCTTCTTACTTTAATTAATGTTCAATAACTCATTAGCCTCTCTAAGGATGTTCTCATATCTCATTTATAGAGACTTCAACTGCCTTTCCTTGATTTTGAATGTTGTTGACCGTTGAGAAGTGACAAGTTACCATTGGAGCACTTTTGGAATTCAAAATCAGAAAACTAGAACTAGCCGTTGGAAGTGACCCCATCATTCCATTCAGCTCAGACATCTTCGAGTAGGCTAGGTTCAGGTTTGGGTCAGCTGGGTTGAAGACCAGTCGGCTAGGTTCCACAGTTGAGAAAAAGGCTCACCTTGGATGAGTCGGCTAGGCTGAAATCCAGTCGGCACGGATCCCTAAGATTCTCAGAATATTTTCAACCAAGTTCTGGACGAGTCGGCTATGCTGAAATCTAGTCGACTCGGATCCTGAGTTTCTCAGAACATTCTCAACCAAGTCCTGGATGAGTCGGCTGGGACATGGTGCCAATCGGCTGGGTTGGCGTGCCAGAGATCATCTTTCTTGTGTCAGTGCCAGAGTGGGCTGGTTCCTCCATCCAGTCGGCTCGAGATAGTTCTACACTCAGACCAATTCCAATTTTCCAGAACTCACATGTCAAGCTTTGAAGGCTTCCTTAAGATCTTCTTACACCAAAATCAAGAAAAATTGAAGCTTGAAACCTAATAGAAGCAACCCTTTATATTTGATTTCAATGGGGAATTTTTTGTTGGGTTCTTCTTTACAGGATTCTACTTACTTACAACTCAACACAAAGAAATAAAGGATGTAGGATTAAAAATATGTCAAAGTATTCATCCTACAAAAACTTATCAATCATTTGAAGAGTTGTTAGATAACCAAATATATGCTCCAATGTTTTGTTATCATCAAAATCACTTTAGGGTTCAACAATCTCTCCCTTTTTGATGATGACAAAACACTGGGCAAGAAAAACTCTATTCTATTCACAAGTATAGATGTAGATCATAGTAAGCATTTATACTTGTTTATCGAATCACAATATTAATTTTATTCTCAAATGAGTATCAATGTATGCTATACAGTTATACACAAAGCCAATTCTATAAAATGTAATTTTCAAAGTATAAGTGCTTGTGTATATTAAGCAATATTAAGCATTGACCATTAGATGTAATTAGTAGAGAGCAGAATAGTAATCATTGAAGCAAGTTAGACATGTATTTCCCCCCTTTTTATAAAATTTCTAATCAATGTGAAATTTCTCCCCCTTTATCATTTATTTGAACACTTTAGCAGAAAAAGATATGCAATATTCATTAAGCTCCCCTTGTCTAATTGATTTTAGCAGCTCTATTTCAATTCATTAAGTTTCTTCTTTATGCACTTCATTGTATAATATTCTCCCCCTTTTTGTCATCAAATCAAAAAGGTTATACAATTAAGCTCAGATTTTAAGAAGATTGAGATTGTATTAAGATTTGTTTGAGATAATTTCATATTCTAAATTTAGAAAGAGATTCTATTTAAAAATAATAGAGAGTGTAAACAAGATACAAGAAATATACACATGTGTTCAAAAAATATTCATTGTATTCCATCAAAAGATTCAGTACATTGATCATTACATAATCAAAAAGTGTTTCCAAAAGTACAGAAACTACTAAAGACCTACTCACTATCAGATTCTTTTTTAGGTACATTGGTAGGCATAATTGTACCATACCAAGAAGCAGGTCTAGGAAGTCTACTAGAAGATATATGAGGGGAGGTGCTTTAGGATGGTGAGAAGTGGTAGGACTCCTAGAGGAAATAGGAGAAGAATCAAGAAGGTCTAGTCATAGCAGTGATCTCCAAGGATCTACAGTCCCACAAATTGAAACCAGCTCCATCCAGATTGCACCAAGTTGCTATTCCATGTGTCCTTGAGGCTTGTAGGTACTTTGTTCACATCCTCCTCATTTCACCATTTCCTTTGCATTGATATAAGCTCAGAAGCTTGACATTACAAAAGCTTCAGCAGATCCTCAGAAGTCTTCCAAGATCTGACCTGATAATCCCAATGCCTCTTGTATAGTCATCTGCCATTTGTCTAGCCTTTGCAATTGTTCCCAATGTGCATTTGGCTTCATTCAATTCAGCTCTATACTCATTTAATGTTGCATCAACTGAATTCTTTATGCTTTCAGAACTAGAAGATATAAGGTCTAGGATAGGTTGAAGTTCCACTTGAGGTGCAGATCTTGAGGTTTCTATTGCTTCGACCTTTCTGTTGACCCCTAAAGTGATTTTGATGATAACAAAATATTGGAGCATATATTTAGTTATCAACAACTCTTCAAATGGTTGACAAGTTTTTGTAGGACAACTATATGGATGACTTTCTAAATCCTACAATCTTTATGCTTTGTGTTGAGTTGTAAGTATTTAGAATCTTGTAAAAAAGAACCCAACAAAAAATTTCTACTTAAATCAAAGATAAAGGGTTACTTCTAGTAGTTTTTCAAGCTTCAATTTTTCTGATTTTATTGTAAGGAACCTTCAAAAGTATTCAAAGCATGGCACAAGAGTTCTGGAGAATTGAATTTGATCTGGCTAAAGAACCATTCTCGAGCCAACTGGATGGAGGAACAAGCCGACTCTAGCACTGGCAAAGAAAAAGTTCTCTGGCACACAGATCCAGCTTATTAGCACCAAGGTCTAGCCGACTCGTCCAGAACATGGTTGAGAACATTCTGAGAATCTCAAGGATCCGAGCGAATGGATTTCACCCTAGCCGACTCATCCAGAGTGTACCATTTTCTTATCTACGGAACCCCAACCGACTGGTGTTCACCCCAGCCGACCCAACCTGATCCGAGCTGACTCGATGATTTCCGAGCCGACTAGAATGACAGGGTTACCTCCAACGGCTAGTTCCATTTTGTGTTTTTTGAATTCCAAAAGTGCTCCAATGGTACCTGTCACCTCCCAATGGTCTACAACATTCAATCAGAGAAGGCAAGTTGAAGTCTCTATAAATGAGGTATGAGAAATCCTTGGAGAGACTAATGAGTTAATGAACAGTTTTGAATATTTATTGAAGTAAGTAGAGAGAGCACTTGAGCTTGTAGTCGCCTTCAAGCCTTCACCAACTCTTACCAGAAGCTTGAAGCATCTTTTAAGGAAAGCAAGGAAGCCATTGATGTGCATTGAAGAGCATTCAATTGAGCTTCACTCGGCTGCATTGCAACCACCAGAAAACTGAGTTTGTCATTATTATTGCTTTTCTTATTCTATTCTTAGAATATTTGGGTTATTGGTGAGCCCGGTTGTAGAAACCAATTAGGTTACTTTGTGAGCCTTTTCAAACCAAAGTGTAGAGGATCTAGATGAGCCTGTGAAAACCTACTGTGGGTTTCTTTGATGAGCTCAGTTTAAAATCAAAGTGTAAGGTGGGATTGTGAGCTGTAAAACAATCCGACTGTATTTCGGTTTCGAGGATATAGTGGAAATCTCGAGTGGTGAACTTGGGTAGTGGATGTAGGTGCTGGGTTGCTTCGAACCACTATAAACATGCTTGTTTGTGTTGTGCTTGACTTACCTTTCAGCTTCTACACTTATTCTCTGGAACACAGCACTCACCACTAAAAGGAATTACTTGTGCACATACTTGCAAAAATTTTGTAATTCCCAATTCACCCCCCTCTTGGGAAAAGCCACTTGGGCAACACTTTCCTTGCAAATTTGTGACATGTTCTTCTAGTTTAGAAAGTCTACTATCCACTGATTGCTTTAGATCACCAAAAAGTGCTGTAATAGTCCCTGTCAGTGAATCAGTTAAACCTTCAATTGATCTTCAATCTGACTTTGAATGTTTAAAGGATGTGTAGCTGCTGGAGTGAAGTGTGGTAAAGGTATATCAGCTGTAGGCAAATAAAATTCAGGTGCAGGCATATCAAGATCAGAAAATGTACATCATCCTCCTCAAAGTGGCAGCAGGCTCAGAAATAGTGATTCAGGCTCAGGTGCAGTGCAGGTAGATGTTCCAGGTTCAACTGTAGCAGTGCCAGCAGGTTCTTCATTTTCCTTCTTCTTCTTCTTCTTCACTGCTTGAACTACCTATAGCCCTGACATTGGTTCCTTTCTTATCCAAACACATTCAACGTGAAAGTAACCCATTCTTTCTAGTGATTTGGATGTGTAGACATCTGTATGGTGTAGTTCAACTCCATCTTCACCTTCCAAATTCACTCTTTGAGACTTGAACAGCAGGGAGCATCATTCCATAGTGTAAGCAACCTTAGCCGTTCTAACAGTCCCTTCATTTGCATAATAATAATATGTGATAACTTTACAGGAGTCTTTCCAAGATATGCTCCATAAGGCTCAGGTCCTTTTCAGTTACCCAATCAAATCTTCCTGTCCTTTGCAAAAATATTCTACAAATGAAATTATGTAGCACCTCATTTCAAGAGACAATTATGGCAAACAATTCAATCCCACTGACTTCTTCGTTGTTTAGGATTGTTCTTAAAGCCTTTCTCTATCTTGAATTACAAAGAATTTCACTCCATCAGTTAGTAAGTCCAGTAGACCATGTAGAAATTATTCATTGACAACAATTCTTCTTCCTTTAACTGCAGATTCTACATGATTAGGCCCAATCTCAAATTTTCATAAAATGTCTTAACAAGAGAGGGGTAGGGTCTTTTCATTTAGGGAGCAAAACCTTCCTCCAACCTTGATCTTCAATCAAATCACCAATTTTTACCCAATCTTCTTAATGAATTCAATGTTAATGCGACGGCCAGAGGTTACCGATCTTGTGGAGCATTGAATGGATTTGGCTTGGAGCACTGGGAGCAGCCCTTGCAGATTCTCCACAAGTTCCTCATACTATGAACAGTGGCAGTCGCTCTTCTTGACATCTCTTAGTTCTTCTTTCCCTTTCCACGGATGGAGCACCCTAATAAAGCATTTCCGGTAGCACGTTTTGGAGCCATTGCTAGAAAGAAGAAGAAATGAGAGATTGGAGAGCTTAGAAGAGAGATAGGAGTTTTTGGAATAGGATTAGGAGAGGAACGAACCGTTGAAGTTGAAATGACGGATAAATGGCTCAAAATGGGGTTTACGCCCCAAAAATAAAAAACTCAGGCACGATAATCCAGTCGACTTGAAAAAGCCCTAGAGAGGCTCGAGCCAGCTAGGCCAGAACTCGTCCAAAACACATAGAGAATCTAGTCGACTCGAAAAGCTTGAGCCGGCTAGCAGAACTCGTTCAAAACGTGCAGAAAATCCAGTTGACTCGATCAGAGAAATTAGGTTTTGAAAATTTTGATCACAATTCCAAGAAATTTTTGGAGTAAATTTCTAAGGAAAGTTAGGTTCTATGATAGAGAATGAAATTAGGAGGTTCTCTATATGATGTTTCCTTAAATTTGAAGGAATTAGGTTAGAGAAGTTAAAGGGATCACAAAGTCCTAATTCACTCCTAATTAGTTCAAATCTATCTTGATTAAGTGGCTTAGTAATATATAGATAATTGATCTTCAGTAGGAACAAAATCAAGCACTATTTACCATTTGAAACATGGATCTCTAATAAAATGATGTCTAATTTCAATGGCTTGGTTCTAGAGTGTTGTTGGATTCTTTGCAAATTGATAGCACTTGTGTTATCACATTTATTAAAATTTTAGATTGTGATACACCAAGTCTTCTAGTTGTTGTTTAATCCATAACACTTGAGCACAACAACTACTATAGCCACATACTCTGCCTCAGTAGTGGACAAGGCTATGGAGTTTGCTTCTTACAATGCCATGAAATTAAATCAACCCTGAGAATTGCATGTACTACTAGTACTTTTTTATATCTATTTTACAACCACATAGTCAGCATCAGAGAATCCCATCAATTCAGTATAGAATGTTTAAATACCAAAATTCCTAAATTACTTGTTCCTTTCAATATATAATATTCTCTTAACAGCAAGCATATTTGTTTCTTTTGGTGATGACTGAAATCTAGCACATACACATACACTATATAATATCAGTCTACCTACAGTCAAATACAATAAGGATCCAATCATACCTCTATATAGTTTTTGGTCACATTGTATCCATTTTCATCTTGTCCAATCTGCAAACTGGGCTCATGGGTGCTCATTGATTTGCTACTCATCATACAAACTTTTGATGATTTCTTTGATGTATTTGGCTTGTTTGATGAAGGTGCCTTCCTTTTTTTGTTTTTACATAGATCCAAGGAAGTAGTTTAGTTCGCCCATTAAGCTCATTCTAATTCTCCCTGCATAAGCTTAGCAAATTCTTTACATAGAGATTTGTAGTTGCACCAAAAATGATATCATCACCTATATTTGTACAACTAAAATGTCATTATTTTTGTCTTTTGATAAATAAGGTTTTGCCTACATTTCCTCTTGAAAGTCATTTTCAATTAGAAAGTCCTAAGTCTATCATACCATGCTCTAGGTGCTTGTTTCAAACCATACAATGCTTTTTTAATTTAAATACGTGGTTTGGAAAAGCATGATTTTCAAAACCTGGTGGGTGTTCCACAAAAACTTGTTCAGAGATAAACCATTAATAATGCACTCTTTACATCCATTTGAAAAAGATTGAAATTCATGTAGCAAGCAAATGCAAGTAGTAATCTAATGGCTTCTAGTCTTGCTACAGATGCATAAGTTCATCAAAATCAATATCTTTTTCTTGGTTATATCCCTTAGCCACTAATCTAGCTTTATTTCTTATTATGTTTCCCTGTTCATACTAATTTATTCCTATAGACTCATTGGTTCCTTTTATTGGATGGTCAGTAGGTCTATCTACAAGTGTCCTACTCTATTCCTTTCAAACTAGTTTATTCTTCATGCATTGCCATCATCCAGTTGGGTCTGTCTCAGATTCTTCTAGGATATGGGGTTCTATTTGTGATACAAAGGCTAAGTAATCTGTGCATCTTATGTGCAGACCTAGTCCTAACATCATGTGAATGATCTCCTATGATTAATTCTTTATGGTGAGATATAACATACCTCCAATCCTTCGGTAGATCAGTGTGATTCTTACTTACCGTTTCTTTCTCCATCTTGAGTGTCTTTATCTGACTGCTCAAGTCCTCCATTCCTTTTCGCAATTACCTGCATCATTATCTATGCACTCTTCTTGTCTAGAGGTGTAGGTTAGTTTCAATAATACTACATGTATTGACTCTTCAACAGTAAGAGTCCTTTTATTAAAAACCCAATATGCTTTGCTATGTAATGAATAACCTAGGAAAATTGCATCATCAGCTTTAGAATCAAATTTCTTTAAATTAGCTTTCCCATTGTTATGCACAAAGCATTTGCATCCAAACATATAAAATAATTGATATTGGGTTTTCTATCATTCCAAAGCTCATAGGGGGGTTTCTTTAAATTAGAACGAATCAAAATGCATTTAAAATATAGCAAGCGGTGTTCACTCACCACTTCTGTCCAAAAGTACTTTGGAAGATTGCCTTCGCACAATATTGGTGAGCCATTTCTTCCAATATTCTATTTTTCTCCTCTACAACACCATTTTGTTGAGGTGTTCTAGGAGCGGAGAAGTTGTGATCAATGCCAAATCAGTACAATAATCTTCAAAAAATTGATTCAAATTCAGTTTCATGAGCACTTCTAATTGAAATTAAAGATAAGTTCTTTTGATTTAAAACCTTTTTATGGAATTTTTTGAAAACATGAAAGTTTCATCTTTGAAGTAAAAAAATAAATCCAAGTAAATCTGGAAAAAGCATCTACTATCATAAGAGCATATTTCATACCTCCTAGGCTTGTAGTCCTAGTAGGTCGAAAAGTCCATGTGAAGTAGTTCAAGTGGTCTTGTTGTAGAAACTATATTTTTTTGATTTAAAAACTCCACTGGTTTGTTTTACCCCATTTGGCATCATCACAAACATGATCAAAATTAACTTTAACTTAGGCATGCCTTTAACAAGATCTTTAAAAATCAATTTGGCAATAGTAAGCTGCTAGCATGACCTAGTCTCTATGCCATAGTAAACACGACTCTTTGGTCTTAGCATTCATTACAACTAAACTGGGGCTACTTGACAGGGCAAGATCATTAAGATCTACTACATAGATATTCCCAAGTCTATGTCCAATGAACTTATTGTCTAGAATCTAAAGAGTTAGTTACAATACACATAGAGGACTCAAAGACAACCTTGAAGCCTTTATCACACAATTGACTTATGCTTAAAATATATGCTTCAACTTGTCTACTAGCAAAACATTTTCAATAAAAGTGAAGGGAGTTATTTTGATCTTACCAATATCGATTATTCTCCCTTTGGCATTGTCTCCAAAGGTGACCATACCTCCTTCTTTCATTTCAAGGGTGATAAACTGGTCTTTGTCACCAGTCATATGTCTTGAGCAGCCATTGTCTAAGTACCACCTTTTCTTCAATTTTGGGCTGCAAGACATTCTTGCAAATCAGTCAATGAATTCTTTAGGTACCCAAGCTACCTTGGGTCCTTGCAGGTCAATAGAGGTGGTTCCTTTAGGGACCCAGATTTTCTTATATTCTTATGGACATTTCTAGAATTATTGCAATCAAAAGCTTTCTGTCCTATTCTTTTGTAAACATAGCATACAACTTTATAGTTTTTATTAGGAGCAGAATTAGAAGTTCTAAAAGTTGATGCAATTGATGTAGATTTAAACCTTTTGAAATATAAGCCTTTTTTCTCAAATTCTTATGAACATATAATAATGATTTTGAAGTTGAAATAGTTTTTGGTGCAGCCAAGACCTTTTGTGATAAAATGTTTTGAACAGGTGCTTTAGATTTCACAAAGTAGTTAATGAAATTTCATTCATAATAGATGTTTTAAAACCAATTCGAGCTTTGTTTCCTGAAATTCTTTATTCTTTTAAATTAACTCAAGCTTATTTGAAGATAAAATAAGTTTTTCAACTAATGGCTCGAGAAAAAAATCATTATTTTTCTTCTTTTTCAGTTCAATGTTTTCAGCAAGTAAATCATTATTTTTCCTCTCACATAAAGATTTTCATTTTTCAGCTTTTCAACTCTTTTAGAAAAGTCATGCAGTTCTTTTTGCAATAACAGGTTCTTTTCTAAAATTTCATTTTTCTATTTGAGTAAAGAGTCTTTCATATTTTTCAATGCTTTTATCTTTACTCCAGCTTTCTTAATTCAGATAATAGATCATAAAATGCAGAATTTAATTCATCAAATATAAATTCAGTGCAATTGCTAGGGGATGTTACCTCATCTTTGAGACCCATTAAACATAGATTTGCAATCTTGGTGGTCTCTTCTTCTTCAAATGAAGATGATTCTTTACTATTGCTCCATGTGGCAACCATGGCTTTCTTCTTCTTTTTCTGTCTGAAGGATTTCTTCAACAAAGGACAATCTGGACGAATGTGCCCCGGCTTCTTGCATTCATAGTATGTGGGGACTACTTCATTATATTTCTCTCTATCCTTTTCTTTTTCTTTTCCATAATCCTTCCTATGAATTTTTTGGTTGAATCTTCCTTTCTTCCTTTACATGAGTTTTCTGAATTTCCTCACAACCATAGCGATATCATCACAACCATAGCGATATCATCATCTTCTAGGTCATCGTTGGAGGAGGTGCTTTCTTCTTCAGAATCTTCATCATCCCTCTTTGATTCGGCAGTAGCTCTGAAGGCTATAGTTTTCTTTTTCTTCTGTTCGTCCTTAGTTCTGTGCTGCATGATTAGCTCGTGGGTGATGAGTGATCCCAGTAGTTCATCCAGTACTAGTGTGTTGAGATCTTTGGCCTCATGGATTGCTGTGACTTTGGGATCTCACTTGTCAGGTAAAGAATGCATTATTTTCTGAACTAGATCAGCATTTGAGTATACCCTACCAAGACTCTTCAAACCATTAATAATATCTAATTCTAGAGAACATGGCAGAAATTGTTTCAGAAGGTTCCATTTTAAATAGTTCATAGTTGTGAACTAAAAGATTTATCTTTGAGGTTTTCACTTGGAAAGTTCCCTCATGGGTCACTTCGAGTTTGTCCCAGATTTTCTTTACTGAAGAGCAAGTGGAAATTAGGTTGAACTCATTTGCATCCAAAGCATAGTATAATAAATTCATTACTTTGGCATTCAATTCCCCCATTTTCATGTCATGATCATCCCAGTCATCTTCAGGCTTAGGGATGTCCATGCCATCAATTTTGATCGTGGAAATGTGTGGCCCTTTTAAGATGACCTTCCACAATTAAAAATCTACAGCTTGAATGTAAATTTTCATTCATGCTTTCCAATAAGAGTAATTAGTGCCTGTGAATAGTGGATGTATATTTGTTGACTGGCCTTCGGCCAAGGATGTACTCATGGGATGAGCCATCAATCTTTACTCAAGACTCAGAGACACTGCTCTGATACCAGCTATTGCCCAGGTGGCTTTTTCCAAGAGGGGGGTGAATTGGGAATTATAAAATTTCTTCCAAATATGTGCACAAATAATTCCTTTTATTGGTGGAGTGTTGTGTTAATCAAAATTAGATACGAAAGCTGAAAAGTAAGTAAAGAAAAACACAAACAAGGCAAGTTTATAGTGGTTCGGAACAACCCTGCTCCTACATCCACTACCCAAGTTCACCACTCGGGATTTCCACTATATCTCCCAAATCAGAATATAGTCGGATTATTTTACAAGCTCACAATCCCAACCTCTACACTTTGGTTTTTAAACCGGCTTACCAAAGAAACCTACACTAGGTTTTCACTGGCTAACCTAGAACATCTACACTTTGGTTTTGAGTAGGCTCCAAAGAAACCTATTTGGTTTTTACAATCGGGCTCACCAATAACCCAAGTATTCTAAGAGTAGAATAAAAAAAGCAACATAAATGACAAACTAGGTTGTATGGTGATTGCTGATGCAGCTCGAGTGAAGCTCAATTGAATGCTCTTCAATGCACTTCAAAGGCTTGCTTTCCTCAAAAGATGCTTCAAGCTTCTGATAAGAGTTGGTGAAGGCTTGAAGACTGACTTCAAAGCTCAAGTGCTCTCTCTCTTACTTCAATAAATGTTCAATAACTCATTAGTCTCTCTAAGGATGTTCTCATACCTCATTTATAGAGACTTCAACTGCCTTCCCTTGATTTTGAACATTGTAAATTGTTGGAATGTGACAGGTTACCATTGGAGCACTTTTGGAATTCAAAATTAGAAAACTAGAACTAGCCATTGGAAGTGACCCCGTCATTCTAGTCGACTCGAACATTCTTCGAGTCGGCTTGGATCAGGTTCGGGTCGGCTGGGTTGAAGACCAGTCAGCTGGGTTCCATAATTGAGAAAAAGGCTCACTCTGGACAAGTTGGCTAGGCTGAAATCCAGTCGGCTCGAATCCCTGAGATTCTCAGAATATTTTAACCAAGTTCTGGATGAGTCGGCTAGGCTGAAATCTAGTCGGCACGGATCCCTGAGTTTCTCAGAACATTCTCAACCAAGTTCTGGATCGGCTAGGACATGGTGCCAGTCAGCTGGGTTGGCGTGCCAGAGATCTTCTTTCTTGTGCCAATGCCAGAGTCGGCTGGTTCCTCCATCTAGTCGGCTTGAGATTGGTTCTATACTCAGACCAATTCCAATTTTTCATAACTCACATGTCAAGCTTTGAAGGCTTCCTTAAGATCTTCTTACACCAACCAAGAAAATTGAAGCTTGAAACCTAGTAGAAGCAACCCTTTATATTTGATTTCAATGGGAAATTTGTTGTTGGGTTCTTCTTTACAGGATTCTACTTACTTACAACTCAACACAAGAAATAAGGATGTAGGATTAAAAATATGTCAAAGTAGTCATCTTACAAAAACTTGTCAACCATTTGAAGAGTTGTTAGATAACCAATATATGTTCCAATGTTTTGTTATCATCAAAATCACTTCAAGGTTGTTCAGAACTAATTTTAATAATTTATATTGTATCTAAAGAGCAATCGAGGGATCCCCTCTCTCTCCACTTACCTGCAATTTCACCATTTAAAACCTATGTTGGTAATGTTGATTGATTAAGCACACTACAAAATGCTTTGAAAAGCATGTTAGCTTGATGGAGTGCTTTGAAAAGTATGCTGCTTTGAAAACTGAGCTGCTCCAGAAACCATGTAGTGCACCTCACGGTCGTCGACATCAGAACGGGCGTCGAGCGAGCACGGTCGAGCAGGACAGCGGTCGGCGGAGGAAGCGGGCGGCGGCGGGCGGCTGTGGCGGGCGCTGCAAACGGGGTGGTGGATAGGAGTGGCACACAGGCATGCCACTTTTGTCTCCCATGAGCATGGGGCTGTGGGTGCTGGCGAGGGCCTCCGGTGGCTGGGTTTTGGCCGGCGAACGGTGAGAGACATGATGCTAGCTGGCGGGTGGATGCAGGTGGGCACCGGCAGATGGGTGGGCACGGCACACACGGGCATGCCATTTCGTCTCCCACGAGCGTGGGGCTTTGGGCGCTGGCTAGGGCCTTCGGCAGCCAGGCTTTTGCTAGTAGATGGCGAGACGATTGGACGGCGAGTGACGATGGACGGCGATGATGGCTGTAGGTTGGCGGCGTTGCATGGGTGGTACGACACGCCCAGGGCAAGCCGTTCATCTCCCCACGGCCGTGGGGCCCCGGGCACCAGCGAGGGCCTCCGACAGACGACGGGCGGACGACCGATGGCAGGCGGTAGCGGTGGCCATGGGCCATAGTTGGTCTTCGCATGGGCATCCCTTCGTCTTCCCACGGTCGTGAGCGATGGACATCCAGTTTTCCAGCATGAGTAGGGCTAGCGATCACCGGCGGGAAGGCCTGCGACGGCGGCCGAGGTTGGGCAGCCCGGATCTGGGGGGGTGGTGCGCGTGGGCTAGGATTAGTGAATTTTAAAAAATCATGGGAGAAAGAAGGAGGAAGATGGAATAAGGTAGGATAAGGTGGGATAAGTTGGGGATAAAATTGGAATAGTGGGAATAGGTGGAATAGCGGGAATAGGAAAAATAAAAAAAATGAGAGAAAATAAGAAAAAATAGAAAAAAAATTCATACCTACCCTGGATCCCCATCATTCTCCTCGACTGTGAAGAACACTCCATCGAGTTCGAAAATGTAGCACACCCTAATTCACAACTCGCTCTGATACCAAACTGATGCGGGATGACTCTAAGATTGCTAAACATGCAGGAAAGATCGTAAAATAATTTTTTTGTGATTTTTATAATTTAGTTTGTAAGCTAAGTCTCCAAATAAAAGTAAGAACTAGCAAGAAGAAGGGTAATGCATAGAATCATCATATCGCAGGCAAACTCATGCAAAATAATAAATTACCAGAACCCGAGAATTGAGAAACTCCTTAATTAGGATAGCTTATCTTCATTGAATCAGAAATTAAATGAAGGGAAGGATGTTACCATTCTGTGATTTGAAGGACTTTCGATGAAGAGATCACACAGTACTCTGATTGGAGTCTAGATGATGAAGTTCGGTTTCCTTGATTAGATGGCTAATTTGGATGGTTCCGAATGCTGGGAAAGCCTCCTCAGGGAGGTGAAACACCTTGGGCCTGCAAACATCAAGGGTCAATCAAAACAGCAAGTAAGAAAAAGAAAGGGAACTAGGTTTAGAAAGAATTAGGTTAGGGTTTAGAAGCGGGGCAGCTTGAAGCTTGATGAAGATGTCCTTGCTTGGTGGCCGAGGGCACTCCTTCTTGGACATGTGAAGGCTTGGATGGTAGTGAGTTAAGGCATGGAAGGATGCTAGGGCAGCAAGGAATTTGGCAAAGCACAAGAACACAAACCAAAACTAAAAGAATAGAGTAACAAGCTCGCAAGCTCAAAATAAATTCACTAGTGTTTTGATATCATGAATAAAAGTTGCTTACAAGAGGGGGAGGGGTGGGGTATTTATAGAGTTCCCATGCCCTCTAACTAGGGTTACACACTTGGATTACATGTCCTCTTCCAAATTGGAATACAAGTCCTTTCCTAGCTAGGTTAGAAAAACAAATCCCTATTATGTTTGGACATGACCTAGTCTTCTCCTTTTTCCTTCATGCTTTGACTATTCCATTCAAGGACACCTCTTGGACTTGGTCAGCACTTCAAGGATGCCTAGGAAGGTGTGTTGGCTTCTAGTGGCAGCAAGGGGCCGGACCAAAGGGATTGGGTTCATGGGTTTGGGCCTCTAGAAGCTGGGGTGGCCTGGTATCCTGGTAGCAGGAATATTTCATAGAATCTTAATTCTTTAGGGCTTGGGATTGGCACTTGGACTTGATTTCTTTGAGCTGGGATGTAGGTGGACATCTAGAACCATGGATGCCTTGGTTTAAAATATGCTCTGGCATCTAGATGGGAATCTTGGTATCAGGAGGGCACTTGGAAGTAATTAGAGTTTCTCAAAGCATCTTGGATCCTAGGTTGTCACACAAAATCCAATGGGCTGATGTAGTGGCCTCTGACTCCTGGATATGGCCTGGTGAAACTCCAAAATAGGATGACCTCCTCTCTTGTTAAAAAATTGGGCTCATACTGGACTCATAATTGATGTACAAGACTCAAAATAATAACTAGGTTGAGGGTTGAGACAAATCAACTAACCTCAACTTATTACAGCACCCGATCTTAATTGATTAGAAAATTTTCAAAACATTGACACATGACTAATTAAACCATATGGGATCCAGAAATCTGTGTCAGATCCTAGTGTCCCCAGCACTAAGCCTCAGATCCCTTATTCATTACAATCAATAGGTCACTAAATTAGGGTTATGAACAATACCGAGAATGCTAATTCCTTTTCTTTCCACTAGGCTTACAAATGCAAGCCCTCCAGAGGTGATCCACACAAGAATCAAGCTAGGAAGCTCTCCTTATTTGGTTGCTTGATCAACTAGGACTCTTTTGATGGACTTTCTTCCTTCAATAGTCTATCTTTCCTTGCTCAGACCCTTGCCCTCTAGTAGAGTACTCTGAGCCCTTCCCAAAATACTCCTCACTCTCACTTTCACTTCCTAAATCATATCCTAAAACCCTTGTCTTAAAATGGAGTATTTGTCTTAAGACAAGACAAGGGAGGAAGTGACGTAAGAGAGTGTGGCAGAGTGTGTAAGAAAGCAGGAAAGAAGAGATTTAGTGAAAACCTTCGGCCTAATCACCGAAGCCTATTTATAAGAGAATGGGAGGTGCCTGATAAGCCTTCTCATCAGCCTATGATAAGCCTTTTAATTTATCAAACAAGACTCTTCATATAGAAAGAGTCTTATTAATGAAGCATCATGACCTTTTGTGTGCCAACTACCTCATTCAAGTCCCTTTAAAAAGTATCTGACTTCTCCACTTGCCACTTGTCCTTTTCTGGTTACAAAGAAGCCAAGAGATGCGGACTTTCCAACGAAAAATTGGTGATGAGAAGTTTCCCAAAGCAGAAGGACTCTGCTTCTCATATTTGTGCCAAATGAAGAGTCACAACTTTTCATTTGCGCCAAGTCACTTCCACCGAACTTCCTTTTGTTTTGACTAGTCATAAGCCATTCAAAAGGCGTGGAGATGAGGCTAAGGGGAACCTTGCTTCATCTGGAAACAAAGTCCCAAAGTAGAAGGACTTTAGGTCCTTTCTATGCCCATTTATTTCTTGCCCACAAATAAGTTTGCGCCAATTGTGAAGAGTCGCTACTCTTCACTTGTTGGTCAACATTTTCCATGCCATATGCCACCTTTGACCTAGTCAAAGTATATAAAATGGGCATCATTTGAAAGGGCATTAAATCTACTTTTTGACCATATAATTTGTTTTTAGATAGGAGTCTGTTGGTCCTTCTGCATCCTCCTGAATGCTGAGATATCACTTAGGCACCAGGACTCCTATGCCATTAGGACTCTTAATATACGGTGCATAAAATGTCAAAAAATATCAGATAAAAATCTGATAAATTCATCCAACTTAGGAAACAACCCAATTTAGATTTTCCATAAATTTGTTAGTCTATTTAGCAACCATTTAGACCAAATTCAGTTGGGTTAGGAGATTAGGTCAGCCGACACATGCTAGTGTGCAATCTAGCTAACCAATTAAGATCCCATGACCCTAATTAAATGTAAATTGACTTTTTAGGACAATTCCGTAATGTATGTGACCCTTTGGATTCCACATCTAGCAAGTAATAGGTTTAGGTTCCAAACTGTTGACTCCACTAATTAATTTTGATGATAAGCAAAATAGTTAAGTATAATTTGAGGACTATTGATTTGCTTTAATTGTGTTTTCATTAAAAGGAAGCTCACAAAATTTGAAGTAGCCCAATTGTGTTGAAGAACCAAATTTGAATGAAATGATTGCACAATACAAGACCTGGATACTTTATGAGATGGTTGAATAGATTGCTAAGGCAAGTGAAAACTTGTTCCTACTTAAACCAGCAGTTTCTGTGATTTTTTTAAGGATGTGTCGACTCAAGGTGTCGACACATGACATGAAGTGTCTACTCAAGCCGGTACGCACCAAGGTTTCAAATGGCACAGATCAAGTGTTGACACATGGAGCTTATGTGTTGACTCAAAGTGTCAACACATGGATCAATACATCACTTGAGATTTTCAAGCCACAGAACTTGCAAAAGTTGAAGCAACAGTTGAAGTGTCGACTCATGGATGCAATGTGTCGATTCCAGATGTCGACTCAACTGAGAATGCGTCGACTCAACTGAGATTTTCAGAGATTCTGAATGGAGCATTTTGAACTATGTGTCGACTCAAGAAGAACATGTATCGACCTTATGTGTCGACTCAACTGAGGAAGTGTCGATACATGGAGTTCTGGTAATAGTAATGGCTAGTTTTTCAAACACAAAACTCATCCCAAATGGTCTTAACGGCTAGTTTAATGAGTGTAATGGCTATATCTCAGTTTTGAGACCTTGGGAAGGTATAAATAGGCTCCAAATCAAATCAAAATAAAAGGGGATTGAATATCCAAAAAGAGTTTAGAGAGAAAAGAAGAGAGAAGAGCCTTAACTCCTATTCATTCAATGTTTAACCACTCACAAGCTAAAAGAAGCCTCTAAGAATTCAAAGCCATCAAGAGCATTGATGATCATTCACACTTGGGCATTCAAAAGGCTTCAACAATAGCAAAGCAACACTACATCGAGCTACATCGACTTATTTGCTTTTCTATTGAAAGCTTATATTGGTTCTTTGTTTCAAAACATTATATCTTGTAAAGGATATTGGTTAGCCTATTGAATAACCAGTGAGGTTTTTGGTAAGCCTTGAAAGCCAATTAGGTTGGTAGTTAGCCCGCAAAACCACAAAGGTTCTTGGTTAGCCTAGAAAACCAAGGGAGCTTTTTGGTTAGCCTTGTGAAAACCAATTAGGTTCTTAATTAGCCCGGAAAACCAAGTGAGGTTGTGACTTGTGAGCCTTGTAAAACAAGTTGCATTTTGATTAGTGAGCCTAGAAAACTAATCGGCTGTAATTATTTGATTATAGTGAATTTCCAAGGGGATCTTGGGTGGTTGTATGTTCTTGGTTGGCACTGAACCACTATAGCTTGTTGTATTTGTGATTGCTTGTTCTCTCCTCCTCCTTGCTCTTTACTTTCTTGCTTATTGCTTTTAATTTTCACTGTACTATTACTTTAGAGCATTGCACTTAATTCTTAGTACCTTGTTGAATTGAATTGCATATCTTGTCTTGTGAAGTTTGCTACTTGTTTTATCAAGCTTAGCTTTAATTTTTTAGAGACCCAATTCACCCCCACTCTTGGGTTGCTCTCTGGGCAACAAGTGGTATCAGAGCCCTGTTCTCAGTGTATAGGCTTTACCGCCTTGAGTAAAGATCTTTGGCAGCCCCATTTTGTGCTAGTGTTGTTGAGGGACAAGCCACAAATAGACCTCCATTTTTCAATGGAATAAATTATACTTATTAGAAAACTAGGATGAGAATTTATATGCATTCTATAGATTACAATTTGGGGAGAGTAGTTGACATGGGTCCTCATATTCCTTCGGTGGTGGTTAATGGTGTTTCCATCCCAAATCTTGAAGAGGATTGGGAAGAAAATGACATTAAACAATCCGAGATCAATGCTAAGGCAATGAATCTTTTGTATTATGCATTAGATCCTAGTGAGTTTAATAGGATATCTACATGCATGTTCGCCAAAGAATATGGGACACACTTGAAGTTATCCATGAGGGTACCGATCAAGTGAAAAACACTAAAGTCAATATTTTAGTGCACACATACGAGATGTTCCAGATGGAACAAAAATCTATCACTGATATGTATACACATTTTACAAATATTGTAAATGCTATGAGAAGTCTTAGTAAGGTCATATCTAATTCTGATCTTGTGAATAAAATTTTTAGATCACTACCAACGTCATGGGATCCAAAGGTGATCGCAATTCAAGAAGCAAAGGATGTAGACAAACTTCCACTTGAGCAGCTAGTGGGATCGCTCATGACTTATGAGCTCAATCTAAAACAAAAATCAATGGACATGGACAAGAAGAAGAAGGGGATTGCTTTCAAGTCTAATATTCAAGAAGAATCCTTGATCGATGAGTTCGAAGTTGAAAAAGAAGAAGAAGGTGAAGAAGCCCTCCTTGCTCATAAGTTTAGAAGATTCATGAAGAGGAGAAAGTTTCCTACAAGAAGAAATTTCAATCCAAGAAAAGGGAAAGGAAAAAGAAAATAAGAAAGAAAAGGAAAAGAAAAGGAGAAGGAAGTACCGATATGTTTCGAGTGCACGAAGCCGGGACATTACAAATTGATTGTCCTCTCTCTCTCAAAACCAAGAAAGAAACTAAGAAAGAAAGCAATGATGGCCACGTGGAGTGATAGCAAAGACTCCAGTTCAGAAAAAGAGCAGACAGAAATTGCAAATCTCTGCTTCATGGCACATCAGGGCAATGAAGAGGTATGTTCTGACTCAGAAATTGATTTTACCTTCGATGAACATAGAAATGCTTTTGAAGAGCTTATGCATGATTATAAATTAGTTTTATCTGAAATAAGAAACTGAAAAAGCATGCAAATAGATTTTCTTTAGAAAATAACTCTTTACTAAATGATTTTAGTACATTGAAATCTAAACTAATATTTTGGAAAAGAAAAATAATGCTTTAGGTATGGAAAATGATGTTTTAAGAAAGCCTAAATAATTATTTCTAACAATGAGCTTTTAAAGAAAAACAAGGATTTAGAACTTAAAATGCTAAACACAAAATGAACTTGAAAAATTAAAACCTTTTGTTGACAAATTTACTTATAGTTCAGAAAGTTGAATTTACTGTTAAATAATCAAATAGCTATTTTTAACAAGGCAGGTTTAGGATATAACCACAAAAGCAACAAAAGTATTTCAAAAACTTTTTTGTCCAGCATCATCCTTATTAATTATTTTACATGTAGAAAATTAGGTCATAAATCATATCAATGTAATTTCAGAAAAATCATATCTTTTGGTAAAATGTGGGTTCCAAAAGGAACCATTTTGAATGCTAACTCGAAAGGACCCAAGTTAGCTTGGGTACCTAAAGTCAAGGCTTGATCATATTGCAGGTGTGTCTTGCAACCAAGAAAAACAAATGAATTTGGTATCTTGACAGTGGTTGCTCAAGTCACGTGACTGGAGATGTGAACAATTCACCTCTCTTGAAGCTTTGAATGGAGGGACTATGACCTTCGGTGATAATGGTAAAGGAAAAATCATTGGTATTGGTAAGGTTCACATAACTCCTTCCAATAGTATTAGTAATGTACTGTTAGTTGATGGTTTAAAGCGTAATCTTTTGAGCATTAGTCAGGTTTGCGATAAAGGTTTTCAAGTAGTTTTCAAATCATCTTATTGCATGATTTCTAGTCCAGATATAAATGAAGTACAATTCATTGGAAAAGGCATGGAAATATTTATTTAGTAGATCTTGATGATTTATCTTTACCTAATGGAGAGTGCCTTGTTGCAATGAATTCTACCAAGGAAAAACTAGTTGGTTAAAGCATAGAAGATTAGGGCATGCTAGTATGTATCTCATTTCAAAACTTATTGAAATGAATTCAGTTAGAGATTTACCTGAAATCTGTTTTGAAAAAGATAGAATTTGCCAAGCATGTCAATTTGGTAAGCAAGTCAAAACTTCCTTTAAACCAAAAGAATTTTTAACTATTAGTAGACCACTTAAACTACTCCATATGGATCTCTTTGGACCAACCAGAACATCAAGTCTAGGAGGCAAGAGATATGGATTGGTTATTGTGGATGATTTTTAGAGATTTACTTTGATTTTCTTTTTAGCACAAAAAGATGAATCATTTTCTGTATTTGTAAAGTTTTATAGAAAAGTTTCAAATAAGAAAGGTGTTTCAGTCATTTGTATTCGTAGTGATCATGGAACCGAATTTGAAAATCAAGATTTTGAAAACTTTTGCAATGAAAAAGGCATAGAACACAACTTTTCTTCACCTAGGACACCTTAGCAGAATGGGGTAGTAGAAAGAAAAAATCATACTTTAGAAGAAATGGCATGTACTATGCTTTGGGAAAATGATTCGCCAAGGTATTTTTGGACTGAAGCTATAAATACTGCCTGTTATGTTTTGAATCGAGTTTTAATACACCCTATTTTAAAGAAAACCCCATATGATCTTTGGAACCAAAGAAAACCAACTTTGAAATATTTTCGAGTTTTTGGTTGTAAATGTTTTCTTTTGAACAATGGAAAAGATCATCTAGGAAAGTTTGATGCCAAGTCTGATAAATGTATCTTCTTAGGATACTCTACATAAAGCAGGGCATACAGAGTATTCAACAAACGGACTTTGGTTGTAGAAGAGTCAATACATGTTGTATTTGAAGAATGTTCTTACAAGTCCTCAAAAAAAGAGGATATATCCGATGAATGTGCAGGTGCTGACAAACTTCAGAAGTTGACACTGAATGATCAAGATCAACCAAATGAAGAAGAACAAGAGAAGATGAGAAATAAGATGACACTGCAATGCATCAAGATCTATCTAAGGAGTGGAGGTATTCTCATGGACACCCTAAGGAATTAATCTTAGGTGATCCATCGAAAGGAGTAAGAACTAGAGCTTCTATTAGGAATGAATGTGATTATATTGCTTTTGTATCTCAAGTAAACCTAAATATTTTGATGAAGCCAAAAAGACTCTAATTGGATCAATTCTATGCAAGAAGAATTAATCCAATTTGATAAAAATAATGTTTGGACACTTGTAGAAAGACCATCTAATGTTTCAATTATTGGACTAAATGGGTATTTAGGAATAAATTAGATGAAAATGGTATTGTCATTATAAATAAAGCAAGGCTAGTTTCTAAAGGCTACGATCAAGAGGGGATTGACTTTGAAGAAACTTTTGCTTATGTTGCTAGACTTGAGGCAATTAGACTATTGTTAGCATTTGCCTATTTTATTAACTTCAAATTATTTCAAATGGATGTTAAAGTAATTACTTAAATGGTTTTATAAATGAAAGGTTTTTATTGAATAACCACCTAGATTTGAGAATCATGCACATCCTGATCATGTTTTCAAATTATACAAAGCACTTTATGGATTAAAGCAAGCACCTAGAGCATGGTATGAAAGACTAAGCAAATCTCTTATTGAAAATGAATTTTCTAAGGGAAATGTTGAAAAAACTCTATTTTTGAAAAGGAAAGATAATGATTTATTAGTAATACAAATATATGTTGATGACATCATTTTCGGTGATACTAATGAAATTCTTTGTTAAGAGTTTGCTAAGTTAATGCAGGGTGAGTTCGAGATGAGCATGATGGGAAAGTTAAATTTTTTCTTGAACTCTAGATCAAGCAAACCTCAGATGGTATCTTCATCAACCAAGCTAAGTACACAAAAAAATTATCAAAAGGTTTGGGATGGAGACTACTAAACCAATAGGTATGCCTATGAGCCCCTCATGTAAACTTGATAAAGATGAGCATGGTAAATCAGTAGATCAGAAATTATACAGAGACATGATAGGCTCTTTACTGTATCGGACTGCTATTAGACCAGATATTATGTTCAGTGTTTGCATGTGTGCTAGATATCAGTCTGAACCTAAGAATCACATCTTATGGCTGTTAAGCACATTATTAGATATATGTCTGGTACTATTAGTATTGATTTGGGGTATGCTAAAAATTCTTCTGCTAAATTGATTGGATATTCTGATGCAAACTTTGCTGGTTGTAGATTAGATAGAAAGAGTACTAGTGGAACTTGCCAAGTTCTTGGGGTTAACTTAATCTCATGATTTAGTAAGAAATAAAACTTCGGTTGCACTATCTATAGCTGAGGCTGAGTATATTGCAGCAGGAATTTGTTGTGCTCAAATCCTGTGGATTAAGCAATAACTTGAAGACTTTGGAATCAAGTTGGCTAGAACTCCTATTAAATATGATAATACCAGTGCTATTTGCTTGACTAAAAATCCTGTTCAACACTCTAGGAGCAAGGACATTGAAATTAGGCATCATTTTATATTAGAGATCATGTAGAAAATAATGATGTTTTAATTGAATTTACTATATTGAATTTGAATAAGTTGATATTTTGACTAAATCTCTTCTAGAAGATCGATTCTGCATGATTAGAAGAGAGCTCGGGATCATTAATCCATTTGATTAAATCCTTCCTCCAATTTGACTCAAATTTGATCTATTCAACCCTATTTATGATAATCGTGATTAATCTTTGTTAATTTGACTCCAAAAACATGTTATTTCAATTGATTTTGATCATTCAGAGAAATTCCCAACTTTTCATTTTTTAAGTGGATGTGTCGACACATCATGAGTCGACACCAAAATGTGTCGACACATGCATGAGCTGACACATGATCGATGGGAAACTGAGATTTAAGAGGTTTCCGAACCATTTTTTCCTCCAAATTTTTCTTCCTCCTCCAAGCTGACTCCACGATTCTAGGTATCCAAACTATTCATCCTCCCATTTCATAGTTTTTAGCCATGGATTTCTTGGATTTGAGACTTTGGTAGCCGTTTTTGTTGGAAATCTTCTCAGGTTTTAGCTCATAAACCCTAGAAACTCTCTTTTTCCACCAAAAACCTTGTCCAAACCTACAATCTTGACAATGGTCCTCGCAAACAAGTCATTCACCAACCTCGTCAATCACAGGTTGAAGAAGAGAGGAGAACCAAGGCCCGACACGAGTCTAGAGCTCCGGATCCGCTTGCATGACCGTTGTTTGCACCTTCTAGCCGGATGAGCTCCAACACAGTGGTTGGAGGATGCCGAGTGGACTTTTCCTTCTTAGACCAGCAGCATTTCAGGATTGGAGATTGGATTAGACATGCTGGGTTGGTTACTTTTGTTCGCTCATCGAGAGATACTACCTAGGGCTGATGAGAGAGTTCTATGGTTCACTTGCCCGAGGGTCTGATGGTTGGATTGCTTAGGTCAGAGAATAGGATATCTCTATCACTTCAAAGATTCTGAGCCGAGTATGGGATATACCTATGACTGGATAAGTTATTGACAGCTTGATGGACCAAGTTAGTGGTCTCCAATGAATTTTTAAGTCTGACATCTTACCAGATGGAGCCACTATTCCTGCATCGAGACTATCTACGGAGATGAGACTACTACATCATATAGTTGCACGGATTCTTCTACCGAAGACCTGTCGATTTGATTATATCACTGAGCGGGAGTTGCTGGTGATGGTCTCATTGATTCAGCGGACACCGACTTGCCTTCCTATTCTGATGGTTCATCAGATTACTAAGGCATCGTCTAGTTAGTGGCTTTGTTTGCCTTATGGATGGGGTTGACAGTACTTTTCAAAGAGTATAGAGTTAGTTTCCAGATGAGCCTTATCGTACATTGATCCATACCGATGTATATGACATCAAGTCATTGCATCGCATGGGTTATCAATTAGTCCGAGGCTAGTGGACACGGAGGATATCAGGACAGGCCAAGGATGCAGCTGACATTGATGAGGATATAGCAGAGGAGGAGCAAATTCTTTCAGGTGAGGGTGGACCTAGTGAGACATAGCCTGAGATGGCAGCACAGCCAACTCAGTCTGATCCTTCTACATCTGCCCAGCCATAGCCAACGCAGACAGAGACTCCTGGTGTTTCAGATACTCTAGAGGACAGAGTCAGACGCATAGAGATCGATGTATTTATCATGAGGCAGTGTCTTGACGTGTTTATTGCTGAGACGAGAGAGAGCCACAATGGTCTTAGTGATGGCATTTCGGCTATTCTCTCAGCACTGTCCAGATCTTCTACGAGTGGTCCTGCTGCAGACACTGTTCCTGCTTATGTTTGATGTACTTGCTCCAGCACCAGCATATATTTTTGCTGATATTGATACTGGTATTGAGACTACTATTGGAGATGGAGATGAAGATACTATTGTTGGAGATATTGATGGAGACGTGGGGACTGACTCAGACCATTTTGACATTGCTGATCCTATGTCAGAGTAAGTTGCGGAGGTGACGATGACATGCCTGCGAGCCCTGTTGTTGACCCATCCTTCTCACTTGTTCCGATTCTTGATCCATCCTCTCCTTCCAGATCGGTTGATCATACTCTAGTTCCTCTTCTGATGGGGGACGAAAATAATGATGAATGAAGAGTTTTAGAAAGCTAACTAGCAAGCAAACTTGAGCAATTAATTATCAAATAAATGGTCTAAATAAATCCAGAAAAGAATCTTCATAAGGAGACTAGTTGATCTAAATTACAATACCCGAAATGTAGATCTAGTTCAAATTAGTGATTAGGATCTTCATGGCAAGGAAACCATCACTACTAGGGCAAGTTAACCTTCAAATGATCAGATCTAATTAAGCATAGGAAGAGTTTTCCTACAAACAATGATGGCTAATTATTTAGTGGAAGAAGGAGCTCTCTTCACTCAAAGATTGAGGTCTAAAAACATAAGACTAGCACTCCCTACTTTAGGACTCACCTTGGCCATGATCCTTGGCTTGGAGATCTTCATCTTGGCCTTGGAAAATCAGAGAAAACCTGTTCAAATCATAGATTAGGCATGGAAGGAGAATTTAAAATTGGAATGGATAAGTAGAAGAAGAAAGGGAAAACAGGAAGTAGAAACCGCGCCTTCAAGGAATGTCTTGGACTTGAATCAAGCAAGGAGCACTCAGACCTTTCAAGCACTCAAAGGACCTCTCACTCCCTTCTCAAACATGAATTTAAACACTCCAACTTAAAGGACAAAATCACTCAAACTAGAAGAACTAAATCACTTTATACAAGAAGAACTCAAGATAGAACTCAACAATAAAAAAAACCTTCATTAATTCACAAAATATTTCATACATGGAATGCCTTACTAGGGGAGCTTGGATCCTATTTATAGTCTTAGGGGTCGTCCATAGTGAGGAGGGGAGGTGGGGTTAGGTTAGCTAACCATTTCTAGTTAAATCAAACTCCTTTGGTTACATAGTTGCAACAAGAACAACTTCTAGGTAAGAGGTTTTAACAACTTGCTATGTGGCACCTAGGTGGCTTTGACATGGCTTCTAATTGCTGATGTGAAGACCTAGGTGTCAAGTGATGTGGCATCCCACTTGGCAAGTTGGTTGGGGGATTGTTGTGTGAGTGAGGAGTGGTCCCATGCTTCCCCTCAAAATGCTTGATGTGTTGTTTCTCATGTCTCCCGTAAAGAATAAAATGGGCTTCTAAGAGGTGGCATCATGGACTTCAAAAGGTGGTATCATGACTTGCTTGGGCTTTGACTTGGGCATGCTTGAAGTTGGTCTTAATCTGGATTGAGTCGACTCAAGGGATTGGCGGCATTCTTTCATGAGTCGGCTCATGAATTGGTCTTTGTCTTCAAGGTTTGGTGGGCTTCATTCCAAGGTTCTCATTAATCTTAAGTACACTATTTTAGCTAAAAAAATATCAAAAAAATTAGTTGAAAATATTTTTTTCTTGTTGATGTCCCATCTGTTCCTATTCCTATTCTTAGTCCTGTTATTGATATACCTGTTACTGATTTACCTACTATTGATTTTCCTGACATTCATACACCTATCATTCAGACACCCATACTTGATATATCTATTGTAGATACACCGATACTTTCTATAGCTGATACTATTATTCTTGATACGCCCGTATCATCAACTGTTTACTTACTTTTGATACTCCTACCCTTCATACATCATCAGTCACTCGAGAGCGTGGTTTCTACACACCCTGCTTTCAGTATCTTGATTCTTTTCCTACTTTTGATCGCACTCTTTCTCCAGCTGTTGCTAAGTTGATTGATCTAATCAGTTCAGTTCTTGTGGAGGATGTAGCTCCTACTTCTATTGCTTCAGTCAGAGGTCGAATCTATATTTGTCATAGAGGACGTGGACACCGTACCCCACCTCAGCTGACCAGGACCAGACTTCGAGATCATCGATCATGATGGCTGCGAGCTCGATCTTCTTCTGATACAGGACCGATCAAGATCGGTTCATCTTCTGATGAGTCGATGGATGAGAATTAGGATATTGATGTACTTCTAGATAGTTTATACTTCTAGATAGTTTACATTTTTGATTATATATACTTTTACCTTTGTTGTTTACTTGATGTACAAGTTCCTGGCATATATTAAAAACTTTTTGATTACTCATTTCTATGTGTTTGATGAAATGATTGATGTCTTAAATTGCTTTTATACATTCAATGACTATGATATATCTTGTATGTATTTTCCTACCTTTATAATAATAACAAAAAGGGGAGTAATTTAGTGAGATTTAAGTATAAATGTGTTTTTACTCTCAAAATTAAAGAGGGAGTAACTTTTAATTTTAAGGATTTTTGAAAAACCTGAAAATCACTTACAAAGTTCCTTAAGAAAGGGGAGCTTTACTTTTTGCTCAAATTCAAAGTGAGTTTAATTCTTGAGACCCCTCTTTCAATGTTTTGAAAAGATTTTTTTTACAAATGTTGTTATGAAACATTGATTCAGGGGGAGCTTTGTTGGTTGCTGAAATTTCTTTGTAAAGTATCATGATACGTCCACTCTATGAATTTAAATGTATATCAAAGTTCTGATACTTTCTAATCTTGCAACAAGCTCCAATTCTCTTACTTGTGGTCTAAATGATTATATCTTTAATGAAGTAATGATTGATATATTGATGCTTTCAATATTGTACACCTTAAACAATTCTCTTAAGCCTTACCTCTAAAGCAATTTATACTTAAGGGTTTTGTTATCATCAAAAAGGGGGAGATTGTTGACTCCACTAATTGATTTTGATGATAAGCAAAACAGTTAAGTATAATTTGACGACTAATGATTTGCTTTAAGTGTGTTTTCATTGAAAGGATGCTCACAAAATTTGAAGAAGCCCAATTGTGTTGAATAACCAAGTTTGAATGGAATGATTGCATAATACAATTGGACACTTTATGAGTTGGTTGAATGGATAGATAAGGCAAGTGGAAACTTGTTCCAACTCAACCAAGTAGTTTCTGTGATTTTTTCAAGGATGTGTCAACTCAAGGTGTCGACACATGACATGATGTGTCGACTCATGCCGGTATGCACCAAGGTTTCAAATGGCACAGAGCAAGTGTCGACACATTGAGCTTATGTCGACTCAAAGTGTCGACACATGGAGCTTATGTGTCGACTCAAAGTGTCAACACAAGGATTAACACATCTCCTGAGACTTTCAAGCCATAGAACTTGCAGAAGTTGAAGCAACAGTTGAAGTGTCGACATATGGATGCAATGTCTCGACTCAAGGTGTCGACTCAACTGAGAATGTGTCGACTCAATTGAGATTTTCAAAGATTCTGAATGGAGCATTTTGAACTATGTGTCAACTCAAGAAGAACATGTGTCGACCTTATGTATCGACTCAATTAAGGAAATGTCGACACATGGAGTTCTGGCAACAGTAACGACTAGTTCTTTCAAATGCAGAACTCGTCCCAAATGGTCTTAATGGATAGTTTTTTGAGTGTAACAGCTATATCTCAATTTGAGACCTTGGGAAGGTATAAATAGGCTCCAAATCAAATCAAAATAAAAAGGGGATTGAATATCCAAAAAGAGTTTAGAGAGAAAAGAAGAGAGAAGAGCCTTAACTCCTATTCATTCAAGGTTCAACCACTCACACACTAAAAGAAGCCTCCAAGCATTCAAAACCATAAAGAGCATTGATGATCATTCATACTTGGGCATTCAAAAGGCTTCAACAAGAGCAAAGCAACACTACATCGAGCTACATCAACTTATTTGCTTTTCTATTGAAAGGTTATATTGGTTCTTTGTTTCAAAACTTTATATCTTGTAAAGGTTATTGGTTAGCCAATTAGAAAACCAAGTGAGGTTATTGGTAAGCCTTGAAAACCAATTAGGTTGGTGGTTAGCCCGCAAAACCACTAAGGTTTTTGGTTAGCTCGAAAACTAAGAGAGGTTTTGGTTAGCCTTGTGAAAATCAATTAGGTTCCTGGTTAGCCCAGAAAACAAAGTGAGGTTATGACTTGTGAGCCTTATAACAAGTTGGATTTTGATTAGTGAGCCTAGAAAACTAATCGGCTGTAATCGTTTGATTATAGTGAATTTCCAAGGGGATCTTGGGGAGTGGATGTAGGTGCATGGTTGGCACCGAACCACTATAGCGAGTTATGTTTGTGATGCTTGTTCTCTCCCTCCTTGCTCTTTACTTTCTTGCTTATTGCATTTTATTTTTGCTGCACTATTACTTTAGAGCATTGCACATAAATCTTAGTACTTTGTTGAATTGAATTGCATATCTTGTCTTGTAAAGTTTGCTTCTTGTTTTCTCAAGCTTAGCTTTAATTTTTTAGAGACCCAATTCACCCCCCCTCTTGGATTGCTCTCTGTGGCAACATAACTGATTCGATCCAATCAAACCCGATTGACCTAATTAGGTCAAATTGAGCTGACCCAAGTTGCTAATTCGAACTAGCTTTCGAATTGACTCATAAATCAATCCAATTGAATCATGATAATCTACAAGACATGATTGACGTCTAGCAACGTGTCATACCTACCAAAAGATGAGGAATTTGGTTGAAAGTACCAAAATTCCTTCAGTAGAAAGTTATTGTGCAATTCAATCTTTCGATCTCCCTTTATCTCGAATAAATGATTGGTATGGATAATATCAAACCCTAGCACTTAATCATTTCAAATCTCTATTCGATAATAAAGACTCTACTGATGACTGATTAGAAATAACTTCTAATCTCATCCTACTTTGATCAAAGTCTCTCTAAGTCGTCAATCGAAGAGATTACTTGGAATAACAATTCTTCTTACTAGGAATGATCAATTCCTTATTGGTCCACTCACATCCTTCATACACCATCCACCATATCCAAGAACACCCAGTACATGAGTCAATGTCATGAATGAGTGTGAACCAAAACATGGCTTAATTTGCATAAGGAACCATGGTGACCTCAGGTCTAAACATCACTTACACAACTCCCATTATGAGAACTATCTCTTGACAAGAGTAAAACATCCATAAGATAGTCTCAATGCAGATCAGTTCAGTCAACTCATATCCTAATGAGCACACTTATCCTTGTATTAGTGTCTCTACACAAGTGGATGTGAGACCAACCACCCTCTCAACCGAGCATACATAGGATAAGCTAGTCTTTCTGGACTTATCGATCCCTGAACCGATGGTCTATCGACTAGGAACATTTTAGATTAGGGTTTATAGGAACTTAGGTCTCACTGTTATGATTTTCATCATAACCCTAATTCCATTTGCTTTAACTTATGGGGATCATCATAATCTTTAAATAAGACATAGTAATATGAAATAAAATGCCTTCATTTATATAATAATGTCTTACAGGAGTTGGAAGATTACAAAAATGTCCTTATAAAGATTGGCTTTTAGGGTACATTACTTTCAATCTCCCACTTGCACTAAAGCCAATCGCCCTTATACTTTACACCCATACAATCTAAGTAGCGATCAAATTACTGTTGAGGTAGTGCTTTAGTAAATGGGTGCTTTTAGGGTACATTACTTTCAATCTCCCACTTGCACTAAAGCCAATCGCCCTTGTACTTTACACCCATACAATCTAAGTAGCGATCAAATTACTGTTAAGGTAGTGCTTTAGTAAATGGGTCTGCTATATTGTTCTTACTATCAACTCGTTCGATGATAACATCTTGTCTTTCTATGATTTTTTGAATGAGGTGGAAACTTCTTAGGATGTGCTTGGACATAAGATGAGACCTTGGTTCCTTCACTTATGCAGCAGCACCAGTGTTATCACAAAAATGGCACTGGTTGTTATATTTCAGGAACCATACCCAATTCCATGATGAATTTCCTCATCCAGACATCTTCCTTCGTGGCTTCACTTGCAGCTATGTATTCTGCCTCAATGACTGACTCAACTACGGTTGGCTGCTTTGTACTCTTCCAACTCACTGCACCACCATATATGGTGAAGACATATCATGATATCGATTTACTATCATCTGGATCTAGTTGAAAACTAGAATCCGTGTATCCTTCTAGTTTCAATTCTGATCCTCCATATATAAGAAAAATATCTTTAGTCCTTCTTAGGTACTTAAGAATATTTTTCACAGCTTTTCAATGATCCTCTCTTGGATCTGCCTAGAACCTGCTTACTATGCCTAAGACAAAAGCTACACCAGGCCTGGTACATAGCATGGCATAAATAATTGATCCTATAGCCGGAGCATAAAGAATTATAGCCATCCTCTCTCTTTCTTTTAATGTCTTTGGAGACATTTTCTTAGAGAGATGTATGCCTTGACTCATAGGTAAGTAACCCTTCTTACTTCTATCCATGTTGAATCTCTTTAACACTGAGTCAATGTACCTGGATTGGGATAAGCCTAGGATCCTCTTAGACCTATCTCTATAAATCTTTATACCTAGTATATAGGATGCCTCTCCCAAATCCTTCATGTAAAACTTTGATGATAGCCAAGTTTTGATCGATTGTAACATTGGGATATCATTCCCAATGATTAGTATGTCATCAACATATAAGACCAAGAAAGCAAGTGCACTCCCACTTGTCTTCTTGTACACACATGGTTCATCCACATTCTTGATAAAACCAAACTCCTTAATTATTTCATCAAAGCGGATGTTCCAACTCCTCGATGCTTGCTTTAGTCCATAAATGGACTTCTTTTGCTTGCATACTTGGTTTGGTCTCCAACTTGAGACAAAACCCTCTGGCTGTGTCATATAGACTTCTTCTTCAAGATTTTCATTAAGAAAAGTAGTCTTTACATCCATCTGCCAGATTTTATAATCATGGTATGCTGCTATGGCAAGCAATATTCTAAAGGACTTAAGCATGGCTATAGGAGAAAATGTTTTATCATAGTCAATTCCATGTTTTTGTCTAAAGCCTTTTGCCACCAGCCTAGCCTTGTAGGTTTCTACATGACCATCTTCTCCTATCTTCTTCTTGAAGACCCATTTATACCCTATTATGTTAATTCCTTCAGGAGGATCTACCAAGGTCCAAACCTTATTGGAATACATTGAGTCCATTTCAGACTTCATGGCATTTAGCCATTTATCAGAATCTTTTCTCATGGCAGCTTTCGAATAGGTCATAGGATCATCATCCTGAATGATACTAGCCTCATTGTCATCCTCGATGATAAAGCCATATCTAAGAGGTGCTCCCCGCACCCTCTCTGACCTTCAGAGAGGAGGTGGGTGTTGTGGTTGTTCCTGATCGCTGTTCCTGATTTGTAAGAACTTCTGGTTGAAAGATTTTATTTGAAGGCTCTTCAGGTTGGTGGTTTTGTACTTCACTTAGTTCAAGTGTTGTTGCGCTACTTCTTTCATGGATGAATTCTTGCTCCAAGACTGTAGCATGTCTACTGACAAATATCTTTTGTTCAATTGTAAGATAAAAGAGATATCCAACACCTCTTTGAGATAACCAACCGAACCTATATTTATCAGTCCTAGCACATAACTTATGTCTAAAATGACATAAGCATAGTAACCCCAAATCTTTAAGCACTTAAGATTTGGTCTTTTGCTATTCCATAACTCATATGGAGTCTTGGTTACTGACTTTGATGATACCCTGTTTAAAATATAGGTAGCAATTTCAAGGGCATGTCCTTAGAAGGAAATGGGATGATCTGTGAAGCTCATCATGGACCTCACCATGTCTAACAAGTTCGATTTCTCCTTTCTGCCATAGCATTTAATTGGTGTGTATAAGGAGGGGTCCATTCAGAGATTATGCCTTTGTCCTTAAGATAGTTTAAAAACTCACCAGACAAGTATTCACCTCCCCAATCAGAATGAAGAGTTTCAATACTATGACTAGTTTATTTTCAACCATATTTAAAACTCTTTAAACTTATCAAAGGCTTCGGACATTGTTTCAATAGATACACATGACCAAACCTAGATAAGTCATCGATAAACGTTATGAAGTAAGAGTATCCACCTCTGGCCTGAGTTGTCATAGGTCCACACACATCAGTATGCATAAGACCTAATAACTCAGTTGCCCTATCCCCATGTCCAGTGAATGGAGACTTGGTCATTTTACCTTTGAGACAAGACTTACAAGTTTGTAATAATTGAAAATCATATGGGTCAAAGTAATTATCTTTGACTAACTTGTTTATCCTTGACTCACTTATATAACATAACCGACAATGCCAGGAAATGTGACATTGACATTATCTCTCTTTCTCTTTTTGTTATCAATAAGTAATATTTCATCATTAAGTTCTAATGTCAGAAGACCATTAATTAAATAACCATGTTTAAATATTTTATTGCTATGAAGAATAGAGTAGCCACTGCTCTTTACATTTATTTCAAATCCTTGTTGTAATAACAAGGGTATTGATATAATATTTCTTACAATATTCAATACATAGTAACATTCTTCCAACTTTAAAATATTACCTGAAGGTAATAGTAGAAGATATGTGCCCACAGCTTCAGCATACATGGCTTCTCCACTTGTGCCATGTAGTTTGAAATCACCTTTCTTCAATCCTCTAATTCAGTGGAGTCCTTGTAATGATTTACAAATGTGAGACCCACATGTGGTATCCTATACCCATGAAATAGAAATGGAAGCACTCAATGAAAATTAGTTTGTATCATGTACAAACCTTTAGATGCTCCACCTGCATCTAGCTTCAAACTTGCAAGATATGTCTTACAATTATTCTTCCAATGCCCTTGTTTGCCACAGTGGAAATAGGCTCCATCATTGATAGCCTTCTTGGCTTTCTTCTTCTTTTGGATGCTCGTCTTAGGGTTGAACTTCCTTTTCAAACCCTTTTTCATTGCCTATTTTTCTTCCCATCAATGAGAAGAAGATGAGCCTTATCTCCTTTTGAATGGCTTTCTGCTGTCCTAAGCATGTTCAGTAGTTCAGGCAAAGAAATATTTAGTTTGTTCATATGATAATTAAGAACAAACTAAGAGAAGGAATCTGGGAGTGATTGCAAGATCAAGTCTTGATTGAGTTCACTATCCATTACAAACCCTAATTGACCTAATCGGATGATTAAGTCAATGATTTTCAAAATGTGGGTTTGTATAAATGAACCCTCACACATTCATGCATGGAACAACTGCTTCGATGTCTCATATTGAGTAGCCCTACTTTTCTCTCATAGAGCTCCTTTAAATTGAGCAATATGGACTGAGGTTGCATTCCTTCATATTGCCTCTGAAGATCATTGCTCATCGAGGCTAACATGATGCACCTGACAGTTATACTGTCATTTTTTCATATTTTATGTGTGGCTATTTCCTCCTCAATGCATCCTCTCTGATTGGTTCAAGATCCGAAGAATCCAAAATATAAGAAAACTTTTCCTGAGTCAGTACTATCCTCAGGTTTTTCAAGAAGTCCACATAATTGGGATCGGTTAACTTGTTGGCATCTACGATGCCCCATAGTGATAAATTTGAAGCCATAATAAATCCTACATTTAATTAAAAAATAATATAAGTAGACCACTCAAGATGGCATTCATAACTAGATAAGGACTTCATATCTAATTATGTCTCCCACTATTTTATTCGAATGCCATAACCGTTAACTTATGATAAGCGAGAAACCTTACTGGTTTCCTTAGTGGGTTTGAGATCCCAATTCCTCATGAGTGCCTTGTATTACACAACAAACATTCATGAGTTCAAAGCTAGGACTTCCTTTCCAATTTCAACTCATGCAATTCTCAACAAATGAACTGCCTCTAAGACACTTATAGTCCTGTGTTACACAACAAACTATAATGTCTTAGTTTAGTCAGACCCTTCATTTCTATATAGCCATGATTGAATAATGTTGCCCTTATGTTATACAACAAAGTAACAATTCTAATCATGCTATAAAGCACTAAGTGCACCAAGATAAATTTTATCAAATCCTAGAGCAGGCCTTGTGTTACACAACAAACCTACTATAGTTTTGATATTAATTTGGCTTAGCATGAAGGAAGGCAAATTATAGTATACTTTATGCAATTAGCAATCCCAGGTTAAGGTCTAGATATGACCAAATTTGCTAGGTAAGTGGAAGGGGTGAGGGGATCCCCCCGTTGCTTACATTAGACACCAATTGAATTGACCAGGTCAAATAATGGAACCAATTAAAAACCTCGATCTCTTTACCTTCCCAGAACCACTTGCATAGACACCAATTGGCTGATCAAACCATAATTGGTTTTGCATCATGATTAATTTGATACTATGACTAAATGTGATTTTAATGAGGGCTTTGATGGTCTCATACACATCATAAATAATCATGTTATTATGTTTATAACAACAAGTATAATAATTGCATATCAACCTTAATATGCATAACATAGCATTATTACCATCTTGCAACATTTCACTGAACCCTAATTATTAGCATGCATCAAAATATATGATCAAACTAACTATATCATAAGCATTTGATCATTCATTTGACCATTAATTGAATGAAATAAGGGTGGCTCTGATACCACTGATGGATTTCTATAGGGTCTTATAGCATAATGGAACATTAGATTTTAAAATTTTTATACTTAAAAACCCTAATCGACTAGAAACCGTAAGCCTAAGATCTCTTATTCACTACAAACACAAGTAAATAAACTAGGGTTATGAAGAATACTTGGAATGCTAATTCTTTTTCTTTCTACTAGGCTCACAAATGCAAGCCCTCCAGAGGCGATTCACATATGAATCAAACTAGGAAGCTCTACGTAGTAGGTTACTTGATCAACTGAAACTCTTTTGATGGACTTTCTTCATTCAACAGCCTTTCTTTCCTTGCCCAAACCCTTGCCATCTAGTAGAGCACTCTGAGCCCTTTCCAAAACACTCCTCACTTTCACTTTCACTTCCTTAAATCACTTCCTAAAACCTTTGTCTTAAAATGGAGTATTTATCTTAAGACAAGACAAGGGAGGAAGAGACATAATAGAGTGTGGCAAAGTGTGTGTAAGAATGCAGGAAAGAAGAGATTTTGTGGTACCCTTCGTCCTAATCACCGAAGCCTATTTATAAGAGAATGGGAGATGCCAGATAAGCCTTCTCATCAGCCTATTATAAGCCTTTTAATTAATCAAATAATAGTCTTTATATAGAAAGAGTCTTATTAATGAAGCATCATGACCTTTTGTGTGCCAACAATCTCATTCAAGTCCCTTCAAAAATTATCTGACTTCTCCACTTGCCATTTGTCCTTTTCTAGTTATAGAGTAGCCAAGGGATGTGGCTTTTCCAAGGAAAAAACCAGTGGTGAGAAGTTGCCCAAAGCAGATGGACTCTGCTTCTCATATTTGTGCCAAATGAAAAGTCGCAACTCTTCATTTGCGCCAAGTCACTTCCACCAAACTTTCTTTTGTTTTGACAAGTCATAAGCCATTAAAATGGCATGGAGATTAGGCTAAGGGGTGCCTTGCTTCATTTGGAAACAAAGTCCCAAAGCTGAAGGACTTTAGGTCCTTTCTATGGCCATTTATTTCTTGGCACAAAATAAGTTGGCGCCAATTGTGAAGAGTCGCTACTCTTCACTTGTCGTTCAGCATTTTCCATGCCATATGCCACCTTTGACCTAGTCAAAGTATATACAATATGGGTGTCATTTTAAAGGGCATTAAATGTACTTTTTGACCATATAATTTGTTTTCAGATAGAAGGTTTGTTAGTCCTTTTGCATCCTCCTGAATGCTGAGGTATCACTTAGGCACCAAGAGTCCCATGCCGTTGGGACTCTTTATAAATGGTGCATGAAATATCCAAAAATATCATATAAAAATTTGATAAATTTATCCCACTTAGGATACAATCTAATTTAGGTTTTCTATAAATTGGTTAGTCTTTTAGCAACCATTTAGACCCAATTCAATTGAGTTAGGAGATTAGGTCAGCCTACACATGCTAGTATGCAATCTAGCTAAACAATTTGGATCCCATCACCCTAATTAAATGTCAATTGACTTCCTAGGTCAATTCCCTAATGTGTGTGACCCTTTACGGTCTATATCTAGCCAGTAGTAGGTCAAGGTTTTAGCCGATTCGATACAATCAAACCCCATTGATCTAATTAGGTCAAATTGAGCTAACCCAATTTGCCAATTTGAACTAGCTTTCGAATTGACTTATGAATTCAATACAATTTATTCAAGATAACCCACAAGACATGGTTGACATCTAGGAACATTTCATGTCTACCTGAAAGATGTGAGATTTGGTAAAAAGTACCAAAATACCCTTCAGTGAAAAGTTACGGTGCAATTCAATCTTTCGATCTCCTTTTATCTTGAATAAGTGATGGGTATGGATAATTGTCAAACCTTAGCACTTAATGATGTGGGACTAATATGCATGCAATTTTTTTGTATATTTTATATGTGTGGTTAGGTGATTAATTCCTAAATTTAGATCAAAATTAGTTGTAGAAAATTTTGTATGAATTTTTGAAGCCAAGCATGCAGATTAGAACCTAGAAAAGTACTAAAGAAGGATCGCCGAGGCTGAGAAGCCTCGGTTAAGGCAAGTTCTCCTACAATATTATTACTGGAGGTAGAGGGGGTGTACCTGACAACGTCTGAAGCACCCGGTGAAGATCACAGCGAAGGGATCTCTCATTCCTCGATGGATGCGGCATGAAAAATCGAGCCAAAGACACACAGATACACGGCTTTCTACTCGGTGGTCCGATTGAGGGTTGGCTAGAGTCGTTGGATTCGTAGGAACTCGGGGACCTGCAAACGACCTGTTAGGGGTTAGAAAACTCAAAGGAAATCAAGAAAACAAAGAAAAATAGCAAAGGAAAGAAAGTTTTGGAGGGGGCTATTAGGATGGTTGGCGGCAAGATGATGGTAGCAAACACCGGAAAGAAGAACTCTCAAACCCCTTTATGTACAAAGTAGGGTAATCACACAAAGCAATATAAGAACTCAAGGTTTATTTCATATCAAAAATCAAGTTTCTTACAAGAGGCTAGGGTCCCTTAAATAGACCCTTAACCTTGGGCCCCATGTAAGGGTACTTTAGACTTTATATACTCTCCTTCTCCCTTTCAAACCCTAACTAGGAATATAAGGCAACCTAGGTAGAAATCCCTAAAGCACTTGGACTCCCTCTCCTTGTCTTGGTCGGCCAAGGGGGTGACCATAAGTGGCTGAACAAGAGGAGGGTAATCCTAAGAAGTGGAGCCCTAATTTCTCTTCTTGGGCCTTGGCTGGCGCAGTTTGCTTATGGCTGGAACAGGGCTTCAGGTTTGTTCCTGTTTTTATTTTCTCCTCCTGGGATCTTCAGGTCTTCAAGGTGGATTGGATTTGGGCTCAACTTCCATGTCTTCAATTAGGTTGAACTTGGTCTTCACTTGTTTGATGTGGTCTTGAGTCTTCCATATGCTTGGACAGGACTCAAAAAAATAAAATTAGCTTGACATGAGCTGACTAATACTGAACTGAACTAGCTCAACATGAGCTAATTATTACAGGACTCAAATAAAACAAATCAGCTGGACTAAGCTTTATTACAGTGGACTCTAATATTAATTAAGTGATCCACAGAGGGTTGAGAAGCCTCTGCCTTATTCTGGTGCCTTTGGTGTCCGCTCCAATTCTCCCGGGGCTGGGAGGAACTCGACCCTATCGAGTGAAGATCAGACTGGCTCACATATCTCTCGAGAAGGTCTGGGTTGAGCCGTTGCATGTCCTCTCGAGAAATCCATGAATCATCTGACTCTGTCCGGCCTTGACATCAGACCAGGAAGCATTGATAACCGCGACCCTGGATCGTAATGGCTTGATCGTCCAAGGTATGCTCGATCCGTTCTCCTCTATCAGGCTAATTAATTGGTGGACACTCTGGATAATGATCACTCTAAACATAAGGGATAGGTCCAAAAGCCTCACTGGATATCATTGCCGGTTTCCTGTACTCAACCAGGTCTATATTATTGAAGGTAGAACTAATGCCCATATCCGAAGGCAAGTCTAACACATAGGCATTTGATCCAACCTTCTTTAACACTTTAAAAGGTCCAGCTCCACGAGCATGAAGCTTTTTAACAGTCCCAGGTTGGAATCGCTCAGGCCTAAGCCTAATCATGATAGAATCCCCTATATCAAATTCCTTGATCCTTTTTCGAGAATTAACTAATTTTTTATAAGTTTCATTGCTTATGTTTATCTTTTGGCTAATGTCCTTATACAAGTCTCTAATATGCTGTGTAAATGACTCTGTAGACTCTGAGACTCGTGCATTAATAGGTAAAGAAATTAGATTAATGGGTGATTAGGCTGGTACCCATGGACTATCTCAAAAGGACTCTTACCCATTGTCCTATTTACTGAAATGTTGTAGGCAAACTCTGCTCTAGGTAATAATAGATCCCAAGTTCCAACATGTTCACCTACCAAGCATCTAAGGAGGTTTCCTAAACTATGGTTCACCACTTCAGTTTGGCCATCTGTTTGAGGGTGGTAGGCTATAGAAAACTTAAGCTTGGTCCCTAACATGTGCCATAAAGTCTTCCAGAAATAACTGGTGAACCTAACATCCCTATCAGATATGATGGTCTTGGGTAGGCCATGGAGTTTAACCACATGATCTAAGAAAGCTTGGCTACTCTAGACGCATCAAAGGTCTAGGAACAGGGATGAAGTGAGCCATCTTAGAGAACCTATCGATCACTACAAAGATAAAATCATGTCTCTTCTGGGTCTTAAGTAATCCTAACACGAAGTCCATACTTAGGTCCTGCCAAGGGCGATTAGGCATTGGTAAAGGTGTGTAAAGACCAGTGTTCTGCTTCTGCTAGTTTGCAACAGCACAAGTTCTACACCTGGCTACAATCTGTGCAACGTGCCTTTTCAATCCTGGCCAAAAGAACTAGTCCTCTATTGCTAAGATTGTCTTATTTCTACCAAAGTGATTAGCTAAACCTCCAGCATGGATCTCCCAAATTAGGAATTCTCTAAGGGAAGTTTTGGGTATACAGAGTCGATTGTTCTGGAAAAGGTAGCCATCCTGAAGGGTATACTCACTATGGGTACTGGATGGTCCTAGCCTTAGGGTCTGATAAATGTCTTTAAAGTCTGTGCAGATTTCATATTCATCCTTTAACCTATCAAACCCTATGACTTGGATGCTAACTGATCCTAACAGTAGAGACCTACAGCTCAAGGCATCTGCTACCTTATTTTCAGTGCCGGCACAGTGCTTCAGGACAAAAGTGCAAGCCTGAATGTACTCAATCCATTTACCGTGCCGCGGGTTTAGTTTCTTTTGGGAGTTCAGGAATCAGAGTGCCTCATGGTCAGAAAATAAGACAAACTCCTGCGGTAGTAAGTAATGTCTCCAATATCTAAGGGCCTAGACTACCGCATAGAATTCCTTGTCATAGGTATGTACTTATGTTTAGCCTCATTCAGTTTCTCACTGAAAAAGGCTACAGGGTGATTCTCTTAACCTAGTACCCCACCTATTCCTACTCCCGAGGCGTCGCAAGCGACCTCAAACACCTTAGTAAAATCAGGTAATCTAAGGATGGGTGCATGGGTCATCTTGTCCTTAAACAATGGAAGGCCATATCAGCTGCTTTGGTCCACTCAAATGTACCCTTCCTAATGCAATCAGTGATAGGTACGATGACTATACTAAAACCCCTAATAATCTCATGTAAAAGGTTGCTAGGCCATGGAAACTACGCACATCGTGGACACTAGAGGGTGTAGGCCACTCAACAATTGCCCTAGCCTTTTCAGGATCTGAAGAAACTCTCTCATGGGTGACAACAAAACCTAGGAAGATAACCCTATATGTCATGAAATCACACTTCTTAAAGTTGGCATAGAGGCTATTATCCCTTAGGGTCTGGCATACTAGTCTTAGATAACTAAGGTGGTCCTTCATGGTCCTGCTATTTATCAGAATATCATCAAAGTAGACCACAACGAATTTCCCTATAAACTCTTTCAGGACCTGGGTCATAATCCTCGTAAAAGTACTTGGTGCATTGGAAAGTCCGAAAGGCATTACAACCCACTCAAATAGGCCATCCTTATCTTGAAAGCAATTTTCCACTCATCCCCAGGTCTAATCCTAACCTGATGATAGCCACTTTTAAGGGCTATCTTAGAGAAAACTCTGGCTCCGGCCATCATGTCTTACATATCATCCAATCGGGGATGGGAAACCAATACTTCACAATTATCTTGTTTATATCTCTACAATCTACACACATCCTCCAGGTACCATCTTTCTTAGGGTCAGTTGAGCAGGGACTGCACATGGACTCAGGCTCTCCCTAATGAAACCCTTCCTAAGCAATTCTCCCACTTGTTTTTGTAATTCTTGATGTTCACTAGGATTCAGTCTATAGTGAGGAAGGTTTGGTAAAGTGGCTCCTAGAACTAAGTCTATTGCATGCTGGATGTCTTTAAGGGGTGGTAGTTGATCAGGTAAATCTTAAGGAAGACATCCTCAAATTCTTTCAGAGCATCAACAATTTCTTTAGGGTGTTTCTTTTGGGTTGTTCGAGTATTTCCTTAGAGGTCAAGATCCAAACAGGGTTACCTCAACAATCTCCTTTTCTAACTTCCTAGCCTTCATCAGGTTAACTCCAGGTTTCTTGTCCTTAAGGCTGCTAGAACCCCTCTTAACTGGGTCCCTAGGGGGAGCTGGATTGATAACAAACTTATTCCCATGGTAGTTAAAAGCACAAACATTGGTTCGACCATATAGGGTTGCATCATGTTCAAAAAGCCAAGGTCGACCTAGAATGATACTACTTACTTCCATCGGGATGACATCACACCAAATCATTTCCTCATAGGTTTGCAATCTAATTAAGATTTGGCACCTAACTTGAATCTGGATGTAGGTGGAATCTACCCAAGAAACTTTGTACGGGCTAGGATGGGAAACTGTGATCAACCCTAAAGATTTAACTGTCTTGGCAGAGACGGCATTGATACAACTCCCACTATCAATGATGATCTTAAGACCTTACCCCCTACCTTAAAAGTCTATAGGATGCTAGTCCTACGCCAATCTTCCTTAACTGGGGTTTGGGCTAAGATGCACCTAACCACTCCTAATTGGTTCTTAGACTCAGTTTCCTCCTCCTCACCTTCATATTCATCTTTTAACTGATCGTCAACCTCATAAACTTCTCCCTCAGGTTTGACTACAGATTCAGGCTCTTCTTCCTGCAGTTCACTTAGGTGTAAGGCACTAACTGGACATTGGCTCATAAAGTGGCCTGGTTTATTACATCTAAAACAGGTGTTCTGGGGAGTGTAACTCTTATTGACCTCTACAGATTTTCCTTGATCATCCTTACGGTCAAAGGATTACTAGGCTAGGGTCGACTCGGGCCTGACTGACCAGGATTTGATCGACTTGGGCCTGGCTGACTAGGACTAGGTCGACTCGGGCTAGGTCGGCTGGGCATGGGTCAGCTTTGATTGGGCTGGCTAGCTCCTTGATACTGACTAGGATATCTAGTGGGCTCAGGTCTACGGTAAACAGGCATCTATGAAAATGCTCATGATCCTTAGCAATCTGGTAAGCATGGTCCAGGTCTCTAACCTCTCTCATATAGAGCTCTTTCTTAATGTCATCTCTCAGTCCAGCTCTAACCTGGATAAGACAACATCCTCAGACTCCCTCAAATCACATCGCATGGAATACTCATCAAATTTTGTGATGTACTCATCTATACTCCTGTTACCCTGATTAAATCATTGCCATTGATCTAGTAACCCACTACGATATGAAGCTGGAATGTATCTTGTCCTAAGCTTATCCTTCATGGCCCACCAGGTGGTTATAGGATCATGCCCTCTAAGACTAAGGGTTCTCTCAATACTAGCCCAATGTAACCTGGCTTCCCGAACCAACTTAAGCTTAGCAAACCTAAATTTACGCTCCTCCATCATATCATACCACTCAAAATATTGATCCATCTCTCTCTCTCAATCTATATAAACCTTAGGATCTAGACAACCATCAAAAGTTGGGGCATCAAGCTTAACATGTCTATAGGATCGGTCCTCTTGATCTATAAAATCTTGATTGGGCCTTCTATGATGAACCTCAGGGATTGGGTCAGGGCGATGGTCTCTTCTAGGTTCAGCCTCAAGATATGGTTCAGGATTTGGGGTCCTCCTAGGCTCAGGATTATAGTATGGGTCAGGCTGAGGGGCTCTCCTAGGTTCGACCTCTCAGTATGGGTCAGGGTTTGGGTCCTCCTAGGTTGAGGATTATAGTATGTGTCAGGATGAGGGGCTCTCCTAGGTTCGATTTCATGGTATGGATCAGGGTTTGGGGTCCTCCTAGGTTGAGGATTATAGTATGGGTCGGGATGAGGGGCTCTCCTAGGTTCGACCTCATGGTATGGATCAGGGTTTGGGGTCCTCCTAGGTTGAGGGGACTCAAGATCTGGCTCAGACTGTGACCCATGGGTTCTTTCTATGGTCCCTATACGGCCTTCTAACTGGTCAAACATATTGGCAAGATGGTCAATTCTATTGTTGGTTTGGGTACCAGACTGAGTTAACTGGATAGTCAACTGGGTAGTTATTTGTGTAGCCATCTGGGCCATGGATTGGGTTAGTTGCTTAGTGAGTGCTTTCATTTGGGCTTGCAAATTTTCCATGGTTTCAGACATTTGTGAAGGAGTTGATGATATGAAACCCCTGATCTAGTGCTCATGCAAGACTCGATCAGACCGACTACAACTGACTAGACCTAGAGTCCAAACTAAGGGCTCAATCAAGGTGGCAAACTAGCCTATAGTAACCCTGTACTCGGCCAGGCAGGTGTAACGGGAGTGTTAGGTCCCTGATTACCAATCCTAGACACCAATCAGAGATTGGCCAGATAGGCGGACCAGCACACAAGCCCTTCATGATTGAATCCCTGAAACACCATTCTAGATACCAAGCACAAGGCACACACAGGTTAGCTTAACACAGTGATCAGACACTTAGCCCGGACCCGACCAATTGGTGTCCCTAGCCCACTAGGGCAAATTAAATCTAATCAATTTTAAGTTAGGCTTTGGAACGAATGCAAGGGAGGTGGTTTTGGGCTAAGGAAAGGTAATGACCTCCTTCCTTATCTAGCATAAAGAGAGTGCCCTTAAATAAATTATGTAATGATGGCAAGCATATGAGGATGCAAATTAGGATTTAGATATTTTGGTATTTTGGAGAATATGTATATATATATATGTTGCCGCTATCGTCGTCGCGCCCGTGCCTCGGATCCGTGGATCCTCCCTGACCACCTGGCGAGGGAGCCTCCCTGGCTGCGGCGAACCTGCAAGAAGGGGTTAGAAGACCCTGGCCGGGGATCTCGGCGAGGGAGCTCCGACGGTCAAGTCAGTAGACGACGAGAAGGAACAGATTCTCCAAGACGGACCACTAAGGGGTTCCAGACTTAGAGAATTTACTAGTAAGAAAGGTGCTCTGGGGACCAGAAATTTGGCCGGGCCTCCTTGCCGAGCTCACGCCAAGCGATCCCCTCTCGAGACCTCGGATCTCACTCTCGGAGTGAGGCTTTTTGCCGCTGCTTCTTCCTTGTCCCCAGGCTTGTCCGCTTACCTTGTCGTCCCAGCTTCCTTCCTTTTATCTCCTCCCGCCGTTCGCACTGTCTTCTCCTCTTGGGAGGCTCCCCTCCCCCTTCCCTTTCTCTTTCCCATTTTCGGTGAGGAGGGCCAGGCGGCTTTCCGACCTCGTCCGCCGAGCCCAACAGGGAAAAGGCAAAGACAGAAAGGGGGGGGGGGGGCGCCGGTAAGGCGGCCGGTCAGATCTCGGGCCCAGTGAGAGCGCTCTCTTTCCCAAGTATGGCGCCATCCGTCTATGGGCCTGTTTTGTCAGAATCGCGCCTCTCGGCTGCGGGACCTGTCGGGCCGATGCAAATGGTGTTTCGCGTGCCGCCGCCATCCGTACGTGCACCGTCTGTGATGCGTATGGCCGAGGGATGACCTCGGGGCCTGTGCCTCCTTCCCTGGGACCTTCTCCGTACGGCGGCCTGACCTCGGTCGAGGCGGACCCGTCCCCGGGGCCACCTGTCGGAGGAGCGAAGGATCGGCCGACCTCGGCCTAGGTGGACCCCTCCTAGGTGGACACCTGGCGAGGTGGCAGGAGGTTGCCTGGCTTCGGCCGAGGTGGGCCCGTCTCCAGGGGCACTTGGCGAAGGAGCGAAGGACCGGCCTCCCTCAGCCTAGGTGGACCCCTCCTGGGTGGACACCTGGCGAGGTGGCAGGAGGTTGCCTGGCTTCGGCCGAGGTGGGCCATCTCCAGGGGCCACTTGGCGAAGGAGCGAAGGACCGGCCTCCCTCAGCCTAGGTGGTTCCCCTCCTGGGTGGACACCTGGCGAGGTGGCAGGAGGTCGCCTGGCTTCGGCCGAGGTGGGCCCGTCTCCGGGGGCCACCTAGCGAAGGAGCGAAGGATCGGCCGACCTCGGCCTAGGTGGACCCCTCATGGGTGGACACCTGGTGAGGTGGCAGGAGGTCGCCTAGCTTCGGCCGAGGTGGGCCCGTCTCCGGGGGCCACCTGGCGAAGGAGCGAAGGATCGGCCGACCTCGGCCTAGGTGATCCCTCTGGGTGGACACCTGGCGAGGTGGCAGAGGTCGCCTGGCTTCGACCGAGGTGGGCCCGTCTCCGGGGACACCTGCGAAGGAGCGAAGGATCGACCGACCTCGCCTAGGCCTCCCTTGGGTGGGCGCCAGGCGAGGTGGTAGAGGAGCCCCGAACCGAGCTCGACTTCGGCGAGAGCAGTTTGTCTTAGGAAGTCGTCTGGCGGAGTAGCCTTGCCGAGCTCGGCCTTGGCAATGTGGCGCTGACTCGGCCGGAGAAACCTCCATGTGGCTCGATCATATTTGGCGGTATCTGAGCCCGGCCATGTCATCGTTACGGCCGTAATAGTTGCCCCCCAGCCCGCTTTTCCGTTGGGGCGTCGTAGAATGGACGTCGGGATTAAATGCAGATATGACATGGGGAGGCGAAGATCTTGCATCATAATTGCCACGATCCTTGTCACCGCGGCTCGATGCGCTTGAAACCCTATAGGAAGCCGCCACGCATCGCCCACTTGCCCGCAATAAATGCGTCGCTTCGAGGCAGAGGCCGTTACCCTGCTAACGAGGCGTCGGTGTCGGGCGTGCGTCCACATGGCGATCGCTCAGTGGCTCGGGGCGAATGACGGGTACGACCGCTGTCGACTGAGTTTGAAAGGAGGGGACTTTCCAGAATGAGTCCTTTCCTCTTGCTCCGTGGGCGATTTGCTGCAGGCTAACATCCGTTGCCCTGCGTTCGCTTGGCATATTTTCGGTGAGGGCCTCCATCCTTCTCTAGTTCCCCTCTCTCTTTTCCTCTCTGAATCCTTGTCCTCCTCTTTGCCATGGCGCGTCGTCGCTATGTCTCTTCCAATCCGGATGAGACCGGTCTATCCCGGCCGAGGACTCCATCTTCTTCTTCTCCTCAGAGGAGGAAACGATCCCGGAGGAGATCCGCCGCGTCTGCAACCCGTGGTGTCACCATCGGCATCCCTAGGGGGGTCCGGTCTCCTCCGGTTGCTCCCGCTGTGCCTCTTCTTTCTCTTCCTGCTCCGTCTCTTCTTCCCGCCGATCCCTCCGGTCATGCTTCCACCATGACCGAAGGCGATCTTTCTTTGCTCCGGGAGGCCTATGGTATCCCGGGATCAATTCGTCTATTTGTTCCGCGGCCTGGGGAGCGCGTCACCATGAGTGGCCCCGCTGCATAGCCTTCTACGAAGACTTATTCCTTGGGGTCTTCGATTTCCTCTGCACCCCTTCTTCCTCTCTTTTCTCAGCCATTTTCGGCTTGTTCCGGCCCAGTTGGCTCCCAATGCCATCCGGGTCATCTTCTCCTTCATAGTCTTCTGTCACTTTCACGGGTTCGTTGCCCGTTTCTCCCTCTTCACGACCATGTTTATCCTGAAGAAGTACTTCACCGATGATGGCTGGTGGTATATTTCGCCCCAGCCCAGGTGTCTCCGGTTCGACCTCCCTTCTTCTATCAAGGGCTGGAAGAGCCAGTTTTTCTTCGCCTCGGTCGAAGATGTCGACTGGGCCTGGAGTGAACCGGACCGGTCTCCGAACCAGAACTCCCAGGTTGAGTCGGCGGACCAGGAGTCCTACTCCCTACTCCTGAGTGACGTGGTCCCGATGCTCGAGGTTCTGCTTTCGGAGCAGAATATTTTTGAGGCCGGGATCAGTCCCATCCGTGAGTCGGGTGAGATTCGGTCCTCCTTCGACTTCTGCACTCTTTTTCTTCATGACTGAGTCGGCTGACCTTCTATTCTTTTGCATTGCAGGTATGAAGTTCTCACTAGAGAGCCTTCTGGAGGGCGCGGCCCAGAGAGACATCCCGAAGGTAGATGAGCCGCGGTCAAGAGGGCTCGTACTGAGGCGGGCCGGGAGATTGAGTCGGCGACCGTGCGCCCAGCCCAATGGCCACTGCTCCCCCGCCCAGGTTGCCTCGGGGCGGGGCCGTTGATGCCTCGGCTTCCAGACCTGGTGGCGCTGCCGTCGAGGGGGCTCCACCGCCCGAGGCTCCATCCAGCGCCGGACCCATCGTCGTCGCGGCTCTGACGGCGCAGCCCGTGGCCTCTACCGGCCCGTCGATTGCGACCCCAGCTGAAGGGACAGCCACCGCCGGAGCCGACCTAACAGCTCCGCTACCGGTGATCACCCACCGGTGTTCAGTCATCCGCGACAAGGGGCTCGTGGAGAAGGTCATGGAGTACGCCTCCACAGCCCGAGACCGCCGAGCTCCGGGCGGCCGGGACTATGCAGACGCCTTGCTCGGGATCCTCCAGCAGCTCTTCACGGTAAGCCCGAGCTCATTCTTCTCTGTCTTTCATGATTTTAGTGGCCTTTTCTCCTAACCCGTTGCTCTATTTATGCAGATTGGAAATGACGTTCTCCTACTGAGGAACTTCCTCGTAGGGAACGCAAGAGTGATGCCGAGAAGGAGAAAGAAGCTCGGCAAGCTCGCAGCCGACATCAAGGACCTCATGGAAAAGCGGGTCGAGCTGCGAGCCAGCACAACCAAGCCCTCCAGACCGACCTAGCACGCTTCGAGGGGCGAACAAGGAGCTGGAGGCTTCTTTGTCGGAGGAGAGGCTCTCCCACCAGCGTCGCACGGAGGAGGACGCGACAGAGAGGGCTCGTCTTCAGGCCCACTCCCAGTGGCTGGAGCGCCAGCTGGAGGAGGCTCGGCGAGACGCGAATACGGCAAAGGACCGGAGTGCGTACATCAACGGACTCCTGGAGGCCACGAAGCGGGAGGCGCAGGAGGCCATCCCGATGTTTCGGGCTTCCGACGAGTACACGTCGGAGGTCCGGGAGGCCGCCGTGGACTCCTTCCTGAAGGGTTCTAGATGTGCCGGGAGAAAGTAGGGGCCTTCATCCCCGAGCACGACCTCAGCGTGTGGTGCTCGGAGGTAGGAGGCAAGGAGCCGAGAGCAGAGCCTCCGGTGCGGCCCGACGCCACTCCTGTGACCCCGTACCACGCCGAGCCGTGCTCCGGAGCAGCCTCAGAGCTGGCCGCAGCAGAAGGCGAGGATGCAGAGCTCGCGACCCGCGGGCGAGGGCTCCGACCCTGCACCAAACTGAGCCACCGTCTTCTCGCCCTGCTCCGTTGTCGCAGTTGTATTTCTTTTTCTTCTTCTTCTCTTTTTTTTTGGGGACTCCCGGCCTGTCGGGATTCTGGGCTGCATTGTTGCTCAGATTAATGAAGACACCTGTTTGACCAAGCCTCGAGTTCATCTTCTTCTCCACTCCCCCATCTCCTTTTCTCCTTTTTTTTTTTTTTTTTTTTTTTTTTGAGATGTTGATGTGGAGTGCCCAAACGATCGTAGGCCTGGTCCCTTCCGTTGCTCAAATCGAAGGTTGGGACATCCCGACCGCGCGGCGTCAGAGTATAGGCCTTGAGCGGGTCCGTCTTTGGGATTGCCTTCATACTCGCGTGGGCGACATGGTTTCTGCCCCCCCGCCTTCCAGGCCGAAGCCCGGGACCTCCGGACTGAACCCTGGGGCTGCAGGCTTTCTCAAGCCTTGCGCGGCTTGCCGAGCTGCTCTCCGGCGCTGCGTGGGTGAACTGGGTTCTGCGCCACCTTCCAGGCCGAAGCCCAGGATCTACGGACTGAACCCCGAGGCCGCAGGCTTCCTCAAGCATTGCCGACTTGCCGAGCTGTTCTCCGGGCTTACGTGGCCGAACTGGGTTCTGCGCCACCTTCCAAGCCGAAGCCCAGGATCTCCGGACTGATCCCCGGGGTCGCAGGCTTCCTCAAGCCTTGCGCGGCTTGCCAAGCTGTTCTCCAGGCTTGCATGGCCGAACTGGGTTCTGCGCCACCTTCCAGCCGAAGCCCAGATCTCCGGACTGAACACCGGGGCCGCAGGCTTCCTCAAGCCTTGCGCGGCATGCCGAGCTGTTCTCCGGGCTTGCATGGCTGAACTGGGTTCTGCACCACCTTCCAGGCCGAAGCCTAGATCTCCGGACTGAACCCCGGGGGCCGCAGGCCTCAAGCCTTGCGCGGCTTGCCGAGTTGTTCTCCGGGCTTGCGTGGCCGAACTGGGTTCTGCGCCACCTTCCAGGTCGAAGCCCAGGATCTCCGGACTGAACCCCGGGGCCGCAGGCTTCCTCAAGCCTTGCACGGCTTGCCGAGCTGTTCTCCGGGATTGCATGGGCGAACTGGGTTCTGCGCCACCTGCCAGGCCGAAGCCCAGGATCTCCGGACTGAACCCCGGGGCTGCAGGCTTCCTCAAGCCTTGCGCGGCTTGCCGAGCTGTTCTCCGGGCTTGCGTGGGCGAACTGGGTTCTGTCCCACCTTCCAGGCCGAAGCCCAGAATCTCCCGATTCCTTCGGCCGTCGGCCATGATCGGTCATGCCGAGCCCAGGGCCATGCACTGGTTTTCCTTCAAAGTGAGAAGAGAGCGTTTGAAGCGGGGGAACTTTATTACGGGAGTAGGGAACCTTACATCACTGATAATACATCCTTAGGTTCGAGGCGTTCCACGTCCGGGGGAACCTGGCACCTCCCAACTCCTCCAGGTAATATGCATCGTGAGGGAGGGCTTCTGCCACCCGGTATGGGCCCTCCCTAGTTGGGTGAGAGCTTGCCGCATTCCCATGGCTGGGAAGCTTCAGCGCGCCGGACGACCAAATCTCCGGGACGAAAAACTTCGGCCCCTGCGGCACTCAGGAATTGTAATACCTGGCCACCACGCTGCCTATACGCCGCCATTCGAACTTGGGGCTTGTCCCCTTTCCTCGAGAAGGTCAAGGGTTGAGCATCATCTTGGCTGGGTTTTCTATCTCGCATCTTGGGCTCACCATTGCGGATCCCCCCCCACCCACAGGCGTGTTAGCTAGAGCTCGATCGGATGACCGGCCTCGGCTCTGAAGACGAGGTTGAACGGGGTCTCGTCGGTAAGCTATCCTCGGTGTGGTGTGGTAGCCCAGAGGATGCTGGGGTAGCTCGTCGGCCCACCCTTCCCTTGGCCTGGTCCAGCCGCGTGCGAGGCCCTAAAGAATGGTCCTGTCGTGGACTTCGGCCTCCCCATTGTCTGGGGATGCACCACCGAGGTGAAGCGGCCTGAGTGCCGAGGTCGCTGCAGACTCTTCGAACTCCTCGCAGTCGAACTGGCGTCCCGTTGTCAGTACCTGCGGTGTGGTAGGGAGCCGAAGCGGCAACGAAATCGACTTCAAAAGAACTTGGCGCCTATTGCCTCCGTTATCCTCACGCTAAGGGTTCGTCAGTCGACCCCTTCGTGGCGACATTTGCCTCGGTGATCCTCGCCAAGGGTTCGGCCTCGACCCACTTCGTGAAGTAGTCGATGGCCACTATCAAGAACTTCCGCTGTCCAGACACCGGCGGGAATGGGCCCAGGAGGTCCATCCCCCACTGGGCGAATGGCCAGGGAGCTGAGAGCTGGGAGATTGGGTTGGAGGGCTGCCGTTGCACCGTGGCGTGACGCTGGCACCGGTCGCACTTCTTCACGAAGTCAGCGGCGTCTTCCTTCATTGTCTCCCAGAAGTAGCCCTGACGGAGGGCCTTGTACGCCAATGCCCTGCCCCCCACGTGGTTCCCGCAGACGCCTTCGTGAATCTCCTGGAGCACAAGCTTGGCTTCCGTGGGTCCTACGCACTTGAGGAGGGGGTAGGAGTAGGATCTTCGATACAACTGCCCGTCCATCAGGATGAACCGCACGTCTTTCTTTCTGATAAGGCGAGTCGCCTCGCGGTCCTCCGGCAGGGTGCCACTGGTGATGTATTCGGCGTACTTGTCCATCCAGCTGGGTTCATGGCTGACCTGATGGACCTCCGCCGGTGCCTCGAGGCTTGGGATCTCAAGGCGCTCCACGTGAGCGCGGCCCAGCATCGAGTCCGGCAGGGTCGCCAGCCGAGAGAGAGTGTCCGCGCGGGCGTTCTCCCTGCGGGGGATGTGGAAGATGTTGAAGCCCGGAATCTGGATGCGCCCGCCTTGACGAGCTCCATGTATTTCACATTTGGGGGTCATGTGCGGCATACTCCCCGGAGACCTGTCCCGCCACGAGCTGGGAATCAGTGAAAGCTTTGAGGTTGGTTACGCCCAGCTCGCGGGAGACTCTCAGTCTGGCAAGAAGTGCTTCGTACTCCGCCTGGTTATTGTCGCGGGGAATTGGAAACGGAGTGGCAGAGTGCGCATTCGGCGACGACCTCGTCGCTGTTGGCAAGGATGAGCCCAGCCCCGCTCCCGCCAGAGTTTGAGGCTCCGTCCACATGGAGGATCCAGGCGTCCTCTCCGGGCTCATCGGTGCCTATCTCCATCGGCTGGCCTGAGGGGCCTTCCTCGGGCTCCTTGCCCAAGCCTGCACATTCGACCAAGAAGTCGGCCAGCACCTGTGCCTTCATGGCCGACCTTGGCCTGTACGTAATGTCGAACTCGCTGAGCTTCAGTGTCCACTTTGCCAATCATCCCGAAGTATCGGGTCGGCTGAGCACCACTTTGAGCGGTTGATCCGTCAGGACAGCGATGGGGTGCGCTTGGAAATAGGGCCTGAGACGCTGGGCAGACACTATTAGCGCAAAAACGAGTTTCTCGGGCCGAGAATACCTGAGCTCCGCGTCGCGGAGAAGCTTGCTGGTATAGTACATCGGCCGCTGGACTCCCTGGCCATCGGTCCGAACCAAGACCGAGCTGACGGCTTCCGGGGTGACCGCTAGGTAGAGGATAAGCTCCTCCCCCTCCTCGGGCCTGGACAGCAACGGTGGTGATGCAAGCATCTTCTTCAACTCCTCGAAGGCCTTCTAGCATTCCTCGGTCCAAGCGAAGTCGTTCATCTTTCTCAGCACCTTGAAGAAGCGACGGCAGCGGTCTGCCGACCTGGAGATAAAGCAGCTGAGGGCCGCAACTCGGCGGTGAGTTGCTGCACTTGCTTCTTGGAGGCGGGCTGCTCCATGTCCAGGATGGCCTGGATCTTCTCCGAGTTGGCCTCAATTCCTCTTTGGGTCACCATAAATCCTAGGAATTTCTCGACGGAGATGCCAAAGGGCACTTCGCCGGGTTCAGCTTCATCTGATGACGTCGGAGGTTGCCGAACGTCTCCGCCAAGTCAGCCACGTGGTCCGAATCGGGTTTGCTCATTTCCAGCATGTCGTCCACATACACCTGCATGTTGCGGCCGATCTGGTCTTTGAAAATTCTATTGACCAGGCGCTGGTATGTTGCCCCTGCATTCTTGAGGCCGAATGGCATCATCCTGTAGCAAAAAGTTGTCCGCGGTCAGTTATGAAGGCGGTATGCTCTTCGTCCTCTGGGCTCATTCGGATCTGGTTGTATCCGGAGAAGGCGTCCATGAACGACAGGAGGCGATGTCCCGAGGTGGTGTCGACCAGCTGGTCGATCTTTGGAAGAGGGAAGCAGTCCTTTGGGCAAGCTCGGTTGAGGTCGGTGTAGTCCACACAGATCCTCCACTTACCACTACTCTTTCTCACCATGACCACGTTTGCCAGCCAGCTGGGATACTGGACCTCCCGCACAAAATCGGCGGCGAGGAGCTTCTCCACTTCCTCGTTGATCACCTTCTGCCTTTCCATGGCGAAGCTCCTCTTCTTCTGGCGGACCGGGCGGCAACTTGGGTCCACGTTTAGTTTGTGCATGATGACCTCGGGCGGGATGCCCAGCATGTCGGCTGCTGACCAGGCGAACACGTCAGCGTTCGCGCGGAGGAACTCCAGCAGGCGGGTCCGTTCTTCTTCAGGGAGCTTGGCCCCGACTTGCACCATCTTCAGCGGATCCGAACCGAGGGAAAAGTCAGCAGGCGCTCTACGGGCCCTCCCCTGGGTTCCTTCTCTCTTAGGTCGAGGTCATCGATATCGGGGGCGAGCTCCGCGCCCCGGGCGCTCGGGACCGTCTAGAGGCAGAGCGGGACTGGCTGGGTCGTCCCCTTCATCTCCCCGAGCCCGGAAGGTATGGGGAACTGTACCAACAACCTTCTCGTGGAGATCGTGGCGTCCAGTTGGTTGAGCCCGGGATGCCCGAGAATGGCGTTGTAAGGCGAAGGGAGTCTGACGACGGTAAATGTTATTAGGATGGTCGTCTACCGGGGTGGGGATCCAGCGGTGACCGGGAGAGTGATCTCCCCTTCGACACCCATGGAGTCCCCTGTAAAACCTACCAGGGGGGTGTGCACCGGTCTCAGCTGATCGTGGGACAAGTTCATCCGAGAGAAAGCATCGTAAAAAAGTATGTCAGCCGAGCTTCCACTATCCACCATGATTCGATGTACAGGATGGTTCGCGATGGTCATCTCGACCACCACGGCATCGTTGTTTACATTATCATTACCCTTCCCCTCCTCGGAGGGATTACATTCTCGGGTTCCCGACTTCCCGGGCTCTCTTCGCCGCTCGACCGACCCCGCGTGAGATCATGCCACAGGCTTCTCCGTTGGGCGGTTATCGATTGCAGGGATGGGCGGTAAGGTCGCGAGCGACTGCCCCTCCGAGGGGGCCTCGTTCCTGACGAACTTCCTGAGGTAGCCCCTCCTAATCAGCTCCTCGATCTCTCGCTTCAGGTTGCGACACTCCTCCGTGTCGTGACCGTGCTCGCGGTGGAACTTGCAGTACTTCGATTTGTCCCGGGTGGCTCTCGGGTTCTGAGGAGGAGGTCGGCGGAGGTAGCGCTCGCCCTCGATTTCCATGAGGATCTTGGTCCGAGGTGCGAGGAGAGGGGTGAACCTCCGCTCGGGAGTGGCCTCGCCCCTCGGCCTTGGATTCGGGCGAGGGTCGGCAGATGGCCCGGGCTTCCGAGCCCCTGGGGTATCTCTCGGGGGCGGCCTCTTCAGAGTCTTCCCGTCCAACTCTCGACGGGTGCGGTCGGCCTCCTCCGCTCGGATGTACTTGTGGGCACGGAGGAGGAGCTCGGAGTACGTCCTGGGCGGCTTCTTGTCCAGGGGAGTAGGTCAGGCGGGACGTCTTGAGCCCGCGCTTCAAAGCCAACATGGCGACGGGCTCGTCCAGGCTGTAGATTTCCAGGGCTGCGGTCTTGAAACGGGTGATGTAGTCCCGGAGCAGCTCCTGGTCCTGCTGGCGGATGGAGAAGAGGCTGTCCACCTCTCTCGGCACCTTTCGACAAGCGTCGAAGTGCGCCACGAACTTTCCTTCCAGCTGATGGAAGGAGCAAATGGATCCGGGCTCGAGGCGGGTGAACCAGACTCGAGCGACCTTCCGGAGGGTGGCCGGGAAGGCGATGCACAGAAGAGCGTCGGTGGCCCCCTGGACCCTCATGAGAGCTTTGTAGCTCTCCAGATGGTCCAGAGGGTCGGTGGTCCGTCGTAGGGATCCACCTGCAGCATGCGGAACCATTTGGGATCGGCTCCGCCTGGATTTCTTCAGAGAAAGGGGGACGGGAGTCGTAGCCCGCCGGGTCCACCGACGAGTTCTGTAGGTCGGCGAATCGGCGGGCGAACTCTGCTAGCTTGCGCTCATGCTCCTCCAGGCGCCTCTCGGCCTGGCGCCTGATGGCTTCGTCGGTGGAGTCTTCCACCGAGGCTACGGGTGAAGGGGCGCCGATCGGTCTCGGCGTGAAGTCAGGCCTCGGCGTCGCTTGCTGCAATGCGCAGTTTCGGCCTCGTCGGCTGGGGATCGGCTCTCGTGATCCTCCGAACAGGAGTAGTTTCTTTTTGCGGGAGCTTGGTGGCTCCCACGGGGTTGGAGACGGCCCTCGGATGGGATGTCCTGCCCTGAATGGAGCGCAGGCTCCCACGCTGCCCCGCGGCTCGGGCCACGGTGGTCCTGGCTGCGGCTGCATGGCCAGGGACCGCTGCTGATGCTGAAGCTGCCGGACCGCCGAGGTCAAGGTCTGCAGCTGTTGGATGACGGCCGCAAGGGGTCCGTCCGTTGAGGTAGGCTGTGGTGGAAGAGGAGGGGGAGCTGGAAGCTCCCTCTCCGGGCTGTGGGCCCCTGGAGGGGAGTGAACCTCCCCCACACGGCTGGTGGTGGATGCCTCGCGGCCACGAGTGACCACCATTGTCAGAGAGCGCGACACCTGCAGAAAGCTGGCTCCCGCTAGGGTTTGGTGTCCTGCCCCCCTACCTGGCACGCCAATATGTTGCCGCTCTCGTCGTCGCGCCCGTGCCTCGGATCCATGGATCCTCCCTGACCGCCTGGCGAGGGAGCCTCCCTGGCTGCGGCGAACTTGCAAGAAGGGGTTAGAAGACCCTGGCCGGGGATCCCGGCGAGGGAGCTCCGACGGTCAAGTCAGTAGACGACGAGAAGGAACAGATTCTACAAGATGGACCCCTAAGGGGTTCCAGACTTAGAGAATTTACTAGTAAGAAAGGTGCTCTGGGGACCAGAAATTCGGCCGGGCCTCCTTGCCGAACTCACGCCAAGCGATCCCCTCTCGAGACCTCGGATCTCACTCTCGGAGCGAGGCTTTTGCCACTGCTTCTTTGTCCCCAGGCTTGTCCGCTTACCTTGTCGTCCCCAGCTTCCTTCCTTTTATCTCCTCTCGCCGTTCGCCTGTCTTCTCCTCCTGGGAGGCTCCCCTCCCCCATCCCTTTCTCTTTCCCCTTTTGGTGAGGAGGGCCAGGCGGCTTTTCGACCTCGTCCGCCGAGCCCAACAGGGAAAAGGCAAAGACAGAAAGGGGGGGGGGGGCGGCACTGGTAAGGCGGCCGGTCAGACCTCGGGCCCAGTGAGAGCGCTCTCTTTCCCAAGTGTGGGCGCCATCCATCTATGGGTCCTGTTTTGTTAGAATCGCGCCTCTCGGCTGCGAGACCTGTCGGGCCGATGCAAATGGTGTTTCGCGTGCCGCCGCCATCCGTACGGGGCACCGCCTATGATGCGTATGACCCGAGGGATGACCTCGGGGCATGCGCCTCCTTCCCTGGGATCTTCTCCGTACGGGCGGCCTGACCTCGACCGAGGCGGACCCGTCCCCGGGGCCTGTCGGAGGAGAGAAGGATCGGCCGACCTCGGCCTAGGTCTACCCATCCTGGGTGGACACCTGGCGAGGTGGCAGGAGGTCGCCTGGCTTCGGCTGAGGTAGGCCCGTCTCCAGGGGCCACTTGGCGAAGGAGCGAAGGACCAGCCGACCTCAGCCTAGGTGGACCCCTCCTGGGTGGACACCTGGGAGAGGTGGGTGGCAGGAGGTCGCCTGGCTTCGGCCAAGGTGGGCCCATCTCGAGGGCCACCTGGCGAAGGAGCGAAGGATCGGCCGACCTCGGCCTAGGTGGACCCCTCCTGGGTGGACACCTGGCGAGGTGGCAGGAGGTCGCCTGGCTTCGGCCGAGGTGGGCCCGTCTCGGGGGCCACCTGGCGAAGGAGCGAAGGATCGGCCAACCTCGGCCTAGGTGGACCCCTCCTGGGTGGACACCTGGCGAGGTGGCAGGAGGTCGCCTGGCTTCAGCCGAGGTGGGCCCGTCTCCGGGGGCACCTGGCGAAGGAGCGAAGGATCGGCCGACCTCGGTCTAGGCGGACCCCTCTGGGTGGGCGCTAGGCGAGGTGGTAGAGGAGCCCCGAACCGAGCTCGACTTCGGCGAGAGCAGTTTGTCTTAGGAAGTCGTCTGGTGGAGTAGCCTTGCCGAGCTCGGCCTTGGCAATGTGGCACTGACTCGGCCGGAGAAACCTCCACGTGGCTGGATCATATTTGGCGGTATCTGAGCTCGGCCACGTCATCGTTACGGCCGTAACAATATATATATTTATATATATTTGGTATTTTCTAAATAGAAGAAAACTTGCAAATATGGCATAATATGCAGAAATATACTAAAATTAAAAGATATGCAAAAGATGCTAAGCAAAACCTAAAGCTTCCAAACTTGTTGTTGAAAAAAAAAAGGCCAAAAATTTGCAAGCTGTATTTCAGCTTAAAGAAAATTCACAGACCGAAATAAAATTGCAAAATTTGGAAAATACTTTTAATATATTAATTCAACAAAATAGATTTCAGAATCTTTGGATTTCAGGATAAAGGGAAATAAATAAATAAAAAAAATATATGGATTGAAAAATTATAGAAAACAAGCCCTAATCTAAGCCCTGATACCAAATGATGCGGGACTAATATTCATGCATTTCTTTTTGTATATTTATATGTGGGGATAGGAGATTAATTCCCAAATTTCATATCAAAATTAGTTTTAGATAATTTTGTATGATTTTTGAAGCAAAGCATGTAGATTAGAACCTAGAAAAGTAATAAAGAAGGATTGCCGGGCTGAGAAGCCTCGGTTAGGGCAAGTTCTCCTACAATATAATTACTGGAGGTAGAGGGGGTGTACCTGACAATGTTCGAAGTTCCCGGTGAAGATCGCAGTGAAGGGATCTCTCGTTCCTCGATGGATGCGGCCTGGAAAACCGAGCCAAAGACCTGCGAAAATCCATCTTTCTGCTCGGTGGTCCGATTGAGGGTTGGCTGGAGTTGTTGGATTCGTAGGAACTCGGGACCTGCAAATGACCTGTCAGGGGTTAGAAAACTCAAAGGAAATCTGGAAAACAAAGAAAATCATCAAAGGAAAGAAAGTTTTGGAGGGTGCTAGGAGGATGGTTGGCGGCAAGAAGATGGTAGCAAACACCGGGAAGAAGAACTCTCAAACCCTTTATACACATAGCAGGGTAATCCCACAAAGAAATATAAGAACTCAAGGTTTATTTCATATCAAAAATCAAGTTTCATACAAGAGGCCAGGGTCCCTTAAATAGACCCTTAACCTTGGGCCCCACGTAAGGTTAATTTAGACTTTACATAGGACTTCTCCCTTTTGGTGCGGGCACCAGACTCAGAAGAAGACTTCAGAGCTCCATCTGGATCTCTGATTAACCTTGCCCGAAGAATTAGAATTTTTTGGCTTGTAATAAGGGTTGACTTGATCAACTCAATTTTAGCTTGAGTCTATATTACCTGCATTTTTATTTTGTTGAGTCAGTAGTGGACTAGGGCTTCAACCTGGGGTGTTACATTTTCTCCCAAGGCCAAGCAAGTGGGCGCCACACTCCCAGCCACACTCCCAGCCATACGCCTGAGTCCAGGAGGTGCCACATCTCCATCCAGCAGGCTTTGGTCCCCACACCATAGATAGCAGCTCCCCTCTTTCATGCGCCAATTGAGGAGAAATCCACCAGGGTCCACAAAATCAAGGGGGCGGTCCAAGACTTCCCAAAAGAACCAAACTATGAAAGGGAAGAAATTCTCTTGGGGAGAGATTCAAGGAGGGCCCATTACCTGCCAGAAATATTCAAACAAAGTTAGAAGGAGCCATAACTTGGGGAGAAAGAAAAGGAGGTATCCAAAAAAGGTTGAGCCATGGAAGGAAGGGGATTCTCTTGAAAAGCAGGTTAGGAGGCGCCCTAATCATTCCAACTAAAGCCAGATATAAAAGGCAACAAATTTCTCTTAGAGGGTAAGGTTAAGAGGCGCCCAAACACTTCCAGATAAGGCCAATCATAGAAGGAAAAAAATATTTTCTTGGAGGTCAAGACAAGGAGGCGCCACCCACTTTCCTTTTTGAAGCTTCAATCAACTTTGGAATTAATTGACGGCCATATGAGTAGGGATTGATATCCTAATTTGAAGATCCCCTCCTTTAGTCCCACATGGGAAGATGTAAACCCTACTCTCTTGTAATGGCCTATAAATTAAATCCCCATGTAAGTTTGAAAAGAATCAGATGAATGAAAGAAATTTTTTTTTATGAGCAAACTTGTGTTTTCTCTTTTCCGCACTTGCTTCCAGGTGTTGAGCTCCGTGAGGGAGTAAATCCGGGTTCCCCTGGAACCTTGAGGAGGTGAGAGATCTCCAAAACCCCAAACCCTAGGTTAGCCACTCCACTCCTAACCCTAGCCGCCATCCCCCTTCTCTTTCCACCAAGCCCTAGTCTATTCCACTTCTCACGGCCACCCTCTCCAAGTCCGGCCGGCCACCAGCATCCAGCTCCAGTCCAGATACTTCAGATCTACAGCAATTCTAAGAGAAAGTCAGATCGGCCTCCAGGAGATCCTGATTTCAGCAACTTCGGCTTTCAAGTTCTTCAACCTGGTAAAATCTTTTCTTGAGTTTCTGAATTCCATCATTTGTTCCTCTTCTTTCCCAGATCTTGAGTCCAGAAGAAGCCGACCAAACCACGAGACAAGTATTAGAGGATCCATTGCGAAGATAGCCGACTCCGAGGATCCCACAATCTGCTCAAGAGAGTCTTCCACCAAAATCCTGAGAAGATCACTGTCTGGTTAGTAAACCATCTCTCCTCTCTATTTCTGTTCTGTTGAAAGTTCAGAGAGAAACCCTAGGTCTGGAAGTTTCTCAACCCCCAGCGATCCGTTACTTCTGAACTACTCTGATAATTTAGTTTCTTCTAAACTGTGCTTTCAATCTTTACCTAGTTTCCTTCAACGTAGTTTAGCTTTACTTTGAGTCGAAGCCAATTCTGAAATATATATATAAAAAAAAAAGAATTAATCTTAATTTTACTTCCGCATACGCTTCTTGTTCTTTGTTCTGCATTATTTTTGGTATCAGAGCTTCCGTTCTGCATCATTTTTGGTATCAGAGCTTTCTGTTCTACATCACCTTTCAAACCCTAACTAGGAATACAAGGCAACCTAGGTAGAAATCCCTAAAGCACATGGACTCCCTCTCCTTGTCTTGGTCAGCCAAGGGGGTGACCATAAGTGGCCGACCAAGAGGAGGGTAATCCTATGAAGTGGCTCCCTAATTCCTCTTCCTGGGCCTGGGCTGGCCTAGTTTGCTTCTGGCTGGAACAGGGCTTCAGGTTTGTTCTTGTTTTCATTTTCTCCTCCTGGGATCTTTAGGTCTTCAAGTTGGGTTGGATTTGGGATCAACTTCCATGTCTTCAATTAGGTTGGACTTGGTCTTCACTTGTATGATGTGGTCTTGAGTCTTCGATATGCTTGGACAGGACACAAAAAAATAAAATTAGCTTGACATGAGCTGACTAATACTAAACTAAACTATCTCAACATGAGCTGACTAATTACAGGACTCAAATAAAACAACTTAGCTGGATTAAGCTTTATTACAGTGGACTCCAATGTCAATTAAGTGATCCACAAAGGACTGAGAAGCCTCTGCCGTATTCTGGTGCCTTAGATGTCCGCACCACTTAATCATTTCAAATCTCTATTCGATAATGAAGACTCTGCTGATGACTGATTAGAAACTACTTCTAATCTCATCCTACTTTGATCAAAGACTCTCTGAATCATCATCGAAGAGATGAATTGGGATAACAATTCCTCTTATTAAGAATGATCGATTCCTTGTTGGTCCACTCACATCCTTCATACACATTCCACCATATTCGAGAACATCCCGTAATGACTCAATATCATGAATGAGTATGAACCAAAACATGGCTTAGTGTGCATAAGGAACCATGGTGACCTCAGGTCTAAAGATCACTTGCACAACTCCCACTATGAGAACTATCTCTTGACAAGTAGTAAGACTTCCATAAGATAGTCTTGGTGAGGATCAGCTCAGTCAACTCATACCCTAATGAGCACCCTTATCCTTGTATTAGTATCTCTACACAAGTGGCTATGAGACAACCACCCTCTCAACCGAACATACATAGGATAAGCTAGTCTTTCCGGACTTATCGATCTCCGAACCGATGGTCCATCGATTAGGAACATTTTAGATTAGGGTTTATAGGAATTTAGGTCTCACTATTATAAATTTCATCATAACCATAATTTCATTTGCCTTAACCTATGGGGTCATCATAATCTTTAAATAAGACACAACAATATGATGAAATAAAATGCCTTCATTAATATAATAATGTCATACAAGAGTTGGAAGATTACAAAAATGCCCTTATAAAGATTTGCTTTTAGGGCACTTTTCCTTCATTGGTTTAGCACTAAACCCCAAAGTTGAGTCCCTATAAAAACCCCTGGACCAAAAATTGAATATGTAAAAATATCTAAATTTCAATTGGATCAAAAATAATGTTATAATGGTCAAGTGTTAGTTAACCCTTCTTACCAATTAGGGTATGTATATAAACCTATTTGTCAGGTTATGTGAAAACCTATTTAACCTTTTTGGGCCAAACCATATTTACCAAGTTTGTTTGGTTGATTATGCCTTTTTATCAATTTGATCAAGTTAAGCTTTAATAATTAGTTAGTAAGTCTTGTAATTATTAGTTGAGTCCTGTAATACAAGAGGGGACCCAAGTCAAAATCCATGTAACTCCATGTGCTACCTCAAGTCAAGCCATGTAACTCCATGTGCTAGCCCAAGTTACTTGCCACTTGATAACCACTTCATGGTGCCACCTTTTCAAGATTTTGGACAACATCACATGATATGTTTGGACATCACTTGCCACCTCATCGGAACAACACCACTTGCCACCTCATCGGGACAACACCACATGCCATCTCACCTACCTTGGTTGGCCACATGGAGAGGAAAGTTGATGCCACTTTAAAAGGAGTAAAGCAGAAGAAATCCTAGCCATGTTAGCGCCCACTAATTCTCATGTTGTTGACAATTCCAAAAGGAAGATGCCACTTAGCTTTTCATCACCCATCTCAATGTAATTCTATCTCAAGGGAACACCAATCAAGGAGAGGATGAATGAAATTTCTTACTTCAGAGTTCAAGTTACTTAAGTTTCAAACTCAAGAATCTAGCAAGAACTCTTGATTTTTCTCTATCCAAATTGGAGAGTCCACTTTCACACAGGAGCCCACATCATCTAGAATCCAGAGACCACCAATCATGGCCAATCAATGAACCAATCTTGGCTACTCATCATCACACATCACCAATCCTCATCTTGGCACCCAAATTGGATGATGACCTCTTGTTGTCGCCCACTTTGAAGGAAGCACCAGATCAGCAGAAAGATAGGAGTCCAAGATGCCCAAGAGTGGATTCTGAGTTGTCGCCTAAGGGAAACCAATGCTAGTCTTTGTAACCCTTACACTTCCAATTGATGGTCTAGAAATATCCGATCAACCCCCTTGTATTATTCATTTTACATATATGAAATAATGCTAACATTCTATCAAAATTCCTTCGCTGTGTGCTTCACGAGGTGTGAGGCCTTCCTTTGTTCTTCGGAGCATCGCGGGTGTGAGACCCTAAATATCCAATAATCAAAAAACCCTAGCCACCTTTCTAGATTTTCTTCCCTTTTACACTTCCTTTGAATTTTTTTCTTTCCTTTTCCTATGCCATCTTATTAAGTGTTGACTGATTGCAGGTGATCAAAATCAGACATGATGGTGCTTCTTGCCCTGGAACTAGTAGAGCTAATGATCGGAGCCCAAAATGAAAATCTGGAAGTCCTGTTGCAAGATCCTCGAGAGTCCAATCAGATCTACAATTATAAAATTATATTCACCATTGGTAAAATAAAATATCTTCCTCTACTCTTAGTTTCTGATTTGTGAAGGTTTTAACCCTAGTTTATGGTGGTTTCTTAGCCACCAAATTCTGTTTTCCTTGTTACTTGTTAGATCTACTTTTGCAGGTTACAACTAGTTGACTAGTTTGCTTTAATTATTTACTTTGAGTCTTTAAATCTAAAAATCCTAAAAAAAATTAATCTCTATTAATCACTATTAATTAAGGTTAAAATCAGTAATTTAATTTTCTATATTGTCTCGCATCATCTTTTCTATCAGAGCGAAGGTAAAACTAGGGTTTAACTTCTAGTTCAAAAATTTCTGCATACTTAGAACTAGGCTAAAATTAAACTGTATAAAAACCATCATAAAAAAGTACAAATAAATTATAAATAAATTTTTTGTTAATCCTCTATTAATACTATATTAATCTCAAAAAAAATCAAAATTCTTTTTATTTGTTATTTTCTGGTGGAAGGAAATCATGCCTCCTGTGCAGGTATATGCAAGTATATTGTCACGACCCATGGGAGTAATGAGTACGCGGCCGGACGTGATATCCTGAGATCGGAAATCCAAAAATTAGTTGTATCTAAAATTTATAATTAATTTTTTTTATTTTTTTTGATATTTTAATTATTTTAGTTTCATTGCATATTAGGGTTTCATATTATGTGATTGCGTCATCCAGTAACCTAATCTTAAGGGCACTTGACCATCTCAAATCAAGGCAGGATTTCATCACCTGTCCTGGGCCATAACCACCGCCTTTGCATCAAACCTAACCCTAATTAAAATTAATAGGAACCTAAAGCATTTTAGGGATTCCAACAGGTCGGGTTCCAAGAATTGTGTGAAAGCTATTACACCCAATCCTTTGATTATCACTTGAATCTGGTGTCTAAGGCAAGAGGTCCAAAGGCAAACATCCTAAGAGATTTCATAGTTTTTAATTAGGACCTTGCGAGAGAAGGGGGAGCCTTTCATGACCCCACCTCTTACCTGGCCAGTGGATAGGGTAATTACTGAATTGGCTGTAATTTGAGTTGACCCATTTACTTGAGCTCTAGATCTAGGAAACCCTAGCTCGAGTTTTGTGTGATTGCATTGCATGGCAACTAGGTCAGGTACACCCTATCAGCCTACTCAAACCCAACCCAATCTACCCATGGACCCTAATATGGAGAATTTTATGAGAACTATAACTGAGCAATTTAGACAGCTTAATACAAGGTTTGACCAAGTGGAAGAGAGACTAGGTAACTTTGAAGAATTTTATACAACTCGTTTAGAGCCTGAAATACCTAGACCCACTCCCCTAAGTCAAAGCTCTGAGACACCTAGACCCATTCTCCCAATTCCAAGATCCTAACTCACTCCCCTAGATCCAAGAGGTCATTATAGAGAACTTACATCCCCAGGTCCAAGAGCCCAACACAGGGAAATTACTCCTAACCCAATTCCTAGGCGCCACACCCTGATATGAATGACCAGGAAGAAATGATCCTTAGGAGCATTAGATTAGATGCTCCCACATTTGAGGGAAGTTTAGATCCTAAGGTTATATAGATTGGAAGAGTTACTTGGACCAGTACTTTGAATGGTACGAAATGTCGGAGGAGAGAAAATTTAAATTTGCTAAGCTTAAGCTAGTCTGGTAAACGAAATTGTATTGGGAAAATGTAGAACGATTGAACCGACAAAGAGGTGAATTACTTATAGATACATGGCGAGCAATGAAGGTAAAGCTTAGGGAAAAATATCTGCCTTTCTCATACGAGCAAAAATTGTTGGATCAACGGCAAAAGTTGACTCAAGGTAATAAATTTGTGGCTGACTACATAGCCAAATTTTATGAGTATGTTATGAGGTGTAGTGTATTCAAATCAGAAGCTGTTACCTTATCGAGGTTTTAGAGCTGGCATAAGTGAGGATATCCAGAGGGAATTATTCTTGAGAGAAGTTAATGACTTAGAATAAGCCTACCAGATTGATAGGGATTGTGAACGATTTCAAAAAAAACCTATTATCCGCCAGTCTGAGCTTAGTAAGTTTAATGCCCCTGGAAATGGACCTAGCATGAACCGATTCATAAATAGCAGACCTAATCCTACTTCCCAACTGCTCATAGAGAAGACAAAGGAAAGGCACCTATAGTCCAAAGAGATAGAAATCTAAATACACTATGTTTTATGGGTGGGCACCAGGATTAGACAAAGGCTCCTCAATCCTCTATGGATCTCTGAGTAGGATTTTAATATGTTGGATCCTGTAATAAGGCTTCAAGCCTAAGCAATTTACTTTTGAGTCATGTACTTGGTTTCAATTTTTGTTTTAGTCATGTACCTTGGCCAATTTGGTCAAGTTGTGTCAATGGGTCCTGTAGTTAGCTGAATTGGTTCAAGCTCAAGTCTACTTGAGGTTGGGCTCAATCTTGGTGAGGATTCAAGTCAAGCCCATTTGTTGACAGTTCAAGCAATCTCCCCATGCCAAGTAGGAGCACCACTTCAATTCATGGAGCGCCACTTCATCTGTGCCATATGGCATGAGCAAGCACCACATCACCAAGTCATGTTGGGCAACCAAGGCAAGAGGGAAACTCCAAAGTCAATGCCATGTGGATGCCCCATCTAGCCTCCCCTTGATCCAAGCCAACCACTTCCTCCCTTCCCTCCACATATCAAGCCTCTCTCCATGGAAGCATGATTGGCCAAGGAAGGATCCTAAACTCAACTAAGCATCCCATGATTCTTGAGGACAAGATCCTTTCTTCAATTCCCCACATCAAGCCTTTCTCCATATAAGCATGGTCAGCCAAGGAAATAATCAAAGGTCAAATGGGTGCCCCATGATTCTTGAAGACATGATCCCTTCCTCACTCCCCGAATCAAGTTTTCCACCAAATCAAGGCTGACCAAAGGAGGATTTCAAGAGTCAAATCAGATTTTTGGGCACCTCTTTGATGATGGCTTGTAACCTTTTCTTTTAAAATTTGAATGGGACTTAGGAGCCTATATAAAGGGCCCTACCCCTTGTAAGAAACTAATTTTGATCAATGAAAAAGTGAGAAGTTCTTCTTCCATTAGCCCTTGTCTTCTTAGACTAGGAACTCTGTGAGAGAGTGCCTTTATCCTTAGGACATCGAGGGGTGAGAGGCCCTGAGTTACCATCCTCCTTTGCAAGCCACCATTCCATCTTCAAGCTGGGATGCCACCTGGAAGTTCCACCTAGACGCCCAACGAGAAGAGCCCTCCTCGACCACCATCTTCGACTCCTTTCCCAGCACTTCCTACTTTCTTTTACCCATACTTGTTGTTTTCTAATTTTTACTTGGTTGCTCGCAGGTCCTCCATGTGCCACGGACAAAGGATTCGGTCACCCTTACCTTCGGACCATCGGATGAAAAGCTGGCAAATCCACAGGGTCGAAGGCTTGATCCTCCAGGCTGCATCCGCGAGTGTGAGCGAACTCAGCATTGGGTGCATCAGAATCTTTAAGGTTTTCACTCCCTAGTCTTTTAAGTAGGTATTTATTTAGAGCTATGTCCTACGGGGTTTCTCAATCTCAGGGTTCTCTCTTCATCATTATTTAGGGGCTAAGCTTGCATGATAGAAGTTTCTTGTTCTTATAGAACCTATAGATCTAATCTTTGCTGACTTCGGGAATCAGAAAATCTTAAATCCTAAATCAGAAAAGAAAAAAATTCATTTGCATATCCATCTCATCATTAGTATAGTCCTGCATCATCTTAGTCCCATATCAATTTCTGGTTTCAAAGCATGGTTTTGATTTAGTTCTCTTAAGTACTCGGATCGGGTAGTTCACCATGGTCGTCGGATCATAGGAAAAGTAGGGCTGCAAGACCCACATATCCCATTCAAAGGGGATTTCCTACGGCGTGTAGGGGTGCGATGTGATTGACCCTTGAAGGAAAAACAAAGAGATAGATTTTAGATCCTAAAGAAAAGTTTTGCATCATTAGATTTCAACATCTTTAAAATTTCTGCATTTATCCAATTCAGTACATGGTATGCTTTTTTAGTTGGTTCTACCTATATGAATCTTTGATTTTGCTGATTTTTATTTTTCTGGATTCCAAGTAATTAATAGTATTTTTTAGAATTTTCTCAAATTTATTTCAATCTGTAGATTTTTTACATTCTGAATACTCCCTGAGAACAAATCTACTCTAAAATTCCAGCAGGTGCATTTCATCATACTTTCATTTCCATATAGTTTAATTTGCGCTTTGGCGTTCATATTATTTAATTTCAGCATCTTATATTTCTTCTAATATACGTCAAAACACAAAAAAGGAACTTAAATATATTTCACTAGGTCATGTGATGCAGAACGGAAGCTCTGATACCAAAAATGATGCAGAACGGAAGCTCTGATACCAAAAATGATGCAGAACGAAAATGTGGAATGCGGAAGCAAATTAAAATTAATGTATTTATTTATTTATTTATTTTATATGTATATTCAGAAGTCAGCTTTGACTCAAAGGAAAGTTAAACTAAATTGAAAGAAACTATATAATAATTGAAAGCACAATTCAAAGAAACTAGATTATCAAAGTAGTTCAGAAGTAAAGGATCGCTGGGGGTTGAGAAACTCCCAGACCTAGGGTTTCGCTCTGAACATTCAACAGGACAGAAATAAAGAGAATGGAAGGGTATGTACCAGGAAGTGATCTTCACAGAGTTTGGTGGAAGGACTCTCTCGAGCAGATTGTTGGATCCTCGGATTCGGATATCTTCGCAAGGATCCTCCAATACTGGCCCTTTGGCAGAGTTGGCTTCTCCTGAACTCAGGATCTGGGAAAGAAGAAGAACAAGTTAAGGAACCAGATACTCAAAGAAAGGATTTACCAGATAAGAAGAACTTGAAAAATTGATGTTGCTGAAATCCTGATTCTCCGGATGCTGATCTGGCTTCCTCTAGGATTTGCTCTGTATTCGAAGTAGCCGATCTGGACCTGGATGCTGGTGGTCGGCCTCTACTTAGAAGAGAGGGGCCGTGAGATGATGAGGTAGATTAGGGTTTGAATGATTGGTGGAATGATGATGATGATGGACGGCTAGGTTTGGAATTGAAGTGGCTAACTTAGGGTTTTGGTAGGGTTTTGGGGTTGGAGATCTCACACATCAAGGTTCTAGGGAACCAGATTTACTCCCTCACGGAGCTAAACACCTGAACACAAGTGCGGAAGAGAGAAACACAAAGTTGCTCACAAAGAAATTGATTTCATTCATCATTTTAAATTCAAGAGTTACATAGAGTTGATATATAGACATAACAAAGAAATAAAATTTATACATTTCCATGTGGGACTAATAGGACTAACCCACACTTTAGGCATCAAATTCTCTTCCCAAGACTCCTACCTGAGTGGGCAGCCCAAAAACTCCAAGAAACTTGAAAATCAGCTCCAAATGGTAGGTTTGGTGGTTTCTCCTAGTATCTCTCCATGAATCAAGGATTTTCCCTTCATGGTTTGGCCATTTGGACACCCTCCTAGTCTTGCTCCACAAGTTTAGGCTTCTTCCTGTCCTTTCTTTTTGGCACTTTTGGAAATTTTGGGTGCCTCCTTGATTTTCTCCAGACATGCTATCTTCCCTTTTAAACTTGGATTTTTATGGAACATTGGGGGCACTCCTTGATCCTCTCTTCAAAAAAAATTCTTGCCATCCTGGCTTGGGTTTATCTGGAAAGAAGGTGTCTCCTCCTTGGATTGAGGTATCTTGATGGATTTCTCCCCCAAGTGGTGCAAGAAAAAAGAACCTGCTTACTTGAGGCGTGGGACCAAGGTACACTGGATGGAGATGTGGCAGGGAGTGTGGCACCCACTTGTAGCTGGAAAATGTGGTGCCCTATGCAAAGGGAATGACACCTACCTGGGCCTTGGACTTGGACTGAGTCAACCTACAACCCAACAAAATTGAAATGACAAAAGTACAGACTCAAATTGAGTGATCAGGTCAACCCTTATTACAAAACAGAAAACCCTAATTCTTAGGCAAGGTAATCAGAGATCCAGATGGAGCCCTGAAGTCTTCTTCTGAGTCTGGTGCTCGCACCAATTCTCCGGGGTGGGAGGAACTCGACCTTGTCGAGTAAGGCTCAAGTTGGCTTGGTATCTCTCAAGAGGTCTGGATCCAAATCTTGTAGTTCTTCTCGGGAGATCCAAGAGTCATCAGAGTCTGCCTCCTTGCCAGCAGACCAGGGTATCTTTGTTATCCTCGATTACGAGTAGAGATTACCTGATCATCCAGGATCTTTTCAATCTGCTCTTTCCTCACATGCCTGTTTGTTTGTGGATACACAGGATCGGGATCACTCTCAATAACAGGAGGTTCAAAAGGCTCACTGGGAATCACAGTTGGCTCCCTGTACTCTACTAGGTCTGTAATGTTGAAAGTGGAGCTAATGCCTAGTTCTGGAGGTAACTCGAGCACATAGGCATTGGATCCTACTCTCTTCACCACTCTAAATGGTCCAGCTCCTCTAGCATGTAACTTTCTAACGGTTCCAGGAGAAAACCGCTCAGGCCTTAACCTAATCATTACATAGTCTCTCTCAACAAAAGTTTTGACTCGTCTTTGAGAATCAGCCAACTTCTTATAAGTTTCATTACTTAAAATTATTTTGGCATGAATTTCTTTATGCAAGTCCTTTACATGCTATGCAAGTGCATCAAGAGACTTGTGTGTGGGGGCTAATAGTGAAATCAGATCAAGTGGTGTGTGAGGCTTGTATCCATGAACAATTTCAAAGGGACTCTAGCCTATAGACCTATTGATCGAAACATTGAATGCAATTTCAGCCCTGGACAAAATACAAATCCCAATTCCTGGTGCTCTCAATCAAACCAAAATCTGAGCCAAAGCCTAGTAAAGGGTCAAGAAAACTAAACTAGACTGACGACGCATTCCTAAATAATGGACTTTATTACAAAGGAACCCTAAGTCTAAACCTAACAAACTAAGGCTCTCTAGGTTTGACCTTGGGTCGGAGGAGGGCATGCAGAGCATGAAAACTTATTATGGATGCCTAGTAGGTGCCATAAGGTCTTCCAGAAGTAGGTGGCAAACCTAATAGGTTCTGACACGTGGTTCACTCTAAAGGCTTCGACAAAATATACTTGGATGGTGTAAGAAGCATTGGAAGTCCTAGAGAAAGGGATGAGATATGAGGTGGAGTCTCGAATTACCTGTTGACTAAAGGTGGTGACCTGAAGGTTTGAATGGTGATCTATGAGTGTCAACTGGTCATCCTTACGAAAGGTAAAGTTTGCTACTCCCAGGAATGGATCAAGAGATGGTTCGGGAAGTAGCCCAAGACATGTGATTGCAATAGTTAAGGTTTGTTCTCTAAGCAAATAATGATCCACTTTCTCAAGAAGTGGATTAGAGAATGATTCATGGGAGGGCCTACGGATGATGACCTCAAGACTTGAAATTTGACCTATGGGTGCGGAAAGGTATACTCTATAGAGGTAGGGTAGGTCAGTTATGTGATGGAAGGGGTCTGGGGCCATAAGGAGGACTTCTACATGACTGGGTGAATCAATCCGCTCAAGACAAGGATGTTCAACTTAGATTATGGGAGAGACCTTAGTGGCTGGGCATGGGACAAGATCCAATTGTAAGAGGCTTGATTCAGTCATCCTAAGGAGAGGATCTACCGTAGGGTGGGAAAACTTAAACAGTTCAGTGCAAAGATCTTCAATTGGTACTTGGGGAATGACTATCATTAGAGGGTATGAACTGATAGCTCGGGCTAACACTATGAGTTCTTCCTGGGGGTATTTGACTAAAGGAACCTGATTCTCACAAATCTCTTGAATTTCTGAACTAGGTCCTACCACTTGGTTGCTCTCCAAGGTCTCCTCAGGTAAGGAACCAATAGTATCGATGTCACATTCTTCAAGTTCTTCCCCCTCATATTCATCAACTAGACTCAAGCCAGCATCATATACTTCCTCGATGACATCTTCAATGGGTTTCGGGTCAGTGGTAAGGGTCAACTGATTTTAGGCTTGTCATACCTAACCTTTCTTCCTCATTGGTAGGCTTGGGTTCTCCCTCATTAATGTCATCCTTAGGATTCTTACCACTTAGCTATGCACAAGCCAGTCCTATGCATGGGCACTGACTAGATTTATGGCCTCTTTCTCTACAAAACAAACATTCTTGCGATATAGGAACCTGGGTCGCACTGGGTTTCAAGCTAGTAGAGACCTTACTTGGGCATGGGTGTGGATCTAAATGGTTTGATCTAGAAGACATGGGTTGTTGAGTGACTGGTCTAGAATATTGTAAGGACCTCTCATAGACACGATCCACACTATAGATATCATGGTTAGGCTTCCTAAGGTTATGCTCGGGATCATGGTATATGGGTCCTCCTAGGCTCCTGGCATGGATGAGGTTGGGGCCTATTAAATTTTGGATCAGGGGTCCAATTTTGATGTCTACGTTTCTCAAGTACTTGGACTCGATCCCTTAGCTGGGTAAAATTCTCATGGACTTGTTCTTTACACTGGGTAATAGTAGCAGTCATATCCTGACTCAATTTATTCATACTTTCAGTAAGAGCTCTAACCATGGCCTCTAAATCAGGTTGGGTTTGACTAGGTTGGTAGGGTACTCCATTCCGGGTATACATGATGATGCAAGCAAACACACAAATGTGACTAGACTAAAGCGACTACTGGCTCACTAGACCAGAGTCCAAACTAGATGCCCAATCAGAGTGGCAAGCTAGCCTGTAGTAACTCGGGACTCAGCCAGGCAGGTGTAAGGGGAGTGTTAGGTCCCTAATTGCCAATCCGAGACACCAATCAGTGATTAGCCAGGTAGGCGGACCGCACACAAGCCCTTCGGGACGTAGTCCCCCTGAACCACCATTCTAGACACTGAGTACAAAGCACACACAGAGTAACTAGACAAACTGACTCAACACTAGCCTTGACCCGACTTGTTGATGTCCCTAGCCCACTAGGGCAAATTAAGTCTAATAAATTTTAAAGTTAGGCTTAGGATCGAATGAGGGGGTGGTGGTTGTGGGCTAAGGAGAGGTTATCAACTCCTCCCCTTATCTTAGATGCTCAAATGCCCTTAGGATGAGTTAGCAGATGTTCACTCAAGATAATTGAATTGCAGAACACAAAAACAGAGTTGTAGTAATTTAACTCTAAGAAATTTCACGAAAACCAATAAATCACAGGAAAATTATGTAAAATAGTTAAATTATACTGGTTCCAGCAAAACAAAATTACGTAATTTGGAGTTACCTACACTGAGAAATAATTCTTGCAACAGGATAGTTACGGACTGAAAACAGGGTGCTTCCCCATTTACAATTCCTGCTACGAAGTTGTAACCCAACGGATCCCCTACACGCCATAGGAACACCCCGTGGAATGGGAAGAGGAGGTTTGCACGTCACTTCGTTCCTAGGACCGGACATCCTGGGGAGTCTACTTCGAGCAGACAAAGTAAAAAGGAGAGAGACTGAAAACACAAGCAAAACAGAAACCCTAGACTGGGCTCTGATACCAAAAATGATGCAGAACGGAAGCTCTGATACCAAAAATGATGCAGAACAGAAGCTCTAATACCAAAAATGATGTAGAACGAAAATGTGGAATGCGGAAGCAAATTAAAATTAATGTATTTATTTATTTATTTATTTTATATATATTTTCAGAAGTCGGCTTTGACTCAAAGGAAAGTTAAACTAAATTGAAAGAAACTATATAATAATTGAAAGCACAATTCAAAGAAACTAGATTATCAAAGTAGTTCAGAAGTAAAGGATCGCTGGGGGTTGAGAAACTCCCAGACCTAGGGTTTCGCTCTGAACTTTCAACAGGACAGAAATAAAGAGAATGGAAGGGTTATGTACCAGGCAGTGATCTTCACAGTGTTTGGTGGAAGGACTCTCTCGAGCAGATTGTTGGATCCTCGGATTCGGATATCTTCGCAATGAATCCTCCAATACTGGCCCTTTGGCAGTGTTGGCTTCTCCTGAACACAGGATCTGGGAAAGAAGAACAAGTTAAGGAACCAGATACTCAAAGAAAGGATTTACCAGATAAGAAGAACTTGAAAAATTGATGTTGCTGAAATCCTGATTCTCCTAGATGCTGATCTGACTTCCTCTAGGATTTGCTCTGTATTCGAAGTAGCTGATCTGGACCTGGATGCTGGTGGACGGCCTCTACTTGGAAGAGAGGGGCCATGAGATGATGAGGTAGATTAGGGTTTGGATGATTGGTCGAATGAGGAGATGATGGGCGACTAGGGTTTGGAAGATGATGGGCGACTAGGGTTTGGAATTGAGTGGCTAACCTAGGGTTTGGTAGGGTTTTGGGGTTGGAGATCTCACACCTCCTCAAGGTTCCTAGGGAACCCGGATTTACTCCCTCACGGAGATCAACACCTGAACACAAGTGCGGAAGAGAGAAACACAAAGTTGCTCACAAAGAAATTGATTTCATTCATCATTTAAATTCAAGAGTTACATAGAGTTGAATATATAGATAACAAAGAAATAAAATTTTATACATTTCCCATGTGGGACTAATAGGACTAACCCACACTTTAGGCATCAAATTCTCTTTCCAAGACTTCTTCCATGAGTGGGCAGCCCAAAAACTCCAAGAAAACTTGAAAATCAGCTCCAAATGGCAGGTTATGGTGGTGTCTCCTAGTATCTCTCCATGAATCAAGGATTTTCCCTTCATGGTTTGGCTTATTTGGACACCTCCTAGTCTTGCTCCACAAGTTTAGGCTTCTTCTTTCATGGCTTTGGCACTTTTGAAAACTTTTGGGTGCCTCCTTGATTTTCTCCCCAAGACATGCTCTCTTCCCTTTTATAACTTGGATTTTTATGGAACATTGTGGGGCACCTCCATGATCCTCTCTTCAAGAAAATTTTTGCCATCCTGGCTTGGGTTTATCTGGAAAGAAGTTGTCTCCTCCTTGGATTGAGGTATCTTGATGGATTTCTCCCCCAAGTAGTGCAAGAAAAAAGAACCTGCTTACTTGAGGCGTGGGGACCAAGGTACACTAGATGGAGATGTGGCAGGGAGTGTGACACCCACTTGTAGCTGGAAAATGTGGTGCCCTATGGCAAAGGGAATGACACCTACCTGGGCCTTGGACTTGGACTGAGTCAACATGACCCAACAAAATTGAAATGACAAAATTACAGACTCAAAATTGAGTTGATCAGGTCAACCCTTATTACAAAACCAGAAAACACTAATCTCTTCGGGCAAGGTCAATCAAAGATCCAGATGGAGCCCTGAAGTCTTCTTCTGAGTCTGGTGCCTGCACCATCATGTGTATGCCATCATCTACAAAATTTACTTAAGGGCGACAATATCACAAGATAGGGAAGGAGGTCATTACATTTTCCTGGCCCGAAAACCTCCAACTTGCATTTTGAACCTAAGCCTAACTTAAAATCTAGAAGCAACCTAATAGCTTAGGGACATCAACGAGTCGGGTTTAACCATTGGGGGAAAGCTAGTGCATGCAACCCTTTTGTACCGGGAAGCCGATGTCTAAGGCAAGAGGTTTAGCATCAAACGACCTAAGCGGTGTTGTGGTTCCTTAATAGGGTCTTTGCGAAAGCAAGGGGGGCCTCTCACACTCCCACCTCTTACCTAGCCAGTGAAAGAGCTAGTTATTGTGATGTGTGTAGTCTAAGTTAATCCATTCTATTTAAACTCATAGGTCTAGCATAACGTAGTACCTTCATTTGTGTGCTACGTGTCAACTAGGTCTGAAGCCCTATCACCCACATCACTCTCAGTCAGGTGAACCCATGGATAACCTCAAAAATCATATTAGGATCCTCATTGAGCAGATTGTCAAGATGAACCAAAGATTTGATGGACTTGAAACAAGGATAGGAACTTTAGAGAGGACTCGGGAGACACGCACTGAACCAGAGTCTGAGTCACCTCCCCACCCTAGGAGATTCCCTTAATGTGATTCTGTTGCCCAGTTGGCTACCCAAGAGGGGGGTGAATTGGGACTTTTATGAATTTAAATAAGTAATGTGCTATTTTAAAATCCTTTGCAAGTGGTAGGTGCTGTGATAAGGTTATAGAATGCAGAAGCTAAACAAAGTACAGAAGGCACAACATAAAACACCAAAATTATAGTGGTTTGGAGCAACCCAGCTCCTACGTCCACTACCCAAGATACCACTTAGGATTTCCACTATATTCACACCCGAATATAGTAGGATTGTTTTACAGGATCACAATCCAAACCTCTACACTTTGGTTTTACATGATCACCAAAGAAAACCTAACACCTTTTGGTTTTAACAGGCTCACCAAAGAAACCTAAACTGGTTTTTATAAGATCACCGAGAACCTAAACCTTGGTGTTGATAAGGCTGACCAAAATCTATTTGGTTTTTCAACTGGGCTCACCAATAACCCAACAATTCAAAGATTGAAATGAAAATAAATGCAACAATAAATGACAAACTCAATTTGTCGGATAGTTGTCGATGCAGCTCATGGAAGTCTACTTGAATGCACTTGAATAAGCTTTAATGACTTCAGTGGCTTCTTTCAAAGTTGATTCAAGCTTTAGATCAGAGTTGATGAGGGCTTGAATGCAGACTTGAATGCACTTGTGCTTTATCTCTTATGGTTGGTTGGATATTCAATGAAGCTTTTTCTTTTTCCTTTTTTTTTGAACTCTTTTCTTCTTGAAATATTACTTTAAGGTAGTTCAAATCCTTCAAATTTAAAGTCTTCCATCATCCCAAGGCAGTTATAGCCGTTGTTGATCGTTGGGGAATGATTTGTGATCGTTGGAGCACTTTTTGGCATTCAAAAATAAATTCTAGAACTAGCCGTTAGATACCTGGAAGCAACATTCGAGTCGGCTCGGATTCCTTCAAGTCGGCTCGGATCCTTCTAGTCGATAAGTCGAGTTGCCATTTCTTCAATGCAGTCAGCTCTTTGTCTCAGGACGTAGAATGTCACTCTGTATGAGTCAGCTCTTTACAGCTCGGGAGATGCGGCAAGCATATGATTAATGTTTTGAATATGGTTTGTAGAGCAATGAAACCTAATTACATTAGCATTGTACTCATCATAATAAGTCTTAAGGATTACATGAAAAGGGACTTTTACTTGATTAGACACAATCCTAAATTAAGAAGGAAGAAGATCTAGATAATAGGGGCTAATGATTGTGGACTTACCGTGATGAGCTTTCCAACCTTCTTTTGATTCATACCTTGAAACTACCAACGCTCAGAACTGAAGAACCTTGGATAACAGAGATCAGAACCCTGGACTTGGGCTTCAGCTTGTTGGTTCCTTGTCAAGGAAGACCCTGCTTGCAACTCGAAAACCTCGAAGGACCCTGCACATAAAGAATAAGAGTTAAGGAAGAAGAAAGGCATGCATATGGAAGGGATGGAAAATTTGTGAGCAAAGAAAGAGATTTGAGATGGCCTGGCCGACTCCAAGGCCTTCTTCTTGACTTGGGCGTTGGATGCTTGGAAGAGAGAATAGTTTGGTGTGGAAGAGGGGCTTAGAGACAATCACTCAAAACATAAAACTTCAATTCAACTTCAACTTCAACTTTCATTAATCTCCAAAAATCAAATCCCCTTTTACAATGGGGCATCCAAGGCTTTTTAATAGCCTTACAAAACTTTTGAAATTTGAAAACTCCCCAAATTGTGGAGGATTACAAGGGAGGTTGGAGGATATGGGGCCTTGTTACATGGGATAAGGAGAAATTCAAGGAGATTCTCCCCAAATTATGGAGGATTACAAGGGAGGTTGGAGGATATGGGGCCTTGTTACATGGGATAAGGAGAAATTCATGGAGATTGGCCGGTTTCTTTGAATTTAAAATGCTTGGTCGATCTCCCCTTTAGGCGCCCATTTGAAGGTGACATGGCTGATGATGTGGCATCCTTGGTGGCTGCTTTGTTGGCATGGTGATGTGGAATTCTAGCTTGGTGGACCAAGGTCTTGATTTGGAAGCTCCAAGTGGTTTGGTGAACCTCAACTTGAAGTAGCTTGGACTTGATTTAAATAAACCTAATGGAACTCTAATTGAGTTCTTATTTGAGCCCAGATTGAGACAGGACATAATTAGGACTCGATTGGACATAATTACAGGATTCATGAAATTGAAACTAAGTAATTGCAGGACTCTTAAAAGTAAATTACCCTTTACAAGAAAAATTTAGCCTAGTGATCTTCGATCCAAAGTGGAATCAGGTTAACCTTATTTGAGCGGGGTTTTATTCTGCTTCTGCTTCTGGTGTCCACACCAATTCTCCTGGGGTGGGCAGAACTCGACCCAGTCGAGTATGGTTCAGTTTTGCCCTAGTAATGCTCGAACAAGTCTAGGTTAAGTCTTTGCAGGTCCTCTCGAGTAATCCAAGAGTTGTCGGACTCAGGTCGACCTTGCCATTGAACCAGGTATCGCTGATAGTCCTTATTCCTGGTAGTAATGGTCTTGTCATCCAGGATTCTCTCAATCCTCTCTTTCCGCTCAGGTAGGGTTGGTGGTGGAGACTCGGAAATATGTTCACTCTCAATGAAAGTTTCTGGCCCAAAAGGCTCACTAGGTATTAGTACTGGTTCTTTGTATTCTACTAGGTCTGAAATATTAAAGGTTGTACTGATACCCATATCAGGTGGAAGTTCCAAAACATACGCATTAGGCCTATTTTCTTTAAGATCTTGAAAGGTCCCGCTCCGCGGGCATGCAGCTTCTTTATGGTTCTAGAGGGGACCGTTCAGGGTTGAGCCTAATCATCGCATAATCTCCTTCACAGAATTCTTTAGCCCTCTTATGTGAATCAGCTAAATGTTTGTAAGTCTCATTGCTCAATTTGATCTTATTACTGATTTCTTTATGCAAATTTGTGACATGCTGTGCGAAAGATTCAGCAGACTCAGAAATTTATACAAGCACTTACAAAATGCAGACTGAACTAGGCATCCTTATTGAGAGGAATTTTATTGGACTTTCTAGGACCTAAACCTAATAGATTAATGACTCTCTAGGTTTGACCCTGGTCTGGTATGCACATGAGAATTTACCATGGGTTCCTAGCAAATGCCATAAGGTTTTCCAAAAGTAGGTAGCAAAAGGAATAGGCTTTAAAAGCTCATGCATCCTAGTAATCTCATCAAAATGAAACTTAATGGCTCTAAAATTATGATAAGACTCAGGGAAAGGTAGGAAATAGGAATCCGAGACTTGGGATAATTTAGGGAAATCTTGAAATAGACCTTGGTTACTCATGATGACCTTAAGATTAGAATTTTGATCTACAGGCGAGATGCTTCTAGGTAGTTGAAGGTCATCAGGAAAGTCTTCTAGAATAATGATTGGGTTCTTCTTAGGTACCTGAAGGAGTTCTTGTGTCGAAGCTAAAGTATTGGATTCTTCCTGAGGGCATTGTCTTACGGGAACCAAGTCCTCACTAAATTTTGGTTGTTCTGATGTTTCAGGACTAGGCTCAATAATCTTTTCTTTACCAAAGGTTTCCTCAGGTAAGGTACTAAAGTTGTTCTCTTCACAGTCTTCCCCTTCATTTTCATCTATTAAACTTATGTCGGTCTCATACATATATTTACTAGTTTCAAATTTGCCTTCTTCCTTCCCTAGCCCTTCAGTTTGAGGATACCCTAAGTCTTGAGTATTCATGAACTCAACTTGTACTTCAGAATTCTTACTCCTATCATTCATATGAGCTAATGGGAAAGTAGGAGTTGGTTGGTCTAAGGAAAATTGTTTAGCCAGCATTTGGTTCAATTGGGCCATTAGATCATTTAGGCCTTTCAGCATGGTTTCAAGATTCGGGTCCATGGCTACACTGGACTGGGCTTGGATTGGTGAATATGGTGTCCCTGCTCTAGTTGTCATGCATGCAAATGGACTCAAGCTCGAGCTAAGGTTTCCTAGACCTAGAGCACAAATTAGAGGTCTAATTAAGTGAACCAACTAGCTAGTAGTACTTATGGGACTTAGCCAGGTAGGTGGTGGGGAGTGAAGGTCCCTGATTGCCAACCTTAGACACCAATCTGAGATTGGCCAGGTAGGCGGACCAAATCACAAGCCCTGATGCACCAATCCTAGACACCAAGCTAGTAAGCACACACCAATTAGCTGACACAGTTAACTTGACCCTAACCTGAACCCAATTTGTTGGTGTCCCTAACCCACTAGGGCAATTAATGTTCTTCTCAATTTTAATTAATGGGCTGGGATCGATATGCTGGTTGGTGATTTTTGGGCTAGGAACAGGTGATGAAATCCTGACCCTATGTCAAATTGATGCCCTTAATTTGATTTCTCATGAGATGAATGAAATGCAAAGGTGCTGCAAAAGTGTGTTGCAGTTTGAAAGTGGTGTGGAAACATGATGAAAAAAATGTCCAAAAATTCTAAAAAATTCACAGAGGATTTCTAACTTATATGTTTCAATGAGGTGAAAGAAATTTTAAAACTAAAATCTATACTACTCTAAGCATCCTACAATTGAAGATAAATAAAAAGGACAGAACAGAACCCTAATGACAGTGTCGAACTGCAGAAATTTTCATTTTTTTTGTAATTTTTTATGATGATGAAATTTAATATGGTGATAACCGACTTAAAAAGGAATAAGAAAAAAAATAGTTCAACAAAAAATTAGTGACTTGCCTTTGGAGCTGCAGACGGATTACAGTAAATAGATGCAAGTTTTCAGAAAACAGAACCTAATCAAACAAGTGCAATGGCTTACCCAAACTTCAATCTAAAAATTCACGTCCGGCCAGGGGCTCATTATTCCCATGGGTCGTGACAGTGTACTAGAGTACACCCGCTCAGGAGGCGTGAATTTTAGATCTTGCTTGGATTTAAAGAAAACTATTCTACCATAATGCAACCATGCTCTGATACCAATTTGATGCGGCAAGCATATGATTAATGTTTTGAATATGGTTTGTAGAGCAATGAAACCTAATTACATTAGCATTGTACTCATCATAATAAGTCTTAAGGATTACATGAAAAGGGACTTTTACTTGATTAGACACAATCCTAAATTAAAAAGGAAGAAGATCTAGATAATAGGGGCTAATGATTGTGGACTTACCGTGATGAGCTTTCCAACCTTCTTTTGATTCATACCTTGAAACTACCAACGCTCAGAACTGAAGAACCTTGGATAACAGAGATTAGAACCCTGGACATGGGCTTCAGCTTGTTGGTTCCTTGTCAAGGAAGACCCTGCTTGCAACTCGAAAACCTCGAAGGACCCTGCACATAAAGAATAAGAGTTAAGGAAGAAGAAAGGCATGCATATGGAAGGGATGGAAAATTTGTGAGCAAAGAAAGAGATTTGAGATGGCCTGGCCGACTCCAAGGCCTTCTTCTTGACTTGGGCGTTGGATGCTTGGAAGAGAGAATAGTTTGGTGTGGAAGAGGGACTTAGAGACAATCACTCAAAACGTAAAACTTCAATTCAACTTCAACTTTCATTAATCTCCAAAAATCAAATCCCCTTTTACAATGGGGCATCCAAGGCTTTTTAATAGCCTTACAAAAATTTTGAAATTTGAAAACTCCCCAAATTGTGGAGGATTACAAGGGGTTGGAGGATATGGGGCCTTGTTACATGGGATAAGGAGAAATTCAAGGAGATTCTCTCCAAATTATGGAGATTACGAGGGAGGTTGGAGGATATGGGGCCTTGTTCCATGGGATAAGGAGAAATTCATGGAGATTGGCCGGTTTCTTTGAATTTAAAATGCTTGGTCGATCTCCCCTTTAGGCGCCCATTTGAAGGTGACGTGGCTGATGATGTGGCATCCTTGGTGGCTGCTTTGTTGGCATGGTGATGTGGAATTCCAGCTTGGTCGACCAAGGTCTTGTTTTGGAAGCTCCAAGTGGTTTGGTGAACCTCAACTTGAAGTAGCTTGGACTTGATTTAAATAAACCTAATGGAACTCTAATTGAGTTCTTATTTGAGCCCAGATTGAGACAGGACATAATTACAGGACTCGATTGGACATAATTACAGGATTCATGAAATTGAAACTAAGTAATTGCAGGACTCTTAAAAGTAAATTACCCTTTACAAGAAAAATTTAGCCTAGTGATCTTCGATCCAAAGTGGAATCAGGTTAACCTTATTTTGCAGGATTTTATTCTGCTTCTGCTCTCTGGTGTCCACACCATCGGGTCAGCTCGAACTTGAATCTTGAAATTCTTGAACTCGAGGAGTCAGCTCTTTTCTGCTTGCTTGGGTTGGCTCTTCTCTCAGGTTTGGGAAACCTTACTCTGTAATAGTTGGCTTGATGCAGTTCGGGTCGGCTCGCTTTCTCAGGCTTTTGAAATTAGGTCTGGCAGAGTTGGCTGTTCTCAGAATACTTTTAGGAAATAGACTCTTGAGGAGTCGGCTCGGACTGATTCCAATCGACTCGGATTTGCTAGAGTCAGCTCGCTTTCCATCGAGTTAGCTAGGATTGCTGCATTCAAGAATCCTTGCTGCGTGCCTGTAAGAAGAGTCAGCTCTTCTTTTCTTGGGGGTCGGCTCGAGTGTCTTCTTCAGGATTTTCATAATTTGAACTTAAAGAAAACTCTCACCAACTCTTTTACAATTTCACACAAACCAACTCAAGGCAAAATCTAAGGCACACACACTTATAGAAGTAACCATTTTACTTGATTTTTCTTAGTATTTTCATTGGGTTCTTCTTTACAAAACACTTACAACATAACTCAAGCAAGAAAATAGAAATATAGGAGTTGAAGTTTGAACATGTTATACATCCTACAAAACTTGTCAAATACTTGAAGAGTTGTCAGTAATAAATGTACATGCTCCAATGTTTGGTTATCATCAAAATCACTAATGGGGTCAACAATCTCCCCCTTTTTGATGATAACAAAACACTGGGCATGAAAAATCAGTATGACACTTTACATGTATAACAGTATTTGAAACATATTTATTCACATGTAATAGAGCTGATTAGATTTAAAAGAAAATCAGAGCTCAACAGATGATATTACTATATATCGTTAATGTTTTGCACAAAACATGGAGTATCAGAAAGTTAAAATATGCAATTATGATCAGAGCAATTGGATTAATTGAATATAAGTCTGAGCAAAATCATTCAAGAGAAACTCCCCTTTTCTCTAGATTTTAAAGTAATTTAAGCAATACTATTCATTTTGCGCTCCCCCTTTTTCATTACACTTTAAGAATAGTTGAATAGGAGCTAATTTCCCTTTCTTTTTATGTTTTTCATAATTCTCCCTTTTTGTCAATCAATCAAAATGGTGATTTCAAATAAAGCTCAGATAGATTGAGAAAGTTTTTAATATTTGTTTGAGATAATTTCACAATGTCACACATGAAATTTTAATTAAATTTCATCATAGTAAACGCAATTTCTAAACAAAAACATTCATTTCATTAAAAAGTTTGCTAGATAGAAAGTATAATTCAATTGTAAAGATGACAAGTGGAACAAACATACATTTCAGAAATATAACCATAAGACTAACTACACAACTTATTCTTCTTCTTCCTCAGACGATGAAGAGGAGCCTACCTCTATAACTCTATCAGAGGTCTTAGTTTTCAAGGTTTAAACCTTAAATCCCTGAATCTAGTTCTAACAGGGGCTCTAAAAACTTTGGTCTTCTTGGTTTTGGGTTCTTTCTTGGTCTTAGTAGTTTAGGTGGATCAGACAAAGGTACAGGAGCAGGAATGTCAAGTGATTCCTTGATGATCTGTTCAGGAGCATCTTCTTTGGGAATGGTTTCCTTCTGTGATTGCAGTATGATGCTTTTGATTTGTTCCTTGAAATCCTCCATTACCTTTTCCACTTTTTGCTGGTAAAGATCTTATTCAGATCTTAATTTCTGCAATCTAATGTCAACTGAGTTTTTAATTTCCTCAATTGCAGAATCCATATGATTAGTCAAAGAGTTGGAGATAGCTTCCATCTTTTGAAATATCAGATTTTTTAGGTCTGATGGAGTAACCATTGTTTCTTCAGTCCCTTCTTCATTAGCAGCTTCATTTTCTTCAGAAATGGTAGCAGCAACCTGACTAGGCATCTTCTTTATCCATTCTCCTTCTTGTAACTTGTATCCCATTCTTTTTAGTGAATTGAAGGAGTAGATATCAAAGTGGTGTAATGGCTTGCCTATTTCATTTGATAAGTCAACTCCTGCTTCTTCAAATAACAAAGTGAAGACCATACCGTAGGGTAGACAGGCTTTGAACTTTCTTGCTGCTGCTTCAGTCATTTGGATCATCATTATATAGGGAAGGTTGAGAGGCTCTTCTTTGATCAGATGTCCCATGATGATCATGTCCTTCTCACTGACCCAGTCGAAACGGCCAGCTCTGGGAAGAAAAATTCTACTGATCATACCATGCAGCAACCTCATTTCTCTTGACAGTAGATTGGCTTGTACATGTTGGACCGTGCTCACTTCCTCTTTTTCCAAAATGAGTTTCAGAATGTGCTCCTTGTTCGGTAGAAGAAGTTCAGTAGCACCGTTCGTTGGCATTTGCAGCAATCTGCCCAATCTTTCTTCATCTACTATAACTATCTTCCCCTTGACTGTAGATTCCAAATGAAGTTCTTTAATGATAATGTTTCCATAAAACATCTACCAGTAAAGGAGGTCAATGTATCCAATAATAGAATGCTTCCACCCTGGACTCTCTATCTATTTTCCAATTTTCATTTCCATTTCTTCTAGGAATGTAAAGTCGATCCTTCTTCCGCAAGTGACGGATGATTGATCATCGAGACATGCTATCCGAGAGAAAGAGTTTCTTCATCTTGCTGGACTAGAGTAGACCTTTTCTCTTTTTCTTTTCTTCTTTTGCATCTGTACTACGAGCAATTGATTCATCGATTTGAAGAACCTTCTTCGTAGATCTTCGAGGAGTCATTACAGAGGATTAAGGAATTTTAGGCTCTAGTGATTATTTTTGGGAGAATGGTAAAGCTTCCGAGGGAAGTGGAGTGGTGTTCAAAGTAAGGTGAGAGAGTGAAGTACCGAGAAAAGACATATCAGACTTTCCTAAATAGCGATTTCCCGTCTTTTGAGTTGGCTTGCTCTGTCCTAAAAATATCCAAGTCGACTTGACCAAAGCGAACTTAGAACAAACAGAACACTGAGTCGGCTAAGCATAGACTTAGTCAGCTCGATCAAACAAGAGCAAGATACACAGATATTCGAGCCAGCTTGACTAGAGAAAATTGCTCGAGTCGACTTGAATAGAGACTTTCCAAAAGAGATTAAGTGGTTCAGAAGTTTAATTCAATTATACTGAGAAATTCAAAGAAAGTTGTTCAAAAATTAGAATAAATATAGGAGGCTTTCTAGATAATTATTCCTTAGGTTTACTAAATTTATAAAGGATAACATAGCCCTAATTCTCCTCTAAGCAACTCAAATCTATCCTGATTAAGTGGCTTGGTAAAGATATCAGCTAGTTTTTTTCTGTAGGTATAACTCTAGTTCTATATCACCATTCAAAACATGGTCTCTAATAAAATGGTGTCTGATCTCTATGTGCTTAGTCCTAGAATGCTGATAGGATTTTTTAGATAAGTTTATAGTACTTGTGTTATCACATTTGATAGGAGTTTTGCATTGTGAAACACCAAAATCCTCTAGTTGTTGTTTCTCTATAACACTTGTGCACAACAACTCCCTGCAGCAACATACTCTACATCAGTAGTAGATAGTGCTACCCAGTTTTGTTTCTTGCAGTGCCATGAGATTAAATTCAACCCTAGAAATTGACAAGTACCGCTAGTGCTCTTTCTATCTATTCTACAACTAGCATAATCAGCATCAGAAAATCCAATTAAATTTAAAGAAGATTATTTTGAAAACCAAAGACCAAGATTACTTGTACCTTTCAAGTATTTTAATATCCTTTTAACAGCAAGCATATGTTTTCTTTGGGGTTACATTAAATCTAGTATATACAAATACACTATACAAGATATTTGCTCTACTTGCACTTAAATATAATAAGGATCCGATCATACCTCGATATAGCTTTTGGTCAATGTTGGATCCACTTTCATCCTTATCCAATCTGCAGGATGGGCTCATGGGTGTTTTCATTAGTTTGCTTGTCTCCATACCAAACTTTTGATGATTTCTTTAGTGTATTTGGTTGGTTGATGAAGGTCCTTTCCTTTATTTGTTTTACTTGAAGTTCGAGGAAGTAGTTTAGTTCACCCATTAGGCTCATTTCAAATTCTCCCTGCATTAACTTAGAAAATTCTTCACAAAGATTTTTATTAGTTGCACCAAGATGATATCATCAACATAGATTTGTACAACTAATATATCATTATTTTTCTTTTTAATAAAAAGTTTTATCAACATTTCCTCTTGAAAAATCATTTTCAATTAAGAAGGTGCTAAGTCTATCATACCAGGCTCTAGGAGCTTATTTCAAATGATACAAAGCTTTATTGAGTTTAAATAATGGTTTGGAAAGCATGATTTTCAAAACCCAGTGGTTGTTCTACAAAAACTTGTTCGTTAATAAAACCATTTAAAAATGCACTTTTCTTATCCATTTGAAAAAGGTTAAATTCATGTAGCAAGCAAATGCAAGAAGTAATCTAATAGCTTTAATCTTTCTATAGGTGCATAAGTTTCATCAAAATCTATACCTTCTTCTTGACTATATCCTTTTGCCACTAATCTAGCTTTGTTTCTAATAACATTTCCTTGTTCATCTAATTTGTTCCTATAGACCCATTTGGTTCCTATAATTGGATGGTCTTTAGGTCTATCACAACTAATGTCCAAACCTATTTCTTTCAAACTGGTTCAATTCTTCGTGCATGGCCATCATCCAATTTGGGTCATTTTCTGCTTCTTCTAAGGTATGAGGCTCTATTTGAGATACAAAGGCTAGGTAATCATGTGCAGATCTATGTGCAGACCTAGTTCTTATCCTTGAGAAGGATCACCATAATTAATTCTTTAGGATGGGAAGTAGCATACCTCCATTCAGTCGAAAGATCAGTATGATCCTTACTTACCATTTCTTCTCCTTCTTCAATTGATTTTTCTTGAATACTTAGTTTTTCCATCTCTTTTTGAATGGTACCTGCATCATTGTCAATACACTCATCTTTTCTAGATGGTGATGGATTAGTTTCATCAAATATAACATGCATTGACTCTTCAAAAATGAGAGTCCTTTTATTAAAACCCTATATGCCTTGCTATGTAGTGAATACCAAAGAAAATGGCTTCATCAAACTTAGCATCAAATTTTCCTAGATTATCCTTACCATTATTAAGCACATAGCATTTGCATCCAAATATATGAAAATAATTTATATTGGGTTTCTTTTCATTCCAAAGCTCATAGGGGGTTTCTTCAAGATAGGACGGATCAAAACACGGTTTAAAATATAACAAGCAGTGTTCATCGCTTCTGCCCAAAGTACCTTGGAAGATTACCTTCATATAACATTGTTCGGGCCATTTCTTCCAACGTCCTATTTTTCCTCTCTACAACACCATTTTATTATGGTGTTTTAGGAGCGGAGAAGTTGTGATCAATGCCATTTTCAAAATGGTAATCATCAAAAAATTGATTTTCAAATTCTGTGCCGTGATCACTCCTTATTGAAATTATAGATATATTTTTCTGATTTGAATCCTTTTGTGAAATTTTCTAAATACTTTAAAGTTTCGTCTTTATGTGCAATAAACAAAACCCATGTAAATCGCGAAAAATTATCTACAATCACAATGGCATATTTCATACCTCCTAGGCTTGTGGTCTTAGTTGGTCCAAATAAGTCCATGTGAAATAGTTCTAAAGGTCTAGATGTTGAAATCAAATTTTGGATTTAAAACTCCCCGTTGTTTGTTTACCCATTTGGCATGCATCACAAACATGATCAAAATCTACTTTAAACTTGGGCATGCCTCTAACAAGATTTTTGGAAATTAACTTGGCAATAGTATGCATGCTAGCATGACCCAATCTTCTATGCCATAATAAGCAAGACTCCTTGGACTTAGCATTCATTGCAACTAGACTGGAACTACTTATCATGGAAAGATTATTTAGATCTACCACATAAATATTTCCTAGTCTGTGTCCAATGAATTGCTACTCAGATCAAGAAGGTTTGTTACTATACACATAGATGATTCGAAGATAAATTTGAAGCCTTTATCACACAATTGACTAATACTCAATAGATTGTGCTTCAACTTATCTACTAGCAATACATCTTCGATGAAAGTATAAGGGGTTATTTTGATCTTATCAATTCTAATTATTTTTCCCTTGCCATTGTCTCCAAATATAACCATACCTCCTTCTTTCATTTCCAGGGTGATGATTGATCCTTGTCACCCGTCATATGTCTTGAGCAGCCACTATTGAGATACCATTTTTTCTTTGATTTCTGGGCTGCAAGACATTCCTGCAACAAAATTAAGGAGTGCTTTTAGGTACCCAAGCTAATTTGGGTCCTTTCAGGTTAGCTGAGTTGGTTCCTTTGAGAACCCAAATCTTTCATACATTAAGGACATTTCTAATTGTATTGCAGTTAAAAGCTTTATGTCCTAATCTTTTGCAAGCAAACATTTGATTCTAGAATTTTGAAATAATTCTATTTTTGAAATTCTAGATGCATGAAGTGCAAAAATAGCAGGTCTTGCATTTAAATTCTTGAAAACATATGAAGCAGGTTTTGAAATAGAATAGAGTCTTTTGTAACAATAGTTTTATAAGAAGTAAGCTTGGGAACAAAGTCTTTTTGTTTCACAAATGTGGTAGCTGAAACATAATTTGAATTTAAAGCATTAAAACCTATTCCAGCTTTATTTCCAGAAATTCTTTGTTCTTTTAGAATTAACTCAAGCTTATTAGAAGACAAAGTTAATTTTTCAACAAGTAGCTTGAGTTTTTCTACCTCCTTTTTCAGCTCATTATTTTCTTTTAGCAAAGATTTGCTTTTATCATTCAATTCATTATTCTAATTTTTCAAATCATAGCATTTATTAGAAAAGATGTGAAGTTCCTTTTTCATTGTGTTGTTCTTTTCCGAAACTTCATTTTTCTCTGTGTAAATAATCATTGATATGCTTTAATGATCTAATCTTTACTCCAGCCTTTTTGAATTCAGATAGTAATCATGGAATGCAGAATTTAATTCTTCAAATGTAAATTCAATCTGAGTATCGAGAGAATTTACCTCATCCTCGAGACCCATTAGACATAGATTTGCTATTTTCGTGGTCTCTTCTTCTTCAGTTGAAGTGGAGTCTTCACCATCGCTCCATGTGGCAACCATCACTTTCTTTTTCTTCTTTCTGAAATATTTCTTTAATTAAGGACAATCCAGACGAATATGCCTTGGTTTCTTACATTCATAGTAGGTAAGGACTTGTTCTTTATCTTTATCTATGTCCTTGTCCTTTTCTTTTGACTGTTCTCCTCGCTTATGAAATTTTTTATTATACCTTCCTTTCTTATTTTCCATAAACTTTCTGAATCTCCTCATGACCATTGCAATGTCTTCATCTTCAAGATCGTCTTCAGAGGAAGAGGAGTCACCTTCAGTTTTCTTCATCTTTAGATTCTAATGCAGCCTTGAATGCAATCGTTTGCTTCTTTTTCTGATCATCATCAGTTCTATGCTACATGGCTAATTTGTGAGTGATGAGAGATCCCATTAATTCATCCATTGTTAGAACATTCAAGTCTTTAGCTTCCTTGATGGCTATGACTTTAGGATCCCATTTGTCAGGAAGTGATCTCAAGATTTTCTGTACTAAGTCAGCATTTGAATATACCCTGCCAAGACTTTTCAAACCGTTAATAATATCTATAAATCTAGTGTACATGACAGAAATACTTTCATAAGGCTCCATCATAAACAGTTCATAATTGTGCACTAAAAGATTTATCTTCGAGATTTCACTTGTGAAGTTCCTTCATGGGTCACCTCAAGTTTATCCCAGATTTTCTTTACTGAAGAGCAAATGAAATTCTGTTAAACTCATTTGAGTCCAAAGCACAGTAAAGCGAGCTCATGGCTTTGGCATTCAATTTCCCTAATTTCATGTCGTTTTCATCCCATTCCTCTTCAGGTTTAGGGACGTCCACGCCGTCAATTTTAGTCATGGGAACATGTGGCCCTTTAAGTATGACCTTCCATAATTGAAAATCAATAGCTTGAATATAGATTTTCATATGTGCTTTCCAATAAGAATAATTTATGACTGTGAAGAGTGGAGGTCTATTGGTTGATTGACCTTCGACCAAAGATGTACTAAAGGGATGAGCCATCGATCTTTACTCTAGTGTATTCAGAGACTCTACTCTGATACCAGTTGTTGCCCAGGTGGCTACCCAAGAGCGGATGAATTGGGATTTTTAAAATTTAAACAAGTAATGTGCTATTTCAAAATCCTTTGCAAGTGGTAGGTACTGTGGTAATGTTATAGAATGCAGAAGCTAAATAAAGTAGAGAAGGCATAACACAAACACACAAAATTTATAGTGGTTCAGAGCAACCCAGCTCCTACGTCCACTACCCAAGATATCACTTGGGATTTCCACTATATTCACACCCGAATATAGTAGCATTGTTTTACAGGATCACAATCTAAAACTTCTACACTTTGGTTTTACGGGATCATCAAAGAAAACCCACACCCTTTGGTTTTAACAAGCTTACCAAAGAAACCAAAACTTGGTTTTCACAGGATCACCAAGAACCTAAACCTTGGTTTTGATAAGGCTCACCAAAACCCTATTTGGTTTCTCAACTGGGCTTACCAATAACCCAACAATTCAAAGATTGAATTGAAAATAAATGCAACAATAAATGACAAACTCAAGTTATCGGATAGTTGCCGGTGCAGCTCGTTGAAATTCTACTTGAATGCACTTGAATAAGCTTTAATGACTTCAGTAGCTTCTTCCAAAGTTGATTCAAGCTTTAGATCAGAGTTGATGAGGGCTTGAATGCAGACTTGAATGCACTTGTGCTCTATCTCTTGTGGTTGGTTGGATATTCGATGAAGCTCTCCATTTTTCCTTTTTTTTTAACTCTCTTCTTCTTGAAATATTACTTTAAGGTAGTTCAAATCCTTCAAATTTAAAGTCTTCCATCATCCCAAGGTAGTTCTAGCCATCGTATACCGTTGGGGAATGATTTTTGACCATTGGAGCACTTTTTGGCATTCAAAAACAATTTTGGAACTAGCCGTTAGATACTTGGAAGCGACAATCGAGTCGGTTTGGATTCTTTCAAGTTGACTGGAATCCTTCGAGTCGATAGGTCGAGTCACCATTTCTTCAATGCAGTCGGCTCTTTATCCCAGGGCGCAGAATGTCACTCTGGATGAGTCGGCTCTTCACAGCTCGAATTGGCTCGAACATGAATCTTGAAATTCTTGAACTCGAGGAGTCGGCTCTTCTTCTCAGGTTTGGAAAACCTTACTCTGGAAGAGTTGGCTCGATGCAGTTCGGGTCGGCTCACTTTCTCAGGCTTTTGAAATTAGGTCTGGCAGAGTCGGCTCTTTCTAGGTCGGTCAGCTCGCCTGGCTATTCTCAGAAAAATTTTAGGAAATGGACTCTGGAGGAGTTGGCTCGAACTGATTCCAATCGAATCGAATTCACTAGAGTCACTCGCTTTCCATTGAGTCAGCTCGGATTGCTGCGTTCCAGAATCCTTGATGCGTGCCAGTAAGGAAAGTCGGCTCTTCTTTTCTTGGGGGTCGGCTCGAGTGTCTTTTTCAGGATTTTTACAATTTGAATTTAAAGAAAACTCTCACCAACTCTTTTACAATTTCACACAAACCACTAAAGGCAAAATCTATGGCACACACACTTATAGAAGTAACCCTTTTACTTGATTTTTCTTAGTATTTTTATTGGGTTCTTCTTTACAAAAATACTTACAACACAACTCAAGCATGAAAATAGAAATGCAAGAGTTGAAGTTTGAACATGTTATACATCCTACAAAGACTTGTCAAACACTTGAAGAGTTGTCAGTAATAAATGTACATGCTCCAATGTTTGGTTATTAACAAAATCACTTATGGGGTCAACAGATTCCCCCTTAAAAGCTGAAACCAGAAGAGCCCCACATCCTAACCCAGCCCAAGAGGTTCACCCTAGGAGACCTAATTAGGAGCCCATGGACCAGGAATAGTAGGAATTACACGAGTCTGATGACCTTTTATTAGTAGTTAGGTGCATCCTAACCCAGAACATCGTGCAAGAGGATTGGTGTAAGACTAACATCCTATAAACCTTCATTAAATTAGGCTATAAGGTGTGCAAGATCATAGAAGACAGTGGGAGCTATGTCATTGCCATTTTATCGAGTACTGTCAAGTCCCTAGGATTGATCCCGGTTCTCCCATCCCAAACCCTATAAGGTCTCATGGATAGACTCAACTTCCATACCTATCAAGCCTAGATGCCATGTTTTGATCAAATTGCAATCATGCGAGGAAGAGATTTGGTGCGATATCCTTCCTATGGGAGTTAGTAGCATTATCCTAGGTCAACCCTGGCTTTACGATCATTATGCCACCCTTTTTGGTTGGACCAATACCTGTGCCTTTAATCACCATGAGATGAAATTTGTAATCAGTCCAACTCAACCTAAGGATCAGGCTAAAAGAGGATCTAGCAGCCTAAAGGAAAGAAGCTAGGAATTGACCTGATCAAGGACAAGAAGATAGAAAAAGAGATTATTGAGGAAGAACCCTTTAATGAATTTCAGGGAAAAAGGTTGAACACAATGAGAATTTAAATAAAAGAACCCTTGAGCCCATTGAAGACTTTAAGTATGAAAGGTTGAACCCAATGAAAATCTAGAGAAAGAACTACTGAGCCCATTAAAGAATCCAAAGAAGACATCTATGAGTCAAGTTTAGTAGAGAAGTATGGTGAAGATGGGCCCAAGGTTGAAATCATTGAGGAATCAAAGAAAAATGATCCTGAACCCGCTATAGAATTTGAAAAAGAAATGACCAAGCTAGGATCACATTTAGTAAATGAACATAAGGGTTCGCCAGTCTTGTCCATAGAAGGAGTTCAGGAACAAGCCCTTACTGAACCGACCCAAAGAGAACACCCTCAAGAAGTAGTTGAAGCTCTGAAAGAATTTGAGGATACTTTTTTTAATAGTTACCTGACCAACTACCATCCCTTAGGGACATCCATCATGCTATAGACTTGGTCACTATGAGATGAACCCCACCGAACCCCAAGAACTATAGAAATTAGTGGATTATATGACACCCATAGATCAATGTTCAAGTCTTAAGGTCATCCCGAGTAACCAAGGTCTGTTTCATATTTCCAATAGATTGTCCTAAGACTCCGACTTTTTCCTGTCATACCCTATGGTTTCCAATGTTCCCCAAACTATACAATTACACTTTGTTGAGGTCATTCGGTTACACCAGTACTTTGAGTATGTTAAGTTTGCGACCTACTTTTAGAAGACCTTATGGCATTTGCTAGGAGTCCATTCTAAATTTTCATGCACATGCCAAACCAGGGTCAAACCTAAAGAGTCTATAGTCTGCTAGGTTTAGCCCCGAAGAATCCAATAAAATTCTTGTCAATAGGAATGCATAGTTGAGTCTGCATTTTGCATCATGTTAGGGTTCTGCATTAAGTACTAATTTTAAAATAATTGGCTGATTCCTAAATGCGAGCCAAAGAATTTGAAATAAGAAATTCTATAATGATTAGGCTTAGGCCTGAACGGTTTCTCCCAGGAACCGTTACAAATTTCATGCTCATGGAGCTGGCCCCTTTAAAGTTATAAGGAGAGTTGGCCCTAATGCCTATGTGCTTGAGCTACCCCCAGATTATGGCATTAGCTCAACTTTCAATATCTCAAACTTAGTCGAGTTTAGGAAACCGGTAGCCATACCTAGCCAGCCATTTAGGCCAGATCTATCCTTTGAGAGTGAACCCGACCCTAAGTGTCCACATCCAATTATACCTGAGAGAGGAGAACGGATTGAGCATGTCATGGATGATCAAGATATCATAACCGGGCAAAGGCTATCAGTATTACTTGGTCCGTTGGCAAGGCCGACTGGAGTCTGATGATTCATGGATTACCCGAGAGAACTTGCAGCACCTCGACCCTGACCTTCTTAAGAAATACCAAAGCCAAGTCAACCCTTACTCGACAAGGTCGAGTTCTTCCCACATTGGGAGAATTGGTGTGGGACCAGGATTAGGCAGAGTTCTCAATCCTCTATGGATCTCTGAGTAGGATTTTAATCTATTGGGTCCTGTAATAAGGCTTCAAGCTTAAGAAATTTACTTTTGAGTCATGTACTTGGTTTCATTTTTTGTTTTAGTCATGTACCTTGGCCAATTTGGTCCAAATTGGGTCAATGGGTCCTGTAGTTAGTTGAATTGGTTCAAGCTCAAGTCTACTTGAGGTTGGGCTCAATCGTGGTGAGCATTCAAGTCAAGCCCAGTTGTTGACGGTTCAAGCAATCTCCCCATGCCAAGTAGGAGCACCACTTCAATTCATGGAGCGCCACTTCATCTGTGCCATATGGCATGAGGAAGCACCACATCACCAAGTCATGTTTGGTGGCCAAGGCAAGAGGGATACTCCAAAGTCAATGACATGTGGATGTTGTGTGAATAACATATCTACCAATGATGTTAAGAGCTTAAGCTTACCCACAGTACCATATCCTAGCCCATATAAGGTATCCTAGATTGATGCGACATCTATTCCTATTAGATTACAATGCTAGGTCCCAGTCCAAATTCAATCCTACCAAGAGAAGGTATGGTGTGATGTGATTCCAATGGGGTTTAGTAGCATTATATAGGTAGACCATGGTTATATGATCTTGTTGCTACCCTTTCTGGTCGGATTAACTCATGTTCTTTTAAACACCATGAAAAGAGTGTTGTGATCAACTCAACCCCACCCATGATAATACAAAAGAAAGGCTAGTCATTTGACAGAGAAAGAACCATGATTGAACCTAATTACTGCTAAGGAATTAGAGCATGAAATTGTTGAAGGTTCAATAGTCTGGATGTTGACTACTAAAGAAGTTCATGATAACCATAAAAGGAGCACCCTAAGGAGATTTTAGAGTTTCTTAAGGAGTTTAAGGATGTGTTCCCAAAAGACCTCCCTGATAGCTTACCTCCATTAAGGGACATACAACATGCTTTAGACTTAGTCCAAGGAGCTACTTCGTCGAATAGACCACATTATAGGATGAACCCTACTAAACATAAAGACAGAGGTAAGTTGAGAATCTTCTTAGGAAAGATTTTTCAAAGAAAGCTTAAGTCGTTATGCCATTCCAACTCTCTTAACTCCTAAGAAGGATGGCACTTGGAGAATGTGTGTCGATAGTATAGCCATCAATAAGATTACAGTGAAGTATAGACTTCCAATACCCTGACTTGATGACATGATAGACATGATGGTCGGTGCTACCATATTTTCAAAGATAGACCTTAAGAGTGGCAATCATCAGGTTAGAATTGGGCCCGGGGATGAATGGAAGACTGCATTAAGACTAAGGATAGCTTATACGAATGGTTGGTGATGCCTTTTTGCTTATCAAATGCACATAGTACTTTTATGAGGATTATGATAAAAGTTTTGAAAGCATTTATTGGAAAATTCGTAGTGGTACATTTTGATGAAATCCTAATATATTGTAAAAATAAGAAGGATCACTTAGACCATCTTTAGCCGTATGCCAAGTTCTTAGAGGAGAAAATCATTATTTAAATTTTAAGAAATGTAGTTTTATGACCCCGAGGATTATTTTTCTAGGTTTTGTAGTGACAGCTGAAAGAGTATCTGCTACCCCGAGAAGGTCAAATCGATAGTTTAGTAGCCTATACCTAAGAATGTACATGATGTTAGAAGTTTTCATCGTTTAGCTACATTCTATAGGTGATTTATTTGAGGGTTTAGTATGATTATTGCACCTATAACTAATTATATAAGGAAAGTTGTTGTCCAGGTGGCTATCCAAGAGGGGGGTGAATGGTAGTTTTGAAAATTTAAAGCAAATAATGTGCAATTCAAAATCCTTTGCTAGTGGAGGTGCTGTGATAGAGTTATAAGATGCAGAAGCTAAAAAGAGTCAAGTATGCACAACACAAAAATACCAAATTTATAGTGGTTCGGAGCAACCCAGCTCTTACGTCCACTACCCAAGATATCACTTGGGATTTCTACTATATTTACAGCCGAATATAGTATGATTGTTTTACAGGATCACAATCCAAACCTCTACACTTTGGTTTTACAGGATCACCAAAGAAAATCCAACACCCTTTGGTTTTAACAGGTTCACCAAAGAAACCTAATTTATTTTAACAGGATCACCAGAACTCAACACTTGGTTTTTATCAAGGCTTACCAAGAACCTATTTGGTTTTTCGACCGGGCTCACCATTACCCAACAATTCAATAATTAAATTGAAAGAAATGCAATAATAATGACAAGCTCAATTTATTGGATAGTTGCCGGTGCAGCTTGTTGGAAGTCCACTTGAATACACTTGAATAGACTTTAATTACTTCAGTGGCTTCTTCCTAATGTTGCTTCAAGCTTTAGATTGGAATTGGTGAAGACTTGAAAGCTTGACTTGAATGCTCTTGTGCTCTTTTGCTGTTGGTTGGTAGGATATTCAATGAAGCTCTCTTTTCTTTGAAGAACTCCCTAATTCATTGCTTCAAGAAAGTTCAAATCCTTCAAATTTTAATGTCTTCTATCATTCCAAGGTAGTTCTAGCCGTTGTAGACCGTTGTGGAATGATTTGTGACTGTTGGAGCACCTTTGGCATTCAAAAATAATTTCTAGAACTAGCTGTTAGATACCTAGAAATAACATTCGAGTCAGCTCGGATTCCTTCGAGTCGGCTCGGATCCTTCGAGTCGATGGTTTGAGTCACCAAATCTTCAATGCAATCGACTCTTTGTCTCAAGGTGCAAAACATCACTCTGGACGAGTCAGCTCTTAATAGCTCGGGTCAGCTCGAACTTTTTTCTTTAAAAACTTGAACTCGAGGAGTTGAATCTTTTCAGCTTGGGTCGGCTCTTCGTCTTAGGTTCGAAAAATCTCACTCTGGAATAGTCAGCTCGGTGTAGTTCGGGTCAGCTCGCTTTCTTAGGCTTTCAACATTAGGTCTGGTAGAGTCGACTCTTTCTTGTTCAGGTCAGCTCGCCTGGCTATTCTCAGAAATATTCAAAAATTGGACTCTGGAGGAGTCAGCTCAGACTGATTCTAGTCGATTTGGATTCACTAGAGTTGGCTCGCTTTCCATTGAGTCAGCTCGGATTGCTGCATGTTGGGTTCGTGAACCAGTACGGAAGCGTGGATTTCAAAATTTATGAAACCAGGTCCGAACCTAATCCCAATCTCCTTATTAGCAATAAAAAACTATGACTACATGCATGTCCAAATTTAAACATTATTTAAATACTAACCTCAGATTGCTATTACCAGTCTGATGCAGAAATGAACTCCAAATTGAGTAGCCTCCTGAACACACCAGGCGTCCACTTGTCCGCCCTCCGATGGTGATCCACACGGGCAGATGATCAAGACACTGACTCCTTAATTGGGTTCCTTCCAATCAAGTTCTACCCCAAGAACTTGATACATGGGCTATCGGCTAGGACTCCTCTAGCCAAACTGGGACTAAACCTTCTCTCTTACCCTTCTCCTTGTCTTCTAGCAACTTGGCCCCTTAAGACACTCTTGTCTTAAGAATAAGCCCTTGTCCTAAATGAGACAAGGCTTGTCTTGGAGGGAGAAGAAATTAAGACAAGATTGTCTTAATGTAAGAAAGAAAGGAGAGGCGCCTTCTTCCTTTACCGTCGGAGAGTTTCTCTCTGACTCTCCTTCTGTTCTGAGATTCGACAGAGCCAAGGCTCTGTAAAGGAATCAAAGAGGAAGAGAAGGGGGAAACAATCTTCTGGAGAGGGAGAGGGAAAATAGAGCAAGGCTTCGCTGTAGAAAATCTGGAATAGTTTTTTTTTTTTTTTTTTTCTCTATATCTTTTCTATCTTTTTTTACGGCGAAGTCTTCTCCTTAAATAGGCGACAGAGAGGCGCCTACCCATCTGTAATCACCCTCTCACTCCCCTCTCTCCCTTCTCATGTCCTTTCCCTTCATCTCACGGCCATTGAATTAATCTCACGGCCTTGGTATGGGAAGACGCAAGAAGAGTCGCGAAAAAACACAGAAGGGCGCGCGCAAAGAAAGAGTCGCGCCCCTTCGATGTTTTTTTTCACGGTAATCCCATTTTTTGAAGAGTCCACGCCTAGGTGGACTCTCTCCATGCCCCTTCAGCCAAAACGTCGATCCCTTTCTTTTCTTTTCTCACGCAAACGCCCCTTTGAGAGAGTCCACGCGCGCGTGGACTCTTCTCCTTGCACGCGCGCGTGGGGAAGAGAGGGGAAGGGCTTAGGTGATGTAGGAAAGGGGTTTAGCCTCTTAGGTTAGCCCATTGCTAGCCTACTATTAGCCCAATGTCTTGAATCTTCAATTAGATTCAACTGAAATGAATTTGGATCTAAAAAAGACCAAATCAGAACCCTAACTCGAATCCGATTCAAGTAGAAGCATGGTTTGCAACACATGCTAGTGTGTTCAACTGCAAACGAGATTTAATTCCAAATTAAATCCTTGATTATCTGTCCTAAGTGTGTGACCATTGGGTTCCATACCTAGCCAGCAGTGGGTCCGAGTGCAAGTTGACCTAATTTGATCAGAACTCATTCTAATCGATTTAGGTCAAATCGAGCTAACTCGAGTTAGTCAATTAGGACTCCTCCTAATTAGTGATCCAATTAAACCATTTAATTGATCAACCCACAAGACAAGATTGACGTCTAGCAACGTGTCATGTCTACCCGGAAGATATGGAAATTCTGGTGAAATTCCAAACTATCCTTCAGTGGAAAATTCCCGTACAATTCGATCCTTCAATCATCTTGCATCCCGAATATAACTATGGATATGGAACATGTCAAAACCAGCTTATACTCATTCCCAGCTCAGTCATACACTAATGATTCATTAATTCGATATTAGAAATCATTTCTAATATCTGTACTTTGATCAAAGATTTCCTGAATCATCATCTGACCTAATTTGGCTGGATGCAATCTCCTCCAACTAGGAGTGATCAATTCTTGTTGACCTACTCATTACCTTCATATACAATTCACATACCCAGCATCAACCTCGTGCATGACCCATGTCATGATTGAACACCTGATGATTGAGATGACCATTGTGTTCATGTACATAAGGTATTATGGCAGTCTCAGGTCATAGGACTACTTGTACAACTCCCATTATGAGAAACATCTATTGACATGCAGCTAAGGCTCCATTAGATGTTCTCAAACTGGATCTATTCAGTGAACTCATTCGCTAATGAGCACCCACATCCTTGTATTAGTGTCCCACACAAGTGACTGTGAGAGCATTCACCCTTTTCAGCATACATAGGATGTGCCAGTCTAACCGGAAACCCTGATCCCCAACTCAGGGTTCCTATGACTAGGATATTCTAGATTAGGTTTTAAGGCCTTAGATCTCACTGGTATGATCTCATCATAGCCCTAGGACCATAGCCCTAATCTATGGGGTTCATCATATAATGACACAGCGATGATGAAAAAATATTGCCTTTATTAACTTGTCAATTTACAATGGTCTGGGAGATACAATATGGCTTATAGGGCATAATCCTTTCACTGCATTCCAGAATCCTTGCTGCATGCCAGTAAGCAGAGTCGGCTCTTCATCATGTGGGGTCAGCTCAAGTGTCTTCTTCAAGACTTTTACATTTGAACTTAAAGAAAACTCTTATTAACTCTTTACATTCTCAAACAAACCAACTCAAAATAAATTTCATGGCACACATACACATAAAAGTAAACTTTTTTATATGATTTTTTCTTAGCTTTTTCATTGGGTCTTCTTTATAAAAATACATTACAACACAACTAAAACAAGAAAGCAAAAGTGTAGGAGTTGAAGATTGAACATTTAATTCATCTTACAAAATCTTGTCAAACACTTGAAGAGTTGTCAGAAATAAATATACATGCTCCAATGTTTGGTTATCATCAAAATCACTTATAGGGTCAACAATCTCTCCTTTTTTGATGATGACAAAACACTCGGCATGAAAAATTCTTTACACTTTACATGTATAATAGTATTTGAAAATTAAATATGCACATGTATCAGAGCTAATTGAATTAGTAACTAAGTACCAGAGCTCAAGAGACGATTTCATTGTATATCATCAAAGTATTGAACTTTTCATGCTTCATGATATTATAATTAGCACAAAACATGGAGTATCAGAGTTTCAAAAAAATTACAGAATTAAGATTAATTTGTAGAGCAGTAGCTATCAGAGCATGAAATAGCAATCAGAGCATTAAGATTGATAATAATTAGAGCACAATCATTTCAAGAGAATCTCCCCCTTTCTCTAGATTTTAAATACAATTAATGCAATAGGTCCTTTTGAATATTATCATTTTTGTGCTCCCCCTTTTTCATTCTTTTATGCCCTTTAAGAATAATTGGCAGGAGGCTCTATCAAAATTTTCAATATAGATCAAGCATTAATACTAATTTTGCTATTAGCTTAATCTCTCTCCCATTTTCATATTAGCCCATATTACTTTCTCCACCTTTTTGTCAAACAATCAAAAAGGTGGTTTCAAATAAAGTTCAGATCCAGAAATAGATTGAGAATGTTTTAAATATTTGTTTGAGATAATTTCACATTCTCAAATTGGAAATTCTAATTAAAAAATCATCAAAGTTGTACAACACAGATTAATCATCAAATCATTGTTTATGACAACAAAGAAAATCAAAAGATCTTTCATCTCATTGAGAAGATTTGCATACAAGTTGAAAAGAAAAGTACATTCATATTGTAGCATTTAAAAGATCTAATGAGTACAGACATACAACCAAAAGACTAATCAAAAGATTTATTCTTCTTCTTCTTCACTAGAAGAAGAGGATCCTACCTCTATAACTCTATCAGAGGTCTTAGTTTTCAGGGGTTAAACCTTAAATCCCTGAACCTAGTCCTAATAGGGCTCTAATAATCTTAGTCTTCTTGGTTATGGGTTTCTTCTTGGTTTCAACAGGTTTGGGTGGATCAGATGGAGTAGGAACTGGAATGTCAAGTTACTCCTTGATGATTTGTTCTGGAGCATCTTCAATGGAATGGTTTCCTTCTGTGATTGCAGTAGGATGCTTCTTAACTCTTCCTTAAAATCCTTCATTTCTTTTTCAGTTTTTCTTGGTGAAGCTTTTGTTCATATCCCATTTCCTGCAAGCTTGCTTTGATTGTGTTTCTTATCTCATCAATTGCAGAATTCATGTGATCTGTTAAAGAACTTGAAATTGCTTCCATCTTCTGATATATCAACTTCTTGAGGTCAAATGGAGCAACCATTGTTCCTTTAGTCCTTTCTTCATCAGCAGCTTCATTTTCTTCAGAAAAGGTAGCAGCAACTTGACTAGGCATCTTCTTTATCAATTTTCTTTCTTGTTGTTTGTAACCCATTATTTTCAGTGATGTTGGCTCTATCCAGTGATTTTGATGAATAACAAAATATTGAGTGTATATTGTATACTAATGTGTATTTCAAGTTATGAGTTTTCAGGAAGAAAGCACCTCAAAATCTCAAAAGCTTTTGTATCATGGCACGCCATGGCACAGAGCATTTTTCATAATTATGGACATCCTCTTCATGGAAAAAGGGCTTTTACATGATCAGTTGTTATTTATTTATGTTCCATTTAAATTTCAAAATCAATATTTTTGTTTTTGGCTCTAATTACACTTGATTATGAATTTTTCAGTATCAGGTGTCGACACCTGGGAAGCCAAGTATCGACACTTTCAGTATTTGCCATGCAGAATAACCCTTGGCACGCCAAGTGTCGATACCTAGAACTCAAGTATTGACACATGCATTTCAAGTGTCGACACTTAGGTTTCCAAGTGTCGACTCAAGGCCTAAGATTTTTGAAAATCCATAACTTTGCCATTTGAGGGTTTTTGTGTCAAGTGTCGACACCTGTGCATCAAGTGTTGACACTTGAAAGATCAAGTGTCGACACCAAAAATCAAGTGTCAACACCTGACAGCCAAGTGTCGACACCTGATGAGCCAAGTGTTGACACTTGAAGCCTGACAACCATAACGGATCTATTTTTCTGACTTGCAGAACTTGCTTTTCAAGCTCCAAACGGCTAGATTCGGGGCTCTAACAGTCACAAACCATTTTTAAAAGTTTCTTATTGTATTTAACCTTCACCAACTTCATTTTAAAGGTATTGAGGTATATTGAAGTCCATTCAAAAGCCAAAAAGCCAATATTCTCTCAAGAACTTCATATCAAGAGCCTTTTATAGTTTGATTTCCTGAAAAAGCCTACAAGCTCATCCTTACATCATTCCAAAAGAAGTGTTTTGAAGGATATTCCAAGGGGGAGATAAGATAAAGCATCAACTTGAGCTTCAAAGCTTCCATTCTACTCTTGAAGAGAGTTTGTCTTAGTTTTAAAAGTTGAATATATGTTTTTATCTTGTGATTTGACCTTGCTTTCAAGGGTGTCTTGAAAGAAGGATGTTGTGGTTTGTTGGTGAGCCAAAGGGATAAAACCAAGTAGGGTTATCTTGTGAGCCCGAAGACAAAACAGTGTAAAAGGTTGTTGGAGAGCCTAGGTGACAAAACCAACATAGGTTTTGGCTTGTGATCCTTTTGAAAAACAAGTCGGTAATCTTAATTGGATTATAGTGGAATTCCAAGGATGGCTTGAGAAGTGGATGTAGGTGCTTGTTTTGCACTGAACCACTATAAATATTATGTTTGTGTGCGATTCCCTTCTTTTCCTCTTGGTCTTAGCTTATTACATTTGATTTACTACTTTCCGCTGCATTTAATCTTGAGCATTGAATTTATTACTCACAAACACCACTAGACCTTCACATTACTATTTTAATTTTAAAAGATCCATTTTACCCCCCCTCTTGGGCTCCATTTCTGGGCAAGAAGTGGTATCAGAGCGCCGGTACTCTCTTGTAGATCCAAGGATCTTGAGTGAAAGATCATGGCAGCCCCAATAGGAATGGGTGTAGTTGAAGGTCATGCTTCAAATCATCACCCACTCTTCAATGGAACAAATTACACGTATTGGAAAACATGCATGCATATTTTTATTCAAGCTATTGATTATAATTTATGGAGGACAATTGTAAAAGGTCCTTATCAGCCTACTATGTGGTTAATGGCATCTCACTCCAAAGATGGAAGATGATTGGGATAAGAATGACATTAAGCAAATAGAGCTTAATGCTAAGGCTATGAACTTGTTATTTTGCTCTCTTGATCCAAGTGAATTTAATAGAATCTAATTGTCTCTCCGCCAAGGAGATTTGTGATACACTTGAAGTTACCCTTGAGTGTACACACCAAGTGAAAACAACCAGGTTAACATGCTTATTCATACGTATGAAATATTTAAAATGAAACCTACTAAGTCTATTAGTGAGATGTATACTAGGTTCACAAATATTGTGAATGGCATGAGAAGCCTAGAAAAAATTATTTCTAATGGTGAACTTGTAAACAAACTTCTCAGGTCTCTACAGGCTTCTTAAGATGCAAAGGTAATGACTATTGAAGAAGCAAAGGATGTCAACACTCTTCTACTTGAACAATTGTTGGGCTCATTGATGACCTATGAGCTCTCCCTCAAGCAAAAGAATGTTGAAGTCAACAAAAAGAAGAAAGTGATCACTTTCAAATCCACTACTAGAAAGAATCAAGTGATGACTCCGAAGAAGATGATGAAGAAGATGAGACGGCTCTAATGGCAAGAAAATTCAGAAGGTTTATGAGGAAGAAAAGATTCAACTTCAAAAAGAAATCTCTGAAAGCTGAGCTAAGTAAAGAGAAAGACAAGAAGAAGGAGAAGGAGTAGCCCACTTATTTTGAATGCAAGAAACCCAATCATTTTAAGGTGGACAGCCCCTTGCTCAAGAAAAGTCGAAGAAAGTTAAGAAAGAAAGCTATGATGGTAACCTGGAGTGACAATGAGGACTCCAGTTGAGGAAGAATAGCAGGAGGTGGCAAACTTCTATCTGATAGTAGATCATGATGAGGTATATTCTGAAACTGAAAATGAATTTACATTTGATGAACTTCATGAAGTTTTTGATGAATTAGTCATAGAATTTCAAAAACTAAAGTCGGAACATAAAGATTTGAAAAAGAAAAATTTGGATTTAGCCAAAACAAATGATAAGTTTTCCAATGAAAATGAATGCCTTCTTCTTCAAAATAGAAAATTAAATGATAAGATTTCAGTTCTTGAAAATGAAAAAGAAGTTTTGAAAAAGAAAAGTTCTTCAGTTTCAAATGAAAATCTTTCAAAACAAAGCAAAGAAATTTTGGATGAAAATAAAAGATATAAGGAAGAAATTGAAAAATTAAAACCTTTTGTAGATAAATTTACTTATAGTTCTAAAAAAATAAATTTGCTTTTGAACAATCAAAGAGCTATTTTTGATAGAGCAGGTTTAGGGTTTAGAACTCATAAGAAACAAAAACTTTTCAAAAATTTCTTTGTGCATACATCTTCATCCATTACTTATCATGCATGTGGTACTAAGGACATAAATCTTATATGTGCAACAAAAGAAGATTGAATAATATTAAGAAAGTTTGGGTTCCAAAAAGAACTAATGTCACTAACCTAAAAGCACCCAAGATGATTGGGTACCTAAAGTCTCCACTTGATCTTTATTGCAGGTATGCCTTGCAATCAACAAGAAAAGAATGTAGTACCTTGATAGTAGTTGCTCAAGGCATATGACAAGAGATGTGGAGCAGTTCTCATCGCTCGAATATCAAAATGGTGGCAATGTAAACTTTGGCGATAATGGAAATGGCAAAATTATTGGTATTGGTAAAGTCCATATCACCCCTCTTCTTACATTAATAATATTTTATATGTTGATGGTTTGAAACATAACTTGCTTAGTATCAGTTAGTTTTGCGACAAAGATTTTAAAGTTATTTTTGAATCTTCCATGTGCATTGTTTATAGTTTAGATGACAATGGCATCAAGTTCATTGGTCATAGGCATGGCAATATTATATGGTTGATCTAGATGATCTTTCGATTCAAAATGGTCAATGCCTAGTGCCAATGGAAGCCAAGATCAATGAAACTAGTTGGCTTTGGCATCGTAGACTAGGACATGCTAGTATGCATTTGATTTCAAAACTTAGCAAAAAGAATTTGATAAAAGATTTGCCTAAACAGTTTTGAAAAAGACAAGATTTGCCATGCATGTCAACTTGGAAATAAACCAAATCCTCTTTCAAACTAAAAGGAGTAATCTCTACATCTAGACCCTTAGAGTTGCTTCACATGGACCTCTTTGGGCCTACTAGAACATCTAGTTTGGGAGGTAAAAAGTACGGTATAGTTATTGTAGATGATTTCTCATGATTTACATGGGTCATGTTTTTAGCACATAAAGATGAAACATTTTCTGAATTCATTAGGTTTCATAAATGAGTTTCAAGTAAAAAAGGTGTTTCAATCATATCATTGAGAAGTGATTATGGAACCAATTTGAAAATGTTGATTTTGATAAATTCTGTATTGAAAATGGTATTCATCATAATTTTTCTGCACCTAGAACACCTCAAAAAATGGGATGGTAGAAAGGAAAAATAGAACTCTTGAAGAAATGGCACGCACCATGCTTTGTGAAAATGATTTATCTAGATATTTTTGGACAGAAGCCATAAATACTGCATGCTATGTTTTAAATCGAGTTTTGATTCGATTGATTTTAAAGAAAACACTTAGCTTCGGAAGGGTAAAACCCTTAATTCATTATTTTCGTGTTTTTTGATGCTGTTGTTTCATTTTAAATAATGGTAAGGATAATTTGAGCAAATTTGATGCCTAATCAGATGAGGGAGTCTTTTTAGGCTACTCCACATCTAGTAAGGCATACATGGTCTTCAATAGGAGAACACTTGTTGTTGAAGAATCCATACATGTGGTATTTGATGAATCTGACCAAAAATCTTTGAGAAAAGAAGATGTGCTTTCTGATGAAAGGTACCAAGAAACTGAAAGTATAAACAACAATGAAGAGCCTACCAAGGATCAAGAAGATGATCAAAACACTGAAGGAGACAAGGTGATGAAAATACATCTACAGTTGATCCACTATCAAAAGAATGGAGGGAGGCTCACGGACATCCAAAAGAGCTAATTATTGGTGATCCATCTAAAGGTGTAAGTACTCGATCTTCTCTTAAAATATCTATGATTATTATCTTTTGTTTCTCAAATTGAACCTAAAACTATTGAGAAAGCTGAATGTGATAGTAATTGGATAAATGGTATGCAAGATGAACTTAACCAATTCAAAAGAAACAATGTTTGGACATTAGTAGATAGGCCTTCAAATACTTCAATTATTAGCACAAAATAGGTTTTTTGAAATAAACATGATGAAATGGGTATTGTTACTAGATATAAGGCTAGACTAGTTGCCAAAGGATACAATCAAGATGAAGGGATAGATTTTGATGAAACCTTTGCTCCTGTGGCTAGACTTGAGGCAATTAGGCTATTATTGGCTTTTGCTTGCTTTATGAATTTTAAATTATTTTAAATGGATGTTAAAAGTGCCTTTTTAAATGGTCTTATTGAAGAAGAAGTTTATATTGAACAATCTCCTGGTTTTGAAAATTCTGAATTTCTAAATCTTGTTTACAAACTTCATAAAGCTTTGTATGGGTTGAAACAAGCTCCTAGAGCTTGGTATGATCGTTTAAGCTCTTTCTTACTCAAAAATGATTTTGCTAGAGATAATGTAGACAACTTTATTTTGAAGAAAATAATGATGATCTCTAAGTAATACAAATCTATGTAGATATATCATATTTGGTGCTACTAACGAATCTCTTTGTCAAGAATTTGTAAAGCTAATGCAGGGTGAGTTCGAGATGAGCATGATGGGAGAACTAAATTTCTTCCTCGGACTCCAAATAAAGCAAACCAAAGAGGGGATCTTCATCAACCAAGCGAAGTACACAAAAGAAATACTCAAGAAGTTTGGGATGTAGAACACCAAGCCTTTAGGTACCCCTATGAGCACTACTTGTAGACTTGACAAGGATGAATCTGGTAAATCGATTGACCAAAAATTATATCGTGGCATGATCGGTTCACTGCTATATCTTACTGCCAGTAGACCAGATATCATGTTTAGCATTTGTATGTGTGCTAGATATCAGTCTAATCCTAAAGAGTATCATCTTTTGGCTGTTAAACATATACTTAGATATCTATCTGGCATAATTGAAATTGGTTTATGATACTCTAGAGACTCTTCATTTGAATTGATTGTTTATTCTGATGCTGACTTTGCTGGGTGTAAACTTGATCGTAAAAGTACTAGTGGAACCTGTCAGTTTCTTGGAGTAAATTTGATCTCTTGGAGTAGGAAGAAACATAATTCAGTTGCTCTATCTATGGTGAAAGCCGAATATATAGTAGCTGGAAGATGTTGTGCTCAAATCCTTTGGATTAAACAATGGCATTAAACTAACTAATACACCATAAGATGTGACAATACTAGTGCAATCAATCTAACTAAAAATTCTGTGCAACATTCAAGAAGTAAATACATTGAAATAAAACATCATTTCATAAGAGATTATGTACAAAACTCTAATGTTATTCTTGAATTTGTGTGTACTGATATTCAATTAGCTGATGTGTTTACCAAACCATTGAGTGAAAAATGGTTCTGTCTGATTAGAAGAGAGTTAGGTGTCATTAACCCATTCTCCTAGAACTCTCACAAACTTCATCTTACCCAAGGCATTTTACTCAAAAAACACTTGCTTTGAGTCCCAAAAGCTATTAAATATTTTTTAAAATTTTTTTGTTTTTTTTTGGTATTTTCTTTGCCAAGTGTTGACACTTGGATTTTGTCAAGTGTCGACACCTGACCAAGTGTTGACACATGACAAATACTACGTGTCGACACTTGCGAAACGAAATCTGTTTTTTAAAATGATCGACAAAGGGTTTTGTTTTCACTTCCCCCCCATCACTCTTAAGCTACAGTGGTCACCTACACTCCAATTCCTTCCTCTTCCCATTTGCCCCTTCACATATCAGGTATTCCCTCTTTTAATTTCTTGTTAATTTTCATTTATTTCACGTATTTTCGATTTCCCTTCGTCACCGTGAAGCCATACAACCTATAAAGGATTTTTTCAACTATTTTTTTGGGATTTCAATTGGATTTTCATGGGTTTTATTAGTTTTCTAAATCTCCATTTGAAGGAATGGTGGTTTAATGGCTTTTCTCTTGGATTTCAAATGGTATTTGGCTATTTTCATGCTCATTCCATCCGAATTTGGAAAATCCATTGTTTGATTGATTTTGGCCGGAAAGATTTGGGTTTTCACCTAAAATCTAATGTTCTAAAACTTATTTTTATTGATTTATCATAGTTTATCATGATGTTTTTGCATCATTTTTACCATTTTGCTAAAACCTAATTGATTTAAGACGAAATCCCATGTGTTTTGGGTATTAGACCCTACAAAATGTATTTTTACAAAAGTTCAAATATATTTTAACAACCAAAAATATTTTCTAGCTTGTAAAATTCCCACTTTCAAATTGTTTGTAGATTTCCTATATTTTTTAAAGAGTATTTTACAACCCAAAATTGTTTTAAAACTGTCTTTGCACCTCTTATGAAATGAATTTCTCCTTAGCTGAACTTGTAGCCAGTCCTATAGCTGAACCTGTAGCCAGTCCTATAGCTCTATGTTTGTTTGAATCTATCCTTTTTTCTATCCTATCCAGCTAGTTTGACATGGGTCCTAGAAAGAGACTAGTAGTTAGGAGATCGAGTTAGAGGATAGAGAGGAGAACAAAGGCTAGGCATGACACTGGTGAGTCGAGCAGTTCAGTTGCACCTGGTTCCCTTGTGGAGAGGATGGCAGGGAAGGCTGTTGCTTTTAGTCGACGAGTGGACTTAGAGTTTTTTAACCGCCAGCATTTTCAGATCCGGCTGACCCTTACCAATGCGGGTTTGGTGCCCTTCTGCACTATGCAAGAGAGGTATTACCCCCAATGGTACTTGAGTTCTATGGAACATTGGATTGCCGACATATGACTTCGAGGACATCTATGCGAGGTGTGGAGATTCTATTGACAGAGGAGCTCTTGAGCACAGTTTGGGAGATACCACATCGAGGGATTAGCATTTTTTCTGTGGATGACAGGTAGGCCGCATTCCGTTGTATTTTGGAGCGAGAGGATATTCGCGGTGTGACAGTAGTCACCGCGAACCAGCTATCAGTGGAGATGCGGCTCCTTCATCACATCACGGCCCGTATTCTTCTACCGAAGGCAGGGCATTTTGATTTTATCACAGCGAGAGAGCTTATGCTCATGGTCTTCTTGACACAGAGGATGCTGGTAGACATTCCTTCCATGATGTTGATACAGATGAGAGATGCGGCCAGCCAGCATCGTCATTGTCTGCCCTATGGGATGGGACTAACCCGACTATTCCATGCGTGTGGAGTATCCTTGGAGGGGGAGATCCCCAAGGAGATCTTACACATAGATGTTTATGATGAGAGGTCGCTCCATAGGATGGGATACAGAGTGGTTGGTGGCAGATGGATCAGGAGAGAGTCTAGCTAGGAGGTAGATAAGGAGGATGAGTTACGTGACGTCGAGGCTGGGCCATCAGGGCCAGTCAGTTCTCCTGTTCATATAGCACATGCATCAGAGATCGAGCCTGCGATGCCTTTTGCCACACCGTCAGCAGCTCCTCCAGCTTCTACTAGAGTACACTTTGAGGAGTATTCACGTGAGCAATTTGCAGAGTTGAGAGGCGAGCTTATCAGTCTGGGGACTATGACAACTCAGCTTCGGATCGAGATTGATAGCCTTAGAGCTCAAACTGCTGCTGAGCATGCCGAGATTCGCCAGACCGTGGAGGCTGGTTTTGTGTGCATTAAGTGTTTGATCAAATCCTTGCTTCCTCCAGCTGCTCCTGCTGATCCTCCGAATGATGATAATGATGGCGACGACCACCAGGATGACCATGATGATACTGTAGAGGGTGGTGATCGCATTGATGACAGGGCTACAGATGTTCTTGACGACGGCAGCGACAGTGATGATGGTGCCGACGGTTATGAGGTCGTCAGTCGAGAGCAGCAGTACCGAATTGTTCCTCCAGCTGATGCTGTTGACACTCTAGCTACCACTGATCCAGTCTTTGTTACCCCCACAGAGACTCTACCCCCTCCTTCTTCTAGGGCCTCTAGAGTTGCACCTCATTTTGGGCCATCACTTAGGACTAGGTGCCGTGGTATCCTGAAGACTCCTAGTAGTCTATCCCGTAGGACTAGGGTTACCGGTCCTATCTCTTTTGAGATTCCATCAGATGAGGATTAGCCTCACAGATGTCTCCTTTGTTGTATGTTCTTTATGTTTCATGCTACTTTGTATGCCTTTTATTGTTGTATGACTCGGATACATTTTGTATGTTTCAGTTTTGCTGATGAGTCAGCAAATTTTGTACTGAAAACTCCGCTTATTATATATATATATATATTAGTTTGGATGTTTAAAAATTGTGATTCACTTTGATTGCTTGATTAGTTACATTTATTCTCTTTTGTACTGATACTCTCTTTGGATCTTTTTGGTTCTGATACCTGTCCTATCTGATACTCTACCACTTTTTGTCTCCATGCTTATTTTGAGGGGGTGGTTATTCCCCTTTCTAATGATTGACAAAAAGGAAGAGTAATAGTATAGATTGTATGGGAGTATGGCATAAGTATGCCATAAATTGTTTATAAAATTTTTCCAATTTTTTTGTGTAAATTTTCAAATTTGATCTGCTTTGATACCCTGGTATGACATATTATTTGTTCTAATTAGAAATATCTAATTGAGTGGGAGATTGATTCTTCCTAACTATGAAAATTATGGGTCATATGAACTTACAATCATACTCATTAATTATCATAGTTGAAATTTGAAACTTAATGCTGTTTTACTCAAGGTTTTGTCATCATCAAAAAGGGGGAGATTGTTGGCTCCAACCAGTGATTTTGATGAATAACAAAATATTTAGTACATATTTTATACTAATGTCTATTTCAAGCTATGAGTTTTCAGGAAGAAAGCACCTCAAAATCCCAAAAGCTTATGTATCATGGCACACCGTGGCACGGAGCATTTTTTGCAATTATGGACATCCTCTTCATGGAAAAAGGGCTTTTACATGATCAATTATTATTTATTTATGTTCCATTTAAATTACAAAATCAATATTTGTGTTTTTGGCTCTAATTACACTTGATTGTGAATTTTTCATTATCAAGTGTTGACACCTGGAAATCCAAGTGTTGACACTTCAGCATTTGGCATGCAGAAAACCCTTGGCATGCCAAGTGTCGACACCTAGAACTCAAGTGTCGATACCTACATTTCATGTGTCGATACTTAGGTTTCCAAGTGTCGACTCAAGGCTTGAGATTTTTGAAAATCCAGAACTTTGCAATTTGAGGGTTTTTGTGTCAAGTGTCGACACCTGTGCATCAAGTGTCGACATTTGAAAGATCAAGTGTCGACACCTAGAAATCAAGTATCGAATCTGACAGCCAAGTGTTGACACCTGATGAGCCAAGTGTCGACACTTAAAACCTGACAGCTCTAACAGATCTATTTTTCTAACTTGCAGAACTTGCTTTTCAAGCTCCAAACGGCTAGATTCGAGGCTCCAACGGAGAACCAGGCTCAGAAGAAGACTTCAGGGCTCCATCTAGATCTCTGATTGACCTTGCCAAAGAATTAGGATTTTTTCTGGTTTTGTAATAAGGGTTGACTTGATCAACTCAATTTTGAGTCTGTAATTTTGTCATTTCAATTTTTGTTGGATCATGTTGACTCAGTCCAAGTCCAAGGCCCAGGTAGGTGTCATTCCCTTTGCCATAGGGCACCACATTTTCTAGCTACAAGTGGGTGCCACACTCCCTGCCACATCTCCATCCAGTGTACCTTGGTCCCCACGCTCAAGTAAGCAGGTTCTTTTTTCTTGCACCACTTGGGGGAGAAATCCATCAAGATACCTCAATCCAAGGAGGAGCCAACTTCTTTCCAGATAAACCCAAGCCAGGATGGCAAGAATTTTTCTTGAAGAGAGGATCAAGGAGGTGCCCCACAATGTTCCATAAAAATCCAAGTTATAAAAGGAAAGAGAGCATGTCTTGGGAGAAAATCAAGGAGGCACACAAAAGTTTCCAAAAGTGCCAAAGCCATGAAAGGAAGAAGCCTAAACTTGTGGAGCAAGACTAGGAGGTGTCCAAAAGAGCCAAACCATGAAGGAAAATCCTTGATTCATGGAGAGATACTAGGAGACACCCCATAACCTGCCATTTGGAGCTGATTTTCAAGTTTTCTTGGAGTTTTTGGGCTGCCCACTCATGGAAGGAGTCTTGGGAAGAGAATTTGATGCCTAAAGTGTGGGTTAGTCCTATTAGTCCCACATGGGAAATGTATAAAATTTTATTTCTTTGTTATGTCTATATATTCAACTCTATGTAACTCTTGAATTTAAATGATGAATGAAATCAATTTCTTTGTGAGCAACTTTGTGTTTCTCTCTTCTGCACTTGTATTCAAGTGTTGAGCTCCGTGAGGGAGTAAATTCGGGTTCCCTAGGAACCTTGAGGATGTGTGAGATCTCCAACCCCAAAACTCTAGCTTAGTCCACCCATCTCTACTCCACCACCACCAAACCCCAATTTTCCATCTACATCCCACGGCCCCTCTCTTCCACATAGAGGCCGGCCACCAGCATCCAGGTTCAGATCAACTATTTCAACTACAGAGCAAGTTCAAAGAAGAGTCAGATCAGTATAAAGATCTCCGGAACTTCTACATCCAACAATCTTCATTAAGTCCTCAGGTCAGTGTCTTTCTTTGAGATTCTGGTTTTTTTTTTTTTTTTCTTCTTCCAGATCCTGAGTTCGAGAAGAAGGCCAACCTTGCCATAGGACTACAATCCAAGGATCCATTGCAAAGATACCCCATCTCCAAGGATCCTACAATCTGCTCGAGAGTGTCCTTCAATTGAAGCAACGAGAGATATCACAGTCAGGTATAAAACCTTCTCTTCTCTCTTCGTCTGTTTCTTGAAAGAGGAGTAAACCCTAGGTCTGGGGTTTCTCAATCACCAGCGATCCTAATTCTGAGTTACTCTGATAATCCACTCATTTTAATTGTGTTTTCTGTCATTTCTTAGTTTCTTTCAACATTAGTTTATCTTTCCTTTGAGTCAAAGCCACTTCTGAAAATAAATAAATAAAAAAAATATATTAATTTTAATTTACTTCCGCATCGCATCATCTCTTTTGTTCTGCATCATTTTTGGTATAAGTGCTTTCGTCCTGCATCATTTTGGTATCAGAGCTTTCGTCCTACATCATTTTTGGTATCAAAGCCCTGTCTAGGGTTTCTGTCTTGTTTGCTTGTTTGAGTGTCTCTCTTTTTTTACTTTGTCTGCTCGAAGTAGACTCCCCAGGACATCCGGTCCTAGGAATGAAGCGAGATGCAAACCTCCTCTTCCCATTCCATGGGGTGTTCCTAGGGCGTGTAGGTGATCCGCTGGGTTACAACTTCGTAGCAGGAATTGTAAACGGGGGAAGCACTCTATTTTTAGTCTGTAACTATCCTGTTACAAGAATTGTTTCTTATTGCAGGTAACTCCAAATTGCATGATTTTTGTTTTTCCGGAACCAGTATAATTGAAGCTATTTTACATAATTTCTTGTGATTTATTGGTTTCCGTGAAATTTCTGAGAGTTAAATTACTGCAACTCTGTTTTTGTGTTTCTGCAATTCAATTTTTTGAGTGATCATCTCCTAATTCATTTTAAGGGCATTTGATCATCTAAGATAAGGGGAGGAGTTGATAACCTCTTCTTAGCCCAAAACCACCACCCACTCATTCGATCCTAAGCCTAATTTTAAAATTTATTAGACTTAATTTACCTTAGTGGGCTAGGGACATCAACAAGTCGGGTCAAGGCTAGTGTTGAGTCAGTTTGTCTAGTTACTCTGTGTGTGCTTTGTACTCAGTGTCTAGAACGGTGGTTCAGGGATTCTATCCTGAAGGGCTTGTGTGCTGGTCCCCCTACCTGGCCAATCACTGATTGGTGTCTAGGATTGGCATCTAGGGACCTAACACTCCCCTTACACCTGCCTGGCTGAGTCTCGAGTTACGACAGGCTAGCTTGCCACTCTGATTGGGCATCTAGTTTGGGCTCTAGGTCTAGTTAGCCCGTAGTCGTTTCAGTTGAGTCTCATTTCGTGTGTTTGTTTGCATCATCATGTCTACCCAGAATGGAGTACCCTACCAACCTGGTCAAACCCAACCTGATTTTGAGGCCATGGTTAGAGCTCTTACTGAAAGTATGAACAAATTAACTCAGGATATGAATGAGAATTTTAACCAGTTTAGAGATCGAGTCCAAGTACTTGAGAACGTAGACATCAAAATTGGACCCCTGATCCAAAATTTAATAGGCCACAACCTCATCCATGCCAGGAGCCTAGGAGGACCTTATACCGTGATCCCGAGCATAACCTTAGGAAGCCTAACCATGATATCTATAGTGTGGATCATGTCTATGAGAGGTCCTTACAATATTCTAGACCAGTCACTCAACAACCCAAGTCTTCTAGATCAAACCATTTATATCCACACCCATGCCCAAGTAAGGTCTCTACTAGCTTGAAACCCAGTGTGACCCAGGTTCCTATATCGCAAGAATGTTGGTTTTGTGGAGAAAGAGGCCATAAATCTAGTCAGTGCCCATGCATAGGACTGGCTTGTGCACAGCTAAGTGGTAAGAATACTAAGGATGACATTAATGAGGGAGAACCCAAGCCTACCAATGAGGAAGAAAGGTTAGGTATGACAAGCCCAGAATCAGTTGACCCGTTTACCACTGACCCGAAACCCATTAAAGATGGCATCGAGGAAGTATATGATGATGGCTTCAGTCTAGTTGATGAATATGTGGGGGAAGAACATGAAGAATGTGACATCGATACTATTGGTTACTTACCTGAGGAGACCTTGGAGAGCAACCAAGTGGTAGGACCTAGTTCAGAAATTCAAGAGATTTGTGAGAATCAGGTTCTTTAGTCAAATACCCCCAGGAAGAACTCATAGTGTTAGCCCGAGCTACAGTTCGTACCCTCTAATGACAGTCATTCCCCAAGTACCAATTGAAGATCTTTGCACTGAACTGTTTAAGTTTTCCCATCCTATGGTAGATCCTCTCCTTAGGATGACTGAATCAAGCCTCTTACAATTGGACCTTGTCCCATGCCAAGCCACTAAGGTCTCTCCCATAATCTCAGTTGAACATCCTTGTCTTGAGCGGATTGATTCACCCAGTCCTGTAGAAGTCCTCCTTATGACCTTAGACCCCTTCCTTCGCATGACTGACCTACCATTCTATAGAGTATACCTTTCCGCACCAATATGACAAATTTCAAGTCTTGAGGTCATCATCCAAATGCCCTTCCATGAATCATTCTTCAATCCAGTTCTTGAGAAAATGGATCATTATTTGCTTAGAGAACAAACTTTAACTGTTGTAATCACATGTCCTAGGCTACTTCCCGAACCATCTCTTGATCCATTCCTTGGAGTAGCAAACTTTTCCTTTCGTAAGGATGATCAGTTGACACTCATAGATCACCATTCAAACCTTCAGGTCACCACCTTTAGTCAGCAGGTAATTCGAGACTCCGCCTCATATTTCCTCCCTTTCTCTAGGACATCCAATGCTTCTTACACCATCCAAGTATACTTTGTCGAAGTCTTTAGAGTGAACCATGTGTCAGAATCTATTAGGTTGGCCACCTACTTCTGGAAGACCTTATGGCACCTACTAGGCACCCATGATAAGTTTTCATGCTCTGCATGCCATCCTCCGACCCAAGGTCAAACCTAAAGAGCCGTAGTTTGTTAGGTTTAGACCTAGGGTTCCTTTGGAATAAAGTCCATTCTTTAGGAATGCATCGTCAGTCTAGTTTTGTTTTTCTTGACCATTTACTAGGCTTTGGCTCAGATTTTGGTTTGATTGAGAGCACCAGGAATTGGGATTTGTATTTTGTCCAGGGCTGAAATTGCATTCAAGGTTTCGATCAATAGGTCTATAGGCTAGAGTCCCTTTGAAATTGTTCATGGATACAAGCCTCACACACCACTTGATCTGATTTCACTATTAGCCCACACACACAAGTCTCTTGATGCACTTGTATAGCATGTAAAGGACTTGCATAAAGAAATTCATGCCAAAATAACTTTAAGTAATGAAACTTATAAGAAGTTGGCTGATTCTCAAATCGAGTCAAAACTTTTGTTGAGGGAGACTATGTAATGATTAGGTTAAGGCCTGAACGGTTTCCTCCTGGAACCGTTAGGAAGTTACATGCTAGTGGAGCTGGACCATTTAGAGTGATGAAGAGAGTGGGATCCAATGCCTATGTTCTCGAGTTGCCTTCAGAACTAGGCATTAGCTCCACTTTCAACATTACAGACCTAGTAGAGTATAGAGAGCCAGCTGTGATTCCTAGTGAGCCTTTTGAGCCTAATCCTGCTCTTGAGAGTGAACCCAACCCTGTGTGTCCACCAACAAACTGGCCTGCGAGGAAAGAGCAGATTGAAAAGATCCTGGATGATCAGGTTATCTCTACCCGAAATCGAGGATACCTAAGATACCTGGTCTGCTGGCAAGGAAGGCCAGATTCTGATGACTCTTGGATCTCCCAAGAAGAATTATAAGAATTGGACCCAGACCTCTTGGAGAGATACCAGAGCCAGCTTGATCCATACTCGACAGGGTCGAGTTCCTCCCATCCCGGGAGAATTGGTGCGGGCACCAGACTCAGAAGAAGACTTCAGGGCTCCATCTGGATCTCTGATTGACCTTGCCCAAGAATTAGGGTTTTTTGGTTTTGTAATAAGGTTGACCTGATCAACTCAATTTTGAGTCTGTAATTTTGTCATTTCAATTTTTGTTGGATCATGTTGACTCAGTCCAAGTCCAAGGCCCAGGTAGGTGTCATTCCCTTTGCCATAGGGCACCACATTTTCCAGCTACAAGTGGGTGCCACACTCCCTGCCACATCTCCATCCAATGTACCATGGTCCCCACGTCTCAAGTAAGCAGGTTCTTTTTTCTTGCACCACTTGGGGGAGAAATCCATCAAGATACCTCAATCCAAGGAGGAGCCAACTTCTTTCCAGATAAACCCAAGCCAGGATGGCAAGAATTTTTCTTGAAGAGAGGATCAAGGAGGTGCCCCACAATGTTCCATAAAAATCCAAGTTATAAAAGGGAAGAGAGCATGTCTTGGGAGAAAATCAAGGAGGCACCAAAAGTTTCCAAAAGTGCCAAAGCCATGAAAGGAAGAAGCCAAACTTGTGGAGCAAGACTAGGAGGTGTCCAAAAGAGCCAAACCATGAAGGGAAAATCCTTGATTCATGGAGAGATACTAGGAGACACCCCCATAACCTGACATTTGGAGCTAATTTTCAAGTTTTCTTGGAGTTTTTGGGCTGCCCACTCATGGAAGGAGTCTTGGGAAGAGAATTTGATGCCTAAAGTGTGGGTTAGTCCTATTAGTCCCACAAGAAAAATGTATAAAATTTTATTTCTTTGTTATGTCTATATATTCAACTCTATGTAACTCTTGAATTTAAATGATGAATGAAATCAATTTCTTTGTGAGCAACTTTGTGTTTCTCTCTTCCGCACTTGTATTCAAGTGTTGAGCTCCGTGAGGGAGTAAATCCGGGTTTCCTAGGAACCCTTGAGGAGGTGTGAGATCTCCAACCGCAAAACTCTAGCTTAGTCCACCCATCTCTACTCCACCACCACGAAACCCCAATTTTCCATCTACATCCCACGGCCCCTCTCTTCCACATAGAGGCCAGCCACCAGCATCCAGGTTCAGATCAACTGTTTCAACTATAGAGAAAATTCAAAGAAGAGTCAGATCAGTATCAAGATCTCCGGAACTTCTACATCCAACAATCTTCATTAAGTCCTCAGGTCAGTGTCTTTCTTTGAGTTTCTGGTTTTTTTTTTTTGTTCTTCTTCTTCCAGATCCTGAGTTCGAGAAGAAGGCCAACCTTGCCATAGGACTACAATCCGAGGATCCATTATGAAGATACCCCATCTCCAAGGATCCTACAATCTGCTCGAGAATGTCCTTCAATTGAAGCAACGAGAGATATCACGGTCAGGTATAAAACCTTCTCTTCTCTCTTCATCTGTTTCTTGAAAGAGGAGTAAACCCTAGGTCTGGGGGTTTCTCAATCCCCAGCGATCCTACTTCTGAGTTACTCTGATAATCCACTCCTTTTAATTGTGCTTTCTATCATTTCTTAGTTTCTTTCAACATTAGTTTATCTTTCCTTTGAGTCAAAGCCGACTTCTGAAAATAAATAAATAAATAAAATATATTAATTTTAATTTACTTCTGCATCGCATCATCTCTTTTGTTCTGCATCATTTTTGGTATAAGAGCTTTCGTCCTGCATCATGGTGGATCCATTATATGGTAAATGGTTGTCCTAGTATGATGACACACTTAGCATATATTTGTTTATTTATAAGAGTGATATGTTGATTGCTAACGTTCTATAAGAATGTGCTGGCAATTTATAAATCCCTCCTCTTAGAAATTATATTAAGTCTTAGTATATTTAACTAATAAGCATTACTAGTCATGATGTACAATTGATCATTCGGTGTCTAGAAAGGTGGTTCTGGGAAGGTAAATAGAATTGTGGTTTTTAATTGGTTCCGTTGACTGACTTGGCCAATTTTTATTGGTGTATAGGAAAGCAACGGGGGACTCCCACATCTCTTCCACTTGCCTGGCCGATTTGATTAAATTTAAATCTTGACTAAAGTGCTTAGTGTTAAAAATACTATATATTGGCTTTCTTTCATGCTGGATCATTATTGTGTTATGAACCACATTAGGTTTGTTGTGTTATCTGCAAGACCTAATATGGTGATTGACATAATACTAGTCTAGTGCATAGATATTCTTACAGTATATTCAGTATAATTCTTTGTTGTGTTATCTGCAAGGGCATTATAATTGAGTATTGACTGTATAGAAATGAAAGGGTCTTGACTTAACTAGAACATTATGGTTTGTTGTGTTTTCTACAAGACTAATAATGTTCAAGAGGCCAAGTTACTTCTTGAGAATTATATGAGATATAATTGGAAGAGTTTCCTACCTTTTAGCATATAAAAGATTTGTTGTGTTTTCTGCAAGATCTTTTATAAGTTATTAGGATCTCAATCTCACTAAGAAAAATCGATTAGGGTTCTTCTCGATTATCATAGTGAGGGCTATGATTTTTGATAAAATAGTGGGAGACATAATTAAATTGAAGATCTAATTTAATTATGTAAGTCATTTCATGGTTGTTTGCTTATGTATTGTTCTTTATTAAATGTAGATAAATGGCATCTTCATTATCACTGCGAAGTATCTTAGATACTAACAAACTGACTGGTCTGAACTATGTGGACTGGTTGAGAAATTTAAAGATTGTGCTGAGTTCAGAAAAACTTTCTTATATTCTTGATACCCCTAGTCTTAATCCACTAGGGGATGATGCCATAGAGGAAGATATGGCCATATACAAAATGTGGCAGAATGACTCCCTTACTATTAAGTGTATCATACTAGCCTCTATGACCAATGAGTTACAGAGACAGTATGAAAGCATGGATACTCAATCCATAATGCTTAATTTAAAAGAGTTTATAGAGAACATAGCAGAACTGCTAGATATGAAATATCTAAGCAGTTATTTCGTGCTAGGATGACAGAGGGAACATCCGTTCAAAATCATGTTCTGAAGATAATTGACTTGATCACCAGATTGGGTCAATTAGGTTTTATCATGGATGGAGAGTTGAATCAGGATTTAATCTGGCAATCACTCCCAGAGTCATTTTCTCAGTTTGTCTTGAATTATCACATGAACAAACTGAACACTTCCTTGCCTGAGCTGTTAAATATGTTAAAACAGCGGATAACCATGTTAAGAAAGAAAAGGCTCCACTTCTTCATATTGATAAGACCAATAAGAAGAAATCAGGCAAAAAGGGTTTTAATAGGAGGCTAAACCCTAAGAGTGGCATCAATAAGAATAAGAAAGGAAAGAAGGCCTCCAAACAGTTGACCTGTTTTTTTTGCGGCAAAGCGGGACATTGGAAAAGGAATTGCAAGGCTTACCTTGCAACTGTGAACCTTGGTGCATCAGATGCACCAAAAGGTATGAATGAGAAACATGCTATATCGACGTTAAATTCATCTATATCAAATACTTGGGTATTGGATACCGCTTGTGGTTTCCATATATGCAAATCTTTGTAGGACCTCCACAAGCTTAAAGTATTGAAGGAAGGTGACTTCAATCTCTACGGTGCTAGTGATGATATCATCCAAGCAGAAGCTGTAGGGACCAATATTCTGAAGATGCCTTCAGGGAAGATCTTGGAGTTGGAAAATTGTTATTGTATGCCTAAGATTATTAGGAACATTATATCTATTCCCTTGTTTTAAAACAAGGATATGTAATGGATGTAACGAGCACTGGTTGCTCGATAATGTTATCTAATGAATTTGTTTGTTCTGGCATATTTAGCAATGGGCTCTTAACTATTTCTTCCAATGATAGTGTTTTTCAGGTCAATAATAAAAGAAAAAGAGAAGACTTTAATGATACTTTACTTTGGCATCATCGACTAGGTCATCTTAATGAGTCTAGGATAAGCAAGTTATACAAGGAAAAATTCCTTGATCCTTATGAGTATGAATCATTAGGAACTTGCGAATCATGTCTCATGGGTAAGATGACCAAGACTCCATTTACTGGACATGGAGAAAGGTCAACTGAGTTATTAGGACTTATACATACTGATGTATGTGGTCCAATGACAACTCAGGCCAGAGCTGGATACTCATATTTTATCACTTTTATAGATGATTTATCTAGGTTCGGATATGTGTATCATGTGAAACATAAATCTGAAGCCTTTGATAAATTTAAGTAGCATCAAAGTATGGTCGAAAAACAAACCGAGAAAAGTATTAAAGTTCTTCGGTCTGATCGAGGAGGAGAATACTTATCCACGGAGTTTTTAGACTATCTTAAAGTTAATCGAATTCTTTCTGAATGGACCCCTCCATATACACCACAGCTAAATGGTGTAGCTGAAAGGAGGAATCGTACAGTATTAGATATGGTACGATCCATGATGTGCTTCACAAATTTACCCATTTCCTTCTGGGGTCATGCCATAGAAACTGCTATTTACATTCTGAACAAAGTACCTTCTAAATCCGTTGTTAGTACTCCATATAAAATTTGGAGTGGAAAGAAACCGTATCTTAAATATTTTAAGGTATGGGGATGTCCAGCTTATGTTAAAAGAAATTTTGGACATAAGTTGGAACCTAGAGCGGACAAATATCTATTTGTAAGATATCCTAGAGAGGGTAGAGGATATATATTTTACCATCCAACTGAACAAAAGATTTTTGTCAGCAGACATGCCACTTTTCTAGAAAAAGAGTTTATTTTAGAAAAGAGCAATGGTAGAACTATTGAACTTGGAGAAGTACAAGAAACATAGATAGACAATTCTCAATCAATAGAACATATAGTTAGGACAGAACACAAAACTCCTCCCCGTAGGTCTGATAGAGTGCCACGGGCACCTGAGAGGTATGGGTTTATTTTTGAAAATAGTGAAGCCCAAGTCATTCAAAATGATGAACCTCTGACCTATACGGAAGATATCTTGAGTACTGATTCAGATAAATGGCAAGAAGCCATGGAATCCGAGATAGACTCTATGTATGTCAACCAAGTATGGTCTTTGGTCGATGCACCAGAAGGTGTTAATCCTATTGGGTGCAAATGGGTCTATAAGAAAAAGATTGGGGCTGATGGCCAAGTTGAAACCTATAAAGCCAGATTAGTGGGAAAAGGTTTTAGACAAAAATAGGGAATTGATTATGATGAAACATTCTCACCTGTTGGCATGCTCAAATCAATTCAGATTTTACTTGCTATAGCAACATACCATGATTATGAGATCTGGCAGATGGATGTGAAGACTGCATTCCTCAATGGTTTCCTTGAGGAAGAAGTCTACATGTCACAGCCAGAAGGTTTTATTTCAAAAAATAAACCTAATCAAGTATGCAAGCTAAAGAAATCCATTTATGGATTAAAACAAGCTTTAAGCAGTTGGAACATCCGCTTTGATGAAACTATTAAAAGGTTTGGTTTTATCAAAAATGTGGATGAACCCTGTGTTTATAAGAATACTAGTAGGAGTGCCATAGTCTTCTAGGTTCTGTAAGTAGATGACATACTCCTCATTGGGAATGATATCCCAATGTTACAATTAGTCAAGGTTTAGCTATCAAACCAGTTTTCCATGAAAGATTTGGGAGAAGCATCCTATATACTAGGTATTAGATCTAAGAGGATGCTAGGTTTATCCCAATCTAGGTACATTGACTTAGTGCTGAAAAGATTCAGCATGGATGGAAGTAAAAGAGGTTATCTTCCTATGAGTCAAGGCACACATCTTTCTAAAAGCATGTCTCCTAAGACACCTGAAGAAAGAAATAGAATGAATTCTATACCTTATACTTCGGAAATAGGGTCCATAATGTATGCCATGTTATGTACCAGGCCTGATGTGGCATATGCTTTAGGCATTGTCAGTAGGTTTCAGGCTGATCCTGGAGAGGATCATTGAAAAGCAGTTAAAAATATTCTTAAGTACCTGAGAAGGACTAACGATATTTTTCTGGTTTATTGTGGTTCTGATATTAAACTAGAAGCTTATTCTGATTCTAATTTTCAATCAAACCCTGATGATAGCAAATCCATTTCGGGATATGTATTTATCCTAAATGGTGGAGCAGTGAGTTGGAAGAGTACCAAGCAGCAGACTGCAGCTGACTCAACCACAGAGGCAGAATACATAGCTATCAGTGAAGACACCAAGGAAGCAGTCTGGATGAAGAAGTTCATCACAGAGTTGGGTGTTGTTCCTGAGATTGAAAACCCAGTGCCACTTTAATGTGACAACACTGGGGCTGTTGCTCAAGCTAAGGAACCAAGAGCTCATCATAAGTCCAAGCACATTCTGAGACGCTTCCATCTCGTCCGAGAAATTGTAGAAAGATAAGATGTCTACATAAATAGAGTTGATGCAAATAACAATGTAGCAGACCCGTTCACTAAGGCTCTACCATAGCGAGAGTTTGATCGCCACCTCGAGTGTATGGGATTAAGATTTAAAGGCGATTGGCTTTAGTGCATAGTGGGAGATTGAAAAGGATATGCCCTACAAGCCAATCTATGTTGTATCTCCCAAACCATTGTAATTGACAATATTCTAATAAAGGCATTATTTTTCATCATACACTATGTTTATTATTATATGATGAATCCCATAAATTAGGGCTATGATTTTAGGGTTATGATGAGATCATACCAGTGAGACCTAAAGTCTTAAAACCTTAATCTAAAATATTTCTAGTCAAAGGAACCCTGAGTAGGGGATTAGGTTTTTCCGGTAAGACTAGCACATCCCATGTATATTGGAGAGGGTGACTGCTCTCACAGTCACTTGTGTATGGCACTAATACTAGGATGTGGTTGCTCATTAGAGAATGAGTTCACTGATATGATCCAACTTGAGAACATCTAATGGAGTCTTAGCTACATGTCAATAGAAGGTTCTTATAGTGGGAGTAGTACAAGTAATCCTTTGACCTGAGACTGCCATAAGTACCTTATGTACATGAACCCATGCTTTGGTTCAATCTTAATCATGACACTGAGTCATGCACAGGATTGATACTAAGAATGCTGAATTGGATATGAAGGTAATGAGTAGGTCAACAAGGAATCGATCACTCTTAGTAAGAGAAGATTGCATCCAGCTAGTTATCAATCGGATGATGATTCAGGGAATCTTTGATCAAAGTAAAGATATTAGCGATGGTTTCTAATATCAAGATAATTGAATCATCAAAATAAGATTGAGCTAGAAAGAGATATAATATTAGATTTGACATATATCCATATCCATAATTATATTTTGGGTGCAGGCTAATCGAAGGATTTAATTGTACGGTAACTTTCTACTGAAGGGTAGTTTTTGTATTTCACCAGAATTTCCATATCTTCCAGGTAGACATGACACGTTGCTAGATGTCAATCTTGTCTTGTGGGTTGATTAAATTGAATGATCACTTATTAGGAAGAGTCCTAATTGATCATAATCGGGTAAGCCCGATTTGACCTAAATCGATTAGAAAGAGTTCTAATCAAATTAGGTCAACTTGTATTCGAACCCACTACTGGCTAGATGTGGAACCTAATGGGTCACACACTTAAGAGAATTGATCAAGGGTTTAATTTTATAATTAAATCATCTTTGCATGATGACACTCTAGCAGGTGATGCAAATCCAAGGTTCTATTCGAATTAGATTCGAATTAGGGTTCCGGATTGGTTCAATTTGGGTTCTAATTGGATCTAATTAGACATTAATTGAGGTTATAGGGATTATGGGTAACCCTATTAGCTAACGAGGTATCTAGGCTAGCCCCCCACCCACTGCTTAGCCCTTGCATGCCAAAATGCCAGGAGTCCATGTGCTAATGGACTCTTGGCGCTCCAAATGAAGGAGTCCATGGGCGCATGGACTCTTGGTGCGCCCACTTAATTCTCTGATGAATTAAGATGGGGTGGCATTTCTTCTTTCTTATTAGCGCCTCAGATGTCACCCCTTGGATTGGAATCCAAGGGTTGATGTTTTTTTGAGAAAGGCAGAAAGCATTCGTTGCTTCTCGGTTGCACGAAATAACATCTCTTCGGAGATTAAAAGTCGCGACTCCTTTCTTTTAAAAACATCATGATTTTTCATTTAAGAAAAGCCATGGGATATATCTGGAGGGCCGTGAGAAGGAAGGATGGGGCGTGAGAAAATGAGAAAGGACGTGAGAAGTTTTTCACCGAGAGTTGTGTGGGCGCCTCTCTGAAATCTATTTAAGGGGTCAAGAAAATCAGAACTCGGTGATTGTAATTTTTTTCTTCTTCCTCTCCTAAAGTCTCTTTCTCTCTTTTCTTGTTCTTGCACTATTTCCTTTACAGAGTACATCTCTGTCAAAACTCTGCTACTGAACAAGAATAAGAGCGAAAGTCTCCGACGGTAAAGGAAAGAAAGAGTTCTAATTTTATTCCTTCTTTCTTACATTAAGACATTCTTGTCTTAATTTCTCCTCCAATTTAAGACAAGCATAAATTTCCTTAGGACAAAGTCTTATCTTCAAGGCAAGAGTGTCTTAGAGGGTCAAGGTCTTAGTGGAAGGAGGAGAAGAGATAAAAGAAAGGAAGGCAACCTCTTGTGTGGAAGAATTTCAGCCATAATCAGAAGAATTGAGTTCTTGGAAGAAGAACTCAATAGGAGGAACCATTGGACAAGAAGATAGTGTTCTTGATCATTGCTCTGTGTGGATCACCATCGGAGGGCGGACACTTGGACGCCTGGTGAATTCAAATAGCCCGTCGATCTTCAAGTTTTAAGTCTTCGTAAATTGGAATTAGCAATTACAAGTTAGTATTCTAATTCAATTTGAATAGAATTGTTTGTATTCATACATTCTAGTCTTATTAAGGAGTTCCTGTTTTAGGGATTTTGTGCATATTAATTTCAATTTTTGAAATTATCCTTCCGCTGCATTGCACCGGAATCCAACAGAAGTCTAGTCACATTTTGAGCCAAGCCATGAAGGAAGCCAACTCAGCTCAGGGGACCACCTCTTCATCCTACAAGGCGCCACTTCACCATGCCATGTGTGTGGCACACAATTCAGATTTTGGATGCCAAAAGGGGGGGACACATCACTTGATACACTCCCTTTTTTCCCTCCCCCCTATCAAGCAATTATCCAAACATGGGTGGTCGGCCAAGGAAGGTCAAAGGGAGTTAAAGTTTGGAGAATTCAAATCCCTTGCTTCAAGCCTCCTATCACGCTTTTTTCCCAAACTACTTGAACAACTTTGGAAGGAATAGCAAGATCCATGGGCGCCTCCACTTCCCACTCCCCATATCATGCCTTGTACCAAAGGTGGAAGGACAACCAAGGAGGCGAACACAAGCCTTGCTCCAAGCCTCACATCAAACCACATTCATGGTCAGCCAAGAAGGAAGAATTTTTTAAATTTTTGGATGCCCCATCAAGAAAAGATTTGTAATTTTCATTTGAAATTTAAATGGGGTCCTAATGTGCCTATAAACGGGACCTTACCCCTCCTTTGTAAAGCTAATTGATGATGAATGAAAAATAGAAATTCCTTTTGAGAACCAAATTCTCTTTAGTTGCCTTCGTTCATTAGGAACGTCGATCTCCATGAGGGAGCACCATCACCTTCGGGCGTCGAGAGGTGTGAGGCCTCAAGATACCGTATCTTCCGCAACTCCATCCTCCAACTTCGGATCAGAGTCTATTGGGATCATCCAACCAGGTGCCTAGCAAGAAGAACTCCACCATCACCACATCAACTCTCATTCCTTTATCCCTTTCTTTCTTTTTGTGAAATCCTAACTCTTCTTCTGAAAGCTCGTAAGTCCTCCAGGTGCCATGAACATAGAGTTGGTAGCTCTTGCCATCGTGACCTTCAGACAGAAAGCCGGTGCATCTGTAGGGTTGACTGCTCGATCATCCAGGCCACATCCGCGAGAGCGAGCGAACTCGGCATCGGGCGCATCAAATTTTTGAGGTTTGCCACCCTGACTCCTAAGTAGGTATTGATCTGAGAGCTATGTACTACAGAGTTTCTCAATCCCGGGGTCCTCTTTTTATCCTTGCTTAGGGACTTGCTTGCCTGAAGTTCTTGTTAGTATAGAACCCTTGATCTACTCCTACCTGTTTTCGGGAATCCTAAACAAATCATTAAAACCCTAAAAATTACCAAAGAAAAATCACTTGCATCATCTCCACATCTTCGCATCTAGTTTGTCCCCTATCATTTCTGGTATCAGAGCATGGTTAGGACATAGTGCTTCTTAAGTACCTGGATTTGGTTCTTCACCAGGCCATCCGGTCTTAGGAGAAAAGTAGGGTTTCAAGACCCTCTCTTCTCATTCCATGGTGATCTCCTAAGGCGTGTAGGGATGCCATTGTGATTGACATTCGAAGGGAATAGAAGAAGAAAAGATTTTAAAATAAAAGAATTGCATCATTAGATCTCATTGTCTTTTAATTTCTGCATTTTTTCCTTTCCAAATATGGTCTGTTGTTTCTAGTATTTCTGTTTGTAGGAATCTCTAATTTGTCTAATTTTTATTTTGTTAGATCACACATAATTGATAATATTTTTAATAATTTTCTAAGATTTATTACAACTTGTAGAAATTCTACAAGCCGGAATACTACCTGAGAAGAAATTATGTTATGAGAATTTCAGCAAGTGCATTTTTTTTATGTTTTCATTTCTTAGATAGTTTAATTTGCATTTAGCTTCATTTCTTAACATTTCCTTCATCTCATTTCTGCTTTCTACTTTCTGCTTTCATGCTTCAAAAACCCAAAAATATATTTAGAGACATCTCACTAGATCATTTTGCATGCCATCATTCTCATAAATCATCTTAAGGGCAGCAATTTGACATAGGGTCGGGATTTCATTACCTGTCCCTAGCCCAAAAATCACCAACCGGCATATCGAACCCAAGCTCTAATTAACATCAAATAGACATTTAATTGCTCTAGTGAGCTAGGGACACCCACGAAGTTGGGTCAAACCAAGTGTCAAGCCAAGTTAGACAACTGGTTTGTTTGTGCTTGAGTAGCTGGTGTCTAGGCAAGTGGTTCAGGGACAAGAGCCCGAAGGAAGGTGGGTTGGTTCACTTAGCTGGCCAATTTCAAATTGGTGTCAAAGGCAAGCAGAAAGGAACCTCCACCAACCTTACACTTACCTGGCCAGGTGCCAAGTTACTGCTACCAGGTTTGTCTTCTTGACTTAACTTTTGGTTTGATTTTTTTAAGTCTAAGCAACCCCTTATCATCTTCAGTGTGTGTGCATGTCAACCAGGTCTGGAGTCTCTTATCACCCCCATCTTTTCCAATCGAGTGAACCCATGGAAAACACCCGAGAAGATCAATTAAAGGTCATCATGGAATGATTGGCTAAGATGAATAGTAAGCTTGATCAGTTTGATGAAAGAATTGGAGCCTTAGAGAAGAATAGTCTTGGACCATCTTTCGAGCCTGAGTCTGGATCACCTTTCCCACCTAGGGATTACCCTCATCATGAACCATCCATAGAGGCTGAACCCAGGATAATTCCCCATTTTAACCCAGCCCAAGAGATTCACCCTAGGAGACCCAATCATGAGTTCCTGGATCAGGAAGAATAGCATGAGTTTGATGACCTGTTAGGAGTGATTAGGTGCATCCTTACCCAGGACATAGTGCAAGAAGATTGGTATAGGACAAACATCCTACAAACCTTTTTCAAACTAGGGGATAGTGTGTGCAAAATTATAATTGATAGTGGGAGCTGTGTCAATGTCATCTCTTTAAATACTGTCAAAGCCCTAGGATTGACCCCAGTTCCTCACCCCAACCCATATAAGGTCTCTTGGATAGATTCAACTTCCATACCCATAAAGTCTAGGTGCCAAGTCTTGATCAAGTTACAGTCTAATGAAGAGAAGATTTGGTGTGATGTCCTTCCTATGGGCATCAGTATATTATCTTAGGTCGACCTTGGCTGTACGATCATGATGTCACCCTTCATGGTCAGATCAATACCTATACCTTCAACCACCATGGAAAGAAGTTTACAAACAATCCATTTCAGCCTAAGGACCAGGCTAAGAAAGGATCAAGTAGCCTTAAAGAAAAGAAGCCTGAAGTTAACCTGATCAAGGACAATGAGTTAGAAGAAGAGATTATTGGGAAAGGGCCCTTTAAAAAATTTCAGGGAGAGAAGGATGAACATTCTGAGAATTTGAATACAAAAACCCCTGAGCCCATTGAAGACTTTAAGGTTGAACCCATTGAAAATCTAGGAAAAGAAACTCCTGAGCCTATTAAAGAATTGAAAGAAAACATCCATGAGTCAAGTTTAGTAGAAGATGGGCCCAAGGTTGAAATCACTAAGGAACTCATAAAAAAAGATCCTGAACCCACTATAAAATTTGAAGGATTAACTAAGCCAGGATCGAACATAGTAGAGGTAGTTGAAGCCATCAAAGTGAAAAAACTTGAGGATGTATTTCCCGATGAGTTACCTTAGCAACTACCACCCGATGAGATTACTAAAGGATCCCCTGCCACTGAAGAGATTCCTGAACCGACCCAAAAAGAACACCTCCAGGAAGTAGATGAGACTCTGAAAGAATTCGAGGAAGTTTTACCCGATGATTCACCAGACCAACTTCAACCCCTTAGAGACATCCATCATACTATAGACTTGGTCCCAGGATCCCTTTTAACAGACCTTCCTCACTGTGGGGTTGACTCTAGCGAGCCCCAAGATCTATCGAAACAAGTGGGCCATATGACACCAATAGAACAATATCCAAATTTTAAGGTCATCCTGAATAACCAAGGTCTGTTTCATGTTTCCAGTAAGCCACCCCAAGACTCTGATTCTTATTTCCTACCCTTCCCTGAGCCTTCTCACATTTCTAGAGCCATGGGGTTACATTTTGCTGAGATTTCTAGGTTGCATGAATCCCTAGAGCCCATCCCATTTGCTACCTACTTCTGGTATACCTTATGGCATTTGCTAGGGATCCATGATAATTTTTCTTATGCATACCAGACTAGGGTCAAACCTAGAGAGTCCATAATGTGTTAGGTTTAGTCCCTAGAGAGTCCAATAAAATTACATTCTATAGGAATGCTTAGTTAAGTCTGCATTTTGTATCATGTTAGAATTCTGCATTAAGTATAAATTTTAAAATAATTTGGCTGATTCCCTAAAGAGAACCAAAGAGTTTGATCAAAGGGATTCTATAATGGTTAGGCTTAGGCCTGAACGGTTTACACCTGGAACCATTAAGAAACTTCATGCTCGTGGAACTGGCTCCTTTAGAGTGATAAAGAGAGTTGGCCCTAATGCCTACGTTCTTGAGCTACCCCCGGATTATGGCATTAGCTCAACTTTTGTCAGACATAGTCGAGTACAGGGAACCAGCAAACATACGTAGCGAGTCTTTTGGGCCAGACCTTTCTTTTGAGAGTGAACCCGAACCTGAGTGTCCACCTACAATTTTTCCTAAGAGAGGAGAGTGGATCGAGCGTGTCCTAGATGACCAAGCTATCACTACCCCAGGCAAAGATTATCAACATTTCTTAGTCCGGTGGCAAGGCCGACCTGAGTCTGATGACCCATGGATTACCCAAGAGGATATACAGTGCCTCGACACCGACCTTCTGGAAGAGTACCTAAGCCAACTCAACTCTTACTCGACAGGGTCGTGTTCCACCCACACCGGGAGAAATGGTGTAGGCACCAGAATCCGACAGAGGCTCCTCAACCCTCTATGGACGTCCAAATAGGGTTGCAACTTTTTGGGTCTTGTAATAAGGATTCAAGCCTAAACCGTGTAATTTTATTTAGATTTGAATTGAGTCTCAAGTGTCTATGTCTAGTCCTGTATTTTGACCAAGCTAATCAAGTCGAGTCTTGTACTGAGTCCAGTCCCGTAATGAGTCCAGTCCGAGTCTGTTTGAAGCAAGATTGGTCTTGAAGTCTAGTCACTTTTTGAGCCAAGCCATGAAGGAAGCCAACTCAGCTCAGGGGACCACCTCTTCATCCTACATTGTGCCACATCACCATTCCATGTGGGCGGCACATAATTCAGATTTTGGATGCCAAAAGGGGTGGACACATCACTTGATACACTCACTTTTTCCCTCCCCCCTATCAAGCTATTTTCCAAACATGGGTGGCTAGCCAAGGAAGGTCAAAGGGAGTTAAAGTTTGGAGAATTCAAATCCCTTGCTTCAAGCCTCCTATCAAGCTTTCTTCCCAAACTACTTGAACAACTTTGGAAGAAATAGCATGATCCATGGGCAGCTCCACTTCCCACTCCCCATATCATGCCTTGTACCAAAGGTGGAAGCACAACCAAGGGAAGGAGGAGGACACAAGCCTTGCTCCAAGCCTCACATCAAGCCATATTCATGGTCTGCCAAGAAGGAAGAATTTTTCAAATTTTCAGGCGCCCCATCAAGAAAAGATTTGTAATTTTCATTTGACATTTAAATGGTGTCCTAAGGTACCTATAAAAGGTACCTTAGCCCTCCTTTGTAACGCTAATTGATGAGGAATGAAAAATACAAGTTTTTCTTGAGAGCCAAATTCTCTTTAGTTGCCTTCGTTCATTAGGAACATCGATCTCTGTGAGGGAGCGCCTTCGGCTTCGGGCGTCGAGAGGTGTGAGGCCTCAAGTTACCATCTCTTCCGCAACTCCATCCTCTAACTTCAAGTCAGAGTCTATTGGGATCATCCAATCGGGTGCCTAGCAAGAAGAACTCCACCATCACCACATCAACTCTCATTCCTTCATCCCTTTCTTTATTTTTGTGAAATCATAACTCTTCTTCTGAATGATCGCAGGTCCTTCAGGTGCCACGAACATGGAGTCGGTTGCTCTTACCATCGTGACCTTCGGATAGAAAGCCGGCGCATTCGCGGGGTTGACTGCTCGATCAACCAGGCCACATCCACAAGAGCTAGTGAACTCGGCATCGGGCGCTTCGGATCTTTGAGATTTGCCACCCTAACTCCTAAGTAGGTATTGATCTGAGAGCTAAGTCCTACAGGGTTTCTCAATCCCGGGGTCCTCTTTTTATTCTTGCTTTCCAGAAGTTCTTGTTAGTATAGAACCCTAGATCTACTCCTACTTAGTTTCGGGAATCCTAAACAAATCATTAAAGCCCTAAAAATCACCAAAGAAAAATCACTTGCATCATCTCCTCATCTTCGCATCTAGTTAGTCCCCCATCACCACTCCAAGCTTCTTCAGGAAGTCCACCATCCAACTTGAAATGAGGGGACCTTTTTATAAGGAAACACACCAGAGTAATAGCATCACCCCAAAATATTTTCGGCAGTGATGACTGCAGCCTCATAAACCTTGCCCTCTCCAATAGTGTCCAGTTCATTCTTTCCGCTACACAATTCTGCTGTGGGGTCATCCTTACTATGTAATGGCATTTAATACCATTTTTCTCACAGTAACTGCTAAACTCTATACTAGAGTACTTCCCACCATTATCAGTCCAAAGGCACGTTACATGTCTTCCTGTCTCCTTCTCTACCTCAGCTCTCCAAGCTTTAAACATGACAAAGACATCTAACTTTTTCCTCATCAGATATGCCCACAGTTTCCCAGAGAAGTCATCAATAAATGTAACAAAATACCTTGCTCCACCTCTAAATAAAACAGGTGCTGGTCCCCACACATCTGAGTGCACCAAATCCAGCACTCCTTCACTTGGCTTGTTACAAACAAAAAATTTCACTCTATGCTATTTACCAAAGATACATGCTCACATAGGTCATTTCCATCCTTTTTCAAAGCTAGGATGTTCCCTCTTAACTCTGTGAGCCCTCGGTCACTCATATGACCCATTCGATAGTGCCAAAGTTTATATTTCAACTGTTCCTCCTATGCCGCTGCAAGCACCTCACCACTATCACTCACCACTAAGCCTTCCATCCTGTATAGATTATTGCTCAATCTTCTTTTTCTCATTACCACCAAAGCTCCCTTTGTAATTCTCAAATATCCACAACCAGATTGGCAACTAAATGCATATCCCTGCTCTTCTATGTAGCCCAAAGAAATTAAATTCTTTTTCATTTCTGGTACATGTTTGACATTTGATAGAGTCCTTATCACTGCATCATACGTCCTCACCCAAATAGTGCCAACTCTAGCTACCATACAAGGGTGATCATCACCAAGACTTACACTACCTCAATCTGACCTGTCATAGGAGTAAAACCAATCCTAATGTGAGGTATAGTGGTATGAGCATGCAGAATCCAAAATCCAGTTATTCTCCCAATCCACTGATCCATCTGATACAATCAGTACTTCTCCTCCATTGCTTTCCAAAGAATTATCACCACTAGTGTTGGCTCTCTCCTTTTCTGTCTTCCAAAGAGGACAATTATTTTTTGATATGCCCAAGCTGACGACACTTGTAGCATTTCAAACTCTTGTGGTTTCGAGACTGAGATTGCCCTTGGACATTCCCCTAGCTCTTTCCTTAGACTTCCTTGCCTTTCATTTACAGCAAGAACCTTTGAGTTAGGATTACCTTTGCAGATCATTTCCCTTTTCTCATTGGATCTGAGCACACCAACAACCTCTTCATAGTTTGGGGTTTCCTTCCCATAAACTGAAGTTGTTATGAGACCATCTTACGATCCAGGGAGTGAACATAGCGGCAATAATGCCCGATCATTTTCATCTATCATCACATCCAGGCTCATCACCTTAGAACAAACTTGATTTAACCTCTGAATGTGCACAACAAGGTCTCCTCCTTCAGGCATTCTCAAGCTATACAGTTACTTCTTCAGCCATAGCTTGTTCGTCATGTTCTTTCACATGTATGTGTTCTCTAATCTTCTCCAAAGATGTTTTGCAGTTATCTCTGAACACACCTCAGGTAAAACCTGATCAGCCAAACACATCCTTATGGTGCTGAAAGCAATCTCTTCTAATTCTTCCCATTCTTCAACACTAATCTTTTCTGGTCTTTCTTTAACCAAGACCTTGTAGATTCTCTATTGATGCAAATCTTTAACCCTTTGCTGCCACAAGGTGAAGTTTTCTTTGCCATCGTACTTCTCAAAATCTACTTTGAATCCACTTGATGCCATAACCACAATCAAGAATTCAAGAGATATGAAAACCGTACCTACAAGAAGCCTCACTTCTAACCCTCTAATCTTGAGATCTTCCTTCCATAAACCTTGCTCTGATACCAAATGTTGAAAATAATGTTGAGAATTTGATTCCAAATCCAACCAAATTTCATGAACCTCAATCCTCAAGAACAGCCTTGTTCCCGATCAAGAATGAATGCCATGATCAACAAAGCAATCATGGAAGCGTATCACGAGGTTGTGGATAACCATCTGCCAGCAATCTTCATTGAAGATTACGGTAGGATTCAGGTCTGCGAAGATCAAGAACACCAAGAACGAGAGAAGAGAAAAGAAGAAGAAAACCAGAGGAATTTTCATAGGATAAAGGGATTTCCACATCCAAGAAGTTCATTACACCGCACCTATCCTCTTACGAGAATAACATATATATATATACCTCAGTCACACGTATCCGAGATCCAAAAAACTCTCCCATCTGACACCATTCAAAAATAGTTCACCCATCATCCGAGCTAACCCGAGACACAAGAGTCGACTAGGCCTTGAAACCGAGTCAACTTTAATCCATCTAGGCCAATTCGACCAGACTGCAGGTTTTCCTGACTGTGCATTCGAGTCGACTCGTCCAGATTGTAGGTTTCCTTGACTGTGCATTCGAGCCGACTCTAATCCATCCAAGCCGACTCGTTCAGACCACAATCACCTGTTCTGAGATGTGTCAACTAATAGAGTCGACTCTTACCACATAAAAGCCGACTCAAATACCCAAACTAACCAAAACTGAGCCTAAACACCTATAACTCATACTGGACTCAGCCCTAGCCCTAGAGACATCATGGAAAACTATGATAGACCATATCAACACATGTACATTGATCCAACCAGCCATGAATGCACCACCTTAGACTCAGCAGAAAGGAGCTTTTGAATGGTCTTAAGATACCGATAGGGCCTTTCATCACATTGAGGACAAGATGACCCAAGCCGCAATTCCAAGGTTACCAGATTTTTCAAAAGTCTTTGAGGTTGCTTGTGATGCCTCAGGGGTAAGAATTGGAGGAGTCTTGAGTCAGGAGAATCACCCAGTTGCTTTCTTTAGCAAGAAGTTAAATGATGCTAAATTGAAAATTCAACTTATGATAAGGAATTGTATGCGGTGGTTCAAGCACTTCGATATTGAAGACACTACATGCTACCGTAGGAGTTTGTACTTTATTCTAATCATGAAGCACTTAGATTCCTTAACTCGCAAATGAAATTAAATCCTAGGCATGGAAAATGGGTTGAATATATACAGGCCTATACTTTTATTTTGAGACATCAATCGGGTACTGTTAACAAGTTTGTTGATAGACTTAGTAGATGATTTATGCTCTTGAATTGTGTTAGTACTAGAGTAGTTGGATTTAAAAAGTTAAAGGATGAATATGATAATTTCTTGGACTTTGGTGAAATCTATAAGGCTGTTAAACAAGGACCATCTAGTTCATATAGTGAGCATACTATTCAAGATGGTTATCTTTTTAGGAAAAGTAAGCTATGTATTCCTAATACTTCACTTAGAGACTTCTTGATTTGGGAAACACATGCAGGAGGTTTAGCTGGACAGTTCAATAGAAATAAGACAATTTTAGCACTAGAAGACCAATTTTATTGGCCGAACCTTAAAAGAAATGTTGCTCAAATTATAGCTATATGTCGAACTTGTACTGTTGCCAAACAGCAAAAGTAGAGCACTGGCTTATACACCCTACTTCCTGTGCTGGATTGTCCATGGCAAGATCTTAGCATGGACTTCATTCTTGGATTACCTAAAACCATTAGGAGAAATGATTCTATATTAGTAGTGGTTGATAGGTTTTCAAAGATTCAACATTTTCTAAAATGTTTCTAAACCTATGATGCTTTTAAGGTAGCCAAGTTATTTCTAAATGAAGTAGTTAGACTACATGTTTTACCTAAGACCATAGTATCTAACAAAGACGTATGATTCACTAGTTATTTTTAGAAAATGCTCTAGCACTTGTTAGCAATGAAACTTAAAATTTCTACTTCTTATCATCCTCAAACAGATGTCCAGACTAAAGTAGTGAATCATAGTCTAGGAAACTTACTGAGAAGTTTTGTTGGAGAGAATACTGCTAATTAGGATCAATTACTATCTAGGGTTGAATTTGCATATAATAGCTCAGTTAATAGGTCAACCGGGAAAAGCCCTTTTGAAATTGTTCATGGGTACAAACCTAGAAAACCTTTAGATCTCATTCCTTTACCCATGCATGAACGCATCTCAGAGTTTACTTAGTCATATGCTGAGCATGTTAGAGAGTTGCATAAGGAAATAAATAAAAAGATTAATGAAGGCAATGAATCTTATCAACATATGGCTGACACAAGAAAAAGACTCAAATAATTCAATGAAGGAGACTTTGTCATGGTAAGACTACGAGCTGAACAGTTTTCACCTGGAACCATGAAGAAGTTATATGCTCGTAGTATTGGACCATGCAAAGTAATAAGAAAAATTAGATCTAATGCCTACGTAGTTGAGTTAGCACCTGAACTAGGCATTAGTTCTACTTTCAACATTTCAGACCTTATAGAGTATAGAGAGCCAACATTGATTTCTAGTGAGTCTTTTGGGCCTGATCCAATCCTTGAGAGTGAGCCAACCTATGTGTGTCCACCTGCCATACTACCAGCCCAGAGAGATAGGATCGAGTGGATCTTGGATGACAAGATTATCGCTACTCGGCGCAAAGACTATCAGTGATATCTTGTTCGTTGGCAAGGACAACTCGAAACTGACGATTCTTAGATCACCAGAGAAGACTTGCAAAGAATTGACCCAAACTTACTAGAGCATTATCACAGCAAGGTTGACCCTTACTCGACGGGGTCGAGTTCCTCCCACATGGAAAGAATTGGTGTAGACTCCAGGGCCAGAAGAAAATGATAGGTCGAATCCACATCCCTGTAGATCACCTGTGAATGAAACCTTAAGCCCAAACCTCACTTGTAAATGGTTATTTTGAATTTTTGTTATTTTAGCTTAGTTGGGTTTAGCCCTAAATTCCAAAGTTGAGTCCCTATAAAAACCCGTGGACCCAAAATTGAGTCTGTAAAAAAATTCAATTTCAATTGGATCAAAATATTCTATTATAATGGTCCAGTGTCAGTTAGCCCTTTTTACCAATTAGGATTTGTACATAAACCCTATTTAGCAGGTTGTGTCAAAACCTATTTAAACATTTTTGGGCCAAACCTTATTTAGCAAGTTTGTTTAGTTGATTATGCCTTTTGATCAATTTGATCAGGTTGGGCTTTAATTAATTAGTTAATTAAGTCTTGTAATTATTACTTAAGTCCTGTAATATAAGAGGGGACCCAAGTCAAAACCCATGCGACTCCATGTGCTAGCTCAAGTCAAGCCATGTGACTCTATGTGCTAGCCCGTCACTTACCACTTGGCAACCACTTCTTGGTGCCACCTTTTCAAGATTTTGGACAATATCACATGACATGTTTAGACATCTTTTGCCACCTCATCGAGACAATACCACTTACCACCTCATCGGGACAACACCACATGCCATCTCACCTACCTTGGTAGGCCACATGGAGTGGAAAGTTGATGCCACTTCAAGAAAAGTAAAGCATAAGGAATCCTAGCCAAGTTAGCACCCACTATTTCTCATGTTGTTGCCAATTCCAAGAGGGAGACACCACTTAGCTTCTCATCACCCATCTCAATGTAATTCTGTCTCAAAGGGCACCAATCAAGGAGAAGACCAAGAAAATTTCTTACTTCAGAGTTCAACCTACTCAAGTTCTAAACTCAAGAATCTAGTAAGAAATCTTGAGTTTTCTTTTATCCAAATTAGATAGTCCACTTTCACACAGGAGCCCACATCATCCAGACTCTAGGACCACCAATCATGGCCATTAATGAACCAATCTTGGCCACTCATCATCACACATCACCTATCCTCATCTTGGCACCAAAATTGGATGAGGTTCTCTTGTTGTCGCCCACTTTGAAGGAAGCTCCAGATCAACCCAAAGAAAGGAGTCCAAGATGCCCAAGAGGGGATTCCAAGGAGTTGTTGCCTAAGGGAAACCAATGCTAGTCTTTGTAACCCTTATGTTGCCTAGGTGGCTTCCCAAGAGGGGGGTAAATTGGGATTAAAAACTTTTTGCAAGTATGTGCACTTTGAAATTCTTTTAGTGTAGAAGTGAAGCATACAAAGCAGAAGTAAACAAATTAAAGTAATCAAGCAATGAAAGCACAATCACAAATACCAAGAAGTATAGTGGTTCGGAGCAACCGGCTCCTACATCCACTACACAAGGATCACTTGGGATTTCCACTATATCCCCCAACCAGAATACAGTCGGATTGTTTTACTAAGCTCACAATCCAAACCTATACACTTTGGTTTTACCGAGATCACCAAAGAAACCCAAACTTGCTTTGGTTTTACACAAGATTACCAAAGAAAACCCGAACACTTGGTTTCAAACCAAGAAAAAAAGAACCCAAACTTAGGTTTTACAAGGTTCACCTAAAACCTTCAACTCTCTCTCTAGATATAGCCCCTTGCTGTTCTAAGAGTGCAAATAAAGATAAAGAATGTAAAATAAGCAACAACAACAAACCAAAGTTGTTTCAATGTTGTCGATGAAGATCAAAATGAAGTCAAGCTTTAAGTACACTTCAATGCTCTTCAAAGCTGCTTCTTCCCTTCTTCAATGAGTGGATTCAATGATGGAGTGGAGTTGGTGAAGCTTTGAATCTCACTTGAATGCTCTTTGAGGTAGGTGAAGGAATGACTTGGAAGCTCTTTGTTCTTTCAAGAATATTCAGCAATAAATCTCCATTTATTTTTTTAATCCTTCAAAAATGATCCCCTTTATATTTTTTCAAGTGATATGGCCATTGTAGGGCCTTGGGAATCATGAAATGGCCGTTGGAGGTGATTTGGCATTCAAATTTCAATTTCTGTAGCTAGTCGTTGAAGTGCAGACAACAGCTCTACGAGCCGGCTCGAGCTCCAGGAGTCGGCTCGAAATCTTAGAAATGCCAAAAACAAAGTTCTGTAGGAGCCAGCCCTTGGACTAGGAGTCGGCTCTTGCCTTCAAGCTTTCAGTCTTGATAAACATGCATACCTGGAGTCTGCTTTTGATCTGGGAGTCGGCTCTAGTTCTCAGAACTTCAAAAACTATACTTCTGTAAGAGTGGGCTCTTAAGCTGGGAGTCAGCTCTTAGTTCTGAAACTCTGAATTTTCCTCCGTGCCGTGCCATTTTGAGTCGGCTCTTACAAGTCTTTAAAAATTTACTTCAAGCTTCCCAAAAACTTCATCATTGAAACAACTAGAAGCTACTTTACATACTTTGTCAAATTATTTACTCTTTTAAGCCCATTTTTCATGATTACAACATTTACAACTAAGGGCCTTTACAAACTCAATTGAATTTGAATACCATTTTAAAACCAAGGTAATTCATTCCTGCAAAAACTTCTTAAACATTTGTAAAGAGTTAGTATCAAATACATGCTCCAACATTTTTTGATCATCAAAATCATTCTAGGGGTCAATAATCTCTCCCTTTTTGATGATGACAAAACACTGGGCATGATCAAAAAAAATTGAAATCACTTTACAATTGCAGTATTTTCAAGTCTATGCATATCATATAGGTTAGGTATCAGTGTATCAATACAATGTGCCATAATGTATCAAATGTATAAAACTGAATACCAAATATTATGTATCAAGTGTATCAAAACATGAGATTTCATATGTATCATAACATGATGTATCGATACATGATGTATCAAAGATATTAACTATACAAAGCATATCGAAACATTTAGAATTTTCAAACTTTTTGAAGTAAACTTAAGTTTCATCAACTTTCTATGAATCAAACATCCATTTTATCAAAATTTCATATCATTCAATTATCCATATAGCTTTTGTAACTAATTTTTGAGTAATTTTCAGAATCAATAGCAATAAGTAACAAATTTTCAAATAGCAATAGCAATTTTCTTGCCCATACATGCATAGTCTCCATTCTCCCCCTTTTTGTCATCAATAAAAGGTAGATGAGAAATAGAGAAACATTCGCAACATAAATTCATAACAAATGAGAAATATTGAGTCAATTATAACATTAATTCAAGGGAATATGTATCAAGACAAGTGAAATATATATACATATGAGAGAAAAGTCAATACATAGTATATGTGATATTTTACAAATGAATCACGGCACAACAAAATAGTATCACATAACCAAAATACAACAACTAAAAGTCTCAAAAGATAAAACCTAACCATCAGAAAGAAGTACTAGGACCACTATCAGATTCTTTCTCATCAAAGGAGGAACCAACCTCTGGAATACCTGGAGTAGGTTTGAATTTGGGGAACCTAGGGAAGAGATCCCTAATCCTAGTCCTAGTGGGTGTGGAAGTCCTAGTAACTTTAGATTTAGGTTTAGGTTTGGTTTTTGATTCAGATGAAATAAAGATGGGTGTAGGTCTGGCAGTAGGTGGATCAAGAGATAGGGCTAATGTGCTAGTGGAAGAAAGTATCTGAGTAGCCAGAGTCACTCCAATATCAATAGATCCAGCTGCCTCCAAAGTATCTTGAGGCTCACTTATAGTAGGTGTGGCATGATAAGGTGCCTCATTGCAGTGTGCCTCCTGTCCCTGCTCAGCATGTGTGCCAGTATCAGTCTCAGTACCCATGCCCGTCGTTGTGCCAGTAGCTGTGCTAATAGAAGGTCCATGCTGGCTAGCTACTAATAACTGCCTCAATAAAAACATGATGTCATGAAAGCCCTGCTGTATCTTGGACTGTAAAGAAGTAATCCTCCTGTAAGTATCTGTCCTGAGACTAGAAATCTCCTCCAAAACTCTGTGGAGTCTATCAATAGTATCAGCTCTAGCAGCAATAGGAGTCCTGATAGGTGAATGTGGTGAAGTAGGAGCTATCTCGGAAGGTCCAGCCTCATCAATATGTCCCTTAGTCTACTCACCATGACCCTATGTATCCTGAATGTCATCATCTGAGTCCTTTGAGTGTGCTATAGGTACTCCTGAGGTCTTTATGATCCAGTTCCCATCAACCTTAACAAATCCCATCCTAGTTAGGGATTTCACTGTATACTTATCGATGTGCAGCAACAACCGACAGTCCTCTCTATTAAGATCTATGTCTGCCTCCTGAAACAACAAAGTGAATACCATCCCATAGGGCAAACAGGCTCGTGCCCTACATACAGCCTCTCTCATCTGTGAGATCATAATGAATGGAAGGTTGAGAGGCTCCCCCTCAATCAGTTGCCTCATGAATACAAGATCTCTCTCACTAACCCAATCGAATCTACCTGTCCTGGGTAGGAAAATCTGGCTAATAATGTTGTGCAACAGTCTCATTTCCAATGAGAGGTGATTTGCACGCACATGAATGACTCCTTTTACATTGGATCTTCCTAAGATAAGTCTGAGAGTCTTCACCCTTTCCTTCATTACCAAATAACAGTCCCCTTCTTTTGGAATATTCAACATATTTGATAATTTTTGCTCATTTATCTCAATCATTTTTCCTTTTACTGTTCCCTCAATGTGAAAAGCTCCTAGGGACATATTTTCAAAGAATTGTCTAACCAAATTTGGGTAAGTTAGCACATTTAATTGACAAAGCTCTTTCCAACCCTGTCCTTCAAGCCACATTCCAATATTTAAATATTCTTGCTCAATAAAATTGAAATCTATGCACCTACCGGGGGTCACTTGACGATTTCCCATTGGAATGATCTGCCGGGGTGCTGAAACAACCTCTTCTTGCTCAAGCTAATGCTCTTCTTGCGGAAATGATGTATCCAAAAACCTTTTGCTCCTCAATTCCTCTGCTACAGTCCGAACAACCCGTGTTGCCTTCTTTGCCACTGCCTTGCGACCCCCCATTCTCCAAAGATTAAGGATTTGAGAAGGTAGAAAGGGTTTTGGAGTGGTTTTTTGGTGAGAAGAGAAGAGTCGGCTAGAGAGAAATGGTTGAAATTTAGAAAGAGTGGTGAATTGGGAAAGTGAAAACCTTATTTAAAAATTCTCAGTCCATCTTGCGAGTCGGCTCGCCCAGAGTACCAAGAGTTCGAGTCGGCTCGAGCTAAAATCTGTTCTAAAATTCAAAAGGGTCAAACTCAATTTCTAAGTGTTCCTAGAGTCTAAATTAGGTTGCCCTATGATCTAAAGAGAATTTTGAAATTTCTAGATAATCTTTCCTTAATTTTCAAGAATTAGGTCAGATAGGTTCAAAATGGATCACATAACCCTAATTCTCTTCTAATTTTCTCAAATCTATCTTGATTTAATGGTTTAGTGAAAATGTACACTAATTGGTCTTCAGTAGGTACAAATTCAAGTTCAACAATATTATTCAAAACATGATCATGAATAAAATGATGTCAAATTTTAATGTGCTTAGTTCGTGAGTGCAGAATTGGATTTTTTGATAAGTTAATAGCACTAGTATTGTCATATTTGATAGGAATTTTAGATTGGACAACACCATAATCTTCTAGTTGTTGCTTGATCCATAACACTTGAGCACAATAGCTCCCAGCAGCTACATATTCTGCCTCGGCAGTAGATAAAGCTACAGAGTTCAGTTTGCGACAGTGCCAAGAGATCAAGTTAACACCCAGAAATTGATAGGTGCCACTTGTGCTCTTTCTATCTATCTTACATCCTCCATAATCAGCATTAGAATAACTAGTTAGTTTCAGTGATGTGTGCTTAGAATACCACAATCCTACATTACAAGTGCCTTTCAAGTATTTAATAATTTTCTTAACAGTTGTGATGTGTGATTCTTTTGGATTAGATTGAAAACGTGCACATATACAAACACTAAATAATATATCAGGTATACTAGCTGTTAAATAAAGTAATGATCCGATCATACCTCTGTACAGCTTTTGATCAACATTTGTGCCATTCTCATCTTTGTCAAGTCTACATGCAGGACTCATTGGTGTTCCAATTTCCTTGCTTGATTCCATGCCAAATTTCTTGATTATTTCTTAAATGTACTTGGCTTGGTTGATCAGAATACCTTCTTTAGTTTGTTTAATTTGAAGTCCAAGAAAGTAACTTAATTCGCCCATCAAGCTCATTTCGAATTCTCCCTGCATTAGCTTAGCAAAGTCTTGACACAAAGATTTATTATTAGATCCAAAGATAATGTCATCAATATAAATTTGAACGACTAAAATATCATTTTTCTTTCTTTGAATAAATAGTGTGGTGTCAACACTACCTCTAACAAATTCATTTGCAATTAAAAATTTGTTTAGTCTATCGTACCAGGCTCTAGGTGCCTATTTCAGACCATATAAAGTTTTATTCAGTTTAAAAACATGATTTGGAAAAATATGATCGATAAAACCGGGACGTTGATCAACAAAAACTTCTTCAGATAAAAGGCCATCCAAAAATGCACTTTTTACATCCATTTGAAATAACATGAAATTCATAAAACATGTATGGCTAGTAGCAGTCTAATGGCTTCTAATCCAGCTACTGGTGCATAAGTTTCATCAAAATCTATTCCTTCTTTTTGATTATATCCTTGTGCAACCAATCTAGCCTTATTTCTAACTACATTTCCATTTTCATCTAGTTTATTTCTGTAAACCCACTTAGTGCCTATAACAGGATGATCATTTGATCTTTCAATTAAGGTCCAAACATTATTTCTCCTAAATTGGTTTAATTCATCATGCATTGCTAACATCCAATTAGGATCAGTTTCGGCTTCTTCTATATTATGAGGATCTACATGAGAAACAAAAGCAATTAAATCATGTGCATCTCTATGTGTAGTTCTAGTTTTAACACCTTGAGATGGATCTCCTATAATTAATTCTTTAGGGTGTGAATGTACATACCTCCATTCTTTAGGTATATCATCATGCTTTTTACTCACCTCTTCTTCATGTGGTTCACTTGATTATTTGTCTTTAAGAGTCAAGTCTTTCATTCCATGCTCTAGTGTACCTGCATCATCATCAGCAAAATATTTCTTTCTCGAAGATGTAATATCAGATTCATAGAAAATAATATAAACAGATTCTTCAATAGTCAAAGTTCTTTTATTGAAAACTCGATAGGCTTTACTATTTAAAGAATATCCAAGAAAAATAGCCTCATTGGATTTTGCATCAAATTTGCCAAGATTATCTTTTCCATTGTTGAGAACAAAATATTTACATCCGAAAATATGAAAATATTTGATATTTGGTTTTCTATTATTCCAAAGCTCATAAGGGATTTTTCTGATAATAGGTCTAATTAAAACTCTATTTAAAATATAGCATGCAGTATTAACAGCTTCTGCCCAAAAGTATTTTGAAAAATTTCCTTCACAAAGCATTGTTCTGGACATCTCTTCAAAAGTACAATTCTTTCTTTCTACAACACCATTTTTCTATGGTGTTCTAGGTACAGAAAAGTTATGATCAATACCATTCTTTGTATAAAAGCAATCAAAGTATTGGTTTTCAAATTCGGTGCCATGATCACTATGAATTGAAATAACAGATAAGTTTTTCAAATTTGTAACTCTTATGTAAAACTTTTTTAATACATTAAAAGTATCATCTTTATGTGCAATAAATAAAATCCATGTGTATCTTGAAAAATCATCTACAATCACAAGTCCATATTTCATACCACCTAGACTGGTAGTCCTAGTAAATCCAAATAGGTCCATGTGAAGTAGCTCTAAAGGTCTAGAAGTTGAAACTATGTTTTTAGATTTAAAACCCCCCCTCACTTGTTTTCCTAACTGAGTTGCATCACAAACATAATCAAAATTAACTTTAAACTTAGGCAAACCATTGACTAAATCTATTGCAATAAATTTAGCTATAGTGTCCATACTAGCATGACCAAGTTGCCAATGCCATAGTAAACTTGATTCCTTGCTCTTGTCATTCATTGCTACAATACTTGTATTACTTGACATAGCTAGATCTTTAAGATCTACCACATAAATATTACCAAGTCTGTGTCCAATGAACTTAGTACTAGAGTCAAGTGGATCAACTACTATACACATTGATGACTTGAAGAACACATTATAACCAATGTCACATAGTTGACTAATACTCAAAAGATTATGCTTTAATTTTTTTACAAGTAATATATTTTCGATAAATGTAGAAGGAGTAATTTTGATGTTACCAATTCCAATTATCCTTCCTTTTCTATTGTCGCCAAATGTTACCATTCCACCATCCTTCTGTTCTATGGTGAAGAATTGATCACCATCACCCGTCATGTGTCTTGAACAGCTGCTATCCAAATACCATCTTTTCTTTATGCTTGTGGCTGCAAGACATCCCTCATCTTCCAAATCCATAAGACATATTTGTGTTGTTTTTGTTGTATCTTCGTCCTCTTCGATAGATGTAGTTTCATCACTGTCACTCCAAGTAGCTAGCATTGCTTTCTTTTTCTTTCTATGGAATATCTTTTCTTTCCTTCAGGGCAATCAGGCCGGATGTGTCCTGGTTACTTACATCCATAGCAGATAGGTACTTGATCTTTATCTTTCTCTTTATCTTTTTCTTTGTTTCTTTCCTTTTCTTTTCCAAAGTCACCTTTCCTGTAATGCTTTCTCCATCTATTCATTTTTCTTCTGCCCATAAATCTTTTGAATTTTCTCATAACTAGGGAAATTTCATCACTTTCAAGATCATCATCATCTGATGAATCAGATTCTTCATTATTATCTTCCTCAGTTGCTTTAAATGCAATGGCATTCTTCCTTTTTGTATCTTCTTCAATACTTTGTTGCATAGCCAATTCATGTATAATTAAGGATCCAAGCAACTCATCTAGTGACGGTGTATTCAGGTCTTTTGCTTCTTGAATTGCTATCACTTTGGCTTCCCACTTATCTGGCAAAGATCTTAATACTTTTTGGACAAGATCATCATTAGAATAAGTTCTACCTAGACTCTTGAGACCATTTATAATATCAGTAAAATGAGTGTACATGGTAGATATAGTCTCTCTAGGATCCATCTTAAACAACTTATAATTATGTACAAGCAAATTGATTTTAGATGTCTTAACTTGAGAAGTGCCTTCGTGTGTGATTTCTAATTTGTCCCAAATTTCTTTAGCATAATTCCAGGTTGAAATTCTGTTAAACTCATTTGGGTCCAAAGCACAATACAATAGATTCATCGCTTTGGCATTTAACTTAGCTAATTTCATATCATTCTCGTCCCAATCCTCCTCTAGCTTGGGAACCTCTACATCACTAACTTTAATTATGGGTGTGTGAGGCCCTTTCATGATAATTTTCTATAGATGAAAGTCTACGGCTTGAATGTATATCTTCATTCTTGCCTTCCAATAAGTGTAATTAATTTCGGTGAAGAGTGGTGGTCTATTTGTGGATTGACCTTTGGCCAATGAATTGCTCATGGGATTTGCCATATGTCTTTACTCTAAGTAACTTGCAGAGACTCTACTCTGATACCACTTGTTACCCAGGTGGCTTCCTAAGAGGGAGGTGAATTGGGATTAAAAATATTTTGTAATTATGTGCACTTTGAAATTCTTTTAGTGTAGAAGTGAAGTGTGCAAAGCGGAAGTAAACAAATTAAAGCAATCAAGCAATGAAAGCACAATCACAAACACCAAGAAGTAGAGTGGTTCGGAGCAACCAGACCCTAAATCCACTACCCAAGGACCACTTGGGATTCCACTATATACCCCAACCAGAATACAGTCAGATTGTTTTACTAGGCTCATAATCCAAACCTATACACTTTGGTTTTACCGGGATCACCGAAGAAAACCAAACTCCCTTTGGTTTTACACAGGATTACCAAAGAAAACCTGAACACTTAGTTTCAAACCGGGAAAACCAAGAACCCAAACTTAGGTTTTTCAAGTTTCACCTAAAACCTTCAACTCTCTTTCTAGATACAGCCCCTTGCTGTTCTAAGAGAGCAAACCAAGATAAAGAATGTAAAATAAGCAACTACAACAAGCCATAGTTGTTTCGATGTTATCGATGAAGATCAAAATGAAGTCAAGCTTTAAGTACACTTCAATGCTCTTCAAAGCTTCTTCTTCCCTTCTTCAATGAGTTGATTCAATGATGGATTGGAGTTGGTGAAGCTTTGAATCTCACTTGAATGCTCTTTGAGGTAGGTGAAGGAATGACTTGGAAGCTCTTTGTTCTTTCAAGAATATTCAGCAATAAATCTTCATTAATTTTTTTAATCATTCAAAAATGATCCCCTTTATAGTTCTTCAAGTAATATGGCCGTTGTAGGGCCTTGGGAATCATGAAATGGCCGTTGTAGGTGATTTGGCATTCAAATTTTAATTTCTATAGCTAGTCGTTGAAGTGCAGACAATGGCTCTACGAGCCAGCTCGAGCTCCAGGAGTCGGCTCGAAATCTCAAAAATGCCAAAAACAAAGTTTTGTAGGATCCGGCTCTTGGACTAGGAGTCGGCTCTTGCCTTCAAGCTTTCAGTCTTGACAAACATGCATACCTGGATTCCGCTCTTGATTTAGGAGTCGGCTCTAGTTCTCAGAACTACAAAAACTATACTTCTGTAAGAGTCGGCTCTTGAGCTGGGAGTCGGCTCTTAGTTCTGAAACTCTAAATTTTTCTCTATACCGTGCCATTTTGAGTTAGCTCTAACAAGTCTATAAAAATTTGCTTCAAGCTTTCCAAAAACTTCATCATTGAAACAACTAGAAGCTACTTTACATACTTTGTCAAATTATCTACACGTTTAAGCCCATTTTTCATGATTACAATATTCATAACTAAGGGCCTTTACAAACTCAATTGAATTTTCTTAAGTGAATTTAAATACCATTTTAAAACAAAGGTAATTCATTCCTGCAAAAACTTCTTAAACATTTGTAAAGAGTTAGTATCAAATACATGCTCCAATGTTTTGTGATCATCAAAATCATTCCAGCAGTCAACACCTTAAACTTCCGTTTGATGGTATATAAATACCCCATCAACCCCCCCTTACATTATTCATTCCACATATATGAAATAAAGCTGACATTCTATCAAAATTTCTTTGCTATGTGCATCGCGGGGTTTGAGGCCCTTCCATTGTTCTTTGGAGCATCATGAGGTGTGAGGCCTACATATCCAATAATTAGAAAACCCTAGTCGCCTTTCTAGCTTCTTCTTCCCTTTTCCACTTCCTTTGAATATTTTTCTTTCCTTTTCCTACACCATCTTATTAAGTGTTTGACTGATTGTAGGTGATCAAGATCGGACATGATGGTGCTTCATGCCCTGGAACCCGTATAGCTGAAGATCAGAACCCAAAACTAAAATCTGGAAGTCCTGCAGCAAGATCTTCAAGAGTCCAATTAGATCAACAATTAGAGAATTATATTCACCATTGGTAAAATAAAACCTCTTCCTCTACTCTTAATTTCTAATTTGTTGAAGGTTTTAACCTTAGTTTACGGTGGTTTCTTAGCCACCAAATCCTATTTTCCTAGTTTACTTGTTAGATCTACTTTTGTGGGTTACAACAAGTTGACTAGTTTTCTTTAATTATTTAGTTTGAGTCATTAAATCAAAAAATCCTAAAAAAAATTAATCTCTGTTAATCACTATTAATTAAATTTAAAATCAGTAATTTAATTTTGCATATTGTCCCACATCACCTGGTGTCCGGACCAATTCTCCCGGGATGGGAGGAATTCGATCCTATTAAGTATGAGTCAGCTTGGCTTTGATATTGCTCTAGTAAGTCTGGATCAATGCATTGCAGATCCTGTTGAGTGATCCACGAGTCCTCAGATTTGGGTCAACCTTGCCAACGAACCAAATAATGCTGATAGCCTTTCTTCCTAAGTAGTAACAGCCTGGTCATCCAGAATATGCTCAATCCAATCTCACCATTTTGGTAAAGTGACTGGTTGATGCTCGAAAGGCTCACTAGGTGTCGCTACTGGTTCCTTATACTCAACTAGATCTGAGATATTGAAAGTTGAGCTAATGCCAAATTTGGATGGTAACTCAAGCACATAGGCATTAGGTCTAATTTTCTTTAGTACTTTGAAAGGACCAGCTCTGCAGGCATGTAATTTTTTCATGGTTCCGAGGGGGAACCATTCAGTTTTAAGCCCAATCATCATGTTGTCTACCTCAGTGAACTCTTTGACTCTCTTTTAGGAATTAGCCATACACCTATATGTTTCAATGCTCATATTAATTTTCTTATTGATTTCCTTATATAGATCTCTAACATGCTATGCATATGACTCGCTAACTTAGAAACTAATGCATGCATGGGTAAGGGAATAAGATCTATGGGTTTTCTATGCTTGTAACCATGGATAATTTCAAACATGCTCTTTCCAGTGGACCAATTGATTGCGCTATTATAGGCAAATTCAGCATAAGGTAACAAGAGGTGCCAAATTCTAACATTTTTGCCTACAAGACACCTTAATCAGTTTCCAAGGCTCCTATTCACAATTTTAGTCTGGCCATCGATTGTGGGTGGTAAGTGGTAGAAAATTTAAGCTTGGTTCCTAACATGTGCCATAGGGTCTTCCAAAAATCTCAAATTTGGAAATTTTGAATTCTTGAAATCTGAATTTTCAAATTTGAAATTTCAAATCTAAAATTTGTTACGGGAAACTTATATTTGAATTATGTCGAAAAAATAAAAAAATATTCATTGCACCAATAAAAGATCATTTAATGAAGAATTTGCTAATCTAACTTCAATCATGCAAGCATGTAATTCACACATCAAACTAATCTAGAAGGTCTCACATTAAGCCATAGCTCATTACTCCCATGGATCATAAGTATACTTTCATATACCCACTCAGGAGGTGTGAAATCTTAGATTAATGGTTGAAAACAAGGGAATAAATTTTGAAAATTTAGATCTAGAAACTATAGGAAAGATTTCAGATCTAGGTTTGAATCTACCAAATTAATTGAAAAATTACAAATAAACTTAGATCTAAAAAGTTATGAGAAGAACTTTCAGATATAGTCCTTAAAATGCAGAAATTTCTACAACTAGCATATATTGTCCTAATTTAACCATGCTCTGATACCAAGTTGATGTGGGACGTACAGGGATGCGAACATCAACATAATGAAATGCAGAAATTTAAGGTGAGAAATGATTCCAAAAATATGAATTAACTATTCTGTAAGAGAATACAAAGAGCATTGAAGCAAACTACTAGAAGATTAAATTACTTTCTCGTAGATTAGGCCTATCTAAGCAATAAATTGATTGGACCAAATAGTTGAGAAACCATTTGAATTAGGACAAGCTCTTTCAAGAGTTCAGATCTGAGAGATAGAAAGGGGCTTGTTACCAAACAATGATCTCTCTTCCCTTAACAGTTGGATCACTCAACATTCCTAAATTGGGCATCTAGATAAGAAGGTTGAATCCCTTGAGGTGTTGTCTTCCCGTCAATGGTTCCAAGTCAAGGAAGACCTCTTGTTAGTCTCTAGGCACCCAAAGATCCTATAGACAAATTAATCAGAGACCAAGGGGAGAATAGGGTAAAGAAAAGAAAAAATGATTAGCAAGGGAAGAGGAAGAGGATGCGGTGGAGTCTTGAAGACTAGAGAACTTGATTGGGCCTCACCCCCTTCTCACACATGGTGTGGCACTGCTTGGAGCAATAGAAATAAAAAAAAAAAAAAATTCATTCATTCTTCAACATCCTATTACAAGAGGAGGAGGGGTATTTATCATTCACCCAAGCCTCTTTGAAATTTGAAATACAAAGATTACATGCACTAATCAAGGAGTAATAAGTAGGACGCCTCATTTGAATTTGAAAAACCTTCCATGTTGGAATGGAGATGAAAATGAGGCACCCCATTTGAATTTTGAATTCCATGCTTTGGGCACCAAGGATGGGGACCTTCCATGTTGGCATGGAGAGTGAGGTGGGGACCATCTTATGTGGCAGATGAGGTGGTGCAAGGAATAGGTTTCTTCTGGAGTCTTTTCTTGCATGGAGAGTGAAGTGGCATCCTCTATCCAGTGGTCATGCTTCTTGGTCTTGACTTGGATCTATGTTGGTTGTCCTCTTGAGTTAAACTTGACTCAAATAAAATAAATTACAAGACATAAATTGAAGAAAGAACAAATTGACTCAAATATCTAAGTACAGTACATAAACTTTAGAAAAAAACAAAACTGACAAGATCCAAAAGCTTAGTTATCTGGAATCCATAATGAGTTCGGATTGTTCTGAATCGAATGTAGCCTCTTTCGAATCCTAATGCCTGCACCAAATCCCAATTATTTTAGGCTGACCCTTCCATGCAACAACCAATGCTTATATCAACTATAGGATGGGAGCCATGGATGTGTCATTTGGGAAAAAAAAGCTAAGGTTGAATGTATTTAATTCTATCACGGGATTACAAAGTGATGAGTTTAATGAAGTAAATGTGCTAGAAGAACTTGTAGAAGAAATCACCCTTAACATGCCCTTGCAAGACCTTCTGCAAGCCTATTTAGCCTATTTTGATATGGATAGCTTTGATATAGATGGGTACATGGATGAAGTGAATGCACTATTAGAGCCACCCAATTTCATTCCTCCATAGACCACGAAATATAAGAAAATGGCCCTCCCTCTATTACACCAAAAGCATTTTCATTAGAAACTGTTCCTACATTGGAATAAGAGCCACTCCTAGTCAAGTTAAAGGATCCATTCTTCGAACATGATGCAACCTCTAACCATGAAACCCAACTTATTGGCTTATAAAATGAAGCTAAAGAAGCTATTGGAGAGACAATCATTGATCCACTAATAGATTGCCCAACCCAAATGTTACTTTAAGAACCAAGTAATGCAATCTTGAAGCAAGATAGCCTTGACAACTTTCCTGAGGATCCTTTATACAAATATCTGAACTACATTGGAATTGATAACATAGAGAGACCTATTAGATCCACCTTAGATAACAAAGTGTAAGCAATTTATAAAGTCCTCTAATATTTACCTGGCCCCTATACTAGAAACAACATCTATCGTATACACCAAACATCTCTTGGTATAAATTATCAAGGGATACGTCATATAGATGAACATAAAAGAAATCTAGTATTAAACATTATTGATTGGACTTCGTCCAACCATCCACTATAGCTAGGTATAACTAATAATTTAGTAGATGTATCAACTGGCTTAATTTAAAAGATCTACAAGTCTAGCTAAAGATTTTAAACTTAGTGCTCTTGGGAGGGAATCCAACTTTTAAACTTAATTTTATTTGTAGTTTGTTTTTTTTTTGGGATAAGTAACATGGTTAGAGGGATGCGTAACTTGGTTAGAGGGATAAAGAAATCTTCAAGGACAACTAAAGATCTCTACTAGATCAAGAATATATTGCATCAGGTGTATTCTTTCCTATCCTTTTTATATATTGCACTCTTTATTTTTTTCTTCATTGAGGACAATGTCAATTAAGTTGGGGAGAGAATAACTAATCTAATTAAGTCCTCATGGTGCGGACACCAGAGGCACCATAATAAGACAGAGGCTTCTCAACCCACTGTAGATTACTTAGTAGTGTTTGAGTCCAATTGTAATAAGTTCTTAGCCTATTTGCGTTATCATTTTTATTATTTGAGTCATGTACCAGTCGGCTCATGTTGAGCTAGTTTTTTTTCTGAGTCCTGTATATGTTAGTCCAGGTCAAGTGAAGACTTAGTACAAGTAAAGACTAAGCCAGTACAAGTAAAGATCAACCCAGCTTGAAGTTATGAAGACCATGGGAGGCCCAGTAGTAGAAATCAGAAGACTTGGAACCAAATCAGAAGCCATAGAGCCCTGGAAAGCAGCTTGAAGCAAATTGGGCCAACTAAGGCTCAGGAGAGGAGTCATTTGATGCCATCCACCTTATGGTCACCACCCTTGGTCGGCCACTTAGGGTCACCTCCCTTGGTCGACCAAGGCAAGAGAGAGAGGGAGCAATTTGAGGGAAATCAAATCTTGGACCTACCATGTATTCTAGCTAGGGTTTAGGTGGGATTCAAATTCCTAGGAAAAGTCTTTTGTATCCTTACTGGGGGGGCAAGTTTATGAGTCTATTTAAGAGACTCTATTCTCTTGTATGAAGGCAATTTTGATGAATATATTTGAGTTTTCCATCTGCTGTGTGCTATCTACTGTGTGCTAAGGAGATTCTGTGTGAGCCCCTCCTTCCTCCTCGTGTCCTACGCCTAGTCTCCAGCCGCCATCCACTTCTCCAAGCCTTAGCCGCCCACATCAAGCCCTTTCTTCCCCTTGCTATTTTAAATTTATTTCTTCATCCTTTCTTTGTTTTCTAACCCTTGATAGGCTATTTGCAGGTCCCTCAAAGTCTACGAATCCAATGACTCCAGCCGGGCAGCGATTGGATCATCGGGTTGAAAGCGAAGAATCCGCGGGTCTCCGGCTTGATCATCCAGGCCGCATCCGGGAGCGAGACCGATCCCTTCGACTACGATCTTCATCGGCCACTTCAACCGTTGTCAGGTACACCCCCTCTACTTGCTAGTAGTACTATTGAAGGGGAACTTGCCTAACCAGGACTTCTCAGCCTCGGCGGTCCTCTTTCTTATTGCTTTTTAGGTTCTATCTTGCATGCTGTTGCTTCTATTTTGCATAGAACTCTCTACTTCGATTCGTGGCCTGTTATTCGGGAATTAAATACAAAACTTAACCTATAAAAATTACAAAAATAATTATGCATGCATTTTAGTTCTGCATCATTTTGGTATTGGTTCGGATGCCAGAGGAACCAGAACAAGACAGAGGCTTCTCAACCCTCTGTGGATTACTTAATAATGTTTGAGTCCACTTGTAATAAGGCCTTAGCCTAATTGAGTTGTTATTTTTATTATTTGAATCCTGTACTAGTCAGCTCATGTTGAGCTAGTTTTGTTTCTAGGTCCTGTATATGTTAGTCCAAGTCAAGAGAAGACTCAGTAAAAATGAAGACTAAACCAGTACAAGAAAAGATCAACCTAGCTTGAAGTTATGAAGACCATGGAAGGCCTAGTAGAAGAAATCAGAAGCCCTGGAGCCAAATCGGAAGCCCTGGAGCCCTAGACCACAACCTGAAGAAAATTGGGCCAACCAATGCCCATGAGAGGAGTCATTTGTCGCCATCCACCCTATGGTCACCACCCTTGGACGGCCACTTAGGGTCATCTCCCTTGGCCGACCAAGGCAAGAAAGAGAGGGAGCAATTTGAGGGAAATCAAATCTTGGACCTACCATGTATTATAGCTAGGGTTAGAGTGGGATTCAAATTCCTAGGAAAAGTCTTTTGTATCCTTACTCGGGGGGAAAGTTTATGAGTCTGTTTAAGAGACTCTTCTCTTGTACGAAGAAAATCTTAATGGATATAATTGAGTTTTCCATCTACTATGTGCTATCTACTATGTGCTAAGGAGATTCTGTGTGAGCCCCTCCTTCCTCCTCGTGTCCTACGCCCAGTCTCCAGCTATCATCCACTTCTCCAAGCCTTGGCCGCCCACATCAAACACTTTCTTCCCCTTGCTATTTTAACTTTATTTCTTCTTCCTTGCTTTGTTTTCTAATCCTTGAAAGGCTATTTGCAAGTCCCTCGAAGTCTACAAATCCAACAACTCCAGCCATGCAGCGATCGGATCTCTGGATTGAAAGCCGAGAATCAACATGTCTCTGGCTTGATCATTCAGGCTGCATCCAAGAGCAAGAGTGATCCATTCGACCACAATCTTCATCGGGTGCTTCAACCATTGTCAGGTACACCCCTTCTGCTTGCCAGTAGTATTATTGAAGGAGAACTAGCCCAACAAAGACTTCTAAGCCTCGACAGTCCTCTTTCTTATTGAATTTTAGGTTCTATCTTGCATGTTGTTGCTTCTATTTTGCATATAACTTTCTACTTTGATTCGTGTCCTGTTCTTCGGGAATTAAATACATAACTTAACCTATAAAAATTATAAAAGTAATTATGCATGCATTTTAGTTTCGCATCAACTTGGTATTAGAGCATGGAGGATTAGGGTATGCTTCATCCTCCATGCCAGACCAGTTCATCCAAAGCTTCCGCAGCCTCCCTGTTCATCCAAAGCTTCCATAGCATCCATGACAGACCCTGCCCCCACCAAGCGAGATCCACATTGCCAGCCTCAACCACCATCGCTTACACCACCGATCAGAGATCCGTAAGATCCAAGCTGCGGCCAGAGTTCCTGCCCCATCCTCCAATTGATGCCGCAACCCAACCGATCTCTATATTCATCACCTCACCATCGCCCGTCCAGCTCCCTACTGCCACGATGCCCGACATTGCCGAATCAGAGCCCGTGCCACCTGCATCGCCTTTCCACCGCCCTGTGCTAGTTCGTCTTCACCGTCAGCACTCTGACCGTCCACCACCACTAATCGGACACCCACAATCTTCATCGATGCCGCCTCCCACCAGATCCTATATGGCAAGGGGAATAGCTCTGAAATCCGATTCCCTAGCCATCGACTCCCTCTCCGGATCTGCCCCCTCTCTGGATCTACCCGTGCCACCACACGAATCTCCACAGTCGCCAGCCACCTCCACTGTGACCTCCATCGTACGTGCCACCATTTTCCTTCCCTCACCATCATCGGTCCGTGACCTCCCCTGTTCTAGCCTTTGGTCCATGGAGAAGAAGGAAGTCCAGTGTACGAATGTGAATGCAATCTCCCACTCGTGTTGCCAATTTCAACTTTCATGCTCCTCAAAGCTGCACAATTCCCGGAGTAGAATGGACTTCAGCACCGCACGGCTTTCAAAGTCGCATGTGATGGGGATCCAGCCACCGTCTGGGTATTTTTCCATCTTTCTTAATTTCTTGCATTTTTTTTTATTTTTCCTATTCCCACTATTCCACCTATCCCCACTATTCCAGCTTTATCCCAACTTATCCCCACTTTATCCTAGCCATATTCCATCTTTCTCCCGTGAATTTTTAAAACTCCCAAAAACTAGCCCACCACCTCGCCACCCCCCAGATCCGGGCTGCCTGACCCCCGACCGCCCCCGCAGGCCCTCCCACCCCCGTAGGCCCGCCCGCCGGTGTTCGCTGGCCCCGCTTCGCTGGAAAATCGGCCGTCCGTCGCCCATGCCCGAGGGAAGATAAACGGACGCAGGAACTGTCCGCTCGCCGCCCGCCTCCCGGCCATCGACAGTCCACCGGTTGCCTCCGTCCCGCTGTGCCCGGCGGCCCCCCACTGTCCACCATCCCGTCGGAGGACCTCGCCGGTGTCCAGGGGCCCTACGATCATTGGAAGACCTAACGGCATGGCCTGGCATGCCGTGCCGCCCCTGTGCCACCGCCCCACCGGCAGCCAGCTGCCCGCCATCCGGTTGTTGCCGTCCCTGGCCACCCCAGCCATCCACCGTCCCGCCGTAGGGTCTTGCTAGTGCCCAGGTGCCCCACGGCCATGGGAAGACCCGTGCAACCCCTGTGCCGCCGCCCCGCTTGGAGCCCGCCACTCGCCATCCGCCGGCCCCGTCCGCTGCCCGCTTCCCTGCTGCCGGCCATCTGCCGGTGCTAGGCGAAGATGGTTCCCTCCCTCTGTGCATGACTGTGAGATGAGTCTGCACGCTTTCTGGAGCAATCCAAGCAGCATGCTTTTCAGAGCACTTCATCAAGCCAACATGATTTTTAGAGCAGATCAGCACCAGTATTGATGTAGCATGGATTTTGATTTAATTTATTTTCCATTTTAGATTTGCTTTTAGGCTAAGTAATTGAGGGGTTTTGTTTTTCTATATAAAGGCCCCCTCCCCTCTTGTAATAAGTGAATTGAATAGAGATTTTTGGGTTTTTCCACCGGTTCTGGTTCTGGGCTGAGGCCTATTTGCCTTTGCTCCATGCAAGCATTGAGGGGTGTGAGGCCCTAGTTATCCCCTATCTCATCTTCTTATCCCTTCATGTCCTTTGTGAGTCACCCTAGCGGGATGCCTTTGCGGTGTGCTATTGAGGGTAGGCCTTTGCGGTGTGCTATTGAGGGTAGCTGTGTGCTTTGATCCCTTAGGAGGGTAGCTATGTGCTTTGATCCCTCGGGAAGGTAGCTGTGTGCTTTGATCCCTTAGGAGGGTAGCTATGTGCTTTGATCCCTCGGGAAGGTAGCTGTGTGCTTTGATCCCTCGGGAGGGTAGCTATGTGCTTTGATCCTCCGGAGGGTAGCTATGTGCTTTGATCCCTCGGGAGGGTAGCTATGTACTTTGATCCCTCGGGAGGGTGGGCATCTATAAGAGCCCTGTTGTGTCCTTAAGGGGTTCGATGAGAGCTCAGGGTAGCTGTGTGCTATGACCCCTTACTTTCTGTGTGCGTCTCCCTGTTAGAGTAAGTTCCAGGGCCATGAGTTCCAGTTCCAAGTCTCCCATCTCCATCCTTCCTTCGCCACCTCAACCATGAAAACTAAAAACAAAAGAGATCTGCTGTTTTATGTTTTTAGTTTCAGTGTCACCCTAGTCACGGGAGGCTTCTTAGCCCTCCCACGATCCTAGTTTGTTTAGGTATTTCCCTATTCCAAATAATACAGGTTAAATCGAGACCATCGTGCATCACAACATCTCCTCTTGACTTCAGCCTTGTCATTGGGATGGAGCCCTAAAGCTGTCCTTGAAAGCAGGAGCCTCCCATCTCTAGGCTGCTAGCCCTTCTTGCCCTAATCCCTTTGCTTCTTATTTCATCTTATTATTTTCTCTTTGTTTCTTTATTTTGTGGTGAACCTTGATGCTTGCAGGATCCCAAAGGTGTTTCCCCTCCCGTGAGGAGGCTTTCTTTGCCTTCAGACCGGGTCTAGATCGCCTTCAGATTCGAGAACCAAGGGCTTCATCTTCCATGCATCAATCTGAGAGCTTTGTGACCCCTTCGTCAACAAGTTCTTCAATCTCTGCCTGGTACAAACCTTCCCACTCTTAATTTCTATTTTGATTGAAGGTTAGCTATCCTAATCCATGAATTTTTCAATTCTCGGATCCTAACTTTTATTATTTTGCATGAGCATGCCTGCGATTATGATGATTCTTTGCATTGCTATTCGTCTTGCTAGTCTTTTCTTGATTTTAGAAATCTAGCATGCAAATTAAAATTATAAAAAAATACAAAAAATTAGTTTACTATTTTTCCTTCATATTTAGTAATCTTAGAGTCATCCCGCATTTGTTTGGTATTAGAGCAGGTTTATGATAGCATTCATCTGCATTAGGATCACAAACCCTAATTTCTACTTCCTGCTAGCAACATTTGGTGTATGTTTTTTATCTAATCTTGACCACATAGAAATTTTATTTTTTTATGGAATTTTCATGAATTGTTCTATGTCTTGTTCTTTATTTTATCATAATTTTTAATTAATTTTATAGATAATTAGAAGTCTTAAAATTTGGCATATTAGAAACCCTAACTAAAATCCTAATAATTCTGTATCAGTCCAAAAGTCCTATGATTTGTATCATCATCTGATTTTAGTTTTGCATCAAATTTGGTAGAGAACATCAGCACGCTCCATCCTCTATATTAAGATTTTTCTGAGTTTTTTCTACATCAGAATCCATGTCAAACACTACATTAATCTGAATCCTAAATCTCAGAATTCTGTGAACTCTGCACACTTGACTCAACCAAACCTAACCAACTTCCACACACCCCAATCCAAAGCCCAATATGTTTGCTAACCTAATCAATGATGTGGCATGCTTATGGGAATATGGCATGAATGACTAAGCAATTAAGCTAATTAAAACTCTAAAACATATGATCTAATTTCGGTCATAGTGGAGTCATTATGATGCATTAAAGAAGACTAACTAGAAGGGTCATATGCTTTGCAGTGCAAATCTGAATTAAGTTAATGAACAAGGACCTGCGTAGCTAGAAGAACCATATAATTAGGACTATACCCTATTCTAAAGTTTAGACCACAGGAGAAAAGGAAAGGGTTTAGATACCAATAATGACTCTCCAATAACCTTACACTAGGTTCACTCCTTCACACTCAAGATTGGTGACTAACTGATCAAGCGAATACACCCGTTGGAAGTAGAGGCTTTTGTTGCTGAATTGAAGGCAAGGAGGACTTCATCCTGGACTGGATACTCCTTAGGATACTACAAGAACAACCATTAGTATTGTGGAGGAGATGGAAGATAGTATGGAATAGAAATAATGGAAGGGAGGGAAGAAGCGGATTATTGGTGATCTTGGTGGAGTGTGGCCGGCTGCTCTTGAAGATGAGGTAGGCATCAATGGGAGAAGATCTTTTGCTAGAATTTGAGAACTAAAGCACTTGGTTGAACCTCTCACCCAATCCCTCATGGATGGGTGAGAGATTAAGGGCCTATTTATAACATTCTAAGCTCCATTTGAAATTCAAAATTTACATGAAAAGAGAGAGAAATGTAGTTACAAATTTGAATTTCAAAATTCATGAAAAGGGAGCACCAAATCTGAAAATATGCATGCATGGGTGCCAATGTCTAAATCTAAAAATCTTCATGTATGGGTGCCAAGTGTTCAAATCTAAAAATCTTCATGTATGGGTGCAAGTGTCCATTCTCTTGGATAAGGTGTCTTGGTGAGGTGGCTTCAATCAAAGCTTCATTCCATCCAATGGCTCTTATTTCATGCACCCTTGATTTTAAGATTTACTTGATGTAGCTTTGGTTCATCCCTTGGTCCAATTATATGCTCCCTTGGTTGGACTTGACTCAAGCTCAAAAAAAAATTACAACTCAATTTGGACTTGAGTACATTCGACTCTTACAACTTAATTGACCCAAGGCTTCAAGACCTAATACTTAGCAAGACTCAAACATAAAATTCTTGATACAAGAAAACTTAACTAGACTCAAGACTCATACTAGGAACAAGTTAACAAGGTTGGAACTCAATTTGCAATCCATAAGGAATTGGTGTTGACTAGGATTGATTGAAGTCTTCTTTTAACCTTGGTGCCTGCACCGATTCCCCCGGGTTGGGAAGAACCCTACTCAACAACTCGACTCTGTCGAGTTGGGATCTGTTTTACTCTGGTAGTACTCTAATAAGTCTAGGTTGATTCTTTGTAAATCCTCTCAAGTAATCCACGAGTCTTCAAACTCAGGTCAACCTTGCCAACGAACTAAATAGCATTGATAACGTTTATTCTGGGTGGTGATGGCTTGGTCATTCAGAATACGCTCAATCTTATCTCGCCATTTTGGTAGAATTGTTGGTGGACACTCAGGGATGGATTCACTCTCAATAATTGCCTTAGGCTCAAATGGCTCTCTAGGTATCATTATTGGCTCCTTATACTCTACTAGGTCCGAAACATTGAAAATCAAGCTGATACCTAAATCATATGGTAAGTCTAGCACATATGTATTAGATCCTATTTTCTTTATAACTTTAAACGGACCTGCATTGCGAGCATGTAATTTTTTTAAGGTTCCTGATGGAAACCATTATGGTCTTAGCCTTATCATAACATAATCTCCTTCAGTAAATTCTTTGACTCTCCTATGTGAATTCGCCATATGCTTATAAGTTTCATTGCTCAATTGGATCTTTTTGTTAATTTCTTTATGTACATCCCGAATATGCTATGCATATGACTCAGCAGATTCAGAAACTCATGCTTGTGTGGGTAAAGGGATAAGATATAAAGGCTTCCTAGATTTGTAACCATGGACCACTTCAAATGGACTCTTCCCAGAAGATCTATTGACTGAGCTATTTAAGCAAATTCAACATGAGGGAGTAAGAGATCCTAATTTACCGTTCTGTCACCAACTAGACATCTAAGCAGATTTCCTAGACTCCAATTGACTACTTTAGTTTGGCCATCAGTCTAAGGATGATAGGCAGTGGAGAATTTCAGTTTGGTTCCTAGCATATGCCAAAGGGTCTTCCAAAAAGAACTAGTGAACCTAGCATCTCTATAAAATACAATGGTTTTGGGTAAACCATGTAGTCTAACCACCTTGTCATGAAAAAGTTTGGCCATTCTAGAAGCATCTATGGTTTGAGAACATAAGATGAAGTGAGCCATCTTAGAAAATCGATCGACTATAATGAAGATGGAATCGTGTCTCCTAGAGGTCTTTGGGAGTCCTAGTACAAAGTCCATACTAAGATCTTGCCATGGACAATCAGGGACTGGTAAGAGAGTGTATAGACCAGTATTCTATCTTTGCTATTTGGCAACAACACATGTTCGACATTGGGCTACAACTTGGGCCACATTCCTTTTGAGGCCAAGCCAAAAGAATTGGTCTTCTACTGCTATGATGGTCTTATTTTTTTCAAAATGACTTGCTAGGCCTCCAGCATGAACATCCCAGATCAAAAACTCTCTAATGGAAGTTCGAGGAACACACAATTGATTTCCTTTGAAAAGGAATCCATCTAAGAGAGTATAGTCACTATATACACTAGATGGTCCTTGTTGGAGGGATTGATAGATTTCACTAAAGTCTGGACACTTGGGGTATTCCTCTTTCAGTCTATCGAACCCTACAACCTCGGTGCTATCTGAGGTCAAAAGCATGGATCATCGGCTTAAGGCATCTGTAACCCTATTTTTAGTGCCAGCATGGTGCTTCAAAACAAAGGTGTAAGCCTTAATGAATTCTACCCATTTCCCATGACTAGGGTTCAGTTTCTTTTGGGAATTAAGGAATCGTAAGGATTCATGATCGAAAAAAAGAACAAATTCCTGTGGTAGTAAATAGTATCTCAAATACCTCAAAGCCTGAACTACCGCAAACAATTCCCTATCATATGTCAAGTATCTCATCCTTGCCTCATTTAATTACTCACTAAAGAATGCCACTAGATAACTCTCTTGACTCAAAACTCCTCCAATTCCTACTCCAGAGGCATCACAGGCAACCTCAAATACCTTTGAAAAATTGGGTAACCTTAAAATAGGTGCTTGTGTCATTTTCTTTTTTATTTCTAGGAAGGCTCTATCGACAGATTTTGTCCATTTAAAGGTTCTCTTCCTAATGCAGTCAGTAATGGGTGTTACTATTGTGCTGAATCCTCTAATGAATCTCCTATAAAAGGTTGCAAAACCATGGAAACTATGGACATCATTGATGCTTTTGGGTACATGCCACTCGACTATGGACTTGACCTTTTTGGGGTCGGCAGACACCCCTTCAGTGGTGACAAAAAATCCAAGAAAGATAACTCTATGGGTCATGAATTCACATTTCTTGTGGTTGGCAAAGAGACTATCTTGTCTAAGGGCTTGGAAAACTTGCCTAAAATGGTCCAAATGGTCTTCCTTTGTTCTATTGTAGATGAGAATGTCATCAAAGTAGACTACTACAAATTTTCCTATAAATTTTTTTAAAACCTGGGTAATGATCCTCATGAAGGTAGTAGGTGCATTGGACAGATCGAATGGCATTACTACCCACTTATATAGGCCATCTTTGGTTTTGAACGCAGTTTTCCATTTATCCCCGGGCCTGATTCTTACTTGATGATAGCCACTCTTAAGATCAATTTTGGAGAAGATCTTGGCTCCGGCCATCATATTCAACATGTCATCTAAACGGGGAATAGGAAAATGAAACTTAATGATTATTTTATTTATGGCCCTGCTATCAACACACATTCTCCATGTGCCATCTTTCTTAAGGGTCAGAAGGGCTGGTACTACACATGGGCTTAGGCTCTCTCTAATGAATCCCATTTGGAGAAGCTCTCCAACTTGACGTTGTAACTCAGATTGTTGTGTAGGTTCATTCTATAATGGGGGAGGTTCGGTAATATCGATCCTGGGATCAAATCTATGGCATGTTGAATGTCTCTCAAGGGTGGAAGATGATTATGAAGATCTTCAGGAAAGATGTCTTGAAACTCCTCTGAAAACCTTAACACTTCCTGGGGTTTTTCCTTATGGGGTTGGTCCTAATTTTTCTTAGCTGCTAAAACCTAAATAGGTGAACCATTGCTAAGCTCTTGCTCCAGTTCTTTAGCAATGATCATGTTTATCCCCTGTTTCTTATCCCTCAAGTGACTTGATTTTCTCTTAACATAGTCCATAGGTGGTGAGGGATTGATTACAATCTTCTTTCCATTGTGAGTGAAAAAATATGAATTAGAACAACCATAGAGTATAGCATCATGATCATACAACCATGGTCAGCCTAATATGATGCTACTAACTTCTATTGGAAGAACATCGCACCAAACCTTTTCTTGGTATGATTGGAACTGGATTGTGACTTGGCACCTAGAATTAATGGGAATTGAGGTTGAATCAATCTAGGATACCTTATATGGATTAGGATGGGACATAGTGGGTAATCCTAGGTTCTTGTATTGGTTGATATGGCATTGATGCATCTTCCACTATTTAAGATGACCTTGCACACCTTCTCTCCTATCTTAATAAAGGTTTGTAAAATACTAGTCCTAGACCAATCTTCTTGCTCCTTGGTTTGGGTCAAGATACATCTTACAACTCCTACGATTTATGATGAGTCTATGATCTCTTCATCCCTTTCATACTCATCAGCTAAACTCACACCTGCCTCATACACTTCTTCTTCCTCCTCACAGTTCTTTATGGGTTCCATAACCTCTTCTTCTACTTCCCCTTTGTGTAATGCTCTAGTGCGACATTGGCTTGCGTAGTGACCTATCTTGTGGCACCTAAAACAATGAACATTTCATTTTCTTCGAACCTCAGGGCTCTTTCCTTTATCTTCTCTTCGAACTAATGGAGTAGCAGGACTTGGTCTATTGGATGTACTTGGGCTTGGACTTGGTCTATTTCCAAGAGGATTAATTTTAGTGGGTTAAGGTCGGCGAAATAAAGGTCTCCTCTGGAATCTCTCACAGTCCCTAGCAACTTGATAGTCCTGGTCTAGGACATGGACTTCTCTCAAAATAGTTCTCTCTGGATCTCCTAATGTAGACCTGCTCTAAACCTAGACAAGGTTGCTGCCTCAGACTCAATTATGTTGCATCTCATCATGAACTCATCAAACTTGGCAACATATTCGGACACTGTCTTATTCCCTTGAGTTAATCGTTGCCATTGATCCAAGAGTCTCTATTCATAGGACATTGGTAAATACTTCTCCCTAAGTTTCACTTTCATAGCTCTCCAAGTGGCTATGGGTATGTCATCCCTTTATCGACTCATGCGCTCAACATTACCCTAATACAACCTAGCTTAACAGACCAACTAAGATTGGCAAACCTAAATTTTCTATCTTCTGACATTTCATACCAGTTAAAATATTGGTCCATGTCACCCTCCCAGTCTATGTACAACTTAGGATCGAAATTTCCATCAAATGTAGGTGCATCTAGATGAATGTTTCTAAGGGCTCTCTCATCCAGGTCAACATAATCATGGTGAACTCTTCTTAGTTGTGGGTAAGTAGTATACTCCTGGCATTGGACTCTAGGATGGACACGTGGAAATCTGGGTGATTGTGGCTCGGTAAGGGTCAAATGGGTCTCTTCAAGGGTTCCTATCCTTTCTTCCATTTGATCAAAACTAGTGTTCAATTGCTTGAACTGCTCAGTCATAGTTCTCATTAGGATTTCGAGATTAGGCTCCATGGAGGAACTAGGATGGTCAAGTGAATGTTGATAGGGAGTTCCTGATCTTGTAGTCATGCGCACACAGACTCAAACTTAGGCTAGGGTTTGCTAGACCTAGAGTCCAAACCAAATGTTAGGTCAAGATGACGATCTTTGTTGTAGTAACTTGGCACCTGGCCAAGTAAGTGTTAGGTTGGTGGAGGTCCCACTTTGCTTGCCTTAGAAACAAATTTGAAATTAGCCAGGTAAGAGGACCAACCCACATTCCTTCAGGCTCTTGTACCTGAACCACTTGCCTAGACACCAGATATACAAGCACACACGAACAAGTTGTCTAAATTAGCTTGACACTTGGCTTGACCAGACCTTGTGGGTGCCCCTAGCTCACTAGAGTAAATTAAGTGTCTACTCAGTTTTAATTAAGGGTTGGGTACGATATGTAGGGTGGTGATTTTGGGCTAAGGACAGGTGATGAAATCCCGCCCCCATGTCATACTGATGCCCTTAGATTGATTTGCCATGAGATGGTGCAAACATGTATATGAACCCTAATCTCAGCAATAGAAATTTGTGTTATAGTTCAAAGTGGGGCTGGAAAGTACTGTGTAACAGTCTCAAAAGCATTCAAAAAACTCATAGAAGAATTCTAACATATAAATGATATGCTATATGAAATGAAATTTAAAAATAAAATCTGTGCTGCGCTGAGCAGATCTTGAAATTTAGATAATGTAAAAGGAACATAACATAACATACAGGAATTTCAGAAAAGTGATGGAGTGCAGGAATTTTCATTTTTTCTATGATTTTTTTTCGAGGATAAAATTATGCATGCTGATAGATAACTTAATAAAGAATAGGAAAAAAATTACTTAAATGAAAAATTAATTACTTTTTTTTAGAGTTTTATATGAATTACTGTCAGCCTACTTAGAAATATAGCAAGCAGAAAATAGAAAGTCCTAAGTGCAGAAATTCAAAAATGTGACCTAACATGCTCTTTGTTTTCTTCTTCACAGGTCAATCACAATGGCACCCCGACACGCCTTAGGAGATCCCCATGGAATGGGAAGAGCGAGTCTTGAAACCCTACTTTTCTCCTAAGACCTGACGGCTTGGTGAAGCACCCGATCCAAGTACTTAAAGAACTTAACCCTAGCCTACCATACTTTGATACCAAATATGATGTGGCATACTTATGAAAAATATGGCATGAATGACTAAAGCAATTAAGCTAATTAAAACTCTAAAACATATGATCTAATTTTAGTCATAGTGGAGTCATTAAGATCCATTAAAGAAGACTAACTAGAAGGCTAATATGCTTCGCAGTGCAAATCTGAATTAAGTTAATGAACTTGGACCTACGTAGCTAGAAGAACCTTCTAATTAGGACTATACCCTATTCAAAAGTTTAGACCACAAGAGAAAAGGAAAGGGTTTAGATACCAATAATGACTCTCCAATAACTTTACACTAGGTTCACTCCTTCATACTCAAGATTGGTGACTAACTGATCAAGCTAACCCACCCATTGGAAGTAGAGGCTCCTGCTGCTGAGTTGAAGGCAAGGAGGAATTCATCCTAGACTGGATACTCCTTAGGATCATGCAAGAACAACCATTAGTATTGTGGTGGAGATGGAAGATAGTATGGAATATAAATAATGGAAGGGAGAAAAGTAGAGGATTGTTGGTGATCTTCGTGGTGTGTGGCTGGCTGCTCTTGAAGATGAGGTAGGCGTCAATGGAAGAAGAACTTTTGCTAGAATTTGAGAACTAAAGCACTTGGTTGAGCCTCTCACTCTATCCATCATGAATGGCATTTGCAAACACAAATGAAGATAAAAAAATTCTAGATTTCATTCATTCAAAAGCATCCTTTTACAAAGAGATAAGCGTCCTATTCATAACCTTCTAAGCTCCATTTGAAATTCAAATTTTACATGAAAAGAGGGGGAAATGTATTTACAAATTTGAATTTCAAAATTCATGAAAAGGGGGTACCAAATCTGAAAACTTGGATGCATGGGTGCCAAGTATCTAAATATGAAAATCTTCATATATGGGTGCAAAGTGTCCAAATATGAAAATTTGCATGCATGGGTGCCAAGTGTCCAAATCTGAAAATCTTCATGTATGGGTGTTAAGTGTCCAAATATGAAAATCTTCATGTATGGGCGCCAAGTGTCCATTCTCTTGGATAAGATTTCTTGGTGAGGTGGCTTCAACCAAAGCTTCATTCCATCCAATGGCTCTTATTTCATGCACCCTTGATTTGAAGATTTACTTGATGTAGCTTTGGTTCATCCATTGGTCCAATTATATGCTCCCTTCGTCGGACTTGACTCAAGCTTAAAAGAATAATTACAACTCAATTTGGAATTGAGCACATTTGACTCTTACAACTCAATTGATCCAAGGCTTCAAGACCTAATACTTAGTAAGACTCAAACATAAAATTCATGATATAAGAAAACTTAACTAGACTCAAGACTCAGACTAGGAAAAAGTTACTAAGGTTGGAACTCAATTTGCAATCCATAAGGAATTGGTGTTGACTAGGTTTGATTGAAGTCTTCTTTTAACCTTGGTGCCCGCACCAATCAACCTAAATCTAATTTGCTACCTCATAAAATACACATAAAATATTTATATTTCTCTGATTGTTATTAGTTGCATTAGGACTCATTGATTGTGCATCATTTGATTAACCTAATCATAAGGGAAATTCAGTATCTCAGATTAGGACAGGATTTCATCACCTGTCCTGTACCCAAAACCACCATTATCATACTGACCCAAGCATAATTAAAATTAATTAGACCTAATTTGCAATAGTGGGCTAGGTGACACCCAACAGGTCTGGTTCAAACCATGTGGGCCAACTAGTGCATTTAATCCTGTGGCTATTACTAAAATCTGGTGTCTAAGGCTGGGGGTCAAGAGTCAAATGACTTAAGTGGACTGGTGGTTGATAATTAGGATCCTCTGATAAGCAGGGGGAGTCTCCCACCACCCCATCCCCTACTTGGCCAGTGGAAGGATCGGTTGCTGGTTAATTGTAGTTGAGTAGACTCATTAGGTTTTGAATCAAGGTTTAGGAAACCCTAGATTAAGCTAACCTTTGGATGCTTGGCCGCATCATTACACCTTGATTGATTGTTTGTGCATGACCACTAGACTAGGAACCCAATACCAGAAGTCTACACCCCAACCCCGCTCAGCCATGGATTCCAATTTTGAGAACATAATGAAAGCCATGACTGATCAGATTGCTCAGATGAATAACTAAAACCAAGCCCAGTTTGCTCAAACCCAAAACCAACTTATCCAATTAACCACCCAGATTGTCCAATTGATCCAATCCAATAACCAAACAACATATAGATCTGAGCCCACAATCTATGAACCCATAACCTTTGAACCCATAGTCTATAAACCCATAACCTTTGAACCCATAACCTTTGCACCCATAACCTATGAACCCATTACTGAGCCTAAAGTAGAGGTGTATGAGGCTGACCCAAGTATGATAGATGAGTATGAAGAAGAGGAGGAGATACCTATAGATGACCTAGAATTAGATGACCTGGTAGATACCTTGGTTCGGGCACCAGACTCAGAAGAAGACTTCAGGGCTCCATCTGGATCTCTGATTGACCTTGCCTGAAGAATTAGGATTTTCTGGTTTTGTAATAAGGGTTGACTTGGTCAACTCAATTTTAGTCTTAAGTCTGTATTTCACAGCAATTTAAATTTTGTTGAGTCCTAGTAGTGGCCTAGGTCTTCTCCAGGTTGGTGACATCTTTTTCAAGTCAAGGTCCAGTGTGCCACATTTTCTCCCAGGCTCAAGTATGTGGGCGCCACACTCCAAGCCACACGCCAGAATCCAAGGGGCACCACATCTCCATCCAGTGTACTTTGGTCCCCACACCACAAGAAAGCAGGACCCTTCTTTCATGCGCCACTGAAGGGGAGATCAACTTAGGATCCTCAATCCAAGGAGGCGCCCAAAATATTTCCATAAGAGCCAAGCTATGAAAAGAAAGGAGCAAAGCTTGGGGAGCAAGACTAGGAGGCGCCCAAATATTTCCAGATAAACCAGGCATGGAAGGAAGAAAATTTTTCTTGAAGAGCATGACTAGGAGGCGCCACCTACTTACCATTTGGAACCATCAATCAACACTTATGAAAGCTCTTGGCTGGCCATATGAGAAGGAATTGATTCTACAAACCTAATTTGAGGATCCATCCTATTAGTCCCACATGGGAAGATGTAAAACCCTGACCTCTTGTAAAAACCTATAAAATAAACCCCTCTTGTAAGTTTTAAAGGACAAATGATGAATGAAATCAATTTATGTCTGAGCAACTTTGTGTTTCTCTCTTCTGCACTTGTACTCAGGTGTTGAGCACTGTGAGGGAGTAAATTCGGGTTCCCTAGGAACCTTGAGGAGGTGTGAGACCTCCAACCCCAAAACCCTACCAAAATCCTAGGTTAGCCGATTCAATTCCAAACCCTAGCTGCCCATCATCATCTTCATTCCACCAATCATCCAAACCCTAATCTACCTCATCATCTCACGGCCCCTCTCTTCCAAGTAGAGGCCGACCACCAGCATCCAGGTCCAGATCGGCTACTTCGAATACAGAGCAAATCCCAGAGGAAGTCAGATCAGCATCCAGGAGAATCAGGATTTCAGCAACATCAATTTTTCAAGTTCTTCTTATCTGGTAAATCCTTTCTTTGAGTATCTGGTTCCTTAACTTGTTCTTTTTCTTTCCCAGATCCTGAGTTCAGGAGAAGCCAACTCTGCCAAAGGACTAGTATTGTAGGATCCATTGCTAAGATATCCGAATCCAAGGATCCAACAATCTGCTCGAGAGAGTCCTTCCACCAAACTCTGTGAAGATCACTGCCTGGTACATAACACTTCACATCTCTTTATTTCTGTCCTGTTGAAAGTTCTAAACGAAATCATAGGTCTAGGAGTTTCTCAACCTCCAACGATCTTTTACTTCTGAACTACTCTAATAATCTAGTTTCTTTGAATTGTGCTTTCAATTATTATATAGTTTCTTTCAATTTAGTTTAACTTTCCTTTAAGTCTAAGCCGACTTCTGAAAATATATATAAAAAAAAATTAGTCCTAATTTACTTCCGCATCGCATCATCTCTTTTGTTATGCATCATTTTTGGTATCAGAGCTTTCGTTCTGCATCATACCCAGGTAGAAGCCAACCTAGAATTAGCTGACCATGACCACACCCAAGCTGTAGTGGAATAACTCTTAAAGGAAGAAGACCATGAGGAACCCAATCCTACTGTTAGAATCTTACCTGAGAGAATTTTAGAAGAGGATCCAATTATAGAGCCCAGTCGTTTGATTTATAAGCCAGAAAAATTTACTAGGAACCTGATCTCTTTAAATCATTACCCTCAAGATGAAGTCACCTCTTTGACTCCACTTGATCTCTTTCTTAAAATCAATGATCCTTTCTTCCATTATGCATACCCTTTAGAAGACCGCAACCCCATAAGGTGAACCTCATTAGTCTAGAATTAATTCCTGACACCCCTTCTTATATCCTACTTTATTCAACTAACCCTGAACCATCTTCTTATTTCTTTCCCTACCCAATTGACCCTAAATAGACATCTTATTTTCTACCCTTTTCTAAATCTTCTTATATTTCTTTAACCATTCATATGCATTTTATAGAGGTTTGCATAATGCATTCATTCATTGAGTCTGTTAAGTTTGCTTCCTACTTTTAGAAGACCCTTTGTCATCTATTAGGAGCTCATGTCATATTTTCATGTGCATACCAAACCAGGGTTAAACCTAGAAGAGCCTGTAGTCTATTAAGTCTAGGCTAAAAGAGCCCAATAGGAATGCATAGTCGAGTCTGCATGTCATTAGTCCCCTGCATCATATGTTAGGAGTCTGCATGTGTCAGTATGTTTGCATTTACATCAGGAAATTAGTCAAAAGCTGAACATAAGTAATAAACTATATAAAAACTTGGCTAATTCCCAATAGAAAGTTAAAGAACTTTTAGAGGATTGTGTGATTGTAAATAAATTTCATTCTCGCAATGCTAGACCATTCAAAATAATGAAGAGCGTTGGACCCAATGCCTATATGCTTGAGATACCACCTAATTTAGGTATTAGCTCCACCTTCAACATCTCAGACCTTGTAGAGTATAGGGAGCTAGCAGTGATACATTGCGAGCACCTTGAGCCTATCCCTCCTTTTGAGAGAGAACCCATCCCAGAGTGTCCACATACAATTTGGCTTATTGGTGAGGAAAAGATTGAGAGAACCCTGGATGATCAAGCCATCGGTACCCGAGATAGTGGCTATCAGAGGTATTTGGTTTGTTGGCAAGGTCAACCAAAATTTGATGACTTGTAAACCATTTATGAGGATTTGCAGTGCCTCAACCCAGATCCTCCTTGTGCAGTATGAGAGCGAAATTGACCCTTACTCGATGGGGTCGAGTTCCTCCGGCCCCTAGAGAATTGGTGGGGACACCAGGATCAGACATAGATTACAGGGTCCTATATGGTTTACTGATTAGGGTTTTAGAACCTTAGTCATGTGTCACATTTTTATAAGAAAATAAGATTGGGTCTTGTAATAAGTTAAGACTAGTTGATTTATCTCAACCCTAGTCAGTCATTGAGTCCTATACTTGAGTATTAATTTAGTGAGAGTCTAATTTTTATACAGGAGAAAAGATTACCCTATTTTGGAGTTCCACCAGGCCTTACCCAGGAGCTAGAGGCATTTATATCAGCTTATGGGATCTTGTTTGACACCCCAGAGGCCTAGATACCGTCTAGATGCTCTACAGATGCCCTGATTCTCCTATATGCCGTTCTAGATGCCAGATTCCTTCCAGATGCCATGGAATATCCTCAACCCAGGGTGCCCCTTGATTCTAGGGACATACTAGCATCTTAGTCTAAGAAATTCAAGCCCAAGAGTAAGGCCCAAGCCTTTAAGAACCAAGATTCTAGTCTGATACCCGGAATATACCAGCCCAGGTGCCCTAGCTTCAAGAAGGCCCAAAGCCCATGTGCCCTCTGGCTGGCCCCTTGCTACCCCTTGAAGCCTAACATGCCTAGGATAGGCATCCTTCATGAGTTGACCAAGTCCAAGCATGTGGAAGAGTTCAAATGAAAGAAGGACAGCTAGTTTTTATTTCATTCAACCTTGTAATCCTAGTTCTAGGTATATTTTGTAATTGTTCTCCCACTTAAATTGTGTAAACCTATCCTAACTAGAAGAGGGCTGAAGTCTTAATAAGGAGAGGGCATGGGAACTCTATAAATACCCCACCCATCCTCCTTTTGTAATCAATCAACTTTTATGAAATATTATTCTGCTGAATTGTTTTAAGACTGGTGTCTTGTGTTTGGTTTCTTTGGTTTGTGTTCTTGTGTTGGCCGACCACTATCCTTGCAATTCCTCCATGCCCAAGCCTCCAACCTCACCTCTTGACTTCAGCCTTGGTGTTGGGAAGGAGCCCTGAAGCAATCCCTGAAAGCAGGAGCCTCCCTTCTCAAGGCCGCCAGCCCTTCTTGCCCTAATCCCTTTCCTTCTTGTTTCATATTATTATTTTCTCTTTGTTTCTTTATTTCGTGCCTAACCTTGATGCTTTCTTTGCCTTCAGACTGGGTCTTGATTGCCTTCAGATTCAGGAACCAAGGGCTTCATCTTCCAGGCATCAATCTAAGAGCTGTGTGACCCCTTCATCAGCAAGTTCTTCAATCTCTGCCTGGTACAAACCTTCCCACTCTTAATTTCTATTTTGATTGAAGGTTAGCTATCCTAAGCCAGGAATTTCTCATTTTTTAGGTCCTGACTTTTATTATTTTGCATGAGCATGCTTGCGATTATGATGATTCTTTGCATTTCTATTCATCCTGCTAGTCTTTACTTGATTTTGGGAATCTAGCCTGCAAATTAAAATTATAAAAAAATATTAAAAAATTAGTTTACTATTTTTCCTGTATATTTAGCAGTCTTAAAGTCATCTCACATCATTAAGATTAGTGCTCCTCATCAAAAATTAAAATCTAGTTAAATCCACCCGAGTCGACCCATTCCTCAGCAAAGTCTACCCAATTCTCACCCGAGCCGACTCAACCCTAATCCGAGACAACCTACCCCTACTAGCCTAGATCGTAGCCAATTTTTCCTTAACTGACTTACTCCTACTACCGTATTGGTTCACTAGGATGACATTGAAGTAGAAGTGTATGGAGCTAAGGTGAACTTAGTGGATGAGTACGAGGGAGAAGAGGAAATACATATGGCTAACCTAGAATTAGCTAACCTGATAAGCACCCAGATAGATGCCAACCCAGAGTTAGTTGACCATGACTGTACCCTGACTGAAACTATACTGGTAGGACCCTTAGAAAAAGAGGCCCATGAGGAGTCTATCCCGATTGTTAGGATCTTACCTGAGGAAACATTAGAAGAGAGCCTAATCCTAGAGCCTAGTCTTGAAATTCATGAACCTAAAGTAATCAGTGAGGACTTGATTTTTCCAAACCAGCACCGTCAAGAAGAATTCACCCCATTAGTCCCAATTGAGTATCTCTTTCATGAAATTCTTGATTCATCCTTTCTTTAGGCTGACCCTATATTTCCTGTAGGTGTGAATCTATGTCCAACCTTTAAGGTCAACCCCATTAGTCTAGGACAAATCCCTGAACCCTTTTCTTATTTCTTACCATACCAAGTCACCCCCGAATCCGCTTCTTATTTTTTTCCTTTTCCTAAAGCTTCTTATGTTTCTCTAATGAATAGATTGCATTTTGTAGAGGTTAGCATATTACATACATTCATTGAACATGTTAGGTTTACAACTTATTTCTGGAGAACCTTGTGGCATCTATTAGGAGTTCATGTTAAATTTTCATCTGCATATCCCCTATCGACCAAGGGTCAAGCACAGAATTGAAATTAAGGACATAAATAGACAAAAATAAATAAATAAATAAATAAATTTTCTTCACTAGTAATGCATAGTGAATCTATTAGATATTTGTAGAGTCATATGTTGAAAACATTAAAGAACTGCATAAGAATCACATGGCTAATTCAAGAAAAAGACTCAAAGAATTCAATGAAGGAGACTTTGTTATGGTTAGACTACGAGTGAAAAAATTATATGCCCGTAGTAGTGGATCATGCAAAGTGATTAGGAAAATTGGGTCTAATGCCTATGTGCTCGAGATACCACCTGAACTAGGTTTTAGTCCAACTTTCAACGTTTAAGACCTTATTGAGTATAGGGAGCCAACATTGATTTCTAGTAAGCCATTTAGGCCTAATCCAGTTCTTGAGAGTGAACCAACCTAAGTGTGTCCACCTGCCATACCACCAACCCGGTGAGACAAGATCAAGCAGATCTTGGATGACAAGATCATTGCTACCTGGAGCAAAGATTACTAGTGATATCTGGTTCGTTGGCAAGGACGACATAAACTAATGATTCTTGGATCACCAGAGAGGACTTGAAGAGAGTTATCCCAAACTTTCTAGAAAGCTATCATAGCGACATTGACCCATACTTGACAGGATCGAGTTCCTCCAACCCGGGGAGAATTGGTGTGGACACCAGGGCAAGAAAATATCGATAGGTTGAACCCACATCCATGTGGATCACCTATGCATAAAGCCCTGAACCCAACCCCTTCTACCATGTAAATATTTTATTTTAATTTCTATTATTTTGGATTAGTTAGGGTTAGCCTTTTTTACTAACTATAATTCGGGTTTTGTTATTTAGCCTTTTAGGCTAAATCTTTTTTACCACATTGAGTCAAAACCCCAATTCGACCAAACCCTCTTTACCAATTTATTCTTTTTTGTTACATAAGGTCTTGCCTATTGATTAAATAGGGTTCCAATTGATCAAGTGGGCTTTAGTTATTTGGTTTTGAGTATTGTAAAAATTAGTTATTGAGTACTGTAATTCAAGGGGGACGAAATTGAAGACCCATGTGCTAGCCCAAGGTAAGCCATGTGCCATCCCAAGACAAGCCATGTGTCTCCATTTGCTAGCCCAAGTTAGTTTGTTTTTGGTGCAACCTTTTCAAGAAAATTGGACAACACCTACCACATCATCAAGGGACATCAACACATGTCATGTTTGGACATGTCATGCCACTTCATTTTGGGACAAGAACACATGCCATGTCACTTTTGTTTGGACATCCCACATGCTATGTTTTGATTGGCCACTTGAGAAGCAATTAGCGCCCACAAGAGAAGATTTCATGCCAACTTATTTTAAGATAAGTAACTAAGAAGGACTCTTCCCATTTGGCACCATTCACTTCAAGAATTCCATGCCAAATCCAAGGAGTCGGCCCATCCTTCCTACCCTCTTTCCAACGCAAAATTACCAGAAATTTTATTTCATCAAGTCACAAAAATGGAGAAGGTTGGAAGGGTTTCTACTTCAAGCATTTCAATCCAACATGTTACAAGCAGCTCAAGATCTAAGAACTCAAGAGTCTCACCAAAACTCTTGAGCCTTCTTCTATCCAGACTGAAGAGTGATGGGGACCGAAAGTCTATTTTATTTTATTTTATTTGAGTCCTGTAATAAAGTCAGACAAATGAGTCCAGTTGAGTCCATTTAGTCAGGTCCAGTTTTTAGTCTAGTCAAGTTAGATCGAGTCTTGTAATTTTCATTCATGTCAATATCCAAGAGGAGAGTAAGCAGACTCGGAGATTCACCAGGCACCCCCCAACCAGAGCTGGCCTTCATGCACCTGGACCCTTTCATGCTGCCAAGCCCACAAGAGAGAGCTCCAGTCCAAGACAAAGGCCCACTGTTGACTAGGTCTACCAGGGTTACTTGGCCCATAAGTCAGGGTTTCTTAGCCCTTAAGTCATGTACCCTAAGATGAATCTTTAAATACCCCATCCCCTCTTGTATTTTTTTAATGCTATGAATGAATAAGATTTCTTGAGTTATGTGTGAACTTTTCAGGATATTTGTGTGATCCCTAGGGCATCTGTGTGAGCCCTTTGCTATGTGCTTGCCTTCCACGGGGAATCTGGGTGAACCCCAGTTATCTTTCATCGTCTTCTTTCTTCTACCTGCAAACCCTAATCCCTAGTGACTTCTACACTTGCCAGCAATCCATCTCCATGAATTTGTCATACATCAACATGGTATCAGAGCCCAGATGGATTAGGGTACGTTTCTTCTTCTCGACTGTTCTCCATGCTGACACTCCCTGCTGCCATCGACCGTGAAGCTCGTCTCCACATCGCCTGCAACTGAGAACACCCCCAATCACACCTCCACCGATGCTGATCCGAAAGTTCCCACCCAAACCCCAACTCCACCTCCATCCCGTGACCCTCCCCAACGCCCACCGGTGTTGTTCGTCTATGAAGCCACCACCAGCAGCCGATGACCCTTCTTCGGCCAAGTTCCTCCCATCGACAGGCACCGTTCCAGGCCACCAAAGAGACACCTCCACCATGAAGCCCGATCACAGCCCACGGTCGCTGCACGGCCATCGCTGTATGCCCGTGTCGCAAATCCACTCGATGCCGCCAGCCATTGGAACCCCATCCATTCGACCATCTTCCTCCCGTGTCGGCATCGCCCTCCACCCGATGCCAACACCAACCTGTGCCCCACCATACTTCCTCACCTAGTCCATGTTGCAACGGTCCATGAGGAAGCAGCCTTTGCCCACGAAGCCTGCTAATGAAGCCTCCCCATGCTACTGCCTGGACTCCGATGCGATCATCGATGACATCCGGCCATAAGACCTTCCCTTGCTCTATTCCCCTTCGGACCATGGAGAAGATGAGCAACAGCACGAACATGAATGCAGCTCCCGACCTGTGTTGTCGACTTTAGCGCATGATTTATGGAGTAGCACAGTTTCTAAAGCAGCACAGATTTTAGCACTGCCCAGCTTCCAAAGTTGCATAATTTTTAGAGCAGAGATGAAAAAAGGAAAAAAAAAGAAGTTGAAAAAAAATATTAAAAATGGGTGAACACAGCATCGAAGTCCTTTTTGATTGGTTTCGGTTCCATCAACCCTGCTGAGCCTGACTCGATGGAGTTAAGTTCTCCCCACTCCAGGGAAATTATGTGTCCGAAAGTCTATTTTATTTTATTTTATTTGGGTCCTGTAATAAAGTGAGACAACTGAGTCCAGTTGAGTCCACTTAGTCAGGTCCAGTTTTTAGTCTAGTCAAGTTAGATCGAGTCCTTTAATTTTCATTCATGTCAAGATCCAAGAGGAGAGTAAGCAAACTCGAAGATTCACCAGGCCCCCCTAACCAGAGCTGGCCTTCATGCACCTAGACCCTTTCATGCTGCCAAGCCCACAAGAGAGAGCTCCAATCTAAGATAAAGGCCCACTGTTGACCTGGTCCACCATGGTTTCTTGGCCCACAAGTCAGGGTTTCTTAGCCCTCAAATCATGTACCCTTGGATGAATCTATAAAGTAGATTAATGAATAAGATTTCTTAAGTTCTGTGTGAACTTTTCATGGTATCTGTATGATCCCTAGGATATCTGTGTAAGCCCTTTGCTGTGTGCTTGTCCTCTGCGGGGAATCTGTGTGAACCCTAGTTATCCTTCACCCTCTTCTTTCTTCTAGATGCAAACCCTAATCCCTGGTGACTTCTACGCTCGCCAGCAATCAATCCCCATGCATCTGTCCAACATCAAAGAGTCCACTTACAAGCAGAAGCTTACAAAACCAAGACTCATGAGTCCAACAACCATGGCCAAGTGATGGAGCATCTTAACCCTACATCAAGCCACCTCACTAATCCTCATAGTTGGCACCCAAGATGGATGAACACTTCATGATTGCCACCTACTCTGGATAGGAGTCCAAATAAGCCCAACATGCAAGAGTCCAAGCCTCCTAGACAAAAATTCTAGGAGTTGTAGTCCATGGGAGAAAATGTCTAGTCCTTGAATCCCTTACACCATTGGTTAAGGGTCAATAAATACCCCATCAACCCCCTTATAATTATAATTTATTATTCATCAATAAAGAGACTGTCAAAATTTCTTCCTTTGTTATGTGTATCGTGGGGTGTGAGGCCATTTTCCTTTGTTCTTCGGAACATCATGTGGTGTGGGCACCAGGATCAGATAGAGGCTCCTAAACCCTCTGAGGATCTCGGATTAGGGTTTCATCTTTTGGATTCTGTAATAAGGCTTCAAGCCTAAGCATTGTAATTTTTTTAGTCATGAATTTAGTCTCAATTGCTTTTGCTTTAGTCATGTACCTTGACCAATTTGGTCAAGTTGTGTTTATGGGTCCTGTATTGATTCCAATCCAAGTCTGTTTGAAGATTGGGCCCAAGCTGGAGTGGTCTTCAAGTCTAGTCCAATTTGTAATGGGTCAAGCCATCTCCCAAGCCATGAAAGATGCCACTTGGTGCCACCTCATCCATCCCATGCGGCATCACATCACCTTGACAAGTGGGTGGCCAAGGCAATAAGGGAATGCTAGAATTTTTGGATGCCATTCCTTCATTCTTTCCTCCCTTCCCTCCCCCAATAAAGCCTATTTTCAAAAGTGCTATGGACATCCAAGGAAGGTCAATGGGCAATGAAGGCATGATCCTTGTTTCAAGCCCCATATCAAGACTTCTTCCCAAAGTGCTTGGTCGGCTATAAAGAAAAGCATTGACCCTCAAATCAAGAAGACAACTCCTTTGTTTCAAGCCCCATATCAAGCTATCTTTCCAAAGTGCTTGGTCGGCTATGAAAGAAAAGCATTGACCCTCAAATCAAGAAGACAACTCCCTTCTTTTAAGCCCCAAATCAAGCCACAAGACCTTGGTCGGCCAAAGAAAGCAGAAATTTGAATTTGGGTACCCTCTTCATGAAGCTTTGTATTTCTTTTTAAATTTGAATGGGTTTTAAGGTGCCTATATAAAGCGCCTTACCCCTCAATTGTAAAGTTTAATGTTGATAAATGAAAAGAAAAGGATTTGAGTGCTACTCTTCTTCGTAGTTTCCTTCATTCCTTAAGAACGTCGATCTCCGTGAGGGAGTGCCTTCGCCTTCGGGTGTCAGAGGTGCAAGGCCTCAAGTTACATTCTCTTCTACCAATCCATCTTCCATCTTCGAGTTCGGAGGGCAACTGGATGATCTATCTAGGCACCCAGCAAGAAGACCCACAATCAACATCATCTTCAACCTTTCTTCCTTTATTTCTTCCTACTACTTGTTGATTCCTAATCCTTCCATTGATTGCTCGCAGGTCCTCCAAGTACCACTAACACGGAGTCGGTCTCCCTCGCCTTTGAGACCATTGGACGGAAAGCCAGCGCATCCGTGGGGGTTGAAGGCTCGATCATCCAGGCCATATCTGCAAGAGCGAGTGAACTCGGCATCGGGCGCTTCAAAGCTTTTAAGGTTTGCAACCTTAAAACTCCTAAGTTGAAATTGATTCGAGAGCTATGTCCTATGGAATTTTTCAATCCCGGGGTCCTCTTCCTATCCTGTTTAGGGACTTGCTTGCTTGAATTTCTTATTATTATAGAACTCTAAATCTACTTTTTGTCTATCTTCGGGAATCCTAAATCCTAAAAAAAACTAAAAAAAATCACAAAGAACAAAATCACTTGCATCATTCCTCTCATCTTGCATGTAGTTAGTCCCACATCATGTTTGGTATCAGATCATGGTTAGGACTTAGCACTTCTTAAGTACTTGGATTAGGTGCTTCACCAGGCTGTCCGGTCATAGGAAACAAGAACGGCTGCAAGACCTGTTGGGTTCGGTGACCAGTGCGGAAGTGTGGATTTCAAAAACTTTATGAAATCAGGTCCGAACCCTAATCCCAAAATCTCCTTATTAGCAATTAAAGCTTATGACTACATGCATGTCCAAATTTAAACACAGTTTAGATACTAACCTCAGATCGCTATATCCAATCTGATGTAGAAATAAACTCCAAATGGAGTAACCTTTTGAACACACCAGGCGTCCACTTGTCCGCCCTCCGATGGTGATCCACACGGGCAGATGATCAAGACAGTGACTCCTCAATTTGGGTTCCTTCCAATCAAGTTCTACCCCAAGAACTTGATATATGAGCTATTGGCTAGAACACCTTTAGCCAAACAGGGACTAAAACTTTCTCTCTTACCCTTCTCCCAGTTTTTGGCAGTTCTGGCCCCTTAAGACACTCTTGTCTTAAGAATAAGCCCTTGTCCTAAAATGAGACAAGGCTTGTCTTGGAGGGAGAAGAAGATTAAGACAAAGTTGTCTTAATGTAAGAAAGAAGAAAAGAGGCGCCTTCTTCCTTTACCGTCGGAGAGTTTCTCTCTCTGACTCTCCTTCTGTTCTGAGATTCGACAGAGCCTAGGCTCTGTAAAGGAATCAAAGAAGAAAGAGAGGAGGGGGAAACAGTCTTCTGGAGAGGGAGAAGGAAAGAGAAGCAAGGCTTCGCCGTAGAAAAACTAGAATAGATTTTTACGGTGAAGCCTTCTTCTTAAATAGGCGACAGAGAGGCGCCTTCTCCTTCTGAAAAATCCTCTCACACCCCTCTCTCCCTTCTCACGTCTTCTCTCTTAATCTCACGGCCCTTGGGATTAATCTCACGGTCTTTGGGATTAATCTCATGGCCTTTGGGATGGACAAACGCGAAGAGGGATCGAGAAAAACTCAGAAGGGCACGCGCAGAGAAAAGAGTCGCGCCCCTTCGGAGTTTTTTTTTCTTTCTTTTCACCGTAATTCCCATTTTGAAGAGTCCACACCTAGGTGGACTCTGATCCATGCCTCATCAGCCAAAAGACGCCGTTCCCTTCTTTCTTTTCACGCAAAAACACGATTTGGAGAGAGTCCACGCGCGTGTGGACTCTTCTCCTTGCGCGCGCGCGTGGGAAGAGAGGGGGAGGGGTTTTAGAAGATGTGGGAAAGGGGTTTAGCCTCTTAGGTTAGCCCAATTGCTAGCCTATTGTTAGCCCAACATTTTAAATCTTCAATTAGATTCAAACCGGAATGAATTTGGATCTAAAAAAGACCAAATCGGAACCCTAACTCGAATCCGATTCAAGTAGAAGTCATGGTTTGCAACACATGCTAGTGTGTTCATCTGCAAACGAGATTTAATTCCAAATTAAATCCTTGATTATCTATCCTAAGTGTGTGACCCATTGGGTTCCATACTTAGCCAGCAGTGGGTCCCAGTGCAAGTTGACCTAATATGATCAGAACTCATTCTAATCGATTTAGGTCAAATCGAGCTAACTCGAGTCAGTCAATTAGGACTCCTCCTAATTAGTGATCCAATTAAACCATTTAATTTGATCAACCCACAAGACAAGATTGATGTCTAGCAACGTCATGTCTACCCGAAGATATGGAAATTCTGGTGTAATTCCAAAACTACCCTTCTGTGGAAAGTTCCCGTACAATTCGATCCTTCAATCATCTTGCATCCCGAATATAACTATGGATATGGAATCATGTCAAATCCAGTTTATACTCTTTCCCAGCTCAGTCATACACTAATGATTCAATTAATTCGATATTAGAAATCATTTCTAATATCTGTACTTTGATCAAAGATTTCCTGAATCATCATCTGACCTAATTTGGCTGGATGCAATCTCCTCCTACTAGGAGTGATCAATTCCTTGTTGACCTACTCATTACCTTCATATACAATTCACCATACCCAGCATCAACCTCGTGCATGACCCAGTGTCATGATTGAGATTGAACCAAAGCATGGGTTCATGTACATAAGGTATTATGGCAGTCTCAGGTCATAGGACTACTTGTACAACTCCCACTATGTGAAACATCTATTGACATGCAGCTAAGGCTCCATTAGATGTTCTCAAACTGGATCTATTCAGTGGACTCATTCACTAATGAGCACCTACATCCTTGTATTAGTGTCCTACACAAATGACTGTGAGAGCAGTCACCCTTTTCAGCATACATAGGATGTGCCAGTCTTAACGGAAACCCTGATCCCCAACTCAGGGTTCCTATGACTAGGAATATTCTAGATTAGGGTTTTAAGGCCTTAGATCTCACTGGTATGATCTCATCATAGCCCTACAACCATAGCCCTAATCTATGGGGTTCATCATATAATGACACAGCGAATGATGAAAAATTATTGCCTTTATTAATTTATCAATTTACAATGGTCTGGGAGATACAGATATTGGCTTATAGGGCATAATCCTTTCAATCTCCCACTTGCACTAAAGCCAATCGCTCTTATTCTTTAACCCCATACAATCGAGGTGGCGATCAAACTCCCGCTGTGGTAGAGCCTTAGTGAACGGGTCTGCTATGTTGTTCTTTGTATCTACTCTATTGATGCAGACTTCTTGTCTTTCGATTATCTCTCGGACAAGATGGAAGCGTCTCAGAATGTGCTTGGACTTGTGATCGGCTCTCGGTTCCTTAGCTTGAGCAACTGCTCCAGTGTTATCACAATAGAGTGGCACCGGGTTCTCAATCTCAGGAACTACTCCCAACTCTGTGATGAATTTCTTCATCCAGACAGCTTCCTTGGCGGCTTCACTGACAGCTATGTACTCTGCCTCGGTAGTTGAGTCAGCTACAGTCTGCTGTTTAGTGCTCTTCCAACTTACTGCTCCACCATTCAAGGTAAAGACATACCCTGAAATGGATTTACTATCATCTGGGTCTGATTGAAAACTAGAGTCTGAATAGGCTTCTAGTTTAAGATCAGATCCTCCGTATATTAGAAAAATATCCTTAGTCCTTCTCAGGTACTTAAGAATATTTTTCACAGCCTTCCAGTGATCCTCTCCTGGATCAGCCTGAAATCTACTGGCTACACCCAAGGCATATGCCACATCAGGCCTGGTATATAACATAGCATACATAATCGACCCTATAGCCGAAGCATAAGGTATAGAACTCATTCTATTTCTTTCTTCAGGTGTCTTAGGAGACATCCTCTTAGAAAGACGTATGCCATGACCAATAGGTAAGTAACCTCTTTTACTTTCCTCCATGCTAAATCTTTTCAGCACCTGGTCAATGTACCTAGACTGGGACAAGCCAAGCATCCTTCTTGATCTATCTCTATAGATCTTTATACCCAGTATATAGGATGCTTCTCCCAAGTCTTTCATGGAAAACTGTTTCGATAACCATACTTTGACTGATTGTAACATTGGGATATCATTCATAATAAGTATATCATCAACATATAGAACTAAGAAAACTATGGCACTCCCACTAGTCTTCTTGTACACATAAGGTTCATCCTCATTTTTGAAAAAATCAAATTCTTTGACTGTTTTATCAAATCGGATGTTCCAACTCCTGGATGCTTGCTTTAATCCATAAATGGATTTCTTTAGCCTACATACCTGATTAGGTTTAGTCTCCAAGACAAAACCTTCTGGTTGTGACATATAAACCTCTTCCTCAAGGAAACCATTGAGGAATGCAGTTTTTACATCCATTTGCCAGATCTCATAATCATGATATGCTGCTATAGCAAGCATAATCCGAATAGATTTGAGCATGGCAACAGGGGAAAATGTTTCATCATAATCTATTCCCTGTTTTTGTCTGAAACCCTTAGCCACCAATCTGGCTTTATAAGTTTCAACTTGGCCATCTGCCCCAATCTTCCTTTTATAGACCCATTTACACCCAATAGGGTTAATACCCTCTGGTGCATCAACCAAAGACCATACTTGGTTGACATACATGGAGTCCATCTCGGATCTCATGGCTTCCAGCCATTTGTCTGAGTCTCTACTCATGACTGCTTCCGTATAGGTTAGAGGCTCATCATTTTGAATGATTTGGGTTTCATTATTTTCAATTATGAACCCATACCTCTCAGGTGCCTGTCGCACCCTATCAGACCTACGGATAGGAGTGTGTTCAGGTTCTATATTAACTATGTTGTTACTTGACTGAGAAGTGTCTATTTGTTGAATCTCATTAAGTTCGATATTTCTACCAGTGCCCTTTTGTAGGATAAATTCCTTTTCCATAAAAGTGGCATGCCTACTGACCAATACTTTTTGTTAAGCAAGGTGGTAGAACACATATCCTATACTATCTCTAGGATATCCGATAAATAGACATTTGTCTGCTCTAGCATCTAGTTTATGTCCAAAATTCCTTTTTACATAGGCTGGACATCCCCATATCTTAATATACTTAAGATTGGGCTTCTTACTTCTCCATAATTCATATGGAGTGCTAGAGACAGTTTTAGATGGTACTCTATTCAAGATATAAGTTGCTGTTTCCAAAGCATATCCCCAGAAAGAAAAAGGTAACTCCGTGAAGCACATCATGGACCGTACCATATCCAATAAAGTACGATTCCTCCTTTCAGCAACACCATTTAATTGTGGTGTGTAAGGAGGAGTCCATTCAGAGATGATCCCCTTATCTTTAAGGTGATCAAGAAACTCAGTGGATAAGTATTCACCTCCTCTATCTGATCGGAGGATCTTTATACTTTTTCCTGTCTGTTTCTCTACCATACTTTGATACTCTAAAAATTTTTCAAAAGCATCGGACTTATGTTTCATTAGATACACAAATCCATACCTTGAAAAATCATCAGTAAATGTGATGAAGTATGAGTATCCACCATAGGCTTGAGTTGTCATAGGCCCACATACATCTGTGTGTATGAGTCCTAATAACTCTTTTGTCCTTTCTCCATGTCCACTAAATGGAGTCTTGGTCATCTTACCCATGAGACATGATTCACAAGTTCCTAATGACTCATAGTCATAAGGATCAAAGAAATTTTCTTTGTACAACTTGTTAATCCTAGTCTCACTAATATGTCCAAGTCGACAATGCCAAAGTAAGGTATTGTTAACATCATCTCTTTTCCGTTTGTTAGAAACATGAAAAACATTGTCATTAGTGGAAAGAGTTAAGAGACCATTGCAGAATATGCCATAACATATAATTTCATTAGATAAAGAAATTGAGCAGCCACTGCTCATTACATTCATAGTATATCCTTGTTTAAGTAACAAGGGTACAGATATGATATTTCTAATGATTTTTGGCATATAGTAACAATTTCTTAGCTCCAAGATCTTCCCTGAAGGTAACTTCAAAACATAAGTCCCTACAGCTTCTGCTTGGATGGGGTCCCCTCCAGCACCGTAGAGCTCAAAGTTACCTTCCTTCAATACTTTAAGCCCCTGAAGTCCCTGCAATGATTTCCAGATGTTATGACCACAGGCGGTATCCAACACCCAAGTATTTGAAATGGAAGAATCCAATGACAAAATAGTATGAACTTCTTTCATACCTTTTGGTGCCTCTGATGCACCAGGCTTCAAACTTGCAAGGTAAACCTTGCAGTTTCTTTTCCAATGACCCGGCTTGCCACAATGAAAGCAGGTCATCTGTCCGGAGGCCTTCTTTCCTTTCTTCTTCTTAATGCCCCCTTTGGGATTCATCCTCTTATTGGAACCCCTTTTGCCTGTCTTCTTCTTATCCACAAGAAGAACTGGAGCCTTATTTTTCTTTACATGGCTCTCTGCTGTTTTCAACATATTCAACAGCTCAGGCAAGGAAGAATTAATTTTGTTCATATGGTAATTAAGAACAAACTGTGAAAATGACTCTGGGAGTGATTGCAAGATCAAGTCTTGATTCAACTCCCCATCCATTACAAAACCTAATTGACCTAATCGAGTGATTAGATCAATTATCTTTAATACATGGTCTTGTACTGATGTACCTTCTGTCATCCTTGCACGGAACAACTGCTTAGATATTTCATATCTAGCAGTTCTACTGTGTTCTCCATAAAGCTCTTTTAAATTTAGCAGTATGGAGTTAGTATCCATGCTATCATGCTGCCTCTGCAACTCGTTAGTCATAGAGGCAAGCATAACACATTTGACAGTAAGTGAGTCATTTTGCCACATATTATATGTGGTCTTCTCCTCTTGCGAGGCATCTTCCCTTGGTGGTTCCAAAATCGGGGTATCAAGAATATAGAAAATTCTTTCTTGACTGAGTACTATTTTCAAATTTCTCAGCCAATCAACATAATTAGGCCCAGTCAATTTGTTGGCATCTAAAATACTACGGAGTGAGAGTGAAGAGGCCATTTATCTACATTTAAACAAAGAACGAAAACATAAGCAAACAACCATGAAATGACAACACATAATTAAATTAGGACTTTAATTTAATTATGTCTCCCACTATTTTATCAAGCATCATAACCCTCTATACGATGATCGAGAAAACCTTAATTGATCTTTCTTAGTGGGGTTGAGATCCCAATCCCTTATAAAAGACCTTGTGTGTACACAACAAATCTTATATAAGTTCATAGGTAGGAAAACTCTTTCCAATTGTAACCTGTACAATTCTCAACTTATCTCGGCCTCTAAAATATTAATAGCCTTGTGTATACACAACAAACTATAATATTTTAGTTAAGTAAGACCCTTCATAGCCATATAGTCATGACTTTAATAGTAATACCCTTGTGTGTACACAACAAAATATTACTTTAAATCATGCCATAAACAAATAATTGTATTAGGCCAAAAATTATGTTAGTCACCATATTAGGTCTTGTGTGTACACAACAAACCTAGTATAGATCGTAACACAATGATGACCTATCATGAAGGAAGGCCAATAATAGTATTTTAACACCAAGCATGTTAGTCAAGAGTTAAATCAATCAGATCGGCCAGGCTAGTGGAAGAGATGTGGGGGTCCCCCCGTTGCTTTCCTAGACACCAATTTAAAATTGGCCAGGTCAGTCAACGGAACCAATTAAAAACCACGATTCCCTTTACCTTCCCAGAACCACCTTTCTAGACACCGAAATGACTAATTATCCATCATGACTAATAATGCTTATCGGTTAACTATACTACCACTTAATATAATTTTAAGAGGGGTTCATGCAATGCCAGCACATTCAATTAAAAAGCTATCACATATATTAATACATTCTTTAAACTAAGCAAATATATGAAATGTGTGCCATCATACTAGGACAACCATTTACCACATAATGGATACACCATTATGCCAGGGCAACCTTATTTCAGTATGATGGCTCCAGGGCTAATCATATCTCTAAGACAATTAGGGTTTCAGTGGAAAACCCTAACTGGTGGCAATCATCAAACTCATGTTCAATCAAAGACATGCACTGTGCATCAATATAAAAACTTTAACATGATACTACATCATGAATTGAACTTCATAAGTTTTAATCCTAATAAGGATGCTCTGATACCACTGTTGGGTTCGGTGACCAGTGCGGAAGTGTGGATTTCAAAAACTTTATGAAATCAGGTCCGAACCCTAATCCCAAAATCTCCTTATTAGCAATTAAAGCTTATGACTACATGCATGTCCAAATTTAAACACAGTTTAGATACTAACCTCAGATCGCTATATCCAATCTGATGTAGAAATAAACTCCAAATGGAGTAACCTTTTGAACACACCAGGAGTCCACTTGTCCGCCCTCCGATGGTGATCCACACGGGCAGATGATCAAGACAGTGACTCCTCAATTTGGGTTCCTTCCAATCAAGTTCTACCCCAAGAACTTGATATATGAGCTATTGGCTAGAACACCTTTAGCCAAACAGGGACTAAAACTTTCTCTCTTACCCTTCTCCCAGTTTTTGGCAGTTCTAGCCCCTTAAGACACTCTTGTCTTAAGAATAAGCCCTTGTCCTAAAATGAGACAAGGCTTGTCTTGGAGGGAGAAGAAGATTAAGACAAAGTTGTCTTAATGTAAGAAAGAAGAAAAGAGGCGCCTTCTTCCTTTACCGTCGGAGAGTTTCTCTCTCTGACTCTCCTTCTGTTCTGAGATTCGACAGAGCCTAGGCTCTGTAAAGGAATCAAAGAAGAAAGAGAGGAGGGGGAAACAGTCTTCTGGAGAGGGAGAAGGAAAGAGAAGCAAGGCTTCGCCGTAGAAAAACTAGAATAGATTTTTACGGTGAAGCCTTCTTCTTAAATAGGCGACAGAGAGGCGCCTTCTCCTTCTGAAAAATCCTCTCACGCCCCTCTCTCCCTTCTCACGTCTTCTCTCTTAATCTCACGGCCCTTGGGATTAATCTCACAGTCTTTGGGATTAATCTCACGGCCTTTGGGATGGACAGACGCGAAGAGGGATCGAGAAAAACTCAGAAGGGTGCGCGCAGAGAAAAGAGTCGCGCCCCTTCGGAGTTTTTTTTTCTTTCTTTTCACCGTAATTCCCATTTTGAAGAGTCCACGCCTAGGTGGACTCTGATCCACGCCTCATCAGCCAAAAGACGCCGTTCCCTTCTTTCTTTTCACGCAAAAACGCGATTTGGAGAGAGTCCACGCGCGTGTGGACTCTTCTCCTTGCGCGCGCGCGTGGGAAGAGAGGGGGAGGGGTTTTAGGCGATGTGGGAAAGGGGTTTAGCCTCTTAGGTTAGCCCAATTGCAAGCCTATTGTTAGCCCAACATTTTAAATCTTCAATTAGATTCAAACCGGAATGAATTTGGATCTAAAAAAGACCAAATCGGAACCCTAACTCGAATCCGATTCAAGTAGAAGTCATGGTTTGCAACACATGCTAGTGTGTTCATCTGCAAACGAGATTTAATTCCAAATTAAATCCTTGATTATCTGTCCTAAGTGTGTGACCCATTGGGTTCCATACTTAGCCAGCAGTGGGTCCGAGTGCAAGTTGACCTAATCTGATCAGAACTCATTCTAATCGATTTAGGTCAAATCGAGCTAACTCGAGTCAGTCAATTAGGACTCCTCCTAATTAGTGATCCAATTAAACCATTTAATTTGATCAACCCACAAGACAAGATTGACGTCTAGCAACGTGTCATGTCTACCCGGAAGATATGGAAATTCTGGTGTAATTCCAAACTACCCTTCAGTGGAAAGTTCCCGTACAATTCGATCCTTCAATCATCTTGCATCCCGAATATAACTATGGATATGGAATCATGTCAAATCCAGTTTATACTCATTCCCAGCTCAGTCATACACTAATGATTCAATTAATTCGATATTAGAAATCATTTCTAATATCTGTACTTTGATCAAAGATTTCCTGAATCATCATCTGACCTAATTTGGCTGGATGCAATCTCCTCCTACTATGAGTGATCAATTCCTTGTTGACCTACTCATTACCTTCATATACAATTCACCATACCCAGCATCAACCTCGTGCATGACCCAGTGTCATGATTGAGATTGAACCAAAGCATGGGTTCATGTACATAAGGTATTATGGCAGTCTCAGGTCATAGGACTACTTGTACAACTCCCACTATGTGAAACATCTATTGACATGCAGCTAAGGCTCCATTAGATGTTCTCAAACTGGATCTATTCAGTGGACTCATTCACTAATGAGCACCCACATCCTTGTATTAGTGTCCTACACAAATGACTGTGAGAGCAGTCACCCTTTTCAGCATACATAGGATGTGCCAGTCTTACCGGAAACCCTGATCCCCAACTCAGGGTTCCTATGACTAGGAATATTCTAGATTAGGGTTTTAAGGCCTTAGATCTCACTGGTATGATCTCATCATAGCCCTACAACCATAGCCCTAATCTATGGGGTTCATCATATAATGACACAGCGAATGATGAAAAATTATTGCCTTTATTAATTTATCAATTTACAATGGTCTGGGAGATACAGATATTGGCTTATAGGGCATAATCCTTTCAAGACCCGCACTTTCCATTGCACGGGGATTTCCTATGGCGTGTATGGGTGCCACTGTGATTGACCTTTGAAGGGGAATACAAGGAGTTATATTTTTTAAAAAAAATATAAAAGAAAATTTTTGCATCATTAGATCTCATCTTCATTAAATTTCTGCATTTTTTCCTTTCAGTACATGGCCTGTTGTTTTAGGTGTTGCTATTTGTAGGAACCTTCAAACTTTTTGTTTTTTATTTTTTTAGATTCCACATAATTTAAAGTAATTTTGATAATTTTCTCTGATTTTATTGCAACCTGTAGAAGTTCTACACATTGAAATACTACCAAAGAATAAAATCTATTCTGAGATTTTTAGCATGTGCATCTTTTCATGTTTTCATTTCTCGAATAGTTTAATTTTGCATTTAGCTTCATCTCTTGTCATTTCCGGCACCTTATTTCTACTATCATACATCAAAAATCCAAAAACATAAATTAGATACATCTCATTAGATCATTTGTATGCCATCATTTTCATAAATCACTTAAGGGCATCAATATCAAAAGATAAGGGAAGGCAGTCATTACCTTTCCTTAGCCCAAAAACATCCACCATGTATATTGGACCGAACCCCTAATTAAAACTAAGTAGACACTTAATTTGTTCTAGTGAGCTAGGGACACCCACAAGGTCGGGTCGAACCAAGTGTCAAGCCAATTTATACAACTTGTTTGTGTGTGCTTGTGTATCTACTATCTAGGCAAGTGGTTCAGGGACAAGAGCCTGAAGGAAGGTGGGTTGGTTCGCTTACCTGGCCATTTTCAAATTGGTTTCTAAGGCAAGCAAAGAGGGACCTCCACCAACCTTACACTTACTTGGCCAGGTGCCAGGTTACTAAAACAAAGATTGTCATCTTGACCTAACATTTGGTTTGGACTCTAGGTCTATCAAACCCCCAGCCCGAGTTTGAGTCTGTGTGTGCTTGTCGACTAGATCAGGAGTCCCCTATCATTCCCATCATTCCCAATCAAGTGAACCCATGGAGAACAATCGAGAAGATTAATTAAAAATCCTCATTGAACAATTAGCTAGAGTGAATAATAGGCTTGATAAGTTTGAAGATAGATTTGAAGCCCGCAAGGCCCATGCTAAATTCAACTCCTCCAGGCCCAATTCCCTTGATCCAAGAGCCTATGATCATGATCTTGCCCCTGAGTCTAGCCCTAGGAGGCCATACCCATACTTGGTTGACTCCAAGGAGGGACCCATTAGGAGAACCGAACCTTATGCACCCAGTTTTGATTGAAGATAAGAGGTGTATATCGGTTAGGAGGAGAGCATGGATCACTATTTCGAGTACACTAGGATGTCGGAGTTAGAAAAATTAAGATTGGCCATACATAGGTTAAACCGATATGCTAAGTAGCATTGGGCAGCTATTGAGGATGAATGTTATCAAAGAGGAGAAAGAATACGTAGCTAGAAAACCATGAGAAGTAGGCTAAGAGAGAAGTACCTAGGTAGATTTTCTGAGCAAAGACTTTTAGACCAGTGGTACAAACTGAGACAGGGAGATAGACCAGTGTCTGAGTATATTGAGAAATTTAATGGGTTTATTAAGAGATGTAGCGGAGTTGAGTCTAAGGCTATGATTATATCGAAGTTTCAAGCTGGCCTACATAGGGACATCCAAGAGGAACTACCCATTGGAAAATTTAGAATCGTGAAGAAGCCTATCACATAGCTAGAGAGTTTGAGTCTTACAAAGGGAACTCACGACCAGTCACTCTCAGTCCAACAGGGTTAGTATCTCTGAAACCAAGCCCAACCCTAACCCGAGTCGACCCAGCCCTGCTACCCCATGTGTTCACCATGGTGTTATTAAAGAGGAGGAATATATTGCAGACATGGAATTGGTTTACCAAAAAAACACCAAGGCTGAATCTATTTTGGAAGGACCCTCAGAAGATCCTGATCCCACCAATGAGTCTGAAGTAGAAGTATATGAGGCTGACATGAGTTTGGTAGATGAATATGAAGGAGAAAACTATGAGGAGGACAACTCTAGTACCTTACCTGAGGAAACCCTGGGAGAAGATAAGATTGTTGAGTCTAGTCCTGAAACATCAGAACAACAAGAAATTAGTGAGGACTTGGTTCCTGTAAGTCAATGCCCTCAAGAAGAACCCACTCCTTTAGCCTTAACTCGAGATCTCATTCAGCTCCCTTGTAAAGTGTTCATTCTTCTAACCCTAGTTGATGACCTTTTTCTAGAACAGACTAAGTCTTCCTTTCTTGAAAAACCTGCACATACAATGACCAAATTCTCCATCCATCAATTTGACCTTATGACACCCATAGATCAATATTCAAATCTTAAGGTCATTCTTAGTAACCATGGTCTGTTTCATGCATCGCATAGATTGCCCTAAGACTCTGATTCATATTTCCTACACTTTCCTGAGTCTACACATGTTTCTAAAGCCATTAGGTTACATTTTATTGAGATCACTAGATCGCATGAATCATTATAGCCCATTCCATTTGCTACCTACTTCTGGTATACCTTATGACATTTGCTAGGAATCTATGGTAATTTTTCTTGTGCATACCAGACCAGGGTCAAACCTAGAGAGTCAATAATCTGTTAGGTTTAGGCCCTAGAGAGTCCAGTAAAATTTCTCTCAATAGGAATGCATAGTTGAGTCTGCATTTTGCATCATGATAGAATTCTGCATTAAGTACAAACTTTAAAATAATTTGGCTGATTTTTGGAAATGAACCAAAGAGTTTGAAATTGGGGATTCTATAATGGTTAGGCTTAGGCCTGAATGGTTTTCGCTAGGAACCATTATGAAACATCATGCTCATGGAGCTAGCCCTTTTAGAGTGATAAGGAGAGTTGGCCCTAATGCCTGTGTGCTTGAGCTACCCCTGAATTATGGCATTAGCTCGACTTTCAATATCCTAGACTTAATCGAGTAAAGAAAACTAGCAAACATACCCAGTGAGCCATTTAGGCCTAACCTTTCATTTTAGAGCGAACCCGACCCAGATTGTCCACCTCCAATTTTACCTGAGAGAGGAGAGAAGATCGAGCATGTCCTGGATGATCAAGCTATGACCACTCAACGCAAAGGCTATTAGCATTACTTGGTATGATGGCAAGGCCGACCGCAGTTCAATGATTCGTGGGAGACCTAAGAGGACTTGCAGCACCTCGACCCTGACATTCAGGAAATATATCAAAGCCAAATCAACCCTTACTTGATAGGGTCGAGTTCCTCTCACCCTGGGAGAACTGGTGTGGGCAGCAAGATCTGATAGAGGCTTCTCAACCCTCTGAGGATCTCATATTAGGGTTTCATCTTTTGGGTTCTATAATAAGACTTCAAGCCTAAGCATTGTATTTTTTTTAGTCATGAGTTTAGTCTCAATTGCTTTTGCTTTAGTCATGTACCTTGACCAATTTGGTCAAGTTGTGTCTATGGGTCCTGAATTGATTCCAGTCTGAGTCTGTTTGAAGATTTGGCCCAAGTCGGAGTGGTCTTCGAGTCTAGTCCAATTTGTAATGGGTCAAGCAATCTCCCAAGCCATGAAAGATGCCACTTGGCACCACCTCATCCATCCTATGAGGTACCACATCACCTTGACAAGTGGGTGGCCAAGGCAAGAAGGGAATGCTGGAATTTTTAGGCGCCATTCCATGATTCTTTCCTCCCTTTCCTCCCCCTATCAAGCCTCTTTCCAAAAGAGCTATGGACATCCAAGGAAGGTCAATGGGCAGTGAAGGCATGATCCTTATTTCAAGCCCCATATCAAGACTTCTTCCCAAAGTGCTTGGTCGGCTATGGAAGAAAAGCATTGACCCTCAAATCAAAAAGATAGCTCCCTTGTTTTAAGCCCCGTATCAAGCCATCTTCCCAAAGTGCTTGGTTGGCTATGGATGAAAAGCATTGATCCTCAAATCAAGAAAATAACTCCCTTCTTTCAAGCCCCAAATCAAGCCACAAGACCTTGGTAGGCCAAAGGAAGAAGAAATTTGAATTTGGGCACCCTCTTCATGAAGCTTTGTATTTTTTTTGAAATTTGAATGGGTTGTAAGGTGCCTATACAAAGGGCCTTACCCCTCCCTTATAAAGTTTATTTTTGATAAATGAAAACAAAAAGATTTGAGTGCTACTCTTCATCTTAGTTGCCTTTGTTCCTTAAGAATGTCGATCTCCGTGAGGGAGCACCTTCGCCTTTGGGCATCGAGAGGTGTGAGGCCTCAAGTTACCTTCTCTTCCGCCAATCCATCTTCCATCTTCGAGTTCGGAGGCCAACTGGATGATCCATTTAGGCACCTAGCACGAAGACCCATAATCAACATCATCTTCAACTTTTCTTCTTTTATTTCTTCCTGCTACTTGTTGATTCCTAATCCTTCCATTGATTGCTCGCAGGTCCTCCAGGTACCACGAACACGGAGTCGTTCTCCCTTGCCTTCGAGACCTTCAGACAGAAAGTCGATGCATTCATGGGGGTTGAAGGCTTGATCATCCAGGCCGCATTCGTGAGAGCGAGTGAACTCGACATCGGGCGCTTCAAAGATTTCAAGGTTTGCAACCCTAAAACTCCTAAGTTGATAAGGATTCAAGAGCTAAGTCCTACGAGGTTTCTCAATCCCGGGGTCCTCTTCCTATCCTGTTTAGGGACTTACTTGCTTGCTTGAATTTTTTATTATTATAGAATCCTAGATCTACATTTTGTTTGTCTTCGGGAATCCTAAATCCTAAAAAAAAAACTAAAAAAAATCATAAAGAACAAAATCACTTGCATCATTCCTCTCATCTTGCATCTAGTTAGTCCTGCATCATCGCGAGGTGCGAGGCCCTAGTTATCCTACCTATCCTGTAGGGTTCGGTGGCAAGGCGGAAACATAGATTTCAAAATTTTTATATTTATGAAATCTTCACCAAATCCTTAACCCAAGTACTCCTTAAAAGAATTAAAACATATAACATGTATATATAAGAATTAAACTCACATTAAAAGTACTAACCTGTATTGCTAAAATCCAAACTTTGAATCTCCACCAGGTGCCCAAATGTTCACCCTCCAATGGTGATCCACACAGAAAAAGATGAAGACAACAATTTCTTGTTCTCGGCTCCTCTTATTGAATTCTTTTTCAAGAATTCAATTCTTGGACTTTTAGGCTAAAATTTTCTTTCTTGAAAATTTCTTTTCTTCCTTCTTTCCTCTTCTTGAATTCTTTTCTTGAATTCCCTTTCTTGAATTGAATTGGAAGAAGAAATTAAGACAAGTAAAGTCTTAATTAAAGAAAGAAAAGAAGGAGAACAGATCCTTCCTTTTCCTTTCCTTTAACATTCAAGACCTTCCTCTTATTCTTGTTTAGGGTTAGAGTTTCGACAGAGATTATCTCTGTAAGGGAATCAATACCCAACAAGCATAAAGGGAAGGAGTATTCTAGAGAGGAGGAGAGGAATATGATCTTTGTATTTGATTATCAGAAAAACCCCCGAGAACCCAAACCCTTTTATAGATTTCAGAGGGGCGTCTTCTCAAAACATCGCAACCCTCTGAAACCTCAGGAATCACGATCCCTCATTCCTCACACGTCCCCTCAACCAAAATCATGATTCTTTGATTTAATTTTCATTTTTCCGACGAGGAGGACTCTCGAAAAAACTTCAGGAATAATTGTGACTTTTGGAGACGGACTTGCGACCGAAAAATGATGGATCTTTTCCCTTAATTTTTCTGGCCATCAGATCCAGATCCAAGGACGTCAGACAAGCATCCAAATCACCCCCTGTCTTGATTTTTCTCTGATGGAATTTCCTTCCCACGCGCGTGAAGAGGAGTCCACACGCGTGTGGACTCTTCTTCTTGGCGCTTGCGGGTGAGGAAGGGAGTGGGCGGCTTGGAGAGAGGGTCTCAGTGCACTTGATTCACTTGGGTTCAGCCATGGGTTAGCCCAATATCCTAAAATTTAAATTAGACCTTAATCTGGTTCAATTAGAACCCAATTAAGCCCAATTCGAAACCAAATTCGAATCTAATTCGAATAGAAATTGGGTCTGCAACACATGCTAGTGTGTTTATCCTGCAAACATGATTTAATTCCAAATTAAATCCTTTATCAATTCTCTTTTGTGTGTGACCCATTGGGTTCCACACCTAGCCAGCAGTACATCCAAGTGCTATTTGACTTAATTCGGTTAGATCTCAACTAAGCCAATTTAGGTCAACTCAAACTAGCTCGACTCGGTCAATTAGAATCTAATTCTAATTAACTGATTTGAATTACCATAATTCAATCATATACCTACAAGACAAGATTGACATCTAGCAACGTATCATGTCTACCCGGAAGATGTGGAATTTTGGTAGAATTACCAAAATACCCTTCAGTGGTGAGTTACCGGGCAATTCAGTCCTTTGATCAACTTGCATCCCGAATATGATTATGAATATGGATACTTGTCAAATCCAATTCCATATTCATCCCTAGCTCAATCTTTATAATGATGATTCATTAATGAACCATTAGAAATTAACTCTAATGTTCATACTTTGATCAAAGATTTTCTGAATCCATCATTTGATCGAAATTAGCTGGATGCAATTCCCTCTTACTAGGGCTGATCAATTCCTTGTTGACCTACTCACAACCTCCATATACAATCCACCATACCCAGTATCACCTCATGCATGACTCAGTGTCATGATTGATTGTGAACCAAAGTATGGATTCATATATATTATAAGGTACCATGGTAGTCTCAGGTCAAAGGACCACATGCACTACTCCAACTATGAGAATTATGTATTGACAAACAGATAAGGTTCCATTAGACATTCTTAATCTGGATCAATTCAGTGAACTCATTCTCTAATGAACACTCACATCCTAGTATTAGTGTCAAACACAAGTGACTATAAGATCAGTCACCCTCATCACAAAGCATATATATGATGTGCTGGTCTTGCCAGAAACATTGATCCCCAACTCAATGTCCCATCGACCAGGAATATTTTAGATTAGGGTTTTAAGGCTTTAGGTCTCACTGGTATGATCTCATCATAACCCTAGAACCATAGCCCTAATCTATGGGATTAATCATATAATAAAGACACAGCGTATGATGAAAATAATGCCTCTATTATAATAATGTCAATTCATTGATTTTGGGATCGAAATATAATATTTCAATTGGCTTTCAGGGCATAATCTTTCATATCCAACTGACAAGAAAACCTAACCACTTCTTCTAACCCTTCAATTTTATTTATTTTCCTTCCTTTGCTGCTTTTTAACATTAGTTTTTGATACGGCAAGCATATGATTAATGTTTTGAATATGGTTTGTAGAGCAATGAAACCTAATTACACTAGCATTGTACTCATCATAATAAGACTTAAGGATATAAGAAATTGGACTTTTACTTGATTAGACACAATCCTAAACTAAGAAGGAAGAAGATCTAGACAATAGGGGCTAATGATTGTGGACTTACCTTGATGAGCTTTCCAACCTTCTTCTGATTCATACCTTGAAACTACCAATGCTCAGAACTGAAGAATCTGGATAACAGAGATCAGAACCCTGGAATTGGGGCTTCAGCTTGTTTGTTCTTTGTTAAGGTGAACCCAGCCCACAACTCAAAGACTTCGAAGGACCCTGCAATGAAGATCAAAGTTAAGGAAGAAGGATAGGAACATATAGAAGGGATGGAAGAATTGATGAACTAAGAACAGAAATTTGAGTAGATCTGGCCGACTCCAATGCCTTCACTTGAGCTTGGAAGATGCTTTGCTAGGTAAAAAGAATGGCTTTGGTGTGGAGGAAGAGGATGGAAAACTTTCACATAAGAAAAAAATACAAGACAACTTCTACTTCCAAAATTTCAACTTCAATTTTCAGTCATTCCCAAAATCAATCTCTTTTACAATTGGTGTCCAAGGCTTTTAATAGCCTCACAAAGCTAGCTTTTGAAATTTAAAAACTCTCCAAATCGAGGAGGATTACAAGGGGGTTGGAGGATTTGGTGGAGAGTTTGGAGGGATGTGGGGGGGGGTTGGAGGATTTTGTGGAGGACTTGGAGGGATGTGGCCAACCTCCTTGAATTTGAATCTCCCTTGTTGGCGCCCAAAGGGTGATGAGGTGGCTGGTGAAGTGGCACCTGATGACGTGGCATGGTGAGGTGGTCTTCTACTTGGATAAGTCCCTACAGCTTCTGCTTGGATGGAATCTCCTCCAGCACCGTAGAGCTCGAAGTCGCCTTCCTTCAAAACTCTAATGTTCTGTAGTCCCTGCAATGATTTGCAGATATGATGACCACAAGCAGTATCCAATATCCAAGAGTTTGAATTAGAAGTGTCTAATGACAAAATTGCATATATCTCATACATACCTTTTGGTGCATTACTAGCACCAGGCTTCACACTTGCAAGGTAAACCTTGCAGTTTCTTTTCCAGTGACTTGGCTTGCCACAATGAAAGCAGGTCATTTGTCCGGAGGCCTTCTTTCCTTTCTTTTTCTTGATGCCTCCTTTTGGATTTAACCTCCTCTTGGAACCCTTTTTGCCTATTTTCTTCTTGTTTACACCATCCACAAGAAGAAGTGGAGCCTTATTTTTCTTTAAATGGCTCTCTGCTGTTTTTAACATATTCAACAGCTCAGGCAAGGAAGTGTTAAGTTTGTTCATATGATAATTAAGAACAAACTGTGAAAATGACTCTGGGAGTGACTGCAGGATTAAATCCTGATTCAACTCGCCAACCATAACAAAACCCAATTGACCCAATCGGGTGATTAGGTCAATAACCTTTAATACATGGTCTTGTACGGATGTACCTTCTGTCATCCTTACACGGAATAACTGCTTAGATATTTCATATCTTGCAGTTCGACTATGTTCTCCATAAAGTTCTTTTAAATTGAGCAATATGGAGTTTGTGTCCATGCTATCATGTTGCCTCTGTAACTCATTGGTCATAGAGGCAAGCATTATACACTTGACAGTAAGTGAGTCATTTTGCCATGTGTTATATGTGGTCTTATCCTCTTGCGAGGCATCTTCCCCTAATGGTTCCAAGGTTGGGGTATCAAGAATATAAGAAATTCTTTCTTGGCTGAGTACTATCTTCAGGTTTCTCAACCAATCAACATAGTTTGGTCCAGTCAATTTATTTGCATCAAGAATGCTACGGAGTGAGAGTGAAGAGGCCATTTAATCTACATTAACAAACAACATTACATAAGCAGACAATCAATGTTGACAAAACATAATTAAATTAGGACTTTAACTTAATTATGTCTCCTACTATTTTATCAAGCATCATAACCCTCAATGTGATGATCGAGAAAACCCTAATTGGTTTTCTTAGTGGGGTTGAGATCCTAATTCCTTATAAAAGACCTTGTGTGTACACAACAAATCTTATATAAGTTCAAAGGTAGGAAAACTCTTTCCAATTGTAATTCATACAATTCTCAACTTATCTTGGCCTCTAAAATATTAATAGCCTTGTGTGTACACAACAAACTATAATATTTTAGTTAAGTTAGACCCTTCATTGCTATATAGTCATGATATTAATCATAATACCCTTGTGTGTACACAACAAAGTATTATATCAAATCATTCCATAAGCATCAAATGTACCAAGCAAAAATTATGTTAGTCACCATAAAGAAAAAAGGCCTTGTGTGTACACAACAAACCTAATATGGATCATAACATAATAATGACTTGGCATGAAGGAAAGCCATATGTAGTAAATATTACACTGAGCATATCAATCAATAATTAAGTTAATCATACCGGCCAGGTAAGTGGGAGAGTGGTGGGAGTCCCCCCTTTGCTTTCCTTAGACACCAATAAGAATTGGCCAGGTCAGTCAACGGAACCAATTAAAAACCACATCCTCTTTACCGATCATGAACCACTTTTCCTAGACACCGAATGATAAACTAATCATATTGATTATTTTTGCTTTTGGTATATGACACTACAACTTAATATGTTGTTAAAGAGGGCTTTATTAAAACAAAGCACATTCTAGCAAATATGTGTCATAGTGTGCCATCATACTAGGACAACCATTTACCACATAATGGATCCACCATTATGCCAGGGCAACCTTATTTCAGTATGATAACTAGAAGGCTAAACATATCTCTATGCAAATTAAGGTTTAAGTGAAAACCTTAATTAGTGGCATACATCAAACATATATGCATAATTAACACAAATATGTGATTAGCGTGTCATCATACTAGGACAACCATTTACCACATAATGGATCCACCATTATGCCAGGGCAACCTTATTTCAGTATGATGACTAGAAGGCTAAACATATCTCTATGCAAATTAAGGTTTAAGTGAAAACCTTAATTAGTGGCATACATCAAACATATATGCATAATTAACACAAATATGTGATTAGTGTGTCATCATACTAGGACAACCATTTACCACATAATGGATCCACCATTATGCCAGGGCAACCTTATTTCAGTATGATGATTAGATCTCTATGCATATCTCTACAATAATTAGGGTTTGAGTGAAAAAACCCTAATTGGTGACATTATAACAAACATATATTACATCTCATGTTACTTATATAAATATGCATCTAAAATTCAGAATATATATTTTAATCTTAATAAGGAGGCTCTGATACCACTGTAGGGTTCGGTGGCAAGGCGGAATCATAGATTTCAAAAATTTTTTATCTTTATGAAATCTTCACCAAACCTTCAACCCAAAATCTCCTTAAAAGAATTTAAACATATAAGATGTTTATATAAGATTTAATCTCAAATTAAGATACTAACCTGTATCGCAAAATCCAAACTCTGAATCTCCACCAGGTGCCCAAATGTTCACCCTCCAATGGTGATCCACACAGAAAAATAATGAAGACAATAATTTCTAGTTCTTGGCTCCTCTTCTTGAATTCTTTTTCAAGAATTCAATTCTTGGACCTTTAGGCTGAAATTTTCTTTCTTGAAAATTTCTTTTCTTCCTTCTTTCCTCTTCTTGAATTTTCTTCAAGAATTCCCTTTCTTGAATCCCTTTTCTTGAATTGAATTGGAAGAAAAATTAAGACAGTCAAAGTCTTAATTCAAGAAGGAAAAGAAGAATAGATCCTTTCCCTTTTCTTTCCTTTACCGTTCAACACCTTCTTCTTATTCTTGTTTAGGGTCAGAGTTTCGACAGAGGATACCTCTGTAAGGGAAACAATACCCAACAAGAACAAGAGAAAAGAGTATTCTGGAGAGGAAGAAAGGGAATTGGATCTCTGAATTATGTTACGTAAAAACCCCGAGAACCCCAACCCTATTTATAGATCTCAGAGGGGTGTCATCTCGAAACAACGCAACCCTCTGAAACCCCAGGGATCATGATCCCTCATTCCTCATGCGTCCCCTCAACCAAAAATCATGATTCTCCGATTTGATTTTCGTTTTTCCGACGAGGAGGACTCTTGGAAAAACTTCAGGAAGAATCGCGATTTTTGGAGACGGATTTGCGACCGAAAAGCGACGGATCTTTTCCTTAAGTTTTTCTGGCCATCAGATCCAGATACAAGGGTGCCAGACAAGGATCTGAATCGCCCCTTTTCAGATTTTTCTCTGACATTTTCTTTCTCATGTGTTTTAAGAGAAGTCCACGCGCGTGGACTCTCTTTCTTGGCGCGCGCGGGTGAGAAAAGGGAGGGGGCGGCTTGGAGAGAGGGTCTAAGTGAACTAAATTCACTTGGGTTCAGCCATGGGTTAGCCCAATGTCCTAAAAAATAAATTGGACCTTAATCTGGTTCAATTAGAACCCAATTAAGCCCAATTCGGAACCAAATTTGAATCTGATTCGAATAGAAATTTGGTCTGCAACACATGCTAGTGTGTTTATCCTGCAAACATGATTTAATTCCAAATTAAATCCTTCATCAATTTTCTTTTGTGTGTGACCCATTGGGTTCCACACCTAGCCAGTAGTAGGTCCGAGTGCTATTTGACTTAATTCGGTTAGATCTCAACTAAGCCGATTTAGGTCAACTCAAACTAGCTCGACTCGGTCAATTAGAATCTAATTCAAATTGACTGATTTGAATTACCATGACTCAATCATATACCTACAAGACAAGATTGACGTCTAGCAACGTATCATGTCTTCCCGGAAGATGTGGAATTTTGGTGGAATTACCAAAATACCCTTCAGTGGTAAGTTACCGGGCAATTCAGTCCTTTGATCAACTTGCATCCCGAGTATGATTATGAATATGGATACTTGTCAAATCCAATTTTCATATTCATCCCTAGCTCAATCTTTATAATGATGATTCAGTAATGAACCATTAGAAAATAACTCTAATGTTCATACTTTGATCAAAGGTTTCCTGAATCCATCATTTGAAATTTACTGGATGCTATTCCCTCTTACTAGGGCTGATCAATTCCTTGTTGACCTACTCACAACCTCCATATACAATCCACCATAACCAGTATCACCTCGTGCATGACTCAGTGTCATGATTGACTGCGAACCAAAGTATGGATTCATGTATATAAGGTACTATGGTAGTCTCAGGTCAAAGGACCACATGCACTACTCCCACTATGAGAATTATCTATTGACAAACAGATAAGGTTCCATTAGATATTCTCAATCTGGATCAATTCAGTGAACTCATTCTCTAATGAACACTCACATCCTAGTATTAGTGTCAAACACAAGTGACTGTGAGATCAGTCACCCTTATTACAAAACATATATAGGATGTGCTGGTCTTGCCGGAAACATTGATCCCCAACTCAATGTCCCATCGACCAGGAATATTTTAGATTAGGGTTTTAAGGCTTTAGGTCTCACTGGTATGATCTCATCATAACCCCAGAACCATAGCCCTAATCTATGGGGTTCATCATAAAATCAAAACGACACAGCAAATGATGAAACTAATGCCTTTATAAAATGTCAATTCATTGATTTTGGGATCAAAATTACAATATTTCAATTGGCTTTCAGGGCACAATCTTTCAGACTCAGTACAAGTCCTAGTAGTGGCCTAGGTCTTCTCCAGGTTGGTGCCACCTTTTTCAATTCAAGGTCCAGGGTGCCACATTTTTCTCCCAGGCTCAAGTAAGTGGGCGCCACACTCCCAGCCACATGCCAGATTCCAGGGGGCACTACATCTCCATCCCAATATCTTGGTCCCCACACCCAAGGGAGCAAGAATTTTTCTTGAAGCCAAAATCAAGGAGGCACCCCATATGTACCTTAAAAGGCCAAGCTAAAAGAGGAAAGAGTCATTTCTTGGGGAGCACTTCAAGGGGGCGCCCTGTCCATGCCTAAAAAGACCAAAGCAAAGTTGGGAAGAGCCATGACTTGGGGAGAAAGAAAAGGAGGTGTCCAAAAGTGTTGAGCCATGAAAGGAAGAAGCCAAAACTTGGGGAGCAAAACTAGGAGGTGCCCGAATACTTCCAAATAAAACCAAGCATGGAAGGAAAAAAAAATTTCTTGAAGAGCAAGGCTAGGAGGCGCCACCTACTTACCATTTGGAGCCGCCAATCAACACTTATGGAAGCTCTTGGCCGGCCATATGAGAAGGATTTGGTTCTACAAGCCTAATTTGAGGATCCATCCTATTAGTCCCACATGGGAAGATGTAAAACCCTGACCTCTTGTAAAGACCTATAAAATAAACCCCTCTTGTAAGTTTTAAACAATAACTGATGAATGAATTCAATTTATGTGTGAGCAAACTTTGTGTTTCTCTCTTCCGCACTAGCATTCAGGTGTTGAGCTCCGTGAGGGAGTAAATCCGGGTCCTTAGGAACCTTGAGGAGGTGTGAGATCTCAAACACCAAAACCCTATGTTAGCCACTTCACTTCCAAACCCTAGCCATCCATCATCCTCTTCACTCCGCCAAACCCTAGCCTACCCCATCTCTCATGGCCCCTCTCTCCAAGTAAAGACCGACCACCAGCATCCGGGTCCAGTTCGGCTACTTCGAATACAGAGCAAATTTCAGAGGAAGTCAGATCAGCATCCAGGAGAATCAGAATTTCATCAACATCAACTTTCAAGTTCTTCTCTCTAGTAAATTCTTCCTTGAGTATCTGGTTCCATAACTTGTTCTTCTTCTTTCCCAGATCTTGAGTTCAGGAGAATCCAACTCTGCCAAAGGACCAGTATTGGAGGATCCATTGCAAAGATATCAGAATCTGGGGATCCAACAATCTGCTCAAGAGAGTCCTTCCACTAATCTCCGTGAAGATCACTGTCTGGTCTATAACCCTTCTCTTCTCTTTACTTCTGTCCTGTTAAAAGTTCAGAGCGAAACCCTAGGTCTAGGAGTTTCTCAACCCCCAGCGATCCTTTACTTCTGAACTACTCTGATAATCTAGTTTCTTTAAATTATGCTTTCAATTATTACATAGTTTCTTTCAATTTAGTTTAACTTTCCTTTGAGTCAAAGCCGACTTATGAAAGTATTGAAAATATAAAAAAAAAAGAAAAAATTAGTCTTAATTCACTTCCGCATCGCATCATCTTCTTTCATTCTGCATTAAGAGCCTTACCTGAGGAAGCCATAAAGGAGAGCCAAATTATAGAATCTAGTCCTAAAATATAAGAACCTGAAGAATTTATTAAGGACCTGATCTCTTTGAATCAGTACCCTTAGGATGAGCCTCTTCTTATAGTTCCCATTAAGGACCTCTTTCTTGAGATTAATAACCCATCCTTCTATTATGCAAACTCCATAGATATACTGCAACCCCGTAAGGTTAGCCTCATTAGTCTAGGATTAGTCCCAAATGCCCCTTCTTTTATCCTACTTTATTCAACTAACCTTGAACCTTTTTCCCTACCTTACCAGACTAATTTTGAACCCACTTCCTACTTTCTACCCTTTCCAGACACCTCCAGCATTTCTAGGATCATTAGATTGCATTTAGTAGAGATTAGCATACTGCATGCATTCATTGCGCATGTTAAGTTTGCATTAGACTTCTGGCATACCCTATGGAATTTGTTAGGAGCCCATTGTAAGTTTTCATGTGCATGTCAAGCTAGGATCAAACCTAGAGAACCTATAATCTCTTAGGTTTAGGTCTAAAGAGTTCAATAAAACTTCCTAATATAGGAATGCATAGTCAAGTCTGTTAGGTGTAAGTTTGAGTCCTTTGCATCATCTTGTTAGGAGTCTGCATGTGCCCAGCATGTTCACCACCTGCACTAATTTTGAAACAACTGGCTAATTCCAGAAGATGGACCAAAGAATTTGGTGTAGTGGATTCTATCTTGGTTAGGCTTAGGCATAAAGAAGCTTCAAGCTCATAGAGCCGGACCTTTTAAAGTGATAAAGAAGGTTGGATCAAATGCCTAGGTGTTAGACTTGCCTTCAGATTTGGGCATTAGTTCTATCTTCAATATTACAGACATGGTTGAGTACAGGAAACCGGCAGCGATCCTAGTGAGGCCTTTGGACCTATCCCCTACTTTTATGAGTGACCCTAACCCAGAGTGTCCACTAACAAATATGGCCTAAGAGAGGAGAACGGATCGAGCATATCCTGGATGATCAAACCATCACGACCCAAGGTTGTGGCTATAAACACTTCCTAGTCTGATGGTAAGGCTGGCCAGAGTCGGACGATTCGTGGATTTCTCGAGAGGACTTGCAATGCCTCAACCGAGACCTCCTCGAGAGATATGTGAGCCAGCTTGATCATCACTTGACAGGGTCGAGTTCCTCCCATCCCGGGAGAATTGGTGGGGACACCAAAGATACCATAATAAGACAGAGGCTTTTCAACCCTCTGTAGATTGATCAATAATTTATATGTCCATCTGTAATAAGGGCTTAGCCCATCTGAGTCCATTTTAGTTGTTATTGGAGTCTTTTGAGTTATTATTTCAGTTCAGTATTAGTCAGCTCATGTTGAGCTAGTTCAGTCCAATGCTAGTCAGCTCATGTTGAGCTAATTTTACTTTTTGAGTCCTGTCCAAGCATATTGAAGACTCAAGACCACATCATACAAGTGAAGACCAAGTCCAACCAGATTGAAGACATGAAAATTTAGCCTAAGTTCAACCTAGCTTGAAGACTTGAAGACCGCTAGGAGGAAAAAATGAAAACAAGAACAAACTTGAAGCCCTTGACCAGCCGGAAGCAAACTGGGCCAGCCCAGGACCAGGAAGGAGATTAGGGCAACATTCCACAGGGTTACCCTCCTCTTGGCCCGCCACTTAATGTCACCGCATTGGCCGACCAAGACAAGGAGAGGGAGAGCAAGTTTAGGGATTTTCTACCTATGTTGCCTTACATTCCTAGCTATGGTTTGAAAGGGAGAAGGAGTCCTATGTAAAGTCTAATGTACCCTTACTTGGGGGCCAAGGCTAAAGTTCTATTTAAAGGACCCTAGTCTCTTGTCTGAGATTACCTTTGATATATGAAACAAACCTTGAGTTCTCTTCTATTTCTTTGTGCTACCCTGCTTTGTGCTTAAGGGGTTTTGTTGGTACTTTCTTCTTCCCGGTGCTGCAACAGAATTCCTGCCGCCAACCTTCTTCTTAGTGCCCTGGCCGCCACCTCCAAATCTCTATTCCTCTTTGCTGTTTTTCCTTGTTTCCTTGTTCCTTAGAGAGTTTTCTAACCCTTGACAGGTCGTTTGCAGGTCCTCGAGTTCCTAGGAATCCAATGACTCCAGCCAAGCCTCAATCGGAACACCGAGCAAAATGCCGGGTATCCGCGGGTCTTTGGCTCGATTTTCTAGGCTGCATCCATTGAGGAATGAGAGATCCCTTCACTGCAATCTCCATCGGGCAATTCAGATGTTGTCAGGTACACCCCCTCTGCCACCAGTAGTTTTATTGTAGGAGAACTTGCCCTAACCGAGGCTTCACAACCCCGATGATCCTCTTTATTACTTTTCTAGGTCCTAATCTGCATGCTTGACTTCTAAAATTCATATAGAATTCCCTATAGCTTATTTTGATCCAATATTCAGGATTTAATCTCTTAACCCCACATATAAAACATACAAAAATAATTGCATGCATATTAGACCTGCATCATGAAGCTTGACACTCTAAGCCCAGAAACTTATGAAGCCCGGCACTCGACACAAGCAGTCCCACCTCCAAGGTTGGGAGACATTAGTAGTCACACCTTTGAGGTCAGGAGAAACCAGCAGTCCCACCTCCAAGGTCTGGAGACACCAGCAGTCCTACCTCCGAGGTTAGGATACACCAGCAATCCCACCTCGGAGGCCAGGTGATAGTAGCAGTCCAACCTTCGAGGTTTGGAGTTACACCATTATCTTGCTCACAATCCGGAGATATCGATGGGAACCTCAAGTAATCCCTCCATCTGCCGCTTGACTCATAGCTCGATGAGGCAAGAAGATCTAGAGGTCTTGCATTCTAATTCGAATGGCCTTAAGGATCAAGCTAAAGAAGGTGCTTCCAAGGACCTTCATGCCCATCCGAAGGCCTTAAAGTAGGCATGGAGCAATCAAGACCTGAAGAAGGCACCTACACTACAATTGAAGGAAAGGTGGTATGGAACTACACCAAGCTTGTGGAGGAAACCAGCTTACTTCCCTGCTATCAAGATGAGCCCCCTGTACACTTAGAGGAATTACTTAAAAGTAATTAAAAAAAAGTGAGAGAAGAAAAAAAGTAATAAAAAGAGAAGAGGGAGAGGGGCTGAGTAAGGGATATCAACTGAAGAAAAGAGATGTTTCATCAACAAAATTTTCTTTACATTTCCTATGAAGCACCCCCGACAAACCTGGAGTCCTCTCAGGATTCCAAGTACAAAAAGAAAGGAGAAAAGCCTATGTGTCGGTTGTCGGCTCCTTCCCATGCTGGCGAGTGACCTCAGTCACCTGTGGTGCATCCTTGGTGGCTTTGGGTTCAACCTTGACTTCTGCCTCCTCCAGCTCTGACCCCACCTCAATGGCATGCTCTTCCTGCTACCCAGGGAATGGGAGAGAAGGCTAGATGCTGTCCTCCATCCCCTTAGCCGAAAGAAATGAAAGGCCTTGTTCTTGAAGTCTCTGAAATCCTAGTAGAAGGAGTCCAGAATGGCTTCAGTGACCTCATCCTTAAAGGCCTGAGATGCCATGAACTTGGAGATGGCCTCTGCAGCTTCTTTCTTGGCCATCTCCATCAGTGCAATGGCTACTATAGCCTTTTCAGTCGCTACCGTGGCCCTAGTCGTCTGCTCCTCTAGCTAAGCCTGGAGGGTCTATGCTCTCCCCTGCAGGTGGGCAACCTCCACCACAGAAGCGGCCACCTCTTCGGCTCCGTAGGAGCCGACCCCCCTCTCATCGGCCAGGGCGACCTCGAGCTCGACCACCTTTTTCTCAAGCTCAGCCACCTTGGACTGGGCACTGGACAACTAAGCCTCCACATTTTGGGCCCTACCAGACAGGCCTCGAGCCTCATCCCTCTCCCAGCGGAGATGGGCCTAGAGCATTCCTATCGGCCGATAGGCATCACACAGGAGCTGTATGTCAACTGCCACCTACACCAAGAATGATGATTGACACCCCTTGTGAAATCAATGGGAAAAGAGGTACAAATTCATAAATGGCTTACCGACATCAACCAGGCAAAGGCCTCAACAGTAAGCTCCACCATTGGCCTCCCTATTCGATTCTAGCAGTTCGAAGTCTAGATCAGGGTGTTGAGGATATCTTCCTCCACCCTCCCATCCTGGGATATCATTGAACCCACGGGAAGGATGATGGTGAACATCTTGGCTTCCTGGCTTAGCACCTCATCCAGTATGGTTGGGTCTGGCATACCCTCAAGTGAAGGCACTGCATTTATGGGACCATCATTGACGGGGGACTAGCTAAATACAAGTTGAAATGAATGCCAGTGATTTCTTATTTTTAAGATTTTTAGGTTTTAATGACTTTCTTGAGGATTCCCAAAAATAAGAACAAGTAATTCTAGGGTTCTATATTGACAAGATCTTCAGGCAAGCATGTAGTCCCTAAGCAATGATAAAGAGAGGACCCCGAGATTGAGAAACCCCGTAGGACTTAGCTCTTAGAACAATATCAACTTAGGAGTTTAGGGAGGCAAACCTCAAAGATCTGAAGCGCCCGATGCTGAGATCACTCCCTCTAACGGATGTGGCCTAGATGATCGAACTTTCCAACCCATGGATGCACCGGCTTGCTGTCCGAAGGTCTCGATGGCAAGGGCAACCAACTCCGTGCTTGTGTCACCTAGAGGACCTGCGAGAATTCAAGGAGAGTTAAGATTTGATCAAAGAGAAAGCAAATAGAAGAAGGGGTGAAAGTTGAAGTGGTGATGGTGGAGTTCTGAAAGGTTTCCAGTGCACCACAGTGAAAAAATAATTTCAAAATGATGAAATTTATACCAAAAACCCTTAGCCAGGATCTCCTTATTCTGGATTAAAACATATGAGAAACATGCAAACCTACACTATTAGAATTAGGGCACCAACCTGTTATCGCTAAATCCAATTTTGATGTAGAATCAAAACTTGATGTTGAATGACCCTACTGAATTCACCAGGCATCCAAATGTCCACCCTCCAATGGTGATCCACAAGAAAATTGATCAAGATGCTTGCTTCTTCAAAAGTTCCTTCACTTGAATTCTTCTCCTAGAACTCAAGAGGACTATGGCTGAAAAACACCACGGCAGGGACTTCTTACATCCTTTCTTTCTTCTTCCTCTCCCTTTCTTAAGACCTTGTCCTAAGAATATCTCTTGTCATGAAGGACGAGGAGGATTTAAGACACTAATGTCTTAATGTAAATGAAATAGAAATAAGAGTAGATATTCTTTTCTTTTACAGTTCGAGAGATTCTTCCTATCTCTTGTTTTAGACTTGTGTTTCAACAGAGAAGAGAACTCTGTAAACGGGAAAATCTTGTGTCCTAAACAAGCTAAGGAGGAATCAGTCTCCTGGAAAGAAAAGAAAAATAAAAAGGCTTCTGTCGTACATCAGAAAAACACCCGAAGCCTCTGTTCCTTAAATAGACTACAAAAAGATGTCTTCACAACTCTCCATAAACTATTTCTCCTGGCTTTCCATATTTCTCACACCCTCTCCTTCCTTCTCATGGCCCTTTAGATTCAAACTCACGGCTCTTCCTAAAAGAAAAGCCATGAAGTTTTAAGAAGAAGGAAGTCGCGATGTTTCGGTCTCCGAAGAGACGTTATTTCGCGTAACCGGGAAGAGTCAGCGCCTTCTTTCTTTCTCAAAATCTGCCAAACCGTTAAATGATCATCTAATGGTCATTAGGAGATGCTCTAATAGGGAATAACCGGCCAAAAAGAAAAAATATGGTGAAATAAGAAGACTTCACGCACGCATGAAGAGTCCATGCGCTCGTGGAGTCTTTCCTCTTATCCACGCGCACAATTTCTTTGGGCGGCCTATATGGATGGGCTTGGGTGTTAACTAAGATGTAGTCTTAGCCATGGGATAGCCCAAAGTCCTATATATTTTAATTAGGGTCTAATTAGGTCCAATTAGAACCCAAATTGATCCAATTCGGAACCCTATTCAAATCCAATTCGAATAGAAGCTAGGGTTTGCAACACCTGCTAGAGTGTTATCCTGCAAAGATGATTTAATTACAAATTAAACTCTTGATCAATCCTCTTAAGTGTGTGACCCATTGGGTTCCATATCCATCCAGCAGTAGGTCTGAGTACAAGTTAACCTAACTTGATTAGAACTCTTTCTAATCAATTTAGGTCAAATCGAGCTTACCCGACTTGATCAATTATGACTCTTCCTAATAAGTGATCTTTAAATTTGATCAACCCATAAGACAAGATTGACGTCTAGCAACGTGTCATGTCTACCCAGAAGATATGGAAATTCTGGTGAAATACCAAAACTACCCTTCAGTAGAAAGTTACCATACGGTTAAATCTTTCGATCAGCCTGCACCCAAAATATAATTATGGATATGGATATATGTCAAATCCAATATTATATTTATTTCTAGCTCAATCTTATATTGATGATTCAATTATCTTGATATTAGAAACCATCTCTAATATCTTTACTTTGATCAAAGATTCCCTGAATCATCATCCGATTGATAACTAGATGGATGCAATCTCCTCTTACTAAGAGTGATCGATTCCTTGTTGACCTACTCATTACCTTCATATACAATTCACCATTCCCAGTATCAATCCTGTGCATGACTCAATGTCATGATTAGGATTGAACCAAAGGATGGGTTCGGGTACATAAGGTACTTATGGCAGTCTTAGGTCAAAGGATTACTTGTACCACTCCCACTATGAGAACCTTCTATTGACATGTAGCTAAGACTCCATTAGATGTTCTCAGGTTGGATCATATCAGTGAACTCATTCACTAATGAGCACCCATATCCTAGTATTAGTGTCATACACAAGTAACTGTAAGAGCAGTCACCCTTTCCAGTATACATGGGATGTGCTAGTCTTACCGGAAAAACCCTGATCCCCTGCTCAAGGTTCCTTTGACTAGGAATATTTTAGATTAAGGTTTTAAGACTTTAGGTCTCACTGGTATGATCTCATCATAACCCTAAAATCATAGCCCTAATCTATGGGGTTCATCATAATAAAAACACAGCGTATGACGAAAAATAATGCCTTTATTAGAATATTGTCAATTACATTGATTTGCGAGATACAATATTGATTGGCTTATAGGGCATATCCCTTTCAATCTCCCACTTGCACTAAAGCCAATCGCCTTTAAATCTTAACCCCATACTCTCGAGGTGGCGACCAAAATCTCGCTGTTTTAGAGCCTTAGTGAATGGGTCTGCTACGTTGTTCTTTGTATCTACTCTATTTATGTAGACATCTTGTCTTTCGACTATTTCTCGGACGAGATGGAAGCGTCTCAGAATGTGCTTGGACTTATGATGAGCTCTTGGTTCCTTAGCTTGAGCAACAGCTCCAGTGTTGTCACAGTAAAGTGGCACTGGGTTTTTAATCTCAGGAACAACACCCAACTATGTGATGAACTTCTTCATCCAGACTGCTTCCTTGGCGGCTTCACTGACAGCTATGTATTCTGCCTCTGTGGTTGAGTCAGCTACAGTCTGCTGCTTAGTACTCTTCCAACTCACTACTACACCATTTAGGATAAAAACATATCCTGAAATGGATTTGCTATCACAATGTCTGATTGAAAACTAGAATCAGAATATGCTTCTAGTTTAAGATCAGAACCACCATAAACCAAAAAAATATCCTTAGTCCTTCTCAGGTACTTAAGAATATTTTTAACTACTTTCCAATGATCCTCTCCTGGATCAGCCTAAAACCTAATGACAATGCCTAAAGCATATGCCACATCAGGCCTGGTACATAACATGGCATACATTATGGACCTTATTACCGAAGCATAAGGTATAGAATTCATTCTATTTCTTTCTTCAGGTGTCTTAGGAGACATTCTTTAGGAAAGATGTATGCCTTGACTCATAGGAAGATAACCTCTTTTACTTCCATCCATGCTGAATCTTTTTAGCACTAAGTCAATGTACCTTGACTGGGATAAACCTAGCATCCTCTTAGACCTATCTCTATAGATCTTAATACCTAGTATATAGGATGCTTCTCCCAAATCTTTCATGGAAAACTGGTTTGATAGCCAAACCTTGACTGATTGTAACATTGGGATATCATTCCCAATGAGGAGTATGTCATCTACATACAGAACCAAGAAAACTATGGCACTCCCACTAGTCTTCTTATAAACACAGGGTTCATCCACATTTTTGATAAAACCAAACCTTTTAATAGTTTCATCAAAACGGATGTTCTAACTCCTTGAAGCTTGTTTCAATCCATAAATGGATTTCTTTAGGTTGCATACTTGATTAGGTTTATTCTTTGAAATAAAACCTTCTGGTTGTGACATGTAGACTTCTTCCTCAAGGAAACCATTGAGGAAAGCAGTCTTCATATCCATTTGCCAGATCTCATAATCGTGGTATGCTGCTATAGCAAGTAAAATTCGAATTGATTTAAGCATGGCTACAGGTGAGAATGTTTCATTATAATCAATTCCCTGTTTTTGTCTAAAACCTTTTGCCACTAATCTGGCTTTATAGGTTTCAACTTGGCCATCAGCCCCAATCTTTTTCTTATAGACCCATTTGCATCCAATAGGATTAACACCCTCTAGTGCATCGACCAAAGACCATACTTGGTTGACATACATAGAGTCTATTTCGGATTCCATCGCTTCTTGCCATCTATTTGAGTCACTACTCAAGATAGCTTCCGTATAGGTCAGAGGTTCATCATTTTGAATGACTTGGGCTTCATTATTTTCAATAATAAACCCATACCTCTCAGGTGCCCGTGGCACTCTATCAGACCTACGGGGAGGAGTTTTGTGTCATGGTTCTGACCTAGCATATGTTCTAATGGTTGAGAATTGTCTATCTGTGTTTCTTGTACTTCTGTAAGTTCAACAGTTCTACCATTGCCCTTTTCTAAAATGAACTCTTTTTCTAGAAAAATGGCATGCCTGCTGACAAAAATCTTTTGTTCAGTAGGATGGTAAAACAGATATCCTCTACCCTCTCTAGGATATCCGACAAATAGATATTTATCCGCTCTAGCTTCCAACTTTTGTCCAAAATTTCTTTTAACATAAGCTGGACATCCCCATATCTTAAAATAAGATATGGTTTATTTCCACTCCAAATCTCATACGGAGTACTAAAAATGGATTTAGAAGGTACTTTGTTCAGAATGTAAACAGCAGTTTCTAGGGCATGACCCTAGAAGGAAATGGGTAAATTTGTGAAGCACATCATGGATCGTACCATATCTAATAAGGTACGATTCCTCCTTTCAGCTACACCATTTAGCTATGGTGTATAAGGAGGGGTCCATTCAGAAAGAATTCCATTAACTTTAAGATAGTCTAAAAACTCCGTGGATAAGTATTCTCCTCCTCGATCAGACCGAAGAACCTTAATACTTTTCCCGGTTTGTTTTTCGACCATACTTTGATACTCAAATTTATCAAAGGCTTCAGATTTATGTTTCATAAGATACACATATCCGAATCTAGATAAATCATCTGTAAAAGTGATAAAATATGAGTATCCACCTCTGGCCTGAGTCGTCATTGGACCACACACATCAGTATGTATAAGTCCTAATAACTCAGTTGTCCTTTCTCCATGTCCAATAAATGGAGTCTTGGTCATCTTACCCATGAGACATGATTCGCAAGTCCCTAATGATTTATATTCATAAGGATCAAGGAATTTCTCCTTGTATAACTTGCTTATCCTAGACTCATTAACATGACCAAGTCGATGATGCCAAAGTAAAGTATTATTAATGTGTTCTCTTTTTCTTTTATTATTGACATAAAAAATACTATCATTGGAAGGAAGAGTTAAGAGCCCATTGCTAAATATGCCAGAACAAACAAATTCATTAAATAACATTATCGAGCAACCAGTGCTCGTTACATCCATTACATATCCTTGTTTTAATAACAAGGGAATAGATATAATGTTCCTAATAATCTTAGGCATATAATAACAATTTTCTAACTCCAAGATCTTCCCTGAAGGCAACTTTAGAATATAGGTCCCTACAGCTTCTGCTTGAATGATATCACCACTAGCACCGTAGAGATTGAAGTCACCTTCCTTCAATACTTTAAGCTTGTGGAGGTCCTGTAAAGATTTGCATATATGGTAACCACAAGCGGTATCCAATACCCAAGTATTTGAAACAGATGAATTTAATGTCAATATAGCATGTATCTCATACATACCTTTTGGCGCATCTGATGCACCAGGCTTCACAGTTGCAAGGTAAGCCTTGCAATTCCTTTTCCAATGTCCTGCTTTGCCGCAAAAGAAATAGGTCGACTGTTTGGAGGCCTTCTTTCCTTTCTTATTCTTATTGATGCCACTCTTAGGGTTTAGCTTCCTATTAAAACCCTTTTTGCCTAATTTCTTCTTATTGGTCTTATCAATAAGAAGAAGTGGAGCCTTTTCTTTCTTTATATGGCTCTCCGCTGTTTTTAACATATTTAACAGCTCAGGCAAGGAAGTGTTCAGTTTGTTCATGTGATAATTCAAGACAAACTGAGAAAATGACTGTGGGAGTGATTGCAGGATTAAGTCCTGATTCAACTCTCCATCCATAATAAAACCTAATTGACCCAATCTGGTGATCAAGTCAATTACTTTCAGAACGTGATCCTGAACGGATGTTCCCTCTATCATCCTAGCACGGAATAACTGCTTAGATATTTCATATCTAGCAGTTCTGCTTTGTTCTCCATAAAGCTCTTTTAAATTGAGTATTATGGATCGAGTATCCATGCATTCATGCTGTCTCTGTAACTCATTGGTCATAGAGGCTAGTATGATACACTTGACAGTGAGGGAGTCATTCTGCCACATTTTGTATGTGGCCATATCTTCCTGTATGGCATCATCCCCTAGTGGATTAAGACTAGGGGTATCAAGAAAATTATAAAGTTTTTCTAAACTCAGCACAATCTTTAAATTTCTCAACCAGTCCACATAGTTTGGACCAGTCAGTTTGTTGGTATCTAATATACTTCGTAGTGATAATGAAGATGCCATTTATCTACCTTTAACAAAGAACAATACATAAGCAAACAATCATGAAATGACATACATAATTAAATTAGGTCTTTAATTTAATTATGTCTCCCACTATTTTATCAAAAATCATAGCCCTCATTATGATAATCGAGAAAAACCCTGATAGATTTTTCTTAGTGAGATTGAGATCCTAATAACTTATAAAAGATCTTGCAGAAAACACAACAATTCTTTTATAAGCTTAAAGGTAGGAAACTCTTCCAATTATATCTCATATAATTCTCAAGAAGTAACTTGGCCTCTAGAACATTATCAGTCTTGCAGAAAACACAACAAACCATAATGTTCTAGTTAAGTCAAGACCCTTTCATTTCTTTACAGTCAATATAATGCCCTTGCAGATAACACAACAAAGCGTTATACTGAATATGCTGTAAGCATCTCTATGCACTAGACTAGTATTATGTCAATCACCATATTTGGTCTTGCAGATAACACAACAAACCTAATGTGGTTTATAACACAATAACGATCCAGCATGAACGAAGGCCAATATATATAGTATTTTTAACACTAAGCATTTTAGTCAAGATTTAAATTTAATCAAATCAGCCAGGCAATTGGAAGAGATATGGGAGACCCCCCATTGCTTTCCTAGACACCAATAAAAATTGGCCAGGTCAGTCAACGGAACCAATTAAAAACCATAATTCTCTTTACCTTCCCAGAACCACCTTTCTAGACACTGAAATTATCAATTGCTCATCATGACTGGTGATTCTTATCAGTTAAATATACTAAGACTTAATATAATTTTTAATAGGAGGGATTTATAAATTGCCAGCACATTCTCATAAAATTTATTACAACATATGATTCTTATAAATAAGAAAATATGTGCTAAGTGTGTCATCATACTAGGAAAACCATTTACCATATAATGGATCCGCCATTATGCCAGGGCAACCTTATTTCAGTATGATGACTTCAAAACTAAACATATCTCTATAATAATTAGGGTTCGAGTGAAAATCTCTAATTAGTGACACACATCAAACATAAATTATCAAACTTACTTGCATCCCATAAATATGCTAAGTGTATCAGCATTCAAGGGTTTATAACCCTAACATGCGACACTACAACAAAAACACATATAAATAATTTCATATGTTTTAACTATAATAAGGGTGGCTCTGATACCACTGAAAGGTTTCCAGTGCACCACAGTGAAAAAATAATTTCAAAATGATGAAATTTATACCAAAAACCCTTAGCCAGGATCTCCTTATTCTGGATTAAAACATATGAGAAACATGTAAACCTACACTATTAGAATTAGGGCCCAACCTGTTATCGTTAAATCCAATTTTGATGTAGAATCAAAACTTGATGTTGAATGACCCTTTTGAATTCACCAGGCATCCAAATGTCCACCCTCCAATGGTGATCCACAAGAAAATTGATTAAGATGCTTGCTTCTTCAAAAGTTCCTTCACTTGAATTCTTCTCCTAGAACTCAAGAGGACTATGGCTGAAAAACTCCACAACAGGGACTTCTTACTTCCTTTCTTTCTTCTTCCTCTCCCTTTCTTAAGACCTTGTCCTAAGAATACTCTCTTGTCTTGAAGGAGGAGGAGGGTTTAAGTCACTAATGTCTTAATGTAAAGGAAATAGAAAACAGAGTAGATATTCTTTTCTTTTACCGTTCGAGAGATTCTTCCTATCTCTTATTTTAGACTTGAGTTTCAACAGAGAAGAGAACTCTGTAAAAGGAAAACTCTTGTGTCCTAAACAAGCTATGGAGGAATCAGTCTCCTGGAAAGGAAAGAAAAATAAAAAGGCTTCTGTCGTACATCAGAAAAACACCCGAAGCCTCTGTTCCTTAAATAGACTACAAAAAGATGTCTTCACAACTCTACGTAAACTATTTCTCCCGGCTTTCCATATTTCTCATGCCCTCTCCTTCCTTCTCATGGCCCTTCAGATTCAAACTCACGGCTCTTCCTAAAAGAAAAGTCGTGAAGTTTTAAGAAGAAGGAAGTCGCGATGTTTCGGTCTCCGAAGAGACGTTATTTCGCGCATCCGGGAAGAGTCAGCGCCTTCTTTCTTTCTAAAAATCCCCCAAACCATTAGATGATCATCTAATGGTCATTAGGAGATGCACTAATAGGAAATAACCAGCCAAAAAGGAAAAATATAGTGAAATAAGAAGACTTCACGCGCGCATGAAGAGTCCACGCGCGCGTGGAGTCTTTCCTCTTATCCACGTGCACAATTTCTTTGGATGGGCTTGGGTGTTAACTAAGATGTAGTCTTAGCCATGGGTTAGCCCAAAGTCCAATATATTTTAATTAGGGTCTAATTAGGTCCAATTAGAACCCAAATTGATCCAATTCGGAACCCTAATTCAAATCCAATTCGAATAGAAGATAGGATTTGCAACACCTGCTAGAGTGTTATCCTGCAAAGATGATTTAATTACAAATTAAACTCTTGATCAATCCTCTTAAGTGTGTAACCCATTGGGTTCCATATCCAGCCGGTAGTAGGTATGAGTACAAGTTGACCTAACTTGATTAAAACTCTTTCTAATCGATTTAGGTCAAATCGAGCTTACCCGACTTGATCAATTAGGACTCTTCCTAATAAGTGATCTTTAAATTTGATCAACCCACAAGATAAGATTGATGTCTAGCAACGTGTCATGTCTACCCGGAAGATATGGAAATTCTGGTGAAATACCAAAACTACCCTTCAGTAGAAAGTTACCGTACAAATAAATCTTTCGTTCAGCCTGCACCCAAAATATAATTATGGATATGGATATTTATCAAATCCAATATTATATTTATTTCTAGCTCAATCTTATATTGATGATTCAATTATCTTGATATTAGAAACCATCTCTAATATCTTTACTTTGATCAAAGATTCCCTGAATCATCATCTGATTAATAACTAGCTGGATGCAATCTCCTCTTACTAAGAGTGATCGATTCCTTGTTGACCTACTCATTACCTTCATATATAATTCACCATTCGCAGTATCAATCCTGTGCATTACTCAATGTCATGATTAGGATTGAACCAAAGGATGGGTTCATGTACATAAGGTACTTATGGTAGTCTCAGGTCAAAGGATTACTTGTACCACTCCTACTATGAGAACCTTCTATTGACATGTAGCTAAGACTGCATTAGATGTTCTCAAGTTGGATCATATCAGTGAACTCATTCACTAATGCGCACCCACATCCTAGTATTAGTGTCATACACAAGTAACTGTGAGAGCAGTCACCCTTTCCAGTATACATGGGATGTGCTAGTCTTACCGGAAAAACCCTGATCCCCTACTCAGGGTTCCTTTAACTAGAAATATTTTAGATTGAGATTTTAAGACTTTAGGTCTCACTGGTATGATCTCATCATAACCCTAAAATCATAGCCCTAATCTATGGGGTTCATTATAATAAAAACACAGCGTATGACGAAAAATAATGCCTTTATTAGAATATTGTCAATTACATTGATTTGAGAGATACAATATTGATTGGCTTATAGGGCATATCCCTTTCAAGTTCTTCTTGCTAGGCACCCGGTTGGTTGATCCCAATGGACCCTGACTCGAAGTCGAAGGATGGAGTTACGGAAGAGAAGGTAACTTGAAGCCTCACACCTCTCGACGCCCGAAGGTGAAGGCGCTCCCTCATGAATATCGACGTTCCTAGTGAACGAAGGCAACTAAAGAGAAAGCTGGATCTCATTAAACTTGAGGTTTTTCATTCAATAGCAATTAAACTTTACAAGGGAGGGGTAAGGTCCTTTATATAGTCACCTTAAAACCCATTCAAATTTCGAAAAATACAAACCTTCATGAAGAGGGCGCCCAAATTCAAATTTCTTCTTCCAAGATTTTGTGGCATGATTTGGGGCTTGAAAGATGGGAATTGTCTCCTTGATTTGAGGGTCAATGATTTTCTTCCATAGCCGACCAAGCAATTTAGGAAGATGGCTTGATATGGGGCTTGAAACAAGGGAGTTGTCTTCTTGATTTGAGGGTCAATGATTTTCTTCCATAGCCGACCAAGCACTTTAGGAAGATGGCTTGATAAGGGGCTTGAAACAAGGATCATGCCTTCATTGCCCATTGACCTTCCTTGGATGTCCATAGCTCCTTTGGAAAGAGGCTTGATAGGGGGAGAGAAGGGAGGAAAGAATCAAGGAATGGTTCCCAAAAATTCTAGCATTCCCTTCTTGTCAAGATGATGTTGCGCCACATAGGATAGATGAGGTGGTGCCAAGTGGCATCCTTCATGGCTTGGGAGATGGCTTGACCCATTACAAATTGGACTAGACTCGAAGACCGCTCCAGCTTGGGCCTAATCATCAAACAGACTCAGACTGTAATCATTACAGGACTGGACTCAATACAAAACATAGCTTGACCCAATTGGTCAATGTACAAGACTAAACAAAAATAATTGAGACTAACTTTATGACTAAAAATTACAATGCGTAGGCTTGAAGCCTTATTACAGGACCCAAAATTTAAACCCTAACCAGAGATCAAGTGCCCACACCAATTCTCCCGGGGTGGGAGGAACTCGACCCTGTCGAGTAAAGGTTCATTTGCTTTGATATTTTTTTTGAAGGTCGGGTCGAGATGCTGCAAGTCCTCTCGGGTATCCTATGAATCATCAGACTACGGTCGGCCTTGCAATCGGACCAAGTAACGCTGATAGCCTTGCCCCGGGTGGTCATAGCTTGATCATCCAGGACACGCTCAATCTGCTCTCCTCTCTCAGTTAAAATTGGAGGTGGACACTGTAGGTCGGGTTCGCTCTCAAATAAAATGTTAGGCCCAAATGGCTCACTGGGTATGTTTGCTGGTTCCCTATACTCGACTAAGACCAAGATATTGAAAGTCGAGCTAATGCCATAATTCGGGGGTAGCTCAAGAACATAGGCATTAGGGCCAACTCTCCTTATCACTATAAAGGGGCCAGCTCCATGAGCATGAAGTTTCTTAATGGCTCCTGATGGAAACCGTTCAAGCCTAAGCCTAACCATTATAGAATCCCTAATTTCAAACTCTTTGGCTCGTTTCTGGGAATCAGCCAAATTATTTTAAAATTATATTTAATGCAAAATTCTGTCCTGATGCAAAATGCAGACTAAACTTTGCATTCCTATTGAGAAAAATTTTATTGGACTCTCCAGGGTCTAAACCTAAATGACTTTTGACTCTCTAGGTTTGACCCTAGTCTGGTATGCACAAGAAAATTACCATGAATCCCTACCAAATTCCATAAGGTATACTAGAAGTAGGTGGCAAAAGGGATGGGTTCTAAGGAGTCCTGCATTCTGGTAATCTCAACAAAAAGTAACCCCATGGCTTTAGAAATGTGAGAAGGCTCAGGGAAGGGTAGGAAATAGGAATCTGAGTCTTGGGGCAATCTATGGGAAGCATGAAACATACCTTGGTTACTCATGATAACCTCAAAATTTGGACATTGTTTTATGGGTGCAGTTGTCCTAACCTCATGATTAGTATTAGGAGGGTCTATAGGGGCAAGTTCTAGGGTAGGCTGGGTGCTCCTAGAAGGTGGAAGGTTATCAGGAAGGTCTTTGGAAAGTTTATCTAGAAAGTCCTGTAAACTATTGTCTTCTTCTTGTTCTTGGACCTTCTCTATGGGCGATACTTGAGAACCTTCACTATCATTGACTTTGTTTGATCCTGACTTGGTCATTTCTTCTTTAAATTCTGTGGTGGGTTCAGGATCATTACCCTTTGATTCATTGATGACTTCAACCTTGGGTTCATCTACATCACACTTCCCCACTATGCTTGATTCAGAGATGTTTTCTTTGGATTCCTTACTAGGCTCATGGATTTCTTCACTTAAATTCTTAGTGGGCTCAATCATTTCTCCCTGAAACTCTTCAGTCTGGGGACACCCTAAGTCTTGAATATTAATGCACTCAATTTGCACTTCAGGATTCTTGTCCCTATCATTCATATGAACTTATGGGACAGTAGAAGTTGGTTGGTCTAAGAGAAGTTGAGTAGGGTTGGGTTTGGGTTCAAAGGTACTAACCCTGTTGGGCTTAACTTGGTAGTTCATGAATTTCTTTGATATGACTCAAATTCCATAGTAGTGTCATAGGCTTCTTCTAGGCTACAATTCTTCCAATGGAGAAGTTCTTGCTGGATATCCCTATGTAGACCATCTCGAAACCTAGTGATGGTCTTATGCATAGATTCAGTGGTGTTACATCCCCTGACAAACTCTTGGAATTTTTTTATATACTCAGACATTGGCCTATCATCCTGTCTCAGTTGGTACCATTGGTCTAAAAGTCTTTTCTCATAGAATCTACCTAGGTGCTTATCTCTCAACTTACTTCTCATGTCTCTCCAAGAACTTATTTCCTCTTCTCTGTGATAACATTCATGTTCAATAACAACCAATGCGACCTACCATGTTAGGTGAACTTGGTTTTGGCCAACCTAACATGTCCAAATTGCTATATGTTAGTGCGCTCAAAATACTGATCCATTCATTCTTCCCAATCGATATATGCCTCTTGTCTTCCATCAAAGGTGGGTGCATAAGGTTCGGTGCTCCTAATGGGTCCCTCCACGAGTCAACCAAGTATAGCTATGGGCTCCTAGGGCTAGACTCAGTGGCAAGATCATGATCATAGGCTCTTGGATCAAGGGAATTGGACCTAGAGGAGTTGAATTTATCATGGGCCTTGCGGGCTTCAAACCTATCTTCATACTTTCAAGCTTATTGTTCATCCTAGCTATCTGTTCAAGGATGAGCTTTAATTGATCTTCTCGTTCATTCTCCATGGGTTCACTTGATTGTGAATGATGGGGATGGTAAGGGACTCTGATCTAGTCGATATGAGTCAAGCATGCAAAATCATCTATGATCTACTAGACCTAGAATCTCAACCAGTAGCCTAAGTCAGGGTAGCAAACCAGTCTGTAGTAACTCTGTTCTTGGCCAGGTCTAGGGGAGTGGAGGTCCCTGAATGCCAACCTTAGACACCAATCTGGGAATGGCCAGGTAGGCAGACCAACTCACAAGCCCTGAATCACCAAGCCTAGACCCCAAGAGCAACAGCACACACAGAATGGCTGACGCCAAGAATAGACACTTAGTCTTGACACGACCAGTTGGTGTCCCTAAGCTCACTAAAGCAAATTAAGTGTCTATTTGATTTTAATTAGAGCTTGGGTTCGATATACCAGGTGGTGATTTTTGGGCTAGGGATAGGTAATGAAATCCTGACCCTATGTCAAATTGCCATCCTTAAAGTGATTTATGAAAATGGTTGCAAGCAAATGATCTAATGAGATGTCTCTAAATTATATTTTTGGATTTTCGATGTATGATAATAGAGATAAAATGATGGAAATAAAATGATATGACCCTAAATGCAAGATTAAACTATATGACAAATGAAAATGTAAGAAAATACAATTACTGAAATTCTCAGAACAGAACTTGCTTTCAGGTAGTATTTTGGCTTGTAGAAATTCTACAAACTGCAATAAAATATGAGAAAATTATCAAACATACTTTGATTTATATTTGATCTAACAAATAAAAATCACGAGATTTGGAGATCCCTACAAATAGTAACATCTAAAATAATAGACCATGTATGGAAAGGAAAAATTGCAGAAATTAAAAGTAGATGAGTTCTAAAGATGCAAAAAAAAAATTTGATTAAGGTTTTGAGATCTTTTTCTTCTTGTGTTCCTCTTCAAATGCCTATCACAATGGCACCCCTACATGCCTTAGGAGATCCCCGTTGAATGGGAGGAGAGGGTCTTGAAACCCTACTTTTTTTCTAAGACCGGACGTCCTGGTGAAGCACCTTATTCAAGTACTTTAAGAAGTGCTAACTCCTAACCATGCTCTGATATTAGAAATGATGGGGGACTAACTAAATGCAAGATGAAATGAATGCAGGTGATTTGTTATTTTTGTGATTTTTAGGTTTTAATGACTTTCTTGAGGTTTCCCGAAAATAAGAAAGATTAAATCTAGGGTTCTATATTGACAAGATCTTCAGGCAAGCAAGTAGTCCCTAAGTAATGATAAAGAGAGGACCCCGGGATTGAGAAACCCCGTAGGACTTAGCTCTCAGAATAATATCGACTTACGAGTTTAGGGAGGCAAACCTGAAAGATCTGAAGCGCCCGATGCTGAGATCACTCACTCTATTGGATGCGGCCTGGATGATCGAGCCTTCCACCCTGCAGATGCACCGGCTTGCTGTCCAAAGATCTCGATGGCAAGGGCAACCGACTCCGTGCTCGTGTCACTTGGGGGACCTGCGAGAATTCAAGGAGAGTTAAGATTTGATCAAAGAGAAAGCAAATAGAAGTAGGGGTGAAAGTTGAAGTGGTGATGGTGGAGTTCTTGCTAGGTGCTCGGTTTATTGATCCCAATGGACCCTGACTCGAAGTCGGAGAATGGAGTTACGGAAGAGACGATAACTTTAGGTCTTACACCTCTCGACGCCCGAAGGTGAAGGTGCTCCATCACGGAGATCGACGTTCCTAGTGAACGAAGGCAACTAAAGAAAAAACTAGATCTCAAGAAACTTGTGGTTTTTCATTCAATAGTAATTAAACTTTTCAAGGGAGGGGTAAGGCCCTTTATAAAGGCACCTTAAAACCTATTCAAATTTCAAAAAATTCAAATCTTCATGAAGAGGGTGCCCAAATTCAAATTTCTTCTTCCAGGATTTTGTGGCTTGATTTAGGGCTTAAAAGATGGGAATTGTCTCCTTGATTTGAGGGTCAATGATTTTCTTCAATAGCCGACCAAGCACTTTAGGAAGATGGCTTGATATGGGGCTTGAAACAAGAGAGTTGTCTTCTTGATTTGAGGGTCAATGATTTTCTTCCATAGCCGACCAAGCACTTTAGAAAGATGGCTTGATATGGGGCTTGAAACAAGGATCATGCCTTCATTGCCCATTGACCTTCCTTGGATGTCCATAGCTCCTTTGGAAAGAGGCTTGATAGGGGGAGAGAAGGGAGGAAAGAATCAAGGAATGGTTCCTAAAAATTCTAGCATTCCCTTATAATCAAGGTGATGTGGTGCCACATGGGATAAATGAGGAGGTGCCAAGTGGCATCCTTCATGGCTTGGGAGATGGCTTGACCCATTACAAATTGGGCTAGACTCAAAGACCACTCCAGCTTCGTTCCAATCTTCAAACAGACTCGGACTAGAATCATTACAGGACTGGACTCAATACAGAATACAACTTGACCCAATTGGTCAATGTACAGGACTAAACAAAAATTATTGAGACTAACTTCATGACTAAAAATTACAATGCATAGGCTTTAAGCCTTATTACAAGACCCAAAAATTGAAACCCTAACCAGAGGTCAGGTGCCCACACCAATCAAAAATGGCTCTGACCCTAGGTCATGGAGGTGGCACCTAGGTGTCCCTCGCCGCTTCTGTCTTTGGCAGAATGTCGATGCATGGAGGGGCCACTAGAGATAGAGGCGGAGCCCCCTTCGCAAGCCTAGTCTCACTCATGAGCTACCAGGGAGGGGCCTGGACCCTTTGTCTAGATGGCACACGAGGGGTGGTTGGCCTCTTCGCATCAGGGCCATCGTATGGCCCCCGTCTCGATTCCTTCCAGGCCTTTTTCTTGGTCTCCCCTTTGGGATCTTTGGTAGCAGCCCTCTTTCAAGACATCTCATAGAGAACCTCGAAGCTGAATCTCATCCCTACGACATGAGGCAGATTGGTTAGCCTTATTCCTGGACTAGGCCCACAGTTGAGAGAAAAAGAAGCCCGATGATAAGTTTTACCCTGGGGTTGAGCCTGGATGACCTTAGCTTCGGTGAGATTCCGCTCACACAGCAAATCTCGAGGAGACAGGACCTAGGAGGAGATAAGCCAGTCAAATATTTTTCTATCAGCTAGCTCGATTGTAGATTATCGGTTAGGGGAAGTCTCCGGGTCACTCCAGACCCAGTCCGCTCCCTCAACTGAGGCAAGAAAGAACCTATTCTTTCACCCCTTGATGGAGGTGGGCAGATCAATTTTGAAACACCACTTGTGGGGGGCACAGACCACCACCCATCATCGAAGGGGTGGCACTTCAGGGTGAACAAGGCCCTGAAGAGGGAGAAGTGGGCGACGATCCCATTGTGACCATAGAGGACAATGAAGCAGAAAATGGTCTGGAAAGCATTAGGGGTAAGCTGAGCCAGAACCAAACAGTAGTTGCTGAGGAAGGCAAAGAAGAAGATATGGAAAAAAAGATGAAGACCCATAAAAAAGAAGTTTTCATATAGGGCTATCCGGCCTGGGCCACTGGAGGTGACCCGATCCCCCGATCTAGGAATAGAGAGTCGGAAGGAGTCAAGAACCCCAAATGACCTCCGGACATGGAGGAGATCCTCGTCGGTCATCACTGAAGCAATGCTGGTAGGACCACCAGACTCACTAATAGAAGGGCGGGTTGAGAGGAAGCAGCGTGGGGTCTAATCATAATTCGCATTCGGCGGGGACCCCTTTGAAACATTGCCGAAACTTCCTCCTCCTCACATCTGAAGGAGGAGGCCCTGGCTGGGAAGGCCCCAAGCCATCAGAGAAACCTCGATGATGGTGCCCCTCTTCAGAAGGACTCATCAGAAGCAATAGAAATGTGATGGAAGGAAGGAACCTAGAAGCCCTAGCAAGGGTGTGCTCCAGTGCAGGCCAAAGGAGGAGAGCAAAGGAACGAAAGGAATAAAAGATGAAAGCCTAACTTGCTGGAACTTCATAACCTTACCCAAGAAAAGGAAAGAAGGTTGCTCTAGAGAAGAAACCCTACCTTTTGCCACCTGGAGAACCCTCGAGAAATAGAAGGATGGGTCTTTTTTTTAAAAATGGCCCAGAGGCCTGTTGCCTAGTACTTGTCGAAGACGTGCATCAAATCTTGCCCCATACTGGCCGGAGCATGCCACATGTTAAAAGCGATGCTCCAAATCGGGGGTGACCCCATTGAACTTGGTGCAAAAATTATGCCCACTCCTAAAGAGGGGTGGCGTGGCATCACCCCATTAGCATGAAGGCCCAATCTTTGGTGCATTGGCACGTAAGGCATTGATGGCGCAAGACTTGCCAACCCTTCATGTTAGCATAACAATTACTCCCCATGCATGGAGCATCGCTTTGTCCTCCGGGATAATGAGTGGGGGGCATCTAACGTGGTATATCTATTGACATGGAGTATGCAGGTGGTCACGCTGCCAGGGGACCCACCACCTGGGCATGATGGCAAGGTAAAGAGCCAGAATGAGACCTCCAACCATGAACAGCTCCCAGTAGGGGTCATTCTCATAGGGCAAGCACTCCGACTGAGGTCAGCTCCTAGTCGGGGCTGAGCTCTTGCTTCCACAATGAGCCCTTCTGCTGGGGCCAGCTCCCAACTGGGGTCATGCTTATATGGCAAGCCCTCTGACTAAGGTTAGCTCTGGGCTTGTGCAGAGCTCATGCTTCCACAACGAGCCCTCTTGCCGAGGCCAGCTCCAAGCCGGGATCATGCTTATAGGGTGAGCCCTCTGACTGAGGTCAGCTCCTGATTGGGGCCGAGCTCATGCTTCCACAACGAGCCCTCCTACTGAGGTTAGCTCCTAGCCGGGGTCGTTCTTATAAGGCGAGCCCTCCAACTCAGCTCCCGGCTAGGGCCAAGCTCATGCTTCAACAATGAGCCTTCCTGCTGAGGCCGGATCCCAGCCAGGGTCATGCATATAGGGTGAGCCCTCCGACTGAGGTCAGCTCCTAGCCGGGGTCAAGCCCATGCTCCCAGGACAAGCCCTCCGACTGAGGTCAACTCCTGGTTGGGGTCATGCTCATGCTTCTAAGAGCCAGGTCCCAAAGTAGGGCTTCATCCCCCATCTAGTGGGAGTCAAGGTTCTTGCCAGCAGCATAAGGAGGGGTGACCAGCAGAAGTTCAAAATCATGGCAAGGAAGAACCTGATCATTCACAGCCCTTGAGGGGTGGCGCATGCCCTGCCATAAATGCAAGTCCTGCAATGCACCCTGTGCATGACCTGCATGATGCAAGATCCACCAAGTCCCTGGTTATGTAGCATGCCATCATGTCGATGACCGCATAACTAGAATACCACAGCCTTTACGATAGGGAGCCTGCCCTTTCCAAGAAAGGTATTCTACTAAGGCCCTATGCCATATGACACTTTGACGGCCCCCCCTAAAATGGAAATGCCCCATCATGGCTCAAGGTGGAAGACTTTCTTTTGAAGGACTAGCCCGACAGGGAGGCGACAACAAATAACAAAAAGCCCTAGAGTTGGTCTAGGCCACCCCATCAATATATGATCGACGAGGGAGGTAATTAAAGAAGGTAAGCGATAGACGTGCTCAGTCCTCCATTATCTTCTTTCATAGAATTCTTCTTACTCTTACTCTTCCTTACCATCTTGACATAGAGAATCCCCCAAGCTCTCCACCACAGAAGTTCTATTCCCCTCAACTGTCACACTGACTTGATTGTCGGAGTGTCCCCACCGAAATCCCTAGCATGGGTCTCCTCTATTTTGCAAGGCCTCTGGATAAGGGAGTCGACTGCCAAGAGGAGTGAGCACCCAGTGGGAACCTGACGTGTCAAAGCTTCGGGCCATGATGATCTTGGTGGCAACAAGGAACTTGAGTTTGTTTATTTTGAACTTCACTCAATTCAATTATTCTCTCATTACCTTCTTCTTGGATAAATTCTTTTTCCAAGAAAATGACATGCCTACTAACAAAAACCTTTTGTTCAATAAGTTGATAAAATAGGTATCCAATACCTTCTTAAGAATAACCAATAAACTTATATTTCTCAGCCCTAGCACTTAGCTTATGTCCAAATTCTTTTTAACATAATCTGGACAATCCCAAATCTTAAGATGTTTAATACTTGGTTTCTTGCCATTCCATAATTTATATAGAGTGCTAGGTACTGATTTTTATGGTACCCTATTTAATACATATGTAGCAGTTTCTAGGGCATATCCCCAGAAAGGTATTAGAAGATCTGTGAAGAACATCATGAACCAAACCATGTCAAACAAGGTATGATTCCTTCTTTCTACTACACCATTTAATTATAGTATATATGGAGGGGTCCATTCAGAGAAAGTATCATTTTCCTTAGGATGATAAAGAAATTCACTAGATAAGTATTCTCCTCCTTAATTAGATCGGAGAGAGTTTTCATACATATGTAGCAGCTGTAGGATATTGGTAGAGGCGTGGATATCCACACAGTGCTGTCAGGACATGCAGTTACTGCAGGGTGTGCGTTGAGGATATTTCCAGGTTTGCCAAAGCTTGGAGGCACCAAGGTGGAGAATGTTGGGATTTGAGTGGTGCTCTCAAGCTTTGGAGAGACTTGGGAGACCATGGCAGGGATGCTAGAGGCGATCCCTGGGTGCTTAGAGGTGTGCCAAGCATTTCCTGGAGGTGTTCCAGGAGGCTTGAGATCTGGGTTTGGAGATCTTGAGGTTGGAGTCGGCTTGGGCTATTGAAGAGTCGATTCATACAGGTCGACAGCAGGTTTGAGTTCTAGTCATGTTGGCTCGAGGTATGTTTGAGTTGACTCGTGGTTTGGTCGAGTCGGCTCGAGGTCTATTCGAGTCGACTCTTCTGACGGGTTTAGATCTCATATGTTGGTCGGGGGGGAGAGAGAGTTTTTTGGCTGAGTCATATTGACTCAGTGCTATATATATATCTTGTATGAGTAGGGTTCAGAGAGCCGCAGTTGAGAGACATGATGTCCAAGAGGAATACAAGAGCTCTTTCTCCCCATTCTTGATTTCTTTTCTCTCCCTCTCTCTGGTTCTCTCTATCGTTGATAGCCCCATAGGGGCACACCTCTACGACGAGAGCGATGGTGTGCCCCAATCCTTCCCTGGTGAGGTTCTTTTCATGGCCATGGTAGCATCAATGAGATCCCAGGCATTCCGTGGAGTTAAGCGAGGTGTCTCATTTCCTCAACATTTGTTATCAGAGCTTCTTGATGCGGTGGCATAAAGGAAGAAGGGAAGAAGAAGCAGATCTCTGGTTGTGAGATCTGGAGGAGGATATAGTGGTATAGATCGAAAGCATCATGGATCCACCGAAGATCTCACGGAGGTGAGATCGGAGGTGTGCAGATCAGAAGCATGGTGGATCTATCGGAGATCTCGTCGGAGAGATAAGATTGGGGGCATGGGCCTGCAGCCTTCACTGGGAGAGAATTCTTGATCGCGCCAGAGATGGAGATATGGTGGATGAGCCGGTGGCGACGAACGTGATCAAGATCGCGATGGCATGGCTGGAGGTCAGATTCCTGGATCTGAAAGCCATGGAGGATCATCAACCTAAGGTGAGTCATGGGTCTAGATATGTGGATCTCTGATGAAGATGGAGATGTTTTCAGCAGATCTGGATGGCTCGGCGGTGATGGATGAAAACCCAGATCGTGTTGTCAAGGATCGGAGGGATATCCGCACAGTGCTGTCAAGACATGCAGTTACAGCAGTGTGTGCGTTGAGGACATTACCAGGTTTGCCAAAGCTTGGGGGCACCATAGTGGAGATTGTTGGGATTTAAGTGATGCTCCCAAGCTTTGGAGAGACTTGGGAGACCATGGTAGTGATGTTGGAGGCGATCCCTGGGTTCTTGGAGGTGTGCAAAGCATTTCCTAGAGGTGTTCCAGGAGGCTCGAGATCTAGGTTTGGAGATCTTGAGGTTGGAGTCGGCTTGGCCTATTGAGGAGTCAATTCCTGCAGGTCGATAGCAGGTTTGAGTTCTGGTCGACTTGGCTCGAGGTCTATTCGAGTCGACTCGTGGTCTGGTCGAGTCGGCTCGAAGTCTATTCGAGTCGACTCTTCTTATGGGTTTAGAGCTTATGTGTTGGCCTAGGGGGGAGAGAGTTTTGTTGGGCTGAGTCATGTTGACTCAGGGCTATATATATATCTTGTATGAGTAGGGTTCAGAGAGCAGTAGTTGAGAGACGTGAGGTCCAAGATGAATACAAGACCTCTTTCTCCCAATTCTTGATTTCTTTTCTCTCCCTCTCTCTGGTTCTCTCTATCATTGACAGCCCCATGGAGGCACACCTCCACGACGGGAGCGGATGGTGTGCCCCAATCCTTCCCTAGTGAGGTTCTTTTCATGGCCATGGCAGCATCAATGAGATCCCTGGCGTTCCGCGGAGTTGAGCAAGGTGTCTCGTTTCCTCAACACTTGATAGTCAAGTTGTCATTCTACCACATCCTATAAGTGACCTTTTCCTCGTCTATCACATCATCTCTAATTGGATCTGGATCTGGAAAGTCGAGGATGTAGGATACTTTTTCCTAAGCCAGTACTATTTTAGGTTCCTAATGCGGGATAGATCAGACGTAACCTGATTTATTGGAAAAATTGGGGAAAACCTAAACAAACTAGGACCGTGGAGGGCTAAGAAGCCTCCCGGGACTAGGGCGAACTGACACTAAACCCTAAAATAGCCGAACTCTTTTGGATTTCAGTTTTTCTGGGTGGAGAAACATGGGATGGAGGATAGGAAACATGGACACTCTAGGACTGGGGACTCACTTCATGGAGAGACGTCGCACCTCTAGGGCATCTCACCCAGCCCACTACATGTAGTCTAGGGTGTCCCACCCATCTCACTACACGCGGAGCCTAGGACATCCCACCCAAATCGCTACCTAGGGCCGTAAAGAAAAATCCCTATGACCTATAGGGGGACTCGATGAAAAAGGGGGATAACTAGGGCCTCGCACCCCTCGATGCTCGCATGCGAGCAAAGGAAGTGGGGTCTCACACCCCGCGACACCTACAGGTGAAGGAAAGATGGGCCTCAGCCCATAACAGGAACCAATGGAAAACCCAAAAATTCATAACAAATCTTAAACTTTATAGGGGGAGAGGGGGCCTTTATATAGAAAAACCAAAACCCTCAGTTACTTAGCCAACAAGAAACCCAAAAAAGGAAAATAAATTACATCAAAAACTGTGCTGCATTAATATTGGTGCTGATCAGCTTTGAGAAGCGTGTTGGCTTGATGATCTGCTCCAGAAAGCGTGCTGCTCTGAATACTGGGATGCATTGAAATCCATGCAAACTCCAAATCACGGCTAGAAAGAGGGAACCAACTACGGCGGGGCAGCAACGGACGACCGGGAAGTGGGCAGCGGATGGTGTCGGTGGATGGCGAGCGATGGAGGGCTGGCAACGGGCTGCAGGAGAGGCGGCACAGGGGGGCACGGCATGCCTTGTGCGTGCCGTTTGGCCTTCCATGGTGTGGGAATTCCTGGGTGACGGTGAGGCCTCCGGTGGCCGGGCCTTGGCCGATGGAAGGCTGGGCAGCGTGACGGCGGCAGGCGGGTGACGGCGGTGGCGTCAAGCGACAGGTGCGGCGTCACACGGATGCACGGGGGTAGACGGATGACTCCCACATCCGTTCGTCTTCCCACGGGCATGGGCGGCAGCGCACTCCACCGCCGGCCAGCTGGCGGTGGTGCATGGCGCACGGCCACAGGTGGGCGGACAGACGCCTCCCACATCCGTTCGTCTTTCCATGGGAGTGGGTGGCGGCGGCGGCTTCTCTGTCGAGGGCATGGCCGGCGAGTGTCGGCGGCGGTCCGGCGGGGTCGGCCGGAGGTCGGGCGGCCCGGATCTGGGGCTGGAGGGGGCGGCGGCTAGGGTCCAGAAGTTTTAAAAAAAATCATAGGAAAAGGATGGAGGAGATGGAATAAGGCTGGGATAACTCGGGGATAGACTAAGAATAAAACCAGAATAGCTGGGATAGGAAGAATAGCGGGAATAGAAAAATAAAAAAATATGAAAAAATTAAAAAAATTATGAAATAATACCCGGACGATGGCTGGATCCCCATCATTTTCTCGACCGTGAAGAACTCGACTCCGTCGAGTTCGAAAAATGGAGCACACCCTAATTCACAACTCGCTGTGATACCAAATGATGTGGGACAGATGAGACGTAACCTGATTTATTAGGAAAACAGGGGATAACCTAAACAAACTAGGATCGTGGGAGGGCTAAGAAGCCTTCCGGGACTAGGGCGAACAGACAATAAACCCTAAAATAGCCGAACTCTTTTGGTTTTCAATTTTTTTGGGTGGAGAAACATGGGATGGAAGATAGGAAACATGGACACTCTAGGACTGGGGACTCACCTTCACGGAGAGATGTCGCACCTCTAGGGCATCTCACCCACCCCACTATATATAGTCTAGGGCGTCTCACCCATCTCACTACATGCGGAGCATAGGGCATCCCACCCAAATCGTTACTTGGGGTCGTAAAGAAAAATCCCTAAGACCTAGAGGGGGACTCGATGGAAAATGGGGATAACTAGGGCCTTGCATCCCTCGACGCTCGCATGCGAGCGAAGGAAGTGTGGTCTCACACCCCACGACACCCACAGGTGAAGGAAAGATGGGCCTCAGCCTAGAACCGGAAATAATGGAAAACCCAAAAATTCATAACAAATCTTAAACTTTACAAGGGAGAGGGGGGCTTTATATAGAAAAACCAAAACTCATAGTTACTTAACCAACAAGAAACCCAAAAAAGAAAAATAAATTACATCAAAAACAATGCCACATCAATATTGATGTTGATATGCTCTGAGAAACATGTCAGCTTGATGATCTGCTCTAGAGAGCATGCTGCTTTGAATACTGGGATGCTCTGAAATCCGTGTAAACTCCAATTCTTGGCTGGACAGGGATGGAACCAACTCTGGCGAGACACCAATGGACGGACGGTCGGGAAGCGGGCGACGGAAGGCCGGGAAGTGGCCGCGACGGACGGGGTCGACGGACGGCTAGCGGTGGAGGGCTGGCAGCGGGCTGCAGTCGAGGTGGCATAGGGGGCACTGCACGCCCTGTGCGTGCCATTTGGCCTTCCATGGCATGGGAACTCCTGGGCGCCGGCGAGGCCTCCGGCGGCCGGGCCTTGGTCGACGGACGACGGGGCGGCGGGATGGCTGCACGTGGGCGGCGGCGGCGGTGTCAGGCGGCGAGCGGCGGTGTCACACAGACGCACAGGGGCAGATAGATGCCTTCAGCGTCCGTTCGTCTTCCCACGGGCATGTGCGGTAGCGGACCCCACCGGCGACCAGGCGGGGGCCGGCTGGCGGTGGGAACGACGACAGGCAGCAGGTCGACGGCGGTGCAGGGTGACACGGTCGCAGGTGGGCGGACGGACGCCTCCCGCATCCGTTCGTCTTCCCACTGGCATGGGCGGCGGCTTTTTCGGCGAGGGCGGTGGCCGACGAGTGTCTGTGGCTGTCCGACGGGGGTGGCCGGGGGTCGGGCGGCTTGGATCTGGGGCTAGAGGGGGTGGCGGCTAGGGTTCGGATGTTTTAAAAAATGTCACGGGAGGAGGATGGAGGAGATGGAATAAGGCTGAGATAACTCGAGGATAAACTAAGAATAAAACTTGAATAGCGGGGATAGGTAGAATAGCGGGAATAGGGAAATAAAAAACTACGAAAAAATAAAAGAAATTAGGAAAAAATACCCGGACGACGGCTGGATCCCCATCAGTTCCTCAACCAATCTACATAGTTTGGTCTGGTTAGTTTATTAGCATCTAATATGCCCCACAGTGAAAAAGTAGAAGCCATTAATTTAAAACTATAATCAAATAAGAACAATACATAAGCAGACCACTGAAGATGATAACCATAATTAGATAAGGACTTTAAATCTAATTATGTCTTTCACTTTTTTTTATGAATACCATAACCCTCTACTATGGTAAATGAGAAACCAATATGCATTTTTTTTAGTGGGGTTGAGATCCCAATTCCTTATAAATGCCTTGTATTTGCATAACAAACATTTATAAGTTCAATGGTAGGAAATTCCTTTCCAATTGCATACCTTGCAATTCTCAACATAACACTTGCCTCTAAGACACTTATAGCCTTGTGTTTGCACAACAAACCATAATATCTTAGTTTAGTCTAACCCTTCGTTTTATATAGTCATGATTAAATAATGTCATCCTTGATTTTGCTCAACAAAGTAACATTATCAAACATACTATAATGCATAAAATATACCATGTCAAATTATATATCAAATCGTAATAGTAGGGCTTGAGTTTCTCAACAAACCTACTATAGTTTTGATACAAATTTGGTTTGGCATGAAGGAAGGCAATTTGTAGTGTGCTTAAGTGCTCAACCAATTAGCATTTCCAATTTAAGGTCTAGAAATGACCAAATTGGGTAGGCAAGTGGAAGAGATAAGGGGGTTCCCCCTTTGCTTTCCTTAGATAGAATTGGTCAGGTCAAACAATGGAACCAATTAAAAATCTCATTTCCCTTTACCTTCCAGAACCACTTGCCTAGTCACCTATCGGCTAATCAAACCCTAATCAAATTTTCTTCATGATTAACTTACACTATGACTAAATATAATTTTCATGAGTGCTTTGATGGTCTCAAACACATCCTAATTAACCATGGCATCATGACACATATTCTATCAAATAAGTATATTAACCCAAATATGCATAACCATAGCATGACTCAAACAACAATCCATTCACCTTACTTGATCATGGGATAAGGCCACAGTGGCGCCCTAACATGCCATAGAAGATCTCATTGAATTGGAAGAGAGGGCCTTTAAACTCTACTTAGCTCTTGTGATCGGAGGCCATGGTCACTAATCCATTCTAAAGTTATTACTAGGAACATAACAAATCACATATATAATATGAACTAATCATGCAAGAGTCATAGCAAAGCAAGTAAAAAACACTAAGATGACCACTAATTGCACACATCAAGATATCTCTGATACCACCATTGGGATCTAGGCCAAGCACAGTGGAAGGCCGGGTTTCAAAATTTTTATTATTAAAACCCCAACCGGCCAAAACCCTAAACCCTAGGACCACTTGACCATGACAACTAATAAATCATAATTATAGGGTTATAGATGAATACCTAGAGTGCTATAGTCCTTAATTTTTATAAGGCACATATGTGTATGCCCTCCAAAGGTGATCAGTATAGGAATCAAACCAAGGAAGCACTCTCACCAAGCTTTCTTATTTGACTAGGACTCTTCCCGACAACCTTTCTTCCTTTCCCTTTGCTAGAACCCCTTTCCTCCTATAGGGCTCTCAAGACCTCTCTAAATCTTCCCTCAGTATTAGATTATCCCTCCTATATCTCTTTCTAGGCTCTTATCTTAAAATGATTAGTGATGGGAAAATCAGGATCAGACAAAGATTTTAGGGTTCTAATTTGATCTTTGAATCATGTGTTGGGTAGTCATTCATCTTAAGTGAATCCATCAGGTCAATTGAGTCCAGTGAGTCTATTTCCTAACTTGAGTCCTGTAATAAGCATTGAGTCTGGTAATAATTGGAATCAACCGAGTCAATTAAGTCAAGCTAGTGAGTCCCTTTGTGTTTCAGTCCAGACAAGTGAGTCTCATAATTTTGGATTTCATTTAAGACAAGTTCAAGAGGAGAGTCATCAGACTAGGAGAGTCACCAGGCCTCACTAAAGCCCAGGGAATGAAGCTTCATGCACCCAACCAGGCCTCCATTCAAGCCACTCAAGCCACCAGCATTGGTTCCCGAGGCCCCCCAAGGAACTAGAGCCCAAGCCCACTAGGTGGGCACCCCACAATCAAAGCCCATTAATGGTTGGCACCCCATCCTAAGGCCATGACCCAGTCAAAGAAAGTTGGCACCCCACGCTTTGACCTAGTCCAAGTGGTTGTCCTCCCAGCCCAGCAAGGAGTCAAACAGCCCATGCCCAAGAGGAGTTGATGTCCAAGTCCTCCAAGGAGTTCAGCATTCAAGTTCTACAAGGACTCCAGTCTTCTAATCCCACTCAAATTTTGTAATCCTTCTCATAATCAAACTGTTTACTCCCACTATGACAGGGAAAGGACCCTAGGTGAATCTATAAATATCCCACCCTGCCTCACTCTTGTAATGATGTTATGATTGAATGAAAAATTATGAGAGTTTTCTTCGTTTATTTTCCGTGCTTGTTTATGCATTGACGCTCTGTGAGGGAGAGGGTGTGAGGCCTGTTTTTGCTCCGCAAGGAGAGCACATGAGGTGCAACCCAACTATCCTAGCCCTAGGCCAACCCACCATCATCATCCATAAACCCTTGCCACCCCTCCCCTCTATCTATTCTAGGATGCCCTCCATTAATCTTCTCCTTGGTCACCCCTCCCATCTTCCATCATAGGCCGTCCATCATATTCCAAACCCTAAGCATCCCAGCCCCTTCCACATCCCATGGCCACCCCCCCAAGCAGCCCCAAGGCATCTTCATCATGATCTAGGATGCCCCTTTACATCCAGGCATCTTCATCCTTTTCCAGGCCTCCAATCAGCCTCTAGCATCGGCTTTCTTCTATACGTCAACCTCTAATTTCTTATTTTTCCTCTCATCTTTTATCCTAACTCATGATGTTTGCAGGATCCCTCAGGTAAAGCAACCCTTGGATGAGGATGATGCCGAACAAAGAACAAAGAAGCGTATGCGGAAGTAAATTTAAGATTAATTCTTTTTTTTTTTTTTTATATATTTCAGAAATTGGCTCCGACTCAAAGTAAAGTTAAACTAAGTCGATGGAAACTAGGTAAGGATTGAAAGCACAATTTAGAAGAAGCTAAGTTATCAGAGTAGTTCAGAAGTAACGGATCGCTGGTGGTTGAGAAACTCCCAGACCTAGGGTTTTGCTCTGAACTTTCAACAGGACAGAAATAAAGAGAAGAGATGGTTTACCAACTAGACAGTGATCTTCACAGAATTTGGGTGGAAGAACTCTCTCGAGCAGATTGTTGGATCCTCGGATTCAGCTATCTTCGCAATGGATCCTCCAATACTGGCCTCGTGGCTGGGTCGGCTTCTCCTGAACTCAAGATCTGGGAAGAAGAAAAACAAGTGATGGATTCAGAGACTCAGGGAAGGAATTACCAGGTCGAAGAACTTGAAGGTTGATGTCGCTGAGATCCGGATTCTCTTGAAGGCTGATTCGACTCCCTCTGGAAAGAGCTTTGGATCTGAAGTATCCAGACTGGAACTGGATGCTGGTGGTCGACCTGGACTGGGAGAGAGAGGACGTGGGAAGTGGAATAGGCTAGGGTTTGGTGGATTGAATTGGATGGTGGGCGGCTAGGGTTTTGGAGTAGAAGTGGCTAACCTAAGGTTTGGGTTTTGGAGATCTCACACCTCCTCAAGGTTCCTGGGGAACCCGGATTTACTCCCTCACGGAGCTCAACACCTGGATGCAAGTGCAGAAGAGAGAAAACACAAAGTTTGCTCACAAAAAAAATTTGGTTTCATTCATCTGATTTATTAGAACTTACAAAGGGGTTTTAATTTATAGGACATTACAAGAGAGTAGGGTTTTACATCTTCCCATGTGGGACTAAAGGAGGGGATCTTCAAATTAGGATTGTAGGATCAATCCCTACTCATATGGCCGGCCAAATAATTCCAAAGATGATTGAGGCTTCAAAAAAGGAAAGTGGGTGGCGCCTCCTTGTCTTGACCTCCAAGAAAATTATTTTTTCCTTCTATGCTTGGCCTTATCTGGAAGTGTTTGGGCGCCTCTTAACCTTGCCCTCCAAGAGAAAATTTGTTTCCTTTTATATCTGGCTTTAGTTGGAATGATAAGGGCGCCTCCTAACCTTCCTCTTCAAGAGAAATCTCATTCCTTCCATGGCTCAACCCTTTTTTGGATACCTCCTTTTCTTTCTCCCCAAGTTATGGCTCTTTCTAACTTTGTTTTAAGTATTTTTGGCAGGTAATGGGTGCCTCCTTGAAGTTCTCTCCAAGAGAATTTCTTCCCTTTCATAGTTTGGTTCTTTTGGGAATGTCTTGGGTCGCCCCCTTGATTTGTGGACCCCTGGTGGATTTCTCCTCAATTGGCGCATGAGAGAAGGGAGCTGCTATCTGTGGTGTGGGGACCAAAGCCTGCTGGATGGAGATGTGGCGCCCCCTGGACTCAAGCGTATGGCTGGGAGTGTGGCTGGGAGTGTGGCGCCCACTTGCTTGGCCTTGGGAGAAAATGTAACACCCCAGGTTGAAGCCCTAGTCCACTACTGAGTCAACATGACTCAACCAAAATAAAAATACAGGTAATACAGACTCAAGCTAAAATTGAGTTGATCAAGTCAACCCTTATTACAAGATAAAAACCCTAATTCTTCGGGCAAGGTTAATCAGTGATCCAGATGGAGCTCTGAAGTCTTCTTCTGAGTCTGGTGCCCGCATCAGAGGACTTCCTTGCCCTTGAACCCAGTTGATAAAAAGCTGGCGGATCCTCGAGAGAGCTGCTTCGTCATCTAGGCACCGATCCAAGTGGTGAGATCTCTTCTATGACAACAAGGAAATCATTGCTAGGTATTTAGACCCCTTCCCTTCTCTCTTAGTCTGATTTATTGAATTTTGAAGCATGCCCTATGGTGGGGGCACCAGGATCTGACACAGATTATGGGCCCTATATAGTTTATTGATTAGGGTTTTGAGCCCTGAATAATGTATCAAGTTTTGTAATAAAGTTAGTCTAGTTGAGTTGAGTCCTGTAATAAGTTGAGATGTCTCAACCTCAATCCAGTCTAGTTGAGTCCTGTAAGTTTGTGTTAGTCCAGTATAAGTCCAGTTTTATACAAGAGGAGGATCACTAGCCAAAGCCTTCACTAGGCCCTCCGAGGTCAAAGCAGAGTCCAAGCCCATGAAGCCTCCACACATGAAGATTCCAGGCGCCACCCAAGAATATTCCTCTTCCAGGTACCCCATCCCAAAAGTCCTCTCAAGTACAAAAGCCCATGGTGCCCCGGCCTTCCCCAAGTCCACATTAAATTAGGCGCCCAGGGTTTATCTATCCCATCAGACAAGCCTTGCGCCAAGCCCATTGGAGAACGTCCAAGCTCATTCTGGAGGATGCCCTTGCTACCCAAAAGCCCACACCCAACTCAAGTTGGCGTCCAAGCCCAAGAGGGTGCCCTTTTGACTAAGTCCAAGGTGCCCCTTGACCAAGTCAAAGAGGGAGAGATGTCCACTTTCTTTTAGGATTCAAGTCTTAATTCTATTCAAACTTGTAATCCTTTTCCTATTCACGTTATGTACTCCTTGTCCTAAGCAAGTTTTGTAATCCTATCCTAACAAGGAGAGGGAATGGGAACATCTACAAATATCACACCCCTCCCCCTCTTGCAAGCATCTCTTATTCATGAAATAAACTCTGTGAATTTTTGTTAGCAAGTGTTCTCTTGTGTGTTCTTCTTTGAAGTGAGTGAGAGTGATATTTGTGTGCCCTAACCCTTCCAAGCCCTAGCCGCCCAAAGCATCTCTCATCCTACCCTAACACGCCCAAGTGAAAGAAGCCCTGGCCATCCCCCAGCAAGGAGTCTTCTTCCATCCAGGCCGCCAGCATTAGCAAACCCTAATTTTTTATTTCTTCAAACCTAATCCCTGTTTTGCTTTCTTATTTGCTTCTAACTGATCCCCTGACATTTGCAAGATCCCCGAGGTGTTCACCTCAAAAAAGAAGGCCCTCTTTGCCTCTTGGACTGTCCAAGATAGTTGACTGATCCATGGATAATAGGCTTATCTTCTAGGCGACGATCCAGAGTACTGTATGACCCCATTTTCGACTGGATCTTCTAATTGTTGTTTGGTACAATCCTTCTCCCTCCTGATTTCTGATTTCATTGAAGGTACACTATCCTAACCGGGGGTCTCTCAATCCTTGAGGTCCTTCCTTTATTATTCTACATGAGTTCATATGCATGTATGTTATATATTTTCATTACTAGTTTGCCTGCTAGTCTTTACTTAATTTCGGGACTTTAGCCTCCAAATTAAATCTCTAAAAAAATACAAAAAAATTAGATACTATTTTCCTACATTCATGTCAGTCCTAGAGTCATCCCGCATCACCCTATAGGTATTTTTTAATCCTAGGATCCTTAATCTTTATCTCTTTGATAGTTTCTAACATGTGGGTATAACTCTAGCTGTTACATGAAATCCCTGACCTAGTCTTGACAATTTTCGGGAACTAAACCAAACAAAATCTGAAATAATTATTTTTTTAATCGGATTTCTTTTTTTATAGTCATCCCTTTTATGTCATCCCCTTGCATGCATCAGTTTAGAGCTCGTCCTTCACCAATTTTTGGTATCAGAGCTTAGGATAGGGCATGTCTTGCATCATACCTAGGAAAATTTCTGTATGCTGAAATCTGCATACTAGCCATAAAACCCTATGAATTTTCCTATTAACCCTTTCAAATTTGCATCAAATTTTGCATAAATTAACCCCACATTTAGTTCTCTATTTTCTGCAACTTTTTTGTTATTTTCTAATCTGAAAACAAAACAAAACCCTAAAACATTGTTTGCTTAGAAAACTCTAAAACATTGTTTGCTGAAATTCTGCATGCTGATTTCTGCATTAGTAGTCTAAACATATGGCTAATTACCCCTTGAAACCTTGCTGTTTTTCTCTGATTTTTGCATCAATTAATCTCTATTTAGTCTTCTTGTTTTATGTAATTTTATTTTAATTTTACAGATCTGAAATCTATATTAAAAGAGAACCCAGAAAAACTTGTTTGCTGAAATTTCTGCATGCTTAGATTAGGGCTGAACTTAATCACCCATCAAACCCCCAAACCCAAGCCTTTTAAACTTAGATTTGCTGTTGCTAATCAGTATTAGGTCTGTTATTTACACAAAAAATCAGATAAAAAATTTTAATTTTCTGCAATTTTTTCTGATTTTTTAGATTCATGTTGCATTAGGGTTTTAGGTGTGTGCATCATACCTTAAACATCTTAAGGGCACTTCTATTCTGTCAGATCAGGGAAGGATTTCATCACCTTTCCTAGATCCAAAACAACTACCCTGCATTTGAACCCAAGCCTAACTAAAACCAAGTAGAAACCTGATTGATTTAGGGATACCAACAGGTCGGGTTCGAGTTTTGTGAGAAAACTAGTGCATTCAACCCTCCAATTATTACTAGAAGCTGGTGTCTAAGGCTAGAGTTCCAGTGGCTAATGCCCTAACTGAACTGGTGGTTTTTAATTAGGACCTTGCGAGATATAGGGAGAGCCTCCCACCACCCCACCTCTTACCTGGCCAGTGGAAGGATTAATTGTTGAGTTGGGTGTAAGTTGAGTTGACTCACTCTACTTGGGCTCTAGGTCTAGCAAACCCTAGAATGCATAACTCTTGTGTTTTGCATAACCATTAGATTAGGGGTCTAACCCCACTAGTCTCAACCCAACCCAGTTTGGTTTGACCATGGAGTCCACTATAGAAACCATAGAAACCTTATAAAGGACCTTAAATGAACAATGTTCCCAAATGAACAATAAGTTTGATCAGTTAGATGATCAGTTAGGAACCCTATAGAGAACCCATAGGACCTGTACTAAGCCTAAACTAGAGATACCTTGTCCCTCACCACCCAACCCTAGGAGTGCCCAACACCCTGACCCATTCTTAGAGCCCAACACTAGGAGAGCCCAACACCCTGACCCATTCTTGGAGCACAACACTAGGAAAGCCCAACACCCTGACCCATTCTTGGAGGCCAACCATAAGAGAGCCCAACACCCTAACCCATTCTTGGAGGCCAACCATAAGAGAGCCCAACACCCTGACCCATTCTTGGAGCCCAAGAGCCCCACACCATGACCTAATCTGGGAGTCTAATCATAAGAGACCCAATTATGATTTTATGGACCAGGATGAGAGAGCCACAAGGAACATTAGGTTAGAAGCACCTACTTTTAGTGGTGATCTTAATTTTGTGGATTATATTGATTGAGAAAGAGGTATGGATCAGTATTTTGAGAGGGAACTAATGTCAGAAGAAAGGAAGTTTAAGTATGCCAAGCTAGAATCTATTGGCATAAGGTTGAAAGGATGACTAGAAATAGAGGAGAAAAATCCATAGCTACCTAGAGAGCCATGAAGAGCAAACATAAGGTAAGGTAGCAACCCAGATCCTATGAACCTAAGGGACCCATATCCCATCGATCGGAGCCCAAATCTTATGAGCCCAAGGGACCCATAACCCTTAGTCGACCCCAACCCGATAGGACTAGTACTCCTAGATATGATTCCAGTATTAGTCCACTTCTCCTTAGTCAACCCAAGCCCAATAGGATTAGTACCCCAGTACATTAGCCAGGTACTAACCAAGTTCCCCTTAGTTGACCTACCTCTACTATCCCAATTCTTCACAAGGCTGACATTGAGGAAGAAGTTTGTAGAGCTAACCTAGAATTAGTTGACCAGGTAGATACCCAGATTGAAGCTGTATTGGAAGAACAGTTAGAAGAAGAGAACCTAAATACTTCTACTAGAGCCTTATCTGAGAAAAACCTAGAGGAGAGCCAAATTATAGAGTCTAGTTCTAAAATTCAAGAACCCGAGGACCTTATTGAGGATATGATTTTCTTAATCCGGTAACCTCAAGGGAAGTCACTTCTTTGATCCCAATTGAAGATCTCTTTCCCGAAATTAATGGCCCATTCTTCTATAAGGCAGACCCTGTAGATGTACATCAAACCTATAAGGTCAACCTCATTAGTCTATGACTAATCCTTGAAACCTCTTCTTATATCCTACCCTATCCGATCAGCCCCAAACCCTCTTCATTCCTACCCTACCAGGCTAACCCCGAATCCACTTCTTATTTCCTACCCTTTCTTGAAGCTTCCTATGTTTCTCTAACCATTCAATTGCACTTTATTGAGGTTAGCAAGTAGCATCAGCCCTTTGAACTTGTTCAATTTGCTACCTATTTTTGGAAACATTGTGGCATCTATTAGAAGTGCATGTCAAATTTTCATCTGCATGTCACCCACCAACCAAGGGTCACACATAGTTATAGTCAAGGTGTTGAGTCATTTGCATGCATATCATTAGGTATTGGTATGAGTTAGTTGCATGCATGTCATTAGGCATTAGTATGGGTCATTTACCCTACATGATAGAGATCTGCAAAAGGAATTAATCATAAGATTAACGAGATCAATATTTCTATAAAAAACATGGTTAATTCCTGAATGAGTCCAAGAGTTCTCTAGGGAGATTATGTAGTGATTAGGCTTAGGCCTAAAATTTCAATACCCATGGAGCTGGACCCTTCAAAGTGATAAAAAAAGTTGGACCTAATGCTTAAGTTACAACCTAATTTTGCATTAGTTCAACCAATATCTCAAACTTAGTTGAGTATGTGGAGCCAGCAATGATATCCAGTGAGTCTTTTGGACCTAACCCTTTATTTTCGAGTGAACCCATCCCTAAGTGTCCACTAAATTATCCTAGATAAGAAAAGATTGAGCATATCCTGGATGACCAAGCTAATAGAACCGAAATCAAAGGTTACCACGTTACTTGGTATGTTGGCAAGGTCGACCAAAATTTGAGGATGCGTGGATCACTCAAGAGGATCCCCAATGCCTTAACCTAGACCCGTTGGAGCAGTACCAGAGCCAGATCGACCCTTGCCTGACAGGGTCGATTTGCTCTCATCTCGGGATAATTGATGGGGACATCAAGATCAGACAAGGATTTTAGGGTTCCAATTTGATCTTGATTCTTATGTTGGGTAGTCATTCATTTTAAGTGAATCCATAAGGTCAATTGAGTCCAGTGAGTCCATTTGCTCACTTGAGTCCTGTATTAAGCATTGAGTCTTGTAATAATTGGAATCAATTGAGTCAATTGAGTCCACTTAGTCAATTGAGTCAAGCTAGTGAGTCCCTTTGTGTTTCAGTCTAGTCAAGTGAGTCTCGTAATTTTGGATTTCATTCAAGACAAGTTCAAGAGGAGAGTCATCAGACTAGGAGAGTCACCAGGCCTCACTGAAGCCTAGGGAATGAAGCCTCATGCACCCAACCAGGCCTTCATTCAAGCCACTCAAGCCACCAGCATTGGCACACCATGCCCCACCCAGGAACTAGAGCCCAAGCCCACCAGGAGGGCACCCCATAATGAAAGCCCATTCATGGTTGGCTCCCCTTCCCAAGGCCTTGACCCAATCCAAGAAAGTTGGCACCCCAGGCTTTGACCCAGTCCAAGTGGTTGTCATCCCAACCAAGCAAGGAGTCAAGCAGTCCAAGCCCAAGAGGAGTTGATATCCAAGTTCTACAAGGAGTTCAGCATTCAAGTTCTGCAAGGACTCTAGTCTTCTAATCCCACTCAAATATTGTACTCCTCCTAATCAAACTATATACTCCCACTTTGATAGGAAAAGGGCCCTAGGTGAATCTATAAATATGCCACCCCTCCTCTCTCTTGTAATGATGTTATGATTGAATGAAAATTTAAGAGAGTTTTCTTTGTTTATTTTTCGTGCATGTTTATGCATTGACGCTCTATGAAGGAGAGGGTGTGAGGCCCATTTTCACTCCACAAGGAGGGCATGTAAGGTGAAACCCAACTATCCTAGCCCTAGGCCACCCCAACATCATCAGCCACAAACCCTAGCCACCCGTCCCCTCCATCTATTCTAGGATGCCCTCCATTCATCTTCTCCTTTGCCGCCCCTCCCATCTTCCATCATAGGCCGCCCATCATATTCCAAACCCTAAGCATCCCAGCCCCTTCCACATCCCCTGGCAGCAACCCCAAGTAGCCCCCAGGCATCTTCATCAAGTTCCAAGCTACCCCATCACATCCAGGCATCTTCATCCTCCTCCAAGCCTCCAATCATCCTCCAGAATTGCCAGCTTTCTTCTCTACTTCAACCTCTATTTTCTTATTTTTCCTATCATCTTTTACCCTAACCCGTGACATTTGTAGGATCCCTCAAGTAAAGTGACCCTTGGATGAGGACTTCCTTGCCCCCGAACACAACTAATAAAAAGTCAGCGAATCAGCGAGAGAGCTGCTTCGTCATCTAGGCACCGATCCGAGTGGTGAGATCTCTTCTACGACAACAAGAAAATCATTGTTAGGTATTTACACCCTTCCCTTCTCTCTTAGTCTAATTTATTGAATTTTGAAGCATGTACTATAGGTGTTTCATAGCCCTAGGATCCTTAATCTTTATCTCTTTGATAGTTTCTAGCATTGGGTAGAGCTTTAGCTATTACATGAAATCCCTAACCTAGTCTTGATAATTTTTGGGAACTAAATCAAACAAAATCTGAAATAATTGCTTTCTTTAATCTATTTTTTTTCTTTATGCTCATCCCTTTCATATCAACCCCTTGCATCCATTAGTTTAGAGTTCATCCCACACTAGTAAGTCTTGTCTTAAAAGGACAGGCCTTGTCTAAAAAGGATAAGGAAGAGAAAATAGAAAGTGACATCTTTCGGATCAGAATTCATTCTCCTGGCATCAGATTACTGATGCTTATTTTTAATGAGAGAGGAGGTGCCTGATAAGTCCTTTTCTCAGCCCTTGATATGACCCTTCAAGTAGGAGTCCCTTGGGTGAGAAGACTTATCATGAAATGTCATTTCATGCACCAATAGATATATTAGTATCTCTTTATTTTTCTAGCCAATTCTTCACTTGCCATGTGGCAAATTACTATTCAGATAAAGGCTAATAGGTGTGGGATCCCAAGAGGCATATCAGAGAAAATAGAAGCCTTCAAACAGAAGGACTTCTTTATTTTAAATCTTGCCAAAATGAAGGGACGTGCCCCTTCATTGTGCGTGCCACAATTCCATGCCAATTCTTTCTTCATTTGACTAGTCAACACCTATCCAATTGGGCATGGAAATAAGGGAGAGGGTCCTTGAGTTTATATGATATTTGTGATTAAGTGGCAGAAGGACTCTTGGTCCTTCTACGCACCGTGTTCTTGGTGCACACCAATTTGGCACCAGGAGTCCTTTCCTACTTGGACTCTATCATAAATCAAAGATAAAGCTCCAAATAATTTTAGATAAATACTGTTTAAGGCTGCCCCAATTAGGACTCAACCTAATTTAAGTTTACTTAAATTGGTTAGCCCAAATAGCGAGCTAATTGACCCAATCTGATTATGTTAGGAGTTGGGCTAGCAAACATACGCTAGTATGTTAATTAACTAGCTAATTAGGATCCCATGACCCTAATTAAAATTCAATTAGCTTCCTTGACCAATTTCCTAACCTGTGTCATCCTTTGGGTTCTACATCTAGCAAGCAGTAGGTCTAGGTCAAAGCTATTTCGATCCAATCAAAATTGCTTGACCCAATTAGGTCAAATTGAGCTGACCCAAGTTGCCAATTGGAACCAATTTCTAAATTAACTCATGAATCCATCCAACTTGATTCATAAAAACCTAAAAGACATGATTAACATTTAGCAACATGTCATGCCTAACCGAAAGATGAAAAATTTAATTGAAATTACCAAAATACTATTTAGTGGAAAGTTACCATGTAATTCAATACTCCGATCTTCTTTTATCCTGATTAAGTGATGGGTATAAATAAATGTCAAACCCTAGCACTTAATCCTCTCAGATCTTAATTTAATAATGAAGACTCGATCGATGAAAGATTAGAAACCCTATCTGATGGGACATCAAAACCCATTCGGGTTTTTCTCTTTTTATCCCAGATTTTATTTTTATTTTTGTAATTTTCTTTTTCTACCTATTCCAGTTATCCCCACTATTCCCACTTTATCCCTCTTTTATTCCTGACTTATTCCTCCTTGTCCCCATCATCTTAACCTGAAGACCATGTTACCAGAACTCCCAATCTTTTAATGGCGATCCCGGATCTGCCATGCCCAACCTCTGGTGACCCGAGACGGCCGTCCACCTCCCCCCTCGACAGATGATGATCTTCTCGTGGGAACACCGGCGAATCCCACCGGAATCGCCCATGGCCATCCGACCCTGCTGCTCAGCCCGTGCCATGCCACGCCCTTTTCCCCCATGCTACCGTCTGCCATCTACCTTGGCAATGATACCAGGGTGAGAATAAGGGCTTCCTCATTTGCAAGAAAAAGATGGCTATCTCTCTAGAGTCTTTGTGTTGCTTTTGCCCACAACCATTTAGACAATTTGTTGACTATGTTATCAACTTAAAGTTTGATGAAGAACCTAATTATGCAAAGTGCATCTCCTTTTTCGATGGCATAGTGGGTCCAAATCCAGATATTAGGCCAATCAACATGGATGGTGCTCAGAAGCTTATATACGTGGTTGGTCAAAAAAGAGGCTAGTTGATGATGGAAGATGAGGATGAAGGGCAACCAATGAAGAAGGTCCAAATGGGGATGCCTGCAACCCAATGGATTAGTGTCTACAATGTCAGGCATCCTATGAAGCAAAGGTATCACTACAATGTTGCTGATGCAAGTCTTGGACAACATATTGAGAAAGGAAATGAAGATGGGTTATACATCAGCTCAGTTGCTTCTTGCATAAATCTGTGGGCCCTAGTTATGGATGTTGGCACTGGCTATACTGCTCAAGTTTATGAACTCTCACCATGTTTTCTGCACAAAGAATGTATAATGGAACAATGGGAGAAAAATTATTATATTAGTGCACTTGTAGGAGCGAATAATGGAAGTTCTTTGGTTGTGATGTCTAAAGGTACACAATATGCACAACAGTGCTACAAAGTTAGCGATTCATTTCTATTTAAGTGGATAAACAAAAAATGGAAGGTGACATTTGTGCACGGATCTCAAAGCCTAGAGAGTTTGCACATATCTCTGAGTAAAAATAATTTTATACAGATTTCAAAGCGGTCACAATCCTTCTGCACATATTTTAGAGCATGCACTTGTCTTGGTAAATTCATAGTATGTCTAATTTATTTATTTTAAATCTAGATGTATGGACCATTTAGGAAGTTATTTAAATTAGTTTTAGATTAGGATTAGCTTGATTTTTCATCATATGGGGAGGATTGTGTTTAGTTTTCTACCATGTTTTCATGCTACAAACAAAGCAAGTTTGGGGTGTCACCTTTTATGAGCTGCATGCCTTGTATTCTTTACTTGGACCCCAAGTTTTCTAAGCCTATATAAAGTCACCTCCTCTCTTGAATAATATATGAAGAATTATGAATTTTTGAGAAAAGTGTGTTCTTATTTCTGCCTCCATTAGGAGTGGGCATGAGGCCTGTCTTTCCTTCACCTGCGTGTATCGAGGGGTGTGAGACCCGACTGCCTTCACTTTCGAGTGTCGAGGGGCGTGAGGCCCTAGTTATCTTCTTCCTCACTGAGTCCCTTCTATGATCTTGGAGCTTCTCCTTAATGGCCCCAGGTAGCGACATAGGTGGGATGCCCTAGGCTCCGCATTTAGTGAGATGGGCGGGATGCCCTAGATTACATGTAGTGGGGTGGGTGAGATGCCCTAGTGGTGAGACGTCTTTCCGTGAAGGTAAGTCCCAAGTCCATAGAGTATCCATCTTTTTTTACCCCACATTTCTTTTCGCCTTCTTGACCCTAATCACAAGATACTTCTCAGCTCCCCAACGATCCTACTAGCCCCCCTCTTTGTCCCCCATCACTATCTAATGTTATCTTTCTTTGATCAATGACTTATCGAGGCACACTAAGTGGGTAGAATACATCCAGGCCTATACCTTTGTACTTAAACATCGTGCTGGTACTGAGAATAAAGTAGCTGATGCCCTTAGCCATCATGCCCTATTACTGAATACTGTTAGGACTAAGGTTATAGGATTTGATCGATTGAAAGAGAAATATGAGACTAGTGCTGACTTTGGAGAGATTTTCCAATCATAGAAACACCAACCATCTATTGCCTTTAGTGAGTACACCCTCCAGGATGGTTATCTTTTCAAAGCAAATAGGTTGTGCATTCCCAAGACCTCTCTTCGAGAATTCCTAGTTTGGGTGACCCATGTAGGAGGCCTAGCTAGTCACTTTGGTATGGAAAATGATGCGGACACTAGAGGCACCAGAATAAGGTAGAGGCATCTCAACCCTCTGTGGATCACTTAGTTAATATTTGAGTCCCCTGTAATAAAGCTTAGTCGAGCTACATTTAAGTCCTGTAATTAGTCCAACTCTTGTTGAGCTAGTTCAGTTCAGTTCTAGTCAGCTCATGTTGAGCTAATTTCAATTTTTGAGTCCTGTCCAATCAGATTGAAGACTCAAGACCACATCATACAAGTGAAGACCAAGTTCAACCTAATTGAACACATAAAAGTTAAGCCCAAGTCCAACCCAGCTTGAAGACTTGAAGAGTCCAGGAAGAGAAGACAAAATCAGGAACGAATTCGAAACCCTGGACCAGCTAGAAGGAATTAGGACCAGCCCAGGCCTAGGTAGAATTTAGGGCGCCCCTCCCTAGGGTCACCTCCCCTCTTGGTCGGCCACTTATGGTCACCACCTTGGCCAACCAAGAGAAGGAAAAGGGGAAAGTGTTTGAGTTGAAGTTTTCTACCTATTTGCCTTGTATTCCAATTAGAGTATGAAAAGGAAAAGGAGTCCAATGTAAAGTCTAAAGTTCCCTTACTTAGATTCCAAGGTTAAGGGTCTATTTAAGGGACCCTAGCCTCTTGTATGAAACTCACTTTTTTGATATGAATTAAAACCTTGAGTTCTTCTATTGAGTTGTGTGATAACCTGCTGTGTGCATAAAGGGGTTTGTGAGAGTTCTTCTTCCCGGTGTTTGCAATCATCTTCCTGCTGCCAACAAACCATCTAGATCCCTAGATGCCCACTCCAAAAGAAGCCTTTCCTTGCTATTTTTCCTTTGTTTTCTTGTTCCATTGTGAGTTTTCTAACCCCTGACAGGTCATTTGTAGGTCCCCGAGTTCCTACGAATCCAACGACTCCAGCCACGCCTCAATCGGACCACCGAGCAGAAAGCCGGGTATCCACGGGTCTTTGGCTCGATTTTCCAGGCCGCATCCATCGAGGAACGAGAGATCCCTTCACTGCAATCTTCACCGGGTACTTCAGACATTGTCAGGTACACCCCCTCTACCTCCTATCTTATTATTGTAGGAAAACATGCCCTAACTGAGGCTTCTCAGCCCCGGCGATCCTTCTTTAGTACCTTTTTAGGTTCTAATCTGCATGCTTGGCTTCAAAAATTCATACAAAATTCCCTACAACTAATTTTGATCTAAAATTTGGGAATTAATCCCGACATATAAAACATACAAAAAGAATTACATGCATATTAGTCCCCCATCATTTGGTATCAGAGCTTAGATTATGGCTTATTTTCTATAATTTTTTAGTTCGTATATACTCTATTATTTTAATTATTTCTCCTTGATAAAAACTATAAAAAATTTGAAATTTATCTTTCTAGATTCACCATAATTCGCAGTAATTTTAAGAATTTTTTCAGATTTTATTATGTCCTGTGACTTTTTTGCAAGCCGATATACAGCCTGTAAATTTTTGGCTTTGTTTTTTCAGCAAGACAAGTTTGGAAGTTTTAGGGTTTTGTTTAGCATCTTTTGCATATCTTTTAATTTTAGTATATTTCCAGCATTTTAGGCCATGATTTGCAAGTTTTCTAATATTTAAAAAATACCAAGAAAAAATACATATTCTCCAAAAATATCAAAAACATCTAAACCCTAATTTGCATCCTCATCTGCCTGCCATCATTGCATAATTTACTTTTAAGGGCACTCTTGCTATATCAGATGGGGGGAGGATTCGATCACCTCTCCTTAGCCCAAAACCACATCCCTTGCATTCGGTCCCAAGCCTTAACCTAAAATTAACTAGACTTAATTTGCCCTAGTGGGCTAGGGACACCAACTGGTCGGGTCCGAACTAAGTGTTAGATCATTGTGTCAAGCTAACCCGTGCGTGCTTTATGCTCAATGTCTAGAATGGTGGTTTAGGGATTCAATCCTGAAGGGCTTGTGTGCTGGTCTGCCTACCTGGCCAATCTCTGATTGGTGTCTAGGATTGGCAATCAGGGACCTAACACTCCCCTTACACCTGCCTGGCTGAGTACAGGTTACTATAGGCTAGTTTGCCACCCTGATTGAGCCCTTAGTTTGGACTCTAGGTCTAGTCAGCTGTAGTCGGTCCGATCGAGTCTTGCATGAGCACTAGATCAGGAGTTTCATATCACCTACCTCCTTCATAAATGTCTGAACCCATGGAAAATTTGCAAGCCCAAATGGAAGCCCTAGCTGATCAAATTGCCCAGATGGCTACCCAGATGACAACCCAGATGACCTAGTTAACTCAGTCTGGTATTCAAATCAATGATAGAATTGACCATCTTGTCAATAGGTTTGATCAGTTAGAAGTCTGGGTAGGGACCCCAGGAAAAACCCATGGGTCACAGTCTGAGCCAGATCCTGATTCCCCTCAACCTAGGAGGACCCCAAACCCTGATCTATACCATGAGGTCGAACCTAGGAGAGCCCCTTATCCTGACCCGTACTGCAATCCTCAACCTAGGAGGACCCCAAACCCTAATCCATACCGAGAGGTTGAACCTAGGAGAGCCCCTCAGCCTGACCCATACAATAATACTGAACCTAGAAGAACCACTTACCATGACCCTTATTATGATACTGAACCTAGAAGAACCCCTTACCACGACCCTTATTATGATACTGAACCCAGGAGAACCCAATACTCTGACCCATATAGGGAGTCCAATCCTAGGAGAACCCAATACTCTGACCCATATAGGGAGTCCAACCCTAGGATAACCTAATATTCTGACCCATATAGGGAGTCCAACCCTAGGAGAACCCAATATCCTAACCTATATAGGGAGTCCAACCTTAGGAGGACCCCATATCATGATCCATCCATAGAACCTGATCATAGAGCTGACCCAAAATCCTATGACCCCAGATCCTATAATCCCATGACCCATAGATCTGCACCCTTGTCCTATGAGCCTAGAGAACCCATAACCCCTAAGTATCAGCCTAGTACTAGTCATGCTTCCCCTAGTCAACTTGAACCCCATAGGATTAGTATCCCTAAATATGAACCCAGTAGTGAGCCACTACCCCTTATACAACCTGAACCTACTAGGAGTAGTACCCATAATCAGAGACCAGAACCTAAACAATTTCTTGCTAGCCGACCTTCTCCAACCATTCCTGAGATTCACAAGGCTTACATTAACGCGGAAGTGTATGAAGCTGATGTGAGCCTAGTGGATGAGTATGAGGGAGAAGAGGAGACACCTTTAGATGACCTAGAATTAGCTGACCCAATAGATACCTATGTAAAAGCCAACCTAGAGGTAGTTGACCTTGACCACATCCAACCTAAAGCTATAGTAGAGGAAAAAATAGAGGAGGAGAACCTAGGTACTGCTACTAGAGCCTTACTTGAGGAAACCATAGAGGAGAGCCAAATTATAGAGTCTTGTCCTAAAATACAAGAACCTGAAGAATTTATTAAGGACCTGATCTCTTTGAATCTATACCTTCAAGATGAGCCTCCTCCTATAGTTCCCATTAAGGACCTCTTCCCTGAGATTAATAACCCATCCTTCCATTATACAAATCCCATAGATATACCGCAACCCCGTAAGGTTAACCTCATTAGTATAGGATTAGTTCCTAACACCCCATTTTTTATCCTACTTTATCCAACTAACCCGGAACCTTTTTCTCTACCCTACCAGACTAATTCTGAACCCGCTTCCTATTTCCTATGCTTTCCTGAGTGTTCTCATGTGTCTAGAACTATTAGATTACATTTTGTTGAGGTTACTAGGTTGCAAGGATCCATAGAGCCCATCCCATTTACTACCTACTTTTGGCAGATCCTCTGGCACCTATTAGGAGTTACTAGCAAGTTTTCTTCTGCATGTCATCCATCAACCACGACTCATGCCCCGAAGCCCAAGTGGTAGTTAAGACCTAATAAACCTCTTTAGTCGAGTCTGTTAGGTGTAGGTTTAAGTCCTTTGCATCATCTTGTTAGGAGTCTGCATATGCCTAGCATGTTCACCACCCGCACTAATGTTAAAACAACTGGCTAATTCCCGAAGAAGGGTCAAAGAATTTGATGTAGTGGATTCTATCTTGGTTAGGCTTAGGCCTAAAAGAAGCTTCATGCTCGCAGAGTCGGACCTTTAAAGTGATAGAGAAGGTTAGATCAAATGTCTAGGTGTTAGACATGCCTTCGGATTTGGGCATTAGTTCTACCTTCAATATTATAGACCTGGTTGAGTACAGGGAACCGGCAGCGATACCCAGTGAGGCTTTTGAGCCTATTCCTTTTCATTGTGAGTGACCCTAACCTAGAGTGTCCACAATAAATTTGGCCTAAGAGAGGATAATGGATCGAGCGTATCCTGGACGATCAAGCCATTATGACCCGGGGCCACAGTTATCAATGCTTCCTAGTCCGATGCAAGGCCTGCCAGAGTTGGACGATTCATGGATTTCTCGAGAGAACTTACAATGCCTCAACCCAGACCTTCTTGAGAGATATGTGAGCCAGTTTGATCTTCACTCGACAGGGTCGAGTTCCTCCCACCCCGGGAGAATTGGTGCAGACACCAGAGGCACCAGAATAAGGCAGAGGCTTCTCAACCCTCTGTGGATCACTTAGTTAATATTTGAGTCCCCTATAATAAAGCTTAGTCCAGCTACATTTGAGTCCTGTAATTAGTCCAGCTCTTGTTGAGCTAGTTCAGTTCAGTCTAGTCAACTCATGTTGAGCTAATTTCAATTTTTGAGTCTTGTCCAATCAGATTGAAGACTCAAGACCACATCATACAAGTGAAGACCATGTTCAACCTAATTGAAGACATAAAAGTTAATCCCAAGTCCAACCCAGCTTGAAGACTTGAAGAGTCCAGGAAGAGAAGACAAAATCAGGAACAAATTTGAAACCCTGGACCAGCCAGAAGAATTTGTGCCAGCCCAGGCCCAGGTAGAATTTAGGGCGCCCCTCCCTAGGGTCACCTCCCCTCTTGGTCGGCCACTTATGGTCACCACCTTGGCCGACCAAGAGAAGGACAAGAGGAGAGTGTTTGAGTTGAAGTTTTCTACCTATTTGCCTTGTATTCCAATTAGAGTTTGAAAAGGAAAAGGAGTCCTATGTAAAGTCTAAAGTGCCCTTACTTGGAGCCCAAGGTTAAGGGTCTATTTAAGTGACCCTAGCCTCTTGTATGAAACTCACTTTTTTGATATGAATTAAAACCTTGAGTTCTTCTATTGAGTTGTGTGATACCCTGCTGTACATAAAGGGGTTTGTGAGAGTTCTTCTTCACGGTGTTTGCAATCATCTTCCTGCTGCCGACAAACCCTCCAAATCCCTGGATGCCCACTCCAAAAGAAGCCTTTTCTTGCTATTTTTCCTTTGTTCCTTTGTGAGTTTTCTAACCCCTGATAGGTTGTTTGTAGGTCCCCGAGTTCCTACGAATCCAACGACTCCAGCCACGCCTCAATCGGACCACCGAGCAGAAAGCCGGGTATCCGTGGGTCTTTAGCTCAGTTTTCCAGGTCGCATCCATCGAGGAACGAGAGATCCCTTCGCTGCGATCTTCACCGGGCACTTCAGACATTGTCAGGTACACCCCCTCAACCTCCAGTCTTATTATTGTAGGAGAACTTGCCCTAACCGAGGCTTCTCAGCCCCGGCGATCCTTCTTTAGTACCTTTCTAGGTTCTAATCTGCATGCTTGGCTTCAAAAATTCATACAAAATTCTCTACAACTAATTTTGATCTAAAATTTGGGAATTAATCACCTAACCCCACATATAAAATATAGAAAAAGAATTGCATGCATATTAGTCCTGCATCAGAAAAGACCATCTTAGCAGTAGAAGACCTGTTCTTTTGGCCTAGCCTGAAGAAGGATGTATCTTACATTGTTTCTCGGTGATGAACTTGTGCTGTCGGTAAACAACAAAAATAGAATACTAGACTGTACACCCCTCTGCCTATGCCTAGTCACCCTTGGGAAGACATTAGCATGGACTTTGTAGTAGGACTGCCCAAGACCTCAAGGAAGCACGATTCAGTCAGTGTAGTGGTAGATAGGTTCTCCAAAATGGCCCATTTCATACCCTGCTCCCAGACCCTAGATGCTTCGAAAGTTGCCAAGATCTTTCTTGATCATGTGGTTAAGTTACATGTCCTTCCAAAAACCATAGTGTCCGATAGGGATGTCCGATTCACTAGCTACTTCTGGAAAACCCTTTGGCACTTACTAGGCACCATCCTTATGTTCTCAACTACCTACCACCCACAGATCGATGTTCAAACTGAGGTAGTCAACCGTAGCCTAGGGAACCTCTTGAGTTGTTTGATAGGTGAACATATCGGAAATTGGGATCTTCTTCTAGCTCGAGCTGAGTTTGCCTACAACAGTTTTGTGAATAGGATCACCGGGAAAAGTCCTTTCGAGATTGTGAGTGGTTACAAGCCTAACCGACCCCTTGATTTGATTCCCCTACCTATCCATGCTCATGTCTCTGAGTCCGTCGAATCCTTTGCATAGCATATTAGGGACATACATTAGGAGATTAGCTATAAAATTAATCTAAGTAATAATGCATATAAAAAAATGGATGATTCCCAAAATGAGCCAAAGAGTTTGAAATTGGGGATTCTGTAATGATTAGGCTTAGGCCTGAATGATTTCCATCAGGAACCGTTAAGAAACTTCATGCTCATGGAGCTGGTCCCTTTAAAGTGATAAAGAAAGTCGGCCCTAACGCCTACATTCTTGAGCTTCCCCGAATTATGTATTAGTTCAACTTTCAATATCTCAGACTTAGTCGAGTACAGGGAACCAGCAAACATTCCTAGCGAGCCATTTGGGCTTGACATTTCTTTTGAGAGTGAACCTGAACCTGAGCGTCCATCTCCAATAATACCTGAGAGAGGAGAGCGGATCGAGCGTGTCCTGGATGACCAAGCTAACACTACCCGAGGCAAAGGTTATCAACGTTTCTTTGTCCGATGGCAAGGCTGACCTATGTCGATGACTCGTGGGTTACCCGGGAGGACTTGCAGCACCTCGATCCCGACCTTCTGGAAGAGTACAAAAGCCAAACCAACTCTTACTCGGCAGGGTCGAGTTCCTCCCACTCCTGGAGAACTGGTGTGGGCACCAGAATCTGATAGAGGCTCTTCAACCCTTTGTGGATGCCCAATTAGGGTTCCAGTTTTTCGGGTCTTGTAATAAGGCTTCAAGCCTCAACCTTGTAATTTTTTTTGCTTTGAATTGAGTCTGTACTTTGACCAATTAGGTCAAATTGTGTCCTGTACCGAGTCCAGTCACAAATCGAGTCCAGTTTGAGTCTATTGGAAGTATGGGTCCATTGCAAGAGTTGGTCTTAAAATTTAGCCTCCTTGGAGCCAAGTCTGGAAGGAATCCAAGTCAGATTAGGGCCTACCTTTTCATCATATGTGGCACCATGACAACTTGCCATGTGGACAGCACACTTGTCATCCTTGGACGCCCAAAGAGGAGGAACACATCACTTGGCACTAGCCCTTTGTCCCTTCCCCAATCAAGCTCCTTTCCAAGCAAGGGTGGACCGCCAAAGAGAAGGTCAATGGGAGTTGAAGTTGGAATTCAGATCCCTTGCTTCAAGCCCTCCAATCAAGTCTTCTTCTGAATTTGTTTGAACCTCTTTGAAAGGAAGAGACAAGATCCATGGGCGCCTCCACCTCACACTCCCCATGTCATGCTTTGTACCAAAAGGGAAAGCACAACCAAGAAAGGAGGAAGAACACATAACTCGCTCCAAGCCTCACTTCATGCTTTCTTCCAAAACAAAGGAGTTACATTCCAAGTTCAAAGCGCCAAGATCCCTCCTCTAAGCCTTGCATCATGCCATGCCCAATCAAATCAGCTCTTGGTCAGCCAATGAGAGAAGAAAGTCAAGGGTTTTGGGTGCCCATCCAAGAAAACTTGTATTCTTTCATATGAAATTAAAAATGGTCCTAAGGTGCCTATTTAAAAGACCTAACCCCTCCTTTGTAAATTTTAATCTTGATGAATGAAAAATTATAATTTTTGAGTTCCAATCTCTTACTAGTTGCCTTCATTCGCTAGGAAAGTCGATCTCCGTGAGGAAGCACCTTCGCCTTCGGGCGTCAAGAGGTGTCAGGCCTCAAACTACCGTCACTTCTGCAACTCCATCATCTGACTCCGAATCAAGAAGAACTCCACCATCACTTCAACAACTCTTTCTTTCATTCTTCCATTGCTTTCCTTCTGATTGAAACTTAACCTTTATCTTCTTTGAATGCTCGCAGGTCCTCCTGGTGACACGAGTACGGAGACGGTTGCCTTTGCCATCGGGATCTTCGGACAGCTAGCCGGTGCCTCAGTAGGGTTGACGGCTCGATCATCTAGGCCGCATCCATAAAAGTGAGCGATCTCTGCATTAGGCACTTCAGATCTTTGAGGTTTGCCCCATGACTCCTAAGTAGGTCTTGATCGGAGAGCTAAGTCCTAAGTGGTTTCTCAATCCCAGGGTCCTCTATTTATCATTGTTTAGGGACTGCTTGCTTGCTTGATAGTTCTTATTATTATAGTACCCCAGATCAACTCTTACTTATTTTCGGGAATCCAAAGAAAATCATAAAAATCTAAAAATCACAAAACCAACAAATCACCTGCATCATTCTTCATTTTGCATTTAGTTAGTCCCCCATCATTTTTGGTATCAGAGCATGGTTAGGACTTTAGCTCTTCTTAAGTACCTGGATAGGTGCTTTACCAGGCCGTCCGGTCTTAGGAGAAAAGTAGGGTTTCAAGACACTCTCCTCCCATTCCACAGGGATCTCCTAAGGCGTGTAGGGGTGCCATTGTGATAGACCTTGAAGGAGAATACAAGAAGAATAGGTTTAAAAGAACAAAACAAGATTTTGCATCTTAGATTTCATCTTTTAATTTCTGCAGTTTTCTTTATCATACATAGTCTATTGTTTTAGTTTTTCGTACATGTAAGAATCTTCAAATTTTGAGATTTTTATTTTGATAGATCAAAAATAATTCAAAGTATTTTGGTAATTTTCTCAGATTTTATTTCAATTTTTAGAATTTTTACAAGCCAAAATATTACCTGAGAGCAAGTTCTATTCAGAGAATTTCAGTAATTTGCATTTTCTTATGTTTTCAATTGTCATCTAGTTTAATCTTGCATTTAGAGTAATATCATTTCATTCCCATCATCTTAACTCTGTTTTCATACATCAAAAACATAAAAACATAATTTAGTGACATCTCATTAGATCATTTGCTTGCATTCATTTTCATAAATCACTTAAGGGCGACAATTTGATATAGGGTCAGGATTTCATTACCTGTCCCTAGCCCAAAATTCACTAACCTGCATATTGAACCCTAGCTCTAACTAAAATCCAATAGACACTTAATTTGCTTTAGAGAGCTTAGGGACATCAATTGGTCGAGTCAAGACTAAGTGTCTATTCTTTGCTTCATCCCATTCTGTGTGTGCTATTGCTCTTGGTGTCTAGGCTTGGTGATTCAGGGCTTGTGAGTTTGGTCCACTTACTTCGCCAATCCCAGATTGGTGTCTAAGGTTGGCGTTCAGGAACCTCCACTCCCCTACACCTACCTGGCCAAGAACAGAGTTACTACAGACTGGTTTGCCACCCTGACTTAGGCAACTAGTTGAGATTCTAGGTCTAGTAGATCTTAGACATTTTTGTGTGCTTAACCCATGTCCACTAGATCAGGAGTACCCTATCATCCCCAGCATTCCCAATCCGGTGAACCTATGGAGAACGAGAGAGAAGTTCAGCTTAAGGATCTTCTTGAGCAATTGAATAGGATGAACAGTAAACGAGAGAGGCTTGAAGAGAGAGTTGGAACCTTAGAGAGGAATAGTCCAAGGCCATCTATTGAGCCTGAGTCTTGATCACCTTTCCCCCCTAGGGATTATCCTCACCATGAACCATGCATAGAGGCTGAATCTAGGAGACCGCCCCGTGTTAACCAAGCATAAGAGTTTGAACCTAGGAGACCCAATCCCAGATCATAGACCAAGAAGAAAGGGCCCTTAGGAACATCAAGCTAGAAGCCCCTACCTTCGATGGTAGTCTAGATCCTAAAGTGTATGTAGATTGGGAGGAGGATATGGAGCAGTATTTCGACTTGTATACAATGACTGAAAGGATGAAGTTCAAGTTTTCCAAGACTAGGTTGGTTCGCCAAGCTAGGTTATTTTGGAATAGTGTCGAAAGGCTGGTAGCGCAGAGAGATGAAGAACCTATAGCAACTTGGAGAGGCATGAAAGCCTAACTTAGGGAGAAGTACCAACCACTTTCTTACACCCAGAGTTTATTGGACCAATGGCAGAATCTGAGTCAAGGGAACAATAGTGTGCTGACTACATCATGAAGTTTGATGAGTATGTCATGTGATGTCATGTCAATTAATCTGCTTCTGTGACCCTGTCTAGGTTTAGGGCTGGCCTACACCCAGATATCCAGAGAGAGCTTTATTTTAGAGAGGTCACTGATTTAGAGTATGCTTACCAAGTTGCAAGGAATTGTGAGCATTTCCAAAGGGCCCCTACCTATCGTAAACCTGAACCCTTTAAAATCCCTAGTCGACTCCCGGGACCTAACCCAGGATATAGTCAGGCTTACCCAAGTTGTCCTAATCCTTACTAACATGACTCGAGTCGACCCAACTCCAACCGACCCAGCCTGAGCTGCACAGACCTGAACTGACCCCATTTTAGTAGAGAGAAAAAGGGTAAAGCTGTTGGAGACCATAAGAGTCCCACTCCCCAATACACTTGCTTTATGTGTCATAAGCCTGGACATCGTGCTAGTCAGTGCACATCCACAGCCCTAGTAATAGAAGAGCCAACTGAGAGTGAGATAGAACCCATTGCTGATCTTGAAGGAGAAGTCTATGAGCCAGAAGATCAGTTACTGGAAGAATATGAGGAAGAAGAAGAGCAATTTGAATCTGAAGACCTTCTAGTGGTAGTCAAGTGCATCCTTACCCAAAACGTAGTACAGGAAGATTGGCGTAGGACAAACATCCTACAAACCTTTGTCAAACTAAGGGATATGGTTTGCAAAATCATAGTTGATAGTGGGAGCTGTGTCAATGCTATCTCTTCTAGTACAGCTAAAGCCCTAGGATTGACCTCAGTCCCTCACCCCAACCCGTACAAGGTCTCTTGGATTGATTCAACCTCTATACCGATAAAATCTAGGTAACAAGTCTTAATCAAATTGCAGTCTTATGATGAGAAGATTTGGTGTGATGTCCTTCCCATGGGTGTCACTAGTATTATCTTAAGACGACCGTGGCTTTATGATCATGATGCTACTCTTTACGGTCGGACCAATAGTTGTACCTTCAATTACCATGGGAAGAAATTTACCATTAACCCTGTTCAGCCTAAGGACCAGGCTAAGAGAGGATCAAGTAGTCTTAAGCAGAAGAAGCCTGGAGTCAACCTAATCAAATCTAAGGAACTAGAGAAAAAGATTGCTGAGGGAGCCCCTGTATGGATTTTGACCACCAAAGATAGTCATGAACCGACCCAAATAGAGCTCCCCCAAGAAGTAGTTAAGGCTCTGGAAGAATTTAAGGATGTCTTCCCCGAAGAATTACCTGATCATCTACCACCTCTTAGGGACATCCAACATGCCATAGATTTGGTCCCAGGAGCCACCTTACCTAACCTTCCCCATTATAGAATGAATCCCACCGAACACCAGGAATTGCAGAAACAAGTGGGAGAGTTGCTTAGGAAGGGTTTTCTTAGGGAGAGTTTAATTCCCTGTGTCATCCCTGCTTTGCTAACCCCTGAGAAAGATGGAACCTGGAGAATGTGTGTAGATAGCAGAGCCATAAACAAGATCACAATCAAGTATAGGTTTCCCATCCCCCTTTTAGATGATATGCTTGACATAATGGCCAGAGCTATTATCTTTTCCAAGATAGATCTTAAGAGTGGCTACCACAAGATTAGGATCTAACCCAGGGATGAATGGAAGATTGCTTTTAAAACTAAGGATGGCCTTTTTGAATAAGTAGTGATGCCTTTTGGACTTTCTAATGCTCCTAGCACCTTTATGAGGGTCATGAACCAAGTCCTGAAAGAATTTGCTGGAAAATTTTTGGTGGTTTATTTCGATGACATTCTGATTTACAGCAGGACTAAAGAAGACCATCTTAACCATCTTAGGTTAGTCTGCCAGATCTTTAGGAAGAATAGCCATTATGCCAATCCAAAGAAATGTAAGTTCATGACAACAAGGGTTATCTTCCTAGGTTTTGTAGTTATCCAAGAAGGAGTCTCCGTTGATCCTGAGAAAGTTAGAGCCATAGTTGAGTGGCCGGTCCCAACTAGTGTCCATGATGTGCGTTGTTTACATGGCCTAGCCACTTTTTATAGGAGATTTATTCGGGGATTTAGTTCAATCATAGCACCCATCACCGACTACATCAGGAAGGAAGGCTTCCAATGGACCAAAGCTGCAGATAAAGCCTTCCAATAAATCAAAGATAAGATGATACAAGCACCTGTCCTAAGATTACATGATTTTAGTAATGTTTTTGAGGTTGCTTGTGATGCTTCGGGAGTTCGCATTGGAGGAGTACTTAGTTAGGAAAATCACCCCGTGGCCTTCTTTAGCGAGAAACTCAATGAGGCCAAAGTTAAGTACTCAACTTATGATAAAGAGTTATATGCAGTCGTTCAGGCTCTTAGGTATTGGAGGCATTATCTTTTACCCCAAGAATTTGTCCTTTTCTCTGACCATGAAGCCCTTCGGTACCTAAACTCCCAGAAAAGACTAAACTCGAGGCACGCTAAGTGGGTAGAATACATCCAGGCCTATACCACTGTGCTTAAACATCATGCTGGTATCGAGAATAAGGTAGCTGATGCCGTTAGCCATCGTGCCCTGTTACTGATTACCGTTAGGACTGAGGTTATAGGATTTGATCGATTGAAAGAGCAATATGAGACTAGTCTTGTCTTTGGAGAGATTTTCCAATCTAAGAAACACCAACCATCTAGTGCCTTTAGTGAGTACACCCTCCAGGATGGTTATCTTTTCAAAGCAAATAGGTTGTGCATTCCCAAGACCTCTCTTCGAGAATTCTTAGTTTGGGATACCCATGCAGGAGGCCTAGTTGGTCAGTTTGGTAGGAAAAAGACCATCTTAGCAGTAGAAGACTAGTTCTTTTGGCCTAGCCTGAAGAAGGATGTAGCTAACATTGTTTCCCGGTGCCGAACTTGTACTGTCGATAAACAACAAAAATAGAATACTGGCCTTTACACCCCTCTACTGTGCCTAGTCGCCCTTGGGAAGACCTTAGAATCGACTTTGTAGTAGGACTGCCCAAGACTGTAAGGAAGCACGATTCATTCTGTGTAGTGGTAGATAGGTTCTCCAAAATGGCCCATTTCATACCCTGCTCCCAGACCATAGATGCTTCCAAAGTTGGCAAGCTCTTTCTTGATCATGTGGTTAAGTTACATGGCCTTCCAAAAACCATAGTATCCGATAGGGATGTCCGATTCACTAGCTACTTCTGGAAAACCCTTTGGCACTTACTAGGCACCAAGATTAAGTTCTCAACTGCCTACCACCTGCAGACCGATAGCCAAACTGAGGTAGTCAACTGCAGCCTACGGAACCTCTTAAGGTGTTTGATAGGTGAACATATCGGAAACTGGGATCTTCTTTTACCTTAAGCTGAGTTTGCCTACAATAGTTCTATGTATAGGACCACCGGGAAAAGTCCTTTCGAGATTATGAGTGGTTACAAGCCTAACCGACCCCTTGATTTGATTCCCCTACCTATCCATGCTCGTGTCTCTGAGTCCGCCGAATCCTTTGCACAGCATATTAGGGACATACATAAGGAAATTAGCAATAAAATTAATCGAAGTAATAATGCATATAAAAAAATGGCTGATTCCCAAAAATGAGCCAAAGAGTTTGAAATTGGGGATTCTGTAATAATTAGGCTTAGGCCTGAATGGTTTCCACCAGGAACTGTTAAGAAACTTCACGCTCGTAGAGCTGGTCCCTTTAAAGTGATAAAGAGAGTCGACCCTAATGCCTACATTCTTGAGCTACCCCCGAATTATGGGATTAGCTCGACTTTCAATATCTCAAACTTAGTCGAGTACAGGGAACCGGCAAACATTCCTAGCGAGCCATTTGGGCCTGACATTTTTTTTAAGAGTGAACCCGAACTAGAGTGTCCACCTCCAATTATTCTTGAGAGAGGAGAGCGGATCAAGGGTGTCCTGGATGACCAAGCTATCACTACCCGGGGCAAAGGTTATCAACGTTTCTTTGTCTGATGGCAAGGCCAACCTGAGTCCGATGACTCATGGGTTACATGGGAGGACTCGCAGCACCTCGATCCCAACCTTTTGGAGGAGTACATAAGCCAAACCAACTCTTACTCGACAGGGTCGAGTTCCTCCCACCCCGAGAGAACTGGTGTGGGCACTAGAATCTGACAGAGGCTCCTCAATCCTCTGTGGATGCCCAATTAGGGTTCCAGTTTTTTGGATCTTGTAATAAGGCTTCAAGCCTCAACCTTGTAATTTTCTTTTGCTTCAAATTGAGTCTATACTTTGACCAATTAGGTCAAATTGTGTACTATACTGGGTCCAGTCACAAATCGGGTCCAGTCTGAGTCTATTGGAAGTATGGGTCCATTACAAGAGTTGGTCTTAAAATTTAGTCTCCTTGGAGCCAAATCTGGAAGGAATCCAAGTCAGCTCAGGGCCCACCTTTTCATCCTATGTGGCGCCATGACAACTTGCCATGTGGGCAGCACACTTGTCATCCTTGGATGCCCAAAGAGGAGGAACACATCACTTGGCACTAGCCCTTTTTTCCTCCCCCTATCAAGCTCCTTTCCAAGAAACGGTGGTCGGCCAAAGAGAAGGTCAATGGGAGTTGAAGTTTGGAATTCAGATCCCTTGCTTCAAGCCCTCCAATCAAGCCTTCTTCCAAATTTGTTTGAACCTCTTTGGAAGGAAGAGACAAGATCCATGGGCGCCTCCACCTCACACTCCCCATGTCATGCTTTGTACCAAAAGGGAAAGCACAACCAACGAAGGAGGAAGAACACATAACTCGCTCCAAGCCTCACTTCATGCTTTCTTCCAAAACAAAGGAGTTACTTTCCAAGTTCAAAGCGCCAAGATCCCTCCTCCAAGCCTTGCATCATGCCATGCCCACTCAAATCAGCTCTTGGTCAGCCAAAGAGAGAAAAAGGTCAAGGGTTTTGGGTGCCCATCCAAGAAAACTTGTATTCTTTCATTTGAAATTCAAAAGGGTCCTAAGGTGCCTAATTAAAGGACCTAACCCCTCCTTTGTAAATTTTAATCTTCATGAATGAAAAATTACATTTCTTGAGTTCCAATTTCTTTCTAGTTGCCTTTGTTTGCTAGGAACGTCGATCTCCGTGAGGGAGCGCCTTCGCCTACGGGTGTCGAGTGGTGTAAGGCCTCAAACTACCGTCACTTCCGTAACTCCATCATCCAACTCCGAATCAAGAAGAACTCCACCATCATTTCAACAACTCTTTCTTTCATTCTTCCATTGCTTTCCTTCTGATTGAAACTTAACCTTTATCTTCTTTGAATGCTCGCAGGTCCTCCAGGTTACACGAGTACAAAGATGGTTGCCTTTGCCATCGGGATCTTCGGACAGCCAGCCGGTGCCTCCGTAGGGTTGGCCGCTCGATCATCCAGGCCGCATCCGCCAAAGTGCGCGATCTCTACATCGGGCGATTCAGATCTTTGAGGTTTGCCCCCTGTCTCCTAAGTAGGTCTTGATCGGAGAGCTAAGTCCTATGGGGTTTCTCAATCACGGGGTCCTCTATTTATCATTGTTTAGGGACTGCTTGCTTGCTTGATAGTTCTTATTATTATAGAACCCTAGATCAACTCTTACTTATTTTTAGGAATCCAAAGAAAATCATAAAAATCTAAAAATCACAAAACCAATAAATCACATGCATCATTCTTCATTTTGCATTTAGTTAGTCCCCCATCACAGAGAGCTTCGGGGACTCTCTACATACAGAGGGAGAATAAGAATGAAAGAAAGATAATACTCTATCGAAAGCGAGTCTATTGCTTACCTCCACTTACCTTCCCTTGTGGGTCTTATATGGATAAGGGAAATTTGTCAGTTTTTGGGTCCTCCTTTCGAAGAAAGCTTTTTGTTATTTACTGCCACCCCTCTATCAGGCCAGCTTTTTGTTAAGCCTGGAGTCATGATAGAATATTGCTATTTTAGGAGGAACCGTCGGGGAGCTGTAGGCCATGGGACCTGAGCGGGTTGCCCTTTTTAGGAAGGTTTGGGCATCCTATTGTTGAGGTCACAGTCTCCTAGCCATGCAGTTGTCAACATGGTGGTGCACTGTAAGCCTATGAGGCTAGTGATGCTTAGATCATGTAGGTCGTGCTCAAGGTGCATCGCGGGACCTGCGCTCATGGCAAAGCACGTGCATCCTTTCAGGGGCGGTGAGTGATCAGGCTTTCTATTATCATAGTTTTGAACTTCTGTCAGCCCAAACCTTGGTTGGGAGCTAACCTTGGTAGGGTGGCCTACCTCGAACGGAGGGGCTCCACCATGGCCGGGAGCTGACGTCAGACGAGCAGCTCACCAAATTAGCCTAGCCTCGGCTGAGAGCTAACCTCGGTAGGGATGCCTATCTTGAAAGGAATGGTTTGACCCCGACCGGGAGTTGACCTTAGATGAGGGGCTCGCCCAATGAGCCCGGCCTTGGTTGGAAGCCGACCTCGATAGGGAGGCCTACCTCGAAAGGAGAGGCTCGACCCCAGTGGGTAGCTGAACTCAGATGGGGGCTCGCCCAATGAGCCTGGTCTCGAATGGGAGCTGACTTTGGCATGGAGGCTTACCTCGAAAGGAGGGGCTCGACCCTAGTCGAGAGCTAACCTCAGACGAGGGGCTATGATGGAGACCCGAGAGCCCAGCCACCTCAGCAGCCAAGAGGAGTCCCTGTCACATCCGGGATTGTGCCACCTAGGATTACATGGAGGATCACATGAAGATGCCCCATACATGACCACATGCCAGCACACCCCTTCCACCCTCTAGGCACATCAACTCCACTGGCCATCAAGAGAGAAAGGAAGGTTAAGTGGATAACATAAATCCCATGATTCATGCCAAGCAGCTAAGGAAAGATGTGGTCCCCCCCAAAGCCCAAAAGAGCAGGTGTTTGGCGACCCAAATGGCCCCCCTCTTCTTCCTTATTTTTTTTTTGAGTTTTTTTGGTAATTGTATAAAACCTTCCATGTTGTAAATCAGAAAATCAGGAAGGATTATGGTGCATATACTTTCTTTACTTGCTTATTAGGTAATTGGTCCCTATATAAGGACACCTCTCTTGTGTTGAAGGTAATGAAATTGAATTTTTGAGAAAGAGTCCTAGTTTTGGCTCCGTTTGGAGGGGGCTACGGCCTGTCTTGCCTTCGCCTTCGAGCATCGAGGGGAGTGGGACCATATGCCTTTGTCCTACGGGACATCGAGGAGTGTGAGGCCCTATTTGCCTTTGTCCTACAGGACATCTGATGCAGAACAAATAAAGGGATGCGATGCGGAAGTAAATTAAGATTAACTAATTTTTTTTTTTGTTGTTTTATAGGTTTGTAGAAGTTGGCTTCAAATCAAAGAAAAGTTAACCTAACATTGAAAGATACTAATATGATAATTGAAAGCACAATTTTAAGGAAACTAAATTATCAGAGTAGTTTAGAAGCAACGGATCGCTGGGGGTTGAGAAACTCCCAGACCTAGGGTTTCACTCCGAGTTTTCAACATAACAGAAATAAAGAGAAGGGAAGGGTTATCTAACCAGACAATGATCTTCACAGATTTTGGTGGAAGAACTCTCCCGAGCAGATTGTTGGATCCTCGGAGTCGGATATCTTCGTAATGGATCCTCCAATACTGGGCCTTTGGCGGGTTGGCTTCTCCTGAACTCAAGATCTGGAAGAGAAGAAAGACAATTGATGGAATCAGAGAGTCAAGGAAAAGATTTACCAGGTTGATGAACTTGAAGATCGAAATTGCTGAAAACTGGATTCTCCTGGAGGCTGATGTGATTTTCCTTGGAACTTGCTCTGGATCTGAAGTAGCCGGACTGGATCTGGATGAAGGTGGATGGCCTGGACTTGTAGAGAGAGAGAGGCCGTGGGAGATGGATGGATCTAGGGTTTGGTGGATGGAAAATAATGAAAGGTGGCTAGGGTTTTGGAATTTCAAGTGGCTAACCTAGGGTTTTGGATAAAGATGGAGATCTCTCACCTCCTCAAGGCTCCAATGGAACCCGGATTACCTCCTCACGGAGCTCAACACTTAGAATAGTGCGGAAGAAGAGAAACCTAGGTTACTCAACACAAGAGAATAGCAAAAATAATTTTTCTTCATTGATTTTCTAAAGTTACAAAGAGAGGTCTATTATATAGACCTAAAATTTTCTCCTAGCTTGTACAAATTCCCATGTGGGACTAAACTCTTCCAACCCCTAGATTAGGTAGAAAATCCTCTCCCTTGGCCGACCAAGAGTCCAAAAAAATTGGGACGGCCATAAAGGAATTGTTTTGGAACTTTTATGGCACCTCCTTTGGAGTTGGATTTGGATTTGGAGTCCTCTTCTTCTTAAGGTATTTCTTCTTTTCTTCCACTCCAAGTTAAGCTCTTTGATTTTGATTTGAACTTCAATTAGGAGTAGGTTGGATGTCCTTCTTTGATTTCTTCTCCAAGAGAAGTTTTCTTCCTTCTTTGCTTAGGTAAATTAGGCAGGTGTGGGCGCCTCCTTTAATTTAGCCTCCAATTTGATTTTTTTCTTCTTTGGATGTGGGGACCATGACACTGGGATGCCTCTATGGCGCCTCCTGGACTCTGGCGTGTGCTCGGAGTGTGGCTGGGCGTGTGGCTTGGAGTGTGGCCTCCACTTGCTTGAACCTTGAGTTGATTGGAAGAGAAATGTGGCACCATTTTGGACCAAATTGAAATCACATTGGGACTTGCACCGAGTCAACATGACTCAACAAAATTTAAATGGTGACTCAAGAAAGAAATAAATAAAATAAATAAACTGGTTGACCAGGTCAACCTTTATTACAAACCCTAATTTCTCGGGCAATGTCAATCAGAGATCCCAAATGGAGCTCTGAAGTCTTCTTCTGAGTCTGGTGCCCGCACCAATTCTCCCAGGGTGGGAGGAACTCGACCCTATCGAGTAAGGCTCAAGTTGGCTCTGGTATCTCTCCAAGAGGTCTGGGTCCAATTCTTGTAATTCTTCTCGGGAGATCCAAGAGTCATCAGAATCTGGCCTTCCTTGCCAGCGGACCAGGTACCTTTGGTATCCTCGATTACGAGTAGAGATAACCTGATCATCCAGGATCTTTTCAATCTGCTCTTTCCTCACAGGCCAGTTTGTTGGTGGACACACAGGGTCGGGATCACTCTCAATGATAGGGTTAGGCTCAAAAGGCTCACTAGGAATCACAGCTGGCTCCCTGTACTCTACTAAGTCTGTAATGTTGAAAGTAGAGCTAATGCCTAGTTCTGGAGGCAACTCGAGCACATAGGCATTGGATCCTACTCTCTTTACCACTCTAAATGGTCCAGCTCCCCTAGCATGTAACTTTCTAACGGTTCCAGGAGAAAACCGTTCAGGCCTTAACCTAATCATCACATAGTCTCCCTCAACAAAAGATTTGACTCGTCTTTGAATATCAGCCAACTTCTTATAAGTTTCATGACTTAAATTTATTTTGGCATGAATTTCTTTATGCAAGTCTTTTATATGCTGTGCAAAATTCTCAGCAGATTCGGAGACTCGAGTGTGGACAGGTAAAGGGACTAGGTCAAGAGGTGTGTGAGGTTTGTACCCATGTACAATTTCAAAGGGACTCTAGCCTATAGACCTATTGATCGAAACATTGAATGCAATTTCAGCCCTGGACAAAATACAAATCCCAATTCCTGGTGTTCTCAATCAAACCAAAATCTGAGCCAAAGCCTAGTAAAGGGTCAAGAAAAACTAAACTAGACTGACGACGCATTCCTAAAGAATGGACTTTATTCCAAAGGAACCCTAGGTCTAAACCTAACAAACTAAGGCTCTCTAGGTTTGACCTTGGGTCGGAGGATGGCATGCAGAGCATGAAAACTTATCATGGGTGCCTAGTAGGTGCCATAAGGTCTTCTTGAAGTAGGTGGCAAACCTAATAGGTTCTGACACGTGGTTCACTCTAAAGACTTCGACAAAGTAAATTTGGGTGGTGTAAGAAGCATTGGAAGTCCTAGAGAAAGGAAGGAAATATGAGGTGGAGTCACGAATTACCTGCTGACTAAAGGTGGTGACCTGAAGGTTTGAATGGTGATCTATGAGTGTCAACTGGTCATCCTTTCGAAAGGAAAAGTTTGCTACTCCCAGGAATGGATCAAGAGATGGTTCGGGAAGCAGCCTAGGACATGTGATTGCAATAGTTAAAGTTTGTTCTCTAAGCAAATAATGATCCATTTTCTTAAGAACTGGATTGAAGAATGATTCATGGAAGGGCCTATGGATGATGACCTCAAGACTTGAAATTTGACTTATGGGTGTCGAAAGGTATACTCTATAGAAGGGTAGGTCAGTCATGCAAAGGAAGGGGTCTGGGGCCATAAGGAGGACTTCTACAGGACTGGGTGAACCAATCCGCTCAAGACACGGATGTTCAACTGAGATTACGGGAGAGACCTTAGTGGCTGGGCATGGGACAAGGTCCAATTGTAAGAGGCTTGATTCAGTCATCCTAAGGAGAGGATCTACCATAGGGTGGGCAAACTTAAACAGTTCAGTGCAAAGATCTTCAATTGGTACTTGGGGAATGACTGTCATTAGAGGGTACGAACTAATAGCTTGGGCTAACAATATGAGCTCTTCCTGGGGGTATTTGACTAAAGGAACCCGGTTCTCACAAATCTCTTGAATTTTTGAACTAGGTCTTATCAGTTGGTTGCTTTCCAAGGTCTCCTCAGGTAAGGAACTAATAGTATCAATGTCACCTTCTTCAAGTTCTTCCCCCTCACATTCATCAACTAGACTCAAGCCAGCATCATATACTTCCTCGATGCCATCTTCAATGGGTTTCGGGTCAGTGGTAATCGGGTCAACTGATTCTAGGCTTGTCATACCTAACCTTTCTTCCTCATTGGTAGGCTTGGGTTCTCCCTCATTAATGTCATCCTTAGGATTCTTACCACTTAGCTGTGCACAAGCCAGTCCTATGTATGGGCACTGACTAGATTTATGGCCTCTTTCTCCACAAAACAAACATTCTTGTGATATAGGAACCTGGGTCACACTGGGTTTCAAGCTAGTAGAGACCTTACTTGGGCATGGGTGTGGATCTAAACGGTTTGATCTAGAAGACTTGGGTTGTTGAGTGACTGGTCTAGAATATTGTAAGGACCTCTCATAGACATGATCCACACTATAGATATCATGGTTAGGCTTCCTAAGGTTATGCTCGGGATCACGGTATAAGGTCCTCCTAGGCTCCTGGTATGGATGAGGTTGGGGCCTATTAAATTTTGGATCAGGGATCCAATTTTGCTGTCTACGTTTCTCAAGGACTTGGACTTGATCCCTAAGCTGGGTAAAATTCTCATGGACTTGTTCTTTACACTGGGTAACAGTAGCAGTCAAATCCTGGCTTAACTTGTTCATGATCTCAGTAAGAGCTCTAACCATGGCCTCTAAATCAGGTTGGGTTTGACCAGGTTGATATGGCACTCCGTTTCTGGTAGACATGATGATTCAAGCAAGCACACAAAATGAGACTAGACTAAATCGACTACTGGATCACTAGACCTAGAGTCCAAACTAGATGCCCAATCAGAGTGGCAAGCTAGCCTGTAGTAACTCAGGACTCAGCCAAGCAGGTGTAAGGGGAGTGTTAGGTCCCTGAATGCCAATCCTAGACACCAATCAGTGATTGGCCAGGTAGGCGGACCAGCACACAAGCCCTTCGGGAATGGATCCCTGAACCACCGTTCTAGACACTGAGTGCTAAGCACACACAGAATAACTCAGCAAACTGACTCAACACTAGCCTAGACCCGACCAATTGGTGTCCCTAGCCCACTAGGGCAAATTAGGTCTAACTGATTTTAAATTAGGTCTAGGTTCGAATGATTGGATGGTGGTTTTAGGCTAAGGAGAGGTAATCAACTCCTCCCCTTATCTTAGATGCTCAATTGCCCTTAAGTAAATTATGAGATGATCACTCCAAAAGAATTGAATTGCAGAACACAAAAAAATAGAGTTGCTGTATTTTAGTTCTCAGAATTTTTACCGAAACCAATAAATCACAGAAAAATTATGGAAAATAGTTTCAATTATACTGGTTTCAACGAAGCAAAAATCATGCAATTCGAAGTTTCATACAGGGAGAAATAATTTAGACAACAGGGCAATTACGGGCTGCAACTAGATTGTCTTCCCCGTTTATAATCCCTGCTACGAAGTTATAACCCAATGGATCCCCTACATGCCCTAGGAACACCCCGTGGAATGGGAGGAGGAGGCTTGCGCCTCGCTTAGTTCCTAGGACCGAACGTCCTGGGGAGTCTACTTCGAGCAGAAAAAATAAAAAGAGAAAACAATCAAAACAAGCAAGCAAGCAAATCAGAAACCCTAGACTGGGCTCTGATACCAAAAATGATGCAGAACAAATAAAGGGATGCGATGCGGAAGTAAATTAAGATTAACTAATTTTTTTTTTGTTGTTTTTATAGGTTTGTAGAAGTTGGCTTCAAATCAAAGAAAAGTTAACCTAACATTGAAAGATACTAATATGATAATTGAAAGCACAATTTTAAGGAAACTAAATTATCAGAGTAGTTTAGAAGCAACGGATCGCTGGGGGTTGAGAAACTCCCAGACCTAGGGTTTCACTCCGAGTTTTCAACATAACAGAAATAAAGAGAAGGGAAGGGTTATCTAACCAGACAATGATCTTCACAGATTTTGGTGGAAGAACTCTCCCGAGCAGATTGTTGGATCCTCGGAGTCGGATATCTTCGTAATGGATCCTCCAATACTGGGCCTTTGGCGGGTTGGCTTCTCCTGAACTCAAGATCTGGAAGAGAAGAAAGACAATTGATGGAATCAGAGAGTCAAGGAAAAGATTTACCAGGTTGATGAACTTGAAGATCGAAATTGCTGAAAACTGGATTCTCCTGGAGGCTGATGTGATTTTCCTTGGAACTTGCTCTGGATCTGAAGTAGCCGGACTGGATCTGGATGAAGGTGGATGGCCTGGACTTGTAGAGAGAGAGAGGCCGTGGGAGATGGATGGATCTAGGGTTTGGTGGATGGAAAATAATGAAAGGTGGCTAGGGTTTTGGAATTTCAAGTGGCTAACCTAGGGTTTTGGATAAAGATGGAGATCTCTCACCTCCTCAAGGCTCCAATGGAACCCGGATTACCCCCTCACGGAGCTCAACACTTAGAATAGTGCGGAAGAAGAGAAACCTAGGTTACTCAACACAAGAGAATAGCAAAAATAATTTTTCTTCATTGATTTTCTAAAGTTACAAAGAGAGGTCTATTATATAGACCTAAAATTTTCTCCTAGCTTGTACAAATTCCCATGTGGGACTAAACTCTTCCAACCCCTAGATTAGGTAGAAAATCCTCTCCCTTGGCCGACCAAGAGTCCAAAAAAAATTGGGACGGCCATAAAGGAATTGTTTTGGAACTTTTATGGCACCTCCTTTGGAGTTGGATTTGGATTTGGAGTCCTCTTCTTCTTAAGGTATTTCTTCTTTTCTTCCACTCCAAGTTAAGCTCTTTGATTTTGATTTGAACTTCAATTAGGAGTAGGTTGGATGTCCTTCTTTGATTTCTTCTCCAAGAGAAGTTTTCTTCCTTCTTTGCTTAGGTAAATTAGGCAGGTGTGGGCGCCTCCTTTAATTTAGCCTCCAATTTGATTTTTTTCTTCTTTGGATGTGGGGACCATGACACTGGGATGCCTCTATGGCGCCTCCTGGACTCTGGCGTGTGCTCGGAGTGTGGCTGGGCGTGTGGCTTGGAGTGTGGCCTCCACTTGCTTGAACCTTGAGTTGATTGGAAGAGAAATGTGGCACCATTTTGGACCAAATTGAAATCACATTGGGACTTGCACCGAGTCAACATGACTCAACAAAATTTAAATGGTGACTCAAGAAAGAAATAAATAAAATAAATAAACTGGTTGACCAGGTCAACCTTTATTACAAACCCTAATTTCTCGGGCAATGTCAATCAGAGATCCCAAATGGAGCTCTGAAGTCTTCTTCTGAGTCTGGTGCCCGCACCAACATCAAGGGGTGTGAGGCCCTATTTGCCTTTGTCCTGTGGGACATCGAGGGGTGTTAGGCCCTGTTTGCCTTTGTCCTTCAGGACATCGAGGGTGTGAGGCCCTGTTTGCCTTTGTCCTGCGAGACATCGAGGGGTGTAAGGCCCTGATTATCTCCTTCTTGATCCTAATCCCTGGAGACTTCTCAGCCCACATCAATTTGATATTAGAGCAGGAAAGGATTAGGGATAGAAAAAAAAAAGCAAAAAAAAAAATTATTGGTATGGGTAACCGTTATTTCCTTTTATTGCCCCATTTTATTCTTATTATTCTTGCTATCCTTTATTTATCCCCAACATATCCTCGACATATTCCCATCATTCCCTTCGTCCATCCGCCTCTATATTTCCTGTGAAAAGTGTCGCTCGACATCGCTATTCACCATGGCACCGTCTCCCACTATGGAACCAAGGGAAGAACCTCACAACCAACGCCCCTCCGCCCGGAGTTGTCTCTAGTCGATGCATCTCCCAGGCTGAGCCCCTGCCCTATGCCATAGATCAACGCATCCGCGCCCCCAATAATCTTCCTCCGTCATACGCTCATTGATCCCATCGTAGCTGGACTGCCCTCCGAACATCATCCCCTCCCATGGCCGCCTCCTTCCTCCCACTATATCTGATTTCTGACTGTCCCCCACCTCGACCTCCCTTCCAACGAATGGTGGTCTGAATTCCTCTATGGTGTTGTCCCCATCGGCCCTAGCATCTTCTTCAATGGCAACATCTGCTCCGCCACAGCCTTCAGTCCAACCACCGTCACGACCACGATGCCAATCTCCTCCATCTCCACCCGCACCGATTCAGCCAATGCCACCGTCTCTTTGTGTCATCCCGCCCAACCACCGACCTGCTCCCCGGATCTCTCCTCCTTTGTTCCATCCTCCACTGATCTGCTCCTCACCGCTGTAATGCCCCGAATGCCCCGTTCCATTGACCTGCTCCCCGGATTGCTCCTCCCTTGTTCTATCCTCCACCGACCACCTCCTCACCACTACGATGCCCTGGATGCCCCGCTCCACCGACCACTCCCCGGATCGCTCCTCCCCCGTCCTCCTTCACACATCTTCTACCTTCCCATTCCAAGCTCCTCCCTCTGTCACCAGCTACCGAAACCCCGCCCATGCCGGCAATTTCTCTCCATGTCGCCGATTCTGCCCAGCACCGTTGCTGGAGAGGCCGCCGGCAAAACTCCCTCCGTAAGCCTGGTGCGGGCACCAGACTCAGAAGAAGACTTCAGAGCACCATCTGGATCTCTGATTAACCTTGCCCGAAGAATTAGGGTTTTTGGCTTGTAATAAGGGTTGACTTGATCAACTCAATTTTAGTTTGAGTCTGTATTACCTGCATTTTTATTTTGTTGAGTCATGTTGACTCAGTAGTGGACTTGGGCTTCAACCTGGGGTGTTACTTTTTCTCCCAAGGCCAAGCAAGTGGGAGCCACACTCCCAGCCATACGCCTGAGTCCAGGGGGCACCACATCTCCATCCAGCAGGCTTTGGTCCCCACACCATAGATAGCAGCTCCCCTCTTTCATGCGCCAATTGAGGAGAAATCCACCAGGGGTCCACAAATCAAGGGGGCGGCCCAAGACTTCCCAAAAGAAACAAACTATGAAAGGAAAGAAATTCTCTTGGAGAGAAATTCAAGGAGGCGCCCATTACCTGCCAGAAATACTCAAAACAAAGTTAGAAGGAGCCATAACTTGGGGAGAAAGAAAAGGAGGTATCCAAAAAGGGTTGAGCCATGGAAGGAAGGAGATTTCTCTTGAAAAGCAAGGTTAGGAGGTGCCCTAATCATTCCAACTAAAGCCAGATATAAAAGGCAACAAATTTTCTCTTGGAGGGCAAGGTTAAGAGGCACCCAAACACTTCCAGATAAGGCCAAGCAAAGAAGGAAAAAAATATTTTCTTGGAGGTCAAGACAAGGAGGCGCCACCCACTTTCCTTTTTGAAGCTTCAATCAACTTTGGAATTAATTGGCCAGCCATATGAGTAGGGATTGATATCCTATATTGAAGATCCCCTCCTTTAGTCCCACATTGGAAGATGTAAAACCCTACTCTCTTGTAATGGCCTATAAATTAAACCCCATGTAAGTTTGAAAAGAATCAGATGAATGAAAACAAATTTTTTTTGTGAGCAAACTTTGTGTTTTCTCTCTTCCGCACTTGCATCCAGGTGTTGAGCTCCATGAGGGAGTAAATCCGGGTTCCCCAGGAACTTTGAGGAGGTGTGAGATCTCCAAAACCCCTAAACCCTAAGTTAGCCACTCCAACTACTAAACCCTAGCCGCCCACCATCCACTTCAATCCACCAAACCCTAGCCTATCCCACCTCCCACGGCCTCTCTCTCCAAATCCAGGCCGATCACCAGCATCCAGATCCAGTCCAGATACTTCAGATCCAGAGCAATTCCCAGAGGAAGTCAAATCAGCCTCTAAGAGGATCCGGATTTCAGCAACTTCAGCCTTCAAGTTCTTCAATCTGGTAAATCCTTCCTTGAGTCTCTGATTCCATCACTTGTTCTTCTCCTTTCCCAGATCTTGAGTTCAGGAGAAGCCGACTCAGCCACAGGACCAGTATTGGAGGATCCATTGTGAAGATATCCGAATCGAGGATCCAACAATCTGCTCGAGAGAGTTCTTCCACCAAACTTTGTGAAGATCACTGTCTGGTCGGTAACCCATCTCTTCTCTTTATTTCTGTCCTGTTGAAAGTTCAGAGCGAAACCCTAGATCTGGGAGTTTCTCAACCCCCAGCGATCCGTTACTTCTGAACTACTCTGATAACCGAGTTTTATTTAAATTGTGCTTTCAATTATTACCTAGTTTCTTTCAATTTAGTTTAACTTTCCTTTGAGTCAAAGCCGACTTCTGAAAATATTTAAAAAAAAAAGAAAAAAAAAATGAATTAGTCTTAATTTACTTCCGCATCGCATCATCTCTCTTTTGTTCTGCATCAATTTTGGTATCAGAGCTTTCGTTCTGCATCATTTTTGGTATCAGAGCTTTCGTTCTGCATCATTTTTGGTATCAGAGCTTCTGTTCTGCATCATTTTTGGTATCAGAGCCCTGTTTAGGTTTTCTGTTTTGATTGCTTGTTTGAGTCTCTCTCTTTTTACTTTGTCTGCTCGAAGTAGACTCCCCAGGACGTCCGGTCCTAGGAACGAAGCGAGGTGCTAACCTCCTCTTCCCATTTCACGGGGTGTTCCTAGGGCGTGTAGGGGATCCGTTGGGTTATAACTTCGTAGCAGGAATTGTAAACGGGGAAGTGCTCTGTTTTTAGCCCGTAATTACCTTGTTGCAGGAATTATTTCTCAGTGCAGATAACTCCAAATTCAGTGATTTTTATTTTGCTGAAACCAGTATAATTGAAACTATTTTTGCATAATTTTTTTTTAATTTATTGGCTTACGTGGGATTTCTGAGAATTAAATTACTGCAACTCTATTTTTATGTTCTGCAATCCAATTATTTTTGAGTGTTCATCTCTTAATTCATCTTAAGGGCATTTGAGCATCTAAGATAAGGGGAGGAGTTGATAACCTCTCCTTAGCCCAAAACCACCACCCACTCATTCGAACCTAAGCCTTTAATCTAAAAATTGATTAGACCTAATTTGCCCTAGTGAGCTAGGGACATCAACAAGTCGGGTCAAGACTAGTGTTGAGTCAGTTTGTCTGGTTACTCTGTGTGTGCTTTGTACTCAGTGTCTAGAACGGTGGTTCAGGGATTCCATCTCGAAGGGCTTGTGTGCTGGTCCGCCTACGTGGCCAATCTCTGATTGGTGTCTAGGATTGGCATCTAGGGACCTAACACTCCCCTTACACCTGCCTGGCTGAGTCCTGAGTTACTACAGGCTAGCTTGCCACTCTGATTGGGCATCTAGTTTGGGCTCTAGGTCTAGTTAGCCCGTAGTCATTCAGTTGAGTCTCATTTTGTGTGTTTGCTTGCATCATGTCTACCCGGAATGGAGTGCCCTACCAACCTGGTCAAACCCAACCTGATTTAGAGGCCATGGTTAGAAATCTTACCGAAAGTATGACCAAATTGAGTCAGGACATGAATGAGGGTTTTTCCCAGTTTAGGGATCGAGTCCAAGTACTTGAGAAACGTAGGCATCAAAATTGGACCCCTGATCCAAAATTTAATAGGCCCCAACCTCACCCATGCCAGGAACCTAGGAGGACCTTATACTATGATCCCGAGCATAACCTTAGGAAGCCTAACCATGATATCTATAGTGTAGATCGTGTCTATGAGAGGTCCTTACAATATTCTAGACCAGTCACTCAACAACCCAAGTCTTCTAGATCAAACCATTTAGATCCACACCCATGCCCAAGTAAGGTCTCTACTAGCTTGAAACCCAGTGTGACCCAGGTTCCTATATCTCAAGAATGTTTGTTTTATAGAGAAAGAGGCCATAAATCTAGTCAGTGCCCATGCATAGGACTGGCTTGTGCACATCTAAGTGGTAAGAATCCTAAGGATGATATTAATGAGAGAGAACCCAAGCCTACCAATGAGGAAGAATGGTTAGGTATGACAAGCCTAGAATCAGTTGATCCGATTACCACTGACCCGAAACCCATTGAAGATGGCATTGAGGAAGTATATGATGCTGGCTTGAGTCTAGTTGATGAATGTGAGGGGGAAGAACTTGAAGAATGTGACATCGGTACTATTGGTTCCTTACCTGAGGAGACCTTGGAGAGAAACCAAGTGGTAGGACCTAGTTCAGAAATTCAAGAGATTTGTGAGAACCAGGTTCCTTTAGTCAAATACCCCCAAGAAGAACTCATAGTGTTAGCCCAAGCTATCAGTTCGTACCCTCTAATGACAGTCATTTCCCAGGTACCAATTGAAGATCTTTGTACTGAACTGTTTAAGTTTGCCCACCCTATGGTAGATCCTCTCCTTAGGATGACTGAATCAAGCCTCTTACAATTGGACCTTGTCCCATGCCCAGCCACTAAGGTCTCTCCCGTAATCTCAGTTGAACATCCTTGTCTTGAGCGGATTGATTCACCCAGTCCTGTAGAAGTCCTCCTTATGGCCCCAGACCCCTTCCTTCGCATGACTGACCTACCCTTCTATAGAGTATACCTTTCCGCACCCATAGGTCAAATTTCAAGTCTTGAGGTCATCATCCATAGGCCCTCCCATGAATCATTCTCTAATCCAGTTCTTGAGAAAGTGGATCATTATTTGCTTAGAGAACAAACCTTAACTATTGCAATCACATGTCCTAGGCTACTTCCCGAACCATCTCTTGATCCATTCCTGGGAGTAGCAAACTTTTCCTTTCGTAAGGATGACCAGTTGACACTCATAGATCACCATTCAAACCTTCAGGTCACCACCTTTAGTCAACAAGTAATTCGAGACTCCACCTCATATCTCCTCCCTTTCTCTAGGACTTCCAATGCTTCTTACACCATCCAAGTATACTTTGTCGAAGCCTTTAGAGTGAACCACGTGTCAGAACCTATTAGGTTTGCCACCTACTTCTGGAAGACCTTATGGCACCTACTAGGCATCCATAATAAGTTTTCATGCTCTGCATGCCATCCTCCGACCCAAGATCAAACCTAGAGAGCCTTAGTTTGTTAGGTTTAGACCTAGGGTTCCTTTGTAATAAAGTCCATTCTTTAGGAATGCGTCATCAATCTAGTTTAGTTTTCTTGACCCTTTACTAGGCTTTGGCTCAGATTTTGGTTTGATTGAGAGCACCATGAATTGGGATTTGTATTTTGTCCAGGGCAGAAATTGCATTCAATGTTTCGATCAATAGGTCTATAGGCTAGAGTCCCTTTGAAATTGTTCATGGATACAAGCCTCACACACCACTTGATCTGATTTCACTATTAGCCCACACACACAAGTCTCTTGATGCACTTGCATAGCATGTAAATGACTTGCATAAAGAAATTCATGCCAAAATAACTTTAAGTAATGAAACTTATAAGAAGTTGGCTGATTCTCAAAGGCGAGTCAAAACTTTTGATGAAGGAGACTATGTAATGATTAGGTTAAGGCCTGAACGGTTTCCTCCAGGAACTGTTAGAAAGTTACATGATAGAGGAGCTGGACCATTTAGAGTGGTGAAGAGAGTAGGATCCAATGCCTATATGCTCGAGTTACCTCCAGAACTAGGTATTAGCTCCACTTTCAACATTACAAACCTAGTAGAGTATAGAGAGCCAGCTGTGATTTCCAGTGAGGCTTTTGAACCTAATCCTGCTCTTGAGAGTGAACCTGACCCTGTGTGTCCAACAACAAACTGGCCTGTGAGGAAAGAGCAGATTGAAAAGATCCTGGATGATCAGGTTATCTCTACTCGTAATCGAGGATACCAAAGATACCTGGTCCGCTGGCTAGGAAGGCCAGATTCTGATGACTCTTGGATCTCCTGAGAAGAATTACAAGAATTGGACCCAGACCTCTTGGAGAGATACCTGAGCCAACTTGATCCATACTCGACAGGGTCGAGTTCCTCCCACCCTCGGAGAATTGGTGCGGGCACCAGACTCAGAAGAAGACTTCAGAGCACCATCTGGATCTCTGATTAACCTTGCCCGAAGAATTAGGGTTTTTGGCTTGTAATAAGGGTTGACTTGATCAACTCAATTTTAGTTTGAGTCTGTATTACCTGCATTTTTATTTTGTTGAGTCATGTTGACTCAGTAGTGGACTTGGGCTTCAACCTGGGGTGTTACTTTTTCTCCCAAGGCCAAGCAAGTTTGCGCCACACTCTTAGCCATATGCCTGAGTCCAGGGGGTGCCACATCTCCATCCAGCAGGCTTTGGTCCCCACACCACAGATAGCAGCTCCCCTCTTTCATGCGCCAATTGAGGAGAAATCCACCAGGGGTCCACAAATCAAGGGGGCGGCCCAAGACTTCCCAAAAGAAACAAACTATGAAAGGAAAGAAATTCTCTTGGAGAGAAATTCAAGGAGGCACCCATTACCTGCCAGAAATACTCAAAACAAAGTTAGAAGGAGCCATAACTTGGGGAGAAAGAAATGGAGGTATCCAAAAAGGGTTGAGCCATGGAAGGAAGGAGATTTCTCTTGAAAAGCAAGGTTAAGAGGCGCCCTAATCATTCCAACTAAAGCCAGATATAAAAGGCAACAAATTTTATCTTGGAGGGCAAGGTTAAGAGGCACCCAAACACTTCCAGATAAGGCCAAGCATAGAAGGAAAAAAATATTTTCTTGGAGGTCAAGACAAGGAGGCGCCACCCACTTTCCTTTTTGAAGCTTCAATCAACTTTGGAATTAATTGGCTAGCCATATGAGTATGGATTGATATCCTAATTTGAAGATCCCCTCCTTTAGTCCCACATGGGAAGATGTAAAACCCTACTCTCTTGTAATGGCCTATAAATTAAACCCCATGTAAGTTTGAAAAGAATCAGATGAATCAAACCAAATTTTTTTTGTGAGCAAACTTTGTGTTTTCTCTCTTCCGCACTTGCATCCAGGTGTTGAGCTCCGTGAGGGAGTAAATCCGGGTTCCCCAGGAACTTTGAGGAGGTGTGAGATCTCCAAAACCCCTAAACCCTAAGTTAGCCACTCCAACTACTAAACCCTAGCCGCCCACCATCCACTTCAATCCACCAAACCCTAGCCTATCCCACCTCCCACGGCCTCTCTCTCCAAATCCAGGCCGATCACCAGCATGCAGATCCAGTCCAGATACTTCAGATCCAGAGCAATTCCCAGAGGAAGTCAGATCAGCCTCCAAGAGGATCCGGATTTCAGCAACTTCAGCCTTCAAGTTCTTCAATCTGGTAAATCCTTCCTTGAGTCTCTGATTCCATCACTTGTTCTTCTTCTTTCCCAGATCTTGAGTTCAGGAGAAGCCGACTCAGCCACAGGACCAGTATTGGAGGATCCATTGCGAAGATATCCGAATCCGAGGATCCAACAATCTGCTCGAGAGAGTTCTTCCACCAAACTTTGTGAAGATCACTGTCTGGTCGGTAACCCATCTCTTCTCTTTATTTCTGTCCTGTTGAAATTTCAGAGTGAAACCCTAGATCTGGGAGTTTCTCAACCCCCAGCGATCCGTTACTTCTGAACTACTCTGATAACCGAGTTTTATTTAAATTGTGCTTTCAATTATTACCTAGTTTCTTTCAATTTAGTTTAACTTTCCTTTGAGTCAAAGCCGACTTCTGAAAATATTTAAAAAAAAAGAAAAAAAAAATGAATTAGTCTTAATTTACTTCCGCATCGCATCATCTCTCTTTTGTTCTGCATCAATTTTGGTATCAGAGCTTTCGTTCTGCATCATTTTTGGTATCAGAGCTTTCGTTCTACATCATTTTTGGTATCAGAGCTTCTGTTCTGCATCAAAGCCTCCTCCATCTTTCTACTTTAGTCCGTGAGGAAGAGGAGGGGCACCGCACGAACATGAAAGAAGTTGCACCTCCCTTTGCCAATTTCAGAGTTGCACGTTCTTCAAAGCTGCATAGATTTTGAAGCTGCATGGATTATAGAATTGTATGGATCTCAGAGCAGGGCTGATGGAAAAAAAAATATGGTTTTGTTTGAGAAAAAAAAAATCTAAAGGTTATCTCAATCTGCAGCTTAGAGTCCAAGGAAAATAATATCAAGCTGAAGATGGGAGACTTGAAGCCAAACTCGACGGAGTCGAGTTCTCCCAACTCCAAGGGAATGATGGGGACCCGAGAGCCCAGCCACCTCAGCAGCCATGAGGAGTCTCAGTCACATCCGGGATTGACCACCTAGGATTACATGGAGGATCACATGAAGATGGCCCATGCATGGCCACATGGCAACACACCTGGTGTAGGCACTAGACCTCTTATTAGGGTTTCAATTTTTTTGGTCCTATAATAAGGCTTCAAAACTAAACCTTGTAACTTTCTTTAGCTTTGAATTGAGTCTCATGTGTCTGTGTATAATCCTGTACTTTGACCAATTGGGTCAAATTGTGTCCTGTACTGAGTCCAGTCCTGTATTGAGTCAATTGTGTCATGTACTGAGTCCAGTCAGAGTTAGTTTGAAGTATGGGTCCAAGCAAGATTGGTCTTAAAATCTAGTCTCTTTGGAGCCAAGTTAGGAAGGAAGCCAACTCAGCTTAGGGGGCCACCTAATCATCCTATGTTGCGCCATGACAACTTGCCATGTGGGTGGCACATATTTCAGCTTTGGACACCCAAAGAGGGGGACACATCACTTGACTCACTCCCTCTTTCCCTCACCCCTATCAAGCTTGTTTCTACATATGGGTGGCCGTCCAAGAGAAGGTCAAATGGGAGTTGGAGTTTGGAGTTCAAATCCATTACTTCAAGCCCTCCAATCAAGCTTTCATCCCAAACTACACAAACAACTATGGAAGGAAGGCAAGAATCCATGGGTGCCTCCACCTCCCACTCCCCACATCTTGTCTTGTTCCAAAGAAGGATGCACAACCAAGGAAAGAAGGAGAACACTTGCCTTGCTACAAGCCTCACTTCTTGTCTTCTTCCAAAATAAAGGACCCACATTCCAAGTTCAAGGGCACCAAGATCCCTCTTCCAAACCTCACATCAAGCCATGCCCAATCAAGTCAACTTCATGGTCGGCCAAAGGAAGAGAATTCTGAAAATTTTTGGGAGCCTCTCCAAAGAGGACTTGTATTTTCATTTAAAATTCAAATGGGGTACTAAGGTGCCTATTTAAAGGACCTTACCCCTCATTTGTAAGGTTAATTTTTGATGAATGAAAAACCAATTTTCTTGAGATCCAATTTCTCTTTAGTTGCCTTCATTCACTAGGAACATCGATCTCCTTGAGGGAGCGCCTTCGCCTTTGGGCGTCGAGAGGTGTGAAGCCTCAAGTTGCCGTCTCTTTCACAACTCCATCTTCCAACTTCGAATCGGAGCCCATTGGGATCATCCACTCAGGCAGCTAGCAAGAAGACTGCATCCATCACCACATCAACTCTCTTTCCTATATATATTACAATCTTTTGGTTGAAACCTAACTCTTCTTCTTTGAATGCTCGCAGGTCCTCCAGGTGACATGAACATGGAGTTGGTTTCCCTTGCCATCAAGACCTTTGGACAGCGAGCCGGCTCATCTACGGGTTGAAGGCTCGATCATCCAGGCTGCATCCACGAGAGTGAGTGATCTCAGCATCGGGCGCTTCAGATCTTTGAGGTTTGCCTCCCTGAACTCTTAAGTCGATATTATTCTGAGAGCTAAGTCCTACAGGGTTTCTAAATCCCGGGGTCCTCTCTTTATCATTGCTTAGGGACTACTTGCTTGCCTGAGGTTCTTGTTAGTATAAATCCTAGATTTACTCTTTCTTGTCTTCGGGAATCCTCGACTGAATTCAAAACCCTAAAAGTCACAAAACAACAAATCACCTGCATCATTTCATCTTGCATTTAGTTAGTCCCCCATCAACACCCCTTCCACCCTCCAGGCACATCAACTCCACTCGCCATCAAGTGAGAAAGGAATGTCAAGTGGATAAGCATAAACCCTTGATTCATGCCAAGAAGATAAGGAAAGATGTGGTCCCCCCCCAAGCCCAAAAGAGCAGGTGTTTGGCACCCCACATGGTCCCCCCTTGGTCCCCCTCTTCTTTCCTTTTTTTTTTTGAGTTTTTTTGGAAATTGTATAAAACCTTCGATGTTGTCATTCAGCAAATCAGGAAGGATTGTAGTGCATATACTTTCTTTACTTGCTTCTTAAGTAATTGGTCCCTACTTAAAGACCCCTCTCTTGTATTGAAGATAATGAAATTGAATTTTTGAGAAAGAGTCCTAGTTTTGCCTCCGTTTGGAGTGGGCTTAGGCCCATCTTGCCTTCGTCTTCAGCCGTCGAGGGGTGAGAGACCCTATGCCTTTATCCTGTGAGACATCGAGGGGTGTGAGGCCCTATTTGCCTTTGTCCTGCGGGACATCGAGGGGTGTGAGGCCCTGTTTTCCTTTGTCCTTCAGGACATCGAGGTGTGTGAGGCCCTATTTGACTTTGTCCTGCCGGACATCGAGGGGTGTGAGGCCCAGATTATCCCATTCTTGATCCTAATCCCTAGAGACTTCTCAGCTCTCCGACGATCCTCCCATCTCAGTCCCACATCAGGCTAGCCCAATTAGCCCGGCCTTGGATAGGAGCTGACCTCGGCAGGGAGGCTTACCTCGAAAGGAGGGGCTCGACCCTGGTCGGGAGCTGACCTCAATCGGGGGGCTCACCCAATGAGCTCAGCCTCAGCTCTTCGTCAGGCTGTCTTATCCAGGTGGCAGGTCTCTTGTCATCTTGACCACCCGAGAGCTCCACATCAGCAGATGTTGCCACATCAGATGCCGCCCACTCCCGAGCCCAGAGGACAAAATAACCACTCGAGGTGAAGGGAGTAATGATTGCACTGGCATGGACGGTACGCGCCTCTTTTTGATATCAAGGCTGCATGCACCGGTGCCCCGAAGATCATGTGCCCTACCATCTGGGTGAGCCCATATCTCCTTTCTTTAAAAGTGATCATTATCACAGCATTGTCCCAGAATGGAGTGCTCCTGATTCGAAGCGTCGCTCCAACATGTGGCACCTTTTGGTTGTGTCAGAGAGATATGGCACACCTCTTCGATAAGTACGAGGTGACAGGGCTCTGAGTCACTTAAAGAGGACCCATCCTTTTATTTCTCATAGGTTTTTCAAATGATGAGGATTCTTTTTTAGGCCTACCTTTATTTCTCTTTTGGGTGAAGTCATGAAGTTGTGGCAAGTTAGGCTTCCCTCCTTCTTTCACTCCTTCATTCAAGTTTTCCCCATCCTAGGGGAATGATGGGAACATCAAAACCCATCCAAGTTTTTAGTCTTTTCTCTCAAATTTTATTTTATTTTATTTCATAAATTTTATTCTAGTTATCCCATTTATCCCCTATATTCATAGTTTATTTCCTTCCTATCCCTGATTTATCCCCGATGTATTCCTATCATCTTCTTCCTCCATTCATCGCCCATAACTTTCTTTTTTTTTCCACCGGTCTCAGATCCACCACGCCCAACCACCGGCGACCCCCGACCACCGTCCACCTTCCCCCCAGCATCGATCTTCTCGTGGGAATTCTGGCGGAACCTACCAGAGCTGCCTATACCCATCCACCCCTTGCTGCTCTAGCCGTGCCCTGCCGAATCTCCACACCGCCGGTCGTGCCACTGCCTTCCCCAGCCACCGGCCGTGCCGCCGCCTTCTCCCAGCCCCCCGCCATGTCGCCACCTTCTCCCAGCCCCCGGCCGTGCCTCCCCTGCTGCTCCTCCTGTCCGTCCTGTTCTCCTCTTCCCCGCGCCGCCATCCACCCCTGCTTCCCATCGACCACCCGTGCCCGTCGCCAGCAATCACGACCTCCATCGATCGTCACAACCTTCACGTTTGTCGATGTTCAGCTCTCTTTAGTCCATGGAGAAGGAGCCCAGCTGTTGCACGAATGTGAAAGCGCATGCTCCTCAAAGTGCACGGATCTCAAAGTAGCCCAAAGATGGTGAAGCATGAATCTCAAAGCGACACCAATTTCAAAGATTCATAGATTTCAAAGAAAGCACTGGTTTTTGCTGAATTCAGAGTATGCTTAATTTATTTATTTTAAATCTGGATGTATGGACCAGTTGGAAAATTTTTTAAATTAGTTTTAGATTAGGATTAGTTTGATTTTTCCACCATATGGGGAGGATTGTATTTATTTTTCTACCAAAATTTCAGGCTACAAAAAATGCAGGTTTGGGGTGTCACCTTTTATGAGCTGCATGCCTTGTATTCTTTACTTGGATCCCAAGTTATATAAGCCTATATAAGGGCACCTCCTCTCTTGAATAAAATATGAAGAATATGATTTTTTGAAAAGAATGTTCTTGGTTCTGCCTCCATTAGGTTTGGGCATAAGGCCCGTCTTTCCTTCACCTATGAATCTCGAGGGGTGTGAGACCCCACTGCCTTTGCTTTCGAGCATGGAGGGGCATGAGGCCCTAGTTATCTTCTTCCTCGCCGAGTCCCCTTTATGATCTTGGAGCTTTTCCTTCATGGCCCTAGGTAGCGATTTGGGTGGGATGCCCTAGGCTCCACATGTAGTGAGATGGGTGGGATGCCCTAGACTATATGTAGTGGGGTGGGTGAGAAGCCCTAGAGGTGCGACGTCTCTCCGTGAAGGTAAGTCCCAAGTTCATAGAGTATCCATCTTTCTTTCCCCTGCATATTTTTTTCAGCCTTCTTGACCCTAATCACAGGAGACTTCTTAGCTCTCCAACGATCCTCCTAGCCCCCCCTTTTGTCCTGCATCATAAAAGATATTCAAAATGGGTGTCGTATGAAAGGGCATTAAATCTACTTTCTGACCATATAATTTGTTTTCAAGTAAGAGGTCTATTGGTCCTTCTGCGCCCTTTTAAATGCCTAGCACCCATTTTGAGCCAAGAGACCCATGCCATTCGGACTCTTGATATATGGCACATAACATGTCCAAAAAATATCAGATAAAATCTGATAAATTCATCCCAGCTAGGACATTACCAATTTAGGTCTCCCATAAATTGGTTAGTCTATTTAGCAACCTTTTAGATCCAATTCAATTGGGTTAGGAGTTAGGTTAGCATACACATGCTAATATACAATCTAGCTAACCAATTAGGATCTCATGACGCTAATTAAATGCCAATTGTCTTCCTAGGTCAATTTCCTAATGTGTGTGACTCTTTGGGTTCCATATCTAGCCAGCAGTAGGTCTAGGTTTGAGTTGATTCGATTCAATCGAACCCGATTGATCTAATTAGGTCAAATTGAGCTGACCTAAGTTGCCAATTCGAACCAGCTTTCGAATTGACACATGAACTCAATCCAATTGATTTATGAAAACCCACAACACATGATTGATGTCTAGCAATGTATCTTGCCTACCTGAAAGATGAAGAATTTGATAGAAAGTACCAAAATAACCTTCAGCAGAAAGTTGCCGTGCAATTCAATCCTTCGATCTCCTTGTATCCCGAATAAGTGATGGCCATGGATAAATATCAAACCCTAGCACTTAATCATTTTAAATCTCAATTTGATAATGGGTGTTGACCTCATAAGTGATTTTGATGATAACCAAATATTGGAGCATGTACATTTATTCATAACAACTCTTCAAGTTTTTACAAGTTTTTATAGGATGATTTAATTGTTCAAACTTCAACTCCTACATCTTTAGTTCTTGATTTGAGTTGTGTTATAATTTCATTTTGTAAAGAAGAACCCAATGAAAAAGCTAAGAAAAACTCATGTAAAAAGGGTTACTTCTGTGTGTGTGCCTTAGAATTATTTTGAGTTGGTGTGCATGAAAAGTGAATGTGTTGGTGAGAGTTTTTTTCTTTAAGTTCAATTGTAAAAACCATGAAGAAGTTACTCAAGCCGACCCAGCATGTTGAAGAGCCGACTCCACCTCATGGCACGTAATAAGGATTCTGGTACGTAGCAATCTGAGCCGACTCGAAGGTAATCGAGCCGACTCCAATAAAATTTGAGTCGACTGGAATATATCCGAGCAGACTCTTCCAAAGTCTAATTTTTGAAGATTTCTGGGAATAGCCAGGCAAGCCGACCCAAACCAGAAAGAGCCGACTCTGCCAAACCTAATTTTGAAGACTTGAGAAAGCGAGCCGACCCGAACTGCAACGAGTGGACTCTTCCAGAGAAATGATTTCAGAACCTGAGAAGAAGAGCAGACCAAAGATCAAAAGAGCCGACTCCTCGAGTTCAAGATTTTCAAAGAAGTAAGTTCGAGCTGACCCGAGCTATCAAGAGCTAGCTCGTCCAGAGTGAAGTTTTGCACCTTGAGACAAAAAGCTGACTGCACTGAAGATTTGGTGACTCGACCTATCAACTCAAAGGATCCTAGCCGACTCGAAGGAATCCGAGCCGACTCGAATAAAGCTTTCAGGCATCCAACATCTAGTTCCAAAATTTTTTTTTTAATGCCAAAAAGTGCTCCAATGGTCATATGTCACATCTTAACAGTCTACAACATCTCAAACTACCTTGGAGTGATGAAAGACCTTATATTTGAGGAATTTGAACATCTCTCAAGTATGTTTTTGAATGTTCTTCAAAGTTTTGAAGCTATATTGAATGTCCTACCTACCAACAAGCAAAAGAGCATAAGAGCATTCGAGTCAATTTTCAAGTCTTCACCAACTCTAATCTGAATCTTGAAGCAATTTGGGAAGAAGCCACTAAAGCAATTAAAGCTCATTCAAGTTCTTCTATCAAGCTGCACCGGCAACTATCCGACAACTAGAGTTTGTCATTATTGTTGCATTTATTTCAATTCATTTCTTGAATTGTTTCTTGGGTTATTCATGAGCCCAGTTGAAAAACTAAATAGGTTCTTGGTGAGCCTTTGATAAAAACCAAGATAGGTTCTTGGTGATCCTATGAAAATTAAGTTAGGTTTCTTTGGTGATCCTGTTCAAAACCAAAGGGTGTTGGGTTTTCTTTGATGATCCCATTAAAACCAAAGTATAGAGGTTGTGGATTATGATCCTGTAAAATAATCCGACTATATTCGGATGTGAATATAGTGGAAATCCCAAGTGGTATCTTTGAAAGTGGACGTAGGAGCTGGGTTACTCCGAACCACTATAAATTTTGTGTGTTTGTGTTGTGCTTATTTGACTCTACTTAGCTTCTACATTTTACTACTCTATTACAGCACCAAACAGTTTGTAAGGACTTTTTATTGGCACATTATCTACTTTTAATTTTTAAATTCTCAATTCACCCCCCTCTTGGGTAGCCACCTGGGCAACAACCGGTATCAGAGCAATGTCTCTGATTATATAAGAGTAAAGATTGAGGGCTCATCCCATGAGTACATCCCTGGTGGAAGGCCAATCAACCAATAGACCACCACTCTTCACTAGCACAAATTATGCATTCTGGAAAGCTAGAATGAAAATTTATGTTCAAGCAGCTAATTTTCAGTTGTGGAAGGTCATTCTAAAGTGTCCTTATATCCCCATTGTTAAAATTGTTGGAGTGAATGTTCCAAAACCTGAAGATGATTGGAACGAACATGACATGAAGATGGATGAGTTAAATGCCAAAGAAATGAATCTGTTATATTATGCTTTGGATAGTAATGAGTTTAATCGAATTTCTATTTGCTCCTCTGCAAAAGAAATTTGGGATAAACTTGAAGTGACCCATGAAGGAACTTCTCAAGTGAAGTCTTCTAAAATTAATCTTCTTGTGCATAGTTACGAATCATTCAAAATGGAACCTAATGAAATAATTTTTGCCATGTTTTCACGTTTCAATGATATTTTTTATGGCTTAAAAAGTCTTGGCAGGGTATATTCTAATCCAGATCATGTATATAAGATTCTAAGATCTCTTCCAGATAAATGGAATCCGAAAGTGGCTACTATCCAGGAAGCAAAAGATTTAAATACCATATTGTTGGATGAACTGTTAGGATCTCTCATCACACATGAACTGACCTTGAAACATAGAATTGAGGACGATCAAAAGAAGAAGAAATCTATTACCTTCAAAACTGCTATGGATTCAAGAAAAGATGATGAATCGGAAGAAGAATGCTCCTCTACTGAAAGCAACATGGAAGATGAAAATGTTCTCATGGTCGTTAGGAAATTCAGAAAGTTCTTGGGAAGACGAAAATGAAGAAATTATAGAAAATTCCACAAGAACAAAGAATTCAGTAAGGAGAAGGACAAAGAAAAGGAGAAAGAAAAAGAAGTGCCCACCTGCTATGAATTTAAAAAACCAGGGCACATCTGACTAGACTATCCTTTGCTAAAAATGGGATTTAAGAAAAAGAAAAAGAAAACTATGGTAGCGACGTGTAGCGACGGTGAAGCATCCTCATCTACTGAAGAAGAAGAGACCATGAAATCTACGAATTTATGTCTAATGGGTCATGAAAATGAGGTATCATCCCCTGAGCTTCAAATTAAATTTACATATGATGAATTGAATTCTGCATTTCATGATTTACATAATGAATTCAAGAAAGCTGGGGTTAAAATCAAATCCTTGAAGAAATAAAATGATCTTTTATTAAAAGGCAAGGATGAAATTTCTAAAAAGAATAACATTTTGCAAAAAGAATTGAATATCCTTTCTAATAATGTTATTTCTTTGAAAAATGAAAAGAATGTTTTAAAAGAGACAAACAAAATGTTAGTTGCTGAAAATGTTGATTTGAAAAAGCAGGTTGAAAAGCTTAAGCCTTTAGTAGAAAAACATACTTTAAGTTCTAATAAGCTTGAGCTAATTCTTAAAGAACAAAGAGATTCTAAAACCAAATCTAGAATTGGATTTAATGCCTTAAATGATAAAGGAATTTCAGCAACAAAATTTGTATCTTCAAAAGCTTCAGCTTCAAATGCAAAATTTCAAAATGTTTTTCCATCAAATTTTGATTCAAGTGGCTTAAAGTATGTTCCAAAGAATTCTGTTCAAAAATCTTTCAAACCAATTATATATATTTCTACATCTTTTAAAGCTTCAAAGCATGCATCGTTCAAAAATGATAAAATTGTTTGTTATGCATGTTATAGATTTGGGCATAAATCACATCAATGCAATTCCTTGAAAAACTCCATGATTGGTGTATTGAAATATAGAACTGTTTGGGTTCCAAATGGAACCAATTTTGCTAACCCGAAAGGACCCAAGTTAGCTTGGGTACCAAAAATCACTCCTTGACTATTTTGCAGGACTGTGTTGTAGCCCACAAATTAAAGAAAAGATGGTATATTGACAGTGACTTTTCAAGGCATATGACGGGTGACAAAAATCAATTCATCACCCTACAAATGAAAGGAGGATTGGTTACTTTCGGAGATAATGGCAAGGGAAAAATAATCGAAATCGGTAAGATCAAAATAATCCCCTGTACTTTTATTAAAGATGTGCTGCTAGTAGATAAATTGAAGCATAATTTAATGAGTATTAGTCAACTTTGTGATAAAGGCTTCAAGGCTATCTTTGAATCATCAATGTATGTAGTAACTAACTCTCTTGATTCTAACAATAAATTCATTGGTCATAGACTTGGAAATATCTATGTGGTAGATCTTAATGATCTGGCCATAACTAATAGTTCCAGTCTAGTAGCAATGAATGCTAAGACCAAGGAGTCATGTTTATTATGGCATAAACGATTAGGAAATGCTAGCATGCATATTATTACCAAACTAATTTTAAAGAATCTAGTTAGAGGTTTGCCACATTTTAAAGTTGATCTTGATTATGTATGTGATGCTTGTTAATTAGGCAAACAAACTAGTGGGAGTTTTAAATCTAAAAAAGTTTTTTCAACTACTAGACCCCTTGAGCTACTTCACATGGACTTATTTGGACCAACTAGGACCACAAGCCTAGGAGGTATGAAATATGGACTTGTGATTGTAAATGACTTTTCTAGATTCACGTGGGTATTGTTTATTGCACATAAAGATGAAACCTTTGATATATTTCGAAAATTTCACAAGAAGATTTCAAATGAGAAAAATCTTTTCATTATTTCTATAAGAAATGATCATGGAACTGAATTTCAAAATCAATTTTTTGATAAATATTGCACTGAGCACGGCATTGATCATAACTTCACCACTCCTAGAACACCACAACAAAATGGTGTTGTAGAGAGAAAGAATAGGACTTTGCAAGAAATGGCCTGAACCATGTTGTATGAAAATAATCTTACAAGGTACTTTTGGGCAGAAGCAGTGAACACTGCCTGTTACATATTAAACTGAGTTTTAATATGACCAATTTAAAAGAAAATCCCCTATGAGCTTTGGAATGGAAGAAAACCTAATATTAATTATTTTCATGATTTTAGGTGTAAATGCTTTGTGTTGAATAATGGTAAAGATAACCTAGAAAAGTTTGATGCAAAATCTGATGAATCTATATTCCTTGCTTATTCACTACATAGCAAAGCTTAAAGAGTATTTAATAAGAGGACTCTTACTGTTGAAGAGTCAATTGATGTTGTTTTTGATGAATCTAATCCCTCACCATCTAGAAAAGATTAGTGCATAGATAATGATGCAGGCACTCTACAAAAAGAAATGAAAGATCTAAGCATTCAAGATAAACCAACACAAGATAGAAATTGATGCAGAACAAAGAACAAAGAAGCGTATGCGGAAGTAAAATTAAGATTAAATCTTTTTTTTTTTTATATATATTTTAGAAATTGGCTTCGACTCAAAGTAAAGCTAAACTATGTTGAAGGAAACTAGGTAAGGATTGAAAGCACAGTTTAAAAGCAACTAAATTATCAGAGTAGTTCAGAAGTAATGGATCGCTGGGGGTTGAGAAACTCCCAGACCTAGAGTTTCGCTCTGAACTTTCAACAGAACAGAAATAGAGAGAAGAGATGGTTTACTAACCAGACTTGTGATCTTCTCAGGGTTTGGTGGAAGAACTATCTCGAGCAGATTATGGGATCCTCGGAGTCGGCTATCTTCGCAATGGATCCTCTAATACTGGTTTCGTGGTTTGGTCGGCTTCTTCTGGACTCAGGATCTGGGAGAGAAGAGGAACAAAAGATGGAATTCAGAAACTCAAGAAGAGATCTTACCAGGCTGAAGAACTTGAAAGCCGAGGCTGCTGAGATCAGGATTCTCCTGGAGGCCGATCTGACTTCCTCTTAGAGTTGCTGCAGACCTGAAGTATCTGGACCAGAGTTGGATGCTGGTGGCCGGCCAGGGCTTGGAGAGGGTGGCCGTGAGAAGTAGAACAGACTAGGGCTTGGTGGAAAGAGAAGGGTGATGGCGGCTAGGGTTTGGGAATTGAGTGGCTAACCTAGGGTTTAGGGTTTTGGAGATCTCTCACCTCCTCAAGGTTCCAGGGGAACCCGGATTTACTCCCTCATGGAGCTCAACACCTGGAAGCAAGTGCGAACAAGAGAAAACACAAGTTTGCTCAAGAAAAATTTCTTTCATTCATCTGATTCATTTCAACTTACATGAGGGGTTTAATTTATAATGCTTTACAAGGGAGAAGGGTTTCATATTTTCCCATATGGGACTAAAGGAGGGGATCTCCAAATTAGGGCAAATCCCTTACATATGGTCAGCCAAAATACCAAAAATTAGGATTTGGGTTATAAATGGCAGGTAGATGGCGCCACCTTGCTTGGATTTTTCAAGAAAAATTTTCTTCCTTCCCTGGATGAACTCTTTTGGACTCCTCCTTTTCTTCCTCCCTAAGTCAAGGCCCTTCCCATCTTTGTTTTAGGTTTTTTTGGCAGGTAATGGGCGCCCCTTGATATGCTCTTCCAAGAGAAATTTCTTCCCTTCTTTGCTTGGATTTTCTTGGGAAAGTCTTGGCCGCCCCCTTGATTGGTGGTCTCTTGGTGGACTTCTCCATATCTGGTGCTTGAGAGAAGGAGGTTGCCATCTGTGGAGTGGGGACCAAAAGCTGCTGGATGTGGATATGGCACCCCCTGGACTGGGAGTGTGGCTGGGAGTGTGGTGTCCACTTGCCTGGTCTTGGAAGAAAGTGTAACATCCCATTTTGAAACCCTAGTCCACTACTGAGTCAACATGACTCAACAAAATAAAATGCAAGTAATGTAGACTCAAGCTAAATTAAGTTGATCTAGTCAACTCTTATTAAAAACCAAAAAAACCCTTATTCTTCGGACAAGGTTAATCAGAGATCCAGATGGAGCTCTGAAGTCTTCTTCTGAGTCTGGTGCCCGCACCAATTCTCCCAGGGTGGGAGGAACTCGACCCTGTCGAGTATGGATCAAGTTGGCTCTGGTATCTCTCCAAGAGGTCTGGGTCCAGCTCTTGTAACTCTTCTCGGGAGATCCAAGAGTCATCAGAATCTGGCCTTCTTAGCCAGCGAACCAGGTATCTTTGGTATCCTCGATTACGAGTAGAGATAACCTGATCATCCAGGATCTTTTCAATCTGCTCTTTCCTCACAGGCCAATTTGTTGGTGGACACACAGGATCAGGTTCACTCTCAAGAGCAAGATTAGGTTCAAAAGCCTCACTGGGAATCACAGCTGGCTCCCTATACTCTACTAGGTCTGTAATGTTGAAAGTGGAGCTAATGCCTAGTTCTGGAGGCAACTCGAGCACATAGGCATTGGATCCTACTCTCTTTACCACTCTAAATGGTCCAGCTCCCGTAGCATGTAACTTTCTAACGGTTCCAGGAGGAAACCATTCAGGCCTTAACCTAATCATTACATAGTCTCCTTCGTCAAAAGTTTTGACTCGCCTTTGAGAATCAGCCAATTTCTTATAAGTTTCGTTACTTAAATTTATTTTGGCTTGAATTTCTTTATGCAAGTCTTTTATATGCTGTGCAAAAACTTCGGCAGACTCGGAGACCCGTGTGTGGACAGGTAAAAGAGCTAGGTCAAGAGGTGTGTGGGGTTTGTAACCATGCACAATTTCAAATGGACTTTTACCCGTAGACCTATTGACCGAGTCATTATATGCAAATTCAGCTCTAGGTAAGTACGAATCCCAGTTCCTAATGTTTTCACCAACAAGACACCTTAGCAGATTGCCTAAACTACGGTTCACTACTTCGGTTTGGCCGTCAGTCTGGGGATGATAGGCAGTTGAAAACTTAAGTTTTGTCCCTAACTTATGCCAAAGGGTTTTCCAGAAATAGCTGGTGAACCGAACATCCCTATCTGAAACAATGGTCTTGGGTAGGCCATGGAGTCGAACTATCTCATTAAAGAACAGGGTGGCTACCTTAGATGCATCAAATGTTTGGGAACAAGGCAAGAAATGGGCCATCTTGGAAAATCGGTCCACTACAACATAGATAGAGTCATGCCTCCTCTGGGTCTTAGGCAAACCTAACACAAAGTCCATGCTCACATCTTGCCAAGGACGATCTGGGACAGGGAGTGGGGTATAAAGGCCGGTGTTCTGTTTTCGCTGTTTGGCAACAGTGCAGGTCCGACACCTAGCCACAATGTGTGCTACATCTCTTTTTAAGCTAGGCCAGAAAAAATGGTCTTCAATAGCCAGGGTGGTCTTATCTTTTCCGAAATGGCCAGCTAAACCTCCAGCATGAGTTTCCCAAATCAAGAATTCCCTAAGAGAGGTTCTATGGATGCAAAGCCTATTCTTAAAGAACAGAAAGCCATCTAAAGGGAATAATCCTTATGTTCACTAGATGGTCCTTGAGTTAGATCCTGGTATACAGTCTTGAAATCCGGACACGACTCATATTCTTCTTTGATTTGCTCAAACCCTATGACTTCAGCCCTAACGAAATTAAATAACAAAGATCGACGACTAAGGGCATCAGCTACCTTATTTTCAGACCCAGCCTTATGCTTCAAAACAAAAGTATAGGACTGGATATACTCTACCCACTTAGCTTGCCTAGGGTTAAGCTTCTTCTGAGAATTCAAGAATCTAAGAGCCTCATGGTCCAAAAACAGCACAAATTCTTGCGGTAGTAAATAATGTCTCCAGTAACGCAAAGCTTGCACTACCGCATAAAATTCCTTATCATAGGTAGAATACCTAAGCTTAGCATCATTAAGTTTTTCACTAAAGAATGCTACGGGATGGTTCTCTTGGCTTAGGACTCCACCTATACCTACTCCTGAAGCATCGCAGGCAACCTCAAATACCTTTGAAAAGTCCGGTAGTCTCAAAATGGGTGCCTGGGTCATCCTATCCTTAACATCTAGGAAGGCTTTATGGGCTGCTTTGGTCCACTGAAATTCTCCATTCCTGATGCAGTCTGTGATAGGAGCAACTACGGTACTAAACCCCTTGATGAATCGCCTATAGAAGGTAGCCAAGCCATGGAAACTTCTGACTTCATACATACTGGTCGGCTCTGGCCATTCTACTATGGACCTAATCTTTTCAGGGTCGGCAGCCACGCCATCAGGGGTTACAACAAATCCAAGGAAGATAATTCTACTGATCATAAATTCACACTTTTTGAGATTACCGTAGAGACTATCATTTCTCAAAACTTGACAGACTTGTCTAAGGTGGCCTAGGTGATCTGCAGGGGTCTTACTATAGATCAGGATGTCATCAAAATAGACCACTACAAACTTCCCTTTGAAAGCTCTAAGTACCTGGGTCATAATCCTCATGAAGGTACTAGGGGCATTGGACAACCCAAAAGGCATAACAACCCATTCATAGAGACCATCCTTAGTTTTGAAGGCTATTTTCCACTCATCCCCTAGTCTAATCCTAACCTGATGATAGCCGCTCTTGAGATCAATTTTAGAAAAAACCATCGCACCGGCCATCATATCAAGCATGTCATCTAGTCTAGGGATGGGGAACCTATACTTAATTGTGATTTTATTGATGGCACGACTGTCAACACACATCCTCCACGTGCCATCCTTCTTCGGGGTTAGAAGTGCAGGGACTGCACAAGGGCTAAGACTCTCTCTAATGAACCCCTTCCTCAACAATTCACCAACCTGTTTTTGCAGTTCTTTATGCTCCGATGGATTCATCCTATAATGGGGCAAGTTGGGTAAAGTAGCTCCTGGGACTAAATCTATGGAATGCTGAATATCCCTAAGAGGTGGAAGGTGGGCTGGCAGATCCTCGGGAAAAACATCCTCAAATTCTTCTAATAAAGGCTTAACTTCCTGAGGAGGCTCTGAGGATGTAGGAGTCCTAAGTTCCTTAGCAATCAACATCCAAATGGGTGAACCACTATGAATCTCTTGTTCTAGATCCTTGGCACTAATTACGTTCACTCCAGTCTTCATTTCTCTGACCTTGCTAGTTCCTTTAGCTACCTTGTCCTTAGGAGGGACTGAATGGATTGTGATTTTCTTCCCATTGAAACTAAAGACACAGGTGTTGGATTTTCCTAAGAGGGTGGCATCATGATCATACAACCAAGGTCTTCCAAGAATTATACTGCTCACCCCCATGGGCAAGACATCACACCAAATCTTTTCTTGATAGGATTGCATTTGGATTTGGACTTGACATCTAGACTGGATGGGTATAGAGGTAGAGTCTACCCAAGAAACCTTATAGGGGTTGGGGTGGGGAACTGGGGTTAAGCCTAACATTTTGACAGTGCTAGTAGAAATGGCATTCACACAGCTCCCACTATCTATGATGATTTTACAAACCTTATCCCCTAGTTTAAGGAAAGTCTGTAGGATGTTGGTCCTACGCCAATCTTCCTGAACTTTAGTCTGGGACAGGATGCATCTTACAACCCCTAAGTGGTCAGATTCAGTGGATTCTTCCTCTCCCTCATACTCATCAACCAAATTCATTCTGGCCTCATAAACTTCTTCTTCAAACTCCTCATTAGGCTCGGAATTCTCTTCTCCTCCCTCTTCTATATACAGGGATCTACGAGGGCACTGGCTAGAGACATGACCTACCTTATGACACTTAAAACAAGCTATGGCTGTGCACTGAGTGGAGATATGACCGGGCTTCTGACACTTAAAACAGACGATACTAGGGGTTCTCTGGGTGTCAGGTGCCATACCTTTGTCCATGGGCCTAGGGGTGGGGATACCCTGATTAGGCTTACTAGGGGTAACCTGGCTAGGTCCATTTCTTGGGATTGGGGCACTAATCCTAGATGGCATGGGTCCTCTCTGAAACTTCTCAGTGTTCAGTGCAATCTGATAGGCTTGGTCTAGGTCAGTAACCTCTCTCAGAAACAATTCTCTCTTAATATCTTCCCTAAGCCCAGCCCTAAATCTAGACAAAGTGACTTCATGGGCTTCACTCACATCACATCTCATCAGGTATTCATCAAAGGTGGTTATGTAATCTGAAACAGATCGGTTCCCTTGTTTCAAAGTCTGCCTTTGGTCTAACAGATTCTGCTGGTATGAAATGGGTAGGTACTTGTCTCTAAGTTTCTCTTTCATACCCTGCCAAGTGGTTATGGGCTCTACATTTCGTCTTCTAGTGGTCAGCTCAATGTTCCCCCAGTATAACCTAGCTTGACGTATTAATTTCATTTTGGCAAACTTGAATTTCCTCTCCTCAGACATGGCATACCACTCAAAGTACTGGTCCATCTCACCCTCCCAATCAGAATACACCTTAGGATTTAGGCTACCATCAAAAGTGGGTGCATCTATCTTGATGTTCCGAATGAACCTATCATCTCTATCCTCAGGTTCTGGGTCAAGTCTCCTATGATTAGGTTCAGGATCTCGGTATAAAGGTCTTCTAGGCTCTTGGTGTGGGTGAGGTTGAGGCACATTAAAATCTGGGTCAGGAGTCCAATTCCGATGCCTAGGTTCCTCAAGTACTTGGACTCGATCCCTAAGCTGGGCAAAATTCTCATTCATATCCTGACTTAATTTGTTCATACTCTCAGTAAGAGCTTTAACCATGGCCTCTAAATCAGGTTGGGCTTGACCAGGTTGGTAGGGTACTCCATTCCGGGTAGACATGATGCAATCAGGCACACAAAATGAGACTCAACTGACGACTACGGGCTAACTAGACCTAGAGCCCAAACTAGGTGCCCAATCAGAGTGGCAAGCTAGCCTGTAGTAACTCAGGACTCAGCCAGGCAGGTGTAAGGGGAGTGTTAGGTCCCTGAATGCCAATCCTAGACACCAATCAGAGATTGGCCAGGTAGGCGGACCAGCACACAAGCCCTTCGGGATGGAATCCCTGAACCACCATTCTAGACACTGAGTACAAAGCACACACAGAGTAACTAGACAAACTGACTCAACACTAGCCTTGACCCGACTTGTTGATGTCCCTAGCCCACTAGGGCAAATTAGGTCTAATCAATTTTAGATTAAAGGCTTAGGTTTGAATGAGGGGTGGTGGTTTTGGGCTAAGGAGAGGTTATCAACTCCTCCCCTTATCTTAGATACTCAAATGCCCTTAAGTTGAATTAAGAGATGAACACTCAAAATAAATGGATTGCAGAACACAAAAATAGAGTTGCAGTAATTTAATTCTCAGAAATCGCACGGAAACCAATAAATCGTGAGAAAATTATGAAAATTAGTTTCAACTATAATGGTTTCAGCAAAGCAAAAATCACTGAATTTGGAGTTACTTGCAGTGAGAAATAATTCCTTCAACAGGGTAATTACAGGCTGAAAACAGAGCACTTCCCCGTTTACAATTTCTGCTACGAAGTTGTAACCCAACGGATCCCCTACACGCCCTAGGAACACCCCGTGGAATGGGAAGAGGAGGTTTGCACCTCGCTTCGTTCCTAGGACCGGACGTCCTGGGGAGTCTACTTCGAGCAGACAAAGTAAAAAGAGAGGGACTCAAACAGGAAATCAAACAGAAACCCTAGACAGGGCTCTGATACCAAAAATGATGCAGAACAAAGAACAAAGAAGCGTATGCGGAAGCAAAATTAAGATTAATTTTTTTTTTTTTTTTTATATATTTTAGAAATTGGCTTCGACTCAAAGTAAAGCTAAACTACGTTGAAGGAAACTAGGTAAGGATTGAAAGCACAGTTTAGAAGCAACTAAATTATCAGAGTAGTTCAGAAGTAATGGATCGCTGGGGGTTGAGAAACTTCCAGACCTAGGATTTCGCTCTGAACTTTCAACAGAACAGAAATAGAGAGAAGAGATGGTTTACTAACCAGACTTGTGATCTTCTCAGGGTTTGGTGGAAGAACTCTCTCGAGCAGATTGTGGGATCCTCGGAGTCGGCTATCTTCGCAATGGATCCTCTAATACTGGTTTCGTGGTTTGGTCGGCTTCTTCTGGACTCAGGATCTGGGAGAGAAGAGGAACAAAAGATGGAATTCAGAAACTCAAGAAGAGATCTTACCAGGCTGAAGAACTTGAAAGCCGAGGCTACTGAGATCAGGATTCTCTTGGAGGCCGATCTGACTTCCTCTTAGAGTTGCTGCAGACCTGAAGTATCTGGACCGGAGTTGGATGCTGGTGGCCGGCCAGGGCTTGGAGAGGGTGGCCGTGAGAAGTAGAACAGTCTAGGGCTTGGTGGAAAGAGAAGGGTGATTGTGGCTAGGGTTTGGGAATTGAGTGGCTAACCTAGGGTTTAGGGTTTTGGAGATCTCTCACCTCCTCAAGGTTCCATGGGAACCTGGATTTACTCCCTCACGGAGCTCAACACCTGGAAGCAAGTGCGAACAAGAGAAAACACAAGTTTTCTCAAGAAAAATTTCTTTCATTCATCTGATTCATTTCAACTTACAAGAGGGGTTTAATTTATAATGCTTTACAAGGGAGAAGGGTTTCATATTTTCCCATGTGGGACTAAAGGAGGGGATCTCCAAATTAGGGCAAATCCCTTACATATGGTAGGCCAAAATACCAAAAATTAGGATTTGGGTTATAAATGGCAGGTAGATGGCGCCACCTTGCTTGGATTTTTCAAGAAAAATTTTCTTCCTTCCCTGGATGAACTCTTTTGGACTCCTCCTTTTCTTCCTCCCTAAGTCAAGGCCCTTCCCATCTTTGTTTTAGGTTTTTTTGGCAGGTAATGGGCGCCCCTTAATATGCTCTTCCAAGAGAAATTTCTTCCCTTCTTTGCTTTGATTTTCTTGGGAAAGTCTTGGCCGCCCCCTTGATTGGTGGTCTCTTGGTGGACTTCTCCTTATCTGGCACTTGAGAGAAGGAGGTTTCCATCTGTGGAGTGGGGACCAAAAGCTGCTGGATGTGGATATGGCGCCCCCTGGACTGGGAGTGTGGCTGGGAGTGTGGTGTCCACTTGCCTGGTCTTGGAAGAAAGTGTAACATCCCATTTTGAAACCCTAGTCCACTATTGAGTCAACATGACTCAACAAAATAAAATGCAAGTAATGTAGACTCAAGCTAAATTAAGTTGATCTAGTCAACTCTTATTAAAAACCAAAAAAACCCTAATTCTTCGGGCAAGGTTAATCAGAGATCCAGATGGAGCTCTGAAGTCTTCTTCTGAGTCTGGTGCCCGCACCAGAAATGAAGTGGTAAGTTAGGATCATACTGATTTACTAAAGGGATGGAGGTACGTAACTTCACATCCTAAAGATTTAATTATTGGTGATCCTTCTCATGGTGTTAGTACTAGGTCTGCACATAGAGATGCACATGACTACCTAGCCTTTGTCTCATAAATTGAACTACATAGTTTAGAAGAAGCTGAAACTGATCATAACTAGATGATGGCCATGCATGATGAATTAAACCAGTTTGAAAGAAACAATGTTTGGACACTAGTTAGTAGACCTACAGACCACCCAATCATAGGAATCAAATGGGTCTATAGGAACAAACTAGTTGAGAATGGTAAAGTTATAAGAATAAAGCTAGCAAGGTTGGTAGCTAAATGGTACAATCAAGAAGAGGGCATTGATTTTGATGAAACATATGCTCCTGTAGTAAGACTTGAGGCCATTAGATTACTTCTTGTATTTGCTTGCTACATGAACTTTAAACTCTTTCAAATAGATGTCAAAAGTGCTTTTCTAAATGGATTTTTTTCTAAACAAGTTTTTGTAGAACAGCTACCAAGTTTTGAAAATCATGCTTTTCCAAATCATGTGTTTAAATTGAACAAAGCTTTATATGGTTTGAAACAAGCACCTAAGGCCTGGTATGATAGACTAAACAATTTTTACTTGAAAATGATTTCAAAAGAGGAAATAATGACAAAATTCTTTTTATTAAAAATAAAGAGAATGATATGCTAGTTGTATAAATTTATGTTGATGATATTATATTTGGTGCAACTAATAAAATTTTTTGTGGAGAATTTGCTGAGTTGATGCAGAGTGAGTTCAATGAGTCTTATGGGTGAACTCAACTACTTCCTTGGATTACAAGTCAAACAAATGATGGAAGGAATCTTTATAAGCCAAGACAAGTACATCAAAGAGATAATCAAGAAATTTGGCATGGAAACAAGCAACGATGCTAGCACACCCATTAGCCCTACCTGCAGACTAGACAAAGATGAAAATGGATCCAATGTTGACCAAAAGCTATACAGAGGTATGATCGGATCCCTATTATATTTGATAACCAGTAGACCTGACATTTTGTATAGTGTATGTGTATGTTTTAGATTTCAATGTAATCTTAAAAAAATGCATATGCTTGCTGTTAAAAGAATCATCAAATATCTGAAAGGTATAAGCAATTTAGGTCTTTAGTATTCTAAAGAATCATCTTTTAATTTAATTAGTTTTTCTGATGCTGACTATGCTGGTTGCAAAATTGATAGAAAGAGCACTAGTGGTACAAACCAATTTCTAGGGTTGAATTTAATTTCATGGCACTGTAAGAAGCAAAACTCCATAGCATTGTCCACTGCTGAGGTAGAATACGTTGCTACTGGTAGTTGTTATGCTCATGTGTTATGGATTAAACAACAACTAGAAGACTTTGGTGTTACACAATTCAAAATTCCAATCAAATGTGATAACACAAGTGCTATTAATTTGACTAAAAATCCTGTCCAGCATTCAAGAACTAAGCATATTGAAATTAGGTACCATTTCATAAGAGATCATGTATTGAACAAGATATAATACTTGAATTCGTGCCAACTGAAAACCAACTTGCTAATATTTTTACTAAACATTTAAATTTTTATATATTTGCAATGATTAGATGTGAACTAGGGTTATGTGACCCACTCTAGGTATATCCCTATAAACTTAATGAAAAATTATCTAGGTAGCCTCCTTATTCCAATTTTTTTTGTGTTAAAAAGACCTTGATCGAAGCCCAAAAATCACTTTTGCACTCCCTCTACTCGAGCCAACTCGAGCAGATGGCCTATTGGTCAAGCCGGTTTGGATGTCGAGCCATCTCCTTTTAGTTCAAGCAGTAGGGTTTTTCATTCTAGTTTCTATCTTTAACACTACACTCCTTCCCTCCAAGAAACATTTCCAAAAGCTTCTCCTTTCCAAAAACTGCTTCGAAAATTAGTGTTTTTGTGCAATGGCTCCAAAGAGGGTAGTTGGGAAGAAATCACGATGGGAAACTGAAGCTGCTCCACAGGAAAGAAGAACAAAATTCCATGAAGATAGTTCCTCTCGTATTCCACCTCAATCAGATGAAGAACAAAGCCCTGTCTCACCAAGTCATCATATTTCCTTAGTTATGCGGCCTATAACTACTGGTAGAAGGATTTTGTTTGAATACCTTGAAGAAATAGGATTTGTTATTAGGGATTTAATTGAAAATCAGGGTTGGAGAAATATATGCTCCTTGGACATCCGAACCTACCCAAATTTGGTCAAAATTTTCTATGAAAATATGAGATTTGGAGAAAATTTTATTGAATCTCAGGTTAAAGGAAAAATAATTGTTATATCGGAAGAAATTCTTGGAAATACTTTAGATATGCCTTTCGAGGGTGCAGAATATTTGGTCCTAAAGGATAGAACAAGAGCTTTGCAAACTACATTGGAGAGGACGGAGGTTGATGAAGTTGGAATCCTCAAGGCTATTTCTTTATCCATTGAAATGAGGATTCTTCACAGCATCATTAGTAGGATTTTGCTACCCAGGACAGGCCATTTTGACTGGGTAAGTGAGCGAGATCTTTGCTTTATAGAACTGCTGATAAATGGGGACAAAATCAATCTTCCAGCCAATATGTTAAGTGAGATGAAAGAGGCAATAAGAAAGGTAAAGGCATGTTTGCCTTACGGAATGATCCTCACTCTTTTCTTCCAAGGTGCAAACATTGATTTGTTAGGAAAAGACAGTAAAACCCTCCTTCATACTAATACTTATACAGCTAAGACCTTACAAAGAATGGGTTACTTACTATCTGAAGGAACTTGGAAAAAGATGTCTGATGCATCAATGACTAAAGAACCTGAAGAAGCACAAGGACAAGCTGAGATGGACACTGGTGAAGGAACGTCTATTCCACTACAAGGTTCACCAGTTCAGACAGCCTTTGATGCTCCCTTCCTTGATGTTTTAGTGCCTGATATGCCTCCTGGTACACCTGTTTACACTCAGGCTACTACTGATATTCCTATTCAAAGTCCTGTTACTACTGCTCCAATTGTGGATACATCAATATTGCAAGATTTTATTCCACATCAAGTGTATAATTTGACTGAATCTATCAATTCTTCAATGGGTACAATGTTTGGCAAACTTCGCCAGTCTGTTAATGAGAAACTTGTTCAATATGGAGGGTAGATTGACAATCTGCGAAGCAGAATTGACACCCTTGAAGCTCCAAGTCTACAACTTGTGCAACTGAGACAGACCTGCAGCCCATTCTTTAATTGATTGCATCAAGTTCTGAATCTATTAAGAGTTCTGTTAATCAAATACTTGAAGCTTATAGAGTTCATATGGACAACTTAAGAATCAAAGTGGGTTCAGTAGAAGAAGGCAAGAGAATGGAGGAAGACTACACAAGATGAATTGGAATACTTAAAAGTGAGTTTGGAAGACTAAGAGGTTTGGCTGAAGCCTTTGCAAATGCAGAAGCAACTGAATTAGTTGAAATACATAAAGGCAAAAAAAAGGTGGATGAAGAAGTAGATATAGTTCAGTTCAAGCTGGATCAACTGTCGAACCAGGTCATTGCTACACTTAGTGTTCCACTCTCTAGACCTTTTATTGGTCAGTCTGTTCATCCTAAACAACCAGCTCCTCATTTTAGGGCACAGGGATCCTATCCTACTCGACCATCTCAAGTCTTAAATCCTAACCCAGTTGCTTCTATGCCTCTGGGCATCCAAATTCCTAGTCGACCTACAAACCCTAGTGTAGACATAGATAGCGACTAGATATATTTTCTTTCATTTTGTACTTTGTATTCGACATCTTTGAAATGAAATAAAAGTTTGAATTTTGTCTATCAATTATTCTTGTACTTTTGTCTTTGATATAACTATGATACATTTTAATTAGAATATCAAGATAAATATGAAAAAGTGAAATTATCTCCAACAAATTTTAAATACTTTCTCATTCTATTTTAAAATATGAGCTTATCTCTAACCTCACCTTTTCGATTGATTGACCAAATGGGGGAGAAATTTATGATGATATTGCATGAAAAGGATAAAATGTGTTTATATTTATATTTTTGCTCGGATACATAACCTTGAAAAGAATAAACTATTTACTAATGCTCTGATACATTGTGCTCTGATACATTATATGAAACTCAATGTACTTTCTTATACGCTCTGATACACAATGTCTCAAGTAGCTTTGATATACAATGCTTTAAGTGTTTCAAGCTCTGATATAATGTTCTAATACTTAAAGCTCTTATACATAATGTTTTTAAACTCTAATATTTAAAACCTCCGATACTTAAAGTTCTTTTTGAAACTTTTGAGCTTTGAACTTGCATGAAAGAAGTGTTAAAACATGGAGTATCTTATTGAAGGGGAGATTACCTCTCTATGCTCTAATTCTTCTTCCATGGTTTGACACTAATTAAAGTCAATTCCTTTTACTCATTCATACATTCTTGCAAATACAGTTATACAAGTAATTGTAAAGTTTTATCTTATTTTTTTCATACCCAATATTTTGTAATCATCATAAAGGGGGAGATTGTTGACCCCATAAGTGATTTTGATGATAACCAAACATTAGAGCATGTACATTTATTTCTATCAACACTTCAAGTGTTTTACAAGTTTTTGTAAGATGATTTAATTATTCAAACTTTAACTCCTACATCATTAGTTCTTGATTTGAGTTGTGTTGTAATTTGATTTTGTAAAAAAGAACCCAATGAAAAAGCTAAGAAAAATTCATGTAAAAAGGGTTACTTCTGTGTGTGTGCCTTAGAATTATTTTGAGTTGGTGTGCATGAAAAGTGCATGTGTGTTGGTGAGAGTTTTTTTCTTTAAGTTCAATTATAAAAACCCTGAAGAAGTTACTCGAGCCAACCCAGCATGTTGAAGAGCGGACTCCATCTCATGGCACAGAACAAGGATTCTAGTACGCAGCAATCTGAACCGACTTGAAGGTAACCGAGCCGACTCCAATAAAAGCCGAGTCGACTGGAATATGACCGAGCCGACTCTTACAGAGTCCAAATTTTGAAGATTTATGAGAACAGCCAAGCAAGCCAACCCTAACCAGAAAGAGCCGACTCTGCTAGACCTAATTTTGAAGACATGAGAAAGCGAGCCGACCCGAACTGCAACGAGCCGACTCTTCCAGAGTAATGATTTCAGAACCTGAGAAGAAGGGCCAACCAAAGATCAAAAGAGCCGACTCTTCATGTTCAAGATTTTCAAAGAAGTAAGTTCGAGCCGACCCGAGCTATCAAAGAGCTAACTCGTCCATAGTGAAATTTTGCACCCTGAGACAAAGAGCCGAATACACTTAAGATTTGGCAACTCGACCTATCGACTCGAAGAATCCGAGCCGACTCGAAGGAATCCGAGCCGACTCAAAAGAATCCGAGCTGACTCGAATATCGCTTTCAGGCATCCAATGTCTAGTTGTAGAATTTCTTTTTGAATGCCAAAAAGTGCTCCAATGGTCATATGTCACATCCCAATGGTCTACAATGTCTCAAACTGCCATGGAGTGATGGAAGACCTTATATTAGAAGAATTTGAACTTCTCTCAAGTTTTTGAAAGTTCTTCAAAGTTTTGAAGCTATATTGAATATTTTACCTACCAATAAGTAAAAGAGCACAAGAGCATTCAAGTCAGTCTTCAAGTCTTCACCAACTCTAATATGAATCTTGAAGCAATTTGGGAAGAAGCCACGGAAGTAATTAAAGCTCATTCAAGTGCTTCTATCAAGCTGCACCGGCAACTATCCGACAACTAAAGTTTTTCATTTTTGTTGCATTTATTTCAATTCATTTCTTGAATTATTTCTTGGGTTATTCGTGAGCCCAATTGAAAAACCAAATAGGTTCTTGGTGAGCTTTTGATGGAAACCAAGATAGGTTCTTGGTGATCCTGTGAAAACCAAGTTAGGTTTCATTGGTAATCCTGTTCAAAACTAAAGGGTGTTGGGTTTTCTTTGGTGATCACGTTAAAACCAAAGTATAGAGGTTATGAATTGTGATCCTGTAAAACAATCCGAATGTATTCGGGTGTGAATATAGTAAAAATCCCAAGTGGTATCTTGGATAGTGGACGTAGGAGCTAGGTTGCTCAAAACCAATACAAATTTTGTGTGTTTGTGTTGTGCTTATTTGACTCTACTTAGCTTCTGTATTTTATTACTCTGTCACAGCACCAAACACTTTGTAAGGGATTTTTTTTGGCATATTATCTGCTTTTAATTTTTAAATTCCTAATTCACCCACCTCTTGAGTAGCCACCTGGGAAACAATGAGGACTTAACTAATGAATGATTAGAAACCCTATCTAATCTCATCCTGCTTTGGCCAAAGACTTCCTGAGTCATCATTCAAAGAGATCACACGAGATAACTTCTCCTCTTACTAGGAGTGATTGATTTCTTATTGACCTACTCATTACCTTCATACACAATCCACTATATCCAGAAATACCCCGTACATGACTTAATTTCCATGAGTGAGTATGCACCAAAACATGAATTCATGTGCACAAGATACTATGGTAGTCTCAGGTCTAAGGATCACAAGCACAACTCTCATTAAGAGAACATTCTTTTGACAAGTAAGTAAGACTTCCATTTGATGTTCTCTTATTGGATCAGTTCAGTGGACTCAAAACCTAATGAGTACCCACATCCTTGTATTATTTCTCTACACAAGTGGTTATGAGACCAACCACCCTCTCCATCGAGCATACATAGGATGTGCTTATCTTTTCAGATTCATCAATCCTCGAATCAATTATCCAATGATTAGAAATATTTTAGATTAGGGTTTATAGGAACTTAGGTCTCACGGTTGTGATCACCATCATAACCCTAATTACATTGCCCTAACCTATGGGGCTCATCATAATCTTTATAAGATGCAGCAGTATGATGAATCAAAAGATGCCTTTATTGATAAAAAATATCATACATGAGTTGGAAGATCATAGAAATGCCCTTACAATGATTGGCTTTTAGGGCACCATTCTTTCAATCTTTCGCTTTAACTAAAGCCAATCACCTTTGTATTTTACACCCATACAATCTAAGTGGTGATCAAGCTGCTACTTTTATAGTGCTTTAGTGAATGGGTCTGCTATGTTATTCTTTGTATCTAATCGTTCGATGACAACATCTTATCCTTGAATGAGATGGAATCATCTTAGGATGTGGTTGGACTTATTATGAGACCTTGGTTCCTTAAATTGCACAACAACTCCACCGATTATTCTATAGTAGGAACCATGCCCAATTTCGTGATGAATTTATTCATTCACATAGCTTCCCTTATGGCTTCACTTATAGCTATATACTTTGCCAACTCACTGCACCACCATATAAGGTGAAGATATACCCTGATATGGATTTGCTATCATCCGGATCTAATTAAAAACTAGAATCTGTATATCCTTCTAGTTTCAACTCTGATACACCATATATTAGAAAAACATCTTTAGTCCTTCTCAAGTACTTAAGAATGTTTTTCACAGATTTCCAATGATCCTTCCCTGGATCAGCCTAGAACCTGCTTACTATGCCCAAGGCATAAGCAACATCAGGCCTGGTACATAACATGGCATACATAATTGATCCTACAACCGAAGCATAAGGAATCAAAGTCATCCTTTCTCTCTCCTCCGGTGTCTTAGGAGACATCTTCTTGGAGAAATGTATACCTTGACTCATGGGCAAGTAACCTTTCTTACTTCCCTTCATGTTGAATCTCTTCAACAGTAAGTCAATGTACCTGGATTGGGATAAGCCCAGCATCCTCTTAGATCTATCTCTATAGATCTTTATACCAAGTATATAGGATGCCTCTCCCAAATCCTTCATGAAAGACTACTTTGATAGCCAAGACTTGACCGATTGCAACATTCGGATATCATTCCCAATGATGAGTATGTCATCGACATACAATACCAAGAAAACAAAGACACTCCCACTTGTCTTCTTATACACAAATGGTTCATCCACATTCTTGATAAAACCAAACTTCTTGATTATTTCATCAATGCGGATGTTCCAACTCCTCGATGCTTGCTTTAGTCCATAAATGGACTTCCTTAGCTTGCATACTTGGTTTGATCTCCCACTTGAGACAAAACCCTCTGGCTGTGTCATATAAACTTTTTACTCAAGATTTTCATTAAGGAAAGCAGTCTTTACATCCATCTACCAGATTTCATAATCATGCTATGCTGCTATAGTAAGCAATATCTGAATGGACATGAGCATGGCTACTGGTGAAAAGGTTTTACCATAGTCAATACCATGATTTTGTCTAAAACCTTTTGCCACTTGCCTGGCCTTGTAGGTCTCTACTTGAACATCTGCTCCTATCTTCTTCTCGAAGACCCATTTATACCCTATTGGGTTAATTCCTTCAAGTGGATCTACCAAGGTCCAAACCTAACTGGAATACATGGAGTCTATTTTAGATTTCATGGCTTCCAGCCATTTGTTAGAGTCTCTACTCATGATGCTTCCATATAGGTCATAGGATCATCATCTTGTATGATATTGGCTTCATTATCATTCCCAATGACAAAGCCATATCTAAGAGATGTACTTCGCACTTTTTCTGACCTACAGAGAGGAGATGTGTGTTGTGGTTGTTCCTGAATCTTAGGAACATCTGGTTGAGGAATTACTTCAGGTGTAGGTTGAACTTCTTCAAGTTCAAATATCATCTCATTGCCCTTTTCTTGGATAAATTTATTTTCCAAGAATGTGGCATGCCTACTAATAAAGATCTTTTGCTCAATAGGATGGTAGAAAAGGTAACCCATACCTTTTTTAGGATATCCTACAAACCTACACTTGTCAGCCCTAGCACTTAGCTTACGCCCAAAAACATTCCTGACATAAGTAGGGCAACCCCAAATCTTAAAATATTTAAGACTTAGCCTTTTCCCATTCCATAATTCATATGAACTGCTCTTAACTACCTTTGATGGTAACCTATTTAGTATATGGATAGCAGTCTCTAGGGCATAACACTAGAAGGATACTAGAATATCTGTGAAGCATATCATGGACCGTACCATGTCCAACAAGGTTCGGTTCTTCCTTTCTGCTACACCATTTAATTATGGCGTATATGGAGGGGTCCATTCAGAGAGAATTCCTTAGTCTTTAAGATGATCGAGAAATTCGTTAGACAAGTATTCTCCTCCTCTATCAGATCGAAGGATTTTAATACTATACCCAGTTTGTTTCTCAAATATACTTTAATACTCTTTGAATTTTTCAAAGGCTTCGGACTTGTGTTTCATAAGATACACATATCCAAACCTTGATAAATCATTAGTAAATTGATGAAATAAGAGTATCCTCCTCTAGCCTGGGTTATCATAGGACCACACACATCTGTGTGTACTAGGCCTAACAACGGCAATGCCAAAGATATGTGAAATTTATATCTTCTTTCTTTCTCTTCTTATTTTCAACAAGCATAACTTCATCATTACGTGATAGAATCAAAAGACCATTAACAAATGTACCACAACCAAAGAACTTCTTTGAAAAGAAGATCGAGCACCCATGGCTTGAAATATTTATTTCATAACCTTGTTTCTATAACAAAGGTACAACAATAATATTCTTTATAATGTTGGATACATAGTAACAATCTTTTAATTCAAGAATATTGCCCGATGGCAATAACATTAGATAGGTGCCAACAGCTTCAGCATGAATGGGATCACCACTCGTGCTAAATAGTTCGAAGTCACCCTTCTTCAAGCTTCTAGGTCTCTGTAACCCCTACAATGACTTGCATATATGAGACCCACATGCGATATCTAATACCCATGTTTCAAAAGTTGAAGAACTTAATGATAAGTTTGTTTGTATCATGTATAAACTTTTTGATGCATCACTAGCATCATGCTTCTGACTTGCAAGATATATCTTGCAATTCTTCTTCTAGTGCCCTTGCTTTCCATAATGATAGTAGGTTCCACCAGCAAGGGGTTCCTTGCATTTTTCCTTTTTTGGAAGCTACTCTTCGGATTCCTTTATCTCTTTGAACCTGTCTTAGTAGCATCCTCTCCTACCAGATCTAGGTCAGGAGCATCAAGGATATAGGCAATTTTTTTCTGAGATAATATAATTCTTAGGTTCCGCAACCAATACACATAATTTGGATCGATCAACTTATTGGCATCCAAGATGCCCCATAGTGAAAGTGTAGAAGCCATAATGCAATAATCTATAGTAAGTAATGAACAACTATAAGCATACCACTCAGGATGATATTTATAATTAGACAAGGACTTTTGTATCTAATTGTGTCTCCCACTATTTTCTATCAAATACCATAACCCTTAACTATGGTAAGCAGGAAACCCTCCCAAGGCTTCCTTAGTGGGGTTGAGATCCCAATTTCTTATAAATGCCTTGTGTGTACACAACAAACACTTATAAGTTCAAGGGTAGGAAATGACCCTTTCTAATTGCATCCCTTATAATTCTCAACTTAACTTTTGCCTCTAAGATACTTATAGTCTTTTGTGTACACAACAAACCATAATATCCTAGTTTAGTCGGACCCTTCATTTTCATATAGCCATGATTGAAAAATGTTGCCCTTATGTATACACAACAAAGCAACTGGTGGGGGCACCAGGATCCAACATAGATTGCTAGGCCCTATCTGCCTTACTGATTAGGGTTTTTCGAACCCTTAACAATGTGTCAAGTTTTGTAATCAAGTTTTGTAATCAAGTTTTGTAATAAAGTTAGTCCAGTTGAGAGTTTTGTTAGTTAAGTTGAGTGAGTCCTGTAATAAGTTGAGTTATCTCAACCATAGTCTAGACCAATTAAGTACTATAAATTGTATTAGTCCAGTCTAAGTGTATACAAGAGGAAGAGCACCATAATAGAAGCCCATAAAACCTTCATATATGAAGATTCCAGGGCCACCCCAGAATATTCCCTTCCAGGCACCACAAGCCTAGAAGTCCAATTCAAGTGAAGCCCATGGCACCGCAGGTATAATCTAATCCAACTTTAAATGGGTCCCCAGAAATTTCCAGCTCACCAGGAAGACATGAACCAAACCCATGCGCTAAGCATTGGAGGCCGCCCAAGTCCAAGGAATCAAGCCCATGTGACAAACTCCTTTGAAGGTCGCCCAAGCACATTTGAAGGAGACCATTTGCTGCCCAAAGGCCACGCCCTAGCCATCTTGGCATCCAACCCCAAAGAAATCCCTTGACTAAGTCAAAGGAGGAGAAGAAATCCAATTCAAACAAGGAGATCAAGTTTAATTCCCATTCAAATTATATTCTCCTAGTTTAAAGCAAACTTGTAATCCCTCTCCCACTCAACTTTGTAATCCTATCCTAACTAAGAGTGGACATGGGGAACATCTATGAATACTCCATCCCTCCCCCTCTTGTAATCAATCTCTTTTCATGAATCAAAACCTTGCTGAAATTTTGTGTTAAGTTGTGTTCTTGTGTTTGAAGTGAGTGAGTGACACTTGTGTGCCCTAGTTCTTCCAAGCCTTGGCCAACCAAAGCAAGCTTCTTCAAAGCCCTAATCTACCCAAGGAGAAGAATCCCTAGCCATCCACAACAAGGAGCTTTCTTCCCCTCCAGGCTGCCACCTTCAATCAACCTTGATTCCACCCTTTCAAACCCTAGTTCTTTTTCTTTACTTTTCTATTTTTTCTCTTGCTAACCTCTGATGCTTGTAGGATCCCCATGGTATTCACCTACAAGGTGGAGGCCTTTTCCTCCAAGACCGATCCAAGATAATTGCCCGAACCAAGGAACTGAAGGGTTGTCTTCCAGGCGACAATCACGAGTGCTGTGTGACCCCTTCATCGACAAGATCTTCGAATCTATGCTTGGTACAATCCTTTTCCCTCCAAATTTTAATTTGTTGAAGGTATGCTATCCTAACCAGGGGTTTCTCAATCTTCAAGATCCTTTCTTTTATTATTTTGCATGAGTTCTTATGCAGGTATGTGGATTCTTTTCATTGCTAGTTTACCTGCTAACCTTTACTTAATTTCAGGACATTAGCCTACAAATTAAAATTCTAAAAAAATTATAAAAAAAATTAGTTTCTATTTTCTTGCATTCATTGTAGTATTAGATTAATCCCACATCAGTTTGGTATCATATCTAGTTTAGGATAGCTTGCATCTTCATCAAAATCATAAAAACATTCATTGCTATTTTTTCTGCATCCTGTCATCTACAGTAGGTGTCTGAGCTTTGGTCTAGTTCATTATTGTAAAAGTTTTATTTTTCATTGAAATTTGAATGAAATATTCTATATTTAGTATTGATAATTATCATAATTTTTAATTATTTTTACTAAAACAAAAAAATATAAAATTTCTACATCTTAGAAATCCTAACAGAAATCTTGAACTTCTGCACACAGTCTGGAAACCCTAGGTTTTCAATCGTCATCCAAATTTTTCTCTACATGAAATTTGGTAGAGATCATCTTCATTGTTCATACTCTATCCTAAAGTTTTTATGATTTTTTTATGCATCAAAAACCAAATCAAATTTTGCATCAAAATTTCTGTTCTGCATACTTGATCAAACCAAATCTAATCAACTTCCAAACCCTACCTCACCCAAGCCATAATTTTGATTGATAATTTAATCAACATAAATTTAATTTTCCACCTCATAAAAAGAAAAAAAAATATTTTATTTTCTGATTGTTATTAGTTGCATTAGGGCTCATTGAATGTCATCATTTCATCTAATCAATCCTAAGGGCAATTTCCTCTCTCAGATCAAGAAAGGATTCCATCACCTATCCTTGGCCCAAAACAACCACCCAGCATCAAAATCCAAGGCTTAATTAAAATCAATTAGCAACCTAATTGCTTTAGAGAGCTTAGGGACACCAATAGGTTGGGTCCAAATAGTGTGGGGCAACTAGTGCACCTAATTCCCTAGCTATTATTGAAAACCGGTATCTAAGGCTAGAGGTCAAGAGGCAAACGCCCTATGTTGACTGGTGGTTTTTAATTAGGACCCTGTTAAAGGTAGGGGGAGCCTCCCACCACCCCACCTCTTGGCTAGTGGAAGGATTAGCTGGTAAGTTATGTGTAAGTTGAGTTCACCCATTCAATTTTGGCTCTAGGTCTAGCAAACTTCAATCCATTTTTCTCTAATGTGCTTGACTGCATCATACTACCTTGCTTGTTGATTGCATGACTACTAGACTAGGAACCCAATACCAAAAGTCTAAACCCCATCCTAGCTCAACCACGAGACCCAATTTTTAAACCTTCATGAAATTCCTTAAAATCAGTTAGCCCAGCTAAACCAGACAAATGCCCAATTAACCACCTAGATTAACCAGTTCAACGCCCAATCCCAAAGCTAGTTTTCCCAGATGAACCTCAATTTTGATCAATCCAATACTTAAATAAATTAGAGACTTGACCAAATGGCCTAATCAAATAACCAAGTAACCCATAGGATCGACCAGTTAACTCACAGGCTGGACCAGGTTGAAAATTGATTAGGTGCCATAGAAAGAACCCAAGAGTCCAATACTGAACATAAACTTGATTCACCCTGTCCACCTCTCATAACCTTAGGGGAGCGCAACATCAAGACCAATTTATGGAACCAACCCTAGGAGAACCCAGAACCAAGACCAGTTTGTGGAACCCAATCCTAGGAGGATCCCATGCCAAGAACCATATTAGGAACCTAACTCTAGGAGAGTCTAAAACCTTGACCCTATCCAGGAACCCAATCGTAGAAGGCCCCACCATGAAGTTTGTGATCAAGATGAGAGGGCCATGAGAAACATTAGGGTAGAGGCACCAACCTTTGATGGTAGTCTTGAACCAAAGGTCTATGTAGACTAGGTAGGAGACATGGATTATTATTTTGAGTGGTATGACATGAGTGAAGAGATGAAGTACAAATTTTCAAAGATGAGGTTGATTCATTAGGCTAGGCTACATTGGGCTAACCTTGAGCATACTAGGAGACAACAAGAACTTCCTTCAATAACCACCTGGCAAGAAATGAAATTAAAACTTAAGGAGAAGTACCTTCCTGAATCCTACAATCAGAAGCTCTTAGATTGATGGAATAAGATCCATTAAGGGAATAGGTCAATTGATGGGGGACAGATGGGTATGATCGTTGGTGAGTTGGTGCAGGCACCAGACTCAGAAGAAGACTTTAGAGCACCATTTGGATCTCTGATTAAACCTGCCCGAAGAATTAGGGTTTTTTTTGGCTTGTAATAAGGGTTGACTTGATCAACTCAATTTTAGCTTGAGTCTATATTACCTGCATTTTATTGAGTCATGTTGACTCAGTAGTGGACTAGGGCTTCAACCTGGGGTGTTACATTTTCTCCCAAGGCCAAGCAAGTGGGCGCCACACTCCCAGCCACACTCCCAGCCATACGCCTGAGTCCAGGGGGCGCCACATCTCCATCCAGCAGCCTTTGGTCCCCACACCACAGATAGCAGCTCCCTTCTCTGATGCGCCAATTGAGAAAAAATCCACCAGGAGTCCACAAATCAAGGGGGCGGCCTAAGACTTTCCCAAAAGAACCAAACTATGAAAGGGAAAAAATTCTCTTGGAGAGAACTTCAAGGAGGCGCCCATTACCTGCCAAAAATATCCAAAACAAAGATGGGAAGGGCCTTGACTTAGGGAGAAAGAAAAGGAGGAGTCCAAAAGAGTTGAGCCATGGAAGGAAAGAAATCCTCTCTTGAAGAACCAAGCATGGAGGCGCCATCTACCTTCCTTTTATAACCCAAATCAATTTTTTGGAACCTTGGCCGGCCATATGTGTATGGATTATCCTGATTTGTAGATCCCCTCCTTTAGTCCCACATGGGAAGATGTAAAACCCTACTCTCTTGTAAAGTCCAATAAATTAAACCCCTCTTGTAAGTTTAAAGAGATCAGATGAATGAAACCAACTTTTTTTTGTGAGCAAACTCTGTGTTTTCTCTCTTCCGCACTTGTGTTCAGGTGTTGAGCTCCGTGAGGGAGTAAATCCGGGTTCCCCAGGAACCTTGAGGAGGTGTGAGATCTCCAAAACCCAAACCCTAGGTTAGCCACTTCTAATCTAAAACCCTAGCCGCCCACCATCCACTTCAATCCACCAAATCCTAGCCTATTTTGATGCGGGACAGGGATTGGACTGGATCGCTGGCGAGCATGAAAGTCACCATAGATTAGGATTTGCAAAGAAGGAGGAAAGAAGAGGGTGTAAAGTTAAGAAAAAATACTGGGGTTCACATAGATTCCCCAAGAAGAACAAGCACATAGCAGAGGGGCTCACACAGATGCCCTAGAAGAACAAGCACATAGCAAAGGGGCTCACATAGATGCCCTGGGCTCACACAGATGCCCAAAATCAGGGATCACACAGAAACCCTGGGAAGATGGAGAAGGGATCATACAGATACCCTAGGATCACACAGATCCTTCACATAGAACAATAGAAATTTTATTCATCCATCCCCTTGTTACAAAAGGCTGAGGGTGGTATTTATAGATTTTCCAACCCTCATTTGAATTTGAATACAAGATAAAAAGATAAGAACGAATCAAATTCAAATATAAGATAGGATAAGATAAGCCTATCCATGTATCAATCCTAACCAACCAAATCCTAAATCAAATTCAAATATAAGATAGGATAAGATAAGCCTATCCATATATCAATCCTAACCAACCAAATCCTAATTCAAATTTTAAACAAAAGATAAATCCTAAATAAATTTATTCCAAAAATGCTTCAAGATCTGTGCCACTCCAAGAATTATGCTTGCTTCAAGATCCGTGCTTGAGATGTCCCCATCATTCTCCTACGGTGGGGTGAACTCGACTCCATCGAATCAGGCTGAGCGAGGTTGATGGAACTGAAACCAATCAAAAAGGACTCCGATGCTGAGCGAGGTTGATGACGGTGGTGGCCATGGCGGAGGAATGCGGCTAGCCAACGGAGAGCACTGAGGTGATCTGGTGGAGCATTCGATCTGAAGCTTGAGGGCGACGATGAATCAGGTGTTGGGGTCGCCGGCTGTAGGTAGGGGAGATGTCGTTGACGGAGAGAAGAAGATGACCACCGGTGGGCTCGGAGGTGATCTCTCCGGTGAGGTCGGCGGACCAGTCTTTCACGAAGCGGCTGGGAGCTGGGGTTGAGGACGGCTGGGGGGAGAATGGTCCGACGTCGATGTTGGGGAAGGATCCGTGGACGAGATTTGAAACAGGGAAGAAAGAGAACAGTGGGCTGGTGATGAAGAAGAAAAATCCTAATCCTTTAGCTCTGATACCATTTGATGCGGGACAGGGATTGGACTGGATCGCTGGCGAGCATGAAAGTCACCATAGATTAGGATTTGCAAAGAAGGAGGAAAGAAGAGGGTGTAAAGTTGAGAAAAAATACTGGGGTTCACATAGATTCCCCAAGAAGAACAAGCACATAGCAGAGGGGCTCACACAGATGCCCTAGAAGAACAAGCACATAGCAAAGGGGCTCACATAGATGCCCTGGGCTCACACAGATGCCCAAAATCAGGGATCACACAGAAACCCTGGGAAGATGGAGAAGGGATCATACAGATACCCTAGGATCACACAGATCCTTCACATAGAACAATAGAAGTTTTATTCATCCATCCCCCTGTTACAAAAGGCTGAGGGTGGTATTTATAGATTTTCCAACCCTCATTTGAATTTGAATACAAGATAAAAAGATAAGAACGAATCAAATTCAAATATAAGATAGGATAAGATAAGCCTATCCATGTATCAATCCTAACCAACCAAATCCTAAATCAAATTCAAATATAAGATAGGATAAGATAAGCCTATCCATATATCAATCCTAACCAACCAAATCCTAATTCAAATTTTAAACAAAAGATAAATCCTAAATAAATTTATTCCAAAAATGCTTCAAGATCTGTGCCACTCCAAGAATTATGCTTGCTTCAAGATCCGTGCTTGAGATGTCCCCATCACCTATTCAACCTCCCACGGCCTCTCTCTCCAAGTCTAGGCCGACCACCAGCATCCAGCTCCAGTCCAGATACTTCAGATCCAAAGCTCTTTCCAGAGGAAGTCAAATCAGCCTTCAAGAGAATCCGGATCTCAGCGACATCAGCCTTCAAGTTCTTCGAACTGGTAAATCCTTTCCTGAGTCTCTGAATCCATCACTTGTTTTTCTTCTTCCCAGATCTTGAGTCCAAGAGAAGCCACCCAAACCACAAGACTAGTATTGGAGGATCCATTGCGAAGATAGCCGAATCCGGGGATCCAACAATCTGCTCGAGAGAGTTCTTCCACCCAAATTCTGTGAAGATCACTGTCTGGTTGGTAAACCATCTCTTCTCTTTATTTCTGTCCTGTTGAAAGTTCAGAGCGAAACCCTAGGTCTAGGAGTATCTCAACCCCCAGCGATCCGTTACTTCTGAACTACTCAAATAACTTAGCTTCTTCTAAATTGTGCTTTCAATCCTTACCTAGTTTCCATCAACATTAGTTTAACTTTACTTTGAGTCAAAGCCAATTTCTGAAATATATATAAAAAAAAATAATTAATCTTAATTTTTACTTCCGCATACGCTTCTTTGTTCTTTGTTCTGCATCATTTTTGGTATCAGAGCTTTCGTGCTGCATCAATTTTGGTATCAGAGCCCTGTCTAGGGTTTCTGTTTTGATTGCTTGTTTGAGTCTCTCTCTTTTTACTTTGTTTGCTCAAAGTAGACTCCCTAGGATGTCCGGTCCTAGGAACGAAGCGAGGTGCAAACCTCCTCTTCCCATTCCATGGGGTGTTCCTAGGGCGTGTAGGGGATCCGTTGGGTTACAACTTCGTAGCAGGAATTGTAAACGGGGAAGTGCTCTGCTTTCAGCCCGTAATTTCCTTGTTGAAGGAATTATTTATCACCGCAGGTACCTCTAAATTCAGTGATTTCTATTTAGCTGAAACCAATATAATTGAAACTATTTTGCATAATTTTCTTGTGATTTATTGGTTTCCGTGGGATTTCTGAGAATTAAATTACTACAACTCTATTTTATGTTCTGCAATCCAATTATTTTTGAGTGTTCATCTCTTAATACATCTTAAGGGCATTTGAGCATCTAAGATAAGGGGAGGAGTTGATAACCTCTCCTTAGCCCAAAACTACCACCCACTCATTCGAACCTAAGCCTTTAATCTTAAAATTAATTAGACCTAATTTGTCCTAGTGGGCTAGGGACATCAACAAGTCGGGTCAAGGCTAGTGTTGAGTTAGTTTGTCTAGTTACTCTGTGTGTGCTTTGTACTTAGTGTCTAGAACGGTGGTTCAGGGATTCCATCCCGAAAGGCTTGTGTGCTGGTCCGCCTACCTGGCCAATCTCTGATTAGTGTCTAGGATTGGCATCCAGGGACCTAACACTCCCCTTACACCTGCCTGGCTGAGTCCTGAGTTACTACAGGCTAGCTTGCCACTCTGATTGGGCATCTAGTTTGGGCTCTAGGTCAAGTTAGCCCGTAGTCGTTCAGTTGAGTCTCATTTTGTGTGTTTGCTTGCATCATGTCTACCCGGAATGGAGTGCCCTACCAACCTGATCAAACCCAACCTGATTTAGAGGCCATGGTTAGAGCTCTTACTGAGAGTATGAACAAACTGAGTCAGGATGTGACTGCTACTGTTGCCTAGTTTAAAGAACAAGTCCATGAGGATTTTTCCCAGCTTAGGGATCGAGTCCAAGTGCTAGAGGAACCTAGGCATCGGAATTGGACTCCTGACCCAGATTTTAATGTGCCTCAACCTCACCCACACCAAGAGCCAAGAAGACCTTTATACCCAGATCCTGAACCTAATCATAGGAGGCCTGACCCAGAACCCGAGGATAGAGATGATAGGTTCATTCGGAACATCAAGTTAGATGCACCCACTTTTGATGGTAGCTTAAATCCTAAGGTGTATTCTGATTGGGAGTGTGAGATGGACAAGTACTTTGAGTGGTATGCCATATCTGAGGAGAGGAAATTCAAGTTTGCCAAGATGAAATTAATACGTCAAGCTAGGTTATACTGGGGGAACATTGAGCTGACCACTAGAAGACGAAATGTAGAGCCCATAACCACTTGGCAGGGTATGAAAGAGAAACTTAGAGACAAGTACCTACTCATTTCATACCAGTAAAATTTGTTAGACCAATGGTAGAGTTTGAAACAAGGGAACCGATCTGTTCATACTACATAACCACCTTTGATGAATACCTGATGAGATGTGATGTGAGTGAAGCCCATGAGGTCACTTTGTCTAGATTTAGGGCTGGACTTAGGGAAGACATTAAGAGAGAGTTGTTTCTGAGAGAGGTTACTGACCTAGACCAAGCCTATCAGATTGCACTGAACATTGAGAAGTTTCAGAGGGGACCCATGCCTTCTAGGGTTAGTGCCCTAATCCAAAGAAATGGACCTAGCTAGGTTACCCCTAGCAAGCCTAATCAGGGTATTCCCACCCCTAGGCCCATGGACAAAGGTAAGGCACCTGACACCCAGAGAACCCCTAGTATCGTTTATTTTAAGTGCCAGAAGCCCGGTCATATCTCCAATCAGTGCACAGCCATAGCTTGTTTTAAGTGTCATAAGGTAGGTCATGTTTCTAGCCAGTGCCCTCGTAGATCCCTATATATAGAAGAGGGAGGAGAAGAGAATTCCGAGCCTAATGAGGAGTTTGAAGAAGAAGTTTATGATGCCGGAATGAATTTGGTTGATGAGTATGAAGGAGAGGAAGAATCCATAGAGTCTGACCAATTAGGGGTTGTGAGATGCATCCTGTCCCAGACTAAAGTTCAGGAAGATTGGCGTAGGACTAACATCCTACAGACTTTCCTTAAACTAGCGGATAAGGTTTGTAAAATCATCATAGATAGCAGGAGCTGTGTGAATGCCATTTCTACTAGCACTGTAAAAATGTTAAGCTTAACCACAGTCCCCCACCCCAACCCCTATAAGGTTTCTTGGATAGACTCTACCTCTATACCCATCCAGTCTAGATGTCAAGTCCAAATCCAAATGCAATCCTATCAAGAGAAGATTTGGTGTGATGTCTTGCCCATGTGGGTAAGCAGTATAATTCTTGGAAGACCTTGGTTGTATGATCATGATGCCACCCTCTTAGGAAAATCCAACACCTGTGTCTTTAGTTTCAATGGGAAGAAAATCACAATCCATTCAGTCCCTCCTAAGGACAAGGTAGCTAAAGGAACTAGTAAGGTCAGAGAAATGAAGACTGGAGTGAACCTAATTAGTGCCAAGGATCTAGAACAAGAAATTCATAGTGGTTCACCCATTTGGATGTTGACTGCTAAGGAACTTAGGACTCCTACACCCTCAGAGCCTCCTTAAGAAGTTAAGTCTTTATTAGAAGAATTTGAGGATGTTTTTCCCGAGGATTTGCCAGACCACCTTCCACCTCTTAGGGATATTCAGCATTCCATAGATTTATTCCCAGGAGCTACTTTACCCAACTTGCCCCATTATAGGATGAATCCATCTAAGCATAAAGAACTGCAAAAGCAGGTTGGCAAATTGTTGAGGAAGGGGTTCATTAGAGAGAGTCTTAGCCCATGTGCAGTCCCTGCACTTCTAACCCCAAAGAAGGATGGCACGTGGAGGATGTGTGTTGACAGTCGTGCCATCAAGAAAATCACAATCAAGTATAGGTTCCCCATCCCTAGACTAGATGACATGCTTGATATGATGGCCGGTGCCATGGTTTTTTCTAAAATTGATCTCAAGAGCGGCTATCATCAGGTTAGGATTAGACCAGGGGATGAGTGGAAAACAGCCTTCAAAACTAAGGATGGTCTCTTTGAATGGGTTGTTATGCCTTTTGGGTTGTCCAATGCCCCTAATACTTTCATGAGGATTATGACCCAGGTACTTAGAGCTTTCATAGGAAAGTTTGTAGTGGTCTATTTTGATGACATCCTGATCTATAGTGAGACCCCTGCAGATCACCTAGGCCACCTTAGACAAGTCTGTCAAGTTTTGAGGAATGATAGTCTCTACGGTAATCTCAAAAAGTATGAATTTATGACCAGTAGAATTATCTTCCTTGGATTTGTTGTAACCCCTGACGGCGTGGCTGCCGATCCTGAAAAGATTAGGTCTATAGTAGAATGGCCAGAGCTGACCAGTGTGCATGAAGTCAGAAGTTTCCATGGCTTGGCTACCTTCTATAGGAGATTCATCAAGGGGTTTAGTACCGTAGTTGCTCCTATCACAGACTACATTAGGAAGGGAGAATTTCAGTGGACCAAAGCAGCCCATAAAGCCTTCCTAGATCTTAAGGATAGGATGACCCAGGCACCCATTTTGAGACTACCGAACTTTTCAAAGGTATTTGAGGTTGCCTGTGATGCTTCAGGAGTAGGTATAGGTGGAGTCCTAAGCCAAGAGAACCATCCCGTAGCATTCTTTAGTGAAAAACTTAATGATGCTAAGCTTAGGTATTCTACCTATGATAAGGAATTTTATGCGGTAGTGCAAGCTTTGCATTACTGGAGACATTATTTGCTACCACAAGAATTTGTGCTATTTTTGGACCCTGAGGCTCTTAGATTCTTGAATTCTCAGAAGAAGCTTAACCCTAGGCATGCTAAGTGGGTAGAGTATATCCAGTCCTATACTTTTGTTTTGAAGTGGGTCTGAAAATAAGGTAGCGATGCCCTTAGTCGTCGATCTTTGTTGTTGAATTCTGTTAGGGCTGAAGTCATAGGGTTTGAGCAAATCAAAGAGAAATATGAGTCGTGTCCGGATTTTAAGACTGTGTACCAGGATCTAACTCATGGACCATCTAGTGAACATAAGGATTATTCCCTTTTAGATGGCTTTCTATTCTTTAAGAATAGGCTTTGCATCTCTAGAACCTCTCTTAGTGAATTTTTGATTTGGGAAACTCATGCTGGAGATTTAGCTGGCCATTTCGGAAAAGATAAGACCACCCTGGCTATTGAAGACCATTTTTTCTGGCCTAGCTTAAAAAGAGATGTAGCACACATTGGGGCTAGGTGTCGAACCTGCGCTGTTGCCAAACAGCTAAAACAGAACACCGGCCTTTATACCCCACTCCCTGTCCCAGATCGTCCTTGGCAAGATGTGAGCATGGACTTTGTGTTAGGTTTGCCTAAGACCCAGAGGAGGCATGACTCCATCTACGTTGTAGTAGACCGATTTTCCAAGATGGCCCATTTCTTGCCTTGTTCCCAAATGTTTGATGCGTCTAAGGTAGCCACCCTGTTCTTTAATGAGATAGTTCGACTCCATGACCTACCCAAGACCATTGTTTCAGATAGGGATGTTCGGTTCACCAGCTATTTCTGGAAAACCCTTTGGCATAAGTTAGGGATGAAACTTAAGTTTTCAACTGCCTATCATCCCCAGACTGACGGCCAAACCGAAGTAGTGAATCGTAGTTTAGGCTATCTGTTAAGGTGTCTTGTTGGTGAAAACATTAGGAACTGGGATTTGTACTTACCTAGAGCTGAATTTGCATATAATGACTCGGTCAATAGGTCTACGGGTAAGAGTCCATTTGAAATTGTGCATGGTTACAAACCCCACACACCTCTTGACCTAGCTCCTTTACCAGTCCACACACGGGTCTCCGAGTCTGCCGAAGTTTTTTCACAGCATATAAAAGACTTGCATAAAGAAATTCAAGCCAAAATAAATTTAAGTAATGAAACATATAAGAAGTTGGCTGATTCTCAAAGGCGAGTCAAAACTTTTGACGAAGGAGACTATGTAATGATTAGGTTAAGGCCTGAACGGTTTCCTCCTGGAACCGTTAGAAAGTTACATGCTAGAGGAGCTGGACCATTTATAGTGGTAAAGAGAGTAGGATCCAATACCTATGTGCTCGAGTTACCTCCAGAACTAGGCATTAGCTCCACTTTCAACATTATAGACCTAGTAGAGTATAGGGAGCCAGCTGTGATTCCCAGTGAGGCTTTTGAACCTAATCCTGCTCTTGAGAGTGAACCTGACCCTGTGTGTCCACCAACAAACTGGCCTATGAGGAAAGAGCAGATTGAAAGATCCTAGATGATCAGGTTATCTCTACTCATAATCGAGGATACCAAAGATACCTGGTCCGCTGGCTAGGAAGGCCTAATTCTGAATACTCTTGGATCTCCCGAGAAGAATTACAAGAGTTGGACCCAGACCTCTTAGAGAGATACCAGAGCCAACTTGATCCATACTCGACAGGGTCGAGTTCCTCCCACCCTGGGAGAATTGGTGCGGGCACCAAACTCAGAAGAAGACTTCAGAGCTCCATCTGGATCTCTGATTAACCCTGCCCGAAGAATTAGGGTTTTTTTGGCTTGTAATAAGGGTTGACTTGATCAACTCAATTTTAGCTTGAGTCTATATTACCTGCATTTTATTGAGTCATGTTGACTCAGTAGTGGACTAGGACTTCAACCTGGGGTGTTACATTTTCTCCAAAGGCCAAGCAAGTGGGCGCCACACTCCCAGCAACACTCCCAGCCATACGCCTGAGTCCAGGGGGCGCCACATCTCCATCCAGCAGCCTTTGGTCCCCACACCACAGATAGCAGCTCCCTTCTCTCATGCACCAATTGAGGAGAAATCCACCAGGAGTCCACAAATCAAGGGGGCGGCCCAAGACTTTCCCAAAAGAACCAAACTATGAAAGGGAAGAAATTCTCTTGGAGAGAACTTCAAGGAGGCGCCCATTACCTGCCAAAAATATCCAAAACAAAGATGGGAAGGGCCTTGACTTAGGGAGAAAGAAAAGGAGGAGTCCAAAAGAGTTGAGCCATGGAAGGAAAGAAATCCTCTCTTGAAGAACCAAGCATGGAGGCGCCATCTACCTTCCTTTTATCACCCAAATCAATTTTTTGGAACCTTGGCCAGCCATATGTGTATGGATTATCCTGATTTGTAGATCCCCTCCTTTAGTCCCATATGGGAAGAAGTAAAACCCTACTCTCTTGTAAAGTCCTATAAATTAAACCCCTCTTGTAAGTTTAAAGAGATCAAATGAATGAAACCAACTTTTTTTTGTGAGCAAACTCTGTGTTTTCTCTCTTCCGCACTTGTGTTCAGGTGTTGAGCTCCGTGAGGGAGTAAATCCGGGTTTCCCAGGAACCTTGAGGAGGTGTGAGATCTCCAAAACCTAAACCCTAGGTTAGCCACTTCTAATCCAAAACCCTAGCTACCCCTCATCCACTTCAATCCACCAAATCCTAGCATATTCCAGCTCCCACGGCCTCTCTCTCCAAGTCCAGGCCGACCACCAGCATCCAGCTCCAGTCCGTATACTTTAGATCCAAAGCTCTTTCTAGAGGAAGTCGAATCAGCCTTCAAGAGAATCCAGATCTTAGCGACATTAGCCTTCAAGTTCTTCGAACTGGTAAATCCTTTCCTGAGTCTCTGAATCCGTCACTTGTTTTTCTTCTTCCCAGATCTTGAGTCCAGGAGAAGCCGCCCAAACCACAAGACCAGTATTGGAGGATCCATTGCGAAGATAGCCGAATCCGAGGATCCAACAATCTGCTCGAGAGAGTTCTTCCACCCAAATTCTGTGAAGATCACTGTCTGGTTGGTAAACCATCTCTTCTCTTTATTTCTGTCCTGTTGAAAGTTCAGAGCGAAACCCTAGGTCTGGGAGTTTCTCAACCCCCAGCGATCCATTACATCTGAACTACTCTGATAACTTAGCTTCTTCTAAATTGTGCTTTCAATCCTTACCTAGTTTCCATCAACATTAGTTTAACTTTACTTTGAGTCAAAGCCAATTTCTGAAATATATATAAAAAAAAAAAGAATTAATCTTAATTTTTACTTCCGCATATGCTTCTTTGTTCTTTGTTCTGCATCATTTTTGGTATTAGAGCTTTCGTGCTGCATCACGAGCCTAGAAGTCACATAAATTAGGGTACTATTTTTTTTTGGTATTTTTTTTTTAAGGCTAATGAAGCAATATTGGGGATGGAAGACAGGGGTTTGAATCTCATAGAATTTGGGACTCATCCTAACGAAGAGACCTCTCACCTCTAGGGCATTACACCCTCCTCGATACTTGGAGGTGTTAGATTAAATCTCAAAGGTCATGAGGGGTTAAAGAAAATGGGTTGGGAAGGGGGATAACAAGGGCCTCATGCCCATGCCTGAAGGCGAAGGCAAGAAGAATTACTCTTCTAAAAACTCATTTTTTTTTCTCCAAATACTAACTTTTTTACAAAGAACCGAGGGTGGTATTCATAAACCTGTCTAACCCTCATTTGAATTTGAATATATGATAAAAAGATAGGGATGATTCAAATTCAAATACAAGATAGGATAAGATAAGCCTATCCATATCTCAATCCTAACCAACTAAATCTTAATTCAAATTTCAAACAAAAGATAAATCCTAAATAAATATTCTTCAAATTTAAATTTATTTGATGCTCTGGACTCCGTGCTACTTCGGGATTCGTGTAGGTCAACGTCCCCATCATTCCCCTGAGGTGGGAAGAACTCGACTCCATTGAGTCAGGCTGGCTTTAGGATTCACATGGCCTGTAAAATATTTTTTTAGCTTTGCTCTGAAATCTGTGCATTTTGAAGAGTATATAGTTTTGAAGATCATGCACTTTGAAACTCATGCAGATGTGAAATTGGCAACAAGGAATAGGCATCTTGCTTCAAGAAACGTGTAAAGGGAATCATGCTTTGAAATTCTTGCACATTCACGTTCGTGCGCATCTTCCCTATCCACGGATCGACTGATGCAGGGGTGGTCTTTCGAGGGCAGATCCGGTAGGTTCTCGCCAGAGGCGATGATGGACTAAAGGCGGTGGCATGGCATGTTGATTCTGGTAGATGGAACGCGCGGCAGCATAGCGCATTGATTCCCGTAGATGGCATGATGATGCAACATTTTTGTTTCCACCTTCGACGGATGGGGCTCTAGCCAGGGAGACGGAAGGGGCAACAGTGGAAGTGAGCATGGGGACATGGATGTCAACCTTCTGGCCGATGCCGCAGTGGCCCGGGAAGCCGCAGATGAAGTAGTGGCCCCGGCTCTTGATCATGAAGGGATCGTTGCCGAAGGTGTGGGTGGATCGTGAGGACCCGCCGTTGCACGCCCTGTAGTCTTTCTTGCTCACCTCCAGCATGTTGTGGAACTTTTTGTTGTACACAAACAAGGTGATATCTCCTACTTGGAAGTTCTTAGTAGAAGCCTAGGCGTTGTAGTTCACGTTGCCTATGATCTTCCACCCGGCTTTATCTCTGACTGTATAGACCACCCTTAGGAAAACTCCACGGAAGCCAAGGCCATGAGGGCAGCAATGACAACGGCCTTCTCCAAGGCAACACAAAAGAAAACGAGCAGCACTTCAGGGAGAGAGGAAAGAGAAACAGGGGAAAAGGATGCCTCCTTTTCTTTCTCCGTTGTCCCTCCACTTTTCTCCATGGATGGAAACTAGGAACAGGGGATGTCTTGCGGATGGGTTTCACCGGCGATAGTGGCAGCAGGAGGAGTTGAGGGCGGTTTTGAACGGCGACAATGGAGGCGCGTGGGGAGGAAGGAGACGTAGAGCCAGTGGAGGGTGGTGAACGAGAGCTTGAGGGTGGAGAGGAGACCGATGGAGATGAGGAGGAGACTCCAAGGTGGCTGGGCTCTGAGTGTCTCAAGGCAAGCACCAAGTGCCATTTTTCTTTGCCCGGTTGTCTCTACTCGGCTTCGGATCTGAACTTTATAGAATAAAATGAGCCAAGCGTGGCACAGTTGCAGGGGGAAAAGGATAGGAGGTCGCGGACATCTCAAATGTGGGCGGTGCATTTCCTTTGACGGGTGAGCAGCAGGAGAATGATGTGGGAGACATTGATGCTGGTGCGAGAAGCGACGGTGGAGCAGCTAGAGGAGCGGCAAAGGGACTGGGCCTACTCGATGCCGTCATCTTCCTCGATATTCTAGTATTCTGGTGCGGGCACCCGACTCAGAAGAAGACTTCAGAGCTCCATCTGGATCTCTGATTAACCTTGCCCGAAGAATTAGGGTTTTTGGTTTGTAATAAGAGTTGACTAGATCAACTCAATTTAGCTTGAGTCTACATTACCTGTATTTTATTTTGTTGAGTCATGTTGACTCAGTAGTGGACTAGGGTTTCAACCTGGGGTGTTACATTTTCTCCCAAGGCCTAGCAAGTGGGCGCCACAGTCCCAGCCGCACTCCCAGCCATACGCCTGAGTCCAGGGGGCGCCATATCTACATCCAGCAGCCTTTGGTCCCCACGCCACAGATAGCAGCTTCCTTCTCTCATGCGCCAGTTGAGGAGAAATCCACCAGGAGTCCACAAATCAAGGGGGCGGCCCAAGTCTTTCCCAAAAGAACCAAACTAAGAAAGGGAAGAAATTCTCTTGGAGAAAACTTCAAGGAGGCACCCACTACCTGCCAAAATTATCCAAAACAAAGATGGGAAGGGCCTTGACTTAGGGAGGAAGAAAAGGAGGAGTCCAAAAGAGTTGATCCATGGAAGGAAAAAAATTCTCTTGAAGATCCAAGCAAGGAGGCGCCATCTACCTGCCATTTATAACCCTAATCAAATTTTTTTTGGTACCTTGGCCGACCATATGTGTATGGATTATCCTGATTTGTAGATCCCCTCCTTTAGTCCCACATGGGAAGATGTAAAACCCTACTCCCTTGTAAAGCCTTATAAATTAAACCCCTCTTGTAAGTTTAAATCAATCAGATGAATGAAACCAAATTTTTTTTGTGAGCAAACTTTGTGTTTTCTCTCTTCCGCACATGCATCCAAGTGTTGAGCTCCATGAGGGAGTAAATCCGGGTTCCCCAGGAACCTTGAAGAGGTGTGAGATCTCCAAAACCCAAACCCTAGGTTAGCCACTCCACTCCCAAACCCTAGCCGCCATCACCCTTCTCTTTCCACCAAGCCCTAGCCTATCCCACCTCTCACGGCCACCCTCTCCAAGTCCAGGCCGACCACCAGCATCCAGCTCCAGTCCAGATACTTCAGATCTACAGTAATTCTAAGAGGAAGTCAGATCAGCCTCCAGGAGAATCCTGATTTCAGCAACTTCAGCTTTCAAGTTCTTCAACCTGGTAAACCTTTTCTTGAGTATCTGAATTCCATCACTTGTTCCTCTTCTTTCCCAGATCTTGAGTCCAGGAGAAGCCAACCAAACCACAAGACCAGTATTGGAGGATCCATTGCGAAGATAGCCGACTCCGAGGATCCCACAATCTGCTCGAGAGAGTTCTTCCACCCAAATTCTGAGAAGATCACTGTCTGGTTGGTAAACCATCTCTCCTCTCTATTTCTGTTCTGTTGAAAGTTCAGAGCGAAACCCTAGGTCTGCGAGTTTCTCAACCCCCAGCGATCCATTACTTCTGAACTACTCTGATAATTTAGTTTCATCTAAATTATGCTTTCAATCCTTACCTAGTTTCCTTCAACTTAGTTTAGCTTTACTTTGAGTCAAAGCCAATTTCTGAAATAAAAATAAAAAAAAAAAAAAATAAATTAATCTTAAATTTACTTCCGCATACGCTTCCTTGTTCTTTGTTCTGCATCATTTTTGGTATCAGAGCCCTGTCTAGGGTTTCTGTTTTGATTGCTTGTTTGAGTCTCTCTCTTTTTACTTTGTCTGCTCGAAGTAGACTCCCCAAGATGTCCGGTCCTAGGAATGAAGCGAGGTGCAAACCTCCTCTTCCCATTCCACGAGGTGTTCCTAGGGCGTGTAGGGGATCCGTTGGGTTATAACTTCGTAGCAGGAATTATAAACGGGGAAGTGCTATACTTTCAGCCCATAATTGCCCTGTTCCAGGAATTATTTCTCACTGCAGATAACTCCAAATTCAGTGATTTTTGTTTTGCTGAAACCACTATACTTGAAGGTAATTTTCATAATTTTCTCATGATTTACTGGTTTCCGTGAGATTTCTGAGAATAAAATTACTGTAACTTTATTTTTGTGTTCTGCCATCCATTTATTTTTGAGTGTTCATCTCTTAATTCATCTAAAGGGCATTTGAGCATCTAAGATAAGGGGAGGAGTTGATAACCTCTCCTTAGCCCAAAACCACCACCCCTTCATTCGAACCTAAGCCTTTAATCTAAAAATTGATTAGACCTAATTTGCCCTAGTGGGCTAGGGACATCAACAAGTCGGGTCAAGGCTAATGTTGAGTCAGTTTGTCTGGTTACTCTGTGTGTGCTTTGTACGCAGTGTCTAGAATGGTGGTTCAGGGATTCCATCCCGAAGGGCTTGTGTGCTGGTCCGCCTACCTGGCCAATCTCTGATTGGTGTCTAGGATTGGCATTCAGGGACCTAACACTCCCCTTACACCTGCCTGGCTGAGTCCTGAGTTACTACAGGCAAGCTTGCCACTCTGATTGGGCACCTAGTTTGGGCTCTAGGTCTAGTTAGCCTGTAGTCGTTCAGTTGAGTCTCATTTTGTGTGCTTGATTGCATCATGTCTACCCGGAATGGAGTACCCTACCAACCTGGTCAAACCCAACCTGATTTAGAGGCCATGGTTAGAGCTCTTACTGAGAGTATGAACAAATTAAGTCAGGATATGAATGAGAATTTTTCCCAGCTTAGGGATCGAGTCCAAGTACTTGAGGAACCTAGGCATCGGAATTGGACTCCTGACCCAGATTTTAATGTGCCTCAACCTCACCCACACCAAGAGCCTAGAAGACCTTTATACCGCGATCCTGAACCTAATCATAGGAGGCCTGACCCAGAACCTGAGGATAGAGATGATAGGTTCATTCGGAACATCAAGTTAGATGCACCCACTTTTGATGGTAGTTTAAATCCTAAGGTGTATTCTGATTGGGAGGGTGAGATGGACCAGTACTTTGAGTGGTATGCTATGTCTGAGGAGAGGAAATTCAAGTTTGCCAAGATGAAATTAATACGTCAAGCTAGGTTATACTGAGGGAACATTGAGCTGACCACTAGAAGACGAAATGTAGAGCCCATAACCACTTGGCAGGGTATGAAAGAAAAGCTTAGAGACAAGTACCTACCCATTTCATACCAGCAAAATCTGTTAGACCAATGGCAGACTTTGAAACAAGGGAATCGATCTGTTTAAGACTACATAACCACCTTTGATGAATACCTAATGAGATGTGATGTGAGTGAAGCCCATGAAGTCACTTTGTCTAGATTTAGGGCTGGGCTTAGGGAAGATATTAAGAGAGAGTTGTTTCTGAACCTAGACCAAGCCTATCAGATTGCACTGAACACTGAGAAGTTTCAGAGAGGACCTATGCCATCCAGGGTTAGTGGCCCAATCCCAAGAAATGGACCTAGCCAGGTTACTCCTAGCAAGCCTAATCAGGGTATTCCCACCCGTAGGCCCATGGACAAAGGTAAGGCACCTGACACCCAGAGAACCCCTAGTATCGTCTGTTTTAAGTGCCAAAAGCCCGGTCATATCTCCAATCAGTGCACAGCCATAGCTTGTTTTATGTGTCATAAGATAGGTCATGTTTCTAGCCAGTGCCCTCGTAGATCCCTATATATAGAAGAGGGAGGAGAAGAGAATTCCGAGCCTAATGAGGAGTTTGAAGAAGAAGTTTAGGAGGCCGGAGTGAATTTGGTTGATGAGTATGAAGGAGAGGAAGAATCCACTGAGTCTGACCACTTAGGGGTTGTGAGATGCATCCTGTTACAGACTAAAGTTCAGGGGGATTGGCGTAGGACTAACATCCTACAGACTTTCCTTAAACTAGGGGATAAGGTTTGTAAAATCATCATAGATAGTGGGAGCTATGTGAATGCCATTTCTACTAGCACTGTCAAAATGTTAGGCTTAACCCCAGTCCCCCACCCCAACCCCTATAAGGTTTCTTGGGTAGACTCTACCTCTATACCCATCCAGTCTAGATGTCATGTCCAAATCCAAATACAATCCTATCAAGAGAAGATTTTGTGTGATGTCTTGCTCATGGGGGTGAGCAGTATAATTCTTGGAAGACCTTGGTTGTATGATCATGATGCCACCCTCTTAGGAAAATCCAACACCTGTGTCTTTAGTTTCAATGGGAAGAAAATCACAATCCATTCAGTCCCTCCTAAGGACAAGGTAGCTAAAGGAACCAGTAAGGTTAGGGAAATGAAGACTGGAGTGAACCTAATTAGTGCCAAGGATCTAGAACAAGAAATTCATAGTGGTTCACCCATTTGGATGTTGACTGCTAAGGAACTTAGGACTCCTACACCCTCAGAGCCTCCTCAGGAAGTTAAGCCTTTATTAGAAGAATTTGAGGATGTTTTTCCCGAGGATCTGCCAGACCACCTTCCACCTCTTAGAGATATTCAGCATTCCATAGATTTAGTCCTAGGAGCTACTTTACCCAACTTGCCCCATTATAGGATGAATCCATCTGAGCATAAAGAACTGCAAAAACAGGTTGGCGAATTGTTGAGGAAGGGGTTCATTAGAGAGAGTCTTAGCCCTTGTGCAGTCCCTGCGCTTCTAACCCCGAAGAAGGATGGCAAGTGGAGGATGTGTGTTGATAGTCGTGCCATCAATAAAATCACAATCAGGTATAGGTTCTCCATCCCTAGACTAGATGACATGGTTGATATGATGGCCGGTGCCATGGTTTTTTCTAAAATTGATCTCAAGAGCGGCTATCATCAGGTTAGGATTAGACCAGGGGATAAGTGGAAAACAGCCTTCAAGTCTAAGGATGGTCTCTTCGAATGGGTTGTTATGCCTTTTGGGTTATCCAATGCCCCTAGTACTTTCATGAGGATTATGACCCAGGTACTTAGAGCTTTCATAAGGAAGTTTGTAGTGGTCTATTTTGATGATATCCTGATCTATAGTAAGATCCCTGCAGATCACCTAGGCCACCTTAGACAAGTCTGTCAGGTTTTGAGGAATGATAGTCTCTACGGTAATCTCAAAAAGTGTGAATTTATGACCAATAGGATTATCTTCCTTGGATTTGTTGTAACCCCTGACGGCGTGGCTGCCGATCCTGAAAAGATTAGGTCCATAGTAGAATGGCCAGAGCCAACCAGTATGCATGAAGTCAGAAGTTTCCATGGCTTGGCTACCTTCTATAGGCGATTCATCAAGGGGTTTAGTACCGTAGTTGCTCCTATCACAGACTGCATTAGGAAGGGAGAATTTCAATGGACCAAAGCAGCCCATAAGGCCTTCATAGATCTTAAGGATAGGATGACCCAGGCACCCATTTTGAGACTACCAGACTTTTCAAAGGTATTTGAGGTTGCCTGTGATGCTTCAGGAGTAGGTATAGGTGGAGTCCTAAGCCAAGAGAACCATCCCGTAGCATTCTTTAATGAAAAACTTAATGACGCTAAGGTTAGGTATTCTACCTATGATAAGGAATTTTATGCGATAGTGCAAGCTTTGCGTTACTGGAGACATTATTTACTACCGTAAGAATTTGTGCTATTTTCGGACCAAGAGGCTCTTAGATTCTTGAATTCTCAAAAGAAGCTTAACCCTAGGCATGCTAAGTGGGTAGAGTATATCCAGTCCTATACTTTTGTTTTGAAGCATAAGGCTGGGTCTGAAAATAAGGTAGCTGATGCCCTTAGTCATCGATCTTTGTTGTTGAATTCTGTTAGGGCTGAAGTCATAGGGTTTGAGCAAATCAAAGAGAAATATGAGTCGTGTCCGGATTTTAAGACTGTGTACCAGGATCTAACTCAAGGACCATCTAGTGAACATAAGGATTATTCCCTTTTAGATGGCTTTCTGTTCTTTAAGAATAGGCTTTGCATCCCTAGAACCTCTCTTAGGGAATTCTTGATTTGGGAAACTCATGCTGGAGGTTTAGCTGGCCATTTCGGAAAAGATAAGACCACCCTGGCTATTGAAGACCATTTTTTCTGGCCTAGCTTAAAAAGAGATGTAGTACACATTGTGGCTAGGTGTCGAACCTGCGCTGTTGCCAAACAGCTAAAACAGAACACCGGCCTTTATACCCCACTCCCTGTCCCAGATCGTCCTTGGCAAGATGTGAGCATGGACTTTGTGTTAGGTTTGCCTAAGACTCAGAGGAGGCATGACTCCAACTGCGTTGTAGTAGACCGATTTTCCAAGATGGCCCATTTCTTGCCTTGTTCCCAAATGTTTGATGCGTCTAAGGTAGCCACCCTGTTCTTTAATGAGATAGTTCGACTCAATGGCCTACCCAAGACCATTGTTTCAGATAGGGATGTTCGGTTCACCAGCTATTTCTGGAAAACCTTTTGGCATAAGTTAGGGATGAAACTTAAGTTTTCAACTGCCTATCATCCCCAGACTGACGGCCAAACCGAAGTAGTGAACTGTAGTTTAGGCTATCTGTTAAGGTGTCTTATTGGTGAAAACATTAGGAACTGGGATTTGTACTTACCTAGAGCTGAATTTGCATATAATGACTCGGTCAATAGGTCTACGGGTAAGAGTCCATTTGAAATTGTGCATGGTTACAAACCCCACACACCTCTTGACCTAGCTCCTTTACCAGTCCACACACGGGTCTCCGAGTCTGCCGAAGTTTTTGCACAGCATATAAAAGACTTGCATAAAGAAATTCAAGCCAAAATAAATTTAAGTAATGAAACATATAAGAAGTTGGCTGATTCTCAAAGGCGAGTCAAATCTTTTGACGAAGGAGACTATGTAATGATTAGGTTAAGGCCTGAACGGTTTCCTCCTGGAACCGTTAGAAAGTTACATGCTAGAGGAGCTGGACCATTTATAGTGGTAAAGAGAGTAGGATCCAATACCTATGTGCTCGAGTTACCTCCAGAACTAGGCATTAGCTCCACTTTCAACATTACAGACCTAGTAGAGTATAGGGAGCCAGCTGTGATTCCCAGTGAGGCTTTTGAACCTAATCCTGCTCTTGAGAGTGAACCTGACCCTGTGTGTCCACCAACAAACTAGCCTATGAGGAAAGAGCAGATTGAAAAGATCCTAGATGATCAGGTTATCTCTACTCGTAATCGAGGATACCAAAGATACCTGGTCCGCTGGCTAGGAAGGCCAGATTCTGATGACTCTTGGATCTCCCGAGAAGAATTACAAGAGTTGGACCCAGACCTCTTGGAGAAATACCAGAGCCAACTTGATCCATACTCGACAGGGTCGAGTTCCTCCCACCCTGGGAGAATTGGTGCGGGCACCAAACTCAGAAGAAGACTTCAGAGCTCCATCTGGATCTCTAATTAACCCTGCCCGAGGAATTACGGTTTTTTTGGCTTGTAATAAGGGTTGACTTGATCAACTCAATTTTAGCTTGAGTCTATATTACCTGCATTTTATTGAGTCATGTTGACTCAGTAGTGGACTAGGGCTTCAACCTGGGGTGTTACATTTTCTCCAAAGGCCAAGCAAGTGGGCGCCACACTCCCAGCCACACTCCCAGCCATACGCTTGAGTCCAGGAGGTGCCACATCTCCATCCAGCAGCCTTTGGTCCCCACACCACAGATAGCAGCTCCCTTCTCTCATGCACCAATTGAGGAGAAATCCACCAGGAGTCCACAAATCAAGGGGGCGGCCCAAGACTTTCCCAAAAGAACCAAACTATGAAAGGGAAGAAATTCTCTTGGAGAGAACTTCAAGGAGGTGCCCATTACCTACCAAAAATATCCAAAACAAAGATGGGAAGGGCCTTGACTTAGGGAGAAAGAAAAGGAGGAGTCCAAAAGAGTTGAGCCATGGAAGGAAAGAAATCCTCTCTTGAAGAACCAAGCATGGAGGCGCCATCTACCTTCCTTTTATCACCCAAATCAATTTTTTGGAACCTTGGCCGGCCATATGTGTATGGATTATCCTGATTTGTAGATCCCCTCCTTTAGTCCCACATGGGAAGAAGTAAAACCCTACTCTCTTGTAAAGTCCTATAAATTAAACCCCTCTTGTAAGTTTAAAGAGATCAGATGAATGAAACCAACTTTTTTTTGTGAGCAAACTCTGTGTTTTCTCTCTTCCGCACTTGTGTTCAGGTGTTGAGCTCCGTGAGGGAGTAAATCCGGGTTTCCCAGGAACCTTGAGGAGGTGTGAGATCTCCAAAACCTAAACCCTAGGTTAGCCACTTCTAATCCAAAACCCTAGCCGCCCCCCATCCACTTCAATCCACCAAATCCTAGCATATTCCACCTCCCACGGCCTCTCTTTCCAAGTCCAGGCCGACCACCAGCATCCAGCTCTAGTCCGTATACTTTAGATCCAAAGCTCTTTCCAGAGGAAGTCGAATCAGCCTTCAAGAGAATCCGGATCTCAGCGACATTAGCCTTCAAGTTCTTCGAACTGGTAAATCCTTTCCTGAGTCTCTGAATCCATCACTTGTTTTTCTTCTTCCCAGATCTTGAGTCCAGGAGAAGCCGCCCAAACCACAAGACCAGTATTGGAGGATCCATTGCGAAGATAGCCGAATCCGAGGATCCAACAATCTGCTCGAGAGAGTTCTTCCACCCAAATTCTGTGAAGATCACTGTCTGGTTGGTAAACCATCTCTTCTCTTTATTTCTGTCCTGTTGAAAGTTCAGAGCGAAACCCTAGGTCTGGGAGTTTCTCAGCCCCCAGCGATCCGTTACATCTGAACTACTCTGATAACTTAGCTTCTTCTAAATTGTGCTTTCAATCCTTACCTAGTTTCCATCAACATTAGTTTAACTTTACTTTGAGTCAAAGCCAATTTCTGAAATATATAAAAAAAAAAAGAATTAATCTTAATTTTTACTTCCGCATATGCTTCTTTGTTCTTTGTTCTGCATCATTTTTGGTATTAGAGCTTTCGTGCTGCATCACGAGCCTAGAAGTCACATAAATTAGGGTACTATTTTTTTTTGGTATTTTTTTTTTAAGGCTAATGAAGCAATAGTGGGGATGGAAGACAGGGGTTTGAATCTCATAGACTTTGGGACTCATCCTAACGAAGAGACCTCTCACCTCTAGGGCATTACACCCTCCTCGATACTTGGAGGTGCTAGATTAAATCTCAAATGTCATGAGGGGTTAAAGAAAATGGGTTGGGAAGGGGGATAACAAGGGCCTCACGCCCATGCCCGAAGGCGAAGGCAAGAAGAATTACTCTTCTAAAAACTCATTTTTTTTTCTCCAAATACTTACTTTTTTACAAAGAACCGAGGGTGGTATTCATAAACCTGTCTAACCCTCATTTGAATTTGAATATATAATAAAGATAGGGATGATTCAAATTCAAATACAAGATAGGATAAGATAAGCCTATCCATATCTCAATCCTAACCAACTAAATCTTAATTCAAATTTCAAACAAAAGATAAATCCTAAATAAATATTCTTCAAATTTAAATTTATTTGATGCTCTGGACTCCGTGCTACTTCGGGATTCATGTAGGTCAATGTCCCCATCATTCCCCTGAGGTGGGAAGAACTCGACTCCATTGAGTCAGGCTGGCTTCAGGATTCACATGGCCTGTAAAATATTTTTTTAGCTTTGCTCTGAAATCTGTGCATTTTGAAGAGTATATAGTTTTGAAGATCGTGCACTTTGAAACTCATGCAGATGTGAAATTGGCAACAAGGAATAGGCATCTTGCTTCAAGAAACGTGTAAAGGGAGTCATGCTTTGAAATTCTTGCACATTCACGTTCGTGCGCATCTTCCCTATCCACGGATCGACTGATGCAGGGGAGGTCTTTCGAGGGCAGATCCGGTAGGTTCTCGCCAGAGGCGATGATGGACTAAAGGCGGCGGCATGGCATGTTGATTCTGGTAGATGGCACGGGCGGCAGCATAGCGCATTGATTCCCGTAGATGGCATGATGATGCAACATTTTCGTTTCCACCTTCGATGGATGGGGCTCTAGCCAGGGAGACGGAAGGGGCAACAGTGGAAGTGAGCTTGGGGACATGGATGTCAACCTTCTGGCCGATGCCGCAGTGGCCCGGGAAGCCGCAGATGAAGTAGTGGCCCCGGCTCTTGATCGTGAAGGGATCGTTGCCGAAGGTGTGGGTGGATCGTGAGGACCCGCCGTTGCACGCCCTGTAGTCTTCCTTGCTCACCTCCAGCATGTTGTGGAACTTTTTGTTGTACACAAACAAGGTGATATCTCCTACTTGGAAGTTCTTAGTAGAAGCCCAGGCATTGTAGTTCACGTTGCCTATGATCGTCCACCCGGCTTTATCTCTGACTGTATAGACCACCCTTAGGAAAACTCCACGGAAGCCAAGGCCATGAGGGCAGCAATGACAACGGCCTTCTCCAAGGCAACACAAAAGAAAACGAGCAGCACTTCAGGGAGAGAGGAAAGAGAAACAGGGGAAAAGGATGCCTCCTTTTCTTTCTCCGTTGTCCCTCCACTTTTCTCCATGGATGGAAACTAGGAACAGGGGATGTCTTGCGGATGGGTTTCGCCGGCGATAGTGGCAGCAGGAGGAGTTGAGGGCGGTTTTGAACGGCGACAATGGAGGCACGTGGGGAGGAAGGAGACGTAGAGCCAGTGGAGGGTGGTGAACGAGAGCTTGAGGGTGGAGAGGAGACCGACGGAGATGAGGAGGAGACTCCAAGGTGGCTGGGCTCTGAGTGTCTCAAGGCAAGCACAAAGTGCCATCTTTCTTTGCCCGGTTGTCTCTACTCGGCTTCGGATCTGAACTTTATAGAATAAAATGAGCCAAGCGTGGCACAGTTGCAGGGGGAAAAGGATAGGAGGTCGCAGACATCTCTGATGTGGGCGGTGCATTTCCTTTGATGGGTGAGCAGCAGGAGAATGATGTGGGAGACATTGATGCTGGTGCGAGAAGCGACGGTGGAGCAGCTAGAGGAGCGGCAAAGGGACTGGGCCCACTCGATGCCATCATCTTCCTCGATATTCTAGTATTCTGGTGCGGGCACCAGACTCAGAAGAAGACTTCAGAGCTCCATCTGGATCTCTGATTAACCTTGCCCGAAGAATTAGAGTTTTTGGTTTGTAATAAGAGTTGACTAGATCAACTCAATTTAGCTTGAGTCTACATTACCTGCATTTTATTTTGTTGAGTCATGTTGACTCAGTAGTGGACTAGGGTTTCAACCTGGGGTGTTACATTTTCTCCCAAGGCCTAGCAAGTGGGCGCCACACTCCCAGCCACACTCCCAGCCATACGCCTGAGTCCAGGGGACGCCATATCTACATCCAGCAGCCTTTGGTCCCCACGCCACAGATAGCAGCTTCCTTCTCTCATGCGCCAGTTGAGGAGAAATCCACCAGGAGTCCACAAATCAAGGGGGCGGCCCAAGTCTTTCCTAAAAGAACCAAACTAAGAAAGGGAAGAAATTCTCTTGGAGAAAACTTCAAGGAGGCACCCACTACCTGCCAAAATTATCCAAAACAAAGATGGGAAGGGCCTTGACTTAGGGAGGAAGAAAAGGAGGAGTCCAAAAGAGTTGATCCATGGAAGGAAAAAAATTCTCTTGAAGATCCAAGCAAGGAGGCGCCATCTACCTGCCTTTTATAACCCTAATCAAATTTTTTTTGGTACCTTGGCCGACCATATGTGTATGGATTATCCTGATTTGTAGATCCCCTCCTTTAGTCCCACATGAAAAGATGTAAAACCCTACTCCCTTGTAAAGCCTTATAAATTAAACCCCTCTTGTAAGTTTAAATCAATCAGATGAATGAAACCAAATTTTTTTGTGAGCAAACTTTGTGTTTTCTCTCTTCCGCACATGCATCCAAGTGTTGAGCTCCGTGAGGGAGTAAATCCGGGTTCCCCAGGAACCTTGAGGAGGTGTGAGATCTCCAAAACCCAAACCCTAGGTTAGCCACTCCACTCCCAAACCCTAGCCGCCATCACCCTTCTCTTTCCACCAAGCCCTAGCCTATCCCACCTCTCACGGCCACCCTCTCCAAGTCCAGGCCGACCACCAGCATCCAGCTCCAGTCCAGATACTTCAGATCTATAGTAATTCTAAGAGGAAGTCAGATCAGCCTCCAGGAGAATCCTGATTTCAGCAACTTCAGCTTTCAAGTTCTTCAACCTGGTAAACCTTTTCTTGAGTATCTGAATTCCATCACTTGTTCCTCTTCTTTCCCAGATCTTGAGTCCAGGAGAAGCCAACCAAACCACAAGACCAATATTGGAGGATCCATTACGAAGATAGCCGACTCCGAGGATCCCACAATCTGCTCGAGAGAGTTCTTCCACCCAAATTCTGAGAAGATCACTGTCTGGTTGGTAAACCATCTCTCCTCTCTATTTCTGTTCTGTTAAAGTTCAGAGCAAAACCCTAGGTCTGGGAGTTTCTCAACCCCCAGCGATCCGTTACTTCTGAACTACTCTGATAATTTAGTTTCATCTAAATTATGCTTTCAATCCTTACCTAGTTTCCTTCAACTTAGTTTAGCTTTACTTTGAGTCAAAGCCAATTTCTGAAATATAAAAAAAAAAAAAAAAAAAAAGAATTAATCTTAAATTTACTTCCACATACGCTTCCTTGTTCTTTGTTCTGCATCATTTTTGGTATCAGAGCCCTGTCTAGGGTTTCTATTTTGATTGCTTGTTTGAGTCTCTCTCTTTTTACTTTGTCTGCTCGAAGTAGACTCCCCAGATGTCCGGTCCTAGGAATGAAGCGAGGTGCAAACCTCCTCTTCCCATTCCACGGGGTGTTCCTAGGGCGTGTAGGGGATCCGTTGGGTTATAACTTCGTAGCAGGAATTGTAAACGGGGAAGTGCTCTATTTTCAGCCCATAATTGCCCTGTTCCAGGAATTATTTCTCACTGCAGGTAACTCCAAATTTGGTGATTTTTGTTTTTCTAAAACCAGTATACTTGAAAATAATTTTCATAATTTTCTCATGATTTATTGGTTTCTGTGAGATTTCTGAGAATTAAATTACTGCAACTCTATTTTATGTGTTCTGCCATCCATTTATTTTTGAGTGTTCATCTCTTAATTCATCTTAAGGGCATTTGAGCATCTAAGATAAGGGGAGGAGTTGATAACCTCTCCTTAGCCCAAAACCACCACCCCTTCATTCGAACCTAAGCCTTTAATCTAAAAATTGATTAGACCTAATTTGCCCTAGTGGGCTAGGGACATCAACAAGTCGGGTCAAGGCTAATGTTGAGTCAGTTTGTCTGGTTACTCTGTGTGTGCTTTGTACGCAGTGTCTAGAATGGTGGTTCAGGGATTCCATCCCGAAGGGCTTGTGTGCTGGTCCGCCTACCTGGCCAATCTCTGATTGGTGTCTAGGATTGGCATTCAGGGACCTAACACTCCCCTTACACCTGCCTGGCTGAGTCCTGAGTTACTACAGGCTAGCTTGCCACTCTGATTGGGCACCTAGTTTGGGCTCTAGGTCTAGTTAGCCCGTAGTCATTCAGTTGAGTCTCATTTTGTGTGCTTGATTGCATCATGTCTACCCGGAATGGAGTACCCTACCAACCTGGTCAAACCCAACCTGATTTAGAGGCCATGGTTAGAGCTATTACTGGGAGTATGAACAAATTAAGTCAGATATGAATGAGAATTTTGCCCAGCTTAGGGATCGAGTCCAAGTACTTGAGGAACCTAGGCATCGGAATTGGACTCCTGACCCAGATTTTAATGTGCCTCAACCTCACCCACACCAAGAGCCTAGAAGACCTTTATACCGAGATCCTGAACCTAATCATAGGAGGCCTGACCCAGAACCTGAGGATAGAGATGATAGGTTCATTCGAACATCAAGTTAGATGCACCCACTTTTGATGGTAGTTTAAATCCTAAGGTGTATTCTGATTGGGAGGGTGAGATGGACCAGTACTTTGAGTGGTATGCTATGTCTGAGGAGAGAAAATTCAAGTTTGCCAAGATGAAATTAATACGTCAAGCTAGGTTATACTGAGGGAACATTGAGCTGACCACTAGAAGACGAAATGTAGAGCCCATAACCACTTGGCAGGGTATGAAAGAAAAGCTTAGAGACAAGTACCTACCCATTTCATACCAGCAAAATCTGTTAGACCAATGGCAGACTTTGAAACAAGGGAATCGATCTGTTTAAGACTACATAACCACCTTTGATGAATACCTAATGAGATGTGATGTGAGTGAAGCCCATGAAGTCACTTTGTCTAGATTTAGGGCTGGGCTTAGGGAAGATATTAAGAGAGAGTTGTTTCTGAACCTAGACCAAGCCTATCAGATTGCACTAACACTGAGAAGTTTCAGAGAGGACCTATGCCATCTAGGGTTAGTGCCCCAATCCCAAGAAATGGACCTAGCCAGGTTACTCCTAGCAAGCCTAATCAGGGTATTCCCACCCCTAGGCCCATGGACAAAGGTAAGGCACCTGACACCCAGAGAACCTCTAGTATCATCTGTTTTAAGTGCCAAAAGCCCGGTCATATCTCCAATCAGTGCACAGCCATAGCTTGTTTTATGTGTCATAAGATAGGTCATGTTTCTAGCCAGTGCCCTCGTAGATCCCTATATATAGAAGAGGGAGGAGAAGAGAATTCCGAGCCTAATGAGGAGTTTGAAGAAGAAGTTTATGAGGCCGGAGTGAATTTGGTTGATGAGTATAAAGGAGAGGAAGAATCCACTATGTCTGACCACTTAGGGGTTGTGAGATGCATCCTGTCCCAGACTAAAGTTCAGGAGGATTGGCGTAGGACTAACATCCTACAGACTTTCCTTAAACTAGGGGATAAGGTTTGTAAAATCATCATAGATAGTGGGAGCTGTGTGAATGCCATTTCTACTAGCACTGTCAAAATGTTAGGCTTAACCCCAGTCCCCCACCCCAACCCCTATAAGGTTTCTTGGGTAGACTCTACCTCTATACCCATCCAGTCTAGATGTCAGGTCCAAATCCAAATGCAATCCTATCAAGAGAAGATTTGGTGTGATGTCTTGCCCATGGGGGTGAGCAGTATAATTCTTGGAAGACCTTGGTTGTATGATCATGATGCCACCCTCTTAGGAAAATCCAAGACCTGTGTCTTTAGTTTCAATGGGAAGAAAATCACAATCCATTCAGTCCCTCCTAAGGACAAGGTAGCTAAAGGAACCAGTAAGGTTAGGGAAATGAAGACTGGAGTGAACCTAATTAGTGCCAAGGATCTAGAACAAGAAATTCATAGTGGTTCACCCATTTGGATGTTGACTGCTAAGGAACTTAGGACTCCTACACCCTCAGAGCCTCCTCAGGAAGTTAAGCCTTTATTAGAAGAATTTGAGGATGTTTTTCCCGAGGATCTGCCAGACCACCTTCCACCTCTTAGAGATATTCAGCATTCCATAGATTTAGTCCTAGGAGCTACTTTACCCAACTTGCCCCATTATAGGATGAATCCATCTGAGCATAAAGAACTGCAAAAACAGGTTGGCGAATTGTTGAGGAAGGGGTTCATTAGAGATAGTCCTAGCCCTTGTGCAGTCCCTGCACTTCTAACCCCGAAGAAGGATGGCACGTGGAGGATGTGTGTTGATAGTCGTGCCATCAATAAAATCATAATCAGGTATAGGTTCCCCATCCCTAGACTAGATGACATGCTTGATATGATGGCCAGTGCCATGGTTTTTTCTAAAATTGATCTCAAGAGCGGCTATCATCAGGTTAGGATTAGACCAGGGGATGAGTGGAAAACAGCCTTCAAGTCTAAGGATGGTCTCTTCGAATGGGTTGTTATGCCTTTTGGGTTATCCAATGCCCCTAGTACTTTCATGAGGATTATGACCCAAGTACTTAGAGCTTTCATAGGGAAGTTTGTAGTGGTCTATTTTGATGATATCCTGATCTATAGTAAGATCCCTGCAGATCACCTAGGCTACCTTAGACAAGTCTGTCAGGTTTTGAGGAATGATAGTCTCTACGGTAATCTCAAAAAGTGTGAATTTATGACCAGTAGGATTATCTTCCTTGGATTTGTTGTAACCCCTGACGGCGTGGCTGCCGATCCTGAAAAGATTAGGTCCATAGTAGAATGGCCAGAGCCAACCAGTGCGCATGAAGTCAGAAGTTTCCATGGCTTGGCTACCTTCTATAGGCGATTCATCAAGGGGTTTAGTACCGTAGTTGCTCCTATCACAGACTGCATTAGTAAGGGAGAATTTCAATGGACCAAAGCAGCCCATAAGGCCTTCCTAGATCTTAAGGATAGGATGACCCAGGCACCCATTTTGAGACTACCGGACTTTTCAAAGGTATTTGAGGTTGCCTGTGATGCTTCAGGAGTAGGTATAGGTGGAGTCCTAAGCCAAGAGAACCATCCCGTAGCATTCTTTAATGAAAAACTTAATGATGCTAAGGTTAGGTATTCTACCTATGATAAGGAATTTTACACGGTAGTGCAAGCTTTGCGTTACTGGAGACATTATTTACTACCGCAAGAATTTGTGCTATTTTCGAACCAAGAGGCTCTTAGATTCTTGAATTCTCAGAAGAAGCTTAACCCTAGGCATGCTAAGTGGGTAGAGTATATCTAGTCCTATACTTTTGTTTTGAAGCATAAGGCTGGGTCTGAAAATAAGGTAGCTGATGCCCTTAGTCATCGATCTTTGTTGTTGAATTCTGTTAGGGCTGAAGTCATAGGGTTTGAGCAAATCAAAGATGAATATGAGTCGTGTCCGAATTTCAAGACTGTATACCAGGATCTAACTCAAGGACCATCTAGTGAACATAAGGATTATTCCCTTTTAGATGGCTTTCTGTTCTTTAAGAATAGGCTTTGCATCCCTAGAACCTCTCTTAGGGAATTCTTGATTTGGGAAACTCATGCTGGAGGTTTAGCTGGCCATTTCAGAAAAGATAAGACCACCCTGGCTATTGAAGACCATTTTTTCTGGCCTAGCTTAAAAAGAGATGTAGTACACATTGTGGCTAGGTGTCGGACCTGCGCTGTTGCCAAACAGCGAAAACAGAACACCGGCCTTTATACCCCACTCCCTGTCCCAGATCGTCCTTGGCAAGATGTGAGCATGGACTTTGTGTTAGGTTTGCCTAAGACCCAGAGGAAGCATGACTCTATCTGTGTTGTAGTAGACCGATTTTCCAAGATGGCCCATTTCTTGCCTTGTTCCCAAACATTTGATGCGTCTAAGGTAGCCACCCTGTTCTTTAATGAGATAGTTCGACTCCATGGCCTACCCAAGACCATTGTTTCAGATAGGGATGTTCGGTTCACCAGCTATTTCTGGAAAACCCTTTGGCATAAGTTAGGGATGAAACTTAAGTTTTCAACTGCCTATCATCCCCAGACAGACGGCCAAATCAAAGTAGTGAACCGTAGTTTAGGCAATCTGCTAAGGTGTCTTGTTGGTGAAAACATTAGGAACTGGGATTTGTACTTACCTAGAGCTGAATTTGCATATAATGACTCGGTCAATAGGTCTACGGATAAGAGTCCATTTGAAATTGTGCATGGTTACAAACCCCACACACCTCTTGACCTAGCTCCTTTACCAGTCCACACACGGGTCTCCGAGTCTGCCGAAGTTTTTGCACAGCATATAAAAGACTTGCATAAAGAAATTCAAGCCAAAATAAATTTAAGTAATGAAATTTATAAGAAATTGGCTGATTCTCAAAGGCGAGTCAAAACTTTTGACGAAGGAGACTATGTAATGATTAGGTTAAGGCCTGAACGATTTCCTCCTGGAACCGTTAGAAAGTTACATGCTAGGGGAGCTGGACCATTTAGAGTGGTAAAGAGAGTAGGATCCAATGCCTATGTGCTCGAGTTACCTCCAGAACTAGGCATTAGCTCCACTTTCAACATTACAGACCTAGTAGAGTATAGGGAGCCAGCTGTGATTCCCAGTGAGGCTTTTGAACCTAATCCTGCTCTTGAGAGTGAACCTGACCCTGTGTGTCCACCAACAAATTGGCCTGTGAGGAAAGAGCATATTGAAAAGATCCTGGATGATCAGGTTATCTCTACTCGTAATCGAGGATACCAAAGATACCTGGTCCGCTAGCTAGGAAGGCCAGATTCTGATGACTCTTGAATCTCCCGAGAAGAATTACAAGAGCTGGACCTAGACCTCTTGGAGAGATACCAGAGCCAACTTGATCCATACTCGACAGGGTCGAGTTCCTCCCACCCTGGGAGAATTGGTGCGGGCACCAGAATCAGAAGAAGACTTCAGAGCTCCATCTAGATCTCTGATTAACCTTGCCCGAAGAATTAGGGTTTTTGGTTTGTAATAAGAGTTGACTAGATCAACTCAATTTAGCTTGAGTCTACATTACCTGCATTTTATTTTGTTTAGTCATGTTTACTCAGTAGTGGACTAGGGTTTCAACCTGGGGTGTTACATTTTCTCCCAAGGCCTAGCAAGTGGGTGCCACACTCCCAGCCACACTCCCAGCCATACGCCTGAGTCCTGGGGGCGCCATATCTACATCCAGCAGCCTTTGGTCCCCATGCCACAGATAGCAGCTTCCTTCTTTCATGCGCCAGTTGAGGAGAAATCCACCAGGAGTCCATAAATCAAGGGGGCGGCCCAAGTCTTTCCCAAAAGAACCAAACTTAGAAAGGGAAGAAATTCTCTTGGAGAAAACTTCAAGGAGGCACCCACTACCTGCCAAAAATATTCAAAACAAAGATGGGAAGGGCCTTGACTTAGGGAGGAAGAAAAGGAGGAGTCCAAAAGAGTTGATCCATGGAAGGAAAAAAATTCTCTTGAAGATCCAAGCAAGGAGGCGCCATCTACCAGCCTTTTATAACCCTAATCAAATTTTTTTTGGTTCCTTGGCCGACCATATGTGTATGGATTATCCTGATTTGTAGATCCCCTCCTTTAGTCCCACCTGGGAAGATGTAAAACCCTACTCCCTTGTAAAGCCTTATAAATTAAACCCTCTTGTAAGTTTAAATCAATCAGATGAATGAAACCAAATTTTTTTGTGAGCAAACTTTGTGTTTTCTCTCTTCCGCACATGCATCCAAGTGTTGAGCTCCGTGAGGGAGTAAATCCGGGTTCCCCAAGAACCTTGAGGAGGTGTGAGATCTCCAAAACCCAAACCCTAGGTTAGCCACTCCACTCCCAAACCCTAGCCGCCATTACCCTTCTCTTTCCACCAAGCCCTAGCCTATCCCACCTCTCACGGCCACCCTCTCCAAGTCCAGGCCGACCACCAGCATCCAGCTCCAGTCCAGATACTTCAGATCTACAGCAATTCTAAGAGGAAGTCAGATCAGCCTCCAGGAGAATCCTGATTTCAGCAACTTCAGCTTTCAAGTTCTTCAACCTGGTAAACCTTTTCTTGAGTATCTGAATTCCATCACTTGTTCCTCTTCTTTCCCAGATCTTGAATCCAGGAGAAGCCTACCAAATCACAAGACCAGTATTGGAGGATCCATTGCGAAGATAGCCGACTCCGAGGATCCCACAATCTGCTCGAGAGAGTTCTTCCACCCAAATTCTGAGAAGATCACTGTCTGGTTGGTAAACCATCTCTCCTCTCTATTTCTGTTCTGTTGAAAGTTCAGAGCGAAACCCTAGGTCTGGGAGTTTCTCAACCCCAACGATCCGTTACTTCTGAACTACTCTAATAATTTAGTTTCATCTAAATTATGCTTTCAATACTTACCTAGTTTCCTTCAACTTAGTTTAGCTTTACTTTTAGTCAAAGCCAATTTCTGAAATATAAAAAAAAAAAAAGAATTAATCTTAAATTTACTTCCGCACACGCTTCCTTGTTCTTTGTTCTGCATCATATTCATGGTAGCAGCGGCGGGGGTTCTGGTGTTGAGCTAGGAGGAGAGGCCGTCCATGCCGCTGAGGCCATAGATCGAAGGGTATGCGCTGCAGTGTGACGCATGCGGAGATGGGGCTTGAATCTTGGTCGAGGGGATGATCGCGGGCTCCTAACGGGATTGGCCGATGGCAGTAGTGGTGGTGATGACGTCGATCTCTGGCACAGCGGGTTGAGGACTCGAGGACATAGAGGATAGTGAAGTGCTTTGTGAGGAAGCCTAGCTGGGGGAAGGCAATCTTGCCATGGGGGTCAATTCTGAAGGAGAACTTGATCTTGGCGAGGTGGTCGAATAGGCGGCAGAAGATCCTGTGGAAGAACATCGAGCTATCACTGTCGAACTTCAACATCACCTGGATCGCCAGCCGGGGGACAACGAAGAAGCACAGGCCAGCAGAAGGGGGCAGCAATGCCGTTGCTCGGGAGTTGCCGGTGGGGCTGGATGGAAACAAGATCATAGATGAAGGGATCAGCGACGAGAATTGGAGGGAGTAACCGGGACTGGTGGGAAAGAAGGGGAATCTGGGTACCCTAATTTTTTTTAGCTCTGATACCAAAATTGATGGGGGACAAATGGATATGATCGTTGACAAGCCTAGAAGTCACCTAAATTAGGGTACTATTTTTTTTTGGTATTTTTTTTTTTAGGGGTAATGAAGCAATAGTGGGGATGGAAGTCAGGGATTTGAATCTCATGGACTTTGGGACTCATCCTAACGAAGAGACCTCTCACCTCTAGGGCATTACACCCTCCTCGATAGTTGGAGGCGCAAGATTGAATCTCAAAGGTCATGAGGGGTTAAAGAAAATGGGTTGGGAAGGGGGATAACAAGGGCCTCATGCCCATACCCGAAGGCGAAGGTAAGAAGAATCATTCTTTTAAAAACTCAATTTTTTTTCTCCAAATACTTACCTTTTTACAAAGAATTGAGGGTGGTATTTATAAACCTGTCTAACCCTCATTTGAGTTTGAATATATGATAAAAAGATATGGATGATTCAAATTCAAATACAAGATATGATAAGATAAGCCTATCCATATCTCAATCCTAACCAACTAAATCATAATTCAAATTTCAAACAAAAGATAAATCCTAAATAAATATTCTTCAAATTTAAATTTATTTGATGCTTCGGACTCCGTGCTACTACTGGATTCATGCAGGTCGATGTCCCCATCATCAGTAGCAGATTACATCGCCCTGTTTGATGACTTCGTCGTTAGGTGTAATGAACAAAATCTCTAGCCCAGACCTTGTCTAGGTTCATAACAGGATTACGTGAGGATATCCAGAGAGAGTTGTATATGAGGGAGGTCATCGATTTAGAGCAAGCATACCAGATAGCTAGACATTATGAACAATTCCAGAGGGGACCTACATATCAATGTTCTGAACCAATTAGGAACAATGGCCCATTCTCAAAATCAAACCCAAACCATGTGCACCAAGGTCGACCCAATCCCAGCCTAGTTTGATTTAACCCCAACCCAGTTAGGTCAAACCCTAATCCAGTCTGACCCAACCTTAACCCAATTCGATCAAATCCCAACTTAACCCATCCCAACCCTTATCCACTTCGACCCAACCGAAGTCCGAGTCAGTTTAGTTCAAGCAATTTGGCACCAGTTAGAGTTGATAAGGGTAAGGCACAAGCATTTCAAATAGCCCCAAGTCCCAACCCCAATGCTTGCTTTAGGTGCAACAAGATAGGTCACTATGCTAGCTAGTGTCCCACCAAATCGTTACACATAGGGGAGCTTGAGGAGGAAGAGCCTGAACCCAATAATAATGAAGAAGAAGAAGAGGTTTATGAAGCTGAGGAAGGCTTGATAGAGGAGTATGAAAGAGATGAAGAAGAATTTGATCAGTCTGACCTTGCAGGGGTAGTTAGATGAATCCTATCCCAAACCAAAATCCAAAAAGATTGGCGTAGGACTAACATCCTACAAACCTTTATGAAAATTGGGGATAAGGTGTGTAAGATTATTATAGTGGGACCTGTGTGAATGCCATCTCACTTAAAGCAGTCAAAACCCTAGGCTTAAGCCCAGTTCTCCATCCTAGCCCCTATAAAGTATCTTGGATATATTCCATATCCATACCCATTAAGACCAGATGCAAAGTTTAGATCCAGCTTCAATCATATCAGGATAGAGTGTGGTGTGATGTTATGCCCATGGGAGTTAGTAGTATAATATTAGGTAGACCCTAGCTTTATGATCATGATGTGATGCGGGACAGAGAAGCGGAGGATCGCTGGTGAACGTAGAAGTCACCAGGGGATTAGGGCTTTCACTCAAGAACAGGGAACCATAGCATCACACCCACTCCAATCCAGAGAAAAACTCAAAACTCAAACCAAAATAATTTTTAAATTTTTATTCATAAGAAAAAGATACTTCATACAAGAGGGGAGGGTTGGTATTTATAGATTCACCCAAGGATACATGACTTGAGGGCTAAGAAACCCGGACTTGTGGGCCAAGAAATCATGGTGGACTTGGTCAACAATGGGCCTTTGTCTTGGACTGGAGCTCTCTCTTTCGGGCCTGGAGGCGTGAAAGGGCCCAGGTGCATAAAGGCCAGCTCTAGTTGTGGAGGTTTGCTGACTCTTCTCTTGAACATAACTTGAATGGACTCAATCAGATAGAACTAAAAATGAATGGACCTGACTATGTGGACACAACTGAACTCAGTTGCCTCGCTTTATTACAGGACTCAATTGGCTCACTTTGACTCAAGTGACACAGGACTAATGGACTCAAATAAAATAAAATAAAATAGACTCTCGGTCTCCATCATTCCCCTATGATGGGGAGAACTTGACTCTGTCGAGTTTGGGTGAGCGGGTGTTTGATGGAACCAGAACCAATCATATCAAAAGAGGCTAGATTCACTTTTTTTTTCAAACAAATTCCAGATTTTTTTTCCTCATATTTTCTTTTTTTATTGGCTACTCTGAGATCCATGAAGATTGTGCAGCGCTGAGATCCATGCAGGCCATTGAAGTCGCCAGTGAGAAGTGGGTATGCCTTCACGTTCATGCCTTCTTCCTCTTACGATCTGATGCAGGGTGGAATAGAGACTTCGATGGGATGCAGCAGTTGGATAGGCTATCTCCGGTTGCAGGTGAAGGGGAGAACGGCCGATGGGGAGCATGGCAGAAATCTGGCAGGGCATCGCATAGACCTGCGGAGAAGGGGTTTCCAGCGATTGGGACGTGAAGGCAAGAAGGGGTGGGGCTAAAGTAGCTACGGAAGCTTCATTCCGAGGTCGGAGGATAGCGGTGAATCAGGTGGTGGATTGGGTTTTCGGTGGTCGTCGACTACCGGCAGGGGAGTAGGGAGGACTGGATGATTCCATTATTGGAGGAAGGGTCAGCTTGCAGTGGTTGTTTCCGATGGATGGTGGCCGAGCTTCATGACGGAGGTGGTGATGAAGATCTGGTGGAGGGCTTGATGGCGTTGGTGAGGAAGAGGATGAGTTGACGGTCAAATATCCGGTGGGATAAGCATCACGATGCCATGGGTGTAACACGGCTACAGGCCCGGTGGTTTGGAGGCACAGCAGCGACACAGTCCTTTGGCACGATGTTGTGGTGACAAAGAGATGGGACGATGTCGGAGGCGGGAACTTCCAGATCAGTGTCGGTGGAGGCGTGATCAGTGGCATTCCTGGTTCCAGGTGATGTGGAGATAGGTTTCATAAGCGGAGGTTCGGTAGAGACAGCTTGGGCAGCGGCAGATGGTGGCGGTGTCCTCTGGTTGGTGAGGCATCGCGTGTGGTGATGGGGCGTGGATCTGGGTGCACGGTGTGTGGGCGTCGGCTACTGTGGGTTTGGGTGGAAGATGATGATGGGGCATTGGGGGTCATAGGAGGGAGGCGGATGCATGGCATTGACGGACCTCAGTCAGAATGAGTCTTGTCCAGGAAAATCTAAACGGGAGGAATGATGTGGAGCCGAAAGGAAGAGAGAACCCTAATCCACTGGTGACTTCTATGCTCGCCAGCGATCCTCCACTTTTCTATCTCGCATCAACTTGGTATCAGAGCTATTGTTATCCCGAGATGAATTTGCTTACAATAGTTCTGTTAATAGGTCCATAGAGAAGAGTCCTTTTGAGGTTGTGCATGGATACAAACCTAATAAACCCCTTGATTTAATACCCTTACCCTCACATGCATGAGTTTCAGAGTCAGCTGAGACTTTTGCACATCATGATAGGGAACTGCATAAAGAAATTAGCCAAAAGAAAAATCTAAGTAATGAACTATATAAGAACTTGGCTAATTCTCGAAAGAGAGCTAAAGAATTTTCTGTAGGGGATTTTGTGATGATTAGGCTTAGGCCTGAACAGTTTCCCCTAGGGACCATAAAGAAACATTATGCTCGCGAAGCTGGCTCATTTAAGATAATAAAAAGAGTAGAACCCAATGCCTATGTGCTTGAGTTACCACCCGACATAGGCATTTGTTCCACCTTCAACATCTCAGATCTTATAGAGTATAGGGAGCTGGCAGCGATTCCCAGCGAGCCTTTTGGACCTATCCCTTCCCTTGAGAGTGAGCCTGCCCCAGAGTGTCCACCAACCAATTGACCAAATAGTGAGGAAAAGATTGAGAGAACCCTGGATGATCAAGCCATATGTGATTGGAATAGAGGCTATTACAGGTATTTGGTCCAGTGGCAAGGTCGGCCAGAATCTGAGGACTTGTGGATCACCCATGAAGATCTGCAGCGCCTCAACCTAGACCTACTCGAGCAATATAAGAGCCAGGTTGACCCATACTCGATGGGGTCGAGTTCCTCTCACCCCGAGAGAATTGGTTGGGAGCACCAGGATTAGGCACATATTACTAGGCCCTATTTGGTTTACTTAGTCATGTGTCAAAGTTTTGAAAATTTTGTAATCAATTAAGATTGAGTCATGTAATAAGATAAGGTTAGTTGATTTGTCTCAACCCTCAACCTAGTCCAGTACATTGAGTCTTGTACATTAGTATGAGTCTAGTATGAGTCCACTTCTTGTACAAGAGAGGAGGCTACACTATTTTGGAGTTTTACCAGACCTCATTCTGGACCCAGAAGTAGTAACATCAGCTTAGGGGAACCCAATTGACACCCAGGTGCCCTGATTCCCTTCGAATACTATTTTAGATGCCAGATTCCCTCCAGATGCTTCTGGAATATTCCATATGCCAGGAGTCCATGTTTTCCAGTTTATCCCAGCACTCCAGGCCTTAAAATTCAAGCCCAGGAAGCAAGCCCAAGCAAGAAGAACTAAGATTTCCTTTTGATACCGAGAATATGCTAACCTAGGGAACCAAGTGCCCCAACTTTCAGGAGGCCCAAGCCCATGTATCCTTGGCCCATGGCTGACTTCCCCTTGCTGCCCCAAAGCCCAACACACCATTCAAAGTAAGAGGAGGCATCCAAAGGTGTTGACTAAGTCCAAGTCTAAGTGAAGAAGGAGAAGACTATTCCTATTCTAACCTAGTTAGGAATCCTAATCCTTTTAAACCTTGTAATTCTAACCTAGCTAGGAAAGGACTTGTAGTCTAACTAGGAAGATGACTTGTGACCTAAGTGTAACCTTGGTTAGAGAGGGCATGGGAACTCTATAAATACCCCACCCCTCCCCCTCTTGTAATCATCTCTTTCTTATGAATACAACTTGCTGAAATTTTGAGTTATTACATTGTATTGGTGTTTATGGTTTTTGTTCTTTACTTTGAGTGCTCTCCTTGTGTACCCCAGCCGAATCCATGCTGCCTTAGCATCCTTGGAGACTAGCCAAGCCCAAGAAAAGGAAGCCCTAGCTGCCGTCCAAGACAAGGTACTTCTTCTTCCCCGGGCTGCCATCTCCTAACCCTAATCTCGATTCCTTCAAAACCCTGGTCCCTTTTCTCTTTTTTAATTACTATTTTGATTGACCCTGAAACTTACATGGTGGGGACACCGGAGGCACCATAATAAGACAGAGGCTTTTCAATCCTCTATGAATTGATCAATAATTTATGAGTCCATCTGTAATAAGGGCTTAGCCTATCTGAGTCATTTTTAGTTGTTATTTGAGTCTTTTGAGTTTCAGTTCTGTACTAGTCAGCTCATGTTGAGCTAGTTCAGTCTAGTGTTAGTCAGCTCATGTCGAGCTAATTTTATTTTTTGAGTCCTATTCAACCATATTGAAGACTCAAGACCACATCATACAAGTGAAGACCAAGTCTAATCAGATTGAATACATGGAAGTATAGCCCAAGTCCAACCCAGCTTGAAGATTTGAAGACCCCAGGAGGAAAATTCAGAAAACCCTGATTCCTTGCAGATGCACTCTGGAAGCCCAGATTCCCTTCCAGATGCCAAAATATTTTCACATACCAAGGCATCCATGATTTTAGAGGTCTATCTGCATCCTAGCTCAAAGAAATCAAGCCCAGGCACCAAGCCCAAGCCCCAAAGAAGCAAGATACCAGGGAATATTCCTGCTACCTGGCTACCAGGCCACCCCAGCTTCCAAAGGCCCAAACCCATGCATCCGAGCCCCTTTGGGCTGGCCTCTTTCTGCTCCTAGAAGTACAACACGCCCCCCAATGCATCCTTGGAGTGTTGGCCAAGTCAAGAGAATTTTTAGGGATTTTTCTATCTAATGTTTCCTTATTTTCTAGCTAGGGTTTGAGAGGGAAAAGGATTCTTATGTAAAGACTTATGTGCCCTTACTTGGAGCCCAAGGTTAAGGGTCTATTTAAAGGACCCTAGCCTCTTGTATGAAGGGAGATTTTGATATATGAAATAAACCTTGAGTTCTTCTATTGCTTTGAGTGATTACCCTGCTATGTGCATAAAGGGGTTTGAGAGTTCTTCTTCCCGGTGTTTGCAACCATCTTCCTGCCACCATCCATCCTTCCAGCCCCTCCAAAACTTTCTTTTCTTTGTTGTTTTTCTTTATTTTCTTGATCTCCTTTGAGTTTTCTAACCCCTGACAGGTCGTTTGTAGGTCCCCGAGTTCCTACGAATCCAACGACTCCAGCCAAGCCTCAATCGGACCACCGAGCAAAAAGCCGGGTATCTGCGGGTCATTGGCTCGATTTTCTAGGCCGCATCCATCGAGGAATGAGAGATCCCTTCACTGCGATCTTCACCAAGTGCTTCAGACATTGTCAGGTACACCCCTCTACCTCCAGTAATTATATTATAGGAGAACTTGCCCTAACCGAAGCTTCTCAGCCCCGGCGATCCTTCTTTAGTACTTTTCTAGGTCCTAATCTACATGCGTGGCTTCAAAAATTCATACAAAATTCCCTATAACAAATTTTGATCTAAAAATCAGGAATTAATCACCTAACCTCATATATAAAACATACAAAAAGAATTGCATGCATATTAGTCCCGCATCATTACAGGATCCCCGAGGTGCTACACCTCCCCTGAGGAGGCCTTCTTTGCTTCCAGGACTGCCCAGATTTGCCATCCGATTCAAGAGAACCGAGGCTTCTTCTTCTAGGCTCTGATTAGAGTGTGAGTGATCCCTTCAGTTACTGAATTTATAATCTCTGACTGGTAAGAATCCTTCTCTTCTCTTAATTTTTGATTTATTGAAAATTAACTATCCTAAGCCAGGAGTTTCTCAATTTTCGGGTCCTGTCTTTTGTTTATCTTACATGATTCAGCCTGCGACATGATGATTCTTAGAATTGCTGATTACCTGCTAGTCTTTACTTTACTTTTGAGAAATTATCCTACAAACCTAAATTATATAAATCACAAAAAATTAGTTTACTATTTTTTTCTGCATATTTAGCATTCTTAGAGTCATCCCGCATCATGATGCTACCCTATATGGCCGGTCTAATACATGTATGTTTAGCTTCCAAGGGAAGAAGATTACAATTAACACCACCCCATCTCAGGAAACAGTTAAGAGAGGATCTAGCTCACTAAAAGAAAAGAAGTCTAGAGTCAATTTAATCACTGCTAAAAAGCTAGAGAAGGAGATATCTGAGGGAACTATAGTCTGGATGCTAGCTGTAATGGAAATACCTGATCAATCTAATAAAGAGTACCCTCAGGAGGTCAAGGAAATCTTAAATGAATTTAATGATATATTTCCTAATGATTTACCTAACCAGCTACCACCACTTAGAGATGTCCAACATGCTATTGATCTAGTCCCTAGAGCCACCCTACCTAACCTACCCCACTATACAATGAACCCAACTGAAAATTCAGAGCTTCAAAGACAGGTTGGTGAACTCCTTAAAAAAGGGTTTATTAGGGAGAGCATAAGTCCTTGTACCGTACCAGCCCTATTAATCCTTAAGAAGGATGGCACGCGGAGGATGTGTGTCGATAGCCATGCCATAAATAATATCACGATGAAGTATAGGTTTCCCATCCCCGGATTGGATGATATGTTAGATATGATGGTCGATGCAACCATCTTTCAATCATTGATCTCAGGAATGGCTATCTTCAGGTTAGGATCGGACCTGGAGATGAGTGGATGACTACTTTTAAAACCAAGGATAGTTTGTATGAATAGGTTGTAATGCCATTTGGGTTATCTAGTGGCCCTAGTACATTCATGAGAATTATGACCCAAGTCCCAATGATGTTCATAGAAAAATTTGTAGTGGTTTATTTTGATGACATCCTAATCTATAGTAGGACTAAGGAAGACCACTTGGATCACTTGAGATTGATTTGCCAAACTCTTACGAAGGAGAACCTCTATGCCAATTTAAAGAAGTACAATTTCATGATCCATAAAGTTGTCTTCCTAGGATTTGTGGTGACCCTTGAAGGAGTTTCAGCTGACCTTGAAAAGGTTAGATCTATAGTAGAGTGGCCAGTACCCACTAGTGTTCATAAGGTACAAAGTTTTCATGGTCTAGCTACTTTGTATAAGAGATTTATCAGGGGATTTAGCACCATTGTGGCACCAATAACTAATTGTATTAGGAGGGCAATTTTTAATGGACTAAAGGAGCTGATAGAGCCTTCCTAGAAATCAAGGTTAAGATGACACAAGCACCAATCTTGAGGTTACCTTATTTTTCTAAAGTCTTTGAGGTAGCTTGTGATGCATCAGGAGTAGGCATAGGAGGAGTTATGAGCCAAGAAAATCATCTAGTAGCATTCTTTAGTGAAAAGCTTAATGAGGCTAAACTTAAATACTCAATCTATGATAAGAAACTTTATGCGGTAGTACAAGCCCTTAGATACTGGAGACATTATTTACTATCCCAGGAGTTTGTCCTTTACTCTGATCATGAAGCTCTCCGATTCCTAAACTCCCAGAAGAAATTAAACCCTAGGCACACCAAATGGGTAGAGTTTATACAAGCCTACACCTTTGTATTGAAACATCAATCGGGAACTCAAAACAAGGTAGCAGATGCCCTTAATCGACGTGCCTTACTATTAAACACTGTTAGCACTGAAGTCATTGGATTCGATCAGTTGCAAGGAGAATATATGACATGTCCAAACTTTAGTAAGGTTTTCCAATCCCTTGCCTAAGGACCATCTAGTACCCATAGTGAATACACCCTTCAAGATGGTTATCTATTTAAGAACAATAGACTCTGTATTCCCAGGACTTCACTTAGAGAATTCTTAGTCTGGGAAACCCATGTAGGAGGCCTTGCTGGTCACTTTATAGAAACAAGACTATCTTAGCTATAGAGGACCAGTTCTTTTGGCCTAGTTTGAAATGGGATGTTGCCAACATAGTGTCCAAATGTCGAACATGTGCTGTTACAAAATCGCAAAAGCAAAACACTACTTTATATACCCCTTTGCTCATGCCAAATCGTCCATGGTAGGATCTTAACATGGACTTTGTGTTAGGCCTACCTAGGACCCAAAGGAAACATGATTCTGTATATGTAGTAGTCGATAGGTTTTCGAAAATATCCCATTTTATACCGTGCTCTCAAACTTTTGATGCATCCAGAGTCGCCCAACTTTTCCTAGATCATGTCGTTAGGTTACATGGCCTTCCTAAGACTATAGTGTCAGATAGGGATGTTCGTATCACCAGTTAATTCTGGAAGATCCTTTGGCACTTATTAGGAAACAAACTCAAATTCTCCATAGCCTACCACCAACAGACTGATGGCCAAACCGAGGTAGTGAATCAAAGCTTAGGAAACTTGCTTAGATACCTCGTAGGTGAACATACCAGGAATTAGGACCTTCTTTTACCCCGAGCTGAATTTGTTTACAATAGTTTTGTTAATAGGTCCATAGGAAAAAGTTTTTTTGAGGTTGTTTATGGTTACAAACTTAATAAACCACTTGATCTGATTCCATTACCCTCACAAGCACGAGTTTTTGAGTCTGTTGAGTCCTTTGCACAGCATGATAGGGAGTTGCATAAGGAAATTAGTCAAGTGATAAACATAAGTAATGAACTTTATAAAAACTTGGCTAATTCTTGAAAAAGAGGTAAAGAGTTTTCTGTAGGGAATTTTGTGATGATCATGCTTAGGCCCGAGCAGTTCCCTCCAGGGACCATAAAAAAATTACATGCTTGCGGAGCTGGACCATTCAAAATAATAAAGAGATTTGGACCCAATGCCTATGTGCTTGAGTTGCCACCTGAATTAGGTATTAGTTTCACCTTCAATATTTCAGACCTTATAGAGTACCGGGAGCCAGCATCGATACCTAGCGAGCCCTTTGGACCAATCCCTTCCCTTGAGAGTGAACCCACCCAAGAGTGTCCACCTACAAACTGGCCTATTAATGAAAAAAGAAATGAGTGCATCCTAGATGATCAAGCCATTAGTACATAGAACAAAGGCTATTAACAGTATTTGCTCCGATGGTAAGGTCAGCCAAAATCCAAGGACTCATGGATCACTCGAGAGGATCTACAGCACCTCAACCCAGACCTTCTTGAGCAATATGAGAGCCGCATTGACCCTTACTCGATGAAGTCGAGTTCCTCCCACCCTAGGAGAATAGGTGGGGGCACCAGGGTCTGACATAAATTGCGGGCCCTATCTGGTTTACTGATTAGGATTTTTTGAACCCTTAACAATATGTCAAATTTTGTAATCAAGTTTTGTAATAAAGTTAGTCCAGTTGAGAGTTTTGTTAGCTGAGTTAAGAGAGTCCTATAATAAGTTGAGTTATCCCAACCCTGGTCCAGTCCAATAGAGTCCTGTAAATTGTATTAATCAAGTCCAACTGTATACAAGAGGAGGAGCACCATAACAGAAGCCCATAAAGCCTTCATATATGAAGATTCCAGGGCCACCCTATAATATTCCCTTCTAGGCGCCACAAGCCCAGAAGTCATATTCAAGTGAAGCCCATGGCACCCGAGGTATAATCCAATCCAACTTCAAATGCATCCTAAGGAATTTCCAGCCCACCAAGAGGACATGAACCAGACTTGTGCGCTAAGCATTGGAGGCCACCTTAGTCCAAGGAATCAAGCCCATGCGCCAAACATTTTTGAAGGCCGCCTAAGCCCATTTGGAGGAGACCATTTGCTGCCCAAAGGCCATGCCCAAGCCATCTTGGCATCCAAGCCCAAAGAAAGCCCTTGATCAAGTCAAAGGAGGAGAAGAAATCCAATTCAAACAAGGAGATCATGTTTAATTCCCATTCAAATTGTATTCTCCTAGTTTAAAGCAAACTTGTAATCCCTCTCCCACTCAACTTTGTAATCCTATCCTAACTAGGAGAGGACATGGGGAACATTTAAGAATACCCCACCCCTCCCCCTCTTGTAATCAATCACTTTTCATGAATCAAAACCCAGCTGAGATTTTGTGTTAAGTTGTGTTCTTGTGTTCTTGTGTTTGAAGTGGGTGAGTGACACTTGTATGCCCAAGTTCTTCCAAGCCTTGGCCGGCCAAAGCAAGCTTCTTCCAAGCCCTAATCCACCCAAGAAGAAGAAGCCCTAGTGTTGGCTTTGGCTCCATAGTTTTGATGATTAACAAAAGGTTGAGTATATATTTGGACTAATGTTTCATCTCTAGATAAAGTTTCAGGACTTAGGTTATTCAAAAAGAGTATCAATAGTACAATGATGAAACTAAGTTTGCCTGATTTGGAAAAGAGCTCTTCTACCTTGGACAAGATCAAAATTCTCATAATGGACCTTCTTGTTAAGAAATCTTTGATAAAAGAAACAAAGGCTTAAAGAAACTCAAGCATGGCACGCACATCTCAAAGAGTTTCAGAAAAATTCAGATCAGAGGTCGACCCCCAGAGGTCGACACCTTGTCAAAGGTCGACCACCAGAGGTCGACACATGAAGAGAAGAAAAGTTCAGCATGGCCGGCACGGCAAAATCTCAGTGGCACGCTCCAGAGGTCGACCACCAGAGGTCAACACCTATCCAGAGGTCGACACCAGAGGTCGACTCATAGCCTGAGAATTCAAATGGGCAGAACTATGGTATTCTGAACTTTTGCCTAAATTATATTGGAGGTCGACTCATGAGGTCGACACTTGATTCAGAGGTCGACTCATGAGGTCGACTCATGGCATAACGGCTAGTTTTTCTGAACTTCTGATTTGATTTCTAACGGTCATAAACGGCAATATTTTTGAATCTAACGGTCTTGTGGAATTGTTTCAGCATGAATGAGGTATTTAACCTCCACTAAACTTCAAAAAAGACAAGGAGACAAAGTGAAAAAGTGTAGATTCAAAGTACAAAGCCTTCAATCACTTCCAAGCCAAAAGAGTGAGAAAACTAAGAGATTCCTTAGCCAAAAGTCTTCCATCTTTGAGGAATCCAACATTCAAGTGTTTGTCATTTAGTGAGGTCCAAAGATTCCAAGGGAAAAGGCTTGAAGAGTCTCCATCAAGTGCTTCAACGAATTTATTATTGCTCAAAAGGAGTTTGTTTAGTTTTTAATTCATTGTATTCATATTCTTTTGTCTTTAGCTAGTTTCAAGGGAATTTGAAACTATAGTGAGGTTTGTTGGTGAGCCAATTGATAAAACCAACTATGGTTGCTTGTAAGCCCGAAGCCAAAACAAGTGAGTGAGGTTTGTTGGTGAGCCAATTGATAAAACCAACTAGGGTTGCTTGTTAGCCCGAAGCCAAAACAAGTGTGTAAGGTTTTGACTTGTGAGCCTGGTAAAACAAGTCGGCTGTAATCTAAAGATTATAGTGGAAATTCCCAAGTGGAGCTTGGGGAGTGGATGTAGGTGCTAGGTGCACCGAACCACTATATTTCTTGTGTGTTTGCATTGCCTTTCTCTTTAAATTCTTTTGCTCTTTAATTGTCATTTTATTTCATTGCTTCCGTTGCACAATTTTTGGAGCACTATCACTCTTCACCTTAAAACTTGATAGCACATATATTGCTTTAATTTTTTAAATACCCAATTCACCCCCCCTCTTGGGCACCATTTCTGGGCAACAAGTGGTATCAGAGCACCGGTACTCTCTTGTAGGTCCAACGATCTTGAGTGAAAGATCATGGCCGCCCCAATTGGAATGGGTATAGTTGAAGGGCAAGCATCAAATCGCCCTCCTCTCTTTAATGGCACAAAGTACACATATTGGAAAACTCGTTTGCGTATTTATTTACAAGCTATAGATTATCATATATGGAGAGTAATTACGAAAGGGCCTCATCAGCCCACTCACTTGGTTAATGGCATTATCATCCCAAAATCTGAAGAAGAATGGGATGACAATGACATCAAACAAGCTGAGTTAAATGCTAAGACGATGAATTTGCTATTCTGTGCACTTGACCCTAGTGAATTCAACAGAATATCAAATTGTATTTCTGCCAAAGAAATTTGGGATACACTTGAGGTTACCCATGAGGGTACACACCAAGTGAAGACCACTAAGGTGAACATGCTCATTCATACGTATGAGATGTTCAGGATGGAACCAACTGAAAGTATAAGTGAAATGTATACTAGATTTACCAATATAGTAAATGGTATGTGGAGTTTGGGAAAAATTATATCTAATGGTGAACTGGTTAACAAACTTCTCAGGTCTCTTCCGGCTTCATGGGATGCGAAAGTTACAGCCATAGAAGAAGCCAAGGATGTCAACACTCTACCTCTCGAGTAGCTTCTTGGATCACTGATGACCTACGAGCCTTCACTAAAGCAGAAGACAGTGGACAATGACAAGAAAAAGAAAGCCATAGCCTTCAAGTCCACTACAAAAGAAGAGTCAAGTGATGAATCAGAAGAAGAAGCTGATGATGATGAGACAGCCCTCATTACAAGAAAATTTAAAAGATTCATAAGAAAGAAGAATGGCTTCTACAAGAAAAGGCCACAAAAAGATGATCACAATAAGGAGAAAGAGAAAGACAAAGAAAGGGATCCACCCATCTGCTTCGAGTGCAAGAAGCCTGGACATTACAAAACGGATTGCCCTTTGCTTAAAAAAGTCGAAGGATGTTGAGAAAGAAAGCCATGATGGCTACCTGGAGTGAGAGTGAGGACTCCAGCAGTGAAGAAGAGCAGCAGGTAGTCGCCAACTTGTGTTTCATGGCCAACGAAGATAATGAGGTAAATTCTGAACCTGAAACTGAATTCACTTTCAATGAATTGCATGATGCTTTTGATGACTTAGTAATGGAATATGAAAAATTAAAATTGAAAAATAAGAAATTAAGAAAGCAAAATTTTGAGCTTACCAAAAATTCAGAAAAGTTTTCAAGTGAAATTGAAAATTTAACTCAAGAAAACAAGAAATTAAAAGAACATGTAAAGACTTTGACAAATGATAAAGATAATCTTTTAAAAGAAAATAATTCTTTGAAAAATAATAGAAGTCTTAAAACTAATGAGAACATTGAAAAACAAAATAAAGAACTATTGCTTCAAAATAAGAATTACAAGGAAGAGTTGGAAAAAGTAAAACCTTTTGTAGAAAAGTTTACTTTTAGTTCAGAAAAACTAAATATGCTTTTAAATAGTCAACATGCAGTGTTTAATAAAGCTGGACTTGGATTTAAGCCACACAATCAACAAAAACTTTACAAAAACTTTTTCATACCATCATCTTCTAATATTACCTGCTATGCATGTGGTAAAGTAGGTCATAAATCATATGTTTGTAATAGAATGAAATTAAATACCTTTAAAAAGATTTGGGTTCCAAAAGGAACCAATTTGACTAACCCTAAAGGACCCAAGATGACTTGGGTACCTAAAGTTTCAACTTGATCAATTTTTGCAGGTGTGCCTTGCAACCAAAAATAAAAGAAGAATGTGGTATCTGGATAGTGGTTGCTCAAGGCACATGACTGGGGATGTGAAGCAATTCTCATCACTAGCTGCTATTGATGGTGGAAACGTTACCTTTGGTGATAATGGAAAAGGCAAAATCGTCGGAATTGGTAAAATCCATATCACCCCTAATGCTTATGTAGATAATGTATTATTTGTTGATGGCTTGAAGCATAATCTTTTTAGCATTAGTCAGTTTTGTGATAAAGGTTTTAAAGTAATTTTTGAATCATCTTTGTGCATGGTATCTAGTCTAGATGTCGATGGCATCAAGTTCACTGGTCTTAGGCATGGAAACATTTACATGGTTGATCCTGATGATCTAGCCATGGAAAGTGGTCAATGCCTTGTGGCTAAGGAAGCCAAAGCAAGTGAAACTAGTTGGCTTTGGCATCGTAGGCTAGGGCATGCTAGTATGCAGTTGATTTCAAAATTAAGCAAAAAGAATCTTGTAAAAGAATTGCCAAAACTCACTTTTGAAAAAGATAAAATTTGTGCTGCATGTCAATTTGGAAAACAAACCAAATCTACTTTCAAACCTAAAGGAGTAGTATCTACTACTAGACCCCTTGAATTATTGCATATGGACCTCTTTGGACCAACCAGAATAACTAGTTTGGGAGGTAAAAAATATGGGCTAGTAATTGTAGATGATTACTCATGATTTACTTGGGTAATGTTTTTAGCTCATAAAGATGAAACATTTTCAGCTTTTGTTAAATTTCATAAAAGGGTTTCAAACAAAAAAGATCTCACTATTGTTTCTTTGCATAGTGATCATGGAACTGAATTTGAAAATCATGATTTTGAAGCTTTTTGTAATGAAAATGGTATTAGTCATAATTTCTCTGCACCTAGGACACCTCAACAAAATGGGGTGGTAGAAAGAAAGAACAGGACTCTTGAAGAAATGGCACGCACAATGCTTAGCGAAAATAATTTACCTAGATATTTTTGGGCAGAAGCCATTAATACTTCCTGTTACATTTTAAATCGTGTTTTAATTCGACCTATTTTGAAGAAAACACCATATGAGCTTTGGAAAAATCGAAAACCTAATCTCAAGTATTTTCGTGTATTTGGTTGCTGCTGTTTCATATTAAACAATGGCAAAGATAATATCAGTAAATTTGATGCCAAGTCAGATGAGGGTATCTTCTTAGGATACTCTACTTCTAGCAAGGCATACAGGGTCTTCAACAGAAGAACTCTTCTGGTTGAAGAATCAATTCATGTAGTGTTTGATGAATCTAACGAAAAATCTTCTAGAAAAGAAGATTCTATTGATGTTGAAACAGGTACAAAGAAGCTTGAACAATTGACAATCAATGAAGATGAGCCCAAAGGAGATGATGATCAAGAAAGTCAAGATCAAATTCAAGAAATCAATGCAACTTCACCAAAACCATTACCTAAAGAATAGAGGTATGCACACGGACACCCTAAAGAGCTAATAATTGGTGATCCATCAAAGGGGGTAAGTACACGCTCTTCTATTAGAAATGTTTGTGATTACTTAGCTTTTGTATCTCAGATAGAGCCTAAGTCAATAGAAGAAGCTGAAAAAGATTGTAACTGGATTAATGCTATGCAAGATGAACTAAATCAATTTAAAAGAAATAATGTTTGGACTTTAACTGAAAGACCCTTAATGTTTCTGTAATTGGCACAAAATGGGTTTTTAGAAATAAACTTGATGAACATGGTATTGTAACTAGAAACAAAGCTAGACTTGTTGCTAAAGGCTACAACCAGGAAGAAGGGATCGACTTTGATGAAACCTTTGCTCCTGTTGCTAGGCTAGAAGCAATTAGACTTTTACTTGCTTTTGCTTGTTTTATGGATTTCAAGTTATTTCAAATGGATGTAACGAGTGCCTTTTTAAATGGATTTATTGAAGAGGAGGTTTATGTTGAACAACCTCCTGGTTTTGAAAATCATGAATTTCCTAATCATGTCTTTAAATTACATAAAGCATTGTATGGTTTAAAGCAAGCTCCTAGAGCTTGGTATGATAGATTAAGTTCATTTTTGATGAAAAATGATTTCTCTAGAGGTAATGTAGATAATACATTATTTTTGAAAAAGAAAAATGATGATCTCTTAGTAGTACAAATATATGTAGATGATATTATTTTTGGTGCTACTAACGAATGTCTTTGTCAAAAATTTGCAAAGTTAATGCAGAGTGAGTTCGAAATGAGCATGATGGGAGAACTCAACTTCTTTCTCGGACTCCAAATTAAGCAAACCAAAGAGGGGATCTCCATCAACCAAGCCAAATACACAAGGGAGATATTGAAAAAGTTTGGGATGGAGACTACCAAACCAATAGGTACCCGTATGAGCTCTTCATGTAAATTAGACAAAGATGAATATGGTAAATCAGTAGACCAAAAATTATATAGAGGCATGATTGGTTCATTACTATATCTAACTGCCAGTAGACCAGATATAATGTTTAGTGTTTGTATGTGTGCACGTTTTCAGTCTGCTCCTAAAGAATCACATCTCTTAGCTGTAAAACGTATACTTAGATACTTATCTGGGTCTATCGAAATTGGTCTTTGGTACTCTAGAGAGTCATCATATGAATTAATTGCATATTCTGATGCTGATTTTGCTAGGTGTAAACTTGATCGAAAAAGTACTAGTGGAACATGTCAATTCCTAGGAGTTAATTTGATTTCATGGAGCAGTAAGAAACAGAATTCGGTTGCTCTATCTACGGTGGAAGCCGAATATATAGTAGCTGGAAGCTATTGTGCTCAGATCCTATGGATCAAACAACAACTCGAGGACTTTGGCATCAAATTAACTAAGACACCCATAAGATGTGATAATACTAGTGCAATAAATTTAACGAAAAATCCTGTACAACATTCAAGAAGCAAACACATTGAAATAAGACATCACTTCATAAGAAATCACGTTCAAAACTCTAATGTGTTGTTAGAATTTATATGTACTGATTATCAATTGGCTGATATATTCACAAAACCATTGAATGAAGATAGATTTTGTATGATCAGAAGAGAACTGGGAGTCATTGATCCTTTCGCTTGAAACTCTTCTATTTTCATCAAAATTCCTCAAAAATGATTTATAAATTCTCAAATATGTTTAAAGGTTATTTCTCTAAATTTTATCAATTTTTTTATTTTACAGAATTATATTTAGGTAATTAATTGTTGGAGGTCGACACTTGAGGTCGACACCTAAGTTTTGGAGGTTGACACTTGAGGTCGACCCCTGAAAATTTTCAGAGGTCGACACTTGAACGAAAACCTGCATTTTTAAAACCCATCCGCAAGCTATTTTCTTCACTCTTTTTTCATTTCTTCTTCGTGTGGTCCCCCTCCAAACTTCCCTAAACCCCTAAATAGTGGATTTCCACCCTTCTCCTTCACCTTTTTAGGAAATCCTCTCCTCTCCTCTTGCTTTCTTGGAATCAACCCTCTTTTTGATCGTATTCTTGTTTTTGGACAACCGAAAGCCTTCGCACCTATCTACCCTCAAATCCCGGTTGTTATTCAATTGAAAACACTAATTTCTACCCTCCGTTTCTTACTCTTTCTCCATTTACATTCTATTTTCTCCATTCTCACAAACCCTATTTCACCATTTCACATTCTCCTCATTTTCCCAGTCCGTGAACCTCTCTTTTCCTCTTAGCCTTACCTCTTTGCATTTCTCCCTAAGTTACCCCTCTTCTTTTCACATGGGTCCGAGAAAACACCAGGCAATAAGGAAAAGGAGATTGGAACAAGGGCAGGGTAGTACTGAGCACCGAAGAAAAGTCAGACATGAGCATGAGCCGACCCCAGAGCCACCTGCATCAGTGCCAGCCAGCCTAGTCTGGAAGAGCATTGCTAGTGGGAGGCGTGTGGATATACCATTCTGGGATCAGCATCACTTCTTCATTCGAGACGTACTGAGAGATGCAGGTCTGGTTCATTTTTGTACGATGTCTGAGAGATTCTACCCAGACCTCATCAGGGAGTTTTATGGATCCATGGCCACTGATGGCATTGGATGGTCTACTACAGTATGAGGGATTGAGATACCAGTGACACCGGAGGTCATCAGTCGCATCTGGATGATTCCACTTCATGGCACTGCTGCCACTACGATCAGCGACAGAGAGCACGCCTTCAGGTGTATCCTAGAGCGTGAGGATGTTAGCAGCATTTCCATAGTAGCCGCTAACCAGCTTTCACTGGAGATGAGAGTGCTGCATCACATCATCGCCCGTATCTTGATTCCTAAGAGCGGGAGATTCGATTTTATCACTGAGCATGAGTTGGTGTTGATGGTGTCCCTGAGTCAGCGGACTCCCATCAACCTTCCCAGGATCATGCTTCAGCAGATGGGTGAGGCAGCTTCTCACAGGAGACTTGTTCAGCCATACGGCATGGGACTGACTCAGATATTCAGAGAGCATGGTGTCTCATTTGACGGCATTCCCTTCAGTCAGCTACAGCATACTGACACTTATGGAGAGAAATCCCTACATAGGATGGGATTTCGACTGATTAGTGACCGATGGGTACGACGAGAGTCTGGCCAGGAGCCAGATGAGGAGGATGAGATCCGAGCTGCTGAGGCAGGGCCTTCAGAGCCTACTGATCATGGTACACCTCCTCGCTCAGCACCGAAGACAGAGACTGCGGAGCCTGAGCCATTCACGCCACCACCCTCATCAGCTCCAGCTCCTACTATTACTGCTACACCACGGAGGACTTCACTAAGGATATCGGACTTCGAGCAGAGAGTGACTGATCAGATTTCAGAGGTCTGGACAGAGATCACTGGTGTACGGCAGGAGCTTAATGATCTACGGATACACACAGACACACGCATTGGTGCTCTCTCAGCTAGTATGGATACAGGATTCAGACAGATCCTCAGCTTATTGAGATTGGCACTGCCATCAGGGACTGCAGATCCGACAGTATCTCCTCCACATGTTGATGATGATGATGATGATGATGATGATGATGGCTCCAGTGGATACAGTGATAGTGATGGAGATCAGCCTGGAGCAGGTAGTTCTGATGTTCCACCTGTAGATCCGATTCCGGAGATTCCTCCTTCTGCTGATCCTCCTACTACTGATCTTCCGAGTACAGATCCTCCAGCCACAGACGTACCAGTTGTTGTTGAGCTTACAGAGTCTCTGTTTGAGACTATCACTGGGATTCCAGATGACATAGATGAGCATACAGAGACAGACATTGATGATCCCACTGCTTATGAGCTAGTCAGCAGGCAGACTCCAGCTCAGTCTACTCAGCATACTGATCCGTCCACTCTTTCAGCTACTGCCTCTGTCGCGACATCTGTGGAGCCCTTACCTAGGACATATAGATCTCATAGGACTACCCCTAGGTCTGGTCCCTCTCTGAGGACTCGGAGTTCCTCTCATAGGACTCCAAAATCCTCATCTAGGATCATGGCTCCTGTATCTTTTGATATACCTTCTGATGAGGAGTAGCCTCTTAGTTTGCTTTTGTATGATCTGTTGTATCAGTATTTTGTGCCTACTTTATAAGCAATTTTGTAACTGAATACATCTATTTTTATCTAATCTTGTGCCATTTTATCTGATACCAGCTCTTAACATTTACCTTTTTTTTAAACCCTCAAGTTAGAATATTTTATATTGAATGCACAAATTGAGGGGGAGCATGTAGTTTATGCACCTAAATACTTCATTATAATTGAACATAAGTTTCATTAATATATCTTTCACTACAAAATAAACTTTTTGATTCTTGACAAAAAGGGGGAGTAGTAAAGTATATATGTATTTATGAGATCAAATTTAGTAAAGTATATATGTATTTATGAGATCTCCATCTTATGAGTAGTAAAGTTTATATGATTCTTACCTTTTTGACTCATGAGAATGTTTTCACAAAAAGAAAGAAGTAAATAAAAGTAAAATCTTTTTGACTCTTGAAAATATTTTCACAAAAAGAAGATGAAAGTAAATTTTTATGATACACTCATGCATGTAAGGATTCTTTGAAAATTTTATTATTGCTATATCTTGCTTTTGGACTTAATTGCATATATACTCAAGGTTTTGTCATCATCAAAAAGGGGGAGATTGTTGGCTTTGGCTCCTTAGTTTTGATGATTAACAAAAGGTTGAGTATATATTTGGACTAATGTTTCATCTCTAGATAAAGTTTCAGGACTTAGGTTATTCAAAAAGAGTATCAAAAGTACAATGATGAAACTAAGTTTGCCTGATTTGGAAAAGAGCTCTTCTACCTTGGACAAGATCAAAATTCTCATAATGGACCTTCTTGTTAAGAAATATTTGATAAAAATAACAAAGGCTTAAAGAAACTCAAGCATGGCACGCACATCTCAAAGAGTTTCAAAAAAATTCAGATCAGAGGTCGACACCTTGTCAAAGGTCGACCACCAGAGGTCGACTCATGAAGAGAAGAAAAGTTCAGCATGGCCGGCACGGCAAAATCTCAGTGGCACGCTCCAGAGGTCGACCACCAGAGGACAACACCTGTCCAGAGGTCGACACCAGAGGTCGACTCATAACCTGAGAATTCAAATGGGCAGAACTATGGTATTCTGAACTTTTGCCTAAATTATACTAGAGGTCGACTCAAGAGGTCGACACTTGATTCAGAGGTCGACTCATGAGGTCGACTCATGGCATAACGGCTAGTTTTTCTGAACTTCTGATTTGATTTCTAATGGCCATAAACGGCCATATTTTTGAATCTAACGGTCTTGTGGAGTTGTTTCAGCATGAATGAGGTATTTAACCTCCACCAAACTTCAAAAAAGACAAGGAGACAAAGTGAAAAAGTGTAGATTCAAAGTACAAAGCCTTCAATCACTTCCAAGCCAAAAGAGTGAGAAAACCAAGAGATTCCTTAGCCAAAAGTCTTCCATCTTTGAGGAATCCAACATTCAAGTGTTTGTCATTTAGTGAGGTCCAAAGATTCCAAGGGAAAAGGCTTGAAGAGTCTCCATCAAGAGCTTCAACGAATTTATTTTTGCTCAAAAGGAGTTTGTTTAGTTTTTAATTCATTGTATTCATATTCTTTGGTCTTTAGCTAGTTTCAAGGGAATTTGAAACTAGAGTGAGGTTTGTTGGTGAGCCAATTGATAAAACCAACTAGGGTTGCTTGTAAGCCCGAAGCCAAAACAAGTGAGTGAGGTTTGTTGGTGAGCCAATTGATAAAACCAACTAGGGTTGCTTGTTAGCCCGAAGCCAAAACAAGTGTGTAAGGTTTTGACTTGTGAGCCTGGTAAAACAAGTCGGCTGTAATCTAAAGATTATAGTGGAAATTCCCAAGTGGAGCTTGGGAGTGGATGTAGGTGCTAGGTGCACCGAACCACTATATTTCTTGTGTGTTTGCATTGCCTTTCTCATTAAATTCTTTTGCTCTTTAATTGTCATTTTATTTCATTGCTTCCGTTGCACAATTTTTGGAGCACTATCACTCTTCACCTTAAAACTTGATAGCACATATATTGCTTTAATTTTTTAAATACCCAATTCACCCCCCCTCTTGGGCACCATTTCTGGGCAACACCTAGCCATCCACAATAAGTAGCTTTCTTCCCCTCCTGGCTGCCAACTTCAATCAGCCCTTATTCCACCATTTCAAACCCTAGTTCCTTACTTTACTTTTCTATTTGTTCTCTTGCTAACCTCTGATGCTTGCAGGATCCTCGTGGTATTCACCTCTAGGAAGGAGGCCTTCTTGTCTCTAGGACCGATCCAAGATAGTTGCCTGAATCGAGGAACTAAAGGCTTATCTTCCAGGCGACAATCCCGAGTGTTGTGTGACACCTTCATCGACAGGATCTTCGAATCGGTGCTTGGTATAAACCTTCCCCCTCCTAATTTCTAATTTATTGAAGGTACACTATCATAACCAAGGTTTTCTCAATCTTCAAGATCCTTTATTATATTATTTTGCATGAGTTCTTATGCAGGTATATGGATTCTTTGCATTGCTAGTTTACCTACTAACCTTTACATGATTTCAGGACATTAGACTATAAATTAAAATTCTAAAAAAAATTTTAAAAAATAGTTTTTATTTTTCTACATTCATGGTAGTCTTAGGTTCATCCTGCATCAACAACATTATCAGTCATGCTATAAAGTACTAGGTTTACCAAGACAAATTTTATACCAAATGCTAGAGCAGGCCTTGTGTGTGCACAGCAAACCTACCATAGTTTTTGATATTAATTAGGCTTAGCATGAAGGAAGGCAAATTATAGTGTGCTTAATCAATTAGCAATTGCAATTTGAAGTCTAGATATGACCAAATTGGCCTGGTAAGTGGAAGGACTGAAGGGGTCCCCCCGTTGCTTTCCTTAGATACCAATTAAATTGGCCAGGTAAGTCAACGGAACCAATTAGAAACCTCATTCCCTTACCTTCTGAGAACCACTTGCCTAGACACCAATTGGCTAATCATACCCTAATCAGATTTGTATCATGATTAACTTATACTACGACTAAATATGATTTTTATGAGGGCTTTGATGGTCTCTAACACATCCTAATATAGACTTAATCATGTCAACCTAAAATTCATGACATCATAAAACCTAACATTCATGACATCATAATGTATTCATAACCATACACATATGACATGATATTCATTCCATCATTCGAGCATATTAACCTTAATATGCATACCATAAGCATGATTGTAATATGAATCTGTTCACCTCACTTGCTCATAGGATATGGCCATAGCAGCACCCCTACATGCCATAGGAGACCCTATTGAATGGAAAAAGAGGGCCTTGAGAGCCTAAATAACTCCTATGACCTGACGGCCATGGTGACTAACCCAATCTGAAGCAGTTACTAATATTTAACATATTTCAAATATATGATTGAACTAATCATGCATAGAATCATATAATCCTTTAATAGCATGCACCATACTTGATAATATGCACTACCATATAAACTTTCAATAGTATGCATCATACTATGATTTATATATATGATCATATTATCATTCAATATATAATTGAACCCTAATTACTGGCATGCATAAGAATATTATTCCCACATATTCACTATCATGTAATCATTTTCAATTGACCACCATCAATTGAATGAAATAAGAGGGCTCTAATACCACTGTGGGTTTCTAAGGTTTCGATTGCATAACAGAAGCATGGATTTCAAAAATTTATTTCTTCAAACTCTAAGCAACTTGAAACCCTAAGCCTAAGATCCCTTATTCATTACAATTAACCAGTCAGGAAATTAGGGTTTGGAAAAATACCTGGAATGCTAATTCCTTCTTCTTTCCACTAGGCATGCCCTCTAGAGGTGATCCACATAGGAATTGATCCTAGGAAGCACTCTTTAGTAGGTTGCTTAAGGCATTGGGACTCTTCTGATGGCCTTCTTCCTTTGGCAGCCTCTCCTTCCTTGCTCAGACCTTTGCCCTCCAGTAAAGCACTTTGAGCCCTTTATAAAATACTCTTCACTTTCACTTACACTTCCTAATTCACTTCCTAAAAGCCTTGTCTTAAAATAGAGTACTTGTCTTAAGACAAGATAATGGAGGAAGAGACAAAAGGAGAGTGTGGCAAAGTGAGTGTAAGAATGTAGGAAAGAAAGAATGAAATCAGATGCACATCGGCCTAAACACCGATGGCTATATATAGGAGTGGGAGAGGCACCAGATAAGGCTCTTCATCAGCCTTTGATCTTTCCAAATACAGATCTGTTGACCCCTAAACTGATTTTGATGATAAAAAAATATTGGAGTATACATTTTATTATCTAACAACTCTTCAAATGATTGACAAGTTTTTGTAGGACAACTACATTGACATACTTTCTAAACCCTACAATCTTTATTGCTTTGTGTTGAGTTGTAAAGTGATTAGAATCTTGTAAAGAAGAACCCAACAAAAAATTTCCTACTTAAATCAAAGATAAAGGGTTACTTCTAGTAGTTTCCAAGCTTCAATTTTTCTTGATTTTATTGTAAGAAGACCTTGAAGAATTCTTCAAAGCATGGGATAAAAGTTCTGGAGAATTGAATTTGATCTGGCTGAAGAACCATTCTCGAGCTAATTGGATGGAGGAACCAGTCGACTTTGGCACTAGCACAAGAAAGTTCTCTAGCACACAGATCTAGCCGACTGGCACCATGGCCCAGTCGACTCGTCCAGAACATGGTTGAGAACATTCTGAGAATCTCAGGGATCTGAGCAGACTGGATTTCAGCCTAGCTGACTCATCCAGAGTGAATCATTTTCTCAACTATGGAACCTTGCCGACTGGTGTTCAGCCCAGCCGACCCGAACTTGATCTGAGCCGACTCGAAGAATGTCCGAGCCGACTGGAATGACAGGGTCACCTCCAATGGCTAGTTCCAGTTTTCTATTTTTGAATTATAAAAGTGCTCCAACGGTAACCTGTCACTTCCCAATGGTCTACAATATTTAAAATCAAGGGAAGGCAATTGAAGTCTCTATAGATGAGGTATGAGAACATCTTTGGAGAGACTAATGAGTTAATGAACAGTTATTGAATATTTATTGAAGTAAGAAGAGAGAGAGGACTTGAGCTTTGAAGTCAGCCTTCAAGCCTTCACCAACTCTTACCAGAAGCTTGAAACATCTTTAAAGGAAGGCAAGGAAGCCATTGAAGTGCATTCAATTGAGCTTCACTCGAGCTGCATTGGCAACTACCAGACAAATGAGTTTGTTATTATTGTTGCCTTTTTATTCTATTCTTAGAATATTTGGGTTATTGGTGAGCCCGATTTTAAAAACCAAATAGGTTTCTTTGGTGAGCCTTATCAAAACCAAAGTGTAGAGGTTCTAGGTGAGCCTGTGAAAACCTAGAGTGGGTTTCTTTGGTGAGCCCGGTTTAAAAACCAAAGTGTAGAGGTTGGGATTGTGAGCCTGTAAAACAATCCGACTGTATTCCGGTTTGGTGGATATAGTTGAAATCCCGAGTGGTGAATTTGTGTAGTGGACGTAGGAGCTGGGTTGCTCTGAACCACTATAAACTTGCCTTATTTGTGTTGTGCTTGATTTACTTTTCAGCTTTTGCACTTATTCTCTGATTAACACAGCACTCAACCATTATAAGGAATTACTTGTGCACATACTTGCAAAAATTTTGTAATTCCCAATTCACCCCCCTCTTGGAAAAAGCCACCTGGACAACAGCTGGTATCAAAGCAGTGTCTCTAATTACTTGAGTAAAGATTGATGGCTCATCCCATGAGTACATCCTTGGCCGAGGGCCAGTCAACAAATAGACCTCCACTATTCACAGGCACTAATTATTCTTATTGGAAAGCATGAATGAAAATTTACATACAAGCTATAGATTTTCAATTATGGAAGGTCATCTTAAAAGGGCCACACACTCCCACAATCAAAGTTGATGGCGTGGACATCCCTAAGCCTAAAGGGGACTGGGATGATCATGACATGAAGATGGGGGAATTGAATGCGAAAGCAATGAATTATTATATTGTACTTTGGATGCAAACGAGTTCAACCGAATTTCCACTTGCTCTTCAGCAAAGGAAATCTCGGACAAACTCAAAGTGACCCATGAGGGTACTTCCCAAGTGAAAACCTCAAAGATAAATCTATTAGTTCATAATTATGAATTGTTTAAAATGAAACCTTCTGAAATAATTTTTGCCATGTTCTCTAGATTTATAGATATTATTAATGGTTTGAAGAGTCTTGGCAGGGTATACTCGAATGCTGATCTAGTTCAGAAGATACTCCATTCTCTACTTGACAAATGGGATCCCAAAGTGACTGCAATACAGGAGGCCAAAGATCTTAACACACTTCTACTGGATGAACTACTGGGATAACTCATCACCCATGAGCTAACTATGCAGCACAGAACTGAAGACGAACATAAGAAAAAGAAGACTATAGCTTTCAAAGCTGCTTCCGAATCAAAGAGGAATGATGAAGAATCTGAAGAAGAAAGCACCTCCTCCAATGATGACCTAGAAGACGATGATATCGCTATGGCTGTGTGGAGATTCAGAAAATTTATGTTAATAAAGAAAGGAAGATACAACCAAAAATTTCATAGGAAGTATTATGAAAAAGAAAAGGAAAAGGACAGAGAGAAAGATAAAGAAGTAGTCCCCACGTGCTATGAATGCAAGAAGCTGGGGCACATTCATCCAGACTGTCCTCTGTTGAAGAAATCCTTTAGACCGAAAAAGATGAAGAAAGCCATGGTTGCCACATGATTCAATATTGAAGAATCATCTTCATCTGAAGAAGAAGAGACCACCAAGAATGTAAATCTATGTTTAATGGGATTCAAAGATGAGGTAACATCCCCTAACAATTGCACTGAATTCACATTTGATGAATTAAATTCTGCTTTTCATGATTTACTATCTGAATTTAAGAAAGCAGGAGTAAAGATAAAATTATTGAAAAATATGAATGACTCTTTACTCAAACAAAAAGATGAAATTTCAGAAAAGAACATTTTATTACAAAAAGAATTTCATGACTTTTTTGAACAAGTTGAAAAGCTGAAAAATAAAAATCTTTTATGTGAGAGAAAAAACAGTGATTTACTTGCTGAAAACAATGAACTGAAAAAGGAGGTTACAAAACACAAGAATTTATTTGAAAAACTTACTTTGTCTTCAAATAAGCTTGAATTAATTTTAAAAGAATAATGAATTTCAGGAAACAAAGCTGGGATTGGTTTTAAAACTTCTTTTATGAATGAAATTTTAGCAACTACTTTTGTGAAATCTATAGGACCTGTTCAAAACGTTTTATCTCAAAAGGTTTTAGCCACACCAAAATCTATTTCAACTCCAAAGTCTTTATTTTATGTTTCTAAGAACTTGAGAAAAAATGCATATATTTCAAAAAGTTCAAAATCTGTATCAACTGCATCAACTTTTAGAACTTCAAATTCTACTTCTGTTAAAAATTAGAAAGTTGTATGCTATGTTTGCAAAAGAATAGGACATAAAGCTTTTGAATGCAATAAGTCTAGAAATGTCCTTAAAAATGTAAGAAAGATTTGGTTTCCCAAAAGAACCGCCTCTATTGACCTGCAAGGACCCAAGGTAGCTTAGGTACCTAAAAGAATTAATTGACTATTTTGCAGGAATGTCTTGCAGCCCAAAGATTGAAGAAAAGGTGGTACTTAGATAGTGGCTGCTCAAGACATATGAATGGTGACAAGGACCAATTTATCACCCTTGAAATGAATGAAGGAGGCTTGGTCACCTTTGGAGACAATGGCAAAAGGAAAATAATCGGTATTGGTAAGATCAAAATAACTCCATTCACTTTTATTGAAAATGTTTTGCTAGTGGACAAGTTGAAGCATAATCTCTTAAGCATAAGCCAATTGTGTGATAAAGGCTTCAGGGTTGTCTTTGAATCTTCTATGTGTATAGTAACTAACTCTTTAGATTCTAGCAATAAGTTCATTGGACATAGACTTGGGAATATCTATGTGGTAGATCTTAATGATCTTGCCATGTCATGTAGCCCTAGTCTAGTTGCAATGAATGCTAAGACCTAAGAGTCGGGTTTACTATGGCATAGACGATTAGGTCATGCTAGCATGCATACTATTGCCAAATTAATTTCTAAAGATCTTGTTAGAGGCAGGCCTAAGTTTAAAGTTGATTTAAATCATGTTTGTGATGCATGCCAAATGGGTAAACAAATTAAGGGGAGTTTTAAATCAAAGAATATAGTTTCTACAACAAGACCACTTGAACTACTTCTCATGGATCTTTTCGATCCTACTAGGACCACAAGCCTAGGATATATGAAATATGCTCTTATAATAGTAGATGATTTTTTGAGATTTACTTGGGTTTTGTTTATTACTTTGAAAGATGAAACTTTTCATGTTTTTAGAAAATCTCATAAAAAGGTTTCAAATCAAAAGAACTTATCTTTGATTTCAATTAGAAGTGATCATGGAACTGAATTTGAAAATCAATTTTTTGAAGATTATTGTACTGAATATGGCATTGATCACAACTTCTCCACTCCTAGAATGCCTCAACAAAATGGTGTTGTAGAGAGGAAAAATTGGATGTTGGAAGAAATGTCTCGCACAATGTTGTGTGAAGGCAATCTTCCAAAGTACATTTGGGCAGAAGCGGTGAACACTGCATGCTATATTTTAAACCGTGTTTTGATCCATCCTATTTTAAAGAAAACCCCCTATGAGCTTTGGAATTATAGAAAATTCAATATTAGTTATTTTCATATATTTGGATGCAAAAGCTTTGTGCATAACAATGGAAAAGATAATTTAGGAAATTTTGATTCTAAAGCTGACGATGCAATTTTCCTAGGTTATTCATCACATAGCAAAGCATATTAGGTTTTTAATAAAATGACTTTTACTGTTGAAGAGTCAATTCATGTTGTATTTATTGAAACTAACCCCATACATTATAGACAAGAAGAGTGCATAGATAATGATGCAGGTACATTGCAAAAAGGAATGGATGACTTGAGCATTCAAGACAAAGATACTCAAGATGGAGAAGAAACGGTAAGGATCACACCGATCTACCAAGGGACTGGAGGTATGTTATATCTCACCCTAAAGAATTAATAATAGGAGATCTTTTACATGGTGTTAGGACTAGGTCTGCACATAAGGATGCATATGATTACCTAGCCTTTGTATTACAAATAGAACCCCATAGCTTAGAAGAAGCTGAGACTGACCCAAACTGGATAATGGCAATGCATGAAGAATTAAACCATTTTGAAAGGAATAAGGTATGGACACTTGTAGATAGACCTACTGACCATCCAATAATAGGAACCAAATGGGTCTATAGGAATAAATTAGATGAGCAAGGAAACATTATCAGAAACAAAGCTAGATTAGTGGTTAAGGGATATAACCAAGAAGAATGTATTGATTTTGATGAAACTTACGCACCCGTAGCAAGACTAGAAGCCATTAGATTACTACTTGTATTTGCTTGCTACATGAATTTGAAACTTTTTCAAATTGATGTAAAAAGTGCATTTCTTAATGGTTTTATCTCTGAACAAGTTTTTGTGGAACAACTACCAGGTCTTGAAAATCAAGCTTTTCCAAACCATGTATTTAAATTAAACAAAGCATTGTATGGTTTGAAACAAGTACCAAGAGCCTGGTATGATAGACTTAGCACTTTCTTAATTGAAAATGGTTTTTCAAGACCTTGTTTATCAAAAAGAAGAATAATGACATCTTAGTTGTACAAATATATGTTGATTATATCATTTTTGGTGCAACTAACGAATCTCTATATAAAGAATTTGCTAAGTTTATGCAGGAAGAATTTGAAATGAGCTTAATGGGCAAACTGAACTACTTCCTCGGACTTCAAGTAAAATAAACAAAGGAAGGGATCTTTATCAACCAAGCCAAATACATCAAGAAAATTATCAAAAAGTTTGGTATGGAGAGTAGCAAATCAATGAGCACACCCATGAGCCTAGCTTGCAGATTGGACAAAGATGAAAATGTATCCAATGTTGACCAAAAGCTATATAGATGTATGATCGGATCCTTATTGTATTTGACTGCAAGTAGACCTGACATATTATATAGTGTATGTGTATGTGCTAGATTTTAGTCATCACTAAAAGAAACACATATGCTTGCTATTAAAAGAATAATTAAATATTTTGGTGCGGGCACCAGACTCAGAAGAAGACTTCAGAGCTCCATCTAGATCTCTGATTAACCTTGCCCGAAAAAAATTAGGGTTTTTGGTTTGTAATAAGAGTTGACTAGATCAACTCAATTTAGCTTGAGTCTACATTACCTGCATTTTATTTTGTTGAGTCATGTTGACTCAGTAGTGGACTAGGGTTTCAACCTGGGGTGTTACATTTTCTCCCAAGACCAAGCAAGTGGACACCACACTCCCAGCCATACGCCTGAGTCCAGGGGGCGCCATATCTACATCCAGCATCCTTTGGTCCCCACTCCATAGATAGCAGCTTCCTTCTCTCATGCGCCAGATGAGGAGAAATCCACCAAGAGTCCACAAATCAAGGGGGCGGCCAAGACTTTCCCAAGAGAACCAAAGTAAAGATGGGAAGAAATTTTCTTAGAGAGAACTTCAAGGAGGTGCCCACTACCTGCCAAAAAAAATCCAAAACAAAGATGGGAAGGACCTTGACTTAGGGAGGAAGAAAAGGAGGAGTCCAAAAGAGTTGATCCATGGAAGGAAAAAAAATTCTCTTGAAGATCCAATCAAGGAGGCGCCATCTACCTGCCTTTTATAACCCAAATCAAATTTTTTTGGTACCTTGGCCGACCATATGTGTATGATTTATCCTGATTTGTAGATCCCCTCCTTTAGTCCCACATGGGAAGATGTAAAACCCTACTCCCTTGTAAAGCCTTATAAATTAAACCCCTCTTGTAAGTTTAAATCAATCAGATGAATGAAACCAATTTTTTTTGTGAGCAAACTTTGTGTTTTCTCTCTTCCGCACTTGTATCCAGGTGTTGAGCTCCGTGAGGGAGTAAATCCGGGTTCCCCAGGAACTTTGAGGAGGTGTGAGATCTCCAAAACCCAAACCCTAGGTTAGCCACTCCACTCCCAAACCCTAGCCGCCATCACCCTTCTCTTTCCACCAAGCCCTAGTCTATTCCACTTCTCACGGCCACCCTCTCCAAGTCCAGGCCGGCCACCAGCATCCAGCTCCAGTCCAGATACTTCAGATCTACAGCAGTTCTAAGAGGAAGTCAGATCGGCCTCCAGGAGAATCCTGATTTTAGCAACTTCAGCTTTCAAGTTCTTCAACCTGGTAAAATCTTTTCTTGAGTAACTAAATTCCATCACTTGTTCCTCTTCTTTCCCAGATCTTGAGTCCAGGAGAAGCCGACCAAACCACAAGACCAGTATTGGAGGATCCATTGCGAAGATAGCCAACTCCGAGGATCCCACAATCTGCTCGAGAGAGTTCTTCCACCGAAATCCTGAGAAGATCACTGTCTGGTTAGTAAACCATCTCTCCTCTCTATTTCTGTTCTGTTGAAAGTTCAGAGCGAAACCCTAGGTCTGGGAGTTTCTCAACCCACAGCGATCCGTTACTTCTGAACTACTCTGATAATTCAGTTTCATCTAAATTGTGCTTTCAATCCTTACCTAGTTTCCTTCAACTTAGTTTAGCTTTACTTTGAGTCAAAGCCAATTTCTGAAATATAAAAAAAAAAAAGAAAAAAAAAGAATTAATCTTAAATTTACTTCCGCATATGCTTCCTTGTTCTTTGTTCTGCATCATTTTGGTATCAGAGCCCTGTCTAGGATTTCTGTATGATTGCTTGTTTGAGTCTCTCTCTTTTTACTTTGTCTGCTCGAAGTAGACTCCCCAGGATGTCCGGTCCTAGGAACGAAGCGAGGTGCAAACCTCCTCTTCCCATTCCACGGGGTGTTCCTAGGGCATGTAGGGGATCCGTTGGGTTATAACTTCGTAGCAGAAATTGTAAACGGGGAAGTGCTCTGTTTTCAGCTAGTAATTGCCCTATTACAGGAATTATTCTCACTGCAAGTAACTCCAAATTCAGTGATTTTTCTTTTGCTGAAACCAGTATAATTGAAACTAATTTGCATAATTTTCTCATGATTTATTGGTTTCCGTGAGATTTCTGAGAATTAAATTACTGCAACTCTATTTTTGTGTTCTGCAATCCATTTATTTTTGAGTGTTCATCTCTTAATTTATCTTAAGGGCATTTGAGCATCTAAGATAAGGGGAGGAGTTGATAACCTTTCCTTAGCCCAAAACCACCACCCCTTCATTCGAACCTAAGCCTTTAATCTAAAATTGATTAGACCTAATTTGCCCTAGTGGGCTAGGGACATCAACAAGTAGGGTCAAGGCTAGTGTTGAGTCAGTTTGTCTGGTTACTCTGTGTGTGCTTTGTACTCAGTGTCTAGAACGGTGGTTCAGGGATTCCATCCCGAAGGGCTTGTGTGCTGGTCCGCCTACCTGGCCAATCTCTGATTGGTGTCTAGGATTGGCATTCAGGGACCTAACACTCCCCTTACACCTGCCTGGCTGAGTCCTGAGTTACTACAGGCTAGCTTGCCACTCTGATTGGGCATCTAGTTTGGGCTCTAGGTCTAGTTAGCCCGTAGTCATTCAGTTGAGTCTCATTTTTGTGTGTTTGCTTGCATCATGTCTACCTGGAATGGAGTGCCCTACCAACCTGGTCAAACCCAACCTGATTTAGAGGCCATGGTTAGAGCTCTTACTGAGAGTATGAACAAACTGAGTCAGGATGTGACTACCACTGTTGCCCAGTTTAAAGAACAAGTCCATGAGGATTTTGCCCAGCTTAGGGATCGAGTCCAAGTGCTAGAGGAACCTAGGCATCGGAACTGGACTCCTGACCCAGATTTTAATGTGCCTCAACCTCACCCACACCAAGAGCCTAGAAGACCTTTATACCGAGATCCTGAACCTAATCATAGGAGGCCTGACCCAGAACCTGAGGATAGAGATGATAGGTTCATTCGAAACATCAAGTTAGATGCACCCACTTTTGATGGTAGCCTAAATCCTAAGGTGTATTCTGATTGGGAGGGTGAGATGGACCAGTACTTTGAGTGGTATGCCATGTCTGAGGAGAGGAAATTCAAGTTTGCCAAGATGAAATTAATACGTCAAGCTAGGTTATACTGGGGGAACATTGAGCTGACCACTAGAAGACGAAATGTAGAGCCCATAACCACTTGGCAGGGTATGAAAGAGAAACTTAGAGACAAGTACCTCCCATTTCATACCAGCAAAATCTGTTAGACCAATGGCAGACTTTGAAACAAGGGAACCGATCTGTTTCAGACTACATAACCACCTTTGATGAATACCTGATGAGATGTGATGTGAGTGAAGCCCATGAGGTCACTTTGTCTAGATTTAGGGCTGGACTTAGGGAAGATTTAAGAGAGAGTTGTTTCTGAGAGAGGTTACTGACCTAGACCAAGCCTATCAGATTGCACTGAACACTGAGAAGTTTCAGAGAGGACCCATGCCATCTAGGGTTAGTGCCCTAATCCCAAGAAATGGACCTAGCTAGGTTACCCCTAGCAAGCCTAATCAGGGTATCCCCACCCCTAGGCCCATGGACAAAGTAAGGCACCTGACACCCAGAGAACCCCTAGTATCGTCTGTTTTAAGTGCCAGAAGCCCGGTCATATCTCCACTCAGTGCACAGCCATAGCTTGTTTTAAGTGTCATAAGGTAGGTCATGTTTCTAGCCAGTGCCCTCGTATATCCCTATATATAGAAGAGGGAGGAGAAGAGAATTCCGAGCCTAATGAGGAGTTTGAAGAAGAAGTTTGTGAGGCCGGAATGAATTTGGTTGATGAGTATGAAGGAGAGGAAGAATCCACTGAATCTGACCACTTAGGGGTTGTGAGATGCATCCTGTCCCAGACTAAAGTTCAGGAAGATTGGCGTAGGACTAACATCCTACAGACTTTCCTTAAACTAGGGGATAAGGTTTGTAAAATCATCATAGATAGTGGGAGCTGTGTGAATGCCATTTCTACTAGCACTGTCAAAATGTTAGGCTTAACCCCAGTCCCCCACCCCAACCCCTATAAGGTTTCTTGGGTAGACTCTACCTCTATACCCATCCAGTCTAGATGTCAGGTCCAAATCCAAATGCAATCCTATCAAGAGAAGATTTGGTGTGATGTCTTGCCCATGGGGGTGAGCAGTATAATTCTTGGAAGACCTTGGTTGTATGATCATGATGCCACCCTCTTAGGAAAATCCAACACCTGTGTCTTTAGTTTCAATGGGAAGAAAATCACAATCCATTCAGTCCCTCCTAAGGACAAGGTAGCTACAGGAACTAGTAAGGTCAGAGAAATGAAGACTGGAGTGAACCTAATTAGTGCCAAGGATCTAGAACAAGAGATTCATAGTGGTTCACCCATTTGGATGTTGACTGCTAAGGAACTTAGGACTCCTACACCCTCAGAGCCTCCTCAGGAAGTTAAGCCTTTATTAGAAAATTTGAGGATGTTTTTCCCGAGGATCTGCCAGACCACCTCCACCTCTTAGGGATATTCAGCATTCCATAGATTTAGTCCCAGGAGCTACTTTACCCAACTTGCCCCATTATAGGATGAATCCATCGGAGCATAAAGAACTGCAAAAGCAGGTTGGCGAATTGTTGAGGAAGGGGTTCATTAGAGAGAGTCTTAGCCCTTGTGCAGTCCCTGCACTTCTAACCCCGAAGAAGGATGGCACATGGAGGATGTGTGTTGACAGTCGTGCCATCAATAAAATCACAATCAAGTATAGGTTCCCCATCCCTAGACTAGATGACATGCTTGATATGATGGCCGGTGCCATGGTTTTTTCTAAAATTGATCTCAAGAGCGGCTATCATCAGGTTAGGATTAGACCAGGGGATGAGTGGAAAACAGCCTTCAAAACTAAGGATGGTCTCTTTGAATGGGTTGTTATGCCTTTTGGGTTGTCCAATGCCCCTAGTACTTTCATGAGGATTATGACCCAGGTACTTAGAGCTTTCATAGGAAGTTTGTAGTGGTCTATTTGATGACATCCTGATCTATAGTAAGACCCCTGCAGATCACCTAGGCCACCTTAGACAAGTCTGTCAAGTTTTGAGGAGTGATAGTCTCTACGGTAATCTCAAAAAGTGTGAATTTATGACCAGTAGAATTATCTTCCTTGGATTTGTTGTAACCCCTGACGGCGTGGCTGCCGACCCTGAAAAGATTAGGTCCATAGTAGAATGGCCAGAGCCGACCAGTGTGCATGAAGTCAGAAGTTTCAATGGCTTGGCTACCTTCTATAGGCGATTCATCAAGGGGTTTAGTACCGTAGTTGCTCCTATCACAGACTGCATCAGGAAGGGAGAATTTCAGTGGACCAAAGCAGCCCATAAAGCCTTCATAGATCTTAAGGATAGGATGACCCAGGCACCCATTTTGAGACTACCGGACTTTTCAAAGGTATTTGAGGTTGCCTGTGATGCTTCAGGAGTAGGTATAGGTGGAGTCCTAAGCCAAGAGAACCATCCCGTAGCATTCTTTAGTGAAAAACTTAATGATGCTAAGCTTAGGTATTCTACCTATGATAAGGAATTTTACGCGGTAGTGCAAGCTTTGCGTTACTGGAGACATTATTTACTACCGCAAGAATTTGTGCTGTTTTCGGACCATGAGGCTCTTAGATTCTTGAATTCTCAGAAGAAGCTTAACCCTAGGCATGCTAAGTGGGTAGAGTATATCCAGTCCTATACTTTTGTTTTGAAGCATAAGGCTGGGTCTGAAAATAAGGTAGCTGATGCCCTTAGTCGTCGATCTTTGTTGTTGAATTCTGTTAGGGCTGAAGTCATAGGTTTGAGCAAATCAAAGAAGAATATGAGTCGTGTCCGGATTTCAAGACTGTATACCAGGATCTAACTCAAGGACCATCTAGTGAACATAAGGATTATTCCCTTTTAGATGGCTTTCTGTTCTTTAAGAATAGGCTTTGCATCCCTAGAACCTCTCTTAGGGAATTCTTAATTTGGGAAACTCATGCTGGAGGTTTAGCTGGCCATTTCGGAAAAGATAAGACCACCCTGGCTATTGAAGACCATTTTTTCTGGCCTAGCTTAAAAAGAGATGTAGCACACATTGTGGCTAGGTGTCGGACCTGCGCTGTTGCCAAACAACGAAAACAGAACACCGGCCTTTATACCCCACTCCCTGTCCCAGATCGTCCTTGGCAAGATGTGAGCATGGACTTTGTGTTAGGTTTGCCTAAGACCCAGGGAGGCATGACTCTATCTGTGTTGTAGTAGACCGATTTTCCAAGATGGCCCATTTCTTGCCTTATTCCCAAACATTTGATGCGTCTAAGGTAGCCACCCTGTTCTTTAATGAGATAGTTCGACTCCATGGCCTACCCAAGACCATTGTTTCCGATAGGGATGTTCGGTTCACCAGCTATTTCTGGAAAACCCTTTGGCATAAGTTAGGGACGAAACTTAAGTTTTCAACTGCCTAACATCCCCAGACTGATGGCCAAACCGAAGTAGTGAACCGTAGTTTAGGCAATCTGCTAAGGTGTCTTGTTGGTGAAAACATTAGGAACTGGGATTTGTACTTACCTAGAGCTGAATTTGCATATAATGACTCGGTCAATAGGTCTACGGGTAAGAGTCCATTTGAAATTGTGCATGGTTACAAACCCCACACACCTCTTGACCTAGCTCCTTTACCAGTCCACACACGGGTCTCCGAGTCTGCCGAAGTTTTTGCACAGCATATAAAAGACTTGCATAAAAATTCAAGCCAAAATAAATTTAAGTAATGAAACTTATAAGAAATTGGCTGATTCTCAAAGGCGAGTCAAAACTTTTGATGAAGGAGACTATGTAATGATTAGGTTAAGGCCTGAACGGTTTCCTCCTGGAACCGTTAGAAAGTTACATGCTAGGGGAGCTGGACCATTTAGAGTGGTAAAGAGAGTAGGATCCAATGCCTATGTGCTCGAGTTGCCTCCAGAACTAGGCATTAGCTCCACTTTCAACATTACAGACCTAGTAGAGTATAGGGAGCCAGCTGTGATTTCCAGTGAGGCTTTTGAACCTAATCCTGCTCTTGAGAGTGAACCTGACCCTGTGTGTCCACCAACAAATTGGCCTGTGAGGAAAGAGCAGATTGAAAGATCCTGGATGATCAGGTTATCTCTACTCGTAATCGAGGATACCAAAGATACCTGGTCTGCTGGCTAGGAAGGCCAGATTCTGATGACTCTTGGATCTCCCGAGAAGAGTTACAAGAGCTGGACCCAGACCTCTTGGAGAGATACCAGAGCCAACTTGATCCATACTCGACAGGGTCGAGTTCCTCCCACCCTGGGAGAATTGGTGCGGGCACCAAACTCAGAAGAAGACTTCAGAGCTCCATCTGGATCTCTGATTAACCTTGCCCGAAAAAAAATTAGGGTTTTTGGTTTGTAATAAGAGTTGACTAGATCAACTCAATTTAGCTTGAGTCTACATTACCTGCATTTTATTTTGTTGAGTCATGTTGACTCAGTAGTGGACTAGGGTTTCAACCTGGGGTGTTACATTTTCTCCCAAGACCAAGCAAGTGGACACCACACTCCCAGCCATACGCCTGAGTCCAGGGGGTGCCATATCTACATCCAGCAGCCTTTGGTCCCCACTCCACAGATAGCAGCTTCCTTCTCTCATGCGCCAGATGAGGAGAAATCCACCAAGAGTCCACAAATCAAGGGGGGCGGCCAAGACTTTCCCAAGAGAACCAAAGTAAAGATGGGAAGAAATTTTCTTGGAGAGAACTTCAAGGAGGCGCCCACTACCTGCCAAAAAAAATCCAAAACAAAGATGGGAAGGACCATGACTTAGGGAGGAAGAAAAGGAGGAGTCCAAAAGAGTTGATCCATGGAAGGAAAAAAAATTCTCTTGAAGATCCAATCAAGGAGGCGCCATCTACCTGCCTTTTATAACCCAAATCAAATTTTTTTGGTACCTTGGCCGACCATATGTGTATGATTTATCCTGATTTGTAGATCCCCTCCTTTAGTCCCACATGGGAAGATGTAAAACCCTACTCCCTTGTAAAGCCTTATAAATTAAACCCTCTTGTAAGTTTAAATCAATCAGATGAATGAAACCAATTTTTTTTGTGAGCAAACTTTGTGTTTTCTCTCTTCCGCACTTGCATCCAGGTGTTGAGCTCCGTGAGGGAGTAAATCCGGGTTCCCCAGGAACTTTGAGGAGGTGTGAGATCTCCAAAACCCAAACCCTAGGTTAGCCACTCCACTCCCAAACCCTAGCCGCCATCACCCTTCTCTTTCCACCAAGCCCTAGTCTATTCCACTTCTCACGGCCACCCTCTCCAAGTCCAGGCCGGCCACCAGCATCCAGCTCCAGTCCAGATACTTCAGATCTACAGCAGTTCTAAGAGGAAGTCAGATCGGCCTCCAGGAGAATCCTGATTTCAGCAACTTCAGCTTTCAAGTTCTTCAACCTGGTAAAATCTTTTCTTGAGTATCTGAATTCCATCACTTGTTCCTCTTCTTTCCCAGATCTTGAGTCCAGGAGAAGCCGACCAAACCACAAGACCAGTATTGGAGGATCCATTGCGAAGATAGCGAACTCCGAGGATCCCAATCTGCTCGAGAGAGTTCTTCCACCGAAATCCTGAGAAGATCACTGTCTAGTTAGTAAATCATCTCTCCTCTCTATTTATGTTCTGTTGAAAGTTCAGAGCAAACCCTAGGTCTGGGAGTTTCTCAACCCCCAGCGATCCGTTACTTCTGAACTACTCTGATAATTCAGTTTCATCTAAATTGTGCTTTCAATCCTTACCTAGTTTCCTTCAACTTAGTTTAGCTTTACTTTGAGTCAAAGCCAATTTCTGAAATATATAAAAAAAAAAAAGAAAAAAAAAGAATTAATCTTAAATTTACTTCCGCATACGCTTCCTTGTTCTTTGTTCTACATCATATTTGAAAGGAACAAGTAACTTAGAAATTTGGTATTCTAAACATTCTACCCTGAATTTGATTGGATTCTCTAATGTTGACTATGCTGGTTGTAAAATCGATAGAAAAATACTAGCGGTACATGCCAATTTTTAGAGTTGAATTTAATTTCATGGCACTGTAAGAAGCAAAACTCCGTAGCCTTGTCCTCAATTGAGGCTGAGTATGTGGCTGCTGGTAGTTGTTGTGCTCAAGTGTTATCAATTAAACAATAACTAGAAGACTTTGGTATATCACAATCTAAAATTCTAATTAAATGTGATAATACAAGTGCTATCAATTTGACAAAGAAACCAATTCAACACTCTAGATCTAAACACATTGAAATTAGACATCATTTTATTAGAGATCATGTTTCAAATGGTAATATAGTGCTTGATTTTGTTCCTACTAAAAATCAATTAGCTGACATATTTACTAAGCCACTTAATCAAGATAGATTTGAACTAATTAGGAGTGAATTAGGATTTTGCGATCCTTTCTAAATTCTCTAACCTAATTTTTTCAAAGTTAAGGAAACTTTATCTAGAGAACCTCCTGATTTCATTCTATATCATAAAGCTTTAATTTCCTTTGAAATTCTCTTCAAAATCTTTCTTTGATTTGTGATCAAATTTTTCAAAACTCTAATTTCTCTGTTCGAGTCGACTGGTTCTTAAAATGAGTCGACTAGATTTTCTGAGAGTTTTGAGCATGTTCTAGCCTAGCTGGCTCGAGCATTTTCAAGTCGACTATTTTTTGATTGTTTTAGGAGAGCTCTGGCCGAGTTGACTCGAGCCTTTTTTGGGCTATTCGAGTCGACTGGAATCTCGCGCCTAAGTGTTTTACTTTGGGTTATAAACACTTCTCCGAGCCATTTAACCTCTATTTTGTCTTCTCTAATGGTTTGTTCCTCTCCTAATCATACTCCAAAGATTCCTATCTCCCTTCTAAGGTCTCCAATCTCTCAGTTTTCCATCATTCCTAGCAATGGCTCCCAAGCGTGGTACCGGGAAATGCTCCATTAGGGTTGCTCCGTCTGTTGAAAGGGAAAGAAGGACTAAAAGGTGTCAAGAAGAGCCAACTACCACCGTTCACAGTGAGGAACTTGTGGAAGAAGCCACAAGGGATGCTTCAACTGTTCCAAGTCAAGTCCCTTCGATGTCTACACGACTGGTAACCTCCGGTCGTCGCATTAACTTTGAGTTTATTAAGGGGATTGGGTTAAAAATCAGAGATTTGATTGAAGATTAAGGATGAAGAAAGTTTTGCTCCTTAAATGAAAAGACTTAACCCTCTCTTGTTAGAAGTTTTTATGAAAATCTGAGAATGGGAACATATCATGTTGAGTCTACTGTTAAAGGAAAAAGAATTATTATCAGTGAAGAATTTCTAGATGGTCTACTTGACTTACCTACAGATGGAGTAAAATTCCTAGTGATTGACAATAGAGAAAAGGCTTTAAGAACAATCTTAAACAAAGAAGATGTTAGTGGAATTGGAATAGTGTTTGCTAATATCCTGTCTCTTGAAATGAGGTTGCTACATAATTTTATCTACATAATATTCTTACAAAGAATAGGAAGATTTGATTGGATGAGTGAAAGAGACTTATGCCTTATGGAATACATATTGGAGATGACTCCTGTAAATCTATCCTATATTATAATTATGCAAATGAAGGAGACAATTAGAAAGGCTAAGTCATGCCTACCCTATTGAATATGCTAACCCTACTGTTTAAGTCTCAAAGAGTGAGTTTGGAGGGTGAAGATGGAGTTGAACTGCACCATACAGATGTTTACACCTCCAAACCACTAGAGAGAATGGGTTACTTCCAAGTTGAAAGAGTTTGGAGGAAGAAAGGGACAAATGTCAGGGCTATAGGCAGCTCTAGTAGTGAAGAGGAAGAAGAAGGAGACAAAGAACCTGCTGGCACTACTGTAGTTGAAGTTGGAACATCTTCTACGCCTGCACCTGAGCCTGAGTCTCATATTTCTAAGCTTGCTACTACCTTTGAGGAGGCTAGAGCACCTTCTCCTATTTTTGACTTGCCTGCACATGAGTTTGATTTGCATGTAGCTGATATTCCTCTACCGGACTACCCTCCTGTAGCATCACATCCTCCAATCATTCAATGTCAGATTGAATAACGGATGAGGAGTTTAACTGATACACTGACAGGAACAATTACTTCTCTATTTGGTGATCTGAAAAAGTAAGTGGACAGTAGACTGGATAGGCTAGAAGAGCATGTTTCAAATATACAAGGAAAGGTTGAACCAATAGAAGCTTCAAAATTGGCACCTCAAATAGAACATCAACCAATCCTAGATTGTATCTCTTCTAGTTCTGAAGCAATAATGAAATCAGTGGATGCAACATTGAATGAATACAGAACTGAATTGAGTGAAGTCAGATGCAAAATGGGAACTGTTGCAGAAACAAGAAATATGGCAGATGACTACACTCGAGGCATTGGGATCATCCGGTCAATGCTTAGAAGACTTAGAGGATCAGCCGAAGCATTTGCCAATGTCCAAGCTTCTGAGCTTATATCAATGCAGAAGGAAATCGGTCAGATGAAGGAGGCAGTGAACAAAGTACCAGCAAGCCTCAAGGATATGGTGCAATAGCTTGGAGCAATCTGGAAGGAGATGGTTTCTATCTATGGCATTGTTAGATCCTTGGAGGTCACTGCTAGGACCAAACCCTTGTATGATCCTCCTCCTATTTCCACTAGGGCTCCTACTACTTCTCACCACCCTAGGGCACCTCCACCTCATGCATCCTCTAGTAGACCACCTAGACCTGCTTCTTGGTATGGTGCTAGTACACCTACCAATGTACTAAAAGAAGAATCTGAAAGTGAATAAGTCTTTAGTATGGTCTTTAGTATTTTCAGTATTTTTGGAAACTTTATGAAGCTTATATAATGCTTGATGTACTGAATTTTTTTGATAGAAATGCAATGAATATCTTTTTTTTTCGACACTATTGTGTATTTGTTTTAACCTATTAACACTGTCTATTCTTTTTAATAGAATTCTCTCTCTAAGTTGAGAAAGTGAAATTATCTCAAACAAATCTTGATACATTCTCAATCTATTTAAAAATCAGAGCTTAACTGTTTAATCTTTTTGATTTGATGACAAAAAGTGGGAGAACTATTATACAATAGAGTGCATGAAAAAAAAAACTCAATAAATTGGAATAGAACTACTAAAGTCAATTAGACAGGGGGAGCTTAATGATTTTTGAATGATCTTTGCATATTTTTTTGCGGAATTGTTCAAATGAATGTTAAAGGGGAGAAATTTAGAGAAATTTCATATTGATTAGAAATTTTATAAAATGGGGGAGATATACATGTTCAATTTACATGCTTAATTTGCTTCAATGATTACTATAATGCTCTATACTTATTACATATAACAGTAAATACTTAATGCTGCTTGATACATACAAGCAATTATTCTCTGACACTTATAGTTTATAAAATTGGCTTTGTGTATAACTGTATGGCATATATTGATACACATTTGAGAATACAGTTGGTATTACGATTTGTCAAACAAGAGTAAATGCTTACTATGATATACATCCATACTTGTGAATATAATAGATTCTTTTCATGCCCAGTATTTTGTCATCATCAAAAAGGGAGAGATTGTTGACCCCTAATAGATTCTTCTTGTCCAATGGTTCCTCCTATTGAGTTCTTCTTTCTAGAACTTAATTATTCGGATTATGGCTGGAATTCTTCCATGCAAGAGGTTGCCATCCTTTCTTTTATCTCTTCTCCACCTTCCACTAAGACCTTGACCCTCTAAGACACTCTTGTCTTGAAGATAAGACTTTGTCCTAAGGGAATTTAGGCTTGTCTTAAATTGGAGGAGAAACTAAGACAAGAATGTCTTAATGTAAGAAAGAAGGAATAAAATCAGAACTCCTTCTTTCCTTTACCGTCGGAGACTTTCGCTCTTGTTCTTGTTCAGTAGCAAAGTTTTGACAGAGATGTACTCTGTAAAGGAAATAGTGCAAGAACAAGAAAAGAGAGAAAGAGTCTTTAGGAGAGGAAGAAGAAAAAATTACAATCACAGAGTTCTGATTTTCCTGACCCCTTAAATAGATTTCAGAGAGGCGCCCACACAACTCTCCGTGAAAAACTTCTCACGCCCTTTCTCACTTTCTCACACCCCATCCTTCCTTCTCATAGCCCTCCGGATAAATCTCATGGCTTTTCTTAAATGAAAAATCATGATGTTTTTAAAAGAAAGGAGTCGCGACTTTTAATCTCCGAAGAGATGTTATTTCGCGCAATCGGGAAGCAACGAATGCTTTCTGCCTTTCTCAAAAAAAACATCAACCCTTGGATTCCAATCCAAGGGGGGACATCTGAGGCGCTAAAAGAGAGAAGGAATGCCGCCCCATCTTAATTCATCGGAGAATTAAGTGGGCGCGCCAAGAGTCCATGCATCCATGGACTCCTCCATTTAGCGCGCCAAGAGTCCATTAGCGCATGGACTCTTGGCATTTTGGCGTGCAAGGGCTAAAGAGCGGGTGGGTGGCTAGCTTAGATACCTGGTTAGCCAATAGGGTTAGCCATAATCCCTATAACCTCAATTAGGGTCTAATTAGATCCAATTAGAACCCAAATTGAACTAATTCGGAACCCTATTTTGAATCTAATTCGAATAGAAGCTAGGATTTGCAACACCTGCTAGAGTGTCATCATGCAAAGATGATTTAATTATAAAATTAAACCATTGATCAATTCTCTTAAGTGTGTGACCCATTGTGTTCCACATCTAGCCAGCAGTGGGTTCGAATACAAGTTGACATAATTTGATTAGAATTCTTTCTAATCAATTTAGGTCAAATCGGGCTTACCCGATTATGATCAATTAGGACTCTTCCTAATAAGTGATCATTCAATTTAATCAACCCACAAGACAAGATTGACATCTAGCAACATGTCATGTCTACCCTGAAGATATGGAAATTCTGGTGAAATACCAAAACTACCCTTAGTAGAAAGTTACCGTACAATTAAATCCTTCGATCAGCCTGCACCCAAAATATAATTATGGATATGGATATATGTCAAATACAATATTATATCCATTTCAAGATCAATCTTATATTGATGATTCAATTATCTTGATATTAGAAACCATCTCTAATATCTTTACTTTGATCAAAGATTCCATGAATCATCATCCGATTGATAACTAGCTGGATGCAATCTCCTCTTACTAAGAGTGATCGATTCCTTGTTGACCTACTCATTACCTTCATATCCAATTCACCATTCCCAGTATCAATCCTGTGCATGACTCAGTATCATGATTAAGATTGAACCAAAGCATGGGTTCATATACATAAGGTACTTATGGCAGTCTCAGGTCAAACGATTACTTGTACCACTCCCACTATGAGAACCTTCTATTGACATGTAGCTAAGACTCCATTAAATGTTCTCAAGTTGGATCATATCAGTGAACTCATTCTCTAATGAGCACCCACATCCTAGTATTAGTGTCATACACAAGTGACTGTGAGAGCAGTCACCCTCTCCAGTATACATGGGATGTGCTAGTCTTACCGGAAAAAACCTGATTCCCTACTCAGGGTTCCTTTGACTAGGAATATTTTAGATTAAGGTTTTAAGACATTAGGTCTCACTGGTATGATCTCATCATAATCCTAAAATCATAGCCCTAATCTATGGGGTTCATCATATAAAAATAAACACAACGTATGATAAAAAATAATGCCTTTATTAGAATATTGTCAATTATAATGGTTTGGGAGATGCAACATAGATTGGCTTGTAGGGCATATCCCTTTCAAACATTGGAGCATACATTTGGTTATCTAACAACTCTTCAAATGATTGACAAGTTTTTATAGGACAACTACATTGACATACTTTTTAAACCCTATAATCTTTATTGCTTTGTGTTGAGTTGTAAAGTGATTAGAATCTTGTAAAGAAGAACCCAACAAAAAATTTTCTATTTAAATCAAAGATAAAGGGTTACTTCTAGTAGTTTTCAAGCTTCAATTTTTCTTGATTTTATTGTAAGAAGACCTTGAAGTAGTCTTCAAAGCATGGGACAAATGTTTTAGAGAATTGAATTTGATCTGGCTGAAGAACCATTCTCGAGTCGATTGGATGGAGGAACCAACCGAATCTAGCACTGGCACAAGAAAGAAGTTCTCTGGCACACAGATCCAGCCGACTGGCACCAAGGCCCAACCGACTCGTCCAGAACATGGTTGAGAACGTTCTAAGAATCTCAGGGATCCGAGCCGATTGGATTTTAGCCTAGCCGACTCATATAGAGCAAATCATTTTCTCAACTGTGGAACTTAGCTGACTGGTGTTCAACTCAGCCGACCCGAACTTGATCCGAGTAGACTCGAAGAATGTCCAAGCCGACTGGAATGATGGGGTCACCTCCAACGGCTAGTTCTAGTTTTCTATTTTTTAATTCCAAAAGTGCTCCAATGTTAACCTGTAACTTTCCAATAGTCTACAATATTCAAAATCAAGGGAAGGCAGTTGAAGTCTCTATAAATGAGATATGAGAACATCATTGAAGAGACTAATAAGTTAATGAACAGTTATTGAATATTTATTGAAGTAAGAAGAGAGAGAGCACATGAGCTTTGAAGTCAGCCTTCAAGCCTTTACCAACTCTTACCAGAAGCTTGAAACATCTTTAGAGGAAAGCAAGGAAGTCATTGAAGTGCATTGAAGAGTATTCAATTAAGCTTCACTCGAGCTGCATTGGCAACCACCAGACAACTGAGTTTGTCATTATTGTTGCTTTTTTATTCTATTCTTAGAATATTTGGGTTATTGGTGAGCCCAGTTATAAAAACCAAATAGGTTTTTTTGGTGAGCCTTATCAAAATCGAAGTGTAGAGGTTCTAGGTGAGCATGTGAAAACTTAGAGTGGGTTTCTTTGGTGAGCCTGGTTTAAAAACAAAAGTGTAGAGGTTGGGATTATGAGCCTGTAAAACAATCCGACTGTATTCCGGTTTAGGGGATATAGTGAAAATCCCGAGTGGTGATCTTGGGTAGTGGATGTAGGAGCTGGGTTGCTCCGAACCACTATAAACTTGCCTTGTTTGTGTTGTGCTTGATTTACTTTTCAGCTTCTACACTTATTCTCTGATTAACATAGCACTCAACCACTAAAAGGAATTACTTGTGCACATACTTGCAACACTTTTGTAATTCTCAATTCACCCCGCATTTGGAAAAAGCCACCTGAGCAATAAGATCAAATAAGACACTTCAATGAGAAGGAGTCTTATCTTGAAGACTCATGACATTTACTGCGCCAACTGCCATATATCTGTCTCTTCAAGTTTCCTGCCAACTTTTCCACTTGCCACATGGCAGTGACCTGGTTGCAGGAAGTTCAAGGGACATGGCTGTTGATTTAGAAGCATCGATGATTTAAAATTATTTAGAGCAGAAGGACTCTACTTCATGGAATTAGCGCCAAACATGAAGAGTGGCAACTCTACATGTGCACCAACTTCCTTCTACCGCATTCATCCTTTTGTTGACCGGTCAAAGCCTATATAAGAGGGAATGGAGATGAGGATAAAGTCATTTAGACTTTATCTGGCTTTGGTGAATGACAAGCAGAAGGACTCTTGTCCTTTTTGTGTGCCAACAGTGAAGAGTCGTGACTCTTCACTTTGTGGCCACCTTTCTTTATGCCTTTCACATATTTGACCCAGTCAAAAGATATGCAAAATAAGTGTCCTATGAAAGGGCATAAAATCTACTTTCTGACCATATTATTTGTTTTCAAGTAAGAGGTCTATTGGTACTTCTGCACCCATTTAAATGCCGAGCACCCATTTTGCACCAAGAGTCCCATGCCATTTGGACTCTTGATATATGGCGCATAACATGTCCAAAAAATATCAGATAAAATCTAATAAATTCACCCCACTTAAAACATAATCCAATTTAGGTCTCCCATAAATTGGTTAGTCCATTTAGCAACCATTTAGACCAAATTCAATTGGGTTAGGAGTTAGGTTAGCATACACATGCTAGTGTGCAATATAGCTAACCAATTAGGATCCCATGACCCTAATTTGATAGACTAGTGCCCTAAGAGCCAATCATTGTAAGGGCCTTTTTTATATTCTTCCAACTCTTGTATGACATTATATATTAGTAAAGGCATCTATTTTCATCATATATTGTTATGTCTTATTTATGATTATGATGAACCCCATAGATTAGAGTAATGGAATTAGGGTTATGATGAAGTTCATAATAGTGAGACCTAATTTCTTATAAACCCTAATCTAAAATGTTCCTAGTCATTGGACCATTGATTCGGGGATTAATGAATCCGGTAAGACAAGCATATCCTATGTATGCTCAGATGATGAGAGTAGTTGGTTTCATAACCACTTGTGTAGAGACACTAATACAAAGATAAGGGTTCTCATCAGGGTATGAGTACACTGAACTGATCCGTACCAAAACTATCTTATGGATGTCTTACTACTTGTCAAAAGATAGATCCCTGAGTAGGAGTTGTGCATATGATCTTTAGACCTGAGGTCACCATGGTTCCTTGTACACACTAAGCCATATTTTGGTTCATACTCATTCATGCCATTACGACATGTAGTGTTCTGGGTATGGTGGAAGGTGTATGGAGGATATGAGTGGACCAACAAGGAATCGATCATTCCTAGTAAGAGAAATTATTATCCTATGCAATCTCTTCGATGAGTGACTTAAGGAGCCTTTGATCAAAGCAGGATGAGATTAGTGGAATCTAATTAGACATCAGCTGAGTCCTCACTATCGAGTTGAGATTTGATATGATTAAGTGTTAGGGTTTGACATCTATCCATACCTATCACTTAATCAGGATAATGGGAGATCGAAAGATTGAATTGCACGGTAACTTACTACTGAATGGTATTTTGATAATTTTTACCAAATTTCTCATCTTCCGAGTAGGCATGACACGTTGCTAGATGTCAATCTTATCATGTAGGTATTCATGAACCAATTAGATTGGTTTAATGAGTCAATTCAAAGGATGGTTCGAATTGGACAATTAGATGAGCTAGTTTGACCTTATTAGGTCAATCAGGTTCGATTGGATCGAATCAGCTCAAACCTAAACCTACTACTAGCTAGATGGGGAACTTAATGGATCACACACACTATAGAATTGGACAAGGAAGTCATTCATGATTTATGTAGGGTCATAGGTTCCTTTTTGGTTAGCTAGGTAACACACTAGCATGTGTAGGCTAACCTAATTCCTAAACCCAATTGGACTGGGTCCAATTACTTGCTAAATGGACTAACCAATTAATGAGAGACCTAAATTGGGTTATGTTCTAAGTAGGATGAATTTATCAGATTTTATCTGATATTTTTTGGAGGTTTTATCTCGGAATTATGAAGAGTCCCTAAGGCATAGGACTCTTGGTGCCTAAATGACATGTTGGTATTCAAAAGGACCTAGAAGCGTCTATAGTTCTCTGATCAAAAAAATATTTATATGGTCAGAAAGCTTATTTAATGCCCTTTCATTTGACACCCATATTAAATATACTTTGACTTTGTCAAAGGCAGCATATGGCATGGAAAAAGGTTGATCAAATTGTGAAGAGAAGCTACTCTTCATTTGGCACGCAGAAAGGACCAAGAGTCCTTCTGCTGATGAGTTTCTTCTGTTGATTGGACTTCTTCTAATCATTATCTTTATCTCCATTTCATTTCATGAAGGATTTGACTGGTCAACGATTTTTTGAAATGGCATGAAGAAGGAAAGGATGAATGGCGCACATGAAAGTTTGCGACTTTTCATAAGAGGGTGCACGGTTTGAAGTAGAGTCCTTATACTTTCAAATCTCTTCGATTTTCTCTGACTTTTGAAAAATGAAAAGATGCCTCTTGGCTCTTTCAGAGACCAGTACATGCCATGTAGCGTGAGAATGTTTCATTTGGATATGAAGAGATATCAAATAAGACTCCTGAGTCCTATAGAGTCTTATCAGATATACAGAAACATATCTATTAAGAGATTTTAGGATGTGTTTCACGCCCCTTAAGAAACTATTTAAAGGGTGTATGGTGGAATGAGATTATTATTCATTCGGTCATCTGAAATAGGAGTCTAGATTCTACCGTATTATCCATCTGAGTTTTTTCTCTCTCCCTCTTCCTTTCTTTAAGACAAGACTTGTCTTGTTAAGACAAGGTCTTTTCTATTAGGACAAGGCTTTGTTTTTGGATATAAGCCTAAGGGATCCTAAAGGAGGGTTGTCCTACAACCAAGAGTGGTTTAGAAGAGTATCCAAAGAGTCCTATATTAGGATAGTGAATCCTACAAAGGCCAAAGTCCAAAAGGCTACCGAAAGGGTCCTACCCGGGAAAGCAACTTCAAGAAGGAGTTCTTCCATATTTCAAATCTTGTGTGGATCACCGTTGGAGGACTTACACTTGTGAGTCTAGTAGAAGAAGTGGAATATAGTGCTCCAGGTATGTTTCATTAACCTTCTTTTAAGACATTTTAGTTGTAATCGAATAAGGGATCTTGGGAATTAGGGTTACTAACTGATAAAGTGTTATCTTTATGCATGAAATTTTTATAATTCAGTCTTACTAAGTTGCATAATGATCTCCTTGAAACCCATCAGTTTTATCAAAGCCACCCTTAGTTTATTTCAACTATTTGTCATTTGTAATAAAGATGATCCTCTCAGGATTATGATTCAATGCATATTAGGGATCATATGTTTGGTCTCTACTTTATTATGAAAAATAGCATGTTATTATTTTATGCATATTGTAGATCAAATGCATTGTTATAACATGTTTTATCCTAATAACTATTTAGGATTGGATTATTTAGCGGTGTATTTGAAATATCATGCTATGATGTGATTGATATGTACATCATGCAATGTTATGCATATGCTAGATTGATATGCCTTATGCTAGTCACTAGTTAGGGTTTTTTTTTAACACTTAAACCGTAATCTTTAAAATATGTCAAGATATTTTTTAGTCACATTATGAAATAAGGTTGTCCGAACATAACGGTGGATGTATGTTATATTGTAAGGTTGTCCTAGAATGATGACACACCTAGCATATATTTTGCATCATGTCATATATGTATGGTTTTCTTTTATAAGTACATTATGATATGTTAAATAGTATTAGAATGTATTTGAGACCATCAAAGCCCTCATTAAAAATTATATTTAGTCTTAGTATCAAATTAATCATGATGTAGAACCAATTTGGATTTGATCAGTCAATTGGTGTCTAGGCAAGTGGTTATGGGAAGGTAAAGGGATTGAGGTTTATTAATTGGTTCCGTTGTCTAACTTGGCCAATTTAATTGGTATCTAAGGAAAGCAACGAGGGGACCCCCTCACCCCTTCCACTTATCTGGCCAATTTGGTCATATCTAAACTTTAACTTGAGAATGCAAATTGATTATGTATACTATAATTTGCCTTCCTTCATGCTAAGCAAAATTAATATCAAAACTATAGTAGGTTTGTTGTGTAACACAAGATCTACTCTAGGGTTTGATATAAAATTTGTATTGGTGCACTTAGTGCTTTATGGCATGGTTGAAATTGTTGCTTTGTTGTATAACATAAGGGCAACAATCTTCAATTATATCAATATAGAAATGAAGGGTTTGACTAAACTAAAATATTATAGTTTGTTGTGTAATATAAAACTATAAGTGTCTTAGAGGCAAAGATAATTGTTGAGAATTGAACGGGTTGCAATTGGAAAGTAAGTCCTACATTTGAACTTATTAGTGTTTGTTGTGTAACACAAGGTACTAATGAGGAATTAGGATCCCAACCCCACTAAGGAAACCGGGAAGGTTTCTCGTTTACCATAAAATGAGGGTTATGGTATTTGAAGAAAATAGTGGGAGACATAATTAGATAGTAAGTCCTTATCTAGTTATGAATGGAATTAGGATCCCAACCCCACTAAGGAAACCGGGAAGGTTTCTCGTTTACCATAAAATGAGGGTTATGGTATTTGAAGAAAATAGTGGGAGACATAATTAGATACTAAGACCTTATCTAGTTATGAAAGTCATTCTTGAGTGGTCTGCTGATATTGTTCTTTAATTAAATATAGGATATTTAAATAATGGCTTCAAACTTATCACTGAGTGGCATCTTGGATGCTAATAAGTTAACCGATCCAAACTATGTAGACTGGTTGAGGAAGAAGGCTGATGAAGCCTGTTTCCATTGCATCATGTTTGGGCATTGGAAGAAGGATTGCAAGACTTATCTTGCAAATGAGAAGCAAGATGCAATTGGAGCATCTAAAGGTTTGTACATGATACAAACCAATTTATCATTGAGTGAATCTATTTCTAATTCATGGGTATTGGATACCGCATGTGGGTCACATATTTGTAAATCTTTACAAGGATTCCACAGAATTAGAAATTTGAAGAAAGATAACTTCAAATTATATGGGCAAGTGGAGAACCCATATATGCTGAAGCTGTGGGCACCTATCTTCTTTTATTACCTTCGGGTGATGTAATAAAGCTAGAAGAATGCTTCTATGTACCAGATATTATTAGAAATATTATTTCTATCACCTTGTTATTATAATAGGGATATGAAATTAGTGTAAAGAGCAGTGGCTGCTCTATTCTTCACAATAATGAAATATTTGGACATGGATCTTTTATAAATGGTCTTCTAACATTGCAACTCAATGATAATATTTTTCTTATTGATGATAAGAAGAGAAAATAAGATAGTGATAATGTCACATATCTCTGGCACTGCCGATTATGTCATATCAGTGAGCCAAGAATAAACAAGTTAGTCAAAGATAATTATTTTGACTCTAATGATTTCCAAACATTAGGAACTTGTGATCTTGTCTCAAAGAAAAAATGACTAAGTCTCCATTCATTGGACATGGAGAAAGAGCAACTAAATTGTTAGGTCTTATACATACTGATGTGTGTGGACCTATGTCAACTCAGGCCAGAGAAGGATATTCTTATTTCATCACTTTTATTGAGGATTTATCAAGGTTCGGTTATGTGTATCTTATGAAACACAAGTCTGAAGCTTTTGATAGATTTAAAGAATATCAAAGTATGGTTGAAAAATAAACTGGACTGGTATTAAAACTCTTCATTCTAATCTAGGAGGTGAATAATTGTCTAGTGAGTTTTTGAACCATCTCAAAGACAAAGGCATTATTTCTGTATGGACTCCTTATACACCCCTGTTAAATGGAGTGGCAGAAAGGAGAAATCGTACCTTATTAGATATGGTGAGGTCCATGATGAGCTTCATAGATCTTTCCATTTCCTTTTGGGGACATGCCCTGGAAACTGCTGCATATTAAACAGGGTTCCATCTAAGTCAGTAAGTAGCAATCCATATGAGTTATGGAATGGCAAGAGACCAAATCTTAAATACTTAAAGATTTGGGATAGCCACGCTTATGTCAAGAACAATTTCGAACATAAGTTAAGTGCTAGGGCTGACAAATGTAGGTTTGTTGGTTATCCAAAAGAGGGTGTTGGATACCTCTTTTATAATACTACTGAGCAAAAGATAATTGTTAGTAGGCATGCTACATTCTTAGAGCAAGAATTTATCCAAGGAAGTAGTAATTCTTCACTTGAGTTATGTGAAGAACTGAACCAACAAACTAATGAGCCTTCAAGAGATATTCCTCAACCAGTAGTTCTTGAGGATCAAGAATAGCCACAATACATACCTACTCTCCAAAGGTCAGAGAGGGTGCGGGGAGCACCTCTTAGATATGGCTTTGTCATCGGAGATGACAGTGAAGCCAGTATCATATAGAATGATGATCCTGTGACCTATTCGGAAGTTGTCGAGAGTAGAGACTCCGACAAATGGCTAAGTACCATGAAATCTGAAATGGACTCCATGTATTCCAATCAGGTTTGGACTTTGGTAGATCTACCTGAAGGAATTAACCAATAGGGTGTAAATGGGTCTTTAAGAAACATATTGGAGCAGATGGTCAAATCGAGACCTACATGGCTAGACTAGTAGCAAAAGGTTTCAGAGAAAAACATGGTATAGACTATGATGAAACATTTTCTCCAGTAGTCATGCTCAAGTCCATTCAGATAATGCTTGCTATAGCAGCATACCATGACTATGAGATCTGGCAGATGGATGTAAAGACTGCTTTCCTCAATGGAAACCTTGAGGAAGAAGTCTATATGTCATAGCTAGAGGGTTTTTTCTCAAGTGGGAAACTAAATCATGTATGCAAATTAAAGAAGTCTATTTATGGACTTAAGCAAGCATCGAGGAGTTGGAACATCCATTTTGATGAAACAATTAAAGGATTTGGTTTTGTCAAAAATGTGGATGAACCTTGTGTGTATAAGAAGACAAGTGGGAGTGCACTTGTTTTCTTGGTTTTGTATGTGGATGACATATTGATCATTGGGAATGATATCCCAATGTTGCAATCGGTTAAGACTTGGCTATCATGAATGTTTTCAATGAAGCATTTGGGAGAAGCATCCTATATATTGGGTATAAGGATCTATAGAGATAGATCCAAGAGGATGCTAGGCTTATCCCAATCCAGGTACATTGACTTTGTGTTGAAGAGATTCAAAATGGATAGAAGTAAGAAAGGTTACTTGCCAATGAGTCAAGGCATACATCTCTCAAAAAATATGTCTCCTAAGACATCGGAAGAAAGAGAGTGGATGACTAAGATTCCTTATGCTTCGGCTATAGGATCAATTATGTTTGCTATGTTATGTACCGAAACTGATGTTGCTTATGCCTTAGGCATAATGAACATATTTTAGGTAGATCCAGGAGAAGATCATTGGAAAGCTGTGAAAAATATTCTTAAGTACCTTAGAAGGACTAAAGATATTTTTCTAGTATATGGAGGATCTGAGTTGAAATTAGAAGGCTATACAGATTCTGGTTTTCAATCAGATCTAGATGATAGCAAATCCACGTCGGGGTAGGTCTTCACCCTGAATGGTGGTGCAGTGAGTTGGAAAAGAACAAAATAGCCAACAGTAGCCAACTCAGTCACTGAGGCAGATTACATAGCTGCAAGTGAAGCCGCAAAGGAAGCTATCTGGATGAAGAAATTCATCATGGAATTGGGCGTGGTTCCTGATATACAACAGCCAGTGCCATTGTACTGTGATAACATTGGAGCTGTTGCACAAGCCAAAGAACTAAGGTCTCATCATAAGACCAAGCATATTCTAAGACGGTTCCATCTCGTTCGAGAGATAATAGAAAGACAAGATGTTGTCATCAATCGAGTATATACAAAGAACAATATAGCATACCCATTCACTAAAGCATTACTTAAGCAACAGTTAGATCGCCACTTGGATGATATGGGTATAAAGTACAAGGGCGATTGGCTTTAGTGCAAGTGGAAGTTTTATAGAAAAGTGCTTTAAGAGCCAATCATTGTAAGGGCCTTTTTTGTATTCTTTCAACTCTTGTATGACATTATATATTAATAAAGGAATCTGTTTTCATCATATACTGCAGTGTCTTATTTATGATTATGATGAACCCCATGGATTAGAGCAATGAAATTAGGGTTATGATGAAGTTCATAATTGTGAGACCTAATTTCTTATAAACCCTAATCTAAAATGTTCCTAGTCATTGGACCATTGATTCGGGGATCAATGAATCCGGTAAGACTAGCTTATCCAATGTATGCTCAAATGATGAGAGAGGTTGGTCTCACAACAACTTGTGTAGAGATACTAATACAAGGATAAGGGTGCTCATCAGGGTATGAGTACACTGAACTGATCCATACCATGACTATCTTATGGAAGTCTTACTACTTGTCAAAAGATAGATCCCTGAGTAGGAGTTGTGCATGTGATCTTAAGATCAGAGGTCACCATAGTTCCTTGTGCACACAAAGTCATATTTTGGTTCATACTCATTCATGCCTTTATGATATGTACAGGGTGTTCTGTGTATGGTGGAAGGTGTATGGAGGATATGAGTGGACCAACATGCAATCGATCATTCCTAGTAAGAGGAATTGATATCCTATGCAATCTCTTCGATGAGTGACTTAAGGTGCCTTTGATCAAAGCAGGATAAGATTAGTGGAATCTAATCAGTCATCAGCTGAGTCCTCACTATCAAGTTGAGATTCGATATGATTAAGTATTAGGGTTTGACATCTATCCATACCTATCACTTAATTGGGATAATGGAAGATCGAAAGATTGAATTACATGGTAACTTACTACTGAAGGGCCTAGAAGGGTCTATAGTTCTTTGATCAGAAAAATTTTTATATGGTCAGAAAGCTTATTTAATGCCCTTTCATTTGACACCCATATTGCATATACTTTGACTTTGTCAAAAGCAGCATATGGCATGAAAAAAGGTTGACCGAATTGTGAAGAGAAGCGACTCTTCATTTGGCATGCAGAAAGGACTATGAGTCCTTCTACATATGAGTTTCTTTTATTGATTGGACTTCTTCTAATATTTATTTTTATCTCCATGCCCTTTCATGAAGGATTTGACTGGTCAATGATTTTTTGAATTGGTGTGAAGAAGGAAAGGATGAATGGCGCACATAAAAGGTTGCAACTTTTCATAAAAGGGCGCATGGTTTGAAGCAGAGTCCTTCTGCTTTCAAATCTCTTTGATTTTCTTCGACATTTGGAAAATGAGAAGATTCCATTTGGATCTTCCAGAGACCGGTACATGCCATGTGGCGTGAGAAGGTTTCATTTGGACATGAAGAGATGTCAGATAAGACTCCTGAATCCTAAAGAATCTTATCAGATATAAAGAAACATATCTGATAAGAGATTTTGGGATGTGTTTCACGCCCCTTAAGAAACTATTTAAAGGGTGTATGGTGGAATGAGATTATTATTCATTCGGTCATCTAAAATAGGAGTCTAGATTCTACCGTATTATCCATCTGAGTTTTTTCTCTCTCCCTCTTCCTTTCTTTAAGACAAGACTTGTCTTGTTAAGACAAGGTCTTTTCTATTAGGACAAGGCTTTATTTTAGGACATAAGCCTAAGGGGTCCTAAAGGAGGGTTGTCCTAAAATCAAGAGTGGTTTAGAAGAGTGTCCAAAGTGTCCTATAGTGGGATAGTGAATCCTATAATAGCCAAAGTCCAAAAGGTTGCCGAAGGAGTTCTACCCAAGCATGCAACTTCAAGGAGTTCTTCCTTGTTTCAAATCTTGTGTGGATCACCGTTGGAGGACTTACTCTTGTGAGTTTAGTGGAAGAAGTGGAATATAGCACTCCAGGTATGTTTCATTAACCTTCTTTTATGACATATTAGTTGTAATCGAATAAGGGATCTTGGGAATTAGGGTTTCTAACTGATAAAGTGTTATCTTTATGCATGAAATTTTTATAATTCAGTCTTACTAAGTTGCATAATGATCTCCTTGAAACCCAGCATAATTAAATAACAATTGACTTCCTAGATCAATTCCCTAATGTATGTCACCATTTATGTTCCACATCTAGCTAGCAGTAGGTCTAGGTCTGAGCTGATTCGATCCAGTTAAACATGATTGACCTAATTAGGTCAAATTGAGTTGACCTAAGTTGCTAATTCGAACCAGCATTCAATTTCGAATTGACTCATGAATTCAATCCAATTGATTCATGAAAACCCACAAGACATGATTGATGTCTAGCAACATGTCATGCCTACTTGGAAAATGAGGAATTTGGTTGAAAGTACCAAAATATCCTTCAGCAAAAAGTTACCATGCAATTCAACCCTATATCCCGATTAAGTGATGGACATTGATGAATGTCAAACCCTATCACTTAATCATTTTAGTCTCAATTTGATAATGAAGACTCAATCGATGAATGATTAGAAACCCTATCTAATCTCATCCTGCTTTGGCCAAAGACTTCTTAAGTCATCATTCGAAGAGATCACACGGGATAACTTCTCCTCTTACTAGGAGTGATCGATTCCTTGTTAACCTACTCATTACCTTCATACACAACCCACCATATCCAGAAACACCCCGTACATGACTTAATTGCCATGAGTGAGTATACACCAAAACATGGGTTCATGTGCACAAGATATTATGGTAGTCTCAGGTCTAAGGATCACATGCACAACTCCCACAAAGAGAACATTCTTTTGACAAGTAAGTAGGACTTCCATTTGATGTTCTCTTGTAGGATCAGTTCAGTGAACTCAGAACCTAATAAGCATCCACATCCTTGTATTAGTGTCTCTACACAAGTGGTTGTGAGACCAACCACCCTCTCTATTGAGCATACATTGGATGTGCTAGTCTTTCCAGATTCATCGATCATCGAATTGATTATCCAATGACTAGGAACATTTTAAATTAGGGTTTATAGTAACTTAGGTGGTGTGGGCACCAGAATCCGACAGAGGCTCCTCAACCCTCTGTGGATATCTAACTAGGGTTCCAATTTTTTGGGTCTTGTAACAAGGCTTCAAGCCTAAGCATTGTATTTTTTTTAATCATTAATTTAGTCTCAATTGCTTTTGTTATAGTCTTGTACATTGACCAATTTGGTCAAGTTGTATCTATGAGTCTTGTATTAAGTCCAGTCCGAGTCTGGGCCAAAGCCGGAGTGGTCTTTGAGTCCAGCTCAACTTCTATTGGGCCAAGACTTGAAGGATGACATTTTTAGCCCTAGGGTGCCACTTCATCATCCCATGTGGCACCACCTCACCTTGCCAAGTGGGCAGCATAAGTTTGATTTCTTGGGCGCCAAAGTTGACAACATGACTTGATCTTTTCCTCCCTTCTCTCCCCCTATCAAGCCACTTGCTAAAGGAGTCATAGGTGACAAAGGAAAGGTTGAAGACATAGGCCTTGCTCCAAGCCCCATATCATGTTTCTCTCCAAAGATGGGTGGGCAACCAAGGAAAGAAGAAAGACACAAGCCTTGCTGCAAGCCCCATATCTTGTTTCTCTCCAAAGAGGGGTGGGCAACCAAGAAAAGAAGGAAGATACAAGCCTTGCATCATGCCTTCTTCCCAAAATGAGTGATCAGCTTTCCAAGTCCAAGGGTGCCAAGATCCATCCTCCAAGCCCAAAATCAAGCCATGCCCAATCTCATGCAAAGCCTTGGTCAGCAAAGAAGAAGGGAGTGCAGATTTTGGTGTTTTTTTTAAGAGAAGACATGTATTTTTCTTTTGAATTTGAAAAGGGTCCTAAGGTGCCTATCTAAAGGACCTTACCCCTTATTTGTATGTCTAATTTTGAATGAATGAAAAGAAAAGTTTGAGTGTTCATCTTATATTTTGCCTTCATTCCTTAAGAATGTCGATCATCGTGAGGGAGCACCTTCGCCTTCGGGCATCGAGAGGTGTGAGGCCTCAAGTTACCTACTCTTCCATAAAAGCCATCCTCCAACTTCGAGTTCAGAGTCCATCAGGAAGATCCATCTTGGCACCTAGCAAGAAGATCCTCCACCATCACCTTCTTCAACCTTTCTTCCTTTATTTATTCCTGCTTATTATTGATTCTTAATCCTTCTCTTGATTGCTCGTAGGTCTTCTAGGTTCCACAAGCATGGAGTCAATCTCCCTTGCCTTCTTGACCTTCAAAAGGAAAGCCGGCGCATCCGCGGGGTTGAAGGTTCGATCATCCAGGCCGCAACCACGAGAGCGAGTGAACTCGACATCCGGCGCTTCAGAACTTTTATGGTTTGCCACCCTAACTCTTAAGTTGGTATTGATTCAAGAGCTAAGTCTTACAGGGTTTCTCAGTATCGAGGTCCTCTTCTTATCCTGTTTAGGGCTTACTTGCTAGTTTGAAGTTCTTATTATTGTAGAACCCTAGATCTACTTTTGCTTGTCTTCGGGAATCCTTAACCTCTTATAAAAAACCTAAAAATAACAAAAAAAAATCACCTACATCATCGTAGCATCTAGCTAGTCCTGCATCATCTGGTATCAGAGCATGGTTAGGACTTAGCATATTTTTAAGTACTTGGATTAGGTGCTTCACCATGGCCGTCCGGTCATAGAAAAAAGAAGTGCTACAAGACCCTCACATCCCATTCCACAGAGATTTCCTATGGCATGTAGGGGTGCCGATGTGAATTGTCCTTTGAAGGGGAACATAAGGTGTTATGTTTTGAATCTTAAATAATAGTTTTGCATCATTATAATCTAGCCTCTTTTAATTTCTGCATTTTTTTCATTTCTGTACATAATCCAACATTTTAGTTGTTTCTACCTGTAAGAATGTCAGATTTTTATGATTTTTATTTTGATAGATTTTTCATTATTAGAATTATTTTCCAAAATTTTTTTAGATTTTATTTCAGTCTTTAGAATTTCTACATGGCTGATTACCATCTGAGAAAAAATTCTGATATAAAAATTCAGCAAGTGCATCTCATCACATCTTCATTTTTCATATAGTTTAATTTTGCGTTTAGGTTAAAATTTTGTTATTTTGAGCATCTTATTTCTGCTATCATATATCTAACATCCAAAAATAAAGCTTAGTTACATTTCATTAGATCATGTGTATGCCATCATTCTCATAAATATCTTAAGGGTGTCAATATCAAAAGATAAGGAAAGGAAGTCATTACCTTTCCTTGGCCTAAAAACAACCACCCTTGCATTTCGAACCCAAACCTAATCTAAAATCTAGTAGCAACTTAATAGATTAGGGACATCAACAAGTTGGGTTTCACCATTTTGGGGAAGCTGGTTGCATACAACGCTTCAATTGGTACCAAGAAGCCGGTGTCTAAGGCAAGAGGTATAGCATCAAATGACCTAAGCGGTGTTGTGGTTCCTTAATTGGGTCCTTGCAAAAGCAAGGGGGGCCTCCCACACTCCCACCTCTTACCTAGTCGATGAAAGGGCTAGTTGATTGTGCTGTGTGTCTTCTACGTTGATTCATTGTGATTGAACTCTTAGGTCTAGCAAACCCATAATACCTTTTGTTGTGTGTTGCATGTCGACTAGATCAAGAGTCCCCTATCACCCCCATCATTTCCAGTCAAGTGAACCCATGGAGAATGATTGAGAGGATCAATTAAAGGTCATCATTGAATAGTTAGCTAGGATGAACAATAGGCTTGAAAAGTTTGAAGATATATTTGGAGCCTTAGAAAAGAACATTAGACTATCTATAGAGCGTGAGTATGAGTCACCTTCCCACCCTAGGGAATACCCTCAGCATGATCCTTTCTTAGAGGCTGAACCAAGGAGAATTCCCCATTTTAACCCAGCCCAAGAGTTCAACCCTAGGAGACCCAACCCAGAGATCATAGACCATGAAGAAATGGCCATTAGAAACATCAAGCAAGAAGCCCCTACCTTCGATGGTAGTCTAGATCCCAAGGTGTACATAGATTGGGAGGAGGACATGGAACAATATTTTGACTGGTACATAATGATGTGAAGGATGAAGTTTAAGTTTGCCAAGCTTTGGTTGATTCGCCAGGCTAGGTTATTTTGGAATAGTGTTGAAAGGCTGATAGGGCAAAGAGGATAAGAACCTATAGCAATGCGGAGGGACATGAAAGCTAGACTTAGAGAGAAGTACCGACCATTATCTTACACCCAGAATTTTTTGGACCAATGGCAGAATCTGAGTCAAGGGAACAAGAGTGTCACCGAATACATCACAAAGTTTGATGAGTTTGTCATGCGATGTAATGTAAATGAATCGGCTTCTGTGATCCTATCTAAGGTTTAGGGCTGGCCTACACCCAGACTTCCAGAGAGAGCTTTACTTTAGAGAGGTCATTGATTTGGAGTATGGCTACCAAGTTGCCAAGAACTGTGAGCATTTCCAAAGGACACCTACCTATCATTGACCTGAACCCTTTAGGAACCCGAGTCGAAACCCAGGATCTAACAAAGGGTATAGTCAGGCCTACCCAAGTCGACCTAGTCCTAGCCGACTCGACCCGAGTCGACCCTACTCGACTCGACCCAGTCCAAGCCAACCCAACCTGAGCTGACCCCATTTTAGTAAAAAGGATAAGGGTAAAGCTATTGAAGTCCAGAGGAACCCCACTCCCCAGAACAAATGCTTTAGAAGTCATAAATCAGGAAATTATGCCAACCAGTGCACTGCCAAGCCCTAATCATAGAAGAGCCAGCTGAGAATGAGCTAGAACCCATTGTTGAACAAGAAGGAGAAGTCTATGAGCCATAAGATTAGTTGTTGGAAGAATATGAGGGAGAGGAAGAACAGTTTGAATCTGAAGATCTTCTAGGAGTAGTTAGGTGCATCCTTCCTATTGACTCCACAAGTGATTTTGATGATAACCAAACATTGAAGGATATATATTTATTTCTGACAACTCTTCAATTGTTTGACAAGTTTTTGTATGATGTACAACATGTTCAAACTTCAACTCCTATATTTCTACTTTCTTGTTTGAGTTGTGTTGTAAATATTCTTATAAAGAAGAACCCAATGAAAATGCTAAGAAAAATCAAGTAAAAAGGGTTACTTCTATGAGTATGCGTGTGCCATGAATTTTAGTTTGAGTTGGTTTGTGTGAATTTGTAAAAGAGTTGGTAAGAGTTTTCTTTTAGTTTAATTGTAAAAGTCCTGAAGAAGACACTTGAGCTGATCCCAAGAGATGATGAGCCGACTCTACTTACTAGCATGCAGTAAGGATTCTGGAACACAGCAATCTGAGCCGACTCGATGGAAAGCGAGCCGACTATAGTGAATCCGAGTCGATTGGAATCAATCCGTGCTGACTCCAGAGTCCATTTCCTGAAGTTTTCTGAGAACAGCCAGGCAAGCCGACCCGAACCAAAAAGAGCCGGCTCTGCCAGACCTAATTCTGAAACATTGGGAAAGCGAGCCAACCCAAACTTCATCAAGCTGACTCTTCTAGAGTAAGGTTTTTCGAACCAGAGAAGAAGTGCCGACCTAAGGTGTAAAGAGCCAACTCCTCGAGTTCAAGATTTTCAAGATTCAATTTTGAGCTGACCCGAGTGACAAAGAGCCGACTCATCCAGAGTGAGGTTTTGCACCCTGAGACAAAGAGTCGACTGCATTGAAGAAATGGCAACTCGACAAATCTACTCGAAGGATCCGATCTGACTCGAAAGAATCCGAGCCAACTCGAATGTCGCTTTCAGGTATTTAACGGCTAGATCCAGATTTTATTTTTGAATGCCAAAAAGTGCTCCAACGGTCAAAAATCATTCCCCAATAGTCTACAATGGCTAGAACTGCTTTGTGATGATGGAAGACTTTAAATTTGAAGGATTTGAATTACCTTATAGCAATCAATAAGAGAGTTCTTCAAAGAAGAGAGAGATTCATTGAATATCCTACCAACAAACAGCACAAGAGCATAAGAGCATTCAAGTCAATCTTTCAAGTGTTCACCAACTCTAATTTGAAGCTTGAATCAATTTTTGGGAAGAAGCCACTAAAGTAATTAAAGCTTATTCTAATGCATTCAAGTAGACTTCCAACAAGTTGCACCGGCAACTATCCAATAAATTGAGTTTGTCATTTCTTGTTGCATTTACTTTCAATTCAATCTTTGAATTATTGGGTTATTGGTGAGCCCGGTTGAAAAACCAAATAAGTTCTTAGTGAGCCTTATGAAAACCAAGGGTTAGGTTCTTGGTGATCCTGTGAAAACCAAGTTGGGTTTCTTTGGTGAGCCTGTTAAAATCAAAGGGTATTGGGTTTTCTTTGGTGATCCTGTAAAACCAAAGTGTAGAGGTTTTGGATTGTGATCCTGTAAAACAATCCTACTATATTCGGGTGTGAATATAGTGGAAATCTTGAGTGGTATCTTGGTTAGTGGACGTAGGAGCTGGGTTGCTCCGAACCACTATAAATTTGGTGTGTTTGTGTTGTGCTTTCTCTACTCTGTTTAGCTTTTGCATTTTATAACTCTATCATAGCAGTTACCACTTGTAAAGGATTTTGAATTGCACTTTACTTGCTTTAATTTTTGAAACTCTCAATTCACCCCCCTCTTGGGTAACCACCTAAGCAACAACTGGTATCAGAGCATGTGTCTCTGAATACATTAAGAGCAAAGATTGATGGCTTATCCAATGAGTACGTCCTTGACGGAAGGCCAATCAACTAATAGACCTCCACTCTTCACTGGCATAAATTATGCATATTGGAAAGCTAGAATGAAGATCTATATTCAAGCAGTTGATTTTTAGTTGTGGAAGGTCATTCCAAAGGGTCCTTATATCCCCATGGTTAAAATTGATGGAGTGGATATTCCTAAACATGAAGAGGATTGGGACGAACACGACATGAAGATGGGAGAGCTAAATGCCAAAGCCATGAACTTGTTATATTGTGCTTTGGATAGTAATGTGTTTAATCGAATTTCAATTTGCTCTTCTGTAAAAGAAATTTGGGATAAACTCGAAGTGGCCCATGAAGGAACCTCACAAGTGAAATCTTCTAAGATTAATCTTCTTGTACATAGTTATGAATTATTTAAGATGGAACCAAATGAAACAATTTCTGCCATGTTTTCATGTTTCACTAACTTCATTAACAGCTTAAAAAGTCTTGGCAAGATATATACTAATGCAGATCTAGTGCAGAAGATTCTAAGATCTCTTCTGGATAAATGGGATCCGAAAGTGACTGCCATCTAGGAAGCAAGAGATTTGAATATACTATTGCTGGATGAACTACTAGGATCTCTCATTACACATGAACTGACCATGCAACAACAAACTGAAGATGATCAAAAGAAGAAAAAGTCAATTTCCTTCTAAGCTACTATGGATTTTAGAATAGATGAAGAATCGGAAGAAGAGAGCTCCTCTACTGAAAGTGACATGGAAGACGAAGATGTTGCCATGGTCATCAGAAAATTCAGAAAGTTCTTGGAAAGAAAGAAAGGAAGATATTTTAGAAAATTCTACAAGAAAAAGAGTTCAGTAAGGAGAAAGACAAGGAAAAGGAGAAGGAAAAAGAAGTGCCCACTTGTTATGAATGTAAAAAGCCAGGGCACATCCGACTTGATTGTCCTATATTGAAAAAGGGATTCAAGAAGAAGAAAAAGAAAGCTATGATAGCGACATGGAGCAATAGCTAAGCGTCCTCATTAAACGAAGAAGAAGAGGCCACAAAATCGGTAAATCTTTATTTAATGGGTCATGAAAATGAGGTATCATCCCTTGAGCTTCAAACTGAATTTATATATGATGAACTGAATTTTGCTTTTCATGATTTACTTATCGAATTTAAGAAAGCTGGGATTAAAATTAAGTCCTTAAAGAAACAAAACGATGTTTTATTGAAAGACAAGGATGAAATTTTTGAAAAGAATAACATTTTGCAAAGAAAATTGACTAACCTTTCTGAAATTGTTATTGTCTTGAACAATGAAAAAACTATTTTGAATAAGACAAATAATATTTTAGTTGCCAAAAATACTGATTTGAAAAAGGAGGTTGAAAGCTTAAGCCTTTGGTAGAAAAACTGACTTTGAATTCCAATAAGCTTGAGCTAATTTTGAAAGAATAGAAGGATTCTAAAAGTGAAGCTAGAGTTGGATTCAACGTAATAAATGCTAATGGAATTTCAGCAACAAAATTTTTATCTTCAAAACCTTCAGCTATAAATGCTAAATTTGAAAAAGGTTTTCCATCAAAACTAATTTCAAATGGCTTGAAATATGTTTCTAAGAATTTCATGCAAAAATCGTTCAAACCAAATATTTCTGTTTCTGCATCTTTTATAACTTCAAAGCATGCATCATTCAAAAATAATAAAGTTATTTGCTATGCATGTCATAAATTTGGACATAAATCTTATCAATGCAATTCCTTGAAATAGTCCATAATTAATGCATTGAAATATAGAACCATTTGGGTTCCAAAGGGAACCAATATTGCTAACCCGAAAGGACCCAAGTTAGCTTGGGTACCTAAAAGCACTGCTTGATTGTTTTGTAGGATTATCTTGTAGCCTAAAAATTAAAGAAAAGATGGTATCTAGATAGCGGCTGTTCAAGGCATATGACGGGTGACAAGAATTAGTTTATCACCCTACAAATGAAAGAAGGAGGATTAGTTACTTTTGGAGATAATGGTAAGGGGAGAATAATCGGAATCGGCAAGACTAAAATAACCTCCTATACTTTTATTGAAGATGTGATGCTAGTAGATAAATTGAAGCATAATTTATTGAGTATTAGTTAATTGTGTGATAAAGGCTTCAAAGTTATCTTCGAATCATCTATGTGTATAGTAACCAACTCCCTTGATTCTAGCAACAAATTCATTGGTCATAGACTTGGAAATATCTATGTGGTAGATCTAAATGATCTAGCCATGACAAGTAGTTATAGCATAGTAGCCATGAATACTAAGACCAAGGAGTCATGTTTATTATGGCATAGAAGATTGGGTCATCTAGCATGCATACTATTGCCAAACTGATCTTAAAGAATCTAGTTAGAGGTTTTCTACATTTTAAAGTAGATCTTGATTATGTATGTGATGCTTGTCAATTAGGCAAACAAACTAGGGAGAGCTTTAAATCGAAAAATGTTATTACAATAACCAGACCCCTTGAACTACTTCACATGGACTTATTTGGACCAACTAGGACTACAAGCCTAGGAAGTATGAAATATGGACTTGTGATTGTATATGACTTTTCTAGATTCACATGGGTATTGTTTATTGCACATAAAGATGAAACTTTTGATGTATTTTGAAAATTTCATAAGAATGTTTCAAATGAGAAAAATCTTCCTGTTATTTCTATAAGAAGTGATCATGGAACTGAATTTCAAAATCGATTCCTTGATGAATATTGTACTAAGAAAGGCATTGATCACAACTTCTCTGCTCCTAAAACACCACAACAAAATGATGTTGTAGAGAGGAAGAATAGGACTTTGGAAGAAATGGCTAGAACAATGTTATGTGAAGGTAATCTTCCAAGGTACTTTTGGATATAAGTGGTGAACACTGCATGTTATATACAAAACCGAGTTTTGATACGACCAATTTCAAAGAAAACCCCTAAGAGCTTTGGAAAAGAAGAAAACCAAATCTTAATTATTTTCATGTTTTTGAGTGCAAATGCTTTGTACTTAATAATGATAAGGATAATCAAGGAAAATTTGATGCAAAATCTGATGAATCTATATTCCTTGGTAATTCATCACATAGCAAAGAATATAGAGTATTTAACAAGAGGACTCTTACTATAGAAGAGTCAATTCATATTATTTTTGATGAAGCTAACCCTTCACCATCTAGAAAAGATGAGTGCATAGACAATGATGCAGGTACACTACAAAAGGAATTGGAAGATCTAAACATCCAGGATAAACTAATGCAAGATGGAAATGAAGTGGTAATTGAGGATCATACTAATCTACCAAGAGAATGGAGGTATGTAACTTCATAACCTAGAGATTTAATCATTGGTGATCCCTCTCATAGTATTAGGACTAGGTCAGCACATAATTACCTAGCCTTCATATCTTAAATTGAACCACAAAGCTTAGAAGAAGCTAAAAATGATTATAACTAGATATTGGCCATGAAAGGGATATGCCCTACAAGCCAATCTATGTTGTATCTCTCAAACCATTGTAATTGACAATATTCTAATAAAGGCATTATTTTACATCATATGCTGTGTTTATATTATATGATGAACCCCATAGATTAGGGCTATGATTTTAGGGTTATGATGAGATCATACCAGTGAGACCTAATATCTTAAAACCTTAATCTAAAATATTCCTAGTCAAAGGAACCCTGAGTAGGGGTCCAGGGTTTTTTCCGGTAAGACTAGCACATCCCATGTATACTGGAGAGAGTGACTGCTCTCACAGTCACTTGTGTATGATACTAATACTAGGAAGTGGGTGGTCATTAGAGAATGAGTTCACTAATATGATCCAACTTGAGAACATCTAATAGAGTCTTAGCTACATGTCAATAGAAGGTTCTCAAAGTGGGAGTGGTACAAGTAATCCTTTGACCTGAGACTACCATAAGTACCTTATGTACATGAACCAATGCTTTGGTTCAATTCTAATCATGACACTGAGTCATGCAAAGGATTGATACTGGGAATGGTGAATTGGATATGAAGGTAATGAGTAGGTCAACAAGGAATCGATCACTCTTAGTAAGAGGAGATTGCATCCAGCTAGTTATCAATTGGATGATGATTCAGGGAATCTTTGATCAAAGAAAAGATATTAGAGATGATTTCTAATATCAAGATAATTGAATCATCAATATAAGATTGAGCTAGAAACGAATGTAATATTAGAATTTACATACATCCATATCCATAATTATATTCTGGGTGCAGGCTGATCGAAGAATTTAATTGTACGGTAACTTTCTACTGAAGGGTAGTTTTGGTATTTCACCAGAACTTTCATATCTTCCGGGTAGACATGACACGTTGCTAGACATCAATCTTGTCTTGTGGGTTGATTAAATTTAATGATCACTTACTAGGAAGAGTCCTAATTGATCATAATCGGGTAAGCCCGATTTGACCTAAATCGATTAGAAAGAGTTCTAATCAAATTAGGTCAACTTGTATTCGAACCCACTGTTGGCTAGATGTGGAACCCAATGGGTCACACACTTAAAAGAATTGATCAAGGGTTTAATTTTGTAATTAAATCATTTTGCATGATGACACTCTAGCAGGTGTTGCAAATTCTAACTTCTATTCGAATTAGTTTTGAATTAGGGTTCCAGATTGGTTCAATTTGGGTTCTAATTGATTCTAATTAGACCCTAATTAAGTTTATAGGGATTATGGCTAACCCTATTGGCTAACCAAGTTTTTAGGCTAGCCCCTCCACCCGCCCCTTTGCATTTTCATGCCAAAATGCCAAGAGTCCAAGGGCTTATGGACTCTTGGCGCGCCATTTGGAGGAGTCCATGGGCGCATGGACTCTTGGCACGCCCACTTAATTATCCGATGAATTAAGATGGGGCGGCCTTTATTTCTCACCTTAGCACCTCACTTGTCCCCCCTTGGATGGGAATCCAATGGTTTATGGGGTTTTAAAAAAGAAAGAAAGCGTTGTTTCTTCCCGGTCGCGCGAAATAACATCTCTTCGGAGATGAAAAGTCGTGACTCCTTTCTTTTTAAAATATCGCGACTCTTCCTTTAAGAAAGGCCATGGGATTTAATCTGGAAGGCCGTGAGAAGGAGGGAAGGGGCGTGTGAAAATGAGAAGGCCATGAGAAAGAGTTTACGGAGAGTTGTGTGGGCGCCTCTCTGAAATCTATTTAAAGGGTCAGGAAAATCAGAACTTGGGTGATTGTAATCTGTAATGCTTTTATTTTTCTTCTTCCTCTCCAAAAGACTCCTTCCCTCTTTTATTATTTTACATTGTTTCCTTTATAGAGGACTCCTCTGTCGAATCTCTATTGCTGAACAAGAATAAAAGAGAAGGTCTTCGACGGTAAAGGAAAAAAGGAGTTCTGATATTCTTTCCTTTCTTTCTTACATTAAGACATTCTTGTCTTAATTTCTCCTCCAACTTAAGACAAGCCTATATCCTCTTAGGACAAGGTCTTATCTTCAAGACAAGGGTGTCTTAAAGGGCCAAGGTCTTAGTGGAAGGAGGAAAAGAGATCAAAGAAAGGGAGGCAACCTCTTATGTGGAAGAATTCCAGCCATGATCCAAAAAATTGAATTCTAGGAAGAAGAACTCAAAAGGAGGAACCATTGGACAAGAAGATAGTGTTCTTGATCATTGCTTTGTATGGATCACTATCGGAGGGCGGAGAACCTGGACGCCTGGTGAATTCAGTTAGCCCCTTCAACTTCAAGTTTGTTGGAATAAGCGATTACAGGTTGGTACCCTAATCCTAATTTGCATAGATATGCTTGTCATATGTTCTAGTCTTATTTAAGGAGTTCCTGGTTTAGGGTTTTTGGTGTGAATTTAGTTTCAATTTTGAAATTACCCTTCCGTTGCATTGCACCGGAACCCAACAGTGGTATCAGAGCCACCTTAATTAGGACTATAATCTATGTTAGTTTGTACGTCACTTATTAGGGTTTTTAAATCCTAATATGCTACTACACTTAGCATATCTTTGATTTCATATATGTTTTGATGTATGCCACTAGTTAGGGTTTTTCACTCAAACCCTAATTATTATAGAGATATGTTTAGTTTTGAAGTCATCATACTGAAATAAGGTTGCCCTGGCATAATGGTGGATCCATTATGTGTTAAATGGTTGTCGTAGTATGATGACACACTCAGCACATATTTGTTTATTTATAAGAGTGATATGTTGATTGTGATACGTTCTATAAGAATGTGCTGGCAATTTATAAATCCCTCCTTTTAAAAATTATATTAAGTCTTAGTATATTTAACTAATAAGCATCACTAGTCATGATGTACAATTGATCATTCGATATCTAGAAAGGTTTCTGGGAAGGTAAAGAGAATTATGGTTTTTAATTGGTTCCGTTGACTGACCTGGCCAATTTTTATTGGTATCTAGGAAAGCAACGGGGGGACTCCCATATCTCTTCCACTTGCCTGGCTGATTTGATTAAATCTAAATCTTGACTAAAATGCTTAGTGTTAAAAATACTATATATTGGCCTTCCTTCATGCTGGATCATTTTTGTGTTATGAACCACATTAGGTTTGTTGTGTTATCTGCAAGACCTAATATGGTGATTGACATGATACTATTCTATTACATAGATATGCTTACAGTATAGTCAGTATAATGCTTTGTTGTGTTATCTGCAAGGGCATTATATTTGATTATTGACTGTATAGAAATGAAAGGGTCTTGACTTAACTAGAACATTATGGTATGTTATGTTTTCTGCAAGACTAATAATGTTCTAGAGGCCAAGTTACTTCTTGAGAATTATATGAGACATAATTGGAAGAGTTTCCTACCTTTGAGCTTATAAAAGATTTGTTGTGTTTTCTGCATGATCTTTTATAAGTTATTAGGATCTCAATCTCACTAAGAAAAATCGATCAGGGTTCTTCTCGATTATCATAGTGAGGGCTATGATTTTTGATAAAATAATGGGAGACATAATTAAATTGAAGACCTAATTTAATTATGTAAGTCATTTCATGTATGTTTGCTTATGTATTATTCTTTATTAAATGTAGATAAATGGCATGTTCATTATCACTGCGAAGTATCTTAGACACCAACAAACTGACTGGTCCAAACTATGTGGACTGGTTGAGAAATTTAAAGATTGTACTGAGTTCAGAAAAACTTTCTTATATTCTTGATACCCCTAGTCTTAATCCACTAGGGGATGATGCCACAGAGGAAGATATGGCCACATACAAAATGTGGCAGAATGACTCCCTTACTGTCAAGTGTATCATACTAGCCTCTATGACCAATGAGTTACAGAGATAGCATGAAAGCGATACTCAATCCATAATGCTCAATTTAAAAGAGCTTTATGAAGAACATAGCAGAACTGCTATATATGAAATATCTAAGTAGTTATTCCGTGCTAGGATGACAGAGGGAACATCCATTCAGGATCATGTTATGAAGATAATTGACTTAATCACCAGATTGGGTCAATTAGGTTTTATTATGGATGGGGAGTTGAATTAGGATTTAATCCTGCAATCACTCCCGGAGTCATTTTCTCAGTTTGTCTTGAATTATCACATGAACAAACTGAACACTTCCTTGCCTGAGCTGTTAAATATGTTAAAAACAGCAGAGAGCCATGTTAAAAAAGAAAAGGCTCCACTTCTTCTTGTTGATAAGACCAATAAGAAGAAATCAGGCAAAAAGGATTTTAATAGGAGGCTAAACCCTAAGGGTGGCATCAATAAGAATAAGAAAGGAAAGAAGGCCTCAAAACAGTCAACCTGTTTCTTTTGCGGCAAAGCGGGACATTAGAAAAGGAATTGCAAGGCTTACCTTGCAACTGTGAAGCCTGGTGCGTCAGATGCACCAAAAGGTATGTATGAGATACATGCTATATTGACATTAAATTCGTCTATATCAAATACTTGGGTATTGGATACTGCTTGTGGTTACCATATATGCAAATCTTTGCAGTACCTCCACAAGCATAAAGTATTGAAGGAAGGTGACTTCAATCTCTACGGTGCTAGTGGTGATTACATCCAAGCAGAAGCTGTAGGGACCTATATTCTAAAGTTGCCTTTAGGGAAGATCTTAGAGTTAGAAAATTGTTATTATATACCTAAGATTATTAGGAACATTATATCTATTCCTTTGTTATTAAAACAAGGATATGTAATGGATGTAACGAGCACTGGTTGCTCGATAATGTTGTCTAATAAAATTATTTGTTCTGGCATATTTAGCAAAGGGCTCTTAACTCTTTCTTCCAATGATAGTGTTTTTCATGTCAATAATAAAAGAAAAAGAAAAGACTTTAATGATACTTTTCTTTGGCATTATCGACTTGGTCATGTTAATGAGTCTAGGATAAGCAAGTTATACAAGGAAAAATTCCTTGATCCTTATGAGTATGAATCATTAGGAACTTGTGAATCATGTCTCATGGTTAAGATGACCAAGACTCCATTTACTGGACATGGAGAAAGGTCAACTGAGTTATTAGGACTTATACATACTGATGTATGTGGTCCAATGACAACTCAGGCTAGAGGTGGATACTCATATTTTATCACTTTTACAGATGATTTATCTAGGTTCAGAACTTGTGAATCATGTCTCATGGTTAAGATGACCAAGACTCCATTTACTGGACATGGAGAAAGGTCAACTGAGTTATTAGGACTTATACATACTGATGTATGTGGTCCAATGACAACTCAGGCTAGAGGTGGATACTCATATTTTATCACTTTTACAGATGATTTATCTAGGTTCAGATGTGTGTATCTTATGAAACATAAATCTGAAACCTTTGATAAATTTAAGGAGTATCAAAGTATGGTCAAAAAACAAACTGGGAAAGTATTAAAGTTCTTCATTCTGATCGAGGAGGAGAATACTTATCCACGGAGTTTTTAGACTATCTTAAAGTTAATGGAATTCTTTCTGAATGGACCCCTCCTTATACACCACAGCTAAATGGTATAGTTGAAAGGAGGAATCGTACCTTATTAGATATGGTACGATCCATGATGTGCTTCATAAATTTACCCATTTCCTTTTGGGGTCATACCCTAGAAACTGCTATTTACATTCTGAACAAGGTACCTTCTAAATCCGTTGTTAGTACTCCATATAAAATTTGGAGTGGAAAGAAACAGTATCTTAAATATTTTAAGGTATGGGGATATCCAGCTTATGTTAAAAAAAATTTTGGACATAAGATAGAACCTAGAATGGATAAATGTCTATTTGTAGGATATCCTAGAGAGGGTTGAGGATATCTGTTTTACCATCCTACTAAACAAAAAAATTTTGTCAGCAGGCATGCCACTTTTCTAGAAAAAGAGTTCATTTTAGAAAAGGGCAATGGTAGAACTGTTGAACTTGGAGAAGTACAAGAAACATAGATAGACAGTTCTCAACCATTAGAACATATAGTTAGAACAGAACCAGAACACAAAACTCCTCCACGTAGGTCTGATAGAGTGCCACGGGCACCTGAGAGGTATGGATTTATTATTGAAAATAATGAAGCCCAAGTCATTCAAAATGATGAACCTCTGACCTATACGGAAGCTATCTTGAGTACTGATTCAGATAGATGGCAAGAAGCCATGGAATCCGAGATAGACTCTATGTATCTAAACCAAGTATGGTCTTTGGTCGATGCACCAGAGGGTGTTAATCCTATTGGGTGCAAATGGGTCTATAAGAAAAAGATTGGGGCTGATGGCCAAGTTGAAACCTATAAAGCCAAATTAGTGGCAAAAGGTTTTAGACAAAAACAGGGAATTGATTATGATGAAACATTCTCACCTGTTGCCGTGCTCAAATCAATCCGGATTTTACTTTCTATAGCAGCATACCATGATTATGAGATCTGACAGATGGATGTGAAGACTGCAATTCCTCAATGGTTTCCTTGAGGAAGATGTCTACATGTCACAGCCAGAAGGTTTTATTTCAAAGAATAAACCTAATCAAGTATGCAAGCTAAAGAAATCCATTTATGGATTAAAGCAAGCTTCAAGGAGTTAGAACATCCGCTTTGATGAAATTATTAAAAGGTTTGGTTTTATCAAAAATATGGATGAACCCTGTGTTTATATGAAGACTAGTGGGAGTGCTATAGTCTTCTTGGTTCTGTATGTAGATGACAAACTCCTCATTGGGAATGATATCCCAATGTTGCAATCAGTCAAGGTTTGGCTATCAAACCAGTTTTCCATGAAAGATTTGGGAGAAGCATCCTATATACTAGGTATTAAGATCTATAGAGATAGATCTAAGAGGATGCTAGGTTTATCCCAATCTAGGTACATTGACTTAGTGTTGAAAAGATTCAGCATTGATGGAAGTAAAAGAGGTTATCTTCCTATGAGTCAAGGCATACATCTTTCTAAAAGGATGTCTCCTAAGATACCTGAAGAAAGAAATAGAATGAATTCTATAACTTATTCTTCGGCAATAGGGTCCATAATGTATGCCATGTTATGTACCAGGCCTGATGTGGCATATGCTTTAGGCATTATCAGTAGGTTTCAGGCTGATCCAGGAGAGGATCATTGGAAAGCAGTTAAAAATATTCTTAAGTACCTGAGAAGGACTAAGGATATTTTTCTGGTTTATGGTGGTTCTGATCTTAAACTAGAAGCTTATTCTGATTCTAGTTATCAATCAGACCCTGATGATAGTAAATCCATTTCGGGATATGTTTTTATCCTAAATGGTGGAGCAGTGAGTTGGAAGAGTACCAAGCAGCATACTGTAGCTGACTCAACCACAGAGGCAGAATACATAGCTGTTAGTGAAGCCGCCAAGGAAGCAGTCTGGATGAAGAAGTTTATCATAGAGTTGGATGTTGTTCCTGAGATTGAAAACCCAGTGCCACTTTACTGTGACAACACTGGGGCTGTTGCTCAAGCTAAGGAACCAAGAGCTCATCATAAGTCCAAGTACATTCTGAGATGCTTCCATCTCGTTTGAGAAATAGTAGAAAGACAAGATGTCTACATAAATAGAGTTGATACAAAGAACAATGTAGCAGACCCATTCACTAAGGCTCAACCATAGCAAGAGTTTGATCGCCACCTCGAGTGTTTGGGATTAAGATTTAAAGGCGATTGGCTTTAGTGCAATTGGGAGATTGAAAGGGATATGCCCTACAAGCCAATCTATGTTATATCTTCCAAACCATTGTAATTGACAATATTCTAATAAAGGCATTATTTTTTATCATATGCTGTGTTTATATTATATGATGAACCCCATAGATTAGGGCTATGATTTTAGGGTTATGAAGAGATCATACCAGTGAGACCTAAAGTCTTAAAACCTTAATTTAAAATATTCCTAGTCAAAGGAACCCTGAGTAGGGGATCAGGGTTTTTCCGGTAAGACTAGCACATCCCATGTATATTGGAGAGTGTGACTGCTCTCACAGTCACTTGTGTATGACACTAATACTAGGATGTGGGTTCTCATTAGAGAATGAGTTCACTGATATGATCCAACTTGAGAACATCTAATAGAGTCTTAGCTACATATCAATATAAGGTTCTCATAGTGGGAGTGGTACAAGTAATCCTTTGACCTGAGACTACCATAAGTACCTTATGTACATGAACCCATGCTTTGGTTCAGTTCTAATCATGACACTGAGTCATGCACAAGATTGATACTGGGAATGGTGAATTGGATATGAAGTTAATGAGTAGGTCAACAAGGAATCGATCACTCTTAGTAAGAGGAGATTGCATCCAGCTAGTTATCAATCGGATGATGATTCGGGGAATCTTTGATCAAAGTAAAGATATTAGAGATGATTTCTAATATCAAGATAATTGAATCGTCAATATAAGATTGAGCTAGAAATGAATGTAATATTGGAATTGACATATATCCATATCCATAATTATATTCTGGGTGCAGGCTGATCGAAGGATTTAATTGTACGGTAACTTTCTACTGAAGGATAGTTTTGGTATTTTACCAGAATTTCCATATCTTCCGGGTAGACATGACACGTTGCTAGACATCAATCTTGTCTTGTGGGTTGATTAAATTGAATGATAACATACTATGAAGAGTCCTAATTGATCATAATCGGGTAAGCCCGATTTGACCTAAATCGATTAGAAAGAGTTCTAATCAAATTAGGTCAACTTGTATTCGAACCCACTGCTAGCTAGATGTGGAACCCAATGGGTCACACACTTAAGAGAATTGATCAAGGGTTTAATTTTGTAATTAAATCATTTTGCATGATGACACTCTAAAAGGTGTTGCAAATTCTAGCTTCTATTCGAATTAGATTCGAATTAGGGTTCCGGATTGGTTCAATTTGGGTTCTAATTGGATCTAATTAGATCATAATTGAGTTTATAGGGATTATGGCTAACCCTATTTACTAACCAAGTATCTAGGCTAGCCCCTCTACCCGCCCCTTTGCATTTTCACACCAAAATGCCAAGAGTCCATGCGCTTATGGACTCTTGGCGCACCATTTGGAGGATTCCGTGGGCGCATGGACTCTTGGCGCGCCCACTTAATTCTTCGATGAATTAAGATAGGGCAGCCTTTATTTCTCACCTTAGTGCCTCACTTGTCCCCCCTTGGATAGGAATCCAACGGTTGATGGGTTTTTAAGAAAGAAAGAAAGCGATGTTTCTTCCCGGTCGCGCGAAATAACATCTCTTCGGAGATGAAAAGTCGCGACTTCTTTCTTTTTAAAACATCGCGACTTTTCCTTTAAGAAAGGCCATGGGATTTAATCTGGAAGGCCGTGAGAAGGAGGGAAGGGGTGTGAGAAAATGAGAAGGGCATGAGAAAGAGTTTACAGAGAGTTGTGTGGGCGCCTCTCTGAAATCTATTTAAGGGGTCAGGAAAATTAGAACTTGGGTGATTGTAATCTGTAATGCTTTTATTTTTCTTCTTCCTCTCCAAAAGATTCCTTCCCTCTTTTCTTGTTTTACATTGTTTCCTTTACAGAGGACACCTCTATCGAAACTCTGTTGCTGAACAAGAATAAAAGAGAAGGTCTCCGACGGTAAAGGAAAGGAGTTTTGATATTCTTTCCTTTCTTTCTTATATTAAGACATTCTTGTCTTAATATCTCCTCCAACTTAAGACAAGCCTATATCCTCTTAGGACAAGGTCTTATCTTCAAGACAAGGGTGTCTTAAAGGGCCAACGCCTTAGTGGAAGGAGGAGAAGAGATCAAACAAAGGGAGGCAACCTCTTATGTGGAAGAATTCTAGCCATAATCCGAAGAATTGAGTTCTAGGAAGAACTCAAAAGGAGGAACCATTGGACAAGAAGATAGTGTTCTTGATCAATGCTCTGTGTGGATCACCATCGTAGGGCGGACACCTGGACGCCTGGTGAATTCAGTTAGCCCCTTCAACTTCAAGTTTGTTGGAATAAGCGATTACAGGTTGGTACCCTAATCCTAATTTGCAAAGATATGCTTGTCATATGTTCTAGTATTATTTAAGGAGTTCCTGGTTTAGGGTTTTTGGTGTGAATTTAGTTTCAATTTTGAAATTACCCTTTCGTTGCATTGCACCGGAACCCAACAGGCCATGCATGATGAATTAAACTAGTTTGAAAGGAATAATGTTTGGACACTAGTTAGTAGACCTACAGACCATCCAATAGTACAAACCATATGGGTCTATAGAAACACATTAGATGAGAATGGTAAGGTAATAAGTAATAAAGCAAGGTTGGTAATAAATGAATTCATTCAAGAAGAGGATATCAATTTTGATGAAACTTATGTACCTATAGCAACACCTGAGACTATTAGATTACTACCTATATTTGCTTGCTACATGAACTTTAAACTCATTCAAATGAATATCAAAAGTACTTCTCCAAATGAATTTATTTATGAACAAGTTTTTGTAAATCAGCCACCAAGTTTTGAAAGTTCTGCTTTTCCAAATCATGTATTTAAATTGAACAGAGCTTCATATGGTTTGGAACAAGCATCTAGCACCTGGTATGGTAGATTGAGAATGTTTTTACTTGAAAATGATTTCAAAAGAGGAAATGCTGATAAAACTCTTTTTATTAGAAAAAAAAAAAAGGAAATGATCTGTTAATTATACAAATATACCTTGATGATATTATCTTTGGTACAACTAATGAAAGTTTTCATGAAGAATTTACTGAGCTAATGCAGGTTAAGTTTGAAATGAACTTTATGGGTGAACTCAATTACTTCCTTGGATAACAAGTCAAACAAATGAAAGAATGAATCTTTATACACCAAGCCAAGTAAATCAATGAATTAATCAAGAAATTTGGCAAGGAAACAAGCAAAGAGACCAGTATACCCATGAGTCCTACTTGCAGGCTAGACAAAGATGAAAATGGATCCCATGTTGACCAAAAGCTATACAAAGGTATGATCGGATCCCTTTTATGTTTGACAGCTAGTAGGCCTGATATCTTGTACAGTGTATATGTCTATGCTAGATTTCAAGGTAATCCTAAAGAGACACATATGTTTGCTATTAAAAGAATTCTCAAATGTGTGAAAGGTACAAATAACCCAAATCTTTATTATTCTAAAGAATCATCCTTGAATTTAATTAATTTTTCTAATTTTGACGATGCTGATTGCAAAATTGATAGAAAGACACACTAAAATTATGCACCACTTTATAAGAGAACATGTTTTTAATATTGATATAATTCTTGAACTTGTGCCAATTGAAAACCAACTCGATGCCTTCACCAAACCATTGAATTTAGATAGGTTTGCAATAATTAGAAATGAACTTGGATTATATGATCCTACCTTGAAATAATTCCAGAATCTTAAGGACAATATATCTAGATATCCTTCTAATCGAAATCCCAAAATCTCATGAGCCTTAATTGAAATATAAAAATTATTGTTTTTGCTCCCTCTGCTTGAGCTAACTCGAGCAGATAAGTTGTTGGTCGAGCCGGCTCGGATGTCGAGCTGTCTCTTTTTAGTTCGAGACGTAGGGTTTCATTTTTACCTTCCTTACTCCTAAACCCTATTCCATTCCCTCCAAGTAACTTTCCAAACTTCTCTAAACTTCCATAAACCTTTTCTAAACTTAATTCCCTTGCACAATGGCACCAAGGAGAGTAGTTGGGAAGAAATCTGGGAAAGCTAGTGATCCGGCTCCACAGGAACGAAGAACAAAGTTTCATGAAGATAATGTCTCCAGGAATGAACCACAGGCTTAAGATGAGGAAGCAAGTCCAGTTTCTCCTAGCCAACAAGTGTCCCTAGGTATGCATCCAATTACTACTGGCCGACGTATTTTATTTGAATACCTAAGGGAAATTAGTTTTGTGATTGGGGATTTAATTGAGAATCAGGGTTGGAGGAATTTATGTTCACTGGACATTAAGACTTATCCAAGCCTAGTAAGAACATTCTATGAAAACTTGAGGTTTGGGCAAAATTTTTTTGAGTCCACAATAAAAGGAAAGAGGATAATCATCACCACTGAGATCTTAGGAAACATCTTGGAAATACCCTTTGAAGGTACTGAATATCTTGTACTGAAAGACAGAACAAAGGCTTTGCAAATAGTTTTGGAAAGAGCTGAGGTAAATGAAATTGGGATTCTCAAGGCAAATATGCTGTCTATTGAAATGAGACTCCTTCATAAGTTCATAAGCCGAATCTTTTTACCTAGAATAGGTAGATTTGATTGGGTGAGTGAAAGGGACTTATGTTTTATGGAGCTCTTAATCAGTGGTGAAAAGATTAATTTGCCTGCAATAATGATCATCCAAATGAAAGAGGCAATTAGGAAAGTTAAAGCTTGTTTGCCATATGGATTGATACTTTCAATATTCTTTTGGTGCGGGCACCAGACTCAGAAGAAGACTTTAGGGCTCCATCTGGATCTCTGATTGACCAAGCCCGAAGAATTAGGGTTTTCTGATTTTGTAATAAGGGTTGCATTGGTCAACTCAATTTTAGTTGAGTCTAAATTTCCCTGCAATTTAAATTTTGTTGAGTCATGTTGACTCAGTTCAAGTCCTAGTAGTGGTCTAGGTCTTCTCCAGGGTGTCACATTTTCTCCCAAGACCAAGCAAGTGGGCGCCACACTCCCAGCCACGCGCTTGAGTCCAGGGGGTGCCACATCTTCATCCAGTATGCTTTGGTCCCCACACCACAAGATAGCAGGTCCCTTCTCTCATGCGCCACTTAAGGAGAAAATAATCTGGGATCCACAATTCAAGGGGGCGGCCAAAACATTTCCATAAGAGCCAAGCTATGTAAAGAAAGAAGCACTTCTTGGGGAGCACTTCAAGGGGGCGCCCAATCCAAGCCTAAAAATCCCAAAGCAAAGATGGGAAGAACCATGACTTAGGGAGAAAGAAAAGGAGGTGTCCAAAAGAGTTGAGCCATGGAAGGAAAGAAATTTTCTCTTGAAGAGCAAGGCTAGGAGGCGCCACTTACTTACCTTTTGGAGCCACCAATCAACACTTTAGGAACCTCTTGGCCGGCCATATGTGTGGGAATTGATTCTACAAACCTAATTTGAAGATCCATCCTATTAGTCCCATATGGGAAGATGTAAAACCCTGCTCTCTTGTAAAGTCCTATAAATTAAACCCCTCTTGTAAGTTTTAAAAATATCTGATGAATGAATCCAATTTTTGTATGAGCAAACTTTATGTTTCTCTCTTCTGCACTTGCATCCAGGTGTTGAGCTGCATGAGGGAGTAAATCCGGGTTCCCCAGGAACCTTGAAAGGTGTGAGATCTCCAACCCCAAAACCCTAGGTTAGCCACTTCACTTCGAAACCCTAGCCGTCCATCATCCTCTTCACTCCACCAAACCCTAGCCTACCCCATCTCTCACGGCCACTCTCTCCAAGTCAAGACCGACCACCAGCATCCAGGTCCAGTCCGGATACTTCAGATTCAGAGCAATTCCCAGAGTAAGTCAGATCAGTTTCCAGGAGAATCCGGATTTCAGCAACATCAGCTTTCAAGTTCTTCTATCTGGTAAATCCTTCCTTGAGTATCTGGTTCCATATATTGTTCTTCTTCTTTCCCAGATCTTGAGTTTAGGAGAAGCCAACTCTACCAAAGGATCAGTATTAGAGGATCCATTGCGAAGATATCTGAATCCGGGGATCCAACAATCTGCTCAAGAGAGTCCTTCCACTAAACTCTGTGAAGATCACTGCCTGGTCTGTAACCCTTCTTTTCTCTTTACTTCTGTCCTGTTGAAAGTTCAGAGCGAAACCCTAGGTCTAGAAGTTTCTCAACCCCCAGCGATCCTTCACTTCTGAACTACTCTGATAACCTAGTTTCTTTAAATTATGCTTTCAATTATTACATAGTTTCTTTCAATTTAGTTTAACTTTCCTTTGAGTCAAAGCCGACTTCTGAAAATATATAAAAAAAAAAAGGAATTAGTCTTAATTTACTTCTGCATCGCATCATTTCTTTTGTTCTGCATCATTTTAGTATCAGAGCTTTTTGTTCTGCATCATCTTTCAAAGAGCAAATTTAGATTTGACAAAAGAAGGCAATAAGGCATTACTACACATTGATACCTACACAGCTAAGACCCTTCGGAGAATGGGATATTTGTTAACCAGTGGTACCTGGAAGAAAAAAACTGACACACCTACTATTGAAGAGACTGAAGAAGCCCAAGAATAAATGGAAGATGTAGCCGGAGAAGGCACCACTATGGATATCCCTAAGCCACAGCCATAGCCACAGCAGGAATTCCCTGTTCAGATGGACTTTGATACTTCTCTTCCAAATATTTCTATTTCTGACTTGCCTGGCATGCCACACAGTACACATATATTTGATCGGACTGCAGGCATACCAAGTCATAGTCAAGCTACTACTGCTCCAACTTTAAACACTTCAATGATACAAGACTTCTTGGCAGATCAAATGAATAGTATGTCTGAATCCATTAAATCTTCTATGGGTGAGATATTTGGAGGATTCCAAAAATTAGTTGATGACAAGCTAACCCAGTTTGGAGAACAAATAAATAAGCTAAAAGGAAGGATTGATAGTATTGAAGCAGCCAAAGCTGCAATAACTAGTACAACTGAAACAGATGTCAAGCCGATTCTTCAGTTGATTAAATCTAGCTCAGACTCTATCAAAAGTTCAGTCACTCAAATCCTTGAAGCCTACAGAACAAAGATGGATAAAATAAGGGTCAGAATGGCATCTCTCAAGGTAGGAAACAAAATGGAAGAATATTATACAAAGGGCATAGGTATAATCAGAAGTGAATTCGGAAGGCTAAGAGGGTCTGCATAAGCTTTTGCTAATGTCCAATCTTTAGAAATGCTCACTCTACAAAAAGAAATGGCAGTAATCAAAGAAGGAATGTAGGACTTGGCAGCTTCTAGAAGTGTGAAGAAAGTTGAAGCTGAACTGAAGTCAATGAGTAGCTTTTTGTGGAAGATGATGGGCAAAATTGAAGACATCTTAGCTACTCTCAAAACTCCTTCTAAATCTTTTCCTAGTCACTCAGGCCATCTAAGACAACCTGCTCCACATAGTAGGATACCTGGATCTCATGATATTCCATAATTCATTGATCCTATTGCTTCTGTACCTCCAGGAATTTAGATCCCTGGCCAAACTTCTTCAAAACCTAGCATAGATGTAGACAGTGACTAAATGTATTACCTTTTTGTACTTTGTACTGCACCTTTGAAATTGAATGAAGTACATCTTTTGCCTCACAAATTTTTCAATTTCTCTATGAATTGAATGTTTGATTGCTCTTACAATGATTAATATTTTAATTAGAATTTCAAGATAAATTTGAGAAAGTGAAATTATCTCAAATAATTTTGAACACTTTCTCAATCTATTTCTTACTCTACCTTTTTGATTGATTGACAAAAAGGGGGAGAATCGTATAATGTATTGCATTTTCAAAGTACTGCATGAAAAGGATAACAACTTCAATACATATGTGCTACATGACATATTGATATCTCAAGCTCTGATGAAGCTTTGAATTCCAGTTCTTTTTACAAGTTCTGATTCATAATGACTCTGATACAAAATGTTTTACACTTCAACATTTGTTAGCTCTATTGTTCAAAGTTTTTTTTGAAATGTAAAATTAGGGAAAAGTTTGCCAAAACATGGAGCATATTATTGAGGGGGAGATTATCTCGCTAAGCCCTAATTCACCTCTCAGTGTTCAACACGAATTGAAGTCAATTTGCTCTACTTGTTCATATACTCTAGCAAATACTATTATACAAGTAATCGTAAGGTTTTTTTTTGATTTTTCATGCCCAGTGTTTTGTCATCATCAAAAAGAGAGAGATTGTTGACTCCATAAGTGATTTTGATGATAACCAAACATTGGAGCTTGTATATTTATATCGGACAACTCTTCAAGTATTTGACAAGTTTTTGTAGGACGTACAACATGTTCAAAATTCAACTGCTACATTTCTACTTTCTTGTTTGAGTTGTGTTGTAAATATTCTTGTAAAGAAGAACCAAATGAAAATGCTAAGAAAAATCAAGTAAAAAGGGTTACTTCTGTGAGTATGTGTGTGCCATGAATTTTAGTTTTAGTTGGTTTGTGTAAATTTGTAAAAGAGTTGGTGAGAGTTTTCTTTTAGTTTAATTGTAAAAGTCCTGAAGAAGATACTCGAGCCGACCCCAAGAGATGAAGAGCTGACTCTGCTTACTGGCACGCAGTAAAGATTTTGGAACACAGCAATCCGAGTTGACTAAATGGAAAGCGAGCCGACTCTAGTAAATCCGAGTCGATTGGAATCAGTCCGAGCTGACTCCTCCAGAGTCCATTTCCTGAAGTTTTCTGAGAACAGCCAAGCGAGCCGACCCGATCCAAAAAGAGCCGACTCTGCCAGACCTAATTCTGAAAGCCTGAGAAAGAGAGCCGACCCAAACTGCATCAAGCCGACTCTTCCAGAGTAAGGTTATTCGAACCCGAGAAGAAGAGCCGACCCAAGGTGAAAAGAGTTGACTCCTCGAGTTCAAGATTTTCAATATTCAAGTTCGATCCGACTCGAGTGACGAAGAGCCGATTGATCTAGAGAGAGGTTTTGTGCCTTGAGACAAAAAGCTGACTGCATTAAAGAAATGGCAACTTGACCTATCGACTCGAAGGATCCGGCCGACTCGAAGGAATCTGAGCCGACTCGAATGTCACTTTCATGTATCTAATGGCTAGTTCCAGAATTTATTTTTGAATGCCAAAATGTGCTCCAATGGTCACAAATAATTCCTCAATGGTCTACAACGGCTAGAACTGCCTTGGGATGATGGAAGACTTTAAATTTAAAGGATTGAACTACCTTAAAGAAATCAATAAGAGAGTTCTTCAAAGAAGAGACAGATTCATTGAATATTCTACCAATTAACAGCACAAGAGTACAAGAGCATTCAAGTCAAGCTTTCAAGTCTTCACCAACTCCAATTTGAAGCTTGAAGAAATTTTTGGGAAGAAGCCACTGAAATAATTAAAGCTTATTCAAGTGCATCAAATGGACTTCTGACAAGCTGCACCGGCAACTATCTGACAAATTGAGTTTGTCATTTCTTGTTGCATTTACTTTCAATTCAATCATTGAATTGTTGGATTATTGGTGAGCCCGATTGAAAAACCAAATAGATTCTTGGTTAGCCTTGTGAAAACCAAGGGTTAGGTTCTTGGTGATCCTGTGAAAACCAAGTTGGGTTTCTTTGGTGAGCGTTAAAACCAAAGGGTGTTGGGTTTTCTTTGGTGATTCCGTAAAACCAAAGTATAGAGGTTTTGGATTATGATCCTGTAAAACAATCCTACTGTATTTGGATATGAATATAGTGGAAATCCTGTGTGTTATCTTGGGTAGTAGATGTAGGAGCTGGGTTGCTCCGAACCACTATAAATTTGGTGTGTTTGTGTTGTACTTTCTCTACTCTGTTTAGCTTCTGCATTTTATAACTCTATCACAGCACCTACCACTTGTAAAATATTTTGAATTGCACATTACTTGCTTTAATTATTGAAACTCCCAATTCACCCCCCTCTTGGGTAGCCACCTGGGCAACACTTACCCAAAACATAATGCAAGTAGATTGGCGTAGGACAAACATCCTACAAACCTTTGTCAAACAAGGGGATAAGGTGTGCAAAATTATAGTTGATAGTGGGAGCTGTGTCAATGCCTTATCTTTAAGTACTATCAAAGCACTTGGATTGACCCCAATTCCTCACCCCAACCCTTATAAGGTCTCATGGATAGATTCAACCTCCATACCCATAAAGTATAGGTGCCAAGTCATGATCAAATTGCAATCTTATGAAGAGAAGATTTGGTGTGATATCCTTCCCATGGCCATCTATATTATTATCTTAGATCGACCCTGGCTTTATGATCACGATGCCACCCTTTTTGGTCAGACCAATAGCTGTACCTTCAACCACCACGGGAAGAAATTTACAATCATTCCAATTCAGCCAAAGGACCAGGCTAAAAGAGGATCAAGTAGCCTTAAGGAAAAAAAGCCTAGAGTCAACCTGATCAAGTCTAAGGAGTTGGAGAAAGAGATTGCTGAGGGAGCCCCTATTTGGATTTTGGCCACCAAAGAGAGTCAAGAGCCGACCCAAATAAAGCACCCCCAAGAAGTAGTCAAGGCTCTGAAAGAGTTTAAGAATGTTTTTCCTGATGAATTACCTGATCATCTACTACCTCTTAGGGACATCCAGCATGCTATATACTTGGTCCTAGGATCCACTTTACCCAACCTTCCTCATTATAGAATGAACCCCACCGAACACAAAGAGCTGTAGAAACAAGTGGGAGTGTAGCTTATGAAGGGTTTTCTTAGGGAGAGTTTAAGTCCCTGTGATGTCCCTGTATTGCTGACCCTTAAGAAAGATGGAACCTGAAGAATGTGTGTGGATAGCAGAGCCATAAACAAAATCATGGTGAAATATAGGTTTCCTATCCCTCATTTGGATGACATGCTTGATATGATGGCCGGAGCCACTATCTTTTCCTAGTTAGACCTTAAGAGTGGCTACCATTAGATTAGGATTAGACCCAGGGATGAATGGAAGACGGATTTTAAGACTAAGGATGGCCTTTTTGAATGGGTAGTGATGCCTTTTGGTCTATCTAATGCACCTAGCACCTTTATGAGGGTCATGACCCAAGTCCTGAAAGAGTTTACTGGAAAATATTTGGTGGTATATTTCGATGACATTTTGATATACAACAGAACTAAAGAGGACCACCTTAACCATCTTAGGTTAGTATGCCAGACCCTTAGGGAGAATAGCCATTATGCCAATCCAAAGAAATGCGAGTTCATGATAATGAGGGTTATCTTCCTAGGTTTTGTAGTCACCCCAGAAGGAGTCTCCACTGATCCCGAGAAAATTAAAGCCATAGTTGAGTGGCCGGTCCCTACTAGTGTCCACGATGTGCATAGTTTCCATGGCCTAGCCACTTTTTATAGGAGGTTTATTTGGGGATTTAGTTCTATAATAGCACCCATCACCGATTGCATCAAGAAGGGAGGTTTCCAATGGACCAAAGCTGCAGATAAAGCCTTCCATGAAATCAAAGACAAAATGATACAAGTGCCTATCCTAAGATTGCTTGATATTTCTAAGATTTTTGAGGTTGCTTGTGACACTTCCGGAGTTGGCATTGGAGGAGTACTTAGTCATGAAAATCACCCCGTGGCCTTCTTTAGCGAGAAACTCAATGAGGCCAAAGTTAAGTACTCAACTTAAGATAAGGAGTTTTATCCAGTCATTCAGGCTCTAAGGTACTGGAGGCATTACCTGTTACCCTAAGAATTCATCCTATTCTCTGACCATGAACCCCTTCGGTACCTAAACTCCTAGAAAAGATTAAACCCTAGGCATGCTAAGTAGGTAGAATATATCCAAGCCTATACCTTTGTGCTTAAACATCGTGCTGGTACTAAGAATAAGATAGTTGATGCCCTTAGCCATCATGCCCTGTTGCTGAATACTGTTAGGACTGAGTTTATAGGATTTGATCAATTAAAAGAGCAATACAAGACCTGTCTTGATTTCGGTGAGATCTTCCAGACAAAGAAACAAGAACCATCTAGTGCCCATAGTGAGTGCACCCTATAGGATGGTTACCTCTTCAAAGCAAATAGATTGTGCATTCCCAAGACCTCTCTTCGAGAATTCTTAGTTTGGTAAACCCATGCAAGAGGCCTAGCTGGTCACTTTGGTAGAGAAAAGACCATCTTAGCAGTAGAAGACCAGTTCTTTTGGCCAAGCCTGAAGATGGATGTGGCCAACATTGTTTCCCAATGCCAAACTTGTGCTGTTGCCAAATAGCAGAAGTAGAATACTGGCTTATACACCCCTCTGTCGGTGCCTAGTAGCCCTTGGCAAGACCTTAGCATGGACTTTGTGGTAGGATTGCCCCAGACCACAAGGAAGCACGATTCAACCTGTGTAGTGGTTGATATGTTCTCCAAAATGGCCCATTTCATACCCTGCTCTCAGACCCTAGATGCTTCCAAAGTTGCCAAGCTCTTCCTCGAGCATGTGGTTAAGTTACATGGCCTTCCCAAAACCATAGTGTTCGATATGGATGTCTGATTCACTAGTTACTTCTGGAAAACCCTTTGGCACTTAGTAGGCACCAAGCTAAAGTTTTATACTGCTTACCACCTATAGACCGATGGCCAAACGGAGGTAGTCAACCATAGCCTAGGGAACCTCTTGAGATGCTTGATAAGTAAACATATTGGAAATTGGGATCTTCTCTTATCTCGAGCTGAGTTTGCCTACAATAGTTGAATGAATAGGACCATCGAGAAAAGTCCTTTCGAGATTGTAAGTGGATACAAACCTAACCGACCTCTTAATCTGATTCCCCTACCCATCCATGCACGTGTTTGAGAGTCTGCCAAATCCTTTGCATAGCAAATTAGGGACATGCATAAGAAAATTAGCCAAAAAAATAATCTAAGTAATAATGCATATAAAGGAATGGCTGATTCCCGGAAATGAGTCAAAGAGTTTGAAATTGGGAATTCTGTAATGATTAGGCTTTGGCCTGAACAGTTTCCATCAGGAACCGTTAAGAAACTTCATGCTCGTGGAGCTGGCCCCTTTAAAGTGATAAGGAGAGTTGGCCCTAATGCCTATATTCTTGAGCTATCCCTGAATTATGGCATTAGCTCGACTTTCAATATCTCGGACTTAGTCGAGTATACGGAACCAGCAAATATACCCAGCGAGCCATTTGGGCCCGACCTTTCATTTTAGAGTGAACTCGACCCAGAGTGTCCACCTCCAATTTTACCTTAGAGAGGAGAGTGGATCGAGCATGTCATGGATGACCAAGCTATCACCACCTGGGGCAAAGGTTATCAATGTTACTTGGTCCGATGGCAAGGCTGACCAGAGTTTGATGACTCATAGATTACCCAGGAGGACTTACAGCACCTCGACCTCGACCTTCTAGAAGAGTACCAAAGCCAAATCAACTCTTACTCGATAGGGTCGAGTTCCTCTCACCCCGGGAGAACTGGTGTGGGTACTAGAATCTGACAGAGGCTCCTCAACCCTCTGTGGATATCTAACTAGGGTTCCAATTTTTGGGTCATGTAATAAGGCTTCAAGCCTAATTATTATATTTTTTTAGTCATAAATTTAGTCTAAATTGCTTTAATTTTATCTTGTGCATTGACCAATTTGGTCAAGTTGTGTCTATGAGTCCTGTATTGAGTCCAGTCTGAATCTAGGCCAAAGCTGGAGTGGTCTTTGAGTCCAGCTCAGCATGATATGGGATAGAGATCGGGGATGGATTGCTGGTGGGCGGGGATTAGGGTTTGCAGGGGTTCACATAGATACCCCTAGAAAAACAAAGTACATAGCAATAGGGCTCACATAGATGCCCTAGGGATCACACAGATACCTTGAAATGAAGGGGAAGGGATCACAGAGTTACCCTGGGCTCACACAGATGCCCAAACAGGGATCATACAGAAACCCAGGGAAGAAGGGGAAGGGATCACATAGATACCCTGGGCTCACACAGATGCCCAAATCAGGGATCACACAGATACCATGGGATCACACATATCCTTCACACAGAACATAGAAATTTTTTTTTTTATTCATCCATAGCATAAAAAATACCAGAGGGGGTGGGGAATTTATAGATTCACTCCAGGGTACATGACTTGAGGGCTAAAAGACCTTGACTTGTGAGCCAAGAAATCCTAGTGGACCTTGTCAATAGTGGGCCTTTGCCTTGGATTGGAGCTCTTCTCTTGTGGGCTTGGCAGCATGAAAGGGTTCAGGTGCAAGAAGGCCAACACTGGTTGGAGGGCCTGGTGAATCTCTTGGCTGCGAACTCTCCTCTTGTACAAGACCTGAATGAAAACTACATTGACTCGACCGGAGACTCGACTAGACCGACCTAAGTGGACTCAACTGGACTCAATTGCCTCACTTTATTACAGGACTCAAATAAAATAAAATAGAATAAACTTTCTGGTCCCCATCATTCTCTTGGAGTGGGGATAGAGTGAGGCTCAGCAGGGTTTGATGGAATCGAAACCAAGTAAATCAAAGCAAAGTGGCTAGTTTGAATTTTTTTCACCTTTTTTTCTCTTTTTTTGTGTCAAAATATTTTTTATTGGCTGCTCTGAGATACGCATGGCTTTGCTATCCATGCATCTATGATAGGTGTGTGGATTTGAGATCTGTGTTGCTCTAAGGAGCGTGAAATAAAGAAATCGGCAAAGGGGAGGGGAAACTGCTTTCACGTTCGTGCGGTGCCCCTCTTCTCCTTTCTCCTTCCTCACAGACTGAACCAGGTAGAGGAGCGATGAAGGAGTTCGCCGGTGTCGAAGCTGGGTAGAGACCGTCCGGCAGGGCGGTAGTGAAGGCTGCTGTGGCCAACGACGATAGTGGGGAGGGTCCGGCAGGAGGTGGCATCGCGCGGATCTGTGGCATAGGAGGTCTCCATGGTCGGTGGCTCTGCAGAGCAGGGACTTCAGGTGTGCTTCACCGGTGGCAGTGGAGTTGGCGACGGTCGGTGACGGCATTCGGCGGGTGAGGCTCCAGCATGGGGAGATCTTGGCAGCCTGCAGCATCTCCTGGATAGACATCGTGTACTCCCCCATTCCACCCTTCTAGTCAATGGCCTGCATGAATATGAAGCCATCGTGATGCAAGCCGAGGCCGGTAGAGATAGCCTCGTTGCAGGCCTCCTCGTCGGGGTCACAAAGGAGGGCAAGAGCCTCCTCGGTACCCTGCTGGGGGGGCTCATGGATGAAGTTGACGGTGACGTGGCCATAGAAGAAGCCGCCTTACTTGACGACGAAGGCATGGGCAGTGTCGTGGTCGAAGGAGGCAGCAGAGCAGGGGGGTTTCCTGACAGGAGACGCGGATCTGGTGGGTGATGTGGTCGTCCATGGTCATCTTGCAACCACAGGAGCCGGTAGGGGTGTGGGGGAAGGGGGAGGGGTGGAGGAACGAGAGGCGTCGGAGTAGGAGAGAAAGACAATGGAGCCATGGGAGAGGCCAAGGGATGAGAGTGGGGCAAAGGGATCAGAGAGGGGGATGGTAGAGGTGGTGGAGACGAGCTTCATAGGCGATGGCAGCATGGTGGTCAGCACAGAGGAGAGTCGGGAAGATGGAGATGGCTCGAATGTGGTGGGGTGCTCATTTATGGTGTGGGCAACGATAGTGGAGGCTGGATCTGTCATGGAGGTGATGGAAGCTTTGGATGAACAGGGATGCTGCGGAAGCTTTGAATGAATTAGTCTGGCTTGGAGAAAGAAGCATACCCTAATCCTCCGTGCTTTGATACCATTTGATATGGGACAGAGATCGGGGATGGATCGCTGGTGAGCATAGAAGTCACCAGGGATTACGGTTTGCAAGGGTTCACATAGATTCCCCTAGTAAAATGAAGCACATAGCAATAGGGCTCACACAGATACCCTATGTGTCACACAGATATACAGAAATGAAGGGGAAGGGATCACATAGATATCCTGGGTTCACACAGATTCCCAAATCATGGATCACACAAAAATCCTAGGAAGAAGGGGAAGGGATCACACAGATACCCTGGGCTCACATAGATGCCCAAATCAAGGATCACACAGAAATCCTAGGATCACACAGATCCTTCACATCGAACTCAGAAAAAAAATTTATTCATCCATAGCATAAAAAATACAAGAGGGGGTGGGATATTTATAGATTCACCCCAGGGTACATGACTTGAGGGCTAAAAAACCCAGACTTGTGAGCCAAGAAACCCTGGTGGACCTGGTCAATAGTGGGCCTTTGCCTTGGACTGGAGCTCTTCTCTTGTGGGCTTGGCGGCATGAAAGGGTCCAGGTGCAAGAAGGCGAGCGCTGGTTGGGGGGCCTTGTGAATCTCCTGGCTGCGGACTCTCCTCTTGTACAAGACCTGAATGAAAACTACATTGAATCGACAGGAGACTCGACTTGACCCACCTAAGTGGACTCAACTTGACTCAATTGTCTCACTTTATTACAGGTCTCAAAAAAAATAAAATAGAATAAACTTTCTGGTCCCTATCATTCCCTTGGAGTGGGGATAGAGCTTGGCTCAGCGGGGTTTGATGGAATCGAAACCAAGTAAATCAAAGCAAAGTGGCTAGTTTGAAATTTTTTTTCACCTTTTTTTTTCTCTTTTTTTTTGTCATAATTTTTTATTGGCTGCTCTGAGATCTGCATGGCTTTGCAATCCGTGCAGCAATGATAGGTGTGTGCATTTGAGATCTGTGCTGCTTTGAGGAGCGTGCAACAAAGAAATCGGCAAAGGGGAGGGCCAACAGCTTTCACGTTCGTGCGGTGCCCCTCTTCTCCTTTCTCCTTCCTCACGGACCGAACCAGGTAGAGGTGCGATGGAGGTGTTCGCTAGCATCGAAGCTGGGTAGAGACCATCCAGCAGGGTGGTAGAGAAGGCAGCCGCTACCGATGACGACAGTGGGGAGGGGTCCGGTGAGTGGTGGCGTCGTGCGGATCTGTGGCACATGAGGTCTCCACGGTCGGTGGCTGTGCAGAGCAGGGACTTCCAGTGTGCTTCACCGGTGGCAGTGGAGTTGGCGGTGGTCGGTGACTGTAGCGGGAGTGACGGTGTTCGGTGGGTGAGGCTCCAACATGGGGAGATCTTGGCAGCCTGCAGCATCTCCTGGACAGATAGGTGTACTCCCCCGTTCCACCCTTCTAGTCGATGGCCTGCATGAAGATGAAGCCAACGTGATGCAAGTCAAGGCTGGCGGTGATAGCCTCGATGCGGGCCTCCTCATTAGGGTTACGAAGGAGGGCAAGAGCCTCCTCGGTACCCTGCTTAGGTGGCTCATGGATGAAGTCGACGGTGACGCGACCATAGAGGAAGCCGCCTTGCTTGACGACGAAGGCATGGGCAGTGTCACAGTCGAAGGAGGCAGCGGAGCAGGGGGTTTCCTGACAAGAGACGTGGATCTGGCAAGCGATGTGGTCGTCCATGGTCATCTTGCGGCCACAGGAGTCGGTAGGGGTGTGGGGGGAGGGGGAGGGGTGGAGGAATGGGAGGCGTCGGAGTAGGAGTGGAAGATAACGGAGCCATGGGAGAGGCCAAGGGATGAGAGTGGGGACGATGGATCTGAGAGGGGGGCGGTAAAGGTGGTGGAGACGGGCTTCACGGGCGATGGCAGCAGGGTGGTCAGCACAGAGAAGAGTCGTGAAGAAGGAGATGATTCGGATATGGTGGGGTGCTCATCTGTGGTGTGGGCAATGATGGTGGAGGCTGGATCTGTGATGGAGGTGACGGAAGCTTTGGATGAACAGGAAGGCAGTGAAAGCTTTGGATGAACTGGTCTGGCTTGGAGAAAGAAGCATACCCTAATCCTCTGTGCTCTGATACCATTTGATATAAGACAGAGATCGTGGATGGATCGCTGGCGAGCACAGAAGTCACCAGCGATTAGGGTTTGCAAGGGTTCACACAGATTCCCCTAGTAAAACAATGCACACAGCAACAGGGCTCACATAGATGCCCTATGGATCACATAGATATACAGAAATGAACGAGAAGGGATCACATAGATATCCTGGGCTCACACAGATTCCCAAATCATGGATCACACAAAAATCCTGGGAAGAAGGGGAAGGGATCACACAGATACCCTGGGCTCACACAGATACCCAAATCAGGGATCACACAGAAACCCTAGGATCACACAGATCCTTCACATAGAACTCAGAAAATTTTTTTTATTCATCCATAGAATAAAAAATACAAGAGGGGGTGGGGTATTTTTAGATTCACTCCAGGGTACATGACTTGAGGGCTAAGAAATCCTGACTTGTGGGCCAAGAAATCCTGGTAGACCTGGTCAACTGTGGGCCTTTGCCTTGGACTGGAGCTCTTCTCTTGTGGGCTTGGCGGCATGAAAGGGTCCAAGTGAGTGAAGGCCAGCGCTTGTAGGGGGGCCTGGTGAATACCCTAGCTGTGAACTATCCTCTTGTACAAGACCTGAATGAAAACTACATTGACTCGACTGGAATGGCCTAAGTGGACTCAACTAGACTCAATTGTCTCACATTATTACCGGACACAAATAAAATAAAATAAAATGAACTTTCTGGTCCCCATCACATCTACTATTGGGCCAAGCCTTGAAGGATGACATTTTCAGCCCTGGGGATCCACTTCATCATCCCATGTGGTGCCACCTCACCTTGCCAAGTGGGCAACACAAGTCTGATTTCTATTGCGCCAAAGGAGACAACATCACTTGATCTTTTCCTCCCTTCCCTCCCCATATCAAGCCACTTTCTAAAAGAGTCATGGGAGACCAAGGAAAGGTTGAAGACATAGGCCTTGCCCCAAGCCCCATATCATGTTTTTCTCCCAAGATGGGTGGGCAACCATGGAAAGAAGAAAGACACAAGCCTTGCTCCAAGCCCCATATCTTATTTCTCTCCAAAGAGGGGTGGGTGACCAAGGAAAGAAGGAAGACACAAGCCTTGCATCATGCCTTCTTCCCAAAATGAGTGATCAGCTTTCGAAGTCCAAGGGTGCCAAGATCCTTCCTCCAAGTCCAAAATCAAGCCACGCCCAATCTGATGCAAAGCTTTGGTCGGCCAAGAAGAAGGGAGTGCAGATTTTGGTGTTTTTTTCAAGAGAAGACATGTATTTTTCTTTTGAATTTGAAAAGGGTCCTAAGGTGCCTATATAAAGGACCTTACCTCTCATTTGTATGGCTAATTTTGAATGAATGAAAAGAAAAGTTTGAGTGTTCATCTTCTAGTTTGCCTTCGTTCCTTAATTAAAATTAATTAGACTTAATTTGTGCTAGTGGGCTAGGTGACACCAACAGGTCAGGTCCAAATTGGGTGGGCCAACTAGTGCATCCAATTCTCCAACTATTACTGGAATCTGGTGTCTAAGGCTCGAGGTCAAGAGTGGTGGGGTCACCGGAGGCACCAGAATAAGACAGAGGCTTTTCAACCCTCTATGGATTGATCATTAATTTATGAGTCCATCTGTAATATGGGCTTTGCCCATATGAGTCCATTTTAGTTGTTATTTGAGTCTTTTGAGTTGTTATTTCAGTTCTGTACTAGTCAACTCATGTTGAGCTAGTTCAATCCAGTGTTAATCAGCTCATGTCAAGCTAATTTTATTTTTTTGAGTCCTATTCAACCATATTGAAGACTCAAGACCACATCATACAAGTGAAGAACAAGTCCAACCAGATTGAAGACATGGAAGTATAGCCCAAGTCCAACCCAGCTTTAAGATTTGAAGACCCCACGAGGAAAAATTCAGAAAACCCTGATTCCATGCAGATACCCTCCAAATATCCAGATTCCCTTCCAGATGCCAAAATATATTCATATACCAAGGCATCCATGATTTTAGAGGTCCATCTGCATCCTAGACCAAAGAAATCAAGCCCAGGTGCCAAGCCCATGCCCCTAAGAAGCAAGATACCAGGGAATATTCCTGCTACCTGGCTACCAGGCCACCCCAGCTTCCAGAGGCCCAAACCCATGCACCCGAGCCCCTTTGGGCCGGCCTCTTGCTGCTCCTAGAAGCCCAACATGCCCCCCTAGGCATCCTTGGAGTGTTGGCCAAGTCAAGAGAATTTTTAGGGATTTTTCTACCTAAAGTTTCCTTATTTTCTAGCTAGGGTTTGAGAGGGAAAAGGATTCTTATGTAAAGACTTATGTGCCCTTACTTGGAGCCCAAGGTTAAGGGTCTATTTAAACGACCCTAGCCTCTTGTATGAAGGGAGAATTTTTGATATGAATTAAAACCTTGAGTTCTTCTATTGAGTTGTGTGATACCCTGCTATGTGCATAAAGGGGTTTGTGAGAGTTTTTTTTCCCAGTGCTGCAATAATCTTCCTGCTGCCAACAAGCCTCTCAGATCCCTGGACGCCCACTCCAAAAGAAGCCTTCTCTTGCTATTTTCCCTTTGTTTTCTTGTTCCTTTGTGAGTTTTCTAACCCCTGACAGGTCATTTACAGGTTCCCGAGTTCCTACGAATCCAACGACTCCGGCCAAGCCTCAATCGGATCACCGAGCAGAAAGCCAGGTATCCGCGGGTCTTTGGCTCGGTTTTCCAGGCTGCATCCATCGAGGAACGAGAGACCCCTTCACTACGATCTTCACAGACATTGTCAGGTACACCCCTCTACCTCCAGTAGTTTTATTGTAGGAGAACTTGCCCTAACCGAGGCTTCTCAGCCCCGATGGTCCTTCTTTGCTACTTTTCTAGGTCCTAATCTGCATTCTGATCTTCAAAAATTCATACAAAATTTCCTACAAATAATTTTGATCTAAAATTCAGGAATTAATCACCTAACTCAACATGTAAAACATACAAAAAAAATTTCATGCATATTAGTTCCCCATCAAAGAGTCAAATGACCTAAGTGATGTTGTGGTTACTTAATTAGGACCCTATGAAAGCAGGGGGGCCTCCCGCACTTCCACCACCTACCTGGCCAGAGGAAGGATTAGTTGTTGAGTTGGGTGTAAATTGAGTTGACCCACTCAATTTTGGCTCTAGGTCTAGGAAACCCTAGCTTGTACTAACCCTTGCATGTCTGGCTGCATCATTTCACCTTGATTGTTTGCATGTTTGCATGACAACCAAGTCAGGGGTACAGTATAGTCAGTCCAAACATAAACCTAGTTCAGCCATGGAGTACAATCTTTAATTTCTCATAAAAGCCATGAGTGAACAGATGACCCAAATGAATATCCAATTAATCACCCAAATAAACCAATCCAATACCCAAACCCAAAACCAGCTTGCCTAGTTGACCACTCAAATCAACCAAATGACCCAATCAAATACCCAAGCAACCCATAGGTTAGACCATTTGACCTATAGATCTGAGTCCATAACCTATGAACCCATAATCCTTAGTCGACCCACCTTTACTACCCCAGCCACTAGTCAATTTTTTCTTAGCTAAACCCCTCTTACCACCCCACTAGTTCACAAGGATGACCTTGAAGAGGAAGTGTATGAAGCTGATATGAGCTTAGTGGAAGAGTATGAGGAAGAAGAGGAGATACTTGTAGAAGACCTAGAACTAGTTGAACTAGTAGAAACCCAGGTAGAAGCCAACCCATAGTTAGTTAACCCTAACGATACCCCGATAGAAGTCAACCCAAAAGTAGTTGACCCAGACCACACCCAGATTGAACCTATAGTGGAAGACCGGTTAGAGGAAGAGAACCTGGATACAGCTACTAGAGTTCTACCCAAGGAGACACTCGATGAGAATCCAATTATAGAGCCTAGTCCTAAAAGCCAAGTGGAAATTATTAAGGATATGGTCTCTTTAATTCGGTACCCTTAAGAGGAGTTCACCCCTTCAATCCTAGTTCATGATCTCTTACCAAAAATTGTTGACCCATCCTTCCATAGCATTGACCTTTTCTTGCCCATAGGTAGAACCCCATGTTCAAACATTAAGGTTAGTCTCCTTAGCCCAAAGTCAATCCCTGAATTCCCTCCTTATTTCCTACCCTTCCCTGATTCTTCGCATGTTTCTAGAACCATTAGATTACATTTTGTAGAAGTAAGCATAATGCATACATTCATTGTGTATGTTAGATTTGCATTTTACTTCTGGTATATCTTATGGCATTTTCTAGGAGTCCATTATAAATTTTCATGTGCATGCCAAGCTAGGGTCAAACCTAGGGAGCTTATAATCTATTAGGTTTAGGCCCAAAGAGTCTAATAAATTTCCTCCAATAGGAATGCTTAGTCAAGTCTATTAAGTGTTGGTTTTGAGTCTAATAAGTCTCCAGACCCAATTCTATCTGGCCACACCTGCATTGACCTCTACATAGCACTTGCATTAGGAAATTAGTCAAAAGATGAACATAAGTAATGCACCCTATAAAAACTTGGCTAATTCCAGAAAACAAGCTAAAGAGTTTTCTGCAGGAGATTTTGTAATGATCAGGCTTAGCCCTGAGAGGTTTCATCCATGGATTGTAACAAAATTGCATGCTCGTAGAGCTAGACCATTCAGAATAATGAAGAGAGTTGGACACAATGCCTATGTGCATGAGTTGCTACCAGATCTAGGTATTAGCTCTACATTCAATACTTCAGACCTTATGGAGTACCGGGAGCCAGCAGCGATACCTACCGAGCTCTTTGAACCTCTCCCTTCCCTTAAGAGTTAACCCACCCCAGAGTGTCCACTTACAATACGGCCTATTAGTGAGAAAAGGATTGAGTGAATCCTGAACGATCAAGCCATCAGTACCCGGAACAAAGGCTATCAGAGGTATTTTTCAGATGGCAAGGTCGGCCGGAATCTAAAGACTCGTCGATCACATGTGAGGATCTATAGCACCTCACCCAAACCTTCTTGAATAAGTATGAGAGCCATGTTGATCCTTACTTGATGGGGTCGAGTTCCTCCCACCCCAGGAGAATTGTTGGGGCCACCAGGATCAGATACAAATTACTGGCCCCTATCTAGTTTATTTATCCATTTATCAAATTTTGAAGTCAAGTAAGATTGAGTCCTGTAATAAGTTGAGGCTAATTAATTTGTCTCAACCCTAGTCCTGTTATTGAGTCCTGTACTTGTGTATTAGTCCAGTACCAGTCCAATTTTGTACAAGAGAAGAGGTTATACAATTTTGGGATTCGACCAGGCCTCATCCAAGAGCCAAAGGCCTTCACATTAGCTTATTGGGCCTTGTTTACCACCCCAAGGTCCAAGATTCCTTCGAGATGCCCTCCATATGCCTTCCAGATTGCTTGATACCCTTTAGATGCCAGAAAATATTCCCAAACCAGGGCACCTCATGATTTCAGGAATATGCAAGCATCCCAATCCAAGAGATTCCAAGCGCAGGAGTCAAGCCCATGAGCCCTAGAACCAAGATTCCAAAGAAAAAGCTGATACTAAGGCGCCCCAGCTTCCAGGGCCCATAAGCCCATGTGCCAAACCAATGGAGGACATCCCTTGCTGCCCTAAAGCCAAGCCCAACAATATTTTAGTTGTCCAAGCCCAAGAGACCAAGCCCAAGGTGCCTTTGACCAAGTCCAAGGAAGGGAGAAATTCAATTCAAACAAGGAGATCTAGTTTTATTTTCACTCAAATTGTATTCTCCTAATTTTAAGCAAACTTGTAATCCCTCTCCAACTCAACTTTGTAATCCTATCCTAACTAGGAGAGGACTTGGGGAACATCTATAAATATCCCACCCCTCCCCCTCTTGTAAGCATCTTTTATTCATGAATCAAAACCCTGCTAAAATTTTGTGTTAAGTTGTGTTCTTGTGTTCTTATGTTGAGGTGTGTGAATTTTGTTTGTGAGCCCTAATTCATCCCAGCCCTAGCCATCCCAAAGAGCTCTCATCCAAACCCCAACACGCCAAGGAGAATAATCCCTAAGCTATCCATCAGCAATTGGCCATCTTCCCCCTCCAACCGCCAGCTTTGAAACAATAATTCCATCTTTCCCAAACCCTAGTTCACCTCTTTTGCTTTCTAAATTATTTACTTGCTGACCTCTGATGCTTGCAGGATCCTCGTGGTGTTCCTCTCCAAGGAGGAGGCCCTCTTTGCCCCCAAGACTAATCCTAGATAGCTGCTCGAACCGAGGAACTAAAGGCTTGTCTTCCAGGAGACGATCTGAGTGCTATGTGATCCCTTCATCGACAGGATCTTCGAATCGGTGCTTGGTAAAAATCCTTCCCCCTCATAATTTTTGATTTGTTGAAGGTAAGCTATCCTAACCAAGGGTTTCTCAATCTTCAAGATCTTTTCTTTTATAATTTTGGCATGAGTTCATATGCGGGTATGATGTTTTCTTTCAATACATACTTGCCTGCTGATTCTTTACTTGATTTCGGGTTTCTATCCTACAAATTAAAATTCTAAAAAATTTTAAAAAAATTAGTTTTAGTCTTCCTACAATCATAGTAGTCTTAGGATCATCTTGCATCATCGGGTCCCTATCACCTAGCTATCAACCAAGTACTAATCAAGTTTCACTTAGTCGACCAGAATCCTATAGGATTAATAACCCTAGATGTGAGCCCAGTATTAGTCCACTTCCCCTTAATCAACCTGAACCCATTAGAATTAGTGCCCATAGTCAAAACCTAGGTACTACTTAGATTCCCAGTAGCCAACCCACCCCTAGTACTCCATTGGTTCACCAGGATAACATTAAAGAGGAGGTACATGTGATAGACCCAGAGTTAGTTAAACCTGACCATACCCAGACTGAAGCCAACCTAGAGTTAGCTGACCTTGACCACACCCAGACTGAAACTATATTTGAAGGACAATTAGAGAATGATCTTGATGCAGGATGATTTATACATACAAAGTATTTTTTCGTGATTAACACCTGACCATACCCAGACTGAAGCCAACCTAGAGTTAGCTGACCTTGACCACACCCAGACTGAAACTATATTTGAAGGACAATTAGAGAATGATCTTGATGCAGGATGATTTATACATACAAAGTATTTTTTCGTGATTAACTAAGGAGTTAGGATTTTAGATCCCGAATTTCAAGCCAAAATTCAAAGTAAAGAATTCCAGGGAATTTATAGAAGTCATGCATGCAGAAATAAATCCTAAAACTTATAGAAAACAAGATCGCCAAGATTTAAGAAAACTCTGGTAAGGCTGCTCTTCTGCAAGACCACTACTGGGGAGTCAAGGGGGTGTACCTAGTAATGGTTGAAGTTCCTGATGAAGATCGTGCATGAAGAGATCACTTGTAGGGTTCCGGTGCAACGCAGCGGAAGGGTAATTTCAAAAATTGAAATTAATATGCACAAAAACCCTAAAACAAGAACTCCTTAATAAGACTAGAATGTAAGAAGACAAACATTTCTATGCAAATTGAATTAGAATACCAACCTGTAATCGCTAATTCCAATTTATAAAGACTTAAAACTTGAAGATCAACGGGCTATTTGAATTCACCAGGCGTCCAAGTGTCCGCCCTCCGATGGTGATCCACACAGAGAAATGATCAAGAACACTATCTTCTTGTCCAATGGTTCCTCTTATTGAGTTCTTCTTCCTAGAACTCAATTCTTCGGATTATGGCTGGAATTCTTCCATACAAGAGGTTGCCTTCCTTTCTTTTATCTCTTCTCCTCCTTCCACTATGACCTTGACCCTCTAAGACACTCTTGTCTTGAAGATAAGACTTTGTCCTAAGGGGATTTAGGCTTGTCTTAAATTGAAGAAGAAATTAAGACAAGAATGTCTTAATGTAAGAAAGAAAGAACAAAATCAGAACTCCTTTCCTTTACCGTCGGAGACTTTTGCTCTTGTTCTTGTTCAGTAGCAGAGTTTCGACAGAGGTGTATTCTATAAAGGAAACAGTCCAAGAACAAGAAAAGAGAGAAAGAGTCTTTAGGAGAGGAAGAAGAATAAAAATTACCGAGTTCTGATTTTCTTGACCCCTTAAATAGATCTCAGAGAGGCGCCCACACAACTCTTCGTGAAAAACATCTCACGCCCTTTCTCATTTTCTCACGCCCCATCCTTCCTTCTCATGGTCTTCCGGATAAATCCCATGGCTTTTTTTAAATGAAAAATCATGATGTTTTTAAAAGAAAGGAGTTGAGACTTTTAATCTCCGAAGAGATGTTATTTCACGCAACCGGGAAGAAACGAATGCTTTCTGCCTTTCTCAAAAAAACATCAACCCTTGGATTCCAATCCAAGGGGGGACAATTGAGGCACTAAAAGAGATAAGGAAAAGCCGCCCCAACTTAATTCATCAGAGAATTAAGTGGGCGCGCCAAGAGTCCATGCGCCCATGGACTCCTCCATATGGCGCGCCAAGAGTCCATAAGCGCATGGATTCTTGGTGTTTTTGGCGTGCAAGGGCTAAGGAGCGGGTGGGGGGCTAGCCTAGATACATGGTTAGCCAATAGGGTTAGCCATAATCTCTATAACCTTAATTAGGGTCTAATTAGATCCAATTAGAACCCAAATTGAACCAATCCGGAACCCTAATTCGAATCTAATTCGAATAGAAGCTAGGATTTGCAACACCTGCTAGAGTGTCATCATGCAAAGATGATTTAATTACAAATTTAAACCATTGATCAATTCTCTTAAGTGTGTGACCCATTGGGTTCCACATCTAGCCAGCAGTGGGTTCGAATACAAGTTGACCTAATTTGATTTGAACTCTTTCTAATCGATTTAGGTCAAATCGGGCTTACCCGATTTTGATCAATTAGGACTCTTCCTAATAAATGATCATTAAATTTGATCAACCCACAAGACAGGATTGACGTCTAGCAATGTATCATGTCTACCCGAAAGATATGAAAATTCTGGTGAAATACCAAAACTACCCTTTAGTAGAAAGTTACCGTATAATTAAATCCTTCGATCAGCCTGCACCCAAAATATAATTATGGATATGGATATATGTCAAATCCAATATTATATCTATTTCTAGCTCAATCTTATATTGATGATTCAATTATCTTGATATTAGAAACCATCTCTAATATCTTTACTTTGATCAAAGATTCCCTGAATCATCATCCGATTGATAACTAGCTAGATGCAATCTCCTCTTACTAAGAGTGATCGATTCCTTGTTGACCTACTCATTACCTTCATATCCAATTCACCATTCCCAGTATCAATCATGTGCATGTCTCAGTGTCATGATTAGGATTGAACCAAAGCATGGGTTCATGTGCATAAGGTACTTATGGCAGTCTCAGGTCAAAGGATTACTTGTACCACTCCCACTATGAGAACCTTCTATTGACATGTAGCTAAGACTCAATTAGATGTTCTCAAGTTGGATCATATCAGTGAACTCATTCTCTAATGAGCACCCACATCCTAGTATTAGTGTCATACACAAGTGACTGTGAGAGCAGTCACCTTCTCCAGTATACATGGGATGTGCTAGTCTTACCGGAAAAACCCTGATCCCCTACTCAGGGTTCCTTTGACTAGGAATATTTTTGATTAAGGTTTTAAGACTTTAGGTCTCACTGGTATGATCTTATCATAATCCTAAAATCATAGCCCTAATCTTTGGGGTTCATCATATAATAATAAACACAGTGTATGATGAAAATTAATGCCTTTATTAGAATATTGTCAAATACAATGGTTTGGGAAATACAACATAGATTTGCTTGTAGGGCATATCCCTTTCAATCTCCCACTTGCACTAAAGCTAATCACCTTTAAATCTTAATCCCATACTCTCGAGGTGGCGATCAAACTCTCGCTGTGGTAGAGCCTTAGTGAACGAGTCTGCTACGTTGTTCTTTGTATTAACTCTATTTATGTAGACATCTTGTCTTTCTACTATTTCTCGTACGAGATGGAAGCATCTCAAAATGTGCTTGGACTTATGATGAGCTCTTGGTTCCTTAGCTTGAGCAACAGCTCCAGTGTTGTCACAGTAAAGTGGCACTGGGTTTTCAATCTCAGGAACAACACCCAACTCTGTGATGAACTTCTTCATCAAGACTGCTTCCTTGGCGGCTTCTCTGACAGCTATGTATTCTGCCTCTATGGTTGAGTCAGCTACAGTCTGCTGCTTGGTACTCTTCCAACTCACTGCTCCACCATTTAGGGTAAAAGCATATCCCGAAATGGATTTGCTATCATCAGGGTCTGATTGAAAACTAGAATCAGAATAAGCTTCTAGTTTAAGATCAGAACCACCATAAACCAGGAAAATATCCTTAGTCCTTCTCAGGTACTTAAGAATATTTTTAACTGCTTTCCAATGATCCTCTCCTGGATCAGCCTGAAACCTACTGACAATGTCTAAAGCATACGCCACATCAGGCCTGGTACATAACATGGCATACATTATGGACCCTATTGCAGAAGCATAAGGTATAGAATTCATTCTATTTCTTTCTTCAGGTGTCTTAGGAGACATCCTTTTGGAAAGATGTATGCCTTGATTCATAGGAAGATAACCTCTTTTATTTCCATCCATGCTAAATCTTTTCAGCACTAAGTAAATGTACCTAGACTGGGATAAACCTAGCATCCTCTTAGACCTATCTCTATAGATCTTAATACATAGTATATAGGATGCTTCTCCTAAATCTTTCATGGAAAACTGGTTTGATAGCCAAACCTTGACTGATTGTAATATTAGGATATCATTCCCAATGAGGAGTATGTCATCTACATACAGAACCAAGAAGACTATGGCACTCCCACTAGTCTTCTTATAAACACAGGGTTCATCCACATTTTTGATAAAACCAAACCTTTTAGTAGTTTCATCAAAGTGGATGTTCCAACTCCTTGAAGCTTGCTTTAATCCATAAATGGATTTCTTTAGCTTGCATACTTGATTAGGTTTATTCTTTGAAATAAAACCTTCTGGCTCTGACATGTAGGCTTCTTCCTCAAGGAAACCATTGAGGAATGCAGTCTTCACATCCATCTGCCAGATCTCATAATCGTGGTATGCTGCTATAGCAAGTAAAATCCGAATTGACTTGAGCATGGCAACAGGTGAGAATGTTTCATCATAATCAATTTCCTGTTTTTGTCTAAAACCTTTTGCCACTAATCTAGCTTTATAGGTTTCAACTTGGCCATCAGCCCCAATCTTTTTCTTATAGACCCATTTGCACCCAATAGGATTAACACCCTCTGGTGCATCAACCAAAGGCCATACTTGGTTGACATACATAGAATCTATCTCGGATTCCATGGCTTCTTGCCATCTATCTGAATCAGTAATCAAGATAGCTTCCGTATAGGTCAGAGGTTCATCATTTTGAATGACTTGGGCTTCATTATTTTCAATAATAAACCCATACCTCTCAGGTGCCCATGACACTCTATCAGACCTACAGGGAGGAGTTTTGTGTTCTGGTTCTGATCTAACTATATGTTCTATTGATTGAGAATTGTCTATCTGTGTTTCTTGTACTTCTCCAAGTTCAATAGTTCTACCATTTCCCTTTTCTAAAATAAACTCTTTTTCTAGAAAAGTGGCATGTCTGCTGACAAAAATCTTTTGTTCAGTTGGATGGTAAAACAAATATCCTCTACCCTCTCTAGGATATCCTACAAATAGACATTTGTCGGCTCTAGGTTCCAACTAATGTCCAAAATTTCTTTTAACATAAGCTGGACATCCCCATACCTTAAAATATTTAAGATACGGTTTCTTTCCACTACAAATTCCATATGGATTACTAACAACGGATTTAGAAGGTACTTTGTTCAGAATGTAAATAGCAATTTCTAGGGCATGACCCCAGAAGGAAATGGATAAATTTATGAAGCACATCATGGATCATACCATATCTAATAAGGTACGATTCCTCCTTTCAGCTATACCATTTAGCTATGGTGTATATGGAGGGGTCCATTCAGAAAAAATTCCATTAACTTTAAGATAGTCTAAAAACTCCGTGGATAAGTATTCTCCTCCTTGATCAGACCAAAGAACTTTAATACATTTCCTGGTTTGTTTTTCGACCATACTTTGATACTCCTTAAATTTATCAAAGGTTTCAGATTTGTGTTTCATAAGATACACATATCCGAACCTAGATAAATCATATGTAAAAGTGATAAAATATGAGTATCCACCTCTGGCCTGAGTTGTCATTGGACCACATACATCAGTATGTATAAGTCCTAATAACTCAGTTGACCTTTCTCCATGTCCAGCAAATGGAGTCTTGGTCATCTTACCCATGAGACGTGATTCGCAAGTTCCTAATGATTCATACTCATAAGGATCAAGGAATTTTTCCTTCTATAACTTGCTTATCCTAGACTCATTAACATGACCAAGTCGATGATGCCAAAGTAAAGTATCATTAAAGTCTTCTCTTTTTCTTTTATTATTGACATGAAAAACACTATCATTGGAAGAAATAGTTAAGAGCCCATTGCTAAATATGCCAGAACAAACAAATTCATTAGATAACATTATCAAGCAACCAGTGCTCGTTACATCCATTACATATCCTTGTTTTAATAACAAGGGAATAGATATAATGTTCCTAATAATCTTAGGCATATAATAATAATTTTCTAACTCCAAGATCTTCCCTGAAGGCAACTTCAGAATATAGGTCCCTACAGCTTCTGCTTGGATGACATCGCCACTAGCACCATAGAGATTGAAGTCACCTTCCTTCAATACTTTAAGCTTGTGGAGGTCCTGCGAAGATTTGCATATATGGTAACCACAAGCGTTATCCAATACCCAAGTATTTGATATAGATGAATTTAATGTCAATATAGCATGTATCTCATACATACCTTTTGGCGCATCTAATGCACCAGGCTTCATAATTGCAAGGTAAGCATTGAAATTCCTTTTCCAATGTCCCGCTTTGCCGCAAAAGAAACAGGTCGACTGTTTGGAGGCCTTCTTTCCTTTCTTATTCTTATTGATGCCACTCTTAGGGTTTAGCCTCCTATTAAAACCCTTTTTGCCTGATTTCTTCTTATTGGTCTTATCAACAAGAAGAAGTGGAGCCTTTTCTTTCTTAATATGGCTCTCCGCTGTTTTTAATATATTTAACAGCTCAGGCAAGGAAGTGTTCAGTTTGTTCATGTGATAATTCAAGACAAACTGAGAAAATGACTCCAGGAGTGATTGCAGGATTAAATCCTGATTCAACTCCCCATCCAAGATAAAACCAAATTGACCCAATCTGGTGATCAAGTCAATTATCTTCAGAACATAATCCTGAACGGATGTTCCCTCTATCATCCTAGCGCGGAATAACTGCTTAGATATTTTATATATAGTAGTTCTGCTATGTTCTCCATAAAGCTCTTTTAAATTGAGCATTATGGATTGAGTATCCATGCTTTCATGCTGTCTCTGTAACTCATTGGTCATAGAGGCTAGTATGATACACTTGACAGTAAGGGAGTCATTCTGCCACATTTTGTATGTGGCCATATCTTCCTCTGTGGCATCATCCCCTAGTAGATTAAGACTAAGGGTATCAAGAATATAAGAAAGTTTTTCTGAACTCAGCACAATCTTTAAATTTCTCAACCAGTCCACATAGTTCGGACCAGTCAGTTTGTTGGTATCTAAGATACTTCGCAGTGATAATGAAGATGCCATTTATCTACATTTAATAAAGAACAATACATAAGCAAACAACCATGAAATGACTTACATAATTAAATTAGGTCTTCAATTTAATTATGTCTCCCACTATTTTATCAAAAATCATAGCCCTCACTATGATAATCGAGAAGAACCCCGATCAGTTTTTCTTAGTGAGATTGAGATCCTAATAACTTATAAAAGATCTTGCAGAAAACTCAACAAATCTTTTATAAGCTCAAAGGTAGGAAACTCTTCCAATTATTAATTCTCAAGAAGTAACTTGGCCTCTAGAACATTATTAGTCTTGCAGAAAATACAACAAACCATAATGTTCTAGTTAAGTCAAGACCCTTTCATTTCTATATAGTCAATACTCAAATATAATGCCCTTGCAGATAACACAACAAAGCATTATACTAAATATACTATAAGCATATCTATCCACTAGACTAGTATTATGTCAATCACCATATTAGGTCTTGCAGATAACACAACAAACCTAATGTGGTTCATAACACAATAATGATCCAGCATGAAGGAAGGCCAATATATAATATTTTTAACACTATGCATTTTAGTCAAGATTTAAATTTAATCAAATCGGCCAGGCAAGTGGAAGAGATGTGAGAGTCCCCCCGTTGCTTTCCTAGACACTAATAAAAATTGGCCAGGTCAGTCAACGGAACCAATTAAAAACCACAATCTCTTTACCTTCCTAGAACCACCTTTCTAGACACCGAATGATCAATTGTACATCATGACTAGTGATGCTTATTAGTTAAATATACTAAGACTTAATATAATTTTTAAGAGGAGGGATTTATAAATTGCCAGCACATCCTTATAGAATGTATCATAATCAACATATCACTCTTATAAACAAATATGTGCTAAGTGTGTAATCATACTAGGACAACCATTTACCACATAATGGATCCACCATTATGCCAGGGCAAACTTATTTCAGTATGATGACTTAAAAACTAAACATATCTCTATAATAATTAGGGTTTGAGTGAAAGACCCTAACTAGTGGCATACATCAAAACATATATGCAATCAAAGATATGCTAAGTGTAGTAACATATTAGGATTTAAAAATCCTAAGATGTGACATACAAACTATCATAGATTATAGTCCTAATTAAGGTGGCTCTGATACCACTGTAGGGTTCTGGTGCAACGCAGTGGAAGGGTAATTTCAAAAATTGAAATTAATATGCACAAAAACCCTAAAATAGGAACTCCTTAATAAGACTATAATGTATGAAGACAAACATTTCTATGCAAATTGAATTAGAATATCAACCTGTAATCGCTAATTCCAATTTATAAATACTTAAAACTTGAAGATCAACGAGCTATTTGAATTCGCCAGGCGTCCAAGTGTCCGCCCTCCGATGGTGATCCACACAGAGCAATGATCAATAACACTATCTTCTTGTCCAATGGTTCCTCCTATTGAGTTCTTCTTCCTAGAACTCAATTCTTCAGATTATGGCTGGAATTCTTCCACACAAGAGGTTGCCTTCCTTTCTTTTTTCTCTTCTCCTCCTTCCATTAAGACCTTGACCCTCTAAGACACTCTTGTCTTGTAGATAAGACTTTGTCCTAAGGGGATTTAGGCTTGTCTTAAATTGGAGTAGAAATTAAGACAAGAATGTCTTAATGTAAGAAAGAAAGAACAAAATCAGAACTCCTTCTTTCCTTTACCATCGGAGACTTTCGCTCTTGTTCTTGCTCAGTAGCAGAGTTTTGATAGAGGTGTACTCTATAAAGGAAACAGTGTAAGAACAAGAAAGGAGAGAAAGAGTCTTTAGGAGAGGAAGAAGAATAAAAATTATCGAGTTCTGATTTTCCTGACCACTTAAATAGATCTCAGAGAGGCGCCCACACCACTCTTCGTGAAAAACTTCTCATGCCCTTTATCATTTTCTCACGCCCCATCCTTCCTTCTCACGGCCTTCTGGATAAATCCCACGGCTTTTCTTAAATGAAAAATCATGATGTTTTTAAAAGAAAGGAGTTACAACTTTTAATCTCCGAAGAGATGTTATTTTGCGCAACCGGGAAGCAATGAATGCTTTCTGCCTTTCTCAAAAACACATCAACCCTTGGATTCCAATCCAAGGGGGGACAATTGAGGCACTAAAAGAGAGAAGAAAAAGCCGCCCCAACTTAATTCATCGGAGAATTAAGTGGGCACGCCAAGAGTCCATGCACCCATGGACTCCTCTATATGGCGTGCCAAGAGTCCATAAGCATATGGACTCTTGGTGTTTTTGGCGTGCAAGTGCTAAGGAGCGGGTGGGGGGCTAGCCTAGATACATGGTTAGCCAATAGGGTTAGCCATAATCCCTATAACTTCAATTAAGATCTAATTAGATCCAATTAGAATCCAAATTGAACCAATCCGGAATCCTAATTTGAATCTAATTCGAATAGAAGCTAGGATTTGCAACACCTGCTAGAGTGTCATCATGCAAAGATGATTTAATTACAAATTTAAACCCTTGATCAATTCTCTTAAGTGTGTGACCCATTGGGTTCCACATCTAGCCAGCAGTGGGTTCGAATACAAGTTGACCTAATTTGATTAGAACTCTTTCTAATTGATTTAGGTCAAATCGGGCTTACCCGATTTTGATCAATTAGGACTCTTCCTAACAAATGATCATTAAATTTGATCAACCCACAAGACAGGATTGACGTCTAGCAATGTATCATGTCTACCCGAAAGATATGGAAATTCTGTTGAAATACCAAAACTACACTTCAGTAGAAAGTTACTATACAATTAAATCCTTCGATCAGCCTGCACCCAAAATATAATTATGGATATGGATATATGTCAAATCCAGTATTATATCTTTTTCTAGGTCAATCTTATATTGATGATTCAATTATCTTGATATTAGAAACCATCTCTAATATCTTTACTTTGATCAAAGATTTCCTGAATCATCATCCGATTGATAACTAGCTAGATGCAATCTCCTCTTACTAAGAGTGATCGATTCCTTGTTGACCTACTCATTACCTTCATATCCAATTCACCATTCCCAGTATCAATCCTGTGCATGTCTCTGTGTCATGATTAGGATTGAACCAAAGCATGGGTTCATATGCATAAGGTACTTATGGCAGTCTCAGGTCAAAGGATTACTTGTACCACTCCCACTATGAGAACCTTCTATTGACATGTAGCTAAGACTCCATTAGATGTTCTCAAGTTGGATCATATCAGTGAACTCATTCTCTAATGAGCACCAACATACTAGTATTTGTGTCATACACAAGTGATTGTGAGAACAGTCACCCTCTACAGTATACACGGGATGTGCTAGTCTTACCGAAAAAACCCTGATCCCCTACTCAGGGTTCCTTTGACTAGGAATATTTTTGATTAAATTTTTAAGACTTTAGGTCTCACTGGTATGATCTCATCATAACCCTAAAATCATAACCCTAATCTATGGGGTTCATTATATAATAATAAACATAGCGTATGATGAAAATTAATGCCTTTATTAGAATATTATCAAATATAATGGTTTGGGAGATACAACAAAGATTGGCTTGTAGGGCATATCCCTTTCATCACTCTCGCTCCCGGATGCGGCCTAGAAAAGTAAGCTTCTGACCCTATGGATTTGTAGCTTTCTGCTCGGTGATCCGAAGGCTAGTCAAAAGGTATCCTCGGATTCGCGGGAACTGAGGGACTTACAAATCAGCATCTACGGGTTAGAAAATGGTGTAGGGATGAAGAAATAAATCAAAAATAGCAAGGGGAAGTGTGTTTTGTGTTGGGCGGCCAAGGCTTGGAAGGAGGGCGGCTAGGGTTTTGATGTTGGGGATGGAGGCAGGGTGCTAGAACAAGGAGAAAGTAATTCGCACATAGCTCGCACATTGCAAAAAGAGAAAACTCAATTTAGTTCATCAATTCATCAATATTCTACAATTACATGAGGAGGGGGGGCCTTTATATAGGCTTAAAAACTTGGGGCATAAGAAAGGGTAAACAAGTAATCTCACAATAAACCCTAACCTATACAAACTCTCCATTAAGTTCTCTTCACTTTTGATTAAGCCTCTCTCTCTCCCTCTCGTTCTCTTGGCCGGCCAAAGGGTGGTGACCCTTAAGGTGGCCGACCAAGGGGCAAGGGGTGGTAACCCTAAGGGTTGGTGCCTTCTTGGTTGCTCTAGGATCCTGGGAGGCCCACTTCAATGCTGGGCAGGCTTCAGGGCTTCTTCAGCTGTTCTCCTCTCTAGCGGGCTGGATCACATGTCCTCCAAGGCATGATAAAAGAGATGGAATCTCTCAGGAGGAATCAAACATGGAAGCTAGTAGATCTACCTAGAGATGCTCATGCTATTGGCACCAAATGGGTGTTCACTAAGAAATCATTACCTTCAGGGCAAGGTGGAGTGAGAAACAAGGCAAGATTGGTAGCAAAGGGATACTCACAAAGGGAAGGAGTTGACTATATAGAAGTATTTTTTCCTGTGGTATGCCATACTTCAATTCGGGTGTTGTTATCTTTGGTGGCAAAACATAATTTGGAATTGGAGCAGATGGATGTGAAGATAGCCTTTCTATATGCAAGACAGGAAGAGAAAATCTATATGAAGCAACTTGATGGCTTCATTGAGATTGGACAGGAGAACAAGGTATGTCTACTTCAGAGTCATTGTATGGATTGAAATAATCACCTCGTTAGTGGTATCACATACTTGATACATTAATCTTGAGCCCTGGATTTTTCAGATGTGAACATGATCATTGTGTCTATATGAAGGATGTCGATACTATGGATGCTCAGTATTTACTTCTATATGTGGATATATGTTGATACCCAGCAGAAGTATGACGGCTATGAAAGGACTGAAGAGAGCATTATCTCAGGAACTTGAGATGAAAGACTTGGAATCAGCTCAGAAAATTCTTAGAATGGAGATTTGCAAAGATAGATGCAAAGGAACACTCCATTTGTCACAAGGTAGGTACATTAAAAGGGTACTTGAGAGGTTTGGGATGGATAAGGCCAAACCTGTGGAAACACCTTTACCAAGGCATTTTTCTCTCTCAAAAAAATAGTACCCCCAATCAGAGGAGGAAAGAGAGTACATTGAAAGAGTTCCATATGCCAATGTAGTGGGCAGTTTGATGTATGCTATGGTTTGTTGCAGGCCAGACATAGCATATGCTATAAGCCAGGTGAGCAGGTACATGGCTTATCCTAAGAAGGAACACTGGAAGGCATTGAAGTAGATTTTGAGATATCTGTAAGGGACTCAAAGACATGGACTGATATTTGGTGAGCAGCCTGAAGGACATGGATGGAACTCCATAGAATCATGTGAAGATTCAAGTCCTTTGGAAGGGTTTGTTGATGCAAGCTATGCAGATGATCTTGATACAAGAAGGTCTACAACATGTTATCTCTTCTGCATGTATGGTGGACCGATTTTTGGTGATCAACCCTTCAACCTATTACTACTTTGTCTATAACAAAAGCAGAGTATATAAGGAATACTGAAGCTGCAAAGGAAGCACTATGGCTAAGAAGGCTAGTATCTGAAATGGGGATAAAATAGTGTATGGTGGTCCTACATAGTGATAACCAGAGTGCCATACACTTCACACAGAACCCAGTCTATCATGCTAGGACCAAGCATATAGATGTGAGGTACCATAGTGTCAAGGAGCTGGTGGAGGAAGGAGAAGTGGCACTGGTGAAGGCTTACATAACGGAGAACTAGGCGGATGCACTTACATAGGCTCTAACAAGGGATAGCTTCTACTCATGCATGTGGTTAATGGGTTTGAGGAGTCTGTCATATGTAGCCTTGAAGTACCAAGGTGGAGATTATTGAGTCTCAGGTGGTGTATTCATGGCTAGTTGGGTCAATGTACATATATTGATCTGGTTTATCATGGTTTTCCATGATGTGTCTAAGGCAAGAGTTGAGTCCAGTATGAGTCCTAGGTGTTTTGGCTCAGTTTTGGTCAGACTGGGTCTTAGGGTCGGCTCTTATGTAGTAAGATTCGACTTTTTTGGTTGGCATGTCTCAGAACCAGAAACCTGTAGTTTGGATGAGTCGGCTCGAATGGATTTGAGTCAGCTCGGATGCACAGTCAGGAAACCTGTAGTCTGTATGAGTCAGCTCGAATTGATTTGAATCAACTCGAATGCATAGTCAAGAATCTTATAGTCTGGATGAGTCAGCTCGAATGGATTTGAGAAGGCTCGGATGCATAGTCAGGAAACCTATAGTCTGGACGAGTCGGCTCGAATGGATTTGAGTCGGCTCGGATGTCGGGTGAACTATTTTTTAACGATGCCAGCTGGGGGAAGTTTTGGGATCTTGGGCATTTGTAATCAAGGTATATATTATTGTATTCTTGTAAGAGGATGGTGATGGTGTAACAAACTTCTTGGAAGTGGAAATCTCTTTCTCCCATGAAAATTCCTCTATTTTCTCCTCTCCCATTCTTGGTGTTCTTGATCTTCACAGACCTAAATGCTACCATGATCTTCAATGGAGATTGCTAGCAGATGGTCATCCACAACCTGGTGATACACTTCCGCAATTGCTTTATTGATCAGGGTGTTCATTCTTGATCGGGAACAAAGCTATTCTTGAAGATTTGGTTCTTCAAATATGGTTGGATTTGGAGTCGAATTCTCAACATTTGGTATCACAGCAAGGTTCGTTGAAGGAAGATCTCAAGATCAAAGGGTTGGAAGTAACTTCTTGCAGTTACGGTTTTCAAAACTCTTGAATTCTTAATTGTGGTAATGGCATCAAGTGGGTTCAAACTAGACTTTGAGAAGTATGATGGCAAGGGAAACTTCATCGTGTGGCAGTAAAGAGTTAAAGATTTGCTGGTTCAACAAAGATTCTATAAGTTCTTGGTTAAAGAAAGACCAGAAAAGATTAGTGTTGAAGAATGGGAAGCGTTAAAAGTGATTGCTTTCAGTACTATTAGGATGTGTTTGGATGATCAAGTTTTACATGAAGTGTGCTCATGGACTACTACAAAAGGTCTTTGGGGAAGACTAGAGAACACACACATGGAAAAGAACATGACTAACAAGCTATGGCTGAAGAAGCAATTATATAGCTTGAAAATGCCTGAAGGAGGAGACCTAGTTGCTCACATTCAGAGGTTCAATCAGGTTTGTTCTGAGATGATGAGTCTGGATATGAAGATAGATAAGGAGGATTGGGCATTGTTGCTGCTGTGTTCACTCCCTGGATCGTATGATGGTCTCATAACAACCTTGGTTTATGGGAAGGAAACCCTAAATTATGAAGAGGTTGTTGGTGTGCTCAGATCCAATGAGCAAAGGAAAAAGATCTGCAAAGGTAATCCTAATTCAGAGATTCTTGATATGAATGAAAGGCAAGGAAGACCCAAGAAAAGAACTAGGGGAAAGTCCAAGGGCGGATCTTAGTTTTGGAACAACAAAAGTGTGAAATGCTACAAGTGTCGTCAACTTGGGCATATCAGGAAGAATTGTCCTCTTTAGAAGATGGAAAAGGGGAGAGCCAACACTAGTGGTGCTAATGCTTTGGAAAGCAATGGAAAAGGAGTACTGGTTGTATTAGATGAATCAGTGGATTAGGAGAATACCTGGATTTTGGATTCTGCATGCTCATACCACTATACATCACATCGGTATTTGTTTTACACCTATGATAAGTCAGATGGAGGTAGTGTAAGTTTGGTGATGATCATCCTTGTATGGTAGCTAGAGTAGGCACTATTAGGTTGAGGATGTATGATGGAGTGATAAGGACTCTATCAAATGTCAAACATGTACTAAAATTTAAAAAGAATTTGATTTCTTTGGGCTACTTGGAAGAGTAGGGATATGCTTTTAGTCGCCAATATGGTAGTGGATGTTTGAGAATTACCAAGGGATCTTTGGTGGTAATGAGAGGATGAAGACTGAGCAACAATCTATACAGGATGGAAGGCTCAGTGATAAGTGATAGTGCTGAGTGCTTACAGCGGCACAGGAAGAATAGTTGAAATATAAACTATGACACTATCGAATGGGTCATATGAGTGACCGAGGGCTCACGGAGTTAAGCAGAAGCGAGAACATCCCAGCTTTGAAAAAGGATGGAAATGACTTGTATGAGCCATGTATATTTGGTAAACAGCAAAGAGTGAAATTTGCTATTTGTACCAAGCCAAGTGAAGGAGTGTTGGATTTGGTGCACTCGGATGTATGGGGACCAGCACCTATTTTATCCAGAGGTGGAGTAAGGTATTTTGTTACCTTTATTGATGACTTCTCAAAGAAACTGTGGGTGTATCTGATGTGAAAAAAATTAGATGTATTTGCCTGGTTTAAGCTTGGAGAGCTGAGGTAGAGAAGGAGACAGGAAGACATGTAAAGTACCTTCGGACTGATAATGGTGGGGAGTACTCTAGTACAGAGTTTAGGAGTTACAGTGAGGAAAATGGTATCAAACGCCGTTACACAGTAAGGATGACTCCACAGCAGAATGGTATCGTGGAAAGGATGAATCGGACACTGTTGGAGAGGGCAAGGAGTATGAAGCTGCAGTCATCATTGCTAAAAACTTTTTGGGGTGATGCTATTACTTTGGCATGTTTTCTCACAAACAGGTCCCCTCACTTCAAGTTGGATGGTGGACTTTCAGAAGAAGCTTGGAGTGGGAAGAAGGTGGAGCTTGGCCACCTGAAAGTTTTTGGTTGCCCAGCTTATGTTCATGTGGAGGCAACTGAAAGAAGAAAGCTGGATCCTAAGTCAAAGAAAATGGTCTTTATAGGGTATCCATAAGGAGTCAAAGGTTACCTACTTTGGGATCCAGAGTCTCAAAAGATGGTGTTAGTAGGGATGTCATTTTTGATGAGAGGAGCATCTTGGAGAAACCAGGGACTGCAACTGGAAATGCAGTCAATAAGATGAACAGTAGTGAGAGCCCGTACAGGTGGAGGATAAGTCTTCAACATCACCTGGAAATGAAGTTTTAGTTGAGGTTGAGTTGGATAAGAAAGATTCTCCAAGAGTGAAGGAGAGGCGAAAAGAATCAGCTATTCAAGGAAAGTGCAGGAGAAGCCACAAACAGTAGACTTGCAGGACAGTGCAAGGGGAGTGGCATTGCATAAGCCTCAACGCACAATCCAAAAGCCGGTTAGAAATGTCATGGATGAAGCAATTTCATATGCTCTTATATTTGTGAATGGAGATCCAGAATGTTTTGTAGAAGCCATGGAAAGTCTTGATAAAGAGTCTTGGATGCAAGGCATGATGGAAGAGAGATGGAATCTCTCAAGAGGAATCAGACATTACAGCTAGTGGATCTACCTCGAGATGTTCATGCTATTGGCTCCAAATGGGTGATCACTAAGAAATCATTACCTTCAGAGCAAGGTGGAGTGAGATACAAGGCAAAATTGGTAGCAAAGGGATACTCACAGAGGGAAGGAGTTGACTATACAGAAGTGTTTTCTCCTGTGGTACGCCAAACTTCAATTCAGGTGTTGTTGTCTTTGGTGGCAAAACATAATTTGGAATTGGAGCAGATGGATGTGAAGATAGCCTTTTTATATGGAAGACTGGAAGAGAAAATCTATATGAAGCAACCTGATGGTTTCATTGAGATTGGACAGGAGAACAAGGTAGGTCTACTTCAGAGGTCATTGTATGGATTGAAATAATCACCTCGTCAGTGGTATCACAGATTTGATACATTTATCTTGAGCCTTGGATTTCTCAGATGTGAATATGATCATTTTGTCTATGTGAAGGATGTGGATACTATGGATGCTCTGTATTTACTTCTGTATGTGGATGATATGTTGATAGCCAGCAGAAGTATAATAGCTATGAAAGGATTGAAGAGAGCATTATCTCAGGAATTTGAGATGAAAGACTTGGGATCAGCTCAGAAAATCCTTGGAATGGAGATTTGCAGAGATAGATGCAAAGGAATATTCCATTTGTCACAAGGTGGGTACATTAAAAGGGTACTTGAGAGGTTTGGGATGGATAAGGCCAAACCTGTGGAAACACCTTTACCAGGGCATTTTTCTCTCGAAAAAAAATAGTGCCCCCAATTAGAGGAGGAAAGAGAGTACATAGAAAGAGTTCCATATTTCAATGTAGTGGACAGTTTGATGTATGCTATGATTTGTCGTAGGCCGGATATAGCATATGCTGTAAGCCAGGTGAGCAGGTATATGGCTAATCCTGGGAAGGAACACTAGAAGGCATTGAAGTAGATTTTGAGATATCTGCAAGGGACTCAAAGACATGGACTGATATTTGGTGTGCAGCCTGAAGGACATGGATGAAACTCCATAGAATCCTGTGAGGATTCCGGTCCATTGGAAGGGTTTGTTGATGCAAGCTATGCTGATCTTGATACAAGAAGGTCTATAACAGGTTATCTCTTCTGCATGTATAGTGGACCGGTTTCTTGGTGATCAACCCTTCAACCTATTACTATTTTGTCTACAACAAAAGCAGTGTACTGAAGCTGCAAAGGAAGCACTATGGCTGAGAAGGCTAGTATTTGAAATATGGGTGAAATAGTGTATGGTGGTCTTGCACAGTGATAGCCAGAGTGCCATACACTTAACACAAAACCCAGTCTATCATGCTAGGACCAAGCATATCGATGTGAGGTACGACAAAGTCAAGGAGCTGGTGGAGGAAGGAGAAGTGGCACTAGTGAAGGCTCATACATAGGAGAACAAAGTAGATGCACTTATGAAGGCTCTACCAAGGGATAGCTTCTACTCTTGCATGTGGTTAATGGGTTTGAGGAGTCTGGCATATGTATCTTGAATCACCAAGGTGGAGATTGTTGAATCTCCGGTGGTGCATTCATGGCTAATTTGGTCAATGTACATGTATTGATATAGTCTATCATGATTTTTTATGATGTGTCTAGGGCTAGGGTTGAGTCCAGTATGAGTCCTGGATTTTTAGGCTCAGTTTTGGCCACACTAGGTCTTAGGGTCGGCTCTTTTGTGTAAAGAGTCGACTCTGTTGGTTGGCACGTCACAGAACAGGAAACCTGTAGTTTGGATGAGTCGGCTCAAATGGATTTGAGTCGACTATGATGCATAGTCAGGAAACCTATAGTCTGGACAAGTTGGCTCGAATGGATTTGTATCAGCTCGGTTGCACAGTCAAGAAACCTGTAGTCTATACGAGTCAGCTCGAATGGATTTGAGTTGTCTCGGATGCATAGTCAGGAAACCTTTAGTCTGGACGAGTCAGCTCAAATGGATTTGAGTCTGCTTGGATGCACATTCAGGAAATTTGTAGTCTGGATGAGTCGTCTCGAATGGATTTGAGTCGGCTCGGATATCGGGTGAACTATTTTTTAACGGTGCCAGTTCGGGGGAGTTTTGGGATCTCGGGCATGTGTGATTGAGGTATATATATTGTATTCTCGTAAGAGGATGGTGATGGTATAACGAACTTCTTGGAAGTGGAAATCACTTTCTCTTATGAAAATTCCTCTATTTTTTCCTCTCTAGTTCTTGGTGTTCTTGATCTTCACAGACCTGAATCCTACCGTGATCTTCAATGGAGATTGCTGGCAGATGGTCATCTATAACCTATTGATATGCTTCCACGATTGCTTTGTTGATCAAGGTGTTCATTCTTGATCGGGAACAAAGCTATTCTTGAAGATTTGGTTCTTCAAATTTGGTTAGATTTGGAGTCGAATTCTTAACAAGTTGAAGCCCTGAAAAAATTTGAGGATGTATTTCCTGATGAGTTACCTAAGCAACTACCACCAGATGAGATTATTGAAGGATCCCCTGCCATTGAAGAGATTCCTGAACTAATCCAAAAAAAATACCCCTAGGAAGTAGATGAGGCTATGAAAGTGTTTGAGGATGTTTTACCTGATGATTCACCTGATCAATTACCACCCCTGAGGGACATCTAGTATGCTATAGACTTTGTCCCAGGATCCTCATTAATAGACTTTCCTCACTATGGGATTAACACTATCGAGCCTCAAGAACCATCAAAACAAGTTAGAGAGTTGATTAGGAAGGGTTTTCTTAGGGAGAGTTTAAGTCCCTGTGCCGTCCCCGCATTGCTGACCCCTAAGAAAGATGGAACCTGGAGAATGTGTGTTGATAGCAGAGCCATCAAAAGAATTACAGTGAAATATAGGTTTCCCATCCCCCGTTTGGACGACATGCTTGACCTGATGGCCGATGCCACAATCTTTTTCAAGATAGACCTTAAGAGTGGCTACCATCAAATAAGGATTAGACCCAGGGATGATTGGAAGATGACATTTAAGAATAAGGATGGCCTTTTTGAATGGGTAGTGATGCCTTTTGAACTATCTAATGCACCTAGCACCTTTACGAGGGTAATGACCCAAGTCTTGAAAGAGTTCACTGAAAAATTTTTGGTGGTATATTTCGATGATATTTTGATATACAGCAGGACTAATGGGGACCACCTTAACCATCTTAGGTTAGTCTACCAGACCCTTAGGGAGAATAGCCTTAATGCCAATCCTAAGAAATGCAAGTTCATGATAAAGAGGGTTATCTTTTTAGGTTTTGTAGTCACCCTTGAAGGAGTTTCAGCTGACCCTGAGAAGGTTAAAGCCATAGTTGAGTGGCCAGTCCCTACTAGTGTCCTTGATTTGCGTAGTTTTCATGGCCTAGCCACTTTTTATAGGAGATTTATTCGGGGATTTAGTTATATCATAGCACCCATCACCGACTGCATTAGGAAGGATGACTTTCAATGGACCAAAGCTACAGATAAAGCCTTTCTTGAAATCAAAGACAAAATGATACAAGCACCTATCTTAGGATTGCCTGATTTTTCTAAGGTTTTTGAGGTTGCTTGTGATGCTTCGGGAGTTGGCACTGGAGGAGTACTTAGTCAGGAAAATCACCCCGTGGCCTTCTTCAGCGAGAAACTCAATAAGGCCAAAGTTAAGTACTCAACTTATGATAAAGAATTTTATGTAGTCATTCAAGCTCTTAGGTACTGGATGCATTATTGATGTGGGATGAAATGGAATGATGCAATCTAAGAGGAGATAGTAATAATTAAATAAAAAATGAAGTAAAGCTAGGCTACTTTTCCATGTAAAAGAATAGAAATTATCATGAAGGGATTTGCATGTTAAACTAGACTTGATTGAGAACCTTCACAATAGTAAAGAGAAAAGGATCTTTGTGGTTAAGAAACCACACAAGATAGGGCTTAATTACTCTAAAATTTCAGAATTGAAAAAACACTTAAAGAGGGGTTTCCAGGCATTAACATCTCAAAGAATGGAAAGGTTACACTCAAGGATGAAGCCCTTGGATGACAAGGGGATTCATTTAGATGTTGGAACTTCTTTTCTCTGTTTCTTATCTAGGAAGACCTTCTTCTTTGGAACCTAAAAATCCCGAGGATCTTACACAAACCATAGTAGAGTTAAGAAGGAGATTTAAAGGTAGAAAACTAATGAAATGATGGTTGAAGTTGAGAAAATGTTGATGGAGTGGAAGTAGTTTGGCCGGCTCCCTTTTGATTGACTTCCTTGCACCTTGGACGATGGAATGGAGTGATTGGATGGGTTAGAAGATAGACTAATGGTTCTTGGAATGGAGAATGCTTTTCTTGAAGTAGCTTAGGGCCTCTCACCCACTCCCTCTCGAAGGACATTTAATAACACAAATGGAAGAAGAAAGAAACTCACTTTTTTTCATTCAAATCATCATCCTTTACCAGAGAGCTTGGAGTAGATTTTGTAAGCCTCCAAGTACCTTGAAATATCAAATTACAAGGAGCTTTTCATGGGAGGTTCCTAGCTATAAGGGTGGAATTCGAATTGCATGGAGATTTTATCAGAATAGCTAGCTAAAATGGTGGAAGGTTGAACTCCTTGGCTGCCCACTTTGAATTTGAATTCCCTCTTGGTGATGTGGCGTGTGGTGATGTGGCTTGATGAGTTGTACTCCACATGGTTGGGAGGTTGACATGGCATCCCACTTGGCTTGCTAAAGTGGTGTCCTCCTTGGATCAAATTGTTGAAGTGGTTGAGTGCATTCCATCTTCAAGTGAGCTTGCTTACATTTAACCAATTCCAAACCTCTCTTGAACCCAACTACTAAACTTACTAAATACAAGACCAATTTGATCCTGATTGGACTCAAAAGAAACAAAATTGAAATAAACCCAACTCTAATTACATGACTCAAATTCAATTAAAAAAGTAAACTGACTCTATTTACAAGACATAAGTTCGATGAAAGAATTAATGACATACTGAATTAGACTGAAGCCTCTTTCAAACTTTGGTGCCCGCACCAGTTCTCCTGGGGTGGAAGGATGTCGATCCTGTCAAGTAAGGACTGATCTGACTTTGGAACCTTTCTAGAAGGTTTGGGTTGATTTGTTACAGATCCTTTCGGGTGATCCAGGAATCCTTGGATTCGGGTCTTCCTTGCCATCAAACTAGATAATGTTGGTAGCCCTTATTTCTGGTGGTAATTCATGGTCACCCAATATACTTTCAATCCTATCTCTCCATTCTGGCTGATGTACTGGTGGACACTCAGGTAGGGTTTCACTCTTAAAGGCTGGGTAAGGTCCAAAAGGCTCACTAGGAATTAATGCCAGCTCTTTGTATTATTTCAGATCAGAAATATTAAATATGGGACTAATGCCATAATTCGGTGGTAACTCTAACATGTATGCATTAGGTCTGACTCTCTTTAATACTTTGAAAGGTCTAGCTCTCTGGGCATGCAGTTTCTTTATAGTTCCTGGTGAGAACCTTTCAGTTCTAAGTTTAACCATTACAGAGTCCCCTACATTGAATTATTTCATTCGTTTATGTGAATTGGCCATATGCTTATAGACTTCATTGTTCATTGGAATTTTTTTACTAATCTCCTTATGCAATTCCTTAATATGCTGTGCATATGACTCGATGGACTCAGACATTCATGCATGTGTGGGTAATGGAATGAGGTCAATAGGTATCCTAGGTTTATAACCATGGACAATCTCAAAGGGACTTTAACCAATAGACCTATTGACTGAGTTGTTGTAAGCGAATTCAGCACGAGGTAATAGCAAATCTAAATTTCCAAGACTCTCTCCAACAAAGCACCTCAATAAGTTCCCTAGACTTCTATTTACAACCTCAGTTTGTCCATTGGTCTGAGGGTGATAAGTAGTTGAGAATTTTAGTTTTGTTCCTAGTAAGTGCCAAAGGGTTTTCCAAAAGTAACTTATAAAACAGACATCCCTATTAGAAACAATGGTCTTAGGTAACCCATGTAATCTGACTACTTGATCGAGAAAAAGCTTGGCTACCCTAGAGACATCAAAAGTTTGAGAATAGGATATAAAATGGGCCATCTTTGTAAATCCATCGACCAATACAAAGATTGAATCTTGCTTCCAAAGGGTCTTGGGCAATCCTAAAACAAAGTCCATGCTAAGAACGTGCCATGGATACTCAGGTATTGGTAAAGGAGTGTATAACCCTGTGTTTTGTCTTTGATGTTTGGTAGCAGCACATGTCCTACATCAGGCAACAATATTGGCTACATGTCTCTTAAGGACTGGCTAGTAAAATTTCTCTTCAATTATTAATATGGTTTTATTTTTTCCAAAGTGGCTAGCTAGACCTCCAGCATGGGTCTCCTAAACTAGAAATTCTCTCAAAGAAGTTTTGGGAACACAAAGCTTATTTTCTTTAAATAGATAACCATCTAGAAGGATATACTCACTATGGTCACTAGATGGTCCTTGAGTCAAAGCCTGGTAAACCTCACTAAAGTCTGTACAGGTTTCATATTCATCCTTAAGTCTCTCAAATCCAATGACTTCAGTGCTGATCGAATTTAGAAGTAAGGCTGTATGACTCAAAGCATCGGCTACTTTATTCTCAGTTCTGGCTCGGTGCTTTAGAACAAAAGTGTAGGCTTGGATGTATTCTACCCATTTGGCGTGCCTAGGATTCAGCTTTTTCTGGGAACTAAGAAATCTAAGGGCTTCATGATCAAAGAATAGCACAAATTCTTCCAATAGAAGATAGTGTCTCCAATACCTTAAAGCTTGCACTACTGCATAGAGTTCCTTATCATAGGTGGAATATTAAAGCTTAGCTTCATTTAACTTTTCACTAAATAAAGCTATGGAGTGGCTCTCCTGGCTTAAAACTCTGCCTATTCCAACTCTGGATGCATCACAACCGACCTCAAAAACCTTGGAAATATCAGGCAGTCTTATGATAGGTGCTTGTGTCATTTTCTTCTTAATATCTAGGAAGGCCCTATCAGCAGCTTTGGTCCATTCAAAATGGCCTTTCCTAATGCAATCCGTTATTGGTGCAATTATGGTGCTAAACCCCCGATTGAATATTCAATAAAAGGTAGCTAGGCCATGAAAACTTTATACTTCATGAACACCTTTTAGCATGGCCACTCTACAATTGACTTAATCATTTCGGGGTCAGTAGAAACTCTATCAGGTATGACAACAAAACCTAGGAAAACGACTCTATGGGTGAGAAAATCACATTTTTTCAGGTTTGTGAAGAGACTATTTTTCCTAAGAGCTAAACAGACTTGATTCAAATGGTCCAAATGATCCTCCTGGGTCTTGCTATATATAAGAATGTCGTCGAAGTAAACTATGACAAATTTTTCTATAAATAACCGTAGGACTTGATTCATAATCCGTATAAAGGTACTAGGAGCATTGGACAGTCCGAAAGGCATTACTACCCATTCAAAAAGGCCCTCCTTGGTCTTGAATGCAGTCTTCCACTCATCCCCAGGTCTAATCCTAACTTGATGATAGCCACTCTTAAGGTCAATCTTTGAAAATACTATTGCTCCGGCCATCATATCTAACATGTCGTCCAAATAGGGTTTGGGAAACCAGTATTTAGTTGTGATCTTATTAATTGCATGATTGTCAATGCACATCCTCCAAGTGCCATCTTTTTTAGGGGTCAATAATGCGGGTACTTCACAAGGACTCAATCTTTTCCTAATAAATCATTTCCTAAGGAGATCCCCTACTTGTCTTTGTAACTCTAAGTGTTCGGTAGGGTTCATCCTTTAATGTGGAAGGTTGGGTAGGGTTGCTTCTGTGACTAAATAATGGCATGCTGGATGTCCCTAAGTGGTGGAAGGTTGTCAGGTAGGTCATATGGAAACACATCCTTAAAGTCCTCTAATACTTTAACCACTTCTTGAGGGCATTCTTTTTGGGAAGGCTCTTGAATTTCTTTAGTAGTTAAGATCCAAACAAGTGTACCCTCATGAGTTCTTTCTCAATCTCCTTATCAGTTATCAAATTGATTCCAGTTTTCTTTTCCTTTAGGTGGCTCGATCCTCTCTTTACAGTATCTTTAGGTGGTGTAGGGTTGATCACAAACTTCTTTCCAAGCTGCTTGAATGAGCAGGAATTAGATCAGCCATATAGGGTTGCATCATTTTCGAATAACCAGGGTCAACCTAGGATGAAACTGCTCACTCCCATTGGTAGGACGTCACACCACACTTTCTCCTGATAGGATTGCAATTGGATTTAGACTAGAAACCTAAGCTTGATATGAATTGAGGTGGAGTCTATCCAAGAAACCTTATCGGGAGTTGGATTGAGAACTGTGGATAAGCCTAAAGTTTTGACAGCACTAGTGGATATGGCATTTACACAGCTCCAACTATCTATGATTATTTTACATACCTTATCTCCTAACTTGACAAATATTTGTAGGATGTTAGTCCTACGCCAATCTTCGGTGTCACAGTCTAGGTAAGGATGCATCTAACTACTCCAAAAAGGTCAGGCTCTACATGATCCTCATCACCTTCATACTCATCTACCAAATTATCCTCAGCTTGATATACCTTCTCAATGCTATCACCTAGAGGCTCTATGGGTTTATACACATTCTCTTCTAATTCTCCGATGTGCAAGGCTCTAGTTGGACAATTGCTAGCATAATGGCCTAATTTGTGACATCTGAAGCAAAGAGCATTAGAGTTTGGGGTTCTCAGAACTTCTGGTGCTTTACCCCTATCATCTCTATAGGTCAGATGTGTATTAGGTTGTGTCGATTGGGTTGCATCTAACTTGATCCTGGCTGCTGACTAGGTGCACTAGTTCTAGGGGGTTCCAGTCTATGATAAATTGGTCCCCTATGAAATCACCCAGCATCTCATGCTACCTGATAGGCTAACTCTAAATCTTGAACTTCTCTCATGAACAACTCTTTCTGAATCTCTTCTCTTAATCCGGCCCTAAATCTAGACAAAGTAACTGATTCAGACTCATCGACATTGCATCTCATCACAAACTCATCAAATTTTGCAATGTATTTGCTACACTCTTAGTTCCCTTGGTCAATCTCTACCACTGGTCTAGAAGTTTTTGGTGGTAGGACATGGGAAGGTATTTTTTTCTTAGCCTAAGTTTTGTTGCCCTCCAGGTTACTATGAGAACATCACCTCTTTGCCTAATGAACCTCTCGACATTTCTCCAGTAAAGCTTGGTCTGACGAATTAACCTAAGCTTCACAAATTTGCATTTTCTCTCCTCAGTCATGTCATACCACTTGAAGTACTAATCCATCTCTCCCTCCCAGTCTATATAAATCTTAAGATCCATATTTCCATCAAATGTTGGTGCTTCCAACCTAATATTCCTAAGGGTTCGGTCATCATGGTCTATTTAATCCTGATTAGGTCTCCTAGGGTTTGGCTTATAGGCTGGGTCATGGTGTGCTCTCCTAGGGTTCGGGTCATGGACTTGATCAAGATTGGGTCTCCTAGGATTTGGCTCAAAGAAAGGGTCTTGATGAAGCCTTCTAGGATTGGGTTCCGGAAAAAGGTCTTATTGCTGAGCCCTTCTAGGGTTGATGGGTATATCAAAATCTGGTTCAGGCTCTAAATCATACCGGACTTCTTGGGTTTCTTCAAGGGTTACAAGCCTCTAATCGATCAAGCCTAGCAGTGATGAGAGTCATCTAATCAATCATGCTTTGGTTAGTCTGGGCCAATTGGTCATTCAGGTTTTGGTTCAGTCGGGTCATTTGGTCATTCAAAGTTTTCATCAAGTTCCCAAAATTTTGGTCCATGGTTACACTCGATTGAGCTTGGATTTGCTGGTATGGTGCTCCTGATCTAGTTGCCATGTACACACAGACTCAAACTCGGGCTAGGGGTTTGCTAGACCTAGAGTCCAAACCAAATGTTAGGTCAAGATGACAATCTTGGTTGTAGTAACTTGGCACTTGGCTAGGTAAGTGTAAGGTTGGTGGAGGTCCCTCTTTGCTTGCCTTAGACACCAATTTGAAATTGGCAAGGTAAGCGAACCAACCCACCTTTTTTCAGGCTCTTGTCCCTGAACCACTTGCTTAGAAACCAGATACACAAGCACACAAACAAGTTGTCTAAATTAGCTTGACACTTGGTTCGACCCGACCTTGTGGGTGTCCCTAGCTCACTAGATCAAATTAAATGTCTACTTAGTTTTAATTAAGGGTTGGGTTTGCTATACAGGTTGGTGATTTTTGGGCTAGGGACAGGTAGTAAAATTTTGACCCTATGTCATATTGATGCCCTTAAATTGATTACCATGAGATGAATGCAAACATGCATAACAACCCTAATTTCATGTACAAAAATTTATGTGTTGCAATTCAAAAGTGGTACATAAAAGTATAATATAATTATGTCAAAAAATTTAGAAAAAATCACAAAACATTCCTAACTCATAGATGATATACCATATGAAAGGATATTTAAAAATAAAATCTATGTTAGGTGTTGTAGTTCCTGGAACATAGACAATGCATGTAGGGTAGAACAACAAAAATTTTAAAAATGATTAAATGATGTAAATTTATTCTTTAGGATTTAAAACTTACCTTCTTATGTTCTCCTTTAAGGGTCAATCACATCAGCACTCCTACAGACCATAGGGAATCCCTATTGAATGGGATGTGAGGGTCTTGTAGCCCTTCTTTTCCCTATGACCGGACGGCCATGGTGAAGCACCCAAATCCATGTACTGAAGATGATGCAAAGCCTTAACCTACCATGCTCTGATACCAATTTGATGTGGGATGAAATGGAATGATGCAATCTAAAAGGAGATAGTAACAATTAAATGAAAAATGAAATAAAGCTAGGCTACTTTTCCATGTAAAAGAATAGAAATAATCATGAAGGGATTTGCATGTTAAACTAGACTTGATTGAGAACCATAACAATAGTAAAGAGAAAAGGATCTTTGTGGTTAAAAAACCACACAGGATAAGGCTTAATTATTCTAAAATTTCATATCTGAAAAAACAATGAAAGAGGGTTATCCAGGCATTAACATCTTAAAGATTGGAAATGTTTCACTCAAGGATGAAGCCCTTGGATGACAAAGAGATTCCTTTAGATGTTAGGACTTCTTGTTTATGTTTCTTGTCTTGGAAGACCCTCTTGTTGGGAATTGTGTCCCAAAGCCAATCGCCTGGGTTGTAGGCGGTTGTGCTGAGTATTGTATTCATTTTGTAAATTAATAAAACATTATTTTTGGCAGCTCATCACATATTGTATTTCCCTGAAATGAACTCTTTCCATGTGATGAAGTCCTTAAGACTACACTGACTTCGATACATAGAGGATGTATCGATGGTCCTTAAACCCTGTTCACAACCAAAGGATATATTGTACTGGATGGCAATATATCAAGTATAGGTTGTTATAGTTCACATCGTTTGGTTGTCCTCTTGACCAAATGAGTGTGGTGAGACTGATGTGATCTACAAGTGGGATATGTGATATCTCATTAAACGTGACTCCGTGCAATCCCTTTTTCTGCGAAAGGTAAACTCACGATTGGATATGGGTATATGTGTCCCTCTAACCTGAGGTCATCACGGTAGCTTGCAAGCAACTCCTTGTGCTTTGGTGCTGGACTACCCAAATTTTTAATCCGGTGACGGAAGGTTTCTGGGTACGGGCAAGTACTTGTGGAGTAGCGATGGACTAAGATGGAATTGACCTGTCCAAACAATTTGGATTGAATGTCTCGCAGTGTCTCAATTTAAAAAATCTTCGGCCGAGGTAGTCCCAGTGAGGTGTCACTGGACTTGCGAGGTTGAGACACGTAGTGCACTGACTTAGTCTGGGTAGGTAGTCTAACCTCAGTCGTCCTGAGCATTGGAGGTCAAAGGGATGAATTATACGGTAACCATATGCCAGAGGTTCGATTGCTCTCGCATCTTCGACCTATCCGGATGTCGGGATCCATTGCTAGATGGTATCTTGTGTTGGTATCGGAATTGTTCCAGTGCTACCGCCTAGGTTCGAACCTATGAGGTCACACGCCATAGAGGATAACTCCCTGATCCAGGTACCGGTATTTGATTAGGAATCATTTCGGTGACGGTTTGATTAAGCACATTGGTTTGACCTGGGTTCGGATCAATCAGTTTTTGTTCGGTTTATCAGGAGTTTTTTTTTCTGGTTAACCTGGACTAAACCAAGCCTTCTGATAATTAGATTTTGATCTAATTATATGGATGAACACTTTTTGAACCATTGGATTTTTTTTAAAACCTATTGGACTGGTTTTTTTTTTTGACCCTTTGAATCGATTATCACGGTGTGAATCGCAATGGGCGAACAGGGCTTTTGGGCATCCCCTCCTCTCTTCCGTTTCACCACCATTTTTGCTGGATTTAAACTCGTTTAAAAGCCCTTCAATGCTTTGCTGCATTCATTCCATATTCCAGCTGCTATTGCCATCATTTTGGCTCCCATTCCATCGGTTGTAAGCCTTGCACGGTGTTATAAATCCTGCTGCTTTTCTCTTCTGCAATGTAGAAAAATACAGAGAAACCGTCGTTGGGTTCTTATACATTTAAGTCTTAGTTTATCATTTCACCACAGATCTTTGGGGTGGGTTTAGGCAATTGATTGGGAGAAAAACAATTCCATTTGTCCCTGTTTCTTGTGCTCATTAGAAGAAGAAGTACTAGCTCTGTTTGGAGAAACATTGCAGCAAAACAACATCACTTCTTCCCACCGTTTGAAGGTGTTTTCCGGCGACTAGCATCGCCTGAGAACCGGATCTGTGGAGCCCCGCGCGTGTTCCCCCTCTAGAGAGTGCTCATTTGAGCACTTAAGAGCAGGATCAATGCTATAGTTGCTGTTTTGGTGTCCTGTTTTCGTTTCGCAGGTTTGTTGGAATTGCTGAACAAAAGGAGTTGTAAACCATGGCATTTTTTTATCCCTTTTGTTCTCTATTCAAGGAAGAAACCATTCCCTTGCTGTTGGTTAAAGAAAGGAGAGAAAGCACTGGTTGTTTGGGTTTGGCCATTGTTGCTGTTGAAGCAAAGGAAAAACAAAGCAAATCAAGCGCTGGAAGTAGACGACAAGGGGAATAAGTTTATTCTTGCAATTCCAGCACTATTCCAGACTTATTCCAGGTAGGAATAAGGTATTGTTTTTGATTTTTTTTATTCATGCATGCATAGATATGAGTATTTGAAATATTTTATAAACATTACATGCCCATATTATAACATGTTTTAGTCTGCACATGCTTCCAGATCGTGTTAGATCCTACGCGGAGCAGGTTTTTTCCGCTGTGCATTTTAAAATTATTTTAAAATACTTACCTGCTCCCTGCTCTTGCAAGCTTAGAGTAGGCACCTGCAAAAGCCCTATTTCACTTTCAGTGGTATCAGAGCCAGGTTACAGGTGTAACATAATCTTGATCCATGTTTGTTTAAAAATAGTTTAATCTACTTTTTGTATCCTGATAGTACTTTTATGAACCTAGTTGAGACCTTCACCATGACCGTGTGTCGAAGGATCCTTTAAGGAAATCTTGGAATTAAAATTGTTTTATTTCAGATACATTATTGGGCCATGAAATGTTTATAAAATAAAAATCTAGATATGATGCATGATTTTTTTTTTTTGTAAAAAATTATTTTACATTGACATTTAATTAAAAGATGTTTTGATTAATTGTATGGCTTATTAAAATAAATTATTAGGTTAATGAAATCTAATTTGACATGAATAAGCCATTCTGGGTTAAATTGGGTTAGTTTTCTAATTGGGTCCTTAACTGGGTTATACCTAGGTTTAGTTGAACCGGATAAAAGAAGATTAATCAAAAGTTGATTAAGGTCCTTCTTTAGTACTATCTAATAGTTAGATTAGTTGATCCATTCATCTAAAATGGATCCAATTAGTGGCTCAGTGGAAGCCCGAGTCTTTAGGCTAATCTGATCGAGTCTGGTAAACCGACTGGTGTCGAGGTAGGTTTGGCATTGTAATCATGGTTGTATGAGGCTACCTCTTTCCTGGCCAACTTGGTTGGTGTCTAGGAAAGATGGTTAATGGCGGATACTCACCCATGATCTCACCTACATGGCTAGTCGAGTCGACCAGAACTGATTCGAAAAGCACAATGACTCGAGTTAACCCATGTCACCCAGGTTGATCAGTCTAACTGATTTATAGGAGCCCATGGATCAATTGTTGAATTGACTCAACTCTCTTGGAAACTGATTCGTTCAATGGGAGAAATGATCCATGTCCTTGTCTTTTTCTTCTGTCACAACTAAAAATCCTCTAAAATTATTAGGTCCTTAAAAAGACTAAGTCAAGGTGTTGACAGTGTCTTAGCCTCCCATCAAGTCAGTTAGAAATGTGTCCACTAGCTTAGTGTGCATAGGCAGTTCCAAAGAACGGGTGTACATCCGGTGACTGGAATTTCTATCTGACGATGATGGTTCAGTGCAACCTCCTTAACGGGACCAGGTGGGCCGGCCAAAGTCGGGCTTGGTCTTTAGTTAGCTGGAAGCATTGGATTTGTCATTTTAATGGTTGGACCTAACCAGAGACCCGCAATAGGAGGCCCCAAGGCCGATTGGTGTGTTCTTTGGGGCAAAATGAAATACTGAAAATTGTTTAGGGAAGCAATTGGTTTTTGAACCTACCTTTAAGCTCGTATGGGTGAGCCGGCCAAATTCGGGCTCATGAGAGGCCTATTGGATTTCAGTACCTACTTGAAAAAGTATTTTCATGGATTGGAGTTAGAGGCTACCAATCTTAAAAAAATTATTGGGAGAAACCTTTAGACTAAAGTACAAGTCTTTTGGTTAAAATTAATTCATATACTTATGTGGTCTTGTTTTTTTTTCAGATGTCTTCAAACTTATCGCTCTGGTCACTTCTCGATAACGAGAAGTTGAAGGGTCATAACTTCAATAGTTGGTATCAAAGGTTTAGAATTGTTCTGGAGCATGAACAGATCCTTTATGTTATAACGGATCCGGCGCTTGAAATCCCTCCTGCTAATGCACGGAGTGCGGTCAGAGATGCTTACTTGAAGTTGGTTTCTGATCGGACTACTGTCTATTGCATTATGCTTGCGGCTATGAACGATGAGTTCAGTTGCAAATTCGAGGAGGCCCAACCTGATGAAATCCTTCAAAAGTTGAAGGAATCCTTCGGCACCCCGGATAATGTAGAACGGTACAAAGTGTCTTGTGCCATCTACAACTCCAAGATGCTGAATGGTGGATCAGTCACTGATCATGTATTGTATATGATCGAGCTGATTGAAAAACTGGGCAAACTCGGATACCCCTTGCACGAGCAGCTCGGCAAGGATGCGATCCTGAATTCTCTTCCCTCCTCCTATCTTGACTTTCTTGATCATTATAGAATGAACAAGCATGCAGTCAACTACCATGGTCTTTTGGGGTTGCTGCAGACTTTCGAGAAAGACCATTAACTGAATAAGGGGGTGGTAAATTTAGTGTGAGGAAGTAGAGGTCGTCGTCCCTTTAAGAAAGGGAAGAAGAAAATAAATAAGGAAAGAAGGTGCAGAATGCTCCTGGCCCTAGTCAGACCAGGAAGTATAAGGCTGATCAGTCTTCTGCAGAGTGCTTCTACGTAAGAAGAAGGAACACTGGAAGAGGAACTGTCCTCTTTATATTGCGTCCCTTGATCAGAACAGGTCGAAGAAGCAGAAGTCTGCTGAACAAGGTATTTATATGATAAAACCTTGTAATTACTCAATTGTTGATACTGCTAACTGGGTATTGGATACTGGTAGTCCAATTCATGTTTGTAATTTGTTACAGGGACTTCAAGTTAGTAGAAGATTTGAAGATGGAGAACAGTTTCTGAGCGTCTGGAATGGAAATCGTGTTCAAGTACTGGCGGTCGGAGTCCTGCGTCTTGTCTTTGAGTCTTGTACTGTTGAACTAGTCGACTGTCACTATTGTCCTAGTTTCATTATGTGCATAATCTCTGTAAGCCTTTTGGCCAATTATGGTTTTGAACTATCAATAAAGGGAGATTTTTGCAATGTTATTTTGAATAACTCTGTGATAATGAAAGCTAGATTAAATAATGCCATATATGTACTATCAAGGCCTGTTAGTGTAATGTAAACTTCTAGCAAATGCCCATGGTTAGATAATGTCAATGATTTGTATCTTTGGCACTGTAGGCTAGGTCATATTGACCAAAATAGGATAAACAAGATGCGAGGAGATGGACTCCTCAAGGTTAGTGATTCTGAATCACTACCCACTTGTGAATCTTGTTTAGTTGGTAAAATGACAAAGTCACCTTTTTCTGGAAAAGGTGAACGAGCTACAGAACTTCTAAGTCTAATACATACTGATGTATGTAGATCGATGACAGTTAGTGCTAGAGGAGGATACAAATATTTCATTACTTTTACAGACGACTTTTCAAGGTTCGGTTATGTCTTTTTAATAAGACATAAGTCTGAGTCGTTTGAAATGTTCAAACGATACAATAATGAAGTAGAAAAGCAAATTGGAAAAAGTATTAAAACTCTTCAATCTGATCGAGGTGGTGAATACTTATCTGGTGCTTTTTTGACATATCTTAAGGAGAATGGAATTCTCTATCAGTGGACTCCTCCAGGAATACCATAATTAAATGGTGTGTCCGAAAGGAGGAATCGAACCTTGTTGGACATGGTTCGATCCATGATGGATTTTGCAACTTTGCCGCTATCCTTTTGGGGATATGCGCTTCAGACAGCTTGTTACTTATTAAATGATGTTCCAAGTAAGTCTGTTGTCTCCACTCTGTATGAGATGTGGACTGGACATAAACCCTCAATCTCACACCTTTGGGTCTGGGGTTGTCCGGCTTACGTAAAGCGTTTGGACTCAGACAAACTTGGTCCTAGGTCTGATCGATGTTTATTTATTTGTTATCCTAAGGAAACCAAAGGATATTTCTTCTATTTGGAAAATGAACAAAAGGTGTTCGTTGCTCTTAGAGCTATCTTTTTGGAAAAGGAGTTTCTTGAAGAAGGAACTATAGCCTCTAAGATTGAACTTGATGAAGTTCAATTAATAGAAGAACCTGCACACTCTAAGGACATCGTAGAACCGACTGTGATTGAATCACACCCAGAACCCATTAAGAGATCCGGTAGAATACCGCGTCAGCCAGATAGATACTACGGTTTCTTGGTTCGGGACAGCAATCCCATTGAGCTCGATGAGAACAATGAGGATCCGATCACCTATATGGATACACTTTAAAGATCTGACTCTGAGGCTTGGCTTGGAGACATGCGATCCGAAATGCAGTCCATGGAAATCAACAATGTTTGGACATTGGTTGATCCGCCTGAAGGAATAAAACCCATCGGGTGTAAATGGATCTTCAAGAGGAAAAAGGGCGTTGATGGGAATGTAGAGACCTATAAAGCCTGTCTGGTTGCCAAGGGGTATCGTCAGCGATATGGTATCGATTATGACCAGACTTTCTCCCCTGTGGCAATGCTCAAGTCCATTCGGATCATGCTTGCTTTGGCAGCATATTTTGATTATGAAATATGGCAGATGGATGTCCGAACCGCTTTCCTAAATGGGGAGCTGGAAGAGGAGGTGTATATGATACAGCCTGAAGGGTTCACATCCACAGATGAATCAAAAGTATGCAAGTTGTAGAGGTCCATATATGGACTCAAGCAAGCATCTCGAAGTTGGAACTTATGGTTTGATAGGTGTATCAAATCGTATGGCTTCGTTAGGAATGGAGAAGAACCCTGCATCTATAAATGGGTTAATGGTTCTGTGATTGTATTCCTAGTACTGTATGTTCATGACATTCTCTTAATCGGGAATGATGTTGCAGCATTACAAGGAATAAAGGACTGGTTATCATCTCAGTTCTACATTATGGACTTGGGTGAAGCTTCTTACATACAAGGTATGAAGATATATAGAGATAGATCTAAGAAGCTTTTGGGATTGTCCCAGTCTACGTACATTGACACCATGCTGAAACGGTTCAGCATGAAAAATTCCAAGAAAGACTATCTCCCAATAGGTTCTGGAATTACTGGTGCGGACACCAAAGGCACCAGAATAAGGCAGAGGCTTCTCAACCCTCTGTAATTGATCAATAATTTATGAGTCCATCTGTAATAAGGGCTTAGCTCATCTGAGTCCATTTTAGTTGTTATTTGAGTATTTTTAGTTGTTATTTCACTTCTGTACTAGTCAGCTCATGTTGAGCTAGTTCAGTCCAATGCTAGTTAGCTCATGTTGAGCTAATTTTATTTTTTTGAGTCCTGTCCAAGCATACTGAAGACTCAAGACTATATTATACAAGTGAAGACCAAGTCCAGCCAGATTGAAGACATGGAAGTTTAGCCCAAGTCCAACCCAGCTTGAAGATTTGAAGACCCCAGGAGAAAAATCAGAAACCCTGATTCCTTGCAGATGCCCTCCAGATGCCCAGATTTCCTTCCAGATGCCAAAGTATATTCATAAATAAGGGCATCCATGATTCCAGAGGTCCATCTGCATCCTAGCCCAATGAAATCAAGCCCAGGTGCCAAGCCCAAGCCCCTAAGAAGCAAGATACCAGGGAATATTCCTGCTACCTGGCTACCAGGCCACCCCAGCTTCCAGAGGCCCAAACCCATGCACCCGGGCCCCTTTGGGCCGGCCTTTTGCTGCTCCTAGAAGCCCAACACGCCCCCCTAGGCGTCCTTGGAGTCTTGACCAAGTCAAGAAAAGTTTTAGGGATTTTTCTACCTAATATTTCCTTATTTTCTAGCTAGGGTTTGAGAGGGAAAAGGATTCTTATGTAAAGACTTATGTACCCTTACTTGGAGCCCAAGGTTAAGGGTCTATTTAAGGGACCCTAGCCTCTTGTATGAGGAAGTTTTTTGATGAATGAAAACCTTGAGTTCTTCTATTGAGTTGTGTGATACCCTGCTGTGTGCATAAAGGGGTTTGCGAGAGTTCTTCTTCCCAGTGCTGCAATCATCTTCCTGCTACCAACAAGCATCTCAGATCCCTGGACGCCCACTCCAAAAGAAGCCTTCCCTTGCTATTTTTCCTTTGTTTTCTTGTTCCTTTGTGAGTTTTCTAACCCCTGACAGGTCGTTTGCAGGTCCCCGAGTTCCTACGAATCCAACGACTCCAGCCAAGCCTCAATCGGATCACCGAGCAGAAAGCCGGGTATCCGCGGGTCTTTGGCTCGATTTTCCAGGCCGCATCCATCGAGGAATGAGAGACCCTTTTGCTGTGATCTTCACAGACGTTGTCAGGTACACCCCTCTACCTCCAGTAGTTTTATTGTAGGAGAACTTGCCCTAACCGAGGCTTCTCAGCCCCAGCGATCCTTCTTTTCTACTTTTCTAGGTCCTAATCTGCATGATGATCTTCTAAAATTCATATAAAATTCCCTATAACTTATTTTAATCTGAAATTCGGGAATTAATCACCCAACCCCACATATAAAACATATAAAAAAAATTGCAAGCATATTAGTTCCGCATCATTTGGTATCAGAGCATAGATTAGGGTTTGTTTTCTGCAATTTTTTAGTTTGTATATACTCTGTTATTTTAATTATTTCTCCCTGTTAAAAACTCCAAAAAATTTAAAATTTTCTTTTCTGGATTTGTCATAATTCAAAGTAATTTTCAGAATTTTTACAGATTTTATTTCGGACTTTGAATCTTCTTCAAGCCGAAATACATCCTGCAAGTTTTTGACTCTGTTTTTTTTTCAGCAAGACATGTTTGGAAGTTTTAGGGTTTTGTTTAGGAGTTTTTGCATATTTCTTAATTTTAGTATATTTCCAGTATATTAGGTCATGATTTGCAAGTTTTCTTCTATTTAAAAAAATACTAAAAAAAAAAAATATATATATATATATACATATTTTCCAAAAATACCAAAAAAAAAATATCTAACCCTAATTTGCATCCTCATCTGCCTGCCATCATTGCATAATTTACTTTTAAGGGCACTCTTGCTATATCAGATGGGGGGAGGATTTGATCACCTCTCCTTAGCCCAAAACCACATCCCTTGCATTCAGTCCCAAGCCTTAACCTAAAATTAATTAGACTTAATTTGCCCTAGTGGGCTAGGGACACCAACTGGTCGGGTCCGGGCTAGTGTTAGATCACTGTGTCAAGTTAACCTGTGTGTGCCTTGTGCTTAGTGTCTAGAACGGTGGTTTAGGGATTCAATCCCGAAGGGCTTGTGTGCTGGTCCGCCTACCTGGCCAATCTCTGATTGGTGTCTAGGATTGGCAATCAGGGACCTAACACTCCCCTTACACCTGCCTGGCTGAGTACAGGGTTACTATAGGCTAGTTTGCCACCCTGATTGAGCATCTAGTTTGGACTTTAGGTTTAGTCAGCTATAGTCGGTCTGATCGAGTCTTGCATGAGCACTAGATCAGGAGTTTCATATCACCCACCTCCTTCATAAATGTCTGAACCCATGGAAAATTTACAAGCCCAAATAAAAGCCCTAGCTGATCAAATTGCCCAGATAACTATCCAGATGACCCAGTTAACTCAGTCTCGTATTCAAACCAATGATAGAATTGACTATCGTGCCAATAGGTTTGATCAGTTAAAAGTCCGGGTAGGGACCCCAAGAAAAACCCATGGGTCACAGTCTGAGCCAGATCCTGACTCCCCTCAACCTAGGAGGACCCCAAACCCTGATCTATACCATGAGGTCGAACCTAGGAGAGCCCCTTATCCTGACCCGTACTACAATCCTCAACCTAGGAGGACCCCAAATCCTGATCCATACCTTGAGGCTGAACCTAGGAGAGCCCATCATCCTGACCCAATCCCTAAGGTTAGTCCTAGAAGACCCAATCAGGATTTTATAGACCAAGAAGATAGATCCTATTTACCCTCTCCCTATAAGCCTAGTATACCCACAACCTATAGATCTTATGACTCTAAATCCTATGAACCTAGAACTTATGAATCAATAACCTATGAACCTAGATCCTATGACTCTAGATCCCATGATCATAGATCCTATACACCCATACCCTATGAGCCTAGTAGACCCAACACCCAATATTCTGACCCATATAGGGAGTCAAACCCTAGGAGAACCCAATATTCTGACCCATATAGGGAGTCCAACCCTAGGAGAACCCAGTATTCTGACACATATAGGGAGTCCAATCCTAGGAGGACCCAATATCCTGACCCATATAGAGAGCCCAACCTTAGGAGGACCCCATACCTTGATCCAACCTTAGAACCTGATCATAGAGCTGACCCAAAATCCTATGACCCCAGATCCTATAATCCCATGACCCATAGATCTGCACCCTTGTCCTATGAGCTTAGAGAACCCATAACCCCTAAGTATCAGCCTAGTACTAGTCATGCTTCCCCTAGTCAACTTGAACCCTATAGGATGAGTATCCCTAAATATGAACCCAATAGTGAGCCACTACCTCTTATACAACCTGAACCTACTAGGAGTGGTACCCATAATCAGAGACCAGAACCTAACCAATTTCCTGCTAGCCGACCTTCTCCAACCATTCCTGAGATTCGCAAGGCTTACATTAACGTGGAAGTGTATGAAGATGATGTGAGCCTAGTGGATGAGTATGAGGGAGAAGAGGAGACACCTTTAGTAGACCTAGAATTAGCTGACCCAATAGATACCCAGGTAGATTCCAACCCAGAGCTAGTTGACCTTGACCACATCCAACCTAAAGCTATAATGGAAGAACAAATAGAGGAAGAGAACCTAGGTACTGCTGCTAGAGCCTTACCTGAGGAAACCATAGAGGAGAGCCAAATTATAGAGTCTAGTCCAAAAATACAAGAACCAGAAGAATTTATTAAGGACCTGATCTCTTTGAATCAATACCTTCAAGATGAGTCCCCTCCTATAGTTCCCATTAAGGACCTCTTCCCCGAAATTAGTGACCCATCCTTCCATTATGCAAATCCTGTAGATATAGCTCAACCTCATAAGGTTAACCTCATTAGTATAGGATTAGTTCCTGACACCCCGTCTTTTATCCTATTTTATCCAACTAACCATGAACCTTTTTCTCTACCTTACCAAACTAATTCTGAACCCACTTCCTATTTTCTGCCCTTTCCTGACACCTCCAGCATTTCTAGGATCATTAGATTGCATTTAGCTGAGATTAGCATACTGCATGCATTCATCACGCATGTTAGGTTTGCATCTTACTTCTGGCATACTCTTTGGAATTTGCTAGGAGTTCACTGTAAATTTTCATGTGCATGTCAAGCTAGGATCAAACCTAGAGAACCTATAATCTATTAGGTTTAGATCCAAAGAGTTCAATAAAATTTCCTTCGATAGGAATGCATAGTCGAGTCTGTTAGGTGTCAGTATGAGTCCTTTGCATCATTTGTCTGCATGTGCCTAGCATGTTCACCACCCGCACTAATCTTAAAATAACTGGCTAATTCCCGAAGAAGGGTCAAAGAATTTGATGTAGTGGATTCTATCTTGGTTAGGCTTAGGCCTAAAAGAAGCTTCATGCTCGCAGAGCCGGACCTTTTAAAGTGATAGAGAAGGATTGGATCAAATGCCTAGGTGTTAGACTTGCCTTCGGATTTGGGCATTAGTTCTACCTTCAATATTACAGACCTGGTTGAGTATAGGGAACCGGCAGCGATACCTAGTAAGGCCTTTGGACCTATTCCTTTTCATTGTGAGTGACCCTAACCCAGAGTGTCCACTAACAAATTGGCCTGAGAGAGGAGAACGGATCGAGCGTATCCTGGATGATCAAGCCATCACGACCCGGGGCCGTGACTATCAATGCTTCCTGATCCGATGGCAAGGCTAGCCAGAGTCGGACGATTCGTAGATTTCTCGAGAGGACTTGCAATGCCTCAACCCAGACCTTCTCGAGAGATATGTGAGCCAGTCTGATCTTCACTCGACAGGGTCGAGTTCCTCCCACCCCGGGAGAATTGGTGCGGACACCAAAGGCACCAGAATAAGGCAGAGGCTTCTCAACCCTCTGTAATTGATCAATAATTTATGAGTCCATCTGTAATAAGGGCTTAGCTCATCTGAGTCCATTTTAGTTGTTATTTGAGTATTTTTAGTTGTTATTTTACTTCTGTACTAGTCAGCTCATGTTGAGCTAGTTCAGTCCAATGCTAGTTAGCTCATGTTGAGCTAATTTTATTTTTTTGAGTCCTGTCCAAGCATACTGAAGACTCAAGACTATATTATACAAGTGAAGACCAAGTCCAGCCAGATTGAAGACATGGAAGTTTAGCCCAAGTCCAACCCAGCTTGAAGATTTGAAGACCCCAGGAGAAAAATCAGAAACCCTGATTCCTTGCAGATGCCCTCCAGATGCCCAGGTTCCCTTCCAGATGCCAAAGTATATTCATAAATAAGGGCATCCATGATTCCAGAGGTCCATCTGCATCCTAGCCCAATGAAATCAAGCCCAGGTGCCAAGCCCAAGCCCCTAAGAAGCAAGATACCAGGGAATATTCCTGCTACCTGGCTACCAGGCCACCCCAGCTTCCAGAGGCCCAAACCCATGCACCCGGGCCCCTTTGGGCCGGCCTTTTGCTGCTCCTAGAAGCCCAACACGCCCCCCTAGGCATCCTTGGAGTCTTGACCAAGTCAAGAAAAATTTTAGGGATTTTTCTACCTAATATTTCCTTATTTTCTAGCTAGGGTTTGAGAGGGAAAAGGATTTTTATGTAAAGACTTATGTACCCTTACTTGGAGCCCAAGGTTAAGGGTCTATTTAAGGGACCCTAGCCTCTTGTATGAGGAAATTTTTTGATGAATGAAAACCTTGAGTTCTTCTATTGAGTTGTGTGATACCCTGCTGTGTGCATAAAGGGGTTTGCGAGAGTTCTTCTTCCCAGTGCTGCAATCATCTTCCTGCTACCAACAAGCATCTCAGATCCCTGGACGCCCACTCCAAAAGAAGCCTTCCCTTGCTGTTTTTCCTTTGTTTTCTTGTTCCTTTGTGAGTTTTCTAACCCCTGACAGGTCGTTTGCAGGTCCCCGAGTTCCTACGAATCCAACGACTCCAGCCAAGCCTCAATCGGATCACCGAGCAGAAAGCCGGGTATCCGCGGGTCTTTGGCTCGATTTTCCAGGCCGCATCCGTCGAGGAACGAGAGACCCTTTTACTGCGATCTTCACAGACGTTGTCAGGTACACCCCTCTACCTCCAGTAGTTTTATTGTAGGAGAACTTGCCCTAACCGAGGCTTCTCAGCCCCGGCGATCCTTCTTTTCTACTTTTCTAGGTCCTAATCTGCATGCTGATCTTCTAAAATTCATATAAAATTCTCTATAACTTATTTTAATCTAAAATTTGGGAATTAATCACCCAACCCCACATATAAAACATATAAAAAAAATTGCATGCATATTAGTTCCGCATCAATTACTCTATCCAAAAAGGATTGTGCGACAACTCCTAATGAAAGAGAGCGCATGAGTAGAGTACCATATGCTTCTACAGTAGGCTCTATCATGTATGCTATGACTTGTACTAGACCAGACGTAGCATACTCACTAGGAGTAGTGAGCAGATACCAGTCTGACCCAGGTGAGGCACATTGGAAGGTGGTTAAGTCCATCCTTAAGTATTTGAGAAATACTAGAGATCAATGGCTGATTTATGGAGAACCTGACTTGAAACTTGTGGGATACTCTGACTCCAGTTTCCAATCAGATAGAGATGATAGCAATAGTGTGTCAGGGTTTGTATTTACCCTGAACGGAGGAGCGATCTGCTGGAGAAGTTCCAAGCAGGCAACTATTGCAGACTCGGTGTGCGAAGCAGAATATATTGCAGCATCAGATGCAGTAAAGGAAGCTGTATGGTTTCAGAAGTTCCTTGGAGAGCTAGGGGTGGCACCTTTCCTAGATGGTCCTGTTCTAGTGTACTGTGACAGCACTAGAGCCATTGCTCAAGCTAAGGAGCCTAAAGCACATCACCCACCAAGCACATTCTGCGGTGCTACCATCTCGTACGAGAAATCATGGAACAAGGAGACATCAATCTTCTGAAGATCGATGGAAAAGAAAATCTGGCCGACCCCTTCACTAAAGCCCTCGGAATAAAAGAGTTCGACTATTGTAAATGGGAAATGCGTATTAGATACTCTTTTGATTGGCTTTTGTACAAGTGGGAGTTGTTGGGAATTATGTCCCAAAGCTAATCGCCTGGGTTGTAGGCGGTTGTGCTGAGTATTGTATTCATTTTTGAATTAATAAAATATTATTTTTGGCAGCTCATCACATATTGTATTTCCCTGAAATGAAGTCTTTCCATGTGATGAAGTCCTTAGGACTACACTGACTTCGATACAGAGAGGATGTATCGACTGGTCCTTAAAATCTGTTCACAACCAAAGGATATATTATACTGGACGGCAATATATCAAGTATAGGTTGTTATAGTTCACATCGTTTGGTTGTCCTCTTGACCAAATGAGTGTGGTGACACTGATGTGATCTGCAAGTGGGATATGTGATATCTCATTGAACGTGACTCCATGTAGGCCCTTTTTCTTCCAAAGGGAAACTCACGATTGGATATGGGTATATCTGTCCCTCTGACCTGAGGTCATCACGGTAGCTTGCAAGCAACTCCCTGTGCTTTGGTGCTGGACTACCCGGATTTTTAATCCGGTGATGGAAGGTTTCTGGATACGGGCAAGTACTTATGGAGCAGCGATGGACCAAGATGGAATTGACCTGTCCAAACAATTTGGATTGATTGCCTTGCAGTGTCTCAATTTAGCAAATCCTCGACCGGGGTAGTCCCAATGAGGTGTCACTGGACTTGCGAGGTTGAGACACGTAGTGCACTGACTTAGTCTGGGTTGGCAGTCTAACCTCAGTCGTCCTGAGCATTGGAGGTCAAAGGGATGAATTATACGGTAACCATATGCTAGAGGTTCGATTGCTCTCGCATCTTCGACCTATCCGGACGCCGGGACCCATTGCTAGATGGTATCTTGTGCTGGTACTGGAATTGTTCCAGTGCTACCGCCTAGGTTCGAACCTATGAGATCACATGCCATAGAGGATAACTCCATGATCCAGGTACCGGTATTTGATTAAGAATCATTTCGGTGATGGTTTGATTGAGTACATTGGGTTGACCTGGGTTCGGGTCAATCAGTTTTTGTTCGGTTTATCAGGAATTTTTTTTTCTGGTTAACCTAGACAAAACCAAGCCTTCTGATAATTAGATTTTGATCTAATTATATGGATGAACACTTTTTGAACTATTGGATTTTTTTTAAAACCTATTGTGCCAGTTTTTTTTTTTTGACCCTTTGAATCGGTCATCACGGTGTGAATCGCAATGGGCGAATAGGGCTTTTGGGCGTCCCCTCCTCTCTCCTGTTTCACCACCATTTCAGTTGGATTTAAACTCGTTTAAAAGCCCTTCAATGCTTCACTGCATTCGTTCCATATTCCAGCTGCTATTGCCATCCTTTTGGCTCCCATTCCATCGTTTGTAAGCCTTGCACGGTGTTATAAATCATGCTACTTTTCTCTTCTGCAATGTAGGAAAAGTACAGAGAAACCTTCGTTGGGTTCTTATTCCTTTGAGTCTTAGTTTATCCTTTCACCATAGATCTTTAGGGTGGGATTAGGCAATTGATTGGGAGAAAAACAATTCCATTTGTCCCTGTTTCTTGTGCTCATTGGAAGAAGAAGTACTAGCTCTATTTGGAGAAACATTGCAGCAAAACAACATCACTTCTTCCCACCATTCGAAGGTGTTTTCCGGCGACTAGCATCGCCTGAGAACCGGATCTGTGGAGCCCCACGCATGTTCCCCCTCTAGAGAGTGCTCATTTGAGCACTTAAGAGCAGGATCAATGCTATAGTTGCTGTTTTGGTGTCCTATTTTTGTTTTGCAGGTTTGCTAGAATTGCTGAACAAAAGGAGCTGTAAATTGTGGCATTTTTTTATCCCTTTTGTTCTCTATTCAAGGAAGAAAACATTCCCTTGCTATTGGTGAAAGAAAGGAGAGCAAGCACTGGTTGTTTGGGTTTGGCCATTATTGCTGTTGAAGCAAAGGAAAAACAGAGCAAATCAAGCACTGGAAGTAGACGACAAGGGGAATAAGTTTATTCCTGCAATTCCAGCACTATTCCAGACTTATTCCAGGCAGGAATAAGGTATTATTTTTGATTTTTTTTATTCATGCATGCGTAGATTTGAGTATTTAAAATATTTTATAAACATTACATGCCCATATTATAATATGTTTTAGTCTGCACATGCTTCCAGATCGTGTTAGATCCTGCGCGGAGCAGGTTTTTTCCGCTGCGCATTTTAAAATTGTTTTAAAATACTTACCTGCTCCCTGCTCTTGCATGCTTAGAGTAGGTACCTGCAAAAGCCCTGTTTCACTTTCACCTCTTCTTTGGAACCTGGAAATTGGTGTGGTATGCATGATGAGGATGCAATCATGTGACTCTAAAGGAGATTAACCAAAATTTAACTAGCAATTCCTACTTGCATATGAGTGATTCAACATATAAGATCAAGGAGATCTAAATAAGAAACCCTAAATGCTTATACTTAAACCCAGCTAGGAGGACTATCAAAATCTTAAAGAAATAGGACAAGATTAGAATTCGCACACAAGTCAAGCTAGCCCTATTTAATGATCCCAATCTTAAAAGACTAGGAGTTCAAGCATTGAAATCTCAAGCACAAGGGATTCGCTCTTAAGGTTCTCAAATGAAAGATCATACCACATAAGATGGGCCATCTAACTTTCTGGTTTGTAGCAAGTAATCCTTCCTCCTGGATCTGGAACCTAGAGAACCCTGCAACAAAGAAACCAAGATGATTAGAAGCTTAATTAGAAATGAGAAGATTGATGGAACTCAAAGGAGAGTTTGTTGGAAATGATCCTTGGCGCCATGGTGGAAGCTTGTGTTGGTGTTGATCTTCTTCTTGTGAGGATGTCCTTAATTCGCCTTGAAGGAAGAGGATTGCTTGGAAGATGAAGAGTAAAAGAGAAGGATTAGGGAGAAGAAATGATGGAGAAGAGGAAGAGGTTCACTTAGGCACAAAGATCCACATAGGCACATAGAAACACATAGAAAATTTCTGAAAATTTGTATTCATTCATCAATCTTTCTTTACAAGGGGCGTCCAAGGCTTTAAATAAAGCCTCACAAATTTTGAAATTTCAAATCCCCAAACAAGTGGAGTAATATAAGGGGAGAGGGCTGATTTTCTTGCTTGAAATCCTCCTTGGCCAACTTCCTTGAATTTGAACTTGGGATGGCGCCCTCTTGTGGTGAGGTGGCATGTGGTCCCCTCTTGACGTGGCATGTGGTCCCAAGTTGAGGTGGCACAAGTGATGTGGCATGTGGTCCCCAATTGAGTTGGCTTTGGTCTTGATTTGGGGTATACATTGTGAGTCTTCTTTAGGCTAGATGCTAGTTGACCCATTTGGACTGGACTAAGACTAGACCCGACATGGACTCGACTTACATGATTATTTTGGACTCAAAAGAAAGATTACAGGACCCAACATGGACTTGACTTACATGATTGTTTTGGACTCAAAATAAAGAAAGGTTACCGGACTCTCTAGTCCAACCATAAAGATTCGGAATGGGCTTGAATTGGTTGGAGTCTCTTTCTGATTCTGGTGCCCGCACCAGAAATCCATGGGATCCTACACAAACCATGGTAGAGTTAAGAAGGAGATTTAAAGGTAGAAAACTAATGAAATGATGGTTGAAGTTGAGAAGAATTTGATGGAGTGGAAGTAGCTTGGTCGGTTCCCTTTTGATTGATTTCCTTGCACCTTGGATGATGGAATGGAGTGATTGGATGGGTTAGAAGATAGACTAATGGTTCTTGGCATGGAGAATGCTTTTCTTGAAGTAGCTAAGGGCCTCTCACCCACTCCCTCTCGGAGGACATTTGATAACACAAATGGAAGAAGAAAGAAACTCACTTTTTTTTTCATTCAAATCATCATCCTTTTTACAAGAGAGCTTGGAGTAGTTTTTATAAGCCTCCAAGGACTTTGAAATTTTGAATTAAAAAGAGATTTTCATGGGAGTTTCCTAGCTATAAGGGTGGAATTAGAATTACATGGAGATTTTATAGGAATAGCTAACTAAAATGGTGGAAGGTTGAACTCCTTGGCTGCCCACTTTGAATTTGAATTCCCTCTTGGTGATGTGGCATGTGGTGATGTGGCTTGATGAGGTGTACTCCACATGGTTGGGAGGTTGACATGGCATCGCACAGGGCTTGTTAAAGTGGTGTCATCCTTGGATTAAATTGTTGAAGTGGTTGAGTGCATTCCATCTTCAAGTGAGCTTGCTTACATTTAACCAATTCTATACCTCTCTTGAACCCAACTACTAAACTTACTAAATATAAGGCCAATTTGATCCTAATTGGACTCAAAAGAAACAAAATTGAAATAAACCCAACTCTAATTACATGACTTAAATTCAATTAAAGAAGTAAACTGACTCTATTTACAAGACATAAGTTCAATGAAAGAATTAAAGCCATACTGAATTAGACTGAATCCTCTTTCGAACTTTGGTGCCCGCACCAATTACCTGCTACCCAAGAATTCATCCTATACTCTGACCATGAAGCCCTTCGATACCTAAACTCCCATAAAAGATTGAACCCTAGGCATGCTAAGTGGATAGAATACATCCAAGCCTATACCTTTATGCTTAAATATCGTGCTGGTATTGAGAATAAGGTAGCTGATGCCCTTAGCCATCATTCTCTGTTGCTGGATACCATTAGGACTGAGGTTATAGGATTTGATTAATTAAAAGAGCAATACAAGTCCTGTCTTGACTTCGGTGAGATCTTCTAGTCAAGGAAACAAGAACTATCTAGTGCCCATAGTGAGTATACAATCCAGGATGGTTACCTCTTCAAATCAAATAGGTTGTGCATTCCCAAGACCTCACTTCGAGAATTCTCAGTTTGGAAAACCCATGAAGGAGGCCTAACTGGTCACTTTGATAGAGAAAAGACCATCATAGCAGTAGAAGACAAGTTCTTTTGGCCAAGCCTGAAGAAAGATATAGCCAACATTGTTTCTTGGTGCCAAACTTGTGCTGTTGCTAAATAGAAGAAGCAGAATACTGGCCTGTACACCCCTTTACCTGTGCCTAGTCGCCCTTGGCAAGACCTTAGCATGGACTTTGTGGTAGGATTGCCTAAGACCGCAAGGAAGCACGATTCAGTCTATGTAGTGGTTGATAGGTTCTCCAAAATGGCCCATTTCATACCCTGCTCCCAGACCCTAAATGCTTCCAAAGTTGCCAAGCTCTTCCTTGAGCATGTGGTTAAGTTACATGGCCTTCCCAAAACCATAGTGTCTGATAGGGATGTCCGCTTCACTAGTTATTTCTGGAAGACCCTTCGGCACTTAGTAGGCACCAAGCTCAAGTTTTCTACTACCTACCACCCGTAGACTGATGGCCAAACTAAGATAGTCAACCGCAGCCTAGGGAACATTTTAAGATGCTTAATAGGCAAACATACTAGAAACTAGGATCTTCTCTTATCTCGATCTGAGTTTTCCTACAACAGTTCAGTGAATAGGATCACCGGGAAAAGTCCTTTCGAGGTTGTCAGTGGATACAAACCTAACTGACCTCTTAATTTGATTCCCCTACCCATCCATCCATGTGTCTTAGAGTCTACCAAAGCATTTGCACATCATATTATGAACATGCATAGGGAAATTAGCCAAAAAAATATCTAAGTAATAATATATACAAAAGATTGACTGATTCATGGAAACGAGCTAAGGAGTTTGAAATTAGGGATTCTATAATGATTAGGCTTAGGCCTGAAAGGTTCCCACCAGGAACTGTTAAAAACCTTCATGCTCATGGAGCTGGACCCTTTAGAGTGATAAAGAGAGTTGGCCCTAATGCCTATGTGCTTGAGCTACCCTTGGAATATGGCATTAGCTCGACTTTCAATTTCTCGGACTTAGTCTAGTATAGGGAATCAGCAAACATACCCAGCGAGCCATTTGGGCCTGACCTTTCATTTGAGAGTAAACCCAATCCAGAGTGTCCATCACCAATTTTACCTGAGAGAGGAGAGCAGATCGAGCATGTCATGGATGATCAAGCTATCACTACCGAGGCAAAGGCTATCATCGTTATGTGGTTCGATGGCAAGGCCAGCCAGACTCCGACGATTTGTGGATTACCCGGGAGGACTTGCAGCACCTCAACCTCGACCTTCTAGAGGAGTACCAAAGCCAAATCAATCTTTGCTCGATAAGGTCGAGTTCCTCCCACCCCGGGAGAACTGGTGTGGGCACCAGTATCAGACAAAGGCTCCTCAACCCTCTATGGATCTCTAACTAGGGTTTAGTCATTGGGTTCTGTAATAAGGCTTCAAGCCTATGCAATTCTTTACTTTGAGTCATGCACTTTTGTTTTAGTTCTGTAGCTTGGCCAATGTGATCAAGTTAGGTCGACAAACCCTGTATTTAGTTGAATAGATCCAAGCCCGAGTCTACTTGAAGATTGGATCCAAGCCTGTTGGAAGAAGAAGTGGACATTGAGTCTAGCCCAATTACTATTGGGCCAAGCCATCTCCCATGCCTTGAAGGATGCCAATTCAGCCCTGGGGTGCCACCTCATCAACCCATGTGGTGCCACTTCACCTTGCCAAGTGGGAGGCACAAATCAAGAAGAAGTGCTGACTTCTTGGACTCCATCAAGCCAAAGGGGACAACATCACTTGATACAAGCCTCGCTTCCATCTTCCTATCAAGACTCTTTCCAGATGGACCATGGGCAGCCAAGGTAGAAGATTCAAATAGGAGACCACATTCCTCCCTTCCCTCCCCCTATCATGTTTCTCTCCAAAGATGGGTGGGCGGCCAAGGAAAGTCAATGGGAGTTGAAGATTTGTGAGGACATAAGCCTTGCTACAAGCCCCATATCATGTTTCTCTCCAAAGATGGGTGGGTGGCCACGGAAAGTCAATAGGGGTTGAAGTATTGTGAGGACATAAGCCTTGCTACAAGCCCCATATCATGCCTTTTTTCCAAAATGTGTGATCAGCCATCAAAGACCAAGGATGCCAAGATCCACCTTCCAAGCCCCAAATCAAGCCATGCCCAAACACAAGCAAAGCTATGGTCGGCCAAGGAGAAAAAAAAAATTCAGAACTTTAGGCACCTTCTCAAATGAAGACTTGTAATTTTCTTTTTGAATTTGAATGGATCATAAGGTTCCTATATAAAGGGCCTTACCCCCTCCCTTGTATGGCTAATTTTGAATGAATGAAAAAGAAAAGTTTGAGTGCTATTCTTCTAGTTTGCCTTCGTTCATTAAGAACGTCGATCTCCATGAGGGAGCACTGTTGACCCCACAAGTGATTTTGATGATAACCAAACATTGGAGTATGTATATTTATTTCTGATAACTCTTCAAGTGTTTTACAAGTTTTTGTAGGATGGATTAAATGTTCAAACTTCAACTCCTACACCTCTGTTTTCTTGTTTGAGTTGTGTTGTAATGTATTTTTGTAAAGAAGAACCCAATGAAAAAGCTAAGAAAAAGTCATGTGAAAAGGATTACTTCTGTGTATGTGTGCCTTGAAATTAGTTTTGAGTTGGTATGCTTGAAAATTTAAAGAGTTGGTAAGAATTTTTCTTTAAGTTCAAATGTAAAAATCTTGAAGAAGATACTCGAGCCGACCCAACTTGTTGAAGAGCCGACTCCGCTTACTGGCATGCAGCAAGGATTCTGGAATGCACCAATCCGAGCTAACTTGAAGGTAACCGAGCCGACTCCAATGAATCCGAGTCGACTGGAATCAGTCTAAGCCGACTCCTCAAGAGTCCCATTTTTGAAGATTTCTGAGAATAGCCATGCGAGCCAACCCAAACCAAAAATAGCCGACTCTGCTAGACCTAATTTTGAAGACCTGAGAAAGTGAGCTGACCCGAACTGCATCGAGCCAACTCTTCCAGAGTGAGGTTTTCCGAGCATGAGAAGAGGAGCCGATCCAAGCTGAAAAGAGCCGACTCCTCAAGTTCAAGTTTTTCAAAGGTTCAAGTTCGAGCCGACCCGAGCTATTAAGAGCCGACTCATTCAGAGTGATGTTTTGCACCATGAGACAAAGAGCCGACTGCAATGAAGATTTGGTGACTCGACCTATCAACTCGAAGGATCCGAGCTGACCCAAAGAAATTTGAGCTGACTTAAACATCATTTCCAAGTATTTAATGGCTAGTTCTAGAATTTATTTTTGAATGCCAAAAATTGCTCCAACGGTCACAAGTCATATCCCAATGGTCCAAAACATCTCTAACTACCTTGGAGTGATGGAAGACCATATATTTGAATTATTTGAACATCCAAAAAATAATGTAAGACAAGTTTTTAAAAAGTTCTTCAAAGTTAAGAGAGCTTCATTGAATATTCTACCTACCAACAACAAAAGAGCATAAGAGCATTCAAGCTAGTCTTCAAGACTTCACCAACTCTGATTTGAAGTTTGAAGCAACTTTTGGAAGAAGCCACTAAAGCAATTAAAACCCACCCAAGTACATTCAAGTGGACTTCCATCAAGCTGCACCGGTAACTATCCGATAAATTGAGTTTGTCATTTATTTCAATTCAATTTTTGAATTGTTGGATTATTGGTGAGCCCAGTTGAAAAACCAATTAGGTTCTTGGTGAGCCTTGATAAAAACCAAGTGTTGGGTTCTTGGTGATCCTGGTAAAACCAAGCTAGGTTTCTTTGGTTTGCTTGTTAAAACCAAAGGGTGTTGGGTTTTCTTTGGTGATCCCGTAAAACTAAAGTGTAGAGGTTTTGAATTGTGATCCTGTAAAACAATCCTACAGTATTCGGGTGTGAATATAGTAGAAATCCCAAGTGGTATCTTGGCTAGTGGACGTAGGAGTTGGGTTGCTCCGAACCACTATAAATTTGGTGTGTTTATGTTGTGCTTCTTTACTCATTTTTAGCTTATGCAATTTTTAACTCTGTCATAGCACCTAACACCTTCTAAGGGATTTTTAATTGCACATTACTTTCTTTAAATTTTTAAATTTCCAATTCACCCACCTCTTCAATAGCAAACTGGGCAACAAGTGTCTTCGCCTTCAGGCGTTGAGGGGTGTGAGGCCCCAAGCTACAATCTGTTCTGCACAAGCCATATTCTATCTTCAAGTTTGAAGGCCATCTGGATGATCCAACTGGGCACCTAGCTGATGGGGATATTGCATGCTCGGTGTTGGGAATCTGGTGCACTGCAGTGGAAGTGTAATTTCAAAATGATGAAATTTGCACCATAATCCCTTAGCCAAGATCTCCTTATTCAGGATTAAAACATATAATAAACATACAAACTTACATTGTTAGAATTAGGGCACCAACCTGTTAATGCTAAATCCAATTTTGATGTAGAATCAAAACTTGGTGTTGAATGCCCCTTTTGATTTCACCAGGCGTCCAAATGTCCACCCTCCAATTGTGATCCACAAGATGATTGATCAAGATGATAGCTTCTTCAAAATTCCTTCACTTGAATTCTTATCCTAGAATTCAAGAGGACTATGGCTTTAAAACTCCACGGTAGGGACTCCTTACTTCCTTTCTTTCTTCTTCCTCTCCCTTTCTTAAGACCTTGTCCTAAGAATAAAACTCTTGTCTTGATGGAGGAGAAGGATTTAAGACACTAATGTCTTAAAGTAAAAGGAAATAGAAATAGAGTAATTCTTTTCTTTTACCGATCGAGAGATTCTTCCTATCTCTTGTTTGGACTTGAGTTTCAACAGAGAAGAGAACTCTATAAAAGTGAAACTCTTTGTGTCCTAAACAAGCTAAGGAGGAATCAGTTTCCTGGATAGAAAAGAAAAATAAAACCTCTGTCGTGCATTAGTAACACACCCGAGACCTCTGTTGTTTAAATAGATTACAGAGAGATGTCTTCTCAAAAGAACACAACTCTCCGTAAACACTATTCCATTTTGTCTCACGCCCCTTCCCTATTTCTTACGACCCCTTCCCTCCTTCTCACGCCCTTCCAGATTAAATCTCACGGCTTTTCCTAAAAGAAAAGTCATGAAATTTTAGAAGAAAGGAATCGCGATGTTTCGGTCTCCGAAGAGACATTGTTTCGCGCAACCTGGAAGAGTCAGCGCCTTCCTTCTTTCTTAAAATCCCATCAACTGTTGGATTCCCATCCAAGGGGGGACAAGTTGTGCACTAACTATTAAGAAAGGAGGCCACCCCATCTTAATTCATCGGAGAATTAAGTGGGGCGCGCCAAGAGTCCATGCGCCATGGACTCTTCCAAATGGCGCGCCAAGAGTCCATAAGCGCATGGACTTTTGGCATTTGGCATGGAAAAGCAAAGGGGTGGGTGGGGAGGCTAGCCTAGTTACATGGCTAGCCAATAAGGTTAGCCATAATCCCTATTTTCAGAATTAGGGTCTAATTAGCTCCAATTACAACCCAAATTGAACCAATCCGGAACCCTAATTCGAATCCGATTTGAATAGAAGCTAGGGTTTGCAACACCTGCTAGAGTGTTATCCTGCAAAGATGATTTAATCATAAATTAAACTGTTGATCAATCCTCTTAAGTGTGTGACCCATTGGGTTCCATATCTAGCCAGTAGTGGGTTCGAATACAAGTTGACCTAATTTGATTAGAACTCTTTCTAATCGATTTAGGTCAAATTAGGCTTAACCGATTTGATCAATTAGGACTCTTCCTAATAAGTGATCTTTGAATTTGATCAACCCACAAGACAAGATTGACGTCTAGCAACGTGTCATGTCTATTCGGAAGATATGGAAATTCTGGTGAAATACCAAAATTACCCTTCAGTAGAGAGTAATCGTACAATTAAATCTTTCGATCAGCCTGCACCCAAAATATAACTATGGATATGGATATATGTCAAATCCAATATTTTATTTATTTGTAGCTCAATCTTATATTGATGATTCAATTATCTTGATATTAGAAACCATCTCTAATATCTTTACTTTGATCAAAGATTCCCTGAATCATCATCCGATTGTTAACTAGCTGGATGCAATTTCATCTTACCAAGAGTGATCGATTCCTTGTTGACCTACTCATTACCTTCATATACAATTTACCATTCCCAGTATCAATCCTGTGCATGACTCAGTGTCATGATTAGGATTGAACCAAAGCATGGGTTTATGTACATAAGGTACTTATGGTAGTCTCAAGTCAAAGGATTACTTGTACCACTCCCACTATGAGAACCTTCTATTGACATGTAGCTAAGACTCCATTAGATGTTCTCAAGTTGGATCATATCAGTGAACTCATTCTCCAATGAGCACGCACATTCCAGTATTAGTGTCATACACAAGTGACTGTGAGAGCAGTCACCCTCTCCAGTATACATGGGATGTGCTAGTCTTACCGGAAAACCCTGATCCCCTACTCAGGGTTCCTTTGACTAGGAATACTTTAGATTAAGGTTTTAAGATTTTAGGTCTCATTGGTATGATCTCATCATAACCCTAAAATCATAGCCCTAATCTATGGGGTTCATCATATAAAACACAGCGTATGATAAAAAATAATGCCTTTATTTAGAATATTGTCAATTACAATGATTTGGGAGATACAACATAGATTAGCTTATAGGGCATATCCCTTTCAATCTCCCACTTGCACTAAAGCCAATCGCCTTTAAATCTTAATCCCATACACTCGAGGTGGCCATCAAACTCTCGCTGTGGTAGAGCCTTAGTGAACGGGTCTGCTACATTGTTCTTTGTATCAACTCTATTTATGTAGACAACTTGTCTCTCTACTATTTCTCGGACGAGATGGAAGCATCTCAGAATGTGCTTGGACTTATGATGAGCTCTTGGTTCCTTTGCTTGAGCAACAGCCCCAGTGTTGTCACAGTAAAGTGGCACTGGATTTTCAATTTTAGGAGCAACACCCAACTCTGTGATGAACTTCTTCATCCAGACTGCTTCCTTGGCGGCTTCACTAACAGCTATGTATTCTGCCTCTGTGTTTGAGTCAGCTACAGTCTGCTGCTTGGTACTCTTCCAACTTACTGCTCCCCCATTTAGGGTAAAAACATATCTCGTAATATATTTGCTATCATCAGGGTCTGATTGAAAACTAGAATTAGAATAAGCTTCTAGTTTAAGATCAGAACCACCATAAACCAGAAAAATATCCTTAGTCCTTCTTAGGTACTTAAGAATATTTTTAACTGCTTTCCAATGATCCTCTCTTGGATCAGCCTGAAACCTATTGACAAAGCCTAAAGCATATGCCACATCAGGCCTGGTACATAACATGGCATACATTATGGACCCTATTGCCGAAGCATAGGGTATAGAATTCATTCTATTTCTTTCTTCAGGTGTCTTAGGAGACATCCTTTTAGAAAGATGTATGCCTTGACTCATAGGAAGATAACCTCTTTTACTTCCATCCATACTGAATCTTTTCAGCACTATGTCAATGTACCTAGATTGGGATAAACCTAGCATCCACTTAGATCTATCTCTATAGATCTTAATACCTAGTATATAGGATGCTTCTCCCAAATCTTTCATGGAAAACTGGTTGGATAGCCAAACCTTGACTGATTGCAACATTTGGAAATCATTTCCAATGAGGAGTATGTCATCTACATATAGAACCAAGAAGACTATGGAACTCCCACTAGTCTTCTTATAAACACAGGGTTCATCCACATTTTTGATAAAACCAAACCTTTTAATAGTTTCATCAAAAAGGATGTTCCAACTCCTTGAAGCTTGCATTAATCCATAAATGGATTTCTTTAACTTGCATACTTGATTAGGTTTATTCTTTGAAATAAAACCTTCTGGCTGTGACATGTAGACTTCTTCCTCAAGGAAACCATTGAGGAATGCAATCTTCACATCCATCTGCCAGATCTCATAATCGTGGTATGCTGCTATAGCAAGTAAAATCCGAATTGATTTGAGCATGGCAACAGGTGAGAATGTTTCATCATAATCAATTCCCTGTTTTTGTATAAAACCTTTAGCCACTAATCTGGCTTTATAGGTTTCAACTTGGCCATCAGCCCCAATCTTTTTCTTATAGACCCATTTGCACCCAATAGGATTAACACCCTCTGATGCCTCAACCAAAGACCATACTTTGTTTACATACATAGAGTCTATCTCGGATTCCATGGCTTCTTGCTATCTATCTGAATCAGTACTCAAGATGGCTTCTGTATAGGTCAGAGGTTCATCATTTTGAATGACTTGGGTTTCATTATTTTCAATAATAAACCCATACCTCTCAAGTGCCTGTGGCACTCTATCAGACCTACGGGGAGGAGTTTTGTGTTCTGGTTCTGTCCTAACTATATATTCTTATGGTTAAGAATTGTCTATCTGTGTTTCTTGTACTTCTCCAAGTTCAACAATTTTACCATTGCCCTTTTCTAAAATAAGCTCTTTTTCTAGAAAAGTGGCATGCCTGCTGACAAAAATCTTTTGTTCAGTAGGATGGTAAAATAGATATCCTCTACCCTCTCTGGGATATCCTACAAATAAACATTTATCTGCTCTAGGTTCCAACTTATGTCCATAATTTCTTTTAACATAAGCTGGACATCCCCATACCTTAAAATATTTATGATACGGTTTCTTTCCACTCCAAATTTTATATGGAGTACTAACAACGGATTTAGAAGGTACCTTGTTCATAATGTAAACAGCAGTTTCTAGGGCATAAGCCCACAAGGAAATGGGTAAATTTGTGAAGCACATCATGGATCATACCATATCTAATAAGGTATGATTCCTTCTTTCAGCTATACCATTTAGCTGTGGTGTATAAGGAGGGGTCCATTCAGAAAGAATTCCATTAACTTTAAGATAGTCTAAAATCTCCATGGATAAGTATTCTCCTCCTCGATCAGAACGAAGAACTTTAATACTTTTCCCGGTTTGTTTTTCGACCATACTTTGATACCCCTTAAATTTATCAAATGCTTTAGATTTGTGTTTCATAAGATACACACATCCGAACCTAGATAAATCATCTGTAAAAGTGATAAAATATGAGTATCCTCCTCTAACCTGAGTTATGATTGGACCACATACATCAGTATGTATAAGTCCTAATAACTCAGTTGACCTTTCTCCATGTCCAGTAAATGGAGTCTTGGTCATCTTACCCATGAGACATGATTCGCAAGTTCCTAATGATTCATACTCATAAGGATCAAGGAATTTTTCCTTGTATAACTTGCTTATATTGGACTCATTAACATAACCAAGTCGATGATGCCAAAGTAAAGTATCATTAAAGTCTTTTCTTTTTCTTTTATTATTGACACGAAAAACACTATCATTGGAAGAAAGAGTTAAGAGCCCATTGCTAAATATGCCAGAACAAATAATTTTATTAGATAACATTATCGAGCAACCAGTGCTCGTTACATCCATTACATATCCTTGTTTTAACAACAAAGGAATAGATATAATGTTCCTAATAATCTTAGGCAAATAGTAACAATTTTCTAACTCCAAGATCTTCCCTAAAGGCAACTTCAGAATATAGGTCCCTACAGCTTCTGCTTGGATGATATCACCACTAGCACCGTAGAGATTGAAGTCACCTTCCTTCAATACTTTAAGCTTGTGGAGGTCCTGCAAAGATTTGCATATATGGTAACCACAAGCGGTATCCAATACCCAAGTATTTGATATAGACGAATTTAATGTCAATATAGCATGTATCTCATACATACCTTTTGGTGCATCTGCCGCACCAGGCTTCACAGTTGCAAGGTAAGCCTTGCAATTCCTTTTCCAATGTCCCGCTTTGCCGCAAAAGAAACAGGTTGACTATTTTGAGGCCTTCTTTCCTTTCTTATTCTTATTGATGCCACCCTTAGGGTTTAGCCTCCTATTAAAACCCTTTTTGCCTTATTTCTTCTTATTGGTCTTATCAACAAGAAGAAGTGGAGCCTTTTCTTTCTTAACGTGGCTCTCTGCTATTTTTAACATATTTAACAGCTCAGGCAAGGAAGTGTTCAGTTTGTTCATGTGATAATTCAAGACAAACTGAGAAAATGACTCCGGGAGTGATTGCAGGATTAAATCCTGATTCAACTCCCCTTCCATAATAAAACCTAATTGACCCAATCTGTTGATTATGTCAATTACCTTCAGAAGATGATCCTAAACGGATGTTCCCTCTATCATCTTAGCACGGAATAATTGCTTAGATGTTTCGTATCTAGCAGTTCTGCTTTGTTCTCCATAAAGCTCTTTTAAATTAAGCATTATGGATTGAGTATCCATGCTTTCATGCTTCTTCTATAACTCATTGGTCATAGAGGCCAGTATGATACACTTGACAGTGAGGGAGTCATTCTGCCATATTTTGTATGTGGCCATATCTTCCTGTGTGGCATCGTCCCCTAGTGGATTAAGACTAGGGGTATCAAGAATATAAGAAAGTTTTTCTGAACTCAGTACAATCTTTAAGTTTCTCAACCAGTCCATATAGTTTGGACCAGTCAGTTTGTTGGAATCTAAGATACTTCGCAGTGATAATGAAGATGCCATTTATCTTCATTTAATAAAGAACAACATATAAGCAAACAAGCATGAAATGACTTACATAATTAAATTAGGTCTTCAATTTAATTATGTCTCCCACTATTTTATCAAAAATCATAGCCCTCACTATGATAATCGAGAAGAACCCTGATCGGTTTTTCTTAGTGAGATTGAGATCCTAATAACTTATAAAAGATATTGCAGATAACACAACAAATCTTTTACAAGCTCAAAGGTAGGAAACTCTTCCAATTATATCTCATGTAATTCTCAAGAAGTAACTTGGCCTCTAGAACATTATTAGTCTTGCAGAAAACACAACAAATCATAATGTTCTAGTTAAGTCAAGACCCTTTAATTTCTATATAGTCAATACTCAAATATAATGCCCTTGCAGATAACACAACAAAGCATTATATTGAATATACTGTAAGCATATCTATGCACTAGACTAGTATCATGTCAATCATTATATTAGGTCTTGCAGATAACACAACAAACCTAATGTGGTTCATAACACAATAATGATCCAGCATGAAGGAAGGGCAATATATAGTATTTTTAACACCAAGCATTTTAGTCAAGATTTAAATATAATCAAATTGGCCAAGCAAGTGGAAGAGATGTGGGAGTCCCCCCGTTGCTTTCCTAGACACCAATAAAAATTGGCCAGGTCAGTCAATGGAACCAATTAAAAACCACAATTCTCTTTACCTTCCCAGAACCACCTTTCTAGACACCGAATGATCAATTGTTCATCATGACTAGTGATGCTTATTAGTTAAATATACTATGACTTAATATAATTTTAAGAGGAGGGCTTTATAAAATTGCCAGCATATTCTTATAGAACATATCACAATCATATCACTCTGATAAAAACAAATATGTGCTAAGTGTGTCATCATACTAGGACAACCATTTACCACATAATGGATCCACCATTATGCCAGGGCAACCTTATTTCAGTATGATGACTTCAAAACTAAACATATCTCTATAATAATTAGGGTTTGAGTGAAAAACCCTAATTAGTGACACACATATAACATAAATTATCATACATGCATCCCATAAATATGCTAAGTGTATCAACATTCAAGGGTTTAAAACCCTAACATGCGACACTAAAACAAAAACACGTAAATATTTTTCATATGTTTTAACTATAATAAGGGTGGCTCTGATGCCACTGTTGTGAATCCGGCGCACCGCAGCGGAAGTGTAATTTCAAAATGATGAAATTTTCACCATAATCCCTTAGCCAAGATCTCCTTATTCAGGATTAAAACATATAATAAACATACAAACTTACATTGTTAGAATTAGGGCACCAACCTGTTAACGCTAAATCCAATTTTGATGTAGAATCAAAACTTGGTGTTGAATGCCCCTTTTGATTTCACAAGGAGTCCAAATGTGCACCCTCCAATGGTGATCCACAAGATGATTGATCAAGATGCTAGCTTCTTCAAAATTCCTTCACTTGAATTCTTATCCTATAATTCAAGAGGACTATGGCTTTAAAATTCCACGGTAGGGACTCCTTACTTCCTTTCTTTCTTCTTCCTCTCCCTTTCTTAAGACCTTGTCCTAAGAATAAAACTTTTATCTTGAAGGAAGAGAAGAATTTAAGACACTAATGTCTTAAAGTAAAAGGAAATAGAAATAGAGTAATTCTTTTCTTTTACCGATCGAGAGATTCTTCCTATCTCTTATTTTGGACTTGAGTTTCAACAGAGAAGAGAACTCTATAAAAGGGAAAATCTCTATGTCCTAAACAAGCTAAGGAGGAATCATTTTCCTGGATAGAAAAGAAAAATAAAACCTCTGTCGTGAATTAGTAAAACATCCGAGACCTCTGTTGTTTAAATAGATTACAGAGAGATGTCTTCTCAAAAGAACACAACTCTCCGTAAATACTATTCCATTTTGTCTCACGCCCCTTTCCTATTTCTCACGCCCCCTTCCCTCCTTCTCACGCCCTTCCAGATTAAATCTCATGGCTTTTCCTAAAAGAAAAGTCATGAAATTTTAGAAGAAAGGAATCACGATGTTTCGGTCTCCGAAGAAACGTTGTTTCACGCAACCGAGAAGAGTCAGCGCCTTCCTTCTTTCTTAAAATCCCATCAACCATTGGATTCCCATCCAAGGGGGGACAAGTTGTGCGCTAACTATTAAGAAAGGAGGCCGCCCCATCTTAATTCATCGGAGAATTAAGCTGGGCGCGCCAAGAGTCCATTCGCCATGGACTCTTCCAAATGGCGCGCCAAGAGTCCATAAGCACATGGACTCTTGGCATTTGGCATGGAAAAGCAAAGGGGCGGGTGGGGAGGCTAGCCTAGTTACATGGCTAGCAAATAGGGTTAGCCATAATCCCTATTTTCAAAATTAGGGTCTAATTAGATCCAATTACAACCCAAATTGAACTAATCCGGAACCGTAATTCGAATCCGAATCGAATAGAAGCTAGGGTTTGCAACACCTGCTAGAGTGTTATCCTGCAAAGATGATTTAATCACAAATTAAACTCTTGATCAATCCTCTTAAGTGTGTGACCCATTGGGTTCCACATCTAGCCAGCAGTGGGTTCGAATACAAGTTAACCTAATTTGATTAGAACTCTTTCTAATCGATTTAGGTCAAACCGGGCTTACCCGATTTGATCAATTAGGACTCTTCCTAATAAGTGATATTTGAAATTGATCAACCCACAAGACAAGATTGACGTCTAGCAACGTGTCATGTCTACCTGGAAGATATGAAAATTTTGGTGAAATAACAAAATTACCCTTCAATAGAGAGTTACCATACAATTAAATCTTTCGATCAGCCTGCACCCAAAATATAACTATGGATATGGATATATGTCAAATCCAATATTATATTTATTTCTAGCTCAATCTTATATTGATGATTCAATTATCTTGATATTAGAAACCATCTCTAATATCTTTACTTTGATCAAAGATTCCCTGAATCATCATCCGATTGTTAACTAGCTGGATGCAATCTCCTCTTACCAAGAGTGATCGATTCCTTGTTGACCTACTCATTACCTTCATATACAATTTACCATTCCCAGTATCAATCCTGTGCATGACTCAGTGTCATGATTAGGATTGAACCAAAGTATGGGTTCATGTACATAAGGTACTTATGGCAGTCTCAGGTCAAAGGATTACTTGTACCACTCCCACTATGAGAACCTTTTATTGACATGTAGCTAAGACTCCATTAGACGTTCTCAAGTTGGATCATATCAGTGAACTCATTCTCCAATGAGCACCCACATTCCAGTATTAGTGTCATACACAAGTGACTGTGAGAGCAGTCCCTCTCCAGTATACATGGGATGTGCTAGTCTTACCGGAAAACCCTGATCCCCTACTAGGGTTCCTTTGACTAGGAATACTTTAGATTAAGGTTTTAAGATTTTAGGTCTCACTGGTATGATCTCATCATAACCCTAAAATCATAGCCCTAATCTATGGGGTTCATCATATAAAACACAGCGTATGATAAAAAATAATGCCTTTATTTAGAATATTGTCAATTACAATAGTTTGGGAGATATAACATAGATTGGCTTGTAGGGCATATCCCTTTCACTCGGATTCCAGAGCAAGCACAAATCCTGAAGCCACACGAATCTCGAAGGATATCCAGAATAAATTTGTTTGGGATTTATCTTTATCTTTTGTTTGAATTAGGATTTGGTTGGTTAGGATAGAGATATTGGAGTGTGCACCAGGATCCAACAGAAGCTCCTCAACCCTCAGTGGATCTCAGATTAGGGTTCCACTTCTGTGAGTCCTGTAATAAGGCTATGAGCCAAGGTAATTTTAAAATTTTAGTCATGTACCTAGTCCAAGTTTGTCTAGTCTTGTACCTTGACTGATTTGGGTCAAGTTTAGATCTTGAGTCTTGTATTTATTTTTGGTTCGAGTCTGAGTTTGGTTTGGGCCCAAGCCCAATTGAAGTCAACCAGGCTCTCAAGACCCAGTCAAGTCCTTGTGGGCCAACCCACCTCTTGCACTTGGAAAGATGCCAACACAGGTGCCACCTCAGCCACCTATGTGGCGCCACATCTGCTGCCACTTGGGCATCCAGGGAAGGAAACCAGGAGGCGCCCTCATGCCTTCCACACGCCCTCTCCTTACCAAATTGCTCTTGGGCGACCTTGGAAGGAGGAAACATCATCTCCCTCTTCCCTCCCCCACATCATGCCATAATCCACCAAAAATGTGGGGTGTTGAAGATCCTTGAAGAGACCAAGCCCCAAAGCAAGCCCTTTTCCAAGCCTTCTTCCCAAAGTAATCTTGCAAGAAAGGAAGGTCAAAGGACACACTCCCCTCTCCAAGCCTTCAACCTTGCAACGCCCAAAGCTCCCTCCATTTGGTCGGCCTTGAATCACTCCAAAGTGGGGTGTTGAAGAATCCAAGAAAACACATCCCTTAAAGCAAGCCATGTTCCACATTTTCTTCCCAAAATGAGCATTCTAATGAAGGAAGTCAAGAGGCCAATCCCCCTCTCCAAGCCCTTCCACATGCCACGCCCAATCCAAGTCCCTTTGGTCGGCCAAAGAGAGGAGAAGATCAAATGTTTTTGGCGCCCCGAAGAAAGCTTGTAATTTTGTTTCATTTGAAATTCAAATGGGCCTTGGGTGCCTTTTTAAAGGACCCAATCCCTCCCTTGTAAAGCTATTGAATGATTAATGATAAAAGAATTTGAGTCTTCTATCTTCCAACCCTTGTCTCTTAGACTAGGTTGAGTGAAGTTGCCTTCATCCCCGGGGACGTCGAGTGGTGTGAGGCCACCTGTCCGTCGCCCCAGGGCGTCGCGAATCCTTTGTCCTCCTAGACGTTGCGTGGTGTGAGGCCACAATCCTTCGTCCTCCGGGATGTCGCGGGGTGCGAGGCCCCAAGTTATCTTCATCTTTGACTTCAGAATCCAGCCGGACACCGGGCTCGAAGCCCCTTCTCAATCCCATCTTAGTCCCTTTCTGTGCATCTCTCCAGTTCACTAATCCTTATTTTGTTTGCCTACAGGTCCTCCCTGGCATCTCGGGTACCGGAGACAATCGGCTTCGCCATCGTGACCTTCCGACCGAAAGCTAGTGCTACCACGGGTTCGATTGCTCGGGCATCCAGGTCGCATCCGCCAAGTTGAGCGATCTCTGCATCGGGCGCTTCAAACGTGTGAGGTTTGCTCTCTCTATCTCCTAAGTAGGTATTGTGTTTCGAGCTAGTCCTACCAGGGTTTCTTAATCCTGGGATCCTATTCTCGTTTTCACTACTTAGGGATCTGAACTGCTAGTGTAAGCTTCTGTACTCATTTCTCTTATTTCTAGTTTTTTGCTTGTAATCGAGAATCAAACATTAAGAAACATATATAACTCTTCAACTATAAAAAAAAAAAAAAAAGAAAACTCCTTTGCATCATAAGCACCCATACTAGCATCCATCCCAGCATCCCTAGCCCGGCCCCCTTGTTCCATACCAGATATGGATAGGCTTATCTTATCCTATCTTGTATTTGAATTTGAATCATTCCTATCTTTTTATCTTGTATTCAAATTCAAATGAGGGTTGGACAGGTCTATAAATATGACCCTCAGTCCTTTGTAAAAAAATAGTTCAGTCAATAAAGATGAATTTTTAGGGAATGAGATTCTTTTCTTCCACTCTATAAGGAGAGGGTATGAGCCCAAACCGCAGGACATGATGTGAGGCCATGTCTAGTTATCTCCCATCCCATTCCATTTTCTTTATCCCCTCATGACCTTTGAGTTCACCCTAACACCTCCAAGTATCAAGGAGGGTGGAATGCCCTAGAGGTGAGAGGTCTCTTCGTTAGTGTGAGTCCCAAAGTCCATGAGATGCAGATCCTTATCCTCCATCCCCATTATTCCATCGCCACCCCTAAAAAAATATAAAAGAAAATAGTGGTACCCTAATCTAGGTGACTTCTAGGCTCACCAAACGATACTACCCATCTATCTCCCATCAATTTTTGATATCAGAGGCCAAAAAATTAGGGTATTTTTCCTCTAACCCCACCGTTCTTTCTCTCTCCCATGTTCTTGATCCACTGCCTACAGCCATCGTGACTCCCGAATTAACCACCATGCCAATCACATCACTCTAGATTCTTCCTTGGCCACTAGTCCAATGGCAATCCAGCCCACCCGTTCCACCATCATTCTTCTTCCTTCCGTCATCGCTTCTTCCCTAAAATTTCCTATAAATTCTCTGACTTTGCCACGTTCGAATCGACTCCCCAAGCAATACGTTCCTCCCTCTTGTGGTGCTACCTTCCCTTTGTTGGAACCCTATCCCTAACCCTAATTCTAAACCCCTAAATCCCCTGTTATCTCTCTCTACCGGCCAATATGATGTCCGATGAGCCCTTCGGCCGCCACAGCGCCCTCATCTCCTCCTCCACTAATGCTCCCACCTTTCCAACCTTTGCCTCCCCCCCATCGCAGCTGCCATCGACAATCGAAGCCGCAGCCCCAACCCCAACCCCCCATCCAGCCCTTCCCATCCTCCTCCTCCTTGCCACCCAACTATGCCTCCATTCCCTCATCGCCCAACCCCTCGACTACCCCACGGCCGCCCCCTCCACCTTCTGGACCAACAACAACCTCTCCCTCAAGCACAACTACACCTACGTGGATGGCTCTATGGTCCGTCCCATCCTCCTCCACAGCGACCACCCCATGGATGGCCAATCCTTCACTGCCGGCTTCTTCTGCAATGCCGACTATGAGCCTTTTTCTTCGCTATCTTTATCATCTCCACCGACAGCGATGTCAAGCTCTATGAGGCTTTGGGAGCGGCAGCGGATTCAGCTTCCAAAGCCAGCAGCCGCGACCGATGCCGAAGATCAGAGAGGACCTGCCATCATGGTTGATCAGCTAGTTCCTTCAGAAACAGCAAGCCTCCGATGCAAACATGGCCCTCGATATGGACCTCAAGATGGAGGAGCTTAAGAAGCCATCTTCGAATGGCTCCAAGGAGCTCTGCGTCTCCTTCCAGAATCCATCCGTCGAGAACCCCTCCTACCGCTCCCCCTCCATGTCCGATGATGACAACGAGGATGATGACCGCGACACCCGCCAAGTCAAGACCTCCCCCACCTCCTCCACCCGCGATGCCTCCCGACCTCTGGGACACCATCCCCTCCAGCATCCACTCCGACCTCATCTTTCTAGACCCCAACGATGCCACTGTTGCCCTCTCCATCCTATCCAGTGTGCCCTCCCACCTCCTCGCCCGCTAGCATGAGGAGGAGCTCCACATCAGGCAGCAATAGGCCAAAGAGCAGTCCCTCTTCTCCGCCCTCAAGCTCTCGTTCGTCACCCTTCGCTGGCTCTATGTCTTGTTCCTTTGCCCCGCCAAGAACCTCAACGCCCGTTATGGCTCCTGTGCCGTCATCACCGGCTCCATCGATGGCATCGGTAAGGCCTTAGCCGCCTCTCTGTTTCCTGTGGAAAGCATCACCCGACACTGCTTTTCACCACAGCACCGTCTCCCACATCGGATCCAAGGGAGGAAGCCCCCAATCTGTGCCAGTCTCCATCATCACTGGTCACCACTGACCGGAATCACCATCTTCCCATCGATCGATGCCTCGTCGACACCCCATCTTTCACCGGATCCTCCCTGCTACCTTGGTAGAAGAAGACTGTCTCCGGCTTGCAATCGAACGGAATAGCCTCCGTTGTGCCATCCACCTGGATCATCCAATCGTGTCATCATTTCCTCCTAGTGCCATCACCGGAGAGCCCGTAGAAGAAGACTCATTCACTAAAGCATTAGCCAAGCAGCAGTTAGATCGCCACATGGATTGTATGGGCATAAAGTATAAGGGCGATTGGCTTTAGTGCAAGTGAAAGTTTGATAGAAAAATGTTCTAAAAGCCAATCATTATATGGGCCTTTTTGTAAACTTCCAACTCACGTATGACATCATTATTTATAATAAAGGCATTTGATTCATCATATACTGCTGTGTCATGTTTTTGACTATGATGAACCCCATAGAGTAGGGCAATGGTGAAAGTGATATGCCCTACAAGCCAATCTATGTTGTATCTCCCAAACCGTTGTAATTGACAATATTCTAATAAAGGCATTATTTTTCATCATACACTGTGTTTATATTATATGATGAACCCCATAGATTAGGGCTATGATTTTAGGGTTATGATGAGATCATACCGGTAAGACCTAAAGTCTCAAAATCTTAATCTAAAATATTCCTAGTCAAAAGAACCCTGAGTAGGGGATCAGGGTTTTTTTGGTAAGACTAGCACATCCCATGTATACTAGAGAGGGTGATTGCTCTCACAGTCACTTGTGTATGACACTAATACTAGGATGTGGGTGCTCATTAGAGAATGAGTTCACTGATATGATCCAACTTGAGAACATCTAATGGAGTCTTAGCTACATGTCAATAGAAGGTTCTCATAGTGGGAGTGGTACAAGTAATCCTTTGACCTGAGACTGCCATAAGTACCTTATGTACATGAACCCATGCTTTGATTCAATTCTAATCATGACACTGAGTCATGCACAGGATTGATACTGGGAAAGGTGAATTGGATATGAAGGTAATGAGTAGGTCAACAAGGAATCAATCACTCTTAGTAAGAGGAGATTGCATCCAGCTAGTTATCAATTGGATGATGATTCATAGAATCTTTGATCAAAGTAAAGATATTAGAGATGATTTCTATTATCAAGATAATTGAATCATCAATATAAGATTGAGCTAGAAACGAATATAATATTGGAGTTGACATATATCCATATCCATAATTATATTCTAGGTGCAGGATGATCGAAGGATTTAATTGTACGGTAACTTTCTACTGAAGGGTATTTTTGGTATTTCACAAGAATTTCCATATCTTCCGGGTAGACATGACACGTTGCTAGACATCAATCTTTTCTTGTGGGTTGATTAAATTGAATGATCACTTATTAGGAAGAGTCCTAATTGATCATAATCGGGTAAGCCCGATTTGACCTAAATCGATTAGAAAGAGTTCTAATCAAATTAGGTCAACTTGTATTCAAACCCACTACTGGCTAGATGTGGAACCCAATGGGTCACACACTTAATGGAATTGATCAAGGGTTCAATTTTGTAATTAAATCATTTGCATGATGACACTCTAGCAGGTGTTCCAAATCCTAGCTTCTATTCGAATTAGATTCAAATTAGGGTTCCAGATTTATTCAATTTGGGTTCTAATTGTATCTAATTAGACCCTAATTGAGTTTATAGGGATTATGGCTAACCCTATTGGCTAACCAAGTATTTAGGCTAGCCCCTCCACCCGCCCCTTTGCATTTCATGCCAAAATGCCAAGTGTCCATGCGCTTATGGACTCTTGGCGTGCCATTTGGAGGAGTCCATGGGCGCATGGACTCTTGGCGCGCCCACTTATTTCTCCGATGAATTAAGATGGGGAGGCTTTTCTTGCTCACCTTAGCGCCTCACTTGTCCTCCCTTGGATGGAAATCTAACGGGTGGTGGGGTTTTAAGAAAGAAAGAAAGCACTGTTGCTTCCCGGTTGCATGAAATAACATCTCTTCGGAGATTTAAATTCACGACTCCTTTCTTTTTAAAACATCGCAACTTTTCCTTTAAGAAAGGCCATGGGTTTAATCTGGAAGGTCGTGAGAAGGAGGGAAGGGGCGTGAGCAAATGAGAAGGGCATGAGAAGGAGTTTACAGAGAGATGTGTGGGCACCTATCTGAAATCTATTTAAGGGGTCAGGAAAAATCAAAACCGGGTAATGCTATTATTTTTCTTCTTCCTCTCCAAAAGACTCCTTCCCTCTTTTCTTGTTTTACATTGTTTCCTTTACAGAGGACTCCTCTGTTGAAACTCTATTGCTGAACAAGAATAAAAGAGAAGGTCTCCGACGGTAAAGGAAAGAAGGAGTTCTGATTTTGTTCCTTCTTTCTTACATTAAGACATTCTTGTCTTAATTTCTCCTCCAATTTAAGACAAGCCTAAATCCCCTTAGGACAAAGTCTTTTCTTCAAGACAAGTGTGTCTTAGTGGGTCAAGGTCTTAGTGGAAGGAGGAGAAGAGATCAAAGAAAGGGTGGCAAGCTCTTGTGTGGAAGAATTCCAACCATAATCCGAAGAATTGAGTTCTAGGAAGAAGAACTCAATAAGAGGAACCATTGGACAAGAAGATAGTGTTTTTGATCAGTGCTCTGTGTGGATCACCATCGGAGGGCGGGCACCTGGACGCCTGGTGAATTCAGTTAGCCCCTTCAACTTCATGTTTGTTGGAATAAGCGATTACAGGTTGGTTCCCTAATCCTAATTTGCATAGATGTGCTTGTCATATGTTCTAGTCTTATTTAAGGAGTTCCTGGTTTAGGTTTTTTGGTGTGAATTTAGTTTTAATTTTGAAATTATCCTTCCGCTGCGTTGCACCGGAACCCAACAGTGGTATCAGGGCCACCTTAATTAGGACTATAATCTATGATACTTTGTTTGTTACATATTAGAGTTTTTAAATCCTAATATGCTACTTCACTTAGCATATCTTTGATTGCATATAAGTTTTGATGTATGCCACTAGTTAGGGTTTTTCACTCAAACCCTAATTATTATAGAGATATGTTTAGTTTTGAAGTCATCATACTGAAATAAGGTTGCCCTGGCATAATGGTGGATCCATTATTGGTAAATGGTTCTCCTAGTATGATGACACACTTAGCACATATTTGTTTATTTATAAGAGTGATATGTTGATTGTGATACGTTCTATAAGAATATGCTGGCAATTTATAAATCCCTCCTCTTAAAAATTTTATTAAGTCTTAGTATATTTAAGTAATAAGCATCACTAGTCATGATGTACAATTGATCATTCGATGTCTAGAAAGGTGGTTCTGGGAAGGTAAAGAGAATTATGATTTCTAATTGGTTCCGTTGACTGACCTGGCCAATTTTTATTGGTGTCTAGGAAAGCAACGGGGGGACTCCCACATCTCTTCCACTTGCCAGGCCGATTTGATTAAATTTAAATCTTGATTAAAATGCTTAGTGTTAAAAATAATATATATTGGCCTTCCTTCATGCTGGATCATTATTGTGTTATGAACCACATTAGGTTTGTTGTGTTATCTGCAAGACCTAATATGGTGATTGACATAATACTAGTCTAGTGCATAGATATGCTTACAGTATATTCAGTATAATGCTTTGTTGTATTATCTGCAAGGACATTATATTTGAGTATTGACCGTATAGAAATGAAAGGGTCTTGACTTAACTATAACATTATGGTTTGTTGTGTTTTCTACAAGACTAATAATGTTCTAGAGGCCAAGTTACTTCTTGAGAATTATATGAGATATAATTGGAAGAGTTTCCTACCTTTGAGCTTATAAAAGATTTATTGTGTTTTCTGCAAGATCTTTTATAACTTGTTAGGATCTCAATCTCACTAAGAAAAACCGATCAGGGTTCTTCTCGATTATCATAGTGAGGGCTATGATTTTTGATAAAATAGTGGGAGACATAATTAAATTGAAGACCTAATTTAATTATGTAAGTCATTTCATGGTTGTTTGCTTATGTATTGTTCTTTATTAAATGTAGATAAATGGCATCTTCATTATCACTACGAAGTATCTTACATACCAACAAACTGACTGGTCCGAACTATGTGGATTGGTTGAGAAATTTAAAGATTTTGCTGAGTTCAGAAAAACTTTCTTATATTCTTGATACCCCTAGTCTTAATCTACTTGGGGACTATGCCACACAGGAAGATATGGCCACATACAAAATATGACAGAATGACTCCCTCACTGTCAAGTGTATCATACTAGCCTCTATGACCAATGAGTTACAGAGACATCATGAAAGCATGGATACTCAATCCATAATGCTCAATTTAAAATAGCTTTATGGAGAACATAGCAGAACTGCTCGATATGAAATATCTAAGCAGTTATTCCGTGCTAGGATGACAGAGGGAACATCCATTCAGGATCATGTTCTGAAGGTAATTGACTTAATCACCAGATTGGGTCAATTAGGTTTTATCATGGATGGGGAGTTGAATCAGGATTTAATCCTCCAATCACTCCCGGAGTCATTTTCTCAGTTTTTCTTGAATTATCACATGAACAAACTGAACACTTCCTTGCCTGAACTGTTAAATATGTTAAAAACAGCAGAGAGCCACGTTAAGAAAGAAAAGGCTCCACTTCTTCTTGCTGATAAGACCAATAAAAAGAAATCAGGCAAAAAGGGTTTTAATAGGAGGCTAAACCCTAAGGGTGGCATCAATAAGAATAAAAAAGGAAAGAAGCCTCAAAACAGTCGACCTGTTTCTTTTGCGGCAAAGCATGACATTGGAAAAGGAATTGCAAGGCTTACCTTGCAACTGTGAAGCCTGGTGCGTCAGATGCACCAAAAGGTATGTATGAGATACATACAATATTGACATTAAATTCGTCTATATCAAATACTTGGGTATTGGATAGCGCTTGTGGTTACCATATATGCAAATCTTTGCAGGACCTCCACAAGCTTAAAGTATTGAAGGAAGGTGACTTCAATCTCTACAGTGCTAGTGGTGATATCATCCAAGCAGATGCTGTAGGGACCTATATTCTGAAGTTGCCTTCAGGGAAGATCTTGGAGTTAGAAAATTGTTATTATATGCCTAAGGTTATTAGGAACATTATATCTATTGCCTTGTTATTAAAACAAGGATATGTAATGGATGTAACGAGCACTGGTTGCTCGATAATGTTATCTAATGAATTTGTTTGTTCCGGCATATTTAGCAATGGGCTCTTAACTCTTTCTTCCAATGATAGTATTTTTCATGTCAATAATAAAAGAAAAAGAGAAGACTTTAATGATACTTTACTTTGGCATCATCGACTTGATCATGTTAATGAGTCTAGGATAAGCAAGTTATACAAGGAAAAATTCCTTGATCCTTATGAGTATGAATCATTAGGAACTTGCGAATCATGTCTCATGGGTAAGATGACCAAGACTCCATTTACTGGACATGGAGAAAGGTCAACTGAGTTATTAGGACTTATACATACTGATGTATGTGGTCCAATCATAACTCAGGTCAGAGGAGGATACTCATATTTTATCACTTTTACAGATGATTTATCTAGGTTTGGATGTGTGTATCTTATGAAACACAAATCTGAAGCATTTGATAAATTTAAGGAGTATCAAAGTATGGTCGAAAAACAAACCGGGAAAAGTATTAAAGTTCTTCGTTCTGATCGAGGAGGAGAATACTTATCCATGGAGTTTTTAGACTATCTTAAAGTTAATGGAATTCTTTCTGAATGGACCCCTCCATATACACCAGAGCTAAATGGTATAGCTGAAAGGAGGAATCGTACCTTATTAGATATGGTACAATCCATGATGTGCTTCACAAATTTACCCATTTCCTTCTGGGGTCATGTCCTAGAAACTGCTATTTACATTCTGAACAAAGTACCTTCTAAATCCGTTGCTAGTACTCCATATAAAATTTAGAGTGGAAAGAAACCGTATCTTAAATATTTTAAGGTATGGGGATGTCCAGCTTATGTTAAAAGAAATATTGGACATAAGTTGGAACCTAGAGCGGATAAATGTCTCTTTGTAGGATATCCTAGAGAGGGTAGAGGATATCTGTTTTACCATCCTACTGAACAAAAGATTTTTGTCAGCAGGCATGCCACTTTTCTAGAAAAAGAGTTCATTTTAGAAAAGGGCAATGGTAGAACTGTTGAACTTGGAGAAGTACAAGAAACACAGATAGATAGTTCTCAGCCATTAGAACATATAGTTAGGACAGAACCAGAACACAAAACTCCTCCCCGTAGGTCAGATAGAGTGCCATGGGCACCTGAGAGGTATGGGTTTATTATTGAAAATAATGAAGCCCAAGTCATTCAAAATGATGAACCTCTGACCTATACGGAAGCTATCTTGAGTACTGATTCAGATAGATGGCAAGAAGCCATGGAATCCGAGATAGACTCTATGTATGTAAACCAAGTATGGTCTTTGGTCGATGCACCAAAGGGTGTTAATCCTATTGGGTGCAAATGGGTCTATAAGAAAAAGATTGGGGCTGATGGCCAAGTTGAAACCTATAAAGCCATATTAGTGGCAAAAGGTTTTAGAAAAAAATAGGGAATTGATTATGATGAAACATTCTCACATGTTGCCATGCTCAAATCAATCCGGATTTTACTTGCTATAGCAGCATACCATGATTATGAGATCTGGCAGATGGATGTGAAGACTGCATTCCTCAATGGTTTCCTTGAGGAAGAAGTCTACATGTCACAGCCAGAAAGTTTTATTTCAAAGAATAAACCTAATCAAGTATGCAAGCTAAAGAAATCCATTTATGGATTAAAGCAAGCTTCAAGGAGTTGGAACATCCGCTTTGACGAAACTATTAAAAGGTTTGGTTTTATCAAATATGTGGATGAACCCTGTGTTTATAAGAAGACTAGTGGGAGTGCCATAGTTTTCTTGATTATGTATGTAGATGACATACTCCTCATTGGGAATGATATCCCAATGTTGCAATCAGTCAAGGTTTGGCTATCAAACCAGTTTTCCATGAAAGATTTGGGAGAAGCATCCTATATACTAGGTATTAAGATTTATAGAGATAGATCTAATAGGATGCTAGGTTTATCCCAAACTAGGTAGATTGACTTAGTGCTGAAAAGATTCAGCATAGATGGAAGTAAAAGAGGTTATCTTCCTATGAGTCAAGGCATACATCTTTCTAAAAGGATGTCTCCTAAGACACCTGAAGAAAGAAATAGAATGAATTCTATACCTTATGCTTCGGCAATAGGGTCCATAATATATGCCATGTTATGTACCAGGCCTGATGTGGCATATGCTTTAGGCATTGTTAGTAGGTTTCAGGCTGACCCAGCAGAGGATCATTGGAAAGCAATTAAAAATATTCTTAAGTACCTGAGAAGGACTAAGGATATTTTTCTGGTTTATAGTGGTTCTGATCTTAAACTAGAAGCTTATTCTAATTCTAGTTTTCAATCAGACCATGATGATAGCAAATCCATTTCGGGATATATTTTTATCCTAAATGGTGGAGCAGTGAGTTGGAAGAGTACCAAGTAGCAGACTGTAGCTGACTCAACCACAGAGGCAGAATACATAGCTGTCAGTGAAGCCGCCAAGGAAGCAGTCTGGATGAAGAAGTTCATCACAGAGTTGGGTGTTCTTCCTGAGATTGAAAACCCAGTGCCACTTTACTGTGACAACACTGGGGCTGTTGCTCAAGCTAAGGAACCAAGAGCTCATCATAAGTCCAAGCACATTCTGAGACGCTTCCATCTCGTCCGAGAAATAGTAGAAAGACAAGATGTCTACATAAATAGAGTTGATACAAAGAACAATGTAGCAGACCCATTCACTAAGGCTCTACCACAGCGAGAGTTTGATCGCCACCTCGAGTGTATGGGATTAAGATTTAAAGGCGATTGGCTTTAGTGCAAGTGGGAGATTGAAAGGGATATGCACTACAAGCCAATCTATGTTGTATCTCCCAAACCATTGTAATTGACAATATTCTAAAAAAGGCATTATTTTTCATCATACGCTGTGTTTATATCATATGATGAACCCCATAGATTAGGGCTATGATTTTAGGGTTATGATGAGATCATACCAGCGAGACCTAAAGTCTCAAAACTTTAATCTAAAATATTCCTAGTCAAAGGAACCCTGAGTAGGGGATCAGGGTTTTTCCGGCCAGACTAGCACATCCCATGTATACTGGAGAGGGTGACTGCTCTCACAGTCACTTGTGTATGACACTAATACTAGGATGTGGGTACTCATTAGAGAATGAGTTCACTGATATGATCCAACTTGAGAACATCTAATGGAGTCTTAGCTACATGTCAATAGAAGGTTCTCATAGTTGGAGTTGTACAAGTAATCCTTTGACCTGAGACTGCCATAAGTACCTTATATACATGAACCCATGCTTTGGTTCAATTCTAATCATGACACTGAGTCATGCACATGATTGATACTGGGAATGGTGAATTGGATATGAAGGTAATGAGTAGGTCAACATGGAATCGATCACTCTTAGTAAGAGGAGATTGCATCCAGCTAGTTATCAATCGGATGATGATTCAGGGAATCTTTGATCAAACTAAAGATATTAGAGATGATTTCTAATATCAAGATAATTGAATCATCAATATAAGATTGAGCTAGAAATGAATATAATATTGGTGTAGGCTGATCGAAAAATTTAATTATACGGTAACTTTCTACTGAAGGGTATTTTTGGTATTTCACCAGAATTTCCATATCTTCCGAGTAGACATGACACGTTGCTAGACGTCAATCTTGTCTTGTGGGTTGATTAAATTGAATGATCATTTATTAGGAAGAGTCCTAATTGATCATAATCGGTAAGCACGATTTGACCTAAATCGATTATAAAGAGTTCTAATCAAATTAGGTCAACTTGTATTGGAACCCACTGCTGGCTAGATGTGGAACCCAATGGGTCACACACTTAAGAGAATTGATCAAGGGTTTAATTTTGTAATTAAATCATTTTGCATGATGACACTCTAGCAGGTGCTGTAAATCCTAGCTTCTATTCGAATTAGATTCGAATTAGGGTTCCGAATTGGTTCAATTTGGGTTCTAATTGGACCTAATTAGACCCTAATTGAGTTTATAGGGATTATGGCTAATCCTATTGGCTAACCAAGTATTTAGGCTAGCCCCTCCACCCGCCCCTTTTCATTTTCATGCCAAAATGCCAAGAGTCCATGCGCTTATGGACTCTTGGCGCGCCATTTGGCGGAGTCCATGGGCGCATGGACTCTTGGCGCGCCCACTTAATTCTCCGATGAATTAAGATGGGGCGGCTTTTCTTTCTCACCTTAGCGCCTCACTTGTCCTCCCTTGGATGGAAATCTAATGGGTGGTGGGGTTTTAAGAAAGAAAGAAAGTGATGTTGCTTCCCGGTTGCATGAAATAACATCTCTTCGGAGATTTAAATTCGCGACTCCTTTCTTTTTAAAACATCATGACTTTTCCTTTAAGAATGGCCATGGGATTTAATCTAGAAGGCTGTGAGAAGGAGGGAAGGGGCGTTAGAAAATGAGAAGGGTGTGAGAAGGAGTTTACGGAGAGATGTGCAGGTGCCTATCTGAAATCTATTCAAGGGGTCAGGAAAAATCAGAACCGGGTAATGCTTTTATTTTTCTTCTTCCTCTCCAGAAGACTCCTTCCCTCTTTTCTTGTTTTACATTGTTTCCTTTACAGAGGACTCCTCTGTCGAAACTCTGTTGCTGAACAAGAATAAAAGAGAAGGTCTCCGACGGTAAAGGAAAGAAGGAGTTCTGATTTTGTTCCTTCTTTCTTACATTAAGACATTATTGTCTTAATTTTTCCTCCAATTTTAGACAAGCATAAATCCCCTTAGGACAAAGTCTTTTCTTCAAGACAAGTGTGTCTTAGAGGGTCAAGGTCTTAGTGGAAGGAGGAGAAGAGATCAAAGAAAGGGAGGCAAGCTCTTGTGTGGAAGAATTCTAGCCATAATCCGAAGAATTGAGTTCTAGGAAGAAGAACTCAATAGGAGGAACCATTGGACAAAAAGATAGTATTTTTTATCAGTGCTCTGTGTGGATCACCATCGGAGGGCGGTCACCTGGATGCCTGGTGAATTCAGTTAGCCCCTTCAACTTCAAGTTTGTTGGAATAAGTGATTACAGGTTGGTACCCTAATCCTAATTTGCATAGATATGCTTGTCATATGTTCTAGTCTTATTTAAGGAGTTCCTGGTTTAGGATTTTTGGTGTGAATTTAGTTTCAATTTTTAAATTACCCTTCTGCTGCATTGCACCGGAACCCAACAAATGGAATTAAGGTTATGATAAAATAACAGTGAGACCTAATTCCTATAAACCCTAATCTAGAATGTTCCTAGTCATTATACCCTTGATTCGGGGATAGATGAATCCAGTAAGACCAGCTTATCCTATGTATGCTCGTTGATGAGGGTGGTTGGTCTCACAGTCACTTATGTAAAGAACTAATACAAGGATAAGGGTGCTCATTAGGTTATGAATACATCGAACTGATCCACATCGGGACTATCTTATGGAAGTCTTACTCCTTATCAAAAGATAGGTCTTAGAGTAGAAGTTGTGCATGTGATCTTCAGACCTGAGGTCACCATGTTCCTTATGCACACTAAGCCATACTTTGGTTCATACTCATTCATGGCATTGTGACATATACGGGGTGTTCTGGGTACGGTGGAAGGTGTATGAAGGATGTGAGTGGACCAACAAGGAATTGATCAATCCAAGTAAGGGATATGTTATCCTATGTAATCTCTTCGATGAGTGACTCAAGGAATCTTTGCAAAGTGGGATGAGATTAGAAATGGCTTCTAATCAGTCATCAGTTGAGTCCTCAAGATTGAGCTGAGATTTGATATGATTAAGTGTTATGGTTTGACATTTATCCATGCCCATCACTTAATCGGAATAATGGGAGATCAAAAAATTGAATTGCACGGTAACTTACTACTGAAGGGTATTTTGATAATTTCAACCAAATTTCTTATCTTCCAGGTAAGCATGACAAGTTGCTAGACGTAAATCTTGTCTTGTGAATTTTTATGAACCAATTGGATTGGTTTCATGAGTCAATTTGATGTGTGATTCGAATTAGACAATTAGGTGAGCTGATTGACCTAATTAGGTCAATCGAGTTCGATCGGATCAAATCGGCTCAAACCTAAATCTACTGCTGGCTAGATGTGGAGCACAATGGATCACACACAATAGAGAGTTGGTCAAAGAATTCACTAATGATTTAATTGATGGGAATTCTCCCAGGGTGCCAGGAATCATGCAGCATGCGGAAGTGAATTTCAATACAAATATTCTAAGCATGAAACCCTAATTGGAAAGAAAATCCTAATTCCCTGGAACCCCTCATGTAATACCAATCAATGAAATATAAATAAAGTCAGAATACATATCTGGATCACTAAAATCCAATCATTTCCACGAGGTTTACAAGTGCAAGTCCTCCAATGGTGATCCACACGAGAATGGTACCAAGGAAGAATTCCTACCGGGGTTGCTTGCTTCAACAGGACTCTTTTATCAGCCTTTTGAACTTTGACCACTGTAGGACACGCTGTCCTACTGTAGGGCTCTCTGGACACAGTCCTAAAATACTCTTGAATTTAGGACAACCCTCTTTTAGGACCCCTTAGGCTTATGTCCTAAAACTAAGCCTTGTCCTAGTAGAAAAGACCTTGTCTTAACAAGACAAGTCTTGTCCTAAAGTAAGAAGGAGGGAGGGACAAGTGGAAGAACACTCAGAATATATTTATTGTGTAAAAAAGCTCTGAAACTCATATCACCACCCCTATTTATACTTTTAAGAGGGGCGTGTGATATGCCCTCCAACAGGTTATCATATATGATTTTTCAAGACTGAAAAATCATATTCAATATCTCTCCTCATGCACCAAAAGATATATTGGCATCCATCCATTTTCCGGGACAATCTGTGACTTGCCACATGGCAAGTACAAGTCCCTAGGAAGCCAAAAGGCACCTCTTTAATCTCCAAACATAGAAGAATATGAAGAGTCCTGAAAGCAGAAGGACTCTGCTTCAGGGCGCGCGCCACATGAAGAGACGCATCGCTACATGCATGCTTTTGCTTCCATCCCTTTTTCACGCCCTTTCAAAAGGCCTTGACCGGTCAAACATGTTCAAGAGGCAAGGGGTAAGATGAGAAAGCACCCAGTTGAAATGAAACACTCCAGTGTTTCATCTGTAGAAGGACTTTTGTCCTTTTGCATGCACCTTCATCTCTCGCGCGTGCCAAGAGGCACCAAGAATCTCGTGGTCAATTTTATCCACACCCCATGCAAACTTTGACTAGTAAAAGCATATGCAATACGGGTGTCAAAAGAAAGAGCATCAAGTCCTCTTTCCATCCATATAAATAGTTTTCAGATAAGAAGATTATAGACTCTTCTAGGCCTTTTTGAATGCCAAGGTATCATTTTGGCATCTAGAGTCCCAACTCAAATGGACTCTTAAATAAGACGTCCAAAATACCAAAATAAAATTAGATCAAGATCAGATTTGGCTATCCCCACTTAGTACTCAACCTAATTTAGGTTTCCCTTAATTGGATTAGCCTAATTAGCAAGCAACCGCACCAAATCCAATTGGGTTAGGAATTGGGTTAGCCTACTTATGCTAGTATGCAATCTGGCTAATCAATTAGGATCCCATGATCCTAATTAAACCATGAGTGACTTCCTTGGCCAACTCTCCATTGTGTGTGACCCATTGGGTTCCACATCTAGCCAGCAGTAGATTTTGGCTTGGGCCGATTCGATCCGATCGAACCTGATTGACCTACTTAGGTCAAATCGGCTCACCTTATTGTCCAATTCGAATCACATATCGAATTGACTCATGAAACCAATCCAATTAGTTCATGAAAACCCACAAGACAAGATTGACGTCTAGCAACATGTCATGCCTACCCAGAAGATGAGGAAATTAGTAAAAATTATCAAAATACCCTTGAATAGTAAGTTACCATGAAATTCAATCTTTTGATCTCCCATTATCTTGATTAAGTGATGGGTATGGAAAATTTCAAACCCTAACACTTAATCATATCGAATCTTAGCTCGATCATGAGGACTTAGCTAATGACTGATTAGAAGCCACTTTTAATCTCATCTCACTTTGCAAAGATTCCTTGAGTCACTCATCGAAGAGATTACACGGGATAACATATCCTCTTACTAGGATTGATCAATTCCTTATTGGTCCACTCACATCCTTCGTACACCTTCCACCATACCTAGAATACCCCGTACATGTCGCAATGCCATGAATGAGTATAAACCAAAGTATGGCTTAGTGTGCACAAGGAAACATGGTGACCTCAGGTCTGAAGATCACATGCACAACTTTTACTCTGGGACCTATCTTTTGATAATGAGTATGACTTCCATAAGATAGTCCCGGTGTGGATCAGTTAAATGTATTCATAACCTAATGAACACCCTTATCCTTGTATTAGTATCTCTATACAAGGGGCTGTGAGACCAACCACCCTTATCAACTGAGCATACATATGAAAAGCTAGTCTTACTGGATTCATCGATCCCCGAATCGATGGTCCATTGACTATGATCATTCTGGATTAGTATTTATAGGAATTAGGTCTCACTGTTATTTTATCATAACCCTAATTTCATTGACCTACTCTAAGGGTTTCATCATAGTCAAAAACAGGACACAGTAGTATATGATGAATCAAATGCCTTTATTATAAATAATGATGTCATACATGAGTTGGAAGTTTATAAAAAGGCCTATACAATGATTGGCTCTTAGGATATTTTTCTATCAAACTCCCATTTGCATTAAAGCCAATCGCCCTTATACTTTATGCATGTACAATCCAAGAGGCAATCTAACTACTGCTTGGCTAATGCTTTAGTAAATGGGTCTGCTATATTGTTCTTTGTGTCAACTCATTATTCGACGACAACATCTTGTCTTTCTATAATCTCTCAAACGAGGTGGAACCATCTTAGAATGTGCTTGGACTTGTGATGAGACCTTGGTTCCTTAGCTTGTGCAACAGCCACAGTGTTATCATAGTATAATGGCACTTGCTCTTGTACATCAGGAATCACGTCCAATTTCATGATGAATTTCTTCATCCATATAGCTTCCTTTGTGGCTTCACTAGTGATGCGGGATAGATGAGACGTAACTTGACTTATTGGGAAAATATAGGAAAACCCTAAATCAACTAGGACCGTAGGAGGGCTAAGAAGCCTCCCGGGACTAGGGTGAGCTGACACTAAACCCTAAAATAGCTGAACTTTTTTAGTTTTCAGTTTTCTTGGTGGAGAAACATTGGATGGAGGATAGGAAACATGGACACTCTAGGACTGGGGACTCACCTTCATGGAGAGATATCGCACCTCTAGGGCATCTCACCTACCCCATTACATGTAGTTTAGGGCATCCCACCCATCTCACTACACGCAGAGCCTAGGGCATCCCATCAAAATTGCTATCTAGGGCCGTAAAGAAAAATCCCTAGACTTAGAGGGGGACTCGATGAAAAAGGGGGATAACTAGGGTCTCGCACCCCTTGACGCTCACATGTGAGCAAAGGAAGTGGGGTCTCATACCCCTCGACACCCTCAGGTGAAGGAAAGACGGGCCTCAGCCCAGAACTAGAACCCAGGGAAAACCCAAAAATTTATATCAAAACTTAATTATTATAGGGGGAGAGGGGGCCTTTATATAGAAAAACCAAAACCCTCAATTACTTAGCCAACAAGAAACCCAAAAAAGAAAAATTACATAAAAAATTATGCTACATCAATATTGGTGCTGATCTGCTCTGAGAAGCATGTTGGCTGGATGATATGCTCCAGAAAGCATGCTACTCTGAATACTAGGATGCTCTAGAAGCCTTGCAAACTCATCTCATGATCGTGGACAGGGGGGAACCACTCCGATGGGGCACCAGTGGATGGCCAGGAAGCGGGCGGTGGATGGGGCCGACGGACGGCGAGGGGTGGAGGGCTGGTGGCGGGCTACAGGCGAGGCTGCACAGTGGGGGCACGGCATGCCCTGTGCATGCCGTTTGGTCTTCCCTTGGCATGGGATCTCCTAGATGCCGGCGAGTGCTCCGGTGGCCGGGCTGTGACCGGTGGATGGTGGGGGCGGCCGGGGGTCGAGCGGCCCGGATCTGGGGCCGAAGTGGGCGGCGACTAGGGTTTGGGAGATGTTTTAAAAACCCATGAAAGAAGATGGAACAGTGTGGAATAAATCAGGAATAAGATCAGGATAAAGATGGAATAGCAGGAATAGGTGGAATAGTGAGAATAGGAAAATAAAAAAAATGCAAGAAAAATTTAAAAAAATGGAAAAAATACCCGGACGATGATTGGATCCCCATCAACTAGCAGCTATGTACTCTGCCTCAAAGACTGAGTCAACTAATGTTGGCTGCTTTGTACTCTTCTAACTCACTGCACCACCGTTCAAGGTGAAGACATACCCCAATGTGGATTTGCTATCATCTGGATCTGATTGAAAACTAGAATCTGTATAGCCTTCTAGTTTCAACTCAGATCCTTCATATACTAGAAAAATATCTTTAGTCCTTCTTAGGTATTTAAGAATATTTTTTACAGCTTTCAAATGATCCTCCCCTGGATCTACTTGAAACCTGCTCACTATGCCCAAGGCATAAGCAACATCAGGCTTAGTACATAACATGGCATACATAATCAATCCTACAGCCAAAGCATAAGGAATCATAACCATCCTCTCTCTTTCTTGTGATGTCTTAGGAGACATCTTCTTAGAGAGTTGTATGCCTTGACTCATTGGCAAGTAATCTTTCTTACTTCAATCCATGCTGAATCTCTTCAACACTAAGTCAATGTACCTAGATTTGGATAAGCCCAGCATCCTCTTGAATCTATCTCTATAGATCCTTATACCTAGTATATAGGATGCTTCTCCCAAATCCTACATGGAAAACATTGATGATAGCCAAGTTTTAACTGACTGCAACATTAGGATATCATTTCCAATGATCAGTATGTCATCCACATATAAAATTAAGAAAGCAATGGCACTCCTATTTGTCTTCTTATACATACATGCTTCAACCACATTTTTGATAAAACCAAATCCTTTGATTGTTTCATCAAAATGGATGTTCCAACTCCTCGATGCTTGCTTAAGTCCATTAATAGACTTCTTTAACTTGCATACTTGGTTTGGTCTCCCACTTGAGACAAACCCCTCTGGCTGTGACATACAGACTTCTTCCTCAAGGTTTCCACTGAGGAAAGTAGTCTTTACATCCATTTGCCAAATCTCATAATCATGGTATGCTGCTATGGCAAGCAGTATCCAATGGACTTGAGCATGGCTACTGGAGAAAAGGTTTCATCATAGTCTACACCATGTTTTTGCCTAAAACATTTTGCTACTAGCCTAGCCTTATAGGTCTCAACTTGACCATCTACTCCAATCTTCTTCTTGAAAACCAATTTTAATTTCTTCAGGTGGATCTACCAAGGTCCAAACTTGATTGGAATATATGGAGTCCATTCCAGATTTCATGACACCAAGCCACTTGTCGGAGTCCCTACTCTCGACAGCTCCCGAATAGGTCACAGGATCATCATCTTGTATGATACTAGCTTCATGGTCATCCCTGATGATAATACCATATATGAGAGGTGCTCCCCGCACCCTCTCTGACCTTCGAAGAGGAGGTGTGCATTATGGCTATTCTTGATCCACAAAAACCTCTGGTTGACGAACTTCACTTGAAGGTTCATCAGTTTGTTGGTTCTGTTCTTCACACAACTCAAGTGAAGAATCACTACATCCTTCTTAGATAAACTCTTGTTCCAAGAATATAGCATGCCTACTGACAATTATCTTTCGCTCAATAGTATTATAAAAGAGGTATCTCTTACCTTCTTTTGGGTAACCAACAAACTTACACTTGTCAGCCCTAGCACTTAACTTATGTCCAAAATTATTCTTGACATAAGCATGGCAACCCCAAATCTTTAAGTACTTAAGACTTGTTTTTTTTACCATTCCATAACTTAAATGGAGTGCTATTTACTGACTTAGATGGAACCCTGTTTAATATATATGCAGCAGTCTCCAAGGCATGTTCCTAGAAGGAAATGGAATGATTTGTGAAGCTCATCATGGACCTCACCATGTCCAACAAGGTACAATTTTTTCTTTCTGCCACTCTATTTAACTGGGGTGTATAAGGAGGGGTCCATTCACAAATAATGCCTTTGTCCTTGAGATGATTCAAAAACTCACTAGACAAGTATTCCCCTACTTGATCAGATCGAAGAACTTTAATACTAAGTCTAGTTTATCTTTCAACCATACTATGATATTCTTTAAACTTATTAAAGGCTTCGGACTTATGTTTTATAAGATACACATAACCGAACCTTGATAAATCATCAATAAAAGTGATGAAATAAGAATACCCTCCTCTGACCTGAGTTGACATAGGTCCACACACATCAGTATGTACAAGACCTAACAATTCAGTTGCCATTTCTCCTTATCCAGTGAATGGAGACTTGGTTGTTTTCCCTTTGAGGCAAGACTCATAAGTTCCTAATGATTGAAAATCATCAGGGTCAAAGTAATCATCTTTGACTAACTTGTTTATCGTTGACTCATTGATATGATCTAACCGGCAATGCCAGAGATATGTGACATTGACAATATCTCTTTTTCTCTTCTTGTCATCTACAAGAATTATTTCATCATTGAGTACTAAAGTTAGAAGACCATTCACAAAGCAACCATGCCTAAATATTGTTTTATTATGAAGAATAGAGCAGCCACTACTCTTTACACTTATTTCATATCCTTGTTGTAACAACAAGGGTATAGAAATAATGTTTTTTACAATATTTGGCATATAGTAGCATTCTTCCAACCTTATGATATTACCTGAAGGTAATAACAAAAGATAGGTGTCCATAGCTTTAGCATATATGGGTTCTCCACTTGCCCCATATAATTTGAAGTTACCTTTCTTCAAATTTCTAATTCTGTGGAGTCCTTGTAAAGATTTACAAATATGTGACCCACATGCGGTATCCAATACCCATGAATTAGAAATAGATTCACTCAATGATAAATTGGTTTATATCATGTACAAACCCCTAGATGCACCACTTGCATCTAGCTTCATATTTGCAAGACATGTCATGCAATCCTTCTTCCAATGCCCAAACATGCTGTAATGGAAACATGCTCCATCAGCCTTCTTCCTCAACCAGTCTACATAGTTTGAACCGGTTAACTTATTAGCATCCAAGATGTCATGCAATGATATATTTGAAGTCATAAAAAAAATATCCTATATTTAATTAAAGAACAATATCAGCAGACCACTCAAGATGACATCCATAACTAGATAAGGACTTTCTATCTAATTATGTCTCCCACTATTTTCTTCAAATACCATAACCCTCAACAATGGTAAGCAAGAAACCTTTCCTAGTTTTCTTGGTGGGGTTGAGATCCTTATTCCTCATGAGTGCCTTGTGTATGCACAACAAACACACATGAGTTCAAAGGTAGGACAACCTTTCTAATTGCAACCCGTGCAATTCTCAACAATTATCTTTTCCTTTAAGACACTTATGGCCTTGTGTATCTACAACAAACCATAATGTCTTAGTTTAGTCGGACCCTTCATTTGCATATAGCCATGATTGAATAATGTTACCCTTGTGTATGCACAACAAAGCAACATTTCCAATAATGCCATAAAGCACAAAGTGCACCAAGACAAATCTTATATCAAACCCTAGAGTAGGCCTTGTGTATGCACAACAAACCTACTATAGTCTTGACATAAATTTGGCTTAGCATGAAGGAAGGCAAAATATATTACACTTAACCAATTAGCATTACCAAATTAAGATTTATATATGACCAAATTGGCCAGGTGAGTGGAAGGGGTGAGGGGGTCCCACCATTTCTTTCCTTAGACACCAATTAGATTGGCCAAGTCAGTCAATGGAACCAATTATAAACCTCATTCCCTTTACCTTCCCAGAACCACTTGCCTATACACCAATTGGCTGATCGAACCTTAACCGATTTTGCATCTTGACTAAGTTTTGTACTATGACTAAATATGCTTTTTGATGAAGGCTTTGATGATCTCAAAACACATTCTAAAACTATCATGATAATAGTGTTTATTATTGCATGTATAAACATAAACATGATATCTAAGTTTATAACAAATATAAACCCAATGCATATTACTCTAGCATATGCATTAAAATTCATGTCATCAAGCATATTACCCTAATATGCATAGCATTATATGACAATTAGCATATTACCCTAATATGCAAATCAAGACATGATAAAATAACTTTCACCTCACCTATTCATGGGATATGGCCATAGTGGCACCCCTACATGCCATAGGAGACCCATTGAATGGAAAGAGAGGGTCTTTAAACCCTACTTGGCTCCTATGACCGGACGGCCAAGGTGACTAACCCAATCCAAAGCAGTTACTTCGTACAATCAACATGCATAATTTCATACTTGACATAATATCATGCATTTCATAAAAACTTGAAATTAAATATATTACCCTAATATGCAAAATTTCATACAATTGCATTATCATGTCATTTCATAAAGAAACCAGAAATCATACATATGAGTTTAGCCGGGTTGACTTGACAAGGTTCAGGTCGGATCGACAGGGTTAGGGTCGACTCGAGTGGGTTTGGGCCGGCTCGATAGTGAAATTTCATAAAATGCCAAAAAAGGTTCATAACTGGTATGCCACAATGATGGCTTTAATACCACTGATGGAAATTCTTCTAGGGTGCCGGGAATCATGCAGCATGTGAAAGTGAATTTCAAAACAAAAATTCTAAGCATGAAACCCTAATTAGCAAGAAAACCTTAGTTCCCAGGAACCCCTCATGCAATACCAATCAATGAAACATAAATGAAGTCAGAATACATCCCTGGATTGCTGAAATCCAATCCTTTCCATGAGGCTCACAAGTGCAAGCTTCCAACGATGATCCACACGAGAATGGTACCAAGGAAGAATTCCTACCGGGGTTGCTTGCTTCAACAAGACTCTTTTGTCAGCCTTTTGACCTTTGACCACTATAGGACACCCTGTCCTACTGTAGGGCTCTCTGGACACAGTCCTAAACCACTCTTGGTTTTAGGACAACCCACCTCTAGGATCCCTTAGGCTTATGTCCTAAAACTAAGCCTTGTCCTAGTAGAAAAGACCTTGTCTTAACAATACAAGTCTTGTCCTAAAGTAAGAAGGAGGGAGGGAGAAGTGGAAGAACACTCAGAATATCTTTACGGTGTAAAGAAGATCTGAAACTCATATCACTGCCCTTATTTATACTTTTAAGAGGGACGTGTGATATGTCCTCCAACAGGTTATCAGATATGATTTTTCAAGACTGAAAAATCATATCCAATATGTCTCCTTATGCACCAAAAGACATATTGGCATCCGTCCATTTTCCTAGACAATCTGTGACTTGCCACATGGCAAGTACCAGTCCCTGGAAAGCCAAGAGGTGCCTCTTTAATCTCCAAACATCAAAGAATATGAAGAGTCCTGAAAGTAGAAGGACTCTGCTTCAGGGCGTGCACCGCATGAAGAGACGCGTCTCTTCATGCATGCTTTTGCTTCCATCCCTTTTTGATGCCCTTTCAAAATGCCTTGACCAGTCAAACATGTCCAAAAGGCATGGGGTAAGATGAGAAGGCACCCCCTTGAAATGAAATACTCTAGTGTTTCATCTACAAAAGGACTTTTGTCCTTCTGCGCGCACCTTCATCTCCCACACGCGCCAAGAGGCGCCAAGAATCTCGTGGTCAACTTTATCCACACCCCATGCAACCTTTGACTAATAAAAGCATATGCAATATGGGTGTCAATAGAAAGAGCATTAAGTCCTCTTTCCATCCATATAAATATTTTTTAGATAAGAGGACTATAGACTCTTCTAGGCCTTTGTGAATGCCAAGGTATCATTTTGGCATCTAGAGTCCCAACTCAAATGGACTCTTTAATAAGACATCCAAAATACCAAAATAAAATCAAATCAAGCTCTAATTTGGCTATCCTCTCTTAAGACTCAACCTAATTTTGGTTTCTTTTAATTAGGTTAGCCTAAATAGCAAGCAACCGGACCCAATCCAATTGGGTTTGGAATTGGGTTATCCTACATATGCTAGTATGCAATCTGGCTAACCAATTAGGATCCCATGCCCCTAATTAAATCATGAGTGAATTCATTGGCCAACTATCTATTATGTGTGACACATTGGGTTCCACATCTATCCAGTAGTAGGTTTAGGTTTTGGCTGATTCGATCCGATCGAACCCGATTAACCTAATTAGGTCAAATCAGCTCACCTTATTGTCCAATTCGAATCACACATTGAATTGACTCATGAAACCAATCCAATTAGTTCATGAAAATCTACAAGATAAGATTGATGTCTAGCAATGTGTCATGCCTATCCGGAAGATGAGAAATTTGGTAAAAATTACAAAAATATCCTTCAGTAGTAAGTTATCATGCAATTCAATCTTTTGATCTCCCATTATCCCGATTAAGTGATGGGTATGGATAAATGTCAAACCCTAACACTTAATTATATTGAATCTCAGCTTGATCATGAGGACTCAGCTAATGACTATTTAGAAGCCATTTCTAATCTCATCCCACTTTGCAAAAATTTCTTGAGTCACTCATCGAAGAGATTACACGGGATAACATATCCTCTTACCAGGATTTGATCAATTCCTTGTTGGTCTACTCACATCGTTCATACACCTTCCACCATACCCAGAACACCCTGTACATGTCACAATGCCATGAATGAGTATAAACCAAATTATAGCTTAGTGTGCATAAGCAACCATGGTGACCTCAGGTTTGAAGATCACATGCATAACTTCTACTCTGGAACCTATCTTTGGACAATGAGTAAGACGTCAATAAGAGAGTCCCGGTGCAGATAAGTTAAGTGTATTCATAACCTAATCAACATCCTTATCCTTGTATTAGTGTCTCTGGACAAGTGGTTGTGAGACCAACCACCCTCATCAAATGAGCATACATAGGATAAGCTAGTCTTACTAGATTTATCGATCCCTGAATCGATGGTCCAATGACTAGGAACATTCTAGATTAGGATTTATAGGAATTAGGTCTCACTGTTATTTTATCATAACTCTAATTTCATTGCCCTACTCTATGGTGTTCATCATAGTCAAAAACATGACACAACAGTATATGATGAATCAAAATACCTTTATTATAAATAATGATGTCATACATGATTTGGAAATTTACAAAAAGGCTCATATAATGATTGGCTTTTAGGGCATTTTTCTATCATTAATTAGGGTCATGGGATCTTATTTGGTTAGCCATATTACATACTAGCATATGTAGGCTAATCTAATTCCTAACCTAATTGGATTGGGTCCGATTGCTTGCTAATTGGGCTAACCTAAATAAGGGAAACCTAAATTAGGTTGAGTCCTAAGTGGGGATAGCCAAATCAAAGCTTGATATGATTTTATTTGGTATTTTGGATGTCTTATTGAAGAGTCCATTTGAGTTGGGACTCTAGATGCCAAAATGATACCTTGGCATTCAAAATGGCCTAGAAGAGTCTATAGTCCTTTGATCTGAAAAATAATTATATGGATGGAAAGAGGACTTAATGCTCTTTTTTTTGACACCCATATTGAATATGCTTTGTGATGTGGAATGAATGATCTGATACCACAAAACTGATGGGGAACATGGCTCTGATACCAAGAATGATGCGGAATGATGTATGGAACTATGCTCTAATAAAAAATATCCTAAAAATTTGTATGAATATCGATGCTTATAATAAACACAGATTCTATAAGGCAGGTATTAGATCATTCATTTTCTCATGCTAGGCTTAATAAAATGAGAAAGAACCAGGACTCAGAGATTGAGAAATCCCTGATCAAGGACATGCATGTATTTCAAAGTTTCAGATCTAAAGCAAGGAAAGAAAAATAAACCCTACGATAGTGATGACTATTTCCAGCATGATAAGTTCACTTATCCTTGGAAGACGTGGCCTGGATGATCAATGATCAGCCTTCCAATGCAGGGTGTCAGGGGACTTGGTTGATGGATAGGATCCCTTTTGAGGCCCGATACCGAAGAGACCCTGCAAGATTTAATCACGGATTAGTCTAAGTGAAACAATCAAAGCCAAAAAAAACACAACCCAAAATTAAAATAAACAGGGCTTATTCCACTCTGGAATAGATCTGGGATAAGTGCATAATAGATGGAATAGCCGAAATAGCTATTCCCTAAAATGATGTGGAATGAGGCTCTGATACCAAAAATGATGTGGAATGAATGCTCTGATACCACAAAACTGATGGGAAACAGGGCTCTGATAACAAGAATGATGTGGAATGATGCATGGAACTATGCTCTGATAAAAATTATACTAAAAATTTGTATGAATACCGATGCTTATAATAAACATAGATTCAATTGGACAGGTTTTAGATCATGCATTCCCTTATACTAGGCTCAATAAAATGAGAAAGAACTAGGACTCAGAGATTGAGAAATCCCTGATCAAGGACATGCCCATATTTCAAAGTTTCAAATCTAAAGCAAGGAAGGAAAAATAAACCCTATGACAGTAATCACTATTTCCAGCATGATGAGTTCACTTATCCTCAGAAGATGCAGCATGGACGATCAACGATCAGCCTTCCAATGCAGGGAATAAGGGGACTTGGTTAATGGCTAGGATCTCTTTTGAGGCCCGGTACTGGAGAGGCCTTGCAAGTTTTAATCGTGGATTAGTCTAAGTGAAACAATAAAAGCCAAAAAAAACACAAACCAAAATTAAAATAAACAGGGCTTATTCCACTCTAGAATATATCTGGGATAAGTGTAGAATAGATGGAATAGCCAGAATAGCTATTCCCAACTTCTTTAACAGTAGCTCATTGAGTTTTGCTTATTGGAACAGGGAACTTTGCAACGGATAGAAGCTTCATGGGGGTAGCGGCTTGGAGGTGAAGACGGCATTGGGGCAGACCGGAGAAGGGAGATCTGGCATCGGGGTGGACCGGAGAAGGGAGATATGGTGTTGAGGATGTTTGAGAAGGTTGCTTGTGAGCTTGAGTAGCAGGGGATGTGATCTGGGTTGGAATGATCGGAGGTGGATGGTCGGTTGATGGAGGACTGGATGGAGGGGTCGGGCATTGGGATCTGGAGGAGGAAGGCGTGGGCGATGGAAGACCAGAGGAGGATGTCTGGTGTTGGGTGATGGGAAGACTAGAGGAGGACGTCTGGTGTTGGGCGATGGAAGACCGGGGAAGAGAGGTTTGGCGATGGCTTGGATTTGGGCTTCGGAGAAGACAGCGAGGGGAGGGGGGAAGAGGTCACAGGAGGAGCTAAAAGAGAGAGGTTTGGTGAAGGGCGAACTGGAGGAAGGCATCTGGCGATGGGATTCGGTGGAGTGATGTTCGGTCATGATCAAGCTGGAGGAGGGCGGGCCGGTGACAAGGACGTCTGAGGAGTAGGGAAGGTAAGCTGGCCATGGGTCAAGCTCCAAGGGATGGAGACCTGGAGCTGAGGATGGCATCGCAGGCTGGAGGAGGGTCTGCCTGGCATCGGGAAACAGGGGGGGTGGCGATGGGAGATGGGGAAGGGAGGTCTGGCGGCTCGGGGTCGTCTAGAAGAACATCGAGGGATGGGAACCTCTTTGGACCTATGGATAGGGGCTTCTCGGTGATGACGGAGCAATGCTCAGGGAAGATGGAGATGGCATGAATCAGGAGAATAGTGGGATAGCTAGGGCTAGGATACCTGGGGCCTCGCACCCCTCGAAGTTGCCGGTGGCGATGAAGGCAGTGGCGAAGCCTCGCGCTCCTCGATGTTAAAACAGTAATGAAAGCAAAAAATATCAATCAGAGAAGAAGACCCTTTCCTTCGTATTCTATTTTCTCTGTTGTTTTCATTATCATTCATGATCACTTTTTGGTATTAGAGCCCTATTCCACATCACTTTGACTAGTCAAAGGTTGCATGGGGTGTGGATAAAGTTGATCACGAGATAAAGGGACTCTTGGCGCTTCTTAGCATGTGCAGGTGATGAAGGTGCATGCAAAAGGACAAAAGTTCTTTTGCAGATGAAACACTTAAGTGTTTCATTTAAAGGGGCACCTTCTCATCATACCCCATGCCTCTTGGATATGTTTGATCGGACAAGGCCTTTTTTTTGAAAGGGCGTGAAAAAGGGATGGAAGCAAAAGCTGCATGAAGAGATGCATCTCTTCATGTGGCATGTGCCCTGAAGCAGAGTCCTTCTGCTTTCAGGACTCTTCATATTCTTCGGTGTTTGGAGATTGAAGAGGCACCTCTTGGCTTCCCAGGGACTGGTACTTGCCATGTGGCAAGTCACAGATTGTCTAAGAAAATGGATGGATGCCAATATATCTTTTGGTACATTAGGAGACATATTGGATATGATTTTTCAGTCTTGAAAAATCATATCTGATAACCTATTGGAGGACATATCACACGCCCCTCTTAAAATGATAAATAGGGGTGGTGTTATGAGTTTCAGATCTTCCTTTTCACCATAAAAGATATTCTGAGTGTTCTTCCACTTCTCTCTCCCTCCTTCTTACTTTAGGACAAGACTTGTCTTGTAAAGACAAGGTCTTTTCTAGTAGGAAAAGGCTTTGTTTTAAGACATAAGCCTAAGGGATCCTAAAGGAGGGTTGTCCTAAAACCAAGAGTAGTTTAGGACTGTGTCCAGAGAGCCTTACAGTAGGATAGGGGATCCTACAGTGGTCAAATGTCAAAAGGCTGACAAAAGAGTTATGTTGAAGCAAGCAACCGCGGTAGGGATTCTTTCTTGGTACCATTCTCATGTGGATCACCGTTGGAGGGCTTGCTCTTGTAAGCCTCGAGGAAAGGATTGGATTTTAGCGATCTAGGTATCTATTCTGACTTCATTTATGTTTCGTTGATTGGTATTGCATAAGGGGTTCATGGGAATTATGGTTTTCTAGCCATATTAGGGTTCATGCTTAGAAGTTTGTTTTGAAATTCACTTCCGCATGCTATATGATTCCCGGCACCCTAGGAGAATTCCCATCACAACCTTGGATAGGTGGTTTAGATAGCAGCAAGTAGGTTTCCTAAATAGAATAGGTAACCATAATGGCAATCCTTCCAAGCATTGAACTTTGTTGGCCCTAAATCTCTTAGGCACTTGCAAAAGCTAAGACTCCTCCTTAGGGGCTCTTGGTTGTCTCTTCTCTTGGAGATTTGGTTGGCCAAACAAGAGGATTAGCATGGAGGAGAGAGCCCTTGGAGAGGACTCTTGGTGCTAGACTTCCTTAGCATTCACCTTGTATGCTAATTTCTTGGGGTCCACATCTATGGCATGAAACTCTTTGGATGGCATGAGGATAGAGGGAGAGAGGGAAGAGTGGCTCTAGTTTTAAGGGAGAGAGAGTTTTTATGATTGCAACAATTTTAGGTTACATGGTATGCCTTTTTATAGAACAAATGATTTTCTTAATCCAAATAGGAATAGAAACATGAATTTAACATAACTTAAACAACTTCCAAGGCTAATCCTAATATGATTGCACTTAACCCAAGTCTATGTACATCCATAACCTGCTATGTTCTCACCCCCGTAGATCCAAACCTAGTCCAAACATTGATTAGCTCCCTCAAGATCCAAAATCCTAGACCTTAAGATTGTGCAGGGTTGAATCTCCATTCTTGAACCAAACCAGTCTTAGCTCTAGGATCCAAACAAATCCTAGATTCTTAGAGCCAATGCCATGGATTCTCTCCTAGCCTTCCAAGGCTTAGGAGCACTATACTTATGCTTACAATCTCCATCTTAGTACCGACAAGCCTTAGTAAACTCCTGGTGATCTGTCTGCACAAATCTACTACCACCATGTATCCTGTTAACTTATGCAAAGCCCATCGCCAATGCCATGCCCTTGACCCTTGAAACTTCCTTGGAGGCTACTGAGGCATCTGTCTCTACCTAAGCTGAAGGTCCTTCCTTGCATTTATGTTGCCCAGTAAGCAATCCAAGAGGGGGGGTGAATTAGATCTCTAAAAATTATTAATGGAATGCAAGAGTGTATAATCCAATCCAATAATTAAACTAAGTACTATGAATGCAAATGAAGTGCTCTTAAGTAAATATGCAGTGGAAATATAAAGCAATAAAAGAGCAAATAGAAGAGATAAGCAATCACAAACACAAGTATAGTGGTTTGGTGCTTATTCAATGCACGTATATCCACTCCCGAAGATCCCCTTGGGAATTCACTATAATCTCAACCGATTACAGTCGATTAGTTTTCCGAGCTCACTAATCAAAACCCCACATGGTTTTACGGGCTAACCAAGAACCTAAATAGTTTTACAAATGCTAAGCACAAATCTCCCTTGGTTTTGCTGGCTAACCAAGAACCTAATTGGTTTTCAAAGGCTCACCAATAACCTCCTTGGTTTTCCAGTAGGCTAACCAACAATCCTTACAACAAATATAGTTTGAAGTAAAGAAATAATGAAAGCTTTCTAAAAAAAAAAGGGTATCTCTTTGAAGTTCGATGTAGTGCTACCTCCAACTTGATGAAGCCTCTTTAATTGCTTAAGAATGATTGATCTTGAATGCTCTTGAAGGCTCTTGAATGCTTGGAGACTTGCTTTTGCTTGAAGGTGGTTGAACTCAATGAATATGAGTGAATGCTCTTCTTTTCTTCTCTCTTGGTTACCTTTTTCATTCCTATGTGTTTTGATTTGATTTGAGTCATATAAATACCTTCCTAAAACCTCAAACTCGGTTTCTAGCTATTAGACATGAAAAACTAGCCATTGGGAGCCAAGATGGATGAGTTTTGTGTTTGAAAAACTAGCCGTTAATGTTTTCAGAACTCCATGTGTCGACACTTCAGGCTGTGAGTTAACACTTCAGGTTGACACATGCACTCCTTAAGTTGACACCTAGTTCAAATATCTTCAATGTAGCTTTCTGGAAATCTCAGATGTGTCGACACTTCTTTAGGTGAGTTGACACTATGAGTCAACACTTGGCACCCATGTGCAGACACTTCACCCAGATCTTCAACTTCAGCAAGTTCTGTAACCAAAAAATCTCAGGCGATGAGCTGATCTATGTGTCGACACTTTGAGTCAACACTTCAAGTCCATGTGTTGACACTTCAGCCGTTCCATCTGAAACTTTCTTTGTATGCTGATTTGTGTCGACACTTCATTGTCATGTATCGACACTTTGAGTCATGTGTCGTTACTTTAAGTTGACACATCACTGAGATTCTCTCAAAACATCTGAACTTGTGCTGAATCAAGTATGTGTTGAAATCATGTATCCATTCAAGCAATCTTCAACTGTCGAAGTCTTCTTTGAGCAAATCTTTCATCTAAATTTGGACTTCTTCAATCAAACAATATTTGTCAAATTGATGAGCACCTTTTTCTATAGAAACATACTTCAAAGAAATCATTAGTACTCAACTTATACTTAAGCATTTTGCTTATCATCAAAATCAATAACGGAGTCAACAATCTTCTCGTTTTCGATGATGACAAAATCTTTAAGTATAAATTGCATAAAAGGCTTTCAAAAGAACTTTTCAAGGTGCGAAGAGCTAATTACAATAGGTGTTGAGATATTGAAAAAGATATATCAGAGCAAGAGTATTATTGGGATACAACAAGTTTAGTCTGATTGATCTGTCTACATTAGCTTACTGAAGATTTGAGGTGTAAGGCTTATCAATGCCCAACAGGCACAAATATGATCAATGCCCTGAAAGAAAATATAGGGTTGCAATTGCCTATACTAAGCATGCAACAGGGCAAGGAGTAGGTTTGTATTTTAAAACAATTCTAAAATAACAGCGAATAAAACCTACTCTGCACAGGAACTAACATTTTCAAGATGCATGTATAGGCAAAAAAAGGCATGAAATCAGCATATAATATTTATAAACAATTTTATAAACCTAGATCTAGGCATGCATGAAAATTAAAACAAGAAATTTTACCTTATTCCTGCTTGTAATAAAATAGGGATAACTGCTGGAATACCTGGAATATCTGCAATAACATTATTTCTGTCTTCTTCTTCCAGCAACCGTTTGAGGCGTTCTTTTCTTCTTTTCTCCAAGTGTAGCAATGGAGGAACTGAAAGCTCACAGGTGCTCAAGAGAACACCCTCTAGAGGGGGGACACACCTGGGCTTCCTCTGATTTGGCTTCTCGCACGATGCTAGTCGCTAGAAACCTCTCGAAATGGTAGGAGGGAGGAAGAAAAGTAGAACACTCTATTTTGTAATTTGTTTTCTCCAAAACAATAGTTTCTTCCACCGATTGAGCACCAATGACAACAAGGAATCAAGAAAGTTATTCTCTCCCAATCTCTCAACTAAACCCCGACCCAAAAACATGGATGCAAAGAATGATGGAAAGCTCTCGAAGGAAGAATCCAAACTCAGTATTTCACCGCATAGAAATATATTTAAAAGTGCTAAAACCATAAAACCAGTCATTTTAGGGAGCTGAGATGAAATGCTGGGAAAATGAAAGGCCACACAATTTGAGAATGAATCGAATTCATTTTCAATGAAGTAATGAAGAGCCTTGAAACACGAGTTTAATTCCAGCCAAAACGAGTGGAAGGAGGAGAGGAAATGATGTATTGAATCACCTGTTCGCCCAAGCCTTATTTACCGTGTGGATTGGTCAAAACCAATTCACAGCTGGATCAAAAATCCCAAACTGGTTCTAAACCGGTTCATAAAATAATTAGATCAAAATCTAATTAATAAAAGGCTTGGTCAAGTCCTGGTTACCCAAGAACAATTCATGTTGAACTTGAACAATTTCTGATCGACCCAAAACTGGGTCAATCCAAAGTGTACTCAATCAAACCATTATCGAAATGATTTCTAATCATAAATCGATACCTAGATCAGGAAGAAATCCTCTATGGTGTGTGACCTCGTAGGTTCGAACCTTGGCAGTAGCACTAGAACAGTTCCAGTACCAGCATAAGATACCATCTAGCAATGGGTCTCAATGTTCGAATAGGTCAAAGATGTGAGAGCAATCAATCAAACCTTTGGTATGTGGTTACTGTATAATTCATCCCTTTGACCTCCAATACTCAGAATGACCTAGGGTTTGACTACCAACCCTAGCTAAGTCAATCCACAGCATGTCTCAACCTTGCAAATCCAGTGACTCCTCACTAGGACATCCTCGATCGAGGATTTTCTAAATTAAGACATTGCGAGACATTCAATCCAAACTATTTGGATAGGTCAATTCCATCTTGGTCCACCCCTACTCCACAAGTACTTGCATGTACAGAAACCTTCCATGACTGAATTAAAAATCTGGGTAGTTCGGTACCAAAGCATAGGGAGTTGCTTGCAAGCTACCATGATGATCTCAGGTCGGAGGGACACATATACCCATATCCAATCATGAGTATCCCTTTGGTAGAAAGGGGCTACATGGAGTCACGTTCAATGAGATATCATATATCCCACTTGTAGATCACATCAGTGTCACCACACTCTTTTGGTCAAGAGGACAACCAAACGATGTGAACCACAACAATCTAAACTTGATACATTACCGTCTAGTACAATGTATGCTTTGGTTGTAAATCAGGTTTAAGGACCACTCGATATATCCTCTCTATATCGAAGTCAGTATAGTCCTAAGGACTTCATCACATGAAAAAGAGTTCATTACAGGGAAAAGTAAGAATGTGATGAGCTACCAAAATAATATTTATTAATTGATACAAAGAGTACAATACTCAGCTCAACCGCCTACAGCCTAGGCGGTTGGCTTTGGGACACAATTTCCAACAACTCCCACTTGTACTAAAGCCAATCAGAACAGTATCTAATATCCATTTTCCTTTTACAAAAGTCGAACTCTTTTTTTTCGAGGGCTTTAGTATAAATGTCGGCCAGATTTTCCTTTCCATCAATCTTCATAAGATTGATGTCACCTCTTTCTACGATCTCTCGTACGAGATGGTAGCACCGCAGAATATGCTTGGTATGGTGATGAGCTTTCGGCTCCTTAGCTTGAGCAATGGCTCTAGTGCTGTCATAGTATACTGGAACAGGACCATCTAAGGAAGATGGCACCCCTAGTTCTCCAAAAAACTTTCACAATCATATGGCTTCCTTCACTGCATCTGATGCTGCAAGGTACTCTGCCTCGCATACCGAGTTTTCAATTGTCGCTTTCTTGGAACTTTTTCAGCATATCGTTCCTCCATTCAGGGTAAACAAAACCCTGACACACTCTTGCTATCATCTCTATCTAACTAGAAATTGGAGTCAATATACCCCACAAGTTTCAAGTCAGATTCTTCATAAATCAGCCATTGGTCTTTAGTATTTCTTAAATACTTCAGGATGGATTTAACTACCTTCCAATGTGCCTCACCTGGGTCAGACTGGTATCTGCTCAATACTCCTAGTGAGTATGCCATGTCTGGTCTAGTACATGTCATAGCATATATGATAGAGCCTACTACAGAAGCATAAGGTAATCTACTTATGCGCTCTCTTTTCTCAGGAGTTGTCGCACAATCCTTCCTGGAAAGAGTAATTCTGGAACCTATCGAAAGATAGCCTTTCTTGGAATTTTTCATGCTGAACCGTTTCAGCACGGTATCAATGTATGTAGACTGGGACAATCCCAAAAGCCTCTTAGATCTATCTCTATAGATCTTCATACCCAGTATGTAAGAAGCTTACCCAAGTCCTTCATGGAGAACTAAGACGATAACCAGACTTTCATTCCTTGTAATGCTGTGATGTCATTCTCGATTAAGAGAATGTCGTTGACATACAATACCAGGAATACAATCACAGAACCATTAACCCACTTATAGATGCACGGTTCTTCTCCGTTCCTAATGAAGCCAAACAATTTGATACACCTATCAAACCATAAGTTCCAACTTCGAGATGCTTGCTTGATCCATAAATGGACTTCTACAACTTGCATACTTTTGACTCATCTGAGGATGTGAACCCTTCAGGCTGTATCATATACACCTCCTCTTCCAGCTCTCCATTTCGCAAAGCAGTTCGAACAACCATCTACTAGATCTCATAATCAAAATATGCTGCTAAAGTAAGCATGATCCGAATGGACTTGAGGATTGCCATAGGGGAGAAAGTCTCGTCATAATCGATACCATATCGCTGACGATATCCCTTGGTAACCAGATAGGCTTTATAGGTCTCCGCCTTCCCATTTGTGCCCCTTTTTCTCTTGAAGATCTACTTGAACCCGATGGGTTTTATCCCTTTAGGCAGATCAATCAATGTCCATACATTGTTGATCTCCATGGACTCCATTTTGGATCACATGGCTCCAAGCCATGCCTCAGAGTCAGATCTCTAAAGTGCATCCATATAGGTGATCGGATCCTCATTATTCTCGTCGAGCTCAATGGGATCGCCGTCCCGGACCAAGAAACCATAGTATCTGTCCGGCTGACACGGTACTCTACCGGATCTCCTAATGATGGGTTCTGCGTGTGATCCAATTATAGCAGGTTTTATGATGTCCTTAGAGTGTGCAGGTTCTTCTACTGGTTGAACTTCACCAAGTTCAATCTTAGAGGCTACAGTCCCTTCTCCAAGGAACTCTTTTTCCAAAAAAATTGCCCTAAGAGCAACGAACACTTTCTGTTCATCCTCCAAGTAGAAGAAATATCCTTTGGTTTCCTTAGGGTAACCAATAAACAAAGCACCGATCAGACCTAAGACCAAGTTTATCTTAGTCTAAATGCTTTACATAAGCCAGACAACCCCATACCCGAAGGTGTGAGACTGAGGGCTTACGTCCAGTCCACATCTCATATCGAGTGGAGACCATAGACTTACTCGAAACATTATTTAACAAGTGAAAAGCTATTTCAAGTGCATATGCCCAAAAGGATAGCGGCAGAGTTGCAAAGCCTATCATGGATCGAACCATGTCCAACAGGGTTTGATTCCTCCTTTCGGACACACCATTCAACTGTGGTGTTCGTGGAGTCCACTAAGAGAGAATCCTATTCTCCTCAAGGTATGTCAAAAACTCACCAGATAGGTATTCTTCGCCTCAATCAGATCGAAGGGTTTTAATACATTTTCCAGTTTGTTTCTTTACTTCATTACGATATATTTTAAACATTTCAAACGACTCAAATTTATGTCTCATCAAAAAGACATAACCGAACCTCGAAAGGTTGTCTATAAATGTAATGAAATATCTGTATCCACCTCTGGTATTAACTGTCATGGGTCCACATACATCAGTATATATGAGACTCAGAAGTTCTATAGCTCATTTACCTTTTCCAGTAAAAGGTGACTTGGTCATTTTACTAAGTAAAAAGGATTGACAAGTAGGCAGTGATTCAGAATCACTGACCTTGAGGAGGCCTTCTCCTCGCAACTTGTTTATCCTATTCTGGTTAACATGACCTAGACTACAGTACCAAATATACAGATCACTGACATTTTCTAACCTTGGGCATTTTGATGCGGCAAGCATATGATTAATGTTTTGAATATGGTTTGTAGAGCAATGAAACCTAATTACACTAGCATTGTACTCATCATAATAAGACTTAAGGATTATAAGAAATTGGACTTTTACTTGATTAGACACAATCCTAAACTAAGAAGGAAGAAGATCTAGACAATAGGGGCTAATGATTGTGGACTTACCTCGATGAGCTTTCCAACCTTCTTTTGATTCATACCTTGAAACTACCAATGCTCAGAACTGAAGAATCTGGATAACAGAGATCAGAACCCTGGACTTGGGGCTTCAGCTTGTTTGTTCTTTGTTAAGGTGAACCCAGCCCACAACTCAAAGACTTCGAAGGACCCTGCAATGAAGATCAAAGTTAAGGAAGAAGGATAGGAACATATAGAAGGGATGGGAGAATTGATGAACTAAGAACAGAAATTTGAGTAGATCTGGCCGACTCCAATGCCTTCACTTGAGCTTGGAAGATGCTTTGCTAGGGAAAAAAAATGGTTTTGGCATGGAGGAAGAGGATGGAAAACTTTCACATAAGAAAAAAATACAAGACAACTTCTACTTCCAAAATTTCAACTTCAATTTTCATTCATTCCCAAAATCCATCTCTTTTACAATGGGAGTCCAAGGCTTTTAATAGCCTCACAAAGCTAGCTTTTGAAATTTAAAAACTCTCCAAATCGAGGAGGATTACAAGGGTGGTTGGAGGATTTGGTGGAGAGTTTGGAGGGATGTGGGGGGGGTTGGAGGATTTGGTGGAGGACTTGGAGGGATGTGGCCAACCTCCTTGAATTTGAATCTCCCTTGTTGGCGCCCAAAGGGTGATGAGGTGGCTGGTGAAGTTGCACCTGATGACGTGGCATGGTGAGGTGGTCTTCTACTTGGATAAGAATGACATGTGGCGCCCAATGGTCCTAGTTGATGGTCCTTTTCTCTTGCTTGGTTGATGTGTCTTCTCTTCTTCATGTGGTCAAATTCTGGGGTCTAGAATTTGAGTCTTGTTGCTGGCTTTCATGGCTTTAAGACTTGATTAGACTTAACTCAACTGAATTAGACTTAACTCAACTAAACTGACTAGACTGACCTAGACTTTAAAACTTGAAATGGACTTACAAGAAATGAAATTTTAAAAGTAATTACAGGACTCAATAAACACTCTTGATTTGAAACTCAAAATTAATTACAGGACTCTTGAAAAGGAAATGACTCTTCAAAATAAAATATTTTTGAACTAAAGGATACAAGGTAACCTAATTATCTTCGATCCAAATTGGGATAAGGCTAACCTTGTTGGAGTGAAGTTTCTTTCGGCTTCTGGTGTCCACACCAATTCTCCTGGGGTGGGCAGAACTCGACCCAGTCGAGTATGGTTTAGTTTTCCCCTGGTAATGCTCGAACAAGTCTGGGTTAAGTCTTTGCAGGTCCTCTCGAGTAATCCAAGAGTTGTCGGACTCAGGTCGACCTTGCCATTGAACCAGGTATCGCTGATAGTCCTTATTCCTGGTAGAAATTATCTTGTCATCCAGGATTCTCTCAATCCTCTCTCTCTGCTCAGGTAAGGATGGTGGTGGACACTCGGAAATATGTTCACTCTCAATGAAAGTTTCTGGCTCAAAAGGCTCACTAGGTATTAGTAGTGGTTCTTTGTATTCTACTAGGTCTGAAACATTGAAGGTTGTACTAATACCCATATCAGGTGGAAGTTCCAAAACATATGCATTAGGCCCTATTTTCTTTAAGATCTTAAAAGGTCCCGCTCCGCGGGCATGCAGCTTCTTTATGGTTCCAGGGGGAAACCGTTCAGGGTTGAGCCTAATCATCGCATAATCCCCTTCACAGAATTCTTTAGCCCTCTTATGTGATTCAGCTAAGTGTTTATAAGTTTCATTGCTCAGGTTGATCTTATTACTGATTTCTTTATGCAGATTTGTGACATGCTGTGCAAAAGACTCAGCAGACTCAGAAACTTACACAAGCACTTACGAAATGCAAACTGAACTAGGCATCTTTATTGAGAGGAATTTTATTGGACTCTCTAGGGCCTAAACCTAACAAATTAATGACTCTCTAGGTTTGACCCTAGTCTGGTATGCACATGAGAATTTACAATGGGTTCCTAGCAAATGCCATAAGGTTTTCCAAACGTAGGTAGCAAAAGGAATAGGCTTTAAAGGCTCATGCAACCTAGTAATCTCATCAAAATGAAACTTAATGGCTCTAAAATTAGGATAAGACTTAAGGAAAGGCAGGAAATAGGAATCCGAGTCTTGGGATAATTTAGGAGAATCTTGAAACAGACCTTGGTTACTCATGATGACCTTAAGATTTGAATATTGATCTACAGGCGGGATGCTTCTAGGTAGTTGAAGGTCATCAGGAAAGTCTTCTAAAATAATGATTGGGTTCTTCTCAGGTACCTGAAGGAGTTCTTGTATCGAAGCTAAAGTATTGGGTTCTTCCTGAGGGCATTATCTTACGGGAACCAAGTCCTCACTAAATTTTGGTTATTCTGATGTTTCAGGACTAGGCTCAATAATCTTTTTTTTACCAAAGGTTTCCTCTGGTAAGGTATTAAAGTTGTTCTCTTCACAGTCTTCCCCTTCATATTCATCTATTAAACTTATGTTACTCTCATACACATATTTACTAGGTTCAGACTTGCCTTCTTCCTTCCCTAGCCCTTCAGTTTGAGGATACCCTAAGTCTTGAGTATTCATGAACTCAACTTGTACTTCAGGGTTCTTACTCCTATCATTCATATGAGCTAATGGGAAAGTAGGAGTTGGTTGGTCTAAGGAAAATTGTTTAGCCAGCATTGGTTCAATTGGGCCATTAGATCATTTAGGCCTTTCAGCATGGTTTCAAGATTCGGGTCCATGGCTACACTGGACTTGGCTTGGATTGGTGAATATGGTGTCCCTGCTCTAGTTGTCATGCATGCAAATGGACTCAAGCTCGAGCTAATGTTTCCTAGACTTAGAGCACAAATTAGAAGTCTAATTAAGTGAACCAACTAGCTAGTAGTACTTATGGGACTTAGCCAGGTAGGTGGAGGGGAGTGAAGGTCCCTGATTGCAAACCTTAGACACCAATCTGAGATTGGCCAGGTAGGCGGACCAAATCACAAGCCTTGATGCACCAATCCTAGACACCAAGCCAGTAAGCACACACCAATTAGCTGACACAGTTAACTTGACCCTAACCTGAACCCAATTTGTTGGTGTCCCTAACCCACTAGGGCAATTAACGTTCTACTCAATTTTAATTAATGGGCTGGGATCGATATGCTGGTTGGTGATTTTTGGGCAAGGGATAGGTGATGAAATCCTGACCCTATGTCAAATTGATGCCCTTAATTTGATTTCTCATGAGATGAATGAAATGCAAAGGTGCTGCGGAAGTGTGTTGCAGTTTGAAAGTGGTGTAGAAAATGTGATGAGAAAAATATCCAAAAATTCTGAAAAATTCATAGAGGATTCTTAACTTATATATTTCAATTAAGATAAAAGGAAATTTAAAACTAAAATCTATACTACTCTAAGCAGATCCTACAAATGAAGATAAATAAAAAGGACAGAACAGAACCCTAATGACAGTGTCGAACTGCAGAAATTTTCATTTTTTTTTATAATTTTTTTCTGATAATGAAATTTAATATGGTGATAACTGACTTAAAAAGAAACAAGAAAAAAAATATTTTAATAAAAAATTGGTGACTTTTATTTGGAGCTGCAGACGGATTACAGTAAACAGATACAAATTTTCAGAAAACAGAACCTAATCAAACAAGTGCAATGGCTTACCCAAACTTCAATCTAAAAAACTCACGTCCGGCCAGGGGCTCATTATTCCCATGGGTCGTGACAGTGTACTAGAGTACACCCGCTCAGGAGGCGTGAATTTTAGATCTTGCTTGGATTTAAAGAAAACTATTCTACCCTAATGCAACCATGCTCTGATACCAAAGATGATGCGGCAAGCATATGATTAATGTTTTGAATATAGTTTGTAGAGCAATGAAACCTAATTACACTAGCATTGTACTCATCATAATAAGACTTAAGGATTATAAGAAATTGGACTTTTACTTGATTAGACACAATCATAAACTAAGAAGGAAGAAGATCTAGACAATAGGGGCTAATGATTGTGGACTTACCTTGATGAGCTTTCCAACCTTCTTTTGATTCATACCTTGAAACTACCAATGCTCAGAACTGAAGAATCTAGATAACAGAGATCAGAACCCTGGACTTGGGGCTTCAGCTTGTTTGTTCTTTGTTAAGGTGAACCCAGCCCACAACTCAAAGACTTCGAAGGACCCTGCAATGAAGATCAAAGATAAGGAAGAAGGATAGGAACATATAGAAGGGATGGGAGAATTGATGAACTAAGAACAGAAATTTGAGTAGATCTGGCCGACTCCAATGCCTTCACATGAGCTTGGAAGATGCTTTGCTAGGGAAAAAAAATGGTTTTGGCATGGAGGAAGGGGATGGAAAACTTTCACATAAGAAAAAAATACAAGACAACTTCTACTTCCAAAATTTCAACTTCAATTTTCATTCATTCCCAAAATCCATCTCTTTTACAATGGGAGTCCAAGGCTTTTAATAGCCTCACAAAGCTAGCTTTTGAAATTTAAAAACTCTCCAAATCGAGGAGGATTACAAGGGTGGTTGGAGGATTTGGTGGAGAGTTTGGAGGGATGTGGGGGGGGTTGGAGGATTTGGTGGAGGACTTGGAGGGATGTGGCCAACTTCCTTGAATTTGAATCTCACTTGTTGGCACCCAAAGGGTGATGAGGTGGCTGGTGAAGTTGCACCTGATGACGTGGCATGGTGAGGTGGTCTTCTACTTGGATAAGAATGACATGTGGCGCCCAATGGTCCTAGTTGATGGTCCTTTTCTCTTGCTTGGTTGATGTGTCTTCTCTTCTTCATGTGGTCAAATTCTGGGGTCTAGAATTTGAGTCTTGTTGCTGGCTTTCATGGCTTTAAGACTTGATTAGACTTAACTCAACTGAATTAGACTTAACTCAACTAAACTGACTAGACTGACCTAGACTTTAAAACTTGAAATGGACTTACAAGAAATGAAATTTTAAAAGTAATTACAGGACTCAAGAAACACTCTTGATTTGAAACTCAAAATTAATTACAGGACTCTTGAAAAGGAAATGACTCTTCAAAATAAAATATTTTGAACTAAAGGATACAAGGTAACCTAATTATCTTCGATCCAAATTGGGATAAGGCTAACCTTGTTGGAGTGAAGTTTCTTTCGGCTTCTGGTGTCCACACCATATTTGTTAGATGTGTACATTACACTAACAGGCCATGATAGTGCATAAATGCCATTATTTAACTTAGCTTTCATTATTATACAGTTATTCAAAAAAACTTGGCAAAAATCTCCTTTTATTGATAGTTCAAAACCATAATTGGCCAAAAGGCCTACAGAGATTATGTACATAATGAAACTAGGACAATAATGATAATCGACTAACTTGACAGTACAGGACTCAAAGACAAGATTCAGAACTCCAATTGCCAGTACTGGAACATGATTTCAATTCCCAATGCTCAGGAATTATTTCCCATCCTCGAATTTCCTACTAACCTACAGTCCTTGTAATGAATTACAAACATGAACAGGACTACCGGGTGCGGGCACCAGACTCAGAAGAAGACTTCAGAGCTCCATCTGGATCTCTGATTAACCTTGCCCGAAGAATTAGGATTTTTTTTGGCTTGTAATAAGGGTTGACTTGATCAACTCAATTTTAGCTTGAGTCTATATTACCTACATTTTATTTTGTTGAGTCATGTTGACTCAGTAGTGGACTAGGGCTTCAACCTGGGGGTGTTACATTTTCTCCCAAGGCCAAGCAAGTGGGCGCCACACTCCCAGCCACACTCCCAGCCATACGCCTGAGTCCAGGGGGTGCCACATCTCCATCCAGCAGCCTTTGGTCACCACACCACAGATAGCAGCTCCCTTCTCTCATGCGCCAATTGGGGAGAAATCCACCAGGGGTCCACAAATCAAGGGGGCGGCCCAAGACTTTCCCAAAAGAACCAAACTATGAAAGGGAAGAAATTCACTTGGAGAGAACTTCAAGGAGGCGCCCATTACCTGCCAAAAATATCCAAAACAAAGATGGGAAGGACCTTGACTTAGGGAGAAAGAAAAGGAGGAGTCCAAAAGAGTTGAGCCATGGAAGGAAAGAAATCCTCTCTTGAAGAACCAAGCATGGAGGCGCCATCTACCTTCCTTTTAAAATCCAAATCAATTTTTTTTGGAACCTTGGCCGGCCATATGTGTATGGATTATCCTGATTTGTAGATCCCCTCCTTTAGTCCCACATGAGAAGATGTAAAACCCTATTCTCTTGTAAAGTCCTATAAATTAAACCCCTCTTGTAAGTTTAAATCAATTAGATGAATGAATTCAAATATTTGTGTGATCAAACTCTGTGTTTTCTCTCTTCCGCACTTGCATCCAGGTGTTGAGCTCCGTGAGGGAGTAAATCCGGGTTCCCCAGGAACTTTGAGGAGGTGTGAGATCTCCAAAACCCAAACCCTAGGTTAGCCACTTCTACTCCAAAGCCTAGCCGCCCACCATCCACTTCAATCCACCAAACCCTAACCTATCCCACCTCCCATGGCCTATCTCTCCAAGTCCAGGCCGACCACCAGCATCCAGCTACAGTCCGGATACTTCAGATCCAAAGCTCTTTCCAGAGGGTGTCAAATCAGCCTTCAAGAGAATCCGGGTCTCAGCGACATCAGCCTTCAAGTTCTTCGAACTGGTAAATCCTTCCCTGAGTCTCTAAATTCATCACTTGTTTTTCTTCTTCCAGATCTAGTGTCCAAGAGAAGCCGACCAAGCCACGAGACCAGTATTGGATGATCCATTGCGAAGATAGCCGAATCCGAGGATCCAACAATCTGCCCGAGAGAGTTCTTCCACCCAAATTCTGTGGAGATCACTGTCTGGTTGGTAAACCATCTCTCCTCTTTATTTCTGTCCTGTTGAAAGTTCATAGCGAAACCCTAGGTCTGGGAGTTTCTCAACCCCCAGCGATCCGTTACTTCTGAACTACTCTGATAACCTAGTTTTTCTAAATTGTGCTTTCAATCATTACCTAGTTTCCATCAACTTAGTTTAGCTTTACTTTGAGTCAAAGCCAATTTTTGAAATATAAAAAAAAAAAAAAAAAAAAGGTTAAACATAATTTTACTTCCGCAAACGCTTCTTTGTTCTTTGTTCTGCATCATTTTTGGTATTAGAGCCCTGTTTAGGGTTTCTGTTTTGATTGCTTGTTTGAGTCTCTCTCTTTTTACTTTGTCTGCTCGAGGTAGACTCTCCAGGACGTCCGGTCCTAGGAACGAAGCGAGGTGCAAACCTCCTCTTCCCATTCCACAGGGTGTTCCTAGGGCGTGTAGGGGATCCGTTGGGTTATAACTTCGTAGCAGGAATTGTAAACGGGGAAGTGCTCTATTTTAGTCCGTAATTACTCTGTTGCAGGAATTATTTCTTACTGCAGGTAACTCCAGATTTAGTGATTTTCTTTTTTCTGAAACCGGGATAGTTGAAACTATTTTGCATAATTTTCCTGTGATTTATTGGTTTCCGTGGGATTTCTGAGAATTAAATTACTGCAACTCTATTTTTATGTTCTGCAATCCAATTATTTTTGAGTGTTCATCTCTTAATTCATCTTAAGGGCATTTGAGCATCTAAGATAAGGGGAGGAGTTGATAACCTCTCCTAAGCCCAAAACCACCACCCACTCATTCGACCCTAAGCCATTAATCTTAAAATTAATTAGACCTAATTTGCCCTAGTGGGCTAGGGACATCAACAAGTCGGGTCAAGGCTAGTGTTGAGTCAGTTTGTCTGGTTATTCTGTATGTGCTTTGTACTCAGTGTCTAGAACGGTGGTTCAGGGATTCCATCCCGAAGGGCTTGTATGCTGGTCCGCCTACCTGGCCAATCTCTTATTGATGTCTAGGATTGGCATTCAGGGACCTAACACTCTCCTTACACCTGCCTGGCTGAGTCCTGAGTTACTACAGGCTAGCTTGCCACTCTAATTGGGCATCTAGTTTGGGCTCTAGGTCTAGTTAGCCCGTAGTCGTTCAGTTGAGTCTCATTTTGTGTGTTTGCTTGCATCATGTCTACCCGGAATGGAGTGCCCTACCAACCTGGTCAAACCCAACCTGATTTAGAGGCCATGGTTAGAGCTCTTACTGAGAGTATGAACAAACTGAGTCAGGATGTGACTGCCACTATTGCCCAGTTTAAAGAACAAGTCCATGAGGATTTTGCCCAGCTTAGGGATCGAGTCCAAGTGCTAGAGGAACCTAGGCATCGGAATTGGACTCCTGACCCAGATTTTAATGTGCCTCAACCTCACCCACACCAAGAGCCGAGAAGACCTTTATACCGAGATCCTGAACCTAATCATAGGGGGCATGACCCAGAACCTGAAGATAGAGATGATAGGTTCATTCGGAACATCAAGTTAGATGCACCCACTTTTGATGGTAGCTTAAATCCGAAGGTGTATTCTGATTGGGAGGGTGAGATGGACCAGTACTTTGAGTGGTATGCCATGTCTGAGGAGAGGAAATTCAAGTTTGCCAAGATGAAATTAATACATCAAGCTAGGTTATACTGGGGGAACATTGAGCTGACCACTAGAAGATGAAATGTAGAGCCCATAACCACTTGGCAGGGTATGAAAGAGAAGCTTAGAAACAAGTACCTACCCATTTCATACCAGCAAAATCTGTTAGACCAATGGCAGACTTTGAAACAAGGGAACCGATCTGTATCAGACTACATAACCACCTTTGATGAGTACCTGATGAGATGTGATGTGAGTGAAGCCCATGAGGCCACTTTGTCTAGATTTAGGGCTGGACTTAGGGAAGACATTAAGAGAGAGTTGTTTCTGAGAGAGGTTACTGACCTAGACCAAGCCTATCATATTGCACTGAACACTGAGAAGTTTCAGAGGGGACCCATGCCTTCTAGGGTTAGTGCCCCAATCCCAAGAAATGGACCTAGCCAGGTTAACCCTAGCAAGCCTAATCAGGGTATTCCCACCCCTAGGCCCATGGACAAAGGTAAGGCACCTGACACCCAGAGACCCCTAGTATCGTCTGTTTTAAGTGCCAGAAGCCCGGACATATCTCCAATCAGTGCACAGCCATAGCTTGTTTTAAGTGTCATAAGGTAGGTCATGTTTCTAGCCAGTGCCCTCGTAGATCCCTTTATATAGAAGAGGGAGGAGAAGAGAATTCCGAGCCTAATGAGGAGTTTGAAGAAGAAGTTTTTGAGGCCGGAATGAATTTGGTTGATGAGTATGAAGGAGAGGAAGAATCCACAGAGTCTGACCAATTAGGGGTTGTGAGATGCATCCTGTCCCAGACTAAAGTTCAGGAAGATTGGCGTAGGACTAACATCCTACAGACTTTCCTTAAACAAGGGGATAAGGTTTGTAAAATCATCATAGATAGTGGGAGCTGTGTGAATGCCATTTCTACTAGCACTGTCAAAATGTTAGGCTTAATCCCAGTCCCCCACCCCAACCCCTATAAGGTTTCTTGGGTAGACTCTACCTCTATACCCATCCAGTCTAGATGTCAGGTCCAAATCCAAATGCTATCCTATCAAGAGAAGATTTGGTGTGATGTCTTGCCCATGGGGGTGAGCAGTATAATTCTTGGAAGACCTTGGTTGTATGATCATGATGCCACCCTCTTAGGAAAATCCAACACCTGTGTCTTTAGTTTCAATGGGAAGAAAATCACAATCCATTCAGTCCATCCTAAGGACAAGGTAGCTAAAGGAACCAGTAAGGTCAGAGAAATGAAGACTGGAGTGAACCTAATTAGTGCCAAGGATCTAGAACAAGAAATTCATAGTGGTTCACCCATTTGGATGTTGACTACTAAGAAACTTAGGACTCCTACACCCTCAGAGCCTCCTCAGGAAGTTAAGCCTTTATTAGAATAATTTGAGGATGTTTTTCCCGAGGATCTGCCAGACCACCTTCCACCTCTTAGGGATATTCAGCATTCCATAGATTTAGTCCCAGGAGCAACTTTATCCAACTTGCCCCATTATAGGATGAATCCATCTGAGCATAAAGAACTGCAAAAGCAGGTTGGCAAATTGTTGAGGAAGGGGTTCATTAGAGAGAGTCTTAGCACTTGTGCAGTCCCTGCACTTCTAACCCCAAAGAAGGATGGCATGTGGAGGATGTGTGTTGACAGTCGTGCCATCAATAAAATCACAATCAAGTATAGGTTCCCCATCCCTAGACTAGATGACATGCTTGATATGATGGCCGGTGCCATGGTTTTTTCTAAAATTGATCTCAAGAGCGGCTATCATCAGGTTAGGATTAGACCAGGGGATGAGTGGAAAACAACCTTCAAAACTAAGGATGGTCTCTTTGAATGGGTTGTTATGCCTTTTGGGTTGTCCAATGTCCCTAGTACTTTCATGAGGATTATGACCTTGGTACTTAGAGTTTTCATAGGGAAGTTTGTAGTGGTCTATTTTGATGACATCCTGATCTATAGTAAGACCCCTGCAGATCACCTAGGCCATCTTAGACAAGTCTATCAAGTTTTGAGGAATGATAGTCTCTACGGTAATCTCAAAAAGTGTGAATTTATGACCAGTAGAATTATCTTCCTTGGATTTGTTGTAACCCCTGACGGCATGGTTGCCGATCCCGAAAAGATTAGATCCATAGTAGAATGGCCAGAGCCGACCAGTGTGCATGAAGTCAGAAGTTTCCATGGCTTGGCTACCTTCTATAGATGATTCATCAAGGGGTTTAGTACTGTAGTTGCTCCTATTACAGACTGCATTAGGAAGGGAGAATTTCAGTGGACCAAAGCAGCCCATAAAGCCTTCCTAGATCTTAAGGATAGGATGACCCATGCACCCATTTTGAGACTACCGGACTTTTCAAAGGTATTTGAGGTTGCCTGTGATGCTTCAGGAGTAGGTATAGGTGGAGTACTAAGCCAAGAGAACCATCCCGTAGCATTCTTTAGTGAAAAACTTAATGATGCTAAGCTTAGGTATTCTACCTATGATAAGGAATTTTATGCGGTAGTGCAAGCTTTGCGTTACTGGAGACATTATTTGCTACCGCAAGAATTTGTGCTATTTTCGGACCATGAGGCTCTTAGATTCTTGAATTCTCAGAAGAAGCTTAACCCTAGGCATGCTAAGTGGGTAGAGTATATCCAGTCCTATACTTTTGTTTTGAAGCATAAGGCTGGGTCTGAAAATAAGGTAGCTGATGCCCTTAGTCGTCGATCTTTGTTGTTGAATTCTGTTACGGCTGAAGTCATAGGGTTTGAGCAAATCAAAGAGGAATATGAGTCGTGTCCGGATTTTAAGACTGTGTACCAGGATCTAACTCAAGGACCATCTAGTGAACATAAGGATTATTCCCTTTTAGATGGCTTTCTGTTCTTTAAGAATAGGCTTTGCATCCCTAGAACCTCTCTTAGGGAATTTTTGATTTGGGAAACTCATGCTGGAGGTTTAGCTGGCCATTTAGGAAAAGATAAGACCACCCTGGCTATTGAAGACCATTTTTTCTGGCCTAGCTTAAAAATAGATGTAGCACACATTGTGGCTAGGTGTCAAACCTGTGCTGTTGCCAAACAGCAAAAATAGAATGCCGGCCTTTACACCCCACTCCCTGTCACAGATCGTCCTTGGCAAGATGTGAGCATGGACTTTGTGTTAGGTTTGCCTAAGACCCAGAGGAGGCATGACTCCATCTGCGTTGTAGTAGACCGATTTTCCAAGATGGCCCATTTCTTTCCTTGTTCCCAAACATTTGATGCATCTAAGGTAGCCACCCTGTTCTTTAATGAGATAGTTCGACTCCATGGCCTACCCAAGACCATTGTTTCAGATAGGGATGTTCGGTTCACCAGCTATTTCTGGAAAACCCTTTGGCATAAGTTAGGGATGAAACTTAAGTTTTCAACTGCCTATCATCCCCAGACTGACGGCCAAACCGAAGTAGTGAACCGTAGTTTAGGCAATCTGTTAAGGTATCTTGTTGGTGAAAATATTAGGAACTGGGATTTGTACTTACATAGAGCTGAATTTGCGTATAATGACTCGGTCAATAGGTCTATGGGTAAGAGTCCATTTGAAATTGAGCATGGTTACAAACCCCACACACCTCTTGACCTAGCTCCTTTACCAGTCCACACACGGGTCTCCGAGTCTGCCAAAGTTTTTGCACAGCATATAAAAGACTTGCATAAAGAAATTCAAGCCAAAATAAATTTAAGTAATGAAACTTATAAGAAGTGTGCTGATTCTCAAAGCCGAGTCAAAACTTTTGACGAAGGAGACTATGTAATGATTAGGTTAAGGCCTGAACGGTTCCTCCTGGAACCGTTAGAAAGTTACATGCTAGGGGAGCTGGACCATTTAGAGTGGTAAAGAGAGTAGGATCCAATGCCTATGTGCTCGAGTTACCTCCAGAACTAGGCATTAGCTCCACTTTCAACATTACAGACCTAGTAGAGTATAGGGAGCCAGCTGTGATTCCCAGTGAGGCTTTTGAACCTAATCCAGCTCTTGAGAGTGAACCTGACCCTGTGTGTCCACCAACAAACTGTCCTGTGAGGAAAGAGCAGATTGAAAAGATCCAAGATGATCAGGTTATCTCTACTCGTAATCGAGGATATCAAAGATACCTGGTCTGCTAGCTAGGAAGGCCAGATTCTGATGACTCTTGGATCTCCCGAGAAGAATTACAAGAGTTGGACCCAGACCTCTTGGAGAGATACCAGAGCCAACTTGATCCATACTCGACAGGGTCGAGTTCCTCCCACCCTGGGAGAATTAGTGCGGGCACCAGAATCAGAAGAAGACTTCAGAGCTCCATCTAGATCTCTGATTAACCTTGCCCGAAGAATTAGGGTTTTTTTTGGCTTGTAATAAGGGTTGACTTGATCAACTCAATTTTAGCTTGAGTCTATATTACCTGCATTTTATTTTGTTGAGTCATGTTGACTCAGTAGTGGACTAAGGCTTCAACCTGGGGATGTTACATTTTCTCCGAAGGCCAAGCAAGTGGGCGCCACACTCCCAGCCATACGCCTGAGTCCACGGGGTGCCACATCTCCATCCAGCAGCCTTTGGTCCCCACACCACAGATAGCAGCTCCCTTCTCTCATGCGCCAATTGAGGAGAAATCCACCAGGGGTCCACAAATCAAGGGGTGGCCCAAGACTTTCCCAAAATAACCAAACTATGAAAGGGAAGAAATTCTCTTGGAGAGAACTTCAAGGAGGCGCCCATTACCTGCCAAAAATATCCAAAACAAAGATGGGAAGGACCTTGACTTAGGGAGAAAGAAAAGGAGGAGTCCAAAAGAGTTGAGCCATGGAAGGAAAGAAATCCTCTCTTAAAGAACCAAGCATGGAGGCGCCATCTACCTTCCTTTTAAAAGCCAAATCAATTTTTTTTGGAACCTTGGCCGGCCATATGTGTATGGATTATCCTGATTTGTAGATCCCCTCCTTTAGTCCCACTTGGGAGGATGTCAAACCCTACTCTCTTGTAAAGTCCTATAAATTAAACCCCTCTTGTAAGTTTAAATCAATTAGATGAATGAATTCAAATATTTGTGTGAGCAAACTCTATGTTTTCTCTCTTCTGCACTTGCATCCAGGTGTTGAGCTCCGTGAGGGAGTAAATCAGGGTTCCCCAGGAACATTGAGGAGGTGTGAGATCTCCAAAACCCAAACCCTAGGTTAGCCACTTCTACTCCAAACCCTAGCCGCCCACCATCCACTTCAATCCATCAAACCTAGCCTATCCCACCTCCCACGGCCTCTCTCTCCAAGTCCAGGCCGACCACCAGCATCCAGCTACATTCCGGATACTTCAGATCCAAAGCTCTTTCCAGAGGATGTCGAATCAGCCTTCAAGAGAATCCGGGTCTCAGCGACATCAGCCTTCAAGTTCTTCGAACTGGTAAATCTTTCCCTGAGTCTCTGAATTCATCACTTGTTTTTCTTCTTCCAGAACTTGAGTCCAGGAGAAGCCGACCCAGCCACGAGACCAATATTGGAGGATCCATTGCGAAGATAGCCAAATCCGATGATCCAACAATCTGCCCAAGAGAGTTCTTCCACCCAAATTCTATGGAGATCACTGTCTGGTTGGTAAACCATCTCTCCTCTTTATTTCTGTCCTGTTGAAAGTTCAGAGCGAAACCCTAGGTCTGGGAGTTTCTCAACCCCCAGCGATCCGTTACTTCTGAACTACTCTGATAACCTAGTTTTTCTAAATTGTGCTTTCAATCATTACCTAGTTTCCTTCAACTTAGTTTAGCTTTACTTTGAGTCAAAGCCAATTTCTGAAATATAAAAATAAAAATAAAAAAAAAAGGTTAATCTTAATTTTACTTTCTTATACGCTTCTTTGTTCTTTGTTCTGCATCACTACCGGTATCCAATACCCAGTTAGTAGTTTCACAAATAGAGAAATTACAAGGTTTTATCATATAAATACCTTGTCCAGCAATCTGCTGCTTTCCCTTCCTTGGCCTATTCGGGTCTAGGGATGCTTGGTAAAGAGGACAGTTCCTCTTGTAGTGTCCCCGCTTCTTGCAGTAGAAGCACTCTACAGTAGATTGGTCAGCTTTCACTTTCCTGGTCTGACTCGGGCCTGGAGCATTCAGCACCTTCTTTCCCTTCCTTTTATTCTTCCCTTTCTTAAAGGGACAATGACCTCTAGAACCTCCCACTAAATTCACCACCCCTTTATTCAGTTGGTGGTCTTTCTCATAAGTCTGTAGTAATCCCATCAAACCATGGTAATTAACTGTAGGCTTCTTTATTCTGTAATGGTCGAGAAAGTCAAGATAGGAGGAGGGTAGAGAATTCAAGATCGCATCCTTGCCGAGCTACTCGTGCAAGGGACATCCGAGCTTGCCCAACCTTTCAATCAGCTCGATCATGTACAATACATGATCAGTGATAGAACCACCATTCGGCATCTTGGCATTGTAGATGGTACAAGATACTTTGTACCGCTCTACATCATCCGGCGTGCCAAAAGATTCCTTCAACTTTTGAAGGATCTCATCAGGTTGGGCTTCCTCGAACTTGCGACTGAACTCGTCGTTCATTGCCGCTAGCATAATGCATCGGATAGTAATCCGATCAAAATCCCACTTCTGATAAGTGTCCCTGACCGAACTCCGAGCATTGGCAGAAGGGATTTCAGGTGTCGGATCAGTTATCACATAAAGGATCCGTTCATGCTCCAAGACAATCCTCAACTTTTGATACCAGCTATCAAAGTTGTGACCCTTCAACTTCTCATTATCGAGAAGTGACCGAAGCAAAAGATTTGAAGACATCTGAAAGGAAAGACAAGACCATATTAGAATATGAATTAATCAATTAATCAAAAGACTTGGACTTTAGTCTAAGGGTCTCTCCCACTAATTTTTCATATTGAGAGCCTCTAACTCCAACCATGAAATCACTATTTCGTAGTGGGTACTGAAATCCAATAGACCACGTATGAGCCCGACTATGTCCAGCTCATCCATACGCGCCTGAAGGTAGGTTCACTAACCAATTGCTTCCCTAAGCAACTTCCAGTAATTTATTTTATCCCAAAGAGCACCCCAATCGGCCTAGGGGCCTCATATTGCAGGACACATGTTAGGTCCAACCATTAACATGATAAATCCAATACTTCCAGCCAACGAATGATCAAGCTCGACTACGGCCAGCTCACCTGATCACCATTAAGAACGTTGCACTGAACCATCATCTATGAGAGAGTATTCCAATAACCGAATGCACACCTATTCTATGGAACTGCTGATGAACACCAAGTTAAAGGACAAATTACTAACCCACTTAATGGGAGGCTAAGACACCATCAATTCTTTGACTTAGTCTTTTTCAGGACCTAATAATTTTAGAGGATTTTAGATTGTGACAGATGAATAAGAGAAGAACATGGATCATCCTCCCACTGAACGAATCAGTTTTCAGGAGGATTGAATCAATTCAATAATTGATCTATGGGCACCTACCGATCAGTCAGACTGATCAACCTGGGTGACATGGGTTAACTCAAGTCATTGAACTTTTCTAATCAGTTCTGGTCGACACGATTGGCCAGGTAGGTGAGATCATGGGTGAGTATTAGCCATTAACCATCTTTCCTAGACACCAACCAAGTTGGTCAGGAAAGAGGTAGCCTCAAACAACCATGATCACAATGCCAAACCTACCTCGACACCAACCAATTTACCAGACTCGATCAAACTAGCCTAAAGACTCGGACTTCCATGGAGCCACTAATTAGATCCATTTTAGATGAATGGACTAACTCATCTAACTATTATATAGTCCTAAAAGAAGGACCTTAATCAACTTTTGATTAGTCTTCTTATTATCCAGTTTAACTAAACATAGGTATAACCCAAAATATGGACCCAATAAGACAACTAACCCAATTAACCCAATTGGCTTATTTAATTGACATTAGGTTTCATAAACCCTAAGTTAACTTGTCATTTAATTTAATCATACAATTCAAAATTGTTTGAAAATAAGACAATATTTTAATTAAAATAATTTTAATAAAAACATGTAAAACTTTTACATAAAAAATTTCATGCATCATATCTAGTTATATTCTTTTATAAATATTACATTGCCAAAAAGAAATTTATAAGACATGCCAAAAATGTATCTGAATTAAAACAATTTTAATTCCATTGATTTCCTTAAAGGATACTTCTGAAGAGGCCAACACAGATGAACCGCTTGTGCCAAAGATACACGGTCATGGTGAAGGTCTCAACTAGGTTCCTAAAAGTACTTCCTAATCATATCCTATGATTAAGATATAGATACACATGTAAAGATTAAATATTTTAATCTACTATACATGCAATCAAGATATGTTACGCCTGAACTTGGCTCTGATACCACTGAAAGAAAACATGGGTTTGCGATTGCCTACACTAAGCATGCAACAGGGCAAGGAGTAAGTTTGTTTTTTAAAACATTCTAAAATAATAGCAAAAAAAACCTACTCTGCATAGGAACTAACATTTTCAAGATGCATGTATAGGCAAAAGAAGGCATGAAATCGGCATGTAATATTTGTAAACATTTTTATAAACCTAGATCTAGGCATGCATGAAAATTAAAACCAAAAATTTTACCTTATTCCTGCTTGGAATAAAATAAGGATAACTACTAGAATAGCTGGAAGATATAGAATAACTTAATTCCTGTCTTCTTCTTCCAGCAGCCATTTGAAGCATTCTTTTCTTCTTTTCTCCAAGAGCAGTAATGGAGGAACTGAAAGCTCACAGGTGCTCAAGAGAATACCCTCTAGAGGGGGGACATGCCGGGCTTCCTCTGATCTGGCTTCTCGTGCGATGCTAGTCACCGAAAAACTCTTGGAATGGTGGGAGGGAGGAAGAAAAATAGAACACTTTGTTCTATAATTTGTTTTCTCCAAAATAATAGTTTCTTCCACCGATTGAGCACCGATGACAACAGGGAATCAAGGAAGTTATTCTCTCCCAATCTCTCAACTAAACCCGAGCCCAAAAACATGGATTCAAAGAATGATGGAATGCTCTTGATGTAAGAATCCACGCTTAGCATTTCACCACCCAGAAATATATATAAAAGAGCTAGAACCATGAAATCGGTCATTTTAGGGAGCTGAGAAGAACTGCTGGGAAAATGAAAGGCCATATGGTTTGAGAATGAATCGAATTCGTTTTCAATGAAGCAATGAAGAGCCTTGAAACACCGGTTTAATTCAACCCAAAATGAGTGGAAGGAGGAGAGGAAAAGACATCTTGAATCCCTTGTTCGCCAAAGCCTTATTTATCGTGTGGATTGGTCAAAACCGGTTCATAGCTGGTTCAAAATTCTGAACTGGTTCTAAACTGGTTACAAAATAATTAGATAAAAATCTAATTTATAAAAGGCTTGGTCAAGTCCTGGTTATCCTGGAACAATTCTCGGTAAACCTGAACAATTTCTGATTGACCCAAAATTGGGTCAATCCAAAGTGTGCTCAATCAAACCATTACCAAAATGATTCATAATCATAAATCGATACTTGGATCAGGGAAAAATCCTCTATGATGTGTGACCTCATAGGTTTGAACCTAGGTGGTAGCACTGGAATATTTATAGTACCAGAACAAGATACCATTTAGCAATGGGTCCCAGCATCCGGATAGGTCGAAGATGTGAGAGCAATCAATCGAATCTCTGGTATATGGTTACCGTATAATTCATCCCTTTGACCTCCAAAACTCAGGATGACCTAAGGTTTGACTGCCAACCCTAGCTGAGTCAATTTACAACATGTCTCAACCTCGCAAGTCTAGTGACTCCTCACTAGGACTATCCTGGCCGAGGATTTGCTATATTGAGACATTGCAAGACATTCAATCCAAATTATTTAGACAGGTCAATTCCATCTTGGTCCACCACTGCTCCACAAGTATTTGCCTATACCCAGAAACCTTCCATCACCGGATTAAAAATCCGGGTAGTTTGGCACTAAAGCACAAGGAGTTACTAGCAAGCTACCATGATGACCTCAAGTCGGAGGGACACATATAACCATATCCAATCTAAGTATCCCTTTGGCAAAAAGGGGATACATGGAGTCATGTTCAATGAGATATCACATATCTCACTTGTAGATCACATAAGTGTCACCACACTCTTTTGGTCAAGAGGTCAACCAAATGATGTGAACCACAACAACCTACACTTGATATAATGCCATCTAGTACAATGTATCCTTTGGTCATAAACCTGGTTTAAGGACCACTCGATATATCCTCTCTATATCGAAGTCAATGTAGTTATAAGGACTTCACCACATTAAAAAAAGTTCATTACAGGAAAAAGTAAGAATGTGATGAGCTACCAAAATAATATTTATTAATTCATACAAAGAGTACAATACTCAGTTTAACTGCCTACAGCCTTGGTGATTGGTTTTGAGACATAATTCCCAACATGCCCAAGAGGCATGAGGCTGATCAACGTCCAAGAGGTGTAAGGCTGATCAATGCCCAATAGGCACAAATATGATCAATACCCAAGAGGCTCAAGGCTGATCAATGTCCAAGAGGTGTAAGGCCGATCAATGCCTAATAGGTACAAATATGATCAATGCCCAAGAGGCACAAGGCTGATCAACGTCCAAAAGGCATAAGGCCAATCAATGCCCAACAGGCATAAATATGATTAATGCCCAAGAGGCACAAGGCTGATCAACGTCCAAGAGATGTAAGGCCGATCAATGCCCAACAGGCATAAATGTGATCAATGCCCAAGAGGCTCAAGGCTAATCAACATCCAAGAGGCGTAAGGCCGATCAATGCCCAACAGGCACAAATATGATCAATGCCCAAGAGGCACAAGGCTGATGAATGTCCAAGAGGCGTAAGGCTGATCAATGCCCAAGAGGCACGAGCCTGATCAATGCCTAAGAGGCACAAGGCATAAGGTCGTTCAACACTCAAGAAGTATGAAGCTGATCAATTCTCGATAGGCTCAAAATTGATTGACTTTTAGGAGAGGTAAAACTGATCAATGTTCAAATGATGCAGTCTTTTTGTTGCATGTGCTTTAGTCCCAAATTAACACTTAATAGCTGGGTTCCAGCTATAAGTAGTAAAGTCTGAGGACTATAAACACACCTAGTAGATGAAGAGGGAATCGTTCTCACTCTCTTTTCGGTTCCAGTCCTCTCTTCATTTAGCCTTCTTTCAGATTACATCTGTTCCAATTCAGACGCCATTAACAAGATTTGAAGCTGCCTCAACATCCAGATACACCTAGAAGATGAAGGAGAGCTAGATCAAATCAGCTCGATCCACTTCTCTTTTAATTCAAGCTTATTGTAATTTGTCTGAATGCAACAGATTGGCGTGCAAGGTAGGGGAACTCAGCAAAAGGAGTTTCAAGAATATGGAAGGAAGTATGGTGAAGATCAGGAAAGGGAAGTTACCTACTGGAGACATTCCCCATTCTTCAAAGGAAAATAATCCTATTCTTGCCGAGAGGGTGGAAACTCATCCTGTTGGATACATGATCAAGAAAGGTTAAATACTCTATTCGATAAAGTGGAAGTACTTACTGCGATGATGTAGAACTTTCAGGAAATTGCTGCGAGGAAATTGCTGCAGCCTGCTGCATCAAGAACTAGCCGGCAACCTTCTCTTCAGGCAAGTAAACATCTCAGTCCAAGAAGATATTCATTTTATCAATGTTCTTCAAGTCAACCATCCTCTTCAAAGCACCTTCACCGATCTCACCATCACACTAAGAAGCAGAATAAAGGGAAACATCCACAGTCTCATTCGACGACATCCGGAGAATCAACTCTTGATAGTACCTAGGTCCAACTTCTTTCAAGAGCTGATGATTTTGATAGAAAGTTCAAAAAGCTGGAGTTGCAGATTGCCAAAGTTATTGAGCAGAGGAAAGCAGAGGAGGCAACACTAAGCTGTGACATCTTGCCCCCTTTTTCTAAGAAGGTTATGGAAGAGAAAATTCCACGTCATTTCAAGGTCCCATAAATTGAGCTGTATGATGGGTCGTCCAACCCCTTGGATCATTTAGGTAGCTTTAAAGCCCAAATGTTGATCCAAGGAGCGTCAGATGCACTCCACTGCCTTGCCTTCCCTGCAACCTTAAAGAAATTAGCAAGGATGTGGTATTCCAGTGTGCAGTCGGACACCGTCCATTCATTCAGTCAATTAGAGAATTTGTTCATCTCCTACTTCAGGACAAGCAAGAAAATGTCCAGAAATTCTGATAGCTTATTCTTTATTCAGCAGTCAGAAGGGGAGTCTTTGAGAGATTACATCAAGAGATTTAATTCTGCCATGTTGGAGATCCCAGATCTCAATGAATATGTGGTGATGTCTGCAATGAGAAAGGCTTGCGAGCCTCTATATTCACATTCTCCTTGGATAAAAAGTTTCCAATCAATTATTTAGAGTTATTGGCCCATGCTCAAAAGTTTGCCCAGGCCGAAGGGCTAGCCCTGAGCCAGCAACAAGTAGAGAAAGAATCGAGGCCAAGTAAGAAGAAGGCCAAGGAGGATGAGTTTCGACCACCTAGAGTCCGATTGATCCAACAGCAAGGTCAAAGGTTGAGGGAATTGGTCGGTAGGAATTACGTCAATCGATTTGATGCATATACCCCTTTAACCCTTTCAAGAGAGAAAACTTTAATAAAAATTGAGAAGGAAAACTTTCTTCAGAGGCCAAGGCCGATGAGAGCCCCTCCAGCTATGCATAATAAGGCCAAATACTGTTGGTATCATCGCGATCATGGGCATAAAAAAAGAATGTATTCAATTAAGAGATGAGATTGAAGATCTGATCAAGCGAGGTTATCTGGGTAGATACATCTGGAATCAAAACTAAAACTGACCAATTGAGGTGGCGGTGCCATGGCCTGTAGTTCCAAGGATGATTACTGATGAGACGGAGCTCCCAAACCAACAACCGACTGATGGATCGGTTGGGATGACTTGCCATGCCTGTCATGAAGATGATCGAAGTCCCAAAAGGCTTCGAGGAAGTGTTATCTTTTCTGATGATGATTTTCAAGGCATTCAAGCACTACATAAAAAACCCTATAGTGATTTTTGTGATAATCGCGAACTATGATGTACATAGAATTTTGGTTGATAATAGAAGTTCCACCAAAGTTTTGCTTTATGATGCATTTGTTAAGATGAATTTGCCTACTAATAAGCTACGGAGAATTCATGTGTCATTAACTGGGTTTGGTGAAAATTCTATAGGAGTAGAGGGAGAAATCACACTCCCCATGACTCTTGGAACAATGCCGAAGAAAAGAACTTTTCCTCTTACTTTTACATTTGTTCGGATCCCCTCTGCTTATAATGCTATTTTAGGAAGACCTGCTCTAAATAAATTCCAAGCTGTTGTCTTGACATATCATTTTTTGATGAAAATTCCAACTCAAAATGGGATTGGAGAAGTAAGGAGAAACCAACAGATGGCTCATCAATGTTTGACAATCCAGAGTCAACATTCAATCAACAAATCCACCTCCAAACAAATGGATCCACGAGATCTAATCGAGGGAGTCAACATATCCATAGAAAGGACAATTCATGTTCCTTTGACAAAAGATGATCCTACTAAAATAGTTCAGATTGGAAGTCTAATTATTGAAGACCAAAGGAAAAAGTTGATTGATTTTTTGCAACAAAATGCTGATATATTTGCATGGGTGGCCACCGATATGTTGGGAATTCTTACTGAAGTGATTATGCCTGAGCTCAATGTTGATCCGCTTAGTTGGCCTGTTCAACAAATGAAGCAAAATTTTGCCCCAGAAAGACAAAAATTTATTAACGAAGAAGTGAGCAAATTGCTTGATGCTGGGTTTATCAGGGAGGTTCACTATCCTGACTGGCTTGCCAATATAGTAATGGTCAATAAAGCTAATGGAAAATAGAGGATATGCATAAATTATACAGATCTTAACAAGGCATGTCTAAAAGATAGTTTTCCTTTGCTTAAAATTGATCAACTGGTTGATGCGACGGCCGGGCATAAATTTTTAAGTTTTATGGATTCTTTTTCCCGATATAATCAGATACAAATGAGCCCATAAGATGAAGAAAAGACATCTTTCATCATAGATCGAGGGATATTTTGTTACAAGGTGATGCCATTTGTTCTTAAAAATGCCGGAGCTACATATCAGAGATTAGTAAATAAAATATTTGAGGATCAAATCAGAAAGACTATAAAAGTTTATGTAGATGATATGATTATTAAGAGCAATCAATCAGATGATCATATAAAAGATCTGTAGATAGCCTTTGATATTTTGTGAAAAAATCACATGAAATTAAATCCGACCAAATGTATTTTTGGTGTAACTTCCGGGAAATTTTTAGGTTTCATGGTTACAAAATGGGGGATTGAAGCCAACCCAGAAAAAATTTGAGCCATCTTGGATATGAGGCATCCAGCTAATAAGAAGGAGATCCAATAGTTGACTGGATGAATCACCTCATTAAGATGATTTATTTCTCGTTCAACTGAGAAATGTTTACCTTTCTTCAAAGCTTTACGGCAAACTAAGGAGTTCAATTGGTCGGATGACTGTCAGTCAGCATTTGAAGAACTGAAGAAGTATTTAATAAATCCGATCATATTATCTAAACCTCAAGAAGGGGAAGATTTGTATCTTTATCTGGCTGCATTAGATGAAGCAATTAGTTTTGTGTTGGTCAGAAAGGACTCTGATGAATCACATAAGCCCATTTACTATATTAGCAAAGTTCATCATAATGCGGAGACAAGGTATCCAAAACTTTAGAAGATTATTTATACCTTGGTGATATCAGCCAAACGCCTCAGGCTATATTTCCAATCTCATCGTATTATTTTATTGACCGATCAACCCGTGAGGACTAGTTTATAATGTCCCGATACTTCTGGCCGAATGGCGAAATAGGCAGTCAAGTTAAGTGAATATGATATTACTTATCGACCTCGATGTGTCATAAAGGCCCAAGTGTTGGCTGACTTTGTAGCCGAATGTTCTTGGGATAATAATGAAATGGAAATTCAACCATCTGATGAAATAGAGTTGAACGATGTACCTTGGGTTTTATATGTAGATGGAGCTTCAAATTCTTCTAGCTGTGGGGCAGAGTTGATCTTGTCTAGCCCAAATGGTGATATCACAGAGTATGCACTCCAATTTTCTTTTAAGGTCTCTAATAATTGAGCTGAATATGAAGCCCTCTTGGTTGGTTTGAGAATCGCAAGGGCGGTAAATGCCAGAAAGTTGAAAATATTATCTGATTCACTATTGGTCATCAACCAAGTAAAAGGAGATTTTGAAGTTCACGATGCCACTTTGGCTTTGTATTTGAAGAAGGTCTAAGAACTTGGAGCTTATTTTGATTCCTGAGATATCAGTCACATCCCTAGAATTGAAAATTCTCGAGTCGATTCATTGTCCAGATTAGCTACTTCTACACTTGACCGAATGGGTTGGACTTTTGTGGAACATTTGAAGATCCTAAGTATTTCAACAATTAAAAATGAAAAAGTTCTTCAGATAGAGTCAGAAATAGATTGGATGAGTCTAATAGTCAAATATCTGACTGAAGGAGTATTGCCAAAAATAATCTAGAAGCTAAACAACTCCGAAAAATTGCTTCTCAATATGTTATCCTGGATGTTTTGTTATATAAAAATTCAATTTTCCAGTCATTATTGAAGTGTTTATCTCCTTTGGATGAAAATTATGTCCTTAAAGAAGTGCATGAAGGAATATGTGGTGATCATTTGGGAGAAAGATCTTTAGCCTATAAAATTATAAGGCAAGGGTATTACTAGCCGACTATACATAAGGATGCTTTAGATTTTGTAAGAAAATATGATCCCTGCCAAATATATGCAAATTTCAAAGGCATCCTACCAGTCAGTTAACATAGTTAACAGCTCCTTGGCCATTTGCTCAATGGGGAATGGATATACTTGGTCCATTTCCTCCAGCCTCAAGGTAGCAGAAATTTCTGATTGTTGCTATTGACTATTTTACAAAGTGGGTAGAAGCTGAGCCTTTAGCTTTGATCACTAAAGCAAAAGTTGAAATATTTGTCAGAAACTTTATCATATATAGGTTTGGAATTCCTCATGCAATCATTATAGACAATGGGAGACAGTTTGATAATCAGAAGTTCAAGGATTTCTGTACTCAATATGGTATTCTTCATAAGTTAACATCTATGGGGCACCCTCAGGCTAATGGAGAAGCTGAGGTAACTAATCAGACAATCCTTCATTGATTGAAAACTCGATTAAATGAAGCCAAAAAAGCTTTGGCCGATGAACTTAACTCTATTCTATGGGCTTACCGAACAACTCCCCGATCTACCACGGGTGATCTCTGTTTAATCTTGCTTATAGGAGTGAAGCGATGTTCCTATAGAGATTGTCCTTCATTCCAGAAGAACTGATTGCTTTGAAGAGTATAATAATAATGATCGAAGGAGAATTGATCTTGATCTGCTTGAAAATTCTAGGTTACGAGCATAATTGAAAATGGTCGCTTATCGACAAAGGGTGGCGTGGTATTATAATTAAAGGGTGAAGGCTCAAATCTTTTGGATTGGAGACCTTGTTCTGCACCGAACAACTGTATCCAGACCAGCTGAGCAGGGTAAACTTGCCCCAAATTGGGAAGGCCCTTATCGTATCACTGAGGTTGTGTGATCTTGGACCTATTGACTAGAAAGTCTAGATGGTTATCCATTGGCAATATCTTGAAATGTAGAAAACCTATGCAAATACCATTAATAAAGATATCATCTTTCTCTTTTTCCTTTCATGTGAAGGAAAAATATGAAAATGAAATATCCTTTAGAAAATAAAGGAATGACATGTTGGCCTGATAAGCTGACTATAACTAGACAAATCAAGTTGGTCTGACCCACTAACTCATCAATATTAAATGATCAAAATAACTGATCAAAAGGGTCGCCTGATAAGCTGACCATAACCTGACAAATCGAGTTGGTCTGACCCACTAACTCATCGGTATTCAATGATCAGAATAACTGTTCAAAAGGTTAGCCTAATAAGTTGACCACAATCTGACAGGTTGAGTTGATCTGATTTACTAACTCAACGATACTTGATGATCAGAATAATTTGTTGATCAATTGAAAAGTAATAGTGAGCAATGTGATTTATTATTTTATCAATAATGTTATCTTGATATATCTTAAATATTGAAAGTATGATTTGGTATATTAAAGGGAAATAGAAGACTTCATTGATATTCTGATTACAAAAAAAAAAAAAAGGGGAGAAGCAATGATAAATTATGATTGCTACTAGTTCTCTATTATAGACATTATTCGACCTTTCCCTGACTGACTTGGTCACCTGAAGTTTTCTCTTGTTCAGATGTCTCTGGGATAGATGAAATTGCTAGGTCATCGGCTGGTTTTTCTTTTTCTTCTTCTACAAAATAATATTTTCAAATGGAGGAGAAGTCCAGGTCAGGATATAGTTCCTTGACCTTGTTGATACAATCTTTAAAGCCAATTTCATAGCCTTTGGCTCATACTCGCTCCATCCCATTGCTAAAGGCTTCGGAGTTTTTGAATTCTTCAATCACAAGATGTCTCCATTGGATCAGTGAAGCATTCTTATTTGGTTTGTTTCAATTTCCTTTCAAGAAGTATCATCCTCTTTTCCAGTAAGGATTTTTGCTTCAACACTTCTTCATACATCCGATTTTATTCCTCTATAGCTTCATCTGCCTGCCGAAGTATTTTTCTTCTTCTGGCTCCATCATCCACAAGCTGCTGGGCATGCCTTTCAGTTTGTCTTAGTTGATTTTGCAGAGACAAGATCCTTGCAGTCAATAGGACAACTCTTGATTCGAAGGCTTTCCGATCATTGACAGCTTTATCTTTTTCATCCATAGCTGCTGCTAATTATTTTTGAAGATCTTCTTGGAGGTTAGTTGTTTGACACCAACTCTCTTTAATCATAGAGATATCATTGATAAACTGGATAGAAGATTTGGAACATCAGCAAAATACGAATAAATTGTTTTGGAAAGGGAAAGTACTACTTACCTTCATTATTGCGGGATAAATGGCAGATAGAATTTCATTCACTCTGAGTTTGATTGTTGCCTCCTAGTCTTTCCGAGGAATGGTAGATTGCACTATTGTTTTCTCTAGTTTGGGATTATTAATACTTGTATTAGTGATAAGCACTCGAGTGGCTTTATCTTTGTTCGTATCAGATAGTTCCTCCACAGGAGCTTTTCCTTTTTCCGTTGAAGTATGCCTAGTGGATGTATCATAACCTTTTCTTTTGAAAGTGGGTTGGAAGGCTCTTGTTCTTCTTCCTCAGATGAGGAGATAACATATTCAGGAATTTCTAGTTTATCGAAGCTACTTTTCGATAAACGCCTTCTTCTTACACATGATCTCTCTTCTCTGAATCGTACTGGTCCAGCCTTCCTTGCGGATGTCTGATGAAGTTCTTTATCACCCGACTTCATTTTTCAAATATGATGAATACTTTTGGAAATAAAGAGTTTCTAAGAAGGGGAGAAACTTGAAATACATGGGACATGAATTAGCTCAAAGATCTGGACCTAGGGCCTCTATGTATAGAGAGTCCCAACGGTCATGATTTACGATCCAAATTCTAAGATATTCTCAGATTTTGATGCATTTAAGATCCTAATTTGGTGAGAGTCCGTGCACCTCTTCTAATTCTTAGAGAGTCAGTTATAAATTTTTTTTTTATATACCATGGTATTTGGTTTGAATTCAAATCTTGTACGACCTCTTAATACTGACAAATGCAGTTCTATAGCCTACGAAATAACTCTTCTTCTAACACAAAAATGACATCTGGCAATGTTGGTTTGATTACTTACTCCGTTTAGAAAAGTTTACTCACAAAAGTTCTCTTCCTTTTAAAGTATATGAAGAAATGAAAAGAAATTCAGTAAGTTAGATTAAAGTATTATATTATCCATAAGTATGTTAAAGGCTTGGATAACTTAGAGATTATTTTTCTAAATATTCGGGAGGTGCTAACTACCTTCTTAGGAGAAGTTAGAAACCTTGTTTTTCAATCGAGTTGTTCTATTAAAAATTATTATTCAACAAGCTTGTTCGGAATTGGTTCATTTAAATTTTTCTGAATAATAGTTAATGTTTATAATTTGGTTGAATAATTTCATGGTTAAATCGATCTTCTTTGAAAATTTCTTTGTTTAATCCGATGATTTTATACTTAGAAAATTTTCTCAATTATAAAAAGTGGAACTTTGGTAATCCGATAAACACTGCTAAAAAGAAAGATTCTTCATTTCTCATTAAAAGCAAAATAAGTTCTTACATCATTAGTCTGTTACATTTATTCCAACTAAACTTTTCCTTATTTTGGTTTGGTTTACAAAAGGAACTAGTGAAGTTTCTTCTGGGATTTGAGGATCTGGTGCCGATCCTTCGATTTGGTCTCTGACTAGTTTTTTGGTTTGGTCTATGACTGGTTCTTCAACCTGATCTTCTTTATCTGAGTCTTCTTCGTCGGAATCTTCTTCATCTGAGTCTTCCTTTATTCTTGAAGTATCTAAATCCAGATAAAATTTCTTTACCTTCTTCAAGCAATCAGCGAGACCAAGGTTGTAGCTCTCAACTCCTGCTTCATGGAGTTTATCGTCGAAAGCTTTAGATTGGACATATTTTTTTACAGCTCCATCGATGGCCTCTTCAACGGCTTGTTCGATCTTCTTTGTTGTCGTTAGAGCCTTGTCTTTAGCTACTAAAACCTTCTCTTCAGCCACTATAATTTTTTCTTTGGCCTTCTCTAAGTTAATAGACATTGATTGGATTTTCTTATTCTACTTTTTCAATTTTGACTCCATGTCGTTCATTTTTGATTGTGCCTCTTTCAGTTCTATTTCTAATGTTGATGTTTTGGTCACAATTTCTTGTAATTTTCTTTCCATGGCATTCTTTAGTTCTTCCGTGAGCTCTTTTTTCGACTTTGCAACGTTCACTTCGTTGCACATGATTTTGTGAAACTGATCAAAATTTGTCAAACTTTCATCCATGATACTGATTCCATGGATGAACTGTTTATTCGCATTTTGTGTTAGTCAGATTTAATAAAAGGAAAGAAGATGATTAACTCTTTAATTAATTAGAATAAAAGTATGGTTCATACCTTCAGCAATGTGGGATGAAGCAACAAGATGATGTCATCAATTTGTTGGGACTTAGTTATTTCCCAGTCTCTCGGAATGATTATTGACTTCAGAAGGCGACGGGCTAGCATCGGATCATTTAGACCCGAATCATCAGCATAAACAGAGAAGTTGGCCATGATATTCACAGATAGCACTCTCTCTTCTTCTTTTTCCTCCGCCATCAGAGCTTTGCCCTTATCAATTCGGTCAGTAAGGAAAGATGATGGGTCGGCTCTTGGAATTTCTGTCGGTTGTCTTTCCTGTATTGGAGGTTGAAGGGATTCTGATAGTGGGACTTCATCATCCTCTGACACACTAGCTATTAGAATCGGAGAATTAAGACCCGTTGTAACTGCTGAAGTCATTGGGTTTATCGAATTTGTCTTCTTCAGCTTCTTGATTCTTCTTTCTTCTTGAATAAAGGAGGTGGCTTATGCTTTTCTTTTCTTTGAAAGTTTTTGAAGCTTCCGAATGTCCACCATGACTGACGTATCTACAATAATTGAGAAGTTAAAGATTAAGATTGATTTTTAAGAAAGAAATGAAGAAGTAACATCAACAATGAAGGTACCTAAAGAAGGTCTGGGACTGATTTCTGCTGAAAAAAGCCCTCTTTCATCAAGAAGTTCTCTTATCGGGAGAATCTCCATCCCCATAAGATTCTCGTAGTCTTCTTGATCTGCTGGCAATACTTTCTTACCATCATTTTGAGTTAGTCAAGGTTCCCTATGACTGATGGTAAAGTCCCAGGAAATTTTAGAGATAATGTAGAAGAAACAGGGTTTCTAACCATTAATGGTAAAACGAAGCCCCGAAATAAATTTTTGACCATGGCCATGAAAGTCCCGTTTCAGTACGAACAAGGTGGTAAAGAGGGAAGTCTTAGGGATTATATCCACATCTTTACAAAGAATTAGAAATGCACATATAATTCGGATACTATTAGGGGTCAGTTGAGAAGGTAATACTCAATATAGTCTACAGATTGAGAGTAAAAAAGGGTGAATCAGAAATCTAAGACCAGCCCTTAGGTGTTCTTCATAAATGGTCAAGCTGCCAGGTGGAGGCCGATCTATTTGTTCCTCGGAACTAGGGGGATAACAACGTACTCATCCAAAATATTATAGTATTGTTTCAATGCTATGATTCGATATTCAGTAAAGGAAGACCTAAAATCGCCTATCTTCATTGACTCAGTTTGTTTTTTCTGCTGTTGGGAAGTAGATTCTTCAGGGTTTTCAAGATTTTCGATATGACTGATCTCTAAGATTCTAGCCATGATGAAGGAAGTAAAATAAAATTAACTTAAAGGAAAAGGAGAAGAATGAGAGGCCAACCTGAGGGATTTCTTGTGCTCCTAAAGCGAAGAGGCAGAAATGGTGGAAAACCTATTTTCTTGAGGAGGATGGTGTTTATATAGTGCCCTTCAACGATCCAAGATTTCTCTCGAGTAACAAGATTGATCTAGATCGAGACACCTGTCTGCAAATATCTGGTAAAAAGATAACACTCCTCGAAGGACCAAAATGACCCTTTGTAATCAGATGGCAACATTTGGCTGATGGGATGGATGCATTTATTTTTTACAAAGATCTTTTGACCTTTCTTGTATTTCAAAAATTACAATGATGAGAGCGAGATATGACTGTTAGTTTTTATAACCACCTCCCCTATCAGAGTTTGACACGTCATCTAAGCGTGCTCTTCAACAATGGAAGCTTTTGACAGTTTCTGATTTCCCATTAATGAACTCAGAAATTGGGAGGACTATTGTTGGGATACGACAGGTTTAGTCTGATTGCTGAAGATTTGAGGCGTAAGGCCAATTAATGCCTAACATGCACAAATATGATCAATTCCCAAGAGGTACAAGGCTAAACAACGTCCAAGAGGCATAAGGCCGATCAATGCCCAACAGGCACGAATATGATTAATGCCCAAGAGGTATAAGGCTGATCAACGTCCAAGAGGCATAAGGCCGATCAATGGCCCAAAGGCATAAATATGATCAATGCCCAAGAGGTACAAGACTAATCAATGTCCAAGAGGTGTAAGGCTGATCAATTCCCAACAGGCACAAATATGATCAATGCCCAAGAGGCACAAGGCTGATCAATGTCCAAGAGGTGTAAGACCGATCAATGCCTAACAGGCACAAGGCTGATCAACGTCCAAAAGGCGTAAGGTCGATCAATGCCCAATAGGTTCAAGTCTGATCAATGCCCAAGAGGCACAAGGCGTAAGGCCATTCAACACTCAAGAAGTATGAAGCTGATCAATTCACAACAGGCTCAAAATTGATTGACTTTTAGAAGAGGTAAAATTGATCAATGTTCAAATGATGCAGTCTTTTTGTTGCACATGCTTTAGTCCCAAATTAACTACTTAACAGCTGGGCGCCAGCTGTAAGTGATTAAGTCTGAGGCCTATAAATACCACCATGTGCGATGAAGAGGGGATCGCTCTCGCTCACTTTTCAATTCCAGTCCTCTCTTCATTTAGTCTTCCTTCATATTACATCTGTTACAGTTTAGATGCCATTAATGAGCTTTGAAGCTACCTCAATATCTAGATCCACCTAGAAGATGGCGGAGAGCTAGATCAAATTAGCTCGATCCACTTCTTATTTAATTCAATTTTGTTGTAATTTGTCTGGATGCAACAAGTATCATAATGGCTAAGAGTATCAAAGCTTGAAATATATATAAGAGATAAATTCATGTATCATGATATTCTAAAAGAAAACATGCTTTGGAGAGACAAATTCAACAATAGACTAGACTCCCCCTGAATAGATGATTCGTAAAAGAATTTGTAAACATCTTTTTAAACATCTAAAGAAAAGATTTGACATGAAATTCAATTCAAAATTGATTTTCAATACAAAGAAGGTATTACTCCCCCTTACTCAATAAATTTTGCAATGAATTTTCAATTCAAGCTCAAACAAATTTCAAAAGAATTTTCAAATTTTCAAACAGAAAATAATTTACACATTTATATTTTAGTCTTATTACTCTCCCTTTTGGTTATCATTAAAAAGAAAGGAAAAGAATAATAAGTAGGTCATTCAAGATAGAACATTAAAGTACAACATAAAAATTCATTCATCCATTCATTCATAATCAAAGACAATGAAGTGCTGAAGGTAATTATTGTATTTCATTCATTTGAATTCATAATATAAAATTTCATACAGTTAACAAAAGTTCTTGATACATGTAGGGAACATCAAAAATATAAAGATGCAGAAATACAAAATATCTAAATAAGTAAAAACTATCCTAATCCTCATCCTCTGAAGATTCGATCTTAATAGGTCCAATATCAGTGAAAGCACAAGCTCGAGGCCACATCGATCTGAGATCACGAAGACGGGTCCTGGTCAGCCACAAAGGAGTACGATGACCATGTCCTCTATGTTGAAATAGGTCCTGCCTCTAGTTGAAGCAAAAGAGGTGGAGGCTATGTCATCAACAGGAACAGAGCAGATTGGAGTGATAGTCTCTACAACTGTCAGATGTGGTGTACAATCAAATGAAGGACCGAAATCAAGATAATGAAAATCAGGTGTAGAAAAACCTAGCTCCCGAATAAGAGAGGATGTATGCAAGGATGGTGTATCAACTATAGGTGTAACAAAAATCGGTGTATCAGTTGAAGAGATGATAGGCGTATCAATGATAGGCGTATCAGCTGAGGAACAATAGGTGTATCTGTAATCGGTGAGTCAACAATGGGAGTATTAATGATGGGAATATCAATGACAGCTGAAAGGATAGGAATGGTTGTGTGATCATCAGATCTAGATGGTGGACTAGATAGAATAGGAGTCTAAATGGTTGAACTGGAAGAATCTCGAATGGGACTCCTAGGTAAGTCTGCTGCCATCTCTGTTGCTGGCTCTGACATCAAGTTTGGAAAGTCGAAACCATCAGAGTCAGCCTCACCATTAGTGTCAATCTTTGGTCCTGGTATAGGTGGAGCTAGAGTAGATGAGTCAAGAATACTTTCAGAAGGGGGTCTAGATAGTGCATACAGAATAGCGGAGATGCCATCACTCAAACCTCTATGGCTCTCTCTCGTCTCCATAATGAAGCTGTCAAGTCACTGTCAAATAATCACAACATCTATCTCTAAGCAACTAACTCTGTCTATAAGACTCTCTAAAGCTCCTGGAGCATTTGAATGAGTTGGCTAAGGCTGAGGTGCATGCTTAAACTGAGAAGCAGACTCTGGTTGCACTGCTGGGTCAGGCTGAATCTCTGGAGGATGTGCCTTTGAAGGCCCTGCCTCGTCTAAAAATATGTGCTCCTCCTCTGTAGCATCATCATCTCTGTCATTGGCCTATCCTTATACTCTGCATCTCCACTAGCCTCCGAACATCTGATATCCCATCCGGTGTAGTGACCTGATGTCATAGACATCAGTATGGAGAAGCATTCAGAAGGACTCATCATCAAAAGTCACACCGTATGCTCTAAAAAGCAATGTCAACCCCATCCTGTAGGGTAAGCAAAGTCTCTAACTGGTCGATGCCTCCATCATCTGATGTATCATGAGTACCAGAAGGCAAACTGGAGTGTGCTGAACTAAGGAGACCATCACGAGCAACTCTCTCTCTATGATGTAATCAAAATGTATGTTCTTTGGTAGAAGAATCTGGGCGATAATGTGGTGTAAAAGTCTCATCTCAGCAGAGAGACGGGATGCAGGAATAGTGGCTCCCTCAGGCAGAATATCTGACTCGAGATACACTGGAGTCCACTCAATTTGTCGATCAGACTATGAACTACTAATCCGATCAAGGGTATATCCCATACTCTACTCAAGATCTCTATAGTCACGGGGATATCTCTGCCTCGGACCTGAGCTAACCATCTATCACTACCACGGGCTAAGAATCCGTAGAACTCTCGTATAAGGCCCGTGTAGAATCTCTCACTCAATGAGCAGAAAGAGGTCAAACAAGCATCTCAATCCACTAAACAATCCTGAAATGCTACTGGTCGACAAATCCAAAGTCTACACGGTGTCCTCCGACAGCTGTTTTCGAACTCATGCGAATGGAGGTAGTGAAAAGTGGCCGAACAGGTGGATCTAGAGCTACGGCTTCATGTATAGCTTTAATCCTTCTTTCTTCTTCCTGATTGGATGGCCGAGGGTGACGGACGACTTGTTTCCTAGGTCCCATTGCACAGATATGGGGTTTGAACGAGAATGGAGAAGAAACCTTGGGTTTCTATGATTCAAAATGAAAATGGGAGAGGACATGTCGCAAAATCCAAACCAAAAACCATCCAAAATGAGGATTAGAGGGGATTGGAGCTGAGATTTAAAGGGAAGAAGTGGCAAGAATGGAGCTAGGGCAAGTGTCGGCTTGAGTTTGGGAAGAAATGAAGGAAGAAAATGCTTCGGTTTACCCTTTAACTTCGGTCTGCAGTCGTTCATGTGTCGACACATAAAGGTATCAACACATAAATGTGTTAACATATCGACTTAAAACCAAGAATCCAGAGAAAGAGGTGCAGATCAAAATCACAAGAAATACAATGAAATTTAATGAGATTGATGTCAAATTTGATCTATTTTGAGTCAATGATTGGAAAATTTTAATCAAAAGAATTAATGATCCCAAGTTCTCTTCTAATCATACTGAATCGATCTTCTTGGAGAGGCTTAGTTAAAATACCAGCCAATTGCAATTCAGTACAAATAAATTCAAGCACAACATCATTATTTTCAACATGATCTCTAATAAAATGATGCTTAATTTCAATGTATTTACATCTAGAATGTTGAACAGGATTTTCAGTCAAGCAAATAGCACTGGTATTATCGCATTTTATAGGTGTACTAGTTAATTTGATTCCAAAATCTTCAAGTTGTTCTTAATCCACAAGATTTGAGCATAACAACATTCTGCAGTAATATACTCAGCTTCAGCTATGGATAGTGCAACTAATGTTTGTTTCTTGCTAAACCAGGAGATTAAATTAACTCAAAAAAATTGGCAAGTTTCACTAGTACTTTTTCTATCTAATTTATATCCAGCAAAATCAGCATCAGAATATCCAATTAATTTAGTAGATGAGTCTCTAGAATACCATAAGCCAATATCAATTATACCAGATAAGTATTTAATAATACGTTTAACAACCAATAGATGTGATTCCTTAGGTTCAGACAGATATCTAGCACACATGCATACACTGAACATTATATCTAGTCTACTAGTAGTTAAGTACAATAAAGAGCCAATCATACCTTTGTATAATTTTTGATCTACAGATTTACCATGCTCATCTTTATTAAGTTTACAAGAGGGGCTCATAGGTGTATATATTAACTTAGTAGTCTCCATCCCAAACTTCTCTATGATTTCTTTTGTATACTTAGCTTGGTTGATGAAGATTCCATCTTTAGTTTGTTTGATTTGGAGTCCAAGAACGAAATTGAGTTCTCCCATCATGCTCATTTCGAACTTACCCTACATTAACTTAGCAAACTCTTGACAAAGAATTTCATTAGTAGCATCGAAAATAATATCATCAACATAGATTTGCACTACTAATAAATCATCATTTTTCTTCTTTAGAAAAAAAGTTTTATCAACATGGCCTCTAGAAAATTCATTTTCAATCAGAAATTTGCTGAGTCTTTTATAACATGCTTGAGGTGTTTGCTTTAAACCATAGAGTACCTTGTGCAATTTAGAAACATAATCAAGATGTGAGTGATTTTCAAAACTAGGTGCTTGTTTAACAAAAACTTCTTCTATAATAAAACCATTCAGAAAAGCACTTTTAATATCCATTTAAAAAAGTTTGAAATTCATGAAACAAGCAAATGCTAATAGTAGTCTAATTGCTTCAGGTCTAGAAACATGAGAAAATGTCTCATCAAAATCAATTCCTTCATCCTGATTTTAGCTTTTGGCAACTAGCCTAGCTTTATTTCTAACAATAATTTCATTTTCTTCTAACTTATTTTTAAACACCCATTTAGTGCCAATAACATATACATTAGATAGTCTTTCTATTAATATCTAAACATTATTTCTATCAAACTGTATTAATTCATTTTGCATAGCATTTATGTAGTTAGGATCTTTTTCATCATCTTCAAAACATTTAGGCTCTACTTGAGAAACAAAAGCTATATAATCATATTCATTTCTAATTGAGGCTCGAGTTCTTATCCCTTTAGATGGCTCACCTACGATTAATTCCTTAAGATGTCCATAGGCATACCTCCACTCCTTAGATAGATCTTGGTGCTTTGGAGTGTCTTCACCTTTTTCATCTTTATCTTGATTTTCTTTGCTTTGCTGAGAGGATTGATCATTCAATGTCAACTTTTGAAGTTTATCAGCACCTGCACATGCATCAGAAATATCCTCTTTTCTGGAGAATTTGTTAGTAGATTCTTCAAAAACAACATGTACAGACTCCTCTACAATTAGGGTTCTTTTGTTAAAAACTCTGTATGCCCTGCTTGATGTAGAGTATCCTAGAAAGATACCTTCATCAGAATTGGCATCAAATTTTTCAAGATTGTCTTTGCCATTATTTAAGATAAAACATTGACAACCAAAAACTCGAAAATATTTTAAAGTTAGTTTTCTTTGATTCCAAAGTTCATAAGGGGTTTTCTTTAAAATAGGACATATTAAAACTAGATTCAAAATGTAACATGCAGTATTAATAGCTTCAGTCCAAAAATATCTTGGCAAATCATTTTCATAAAGCATAGTGCGTGCCATTTCTTCTAAAGTATGATTTTTTCTTTCTACTATCCTATTCTGCTTGGGTGTCCTAGGTGCAAAAAATTATATTCAATACCTTTTTTATTGTAAAAACTTTTGAAATCTTGATTTTTAAATTTAGAATCATGATCACTACGTAAACAAACAACTGAAGTACCTTTTTCATTTGAAACTTTTTGGTAAAACTATACAAATACAGAAAATGATTCATCTTTGTGAGCAAGAAAGAAAACCCAAGTAAATCTTGAAAAATCATCCACTATAACCAATTCATATCTCTTGCCTCCTTGACTGAATGTTCTAGTTGGTCCAAAGAGATCCATATGAAGTAGGCCTACTAGTAGTAACAAAATCTTTAGATTTGAAAGAAGTTTATATTTATTTTCCAAATTGACAAGCTTGGCAAACCCTATCTTTTTCAAAACTAAGTTTCGGTAAATCTCTTACTAAATTCCTTTTGCAGAGTTTTAAAAGTAAATACATACTAGCATTTCCTAGTCTCCTATGCCAAAGCCAACTAGTCTTATCTTTAATAGAATTCATTGTAACTAGGCATTCTCCATTAGGCAAAGATAGATCATCTAAATTAACCATGTAAATGTTACCATGCCTTTTTCTAATGAATTGTACTCCATTTTTATCCGAACTAGCAATCATGCAATAAGATAATTTAAAAATAACTTGAAAATATTTATCGCAAAATTGACTAATACTTAAACGATTATGCTTCAAACCTTCAACCAAAAGTACATTACTAATACATGAAGAAGGAGTAATATGAATCTTCCAATACCAGTGATTTTTTCTTTACCATTATCCCCGAAGGTCACACTCCCTCCATTCATTGCTTCAAGAGAGGTGAATTGCTTCACATCTCTCATCATGTGCCTTGAGCAACCACTATCAAGATACCATAGTCTTTTGTTTTTTTGGTTGCAAGACACACCTGCAATACAAATCAAGCTTTGTTTTTAAATACCCAAGCTAACTTGGGTCCTTTAGGGTTAGCACTTAAATTGGTTTCTTTTGGAATCCAAACTTTTTTATAAATATTAATTTTTCTCATATTGCATTGAAAAGCTTTGTGTCATTATTTTTTGCATAAAAAATATGTTATACTAGATGATGTGGGTACAAAAAAGTTTTTGAAATACTTTTGTTATCTTTGGGGTCTATAGCCTGATCCTACTTTGTTAAAAATTGCTCTTTGGCTATTTAAAAGAAGATTTAATTTTTTTGAGCTATAAGTAAACTTTTCAACAAAAGGTTTCATTTTGTCAAGCTCATTTTTGTACTTTTCATTTTCCAATTCTAAATCCTTATTTTTCTTCAAAAGATCACCATTTGAAATGATAGTTTTAGGTCATTTTAAAACATCATTTTTCATTGTTAAAGCATTATTTTTCTTTTCTAAAACATCTAGTTTAGTTTTCAAATTACTAACTTCATTTAATAAAGAATTGTTTTCATGCGAAAAACTATTTGCATGCTTTTTCATTTTTTTTTTTTAGTTAAAATCAGTTTGTAATCATGCATTAATTCATCAAAAGCATTTCTTAATTTATCAAAAGTAAAATCTATTTCTGTGTCAGAAGTTACCTCTTCTTGCTCTTGATATGCCATGAGACATAGGTTTGCAATTTCAGCTTGTTCTTCTTCTGAACTGGAGTCCTCACTATCACTCCAAGTAGCCATCATAGCCATTTTCCTTAGTTTCTTCCTTGACTTCTTTAGGAGAGATGGTCAAATTTATAGTGTCCCAGCTTCTTGCACTCGAAGCATGTAGGTATCTCCTTCTCCTTTTCCTTTTCTCTTTCTTTTTCTTTCTCTTTTCCCTTCTTTTTAGTTGATTGGAACTTCTTCTTGTAAAGGAACTTTTTTCTCTTCATGAACCTTCTAAATTTTCTTGCAAGAAGTGCTTCTTCACTTTCATCATCTTCTTCTTCTTCGGATTCATCAATTGAAGATTCTTCTTATATAGTAAATTTGAATACAATTCCCTTTTTCTTTTTATCCATATCCATAGATTTTTGCTTAAAATTCAGCTTATAAGTCATAAGCGATCCTATCAGCTACTCCAATGGTAGCTTGTCAACATCTTTAGCTTCTTGGATGGCGGTCACCTTCGGATCCTATAAGGTTGAAAGTGACCTGAGGATTTTGTTGACAATACCAGCATTAGACAATATTTTTCCTAAACTTCTCGTTCCATTTACAATATTTGTAAATCTAGTATACATATTAGTGATAGACTCATTAGGTTCCATTTGAAACATTTCATATGTGTATACTAACATGTTCACTTAAGTATTTTTCACTTGATCGGTACCCTCATGGATAACTTCAAGTGTGTCCCATATTTTCTTGATAGATGTGCAAGTAGAATCCTATTGAATTCACTAGGATCTAATGCACAAAAAAGAAGATTCATTGCTTTTGCATTGATCTTGGATTGTTTAATATCATTTTCATCCCAATCCTCTTTAAGCTTTGGGATGGAAACACCATTAACCAAAATCAAGGGAATATGTGGACCTTTATCAACTACTTTCATAAGTTATAATCAATAGAATGCATATATATTCTCATTCTAGTCTTCCAATAAGTATAATTTGTTCCATTAAAAAATGGAGGTCTATTTGAGGTTTGTCTCTCAACTACACTAGTACCAATAGGGGCTGCCATAGATCTTTACTCAAGGTAGTTAGACCTATAAACTGAGAACAGGGCTCTGATACCACTTGTTGCCCAGTAGTAACCCAAGACGGGGGGTGAATTGGATCTCTAAAAATTATTAATGGAATGCAAGAGTGTGTAATCCTATCCAACAATTAAACTAAGTACTATGAATGCAAGTGAAGTGCTATTAAGTAAATGTACAGCAAAAATATAAAGCATTAAAAGTAAGAGCAAATAGAAGAGACAAGCAATCACAAATACAAGGAAGTATAGTGGTTCGGTGCTTATCTAATGCACCTACATCCACTCCCCAAGATCTTCTTGGAAATTCACTATAATCTCAATTGATTATAGCCGATTAGTTTTCTAGGCTCACTAATTAAAACCCCACTTGATTTTACGGGCTAACAAAGAACCTAAATGGTTTTACAAAGGCTAACCACCAACCTCCGTTGGTTTTGTGGGCTAACCAAGAATCTAATTGGTTTCAAAGGCTCACCAATAACCTTCTTGGTTTTCGAATAGGCTAACCAAAAATCCTTATAACAAATATAGTTTGAAGTAAAGAAACAATGAAAGCTTTCTAAAAAAAAGCTGGTATCCTTTGAAGCTCGATGTAGTACTGCCTCCAACTTAATGAAGCCTCTTTAATTGCTCAAGAATGATTGATCTTGAATGCTCTTGAATGCTTAGAGACTTGCTTTTACTTGAAGGTGGTTGAACTCAATGAATAGGAGGGAATGCTCTTCTTTTCTTCTCTCTTGGTTTTTCCTTTTTCATTCCCATGTGTTTTGATTTGATTTGAGTCATATAAATACTTTCCCAAGGCCTCAAACTCAGTTTTTTAGCTGTTAGACACAAAAAACTAGCCATTGGGAGTCAAGAGGGATGAGTTCTATGTTTGAAAAACTAGCCGTTACTATTCCCAAAACTCCATGTGTCGACACTTCAGACTGTGAGTCAATACTTCAAGTCAACACATGCACTCCTTGAGTCGACACCTAGTTCAAATATCTTCAATGTAGCTTTCTGGAAATCTCAGATGTGTAGACACTTCTTCAGGTGAGTCGACATTGTAAGTCGACACATGGCATCCATGTGTTGACACTTCACCCAGATCTTCAACTTCAGTAAGTTCTGTAACCCAAAAATCTAAGGTGATGAGCTAATCCATGTATCGATACTTCAAGTCCATGTGTTGTCACTTCAGCCATACCATCTGAAACTTTCTTCGCATGTCGGTTTGTATCGATAATTCATTGTCATGTGTCGACACTTTGAGTCATGTAACGATACTTTGAGTCGATACATCATTGAGATTCTCTCAAACATTTGAACTTGTGCTGAATCAAGTCTATATTGAAATCATGTATCCATTCAAGCAATCTTCAACTGTCGAAGTCTTCTTTGAGTAAATTTGGACTTCTTCAATCAAACAATATTTGTCAAATTGGTGAGCACTTTTTTTTATAAAAACACACTTCAAAAAATTTATTACTACTCAACATATACTTAAGCGTTTTGCTTATCATTAAAATCAATAATGAAGTCAACAATTTAGACACCGTCCTATATCTTATAGGCTCCATCCTCTTCTACACCTGCACCAACTATCATTTAAACTTCTCTTGCCAACCTATCTCTTCCTTGGCTTGCCTTAGCCTCCTTATAGGTATCAAGACCCCCTCTCACTGTAACTTGTGCATATGACACTATCTTCTCAAGGACACACGTTTCTGGTACCTACACATATAGCATTGATATGTGCAATGCATCATTCCCAGTAGTGTTGGAATTCTACTTCTTCCTTTGCATCCCTTAGTCGTAAACCTACGCCAAACATTCCTCTACATGTGGAGGCACCTCTAGATGGTGTTTCACTTGAATATCAACTACTCTTGGTGCCATAAAAACTAAAAAAGAAATAAAAGTTAGCTATCTAGCACTGCTCTATTGGACTCCTACTGCTCTTCCATCGCTACTGAAGCTGTTTCAGATTCTCTAAATATCCTAGTCTCTTCTAAAACGACCAAGAGAAAGTTCTCCTTTGAATTAGTAATGAAACTCAGGAAATCAGCCCCTTCCTTTTCTTCCTTGTACTTCTTCTAAAGTGAATAGTTCTTTTTAAAGTGCCTTACTTCATTACATTTGAAGCACCTTGCCTCCTCACCACCTTTCTAGGCTTGGGCCATCTCCTGTGCTTGTTGCTATCCTTTCATTTCTTAGGCTTTTATCCTATGATGAGAACCTCCTGGGAAATACTTTTCTTTATCATCAATTCTCTCTACTCGTTGGACCTGATCATTGACATTATCTTCTTATAATGTAGTATCTCCTTATCACATAGTAGAGTCATTACCAATGGATTCAAGGTGACACGGTAGTGAACGTAGCAATAGCAAGTTCTTGTCCTCCTCTTTTACATTCATCATAAAGATCTGCAAGTCCATGCTCATATGATTGAATAGCTAAATGTTCCCAACTATGTCCCTGCCTTTCCACATCTGAAGGCTGTATAGTTGCTTCTGAAATATCAACTTGTTGTACATGTTCTTTCCTATGTATATGGTGTACAACCTTGATCACAACCCTTTGGGGTCGTCTCTTCAAGCATGCATATAATAGCTCATCTACTAAATTATCCCTAATCAACAAACATGCTCTCTTTTCCACCGAACTCTATTGCTTATTTATCATATCCTCTTGCTTTTCCTCCAAAGACAAATCGAAACTAACTTGGACTACTAAATCCTTTACCCTCATCTTTCACATCAAGAAACTTTCCTACCTATCGAACATTTCAAACTCCACCTTCATCCTGTTGCTCATGAGACACCAAACTCAACCACAACAAACCATGAGATAGAATTAAGAAGGATATTGTGAAACAAGATGTAAAGGTTTTTTTGTGATGTCTCCTTTCTTTCCATACTCTACCAGGCTCTGATACCACTTCGTAGGACTACTTAACCTCTACGTGAACCTTCGAAGACCAGCAATAGAGTTTTGGCAAGAGTCCCTTGGAATTAGGACTCTATTAGGGTAGCCAATGATCAAACCATAGCTACACACAATCTAAACTAGGTGTAGAAAAAGTCTTGGTGCCTAAAATCTTTGCACACCAACTTATTTGGCTCATGCCTTCACCTGATTTCAAAGGACCTATGAGTGCACCACTTGGTTTCATATTAGAAACATCTCCACCTTGGGCTGGAGTCTTAGAGGTGTGAGAAAAGGGGCAACCAACTTCTAATCCTAGTTGGACTAGGATTACATGGTGGCAGATTTTCCAAGCACCAAACCTTGGTGCTAACAACCTCCTTCCACTCCAACTCTAATTGGGATAAGGAGTCCATCTATTTCAATCTTATCCCTCCATTTTAGTTTTAGGACCTCAAAAAATGAAGGAGTATGAAGCAATCTTAGTAGGGCTAAGATTGGCCTAAGAGCTTGGGTACAACACCTTAAAGCCCTTAGAGACTCCTAACTAGTTGTTGGCCAGGTTCATGGGGAGTATGAAGTGAAAGCCCTTGCCATAGAGAAGTACATCGAGAAGGTAAAAGAAATAACTCCTTCCTTTTTCTCTTTTAAAATTATGCAAATCTCCAAGATGGAGAAATCTTAGGTAGATCTTCTATTAAGACTGGTGAGTGACCATGAACTATCTAGAGATCCACAAAAGAGCATATGTAGAGAACTTAGAGAAACCCAGCATTGAGGGTGAACCAGCTCCCATAATGTAGGTAAATCGTGAGATGTACTTTATTGATTTGTTGATGCAGTACTTGAAGGATGAATAGCTTCCCAACGACCAGGCTAAAGCTCAAAGAAAAGAGAGCTACTCGATCCAGTACATGATAATCGAGGGGAAGATATACAAGCAAATCCTATTTGATGCTACTCCTTCACTATCTTTGACTTGCAGAGACTGACTACACCCTATGTGAGGTCCATGAAGGCATCTATAAGACCCCTTTAGGAAGTCGAGCGCTAGTGTACAATATCCTTTGACAAGGATACTACTGGCCTAGCATACACTAGGACTTCATTGAGTTCATGGGATGCTGTGACCACTACCAATAGCGAGCTATTATTCAGCATCGACCATTGGCAACTCTCACTCCTATCAGCTTGTCTTAGCAATTTGCTTAATATAAAATAGACATCCTTGGTCCGTTCCCATTGGCCGCTAGGTAGAGAAAGTTTCTCATCATTATCATTGACTATTTCACCAAGTAGGTATAGGCATAACCTTTAGCCTAGATCACCAAGAAAGATACCCACAACTTCAACTAAAGGACTATCATTTGTCAATTTGGCTTGCCTTGTATGATTGTCACCAATAGCAGTCGATACTTCAACAACATATCATTTGAGAACTTTTGTGAGGACATGCAGATCATCCACCGATTCACTTTTACCGTACACCCATAGATAAATGGAGAAGTGGAAGTCACTAATCGGACCATCCTGTAGGGTCTAAAAACTTGACTGGACAAGGCCAAGAAACTCTAGACAAATGAACTATATGGTATTCTTTGGACATATCGGATGACATACTGACTGCCAATCGGTGAGACTCCATTCAACCTAGCTTTTAGAATTGAAGCAGCCATCTCCTTGGAGCTAGGCTCACCCTCATACAAGATTAAATCCTATGGTGAGCATTGGAACTCAGAGGACCTTAGGACAAACCTCTACGTACTTGAAGAAGTTTGAGAGAAGGCCCAGGTCTGAATGGTGACTTACCAACAATGAGTAGCTCACTACTTCAACTCAAGAGTCAAAGAGAAACAATTTCAGCTAGAAGACTTAGTGCTCAAGAAGGTAGCATTCAACTAGCTAACTAAACGAGGGAAGATCTCACCTAATTGGGAAGCACCATACCATGTTGCCAAGGCTATATGCTTTGGCAGTTAGATGAGACACCCCATCCCTCGCACCTAGAATTTTGACAATCTCTAACCCTATTACTAATACGACGTGCCTTCTCTAGTCATGAATTAATCTAACTTACAACAAAAGCCCTTTATCTTTCATGTAAAGTAGCCATCAAGTCTCTAGCTCATGAAATGGAGGTGCATCTAAAAAAGTCTTGGTTGACTAGCTTCCCAAGCGGGGCCACCATGCCCTTACTTTAAATCTTGAGTGAGCTATGTGCCCTAGGTAGGGCCACCATACCTTTATTCTAAATCCTGGGTGACCAGCTTCCTAGGTAGGGCCACCAAACCTTTATCCTAAATCTTGGTTGACCAACTTCTCAAGCAGGGCCACCTTACCCTTATTTTAAATCCTCATTGACTAGCTATTGGATTTAGGTATTTTACACATGTAGAATTTTTAGCTTTTGAAAAACTTGCAGCAAAAGTTGATTAAAATAGATTTTATCATAAAACATGTAAGATTTAGTCTTTAAAACACCTAAACTATTAACTTCATATACTGAAAATAAAGTATACAATATCTAATTTTAGAAAATAAACTTAAACTGGTGATTTCATCACCTACTTATAGTGCTATTCTTTTTCAAATTGGATATGAAGATGTCTCTAGATTCTGGTGTAGCCGTGCATGTACCAAGTCTCTACAAGTATCTGCATAGAGATGGCACTGATCAAGAACTCTCGAGATCACTAATATGCTAGCAACTTATAGGTTTCATTCCTTTGACTTGGATCTAATCCTCTTCCTTAAGAAGAATAACTAAAGAGGATGAGAGGAACTCGTGCGAACACCTTTAGCATGGATTTAAGAGAGAAGGGAGGAAGGAAACCAAGGAAAGAAGAAACTCCTTTCTTCTTCCTTTTCTATTCTCTCCAGAAATCTCTCTTTCTCTCTTGGTGTGTGGAAGGGTTGGCATGGAGAAGGGTGCTAAAAGGAAGATGAGAAGTGGTGTTGATTATTTTCTTGCATGAAGAATTCTTGTGTGCCACCTTATTTACTCCACTCTTAAAACACAATTCCAAACCAGATCAAGCCTATCCAAATCCAGATAACAACCATCTTATCTAGAATTTGAACCAAATTCAAATTCTAGGTAAGGAATGGCTTTATCTGGAAGAGAGAGGATGCCAATATTGGCACTCCTTCTTTCTTTCTTGCATGCAAGAAGAGAGGGGTGCACGTCTCATGCACCCGCTCTCTTTTGGACAGCATTCTTGAGAAAGAGTCTTTGTTTGACTAGGACTTAGGGATCCTTCTTTAATTTGGTTCAATCTAGGTTTGATTCAAATCCCATTTGAATCCATTTTGAACCAAATTCGAACCAAAACCAATCCTAATCAAATTAGGATTCAAATCCAAGTCCTATTTGGATTATGAAACCTAATTTCTCTTGAATTAGATTAGGTCTAATCAAATTAAATCTAGTATAATTTAATTAGGGCTTGAACCCTAATTTAATTTATTCAAATTACATTGCAATAATTATAATTAAGTCCTCCTTGCTAACATTTAGCAATTCCTCTATATTTAACATCTATAAATCGATCCAAATCCTCAATTCCATTGATAATATGATCAAGATCCAATCAATTGATTAGGTCAAACTTCTATTATGTATAACCCCATAGGTTCTATTCTTTCTGATAATGAGATATACCATGATCTTCATTATAGTATCATTGAAATACCTTTCGATGGATTAGAATAATTTCAACTTATGATCAACAAGGATCATTGATCTGAAACAATCCTAGTAAGCTTTCATAATCTACTAGTGTAGCCTAGAAGTATATAGTAGTAATGTAGCAGAACAGAATATTTAGAACTCCTAGGGATAATTATTGTGTGATTAAGTTTTTCTATTGTGAGTCCTAACAAGATTCAAGTCATGGAATAGTCTTCAAATCCTAATATTTGTCAAATATAAGACTTAATTAGCTTGAGTCCAAATCATGAGCTTTATAAAAACTCCTTTTCATGAATCACATTTCTATTGTTGCCCAGAAATGGAGCTCAAGAGGGAGGATGAATTAGGCCTTTCAAAAAATTTAAGCAATTATGTGCTGGTCTTGAAGTGTTTGTGAGCAATGTGATTAAACTCAAAGATATGCAGTAGATAATAGTAAATTAAATGTAAGGAATAAAGTGCAAGAAATAGAAGGAGCAATCACACACAAATACAAAGTTTTATAGTGGTTCGGTGTACTCCAAGCACCTACGTCCACTTCCCAAGCTTTTCTTGAAAATTTTACTATAATCTATTGAAAGATTATAGCCGACTTGTTTTCCAAGTTTCACAAGTCAAAACCTAAGTTGGTTTTGTTACCTAGGCTCACCAATAACCTTTACAACTTGTTTTATCTTCGGGCTCACAAGTTAAACCTTAGTTGGTTTTGTACCTTTGGCTCACCAACAACCTTAACAACCTACTTTCAAAAACCCTTGAAAGCTAGGTCAACAAAGTATAAAGGTAAATGTACAAGATAAAAGCATAATCAAACTCTCATCTAGAGTAGAATGTAGAAGCTTTGAGGCTCTTGTTGATTGCTTGATTTGACTTCTCTTTGAAATCTCTTCAAAGCCATTTTTGGAATGCAGAAATGAAAGGCTTGTAAGCTTTTTCATTGGAATCTCTCCTTTTTTGGCTTTTGGAAGTGATGTTCTTGAAATAATATTTGACTTTATGTGTTCAATGGTGTTCAATACATCATGAATGAGTTTGGTGAAGCTTAAATACTTTAAAAACTTTCAAAAAGTAGTTTGAGACCGTTGGAGGATCAAAACTAGCTGTTGGAAGCTTGAAAAGATGAAAATTGTCTCTTAGAAAATAAAGTCGTTGAAGCTATCAGAACCCGTGAGTCGACACTTAACTTCCATGTATTGATACTTGATTTCTAAGTGTTGACACTTGGTCCTGCATGTGTCGACACTTGAATTTCATATGTCGACACTTGAATCTTATGAGTTGACACTTGGCATAAAAACACTCAAAATAGCATAGTTCTGTATTTTCAAAAATCTTAAGCCTTGAGTTGACACTTGAATTTTAGGTTTTAACACTTGTATTTCAGGTGTCGACACTTGAATTCTAGGTGTCGACACTTGGCATGCCAGTGGAGAATTTTTGCATGCCAGTTTCTGAAGTGTCGACTCTTAGGGAGTCATGAGTCGACACTTGGTTCTGTAGTTTGCCAAAACATGTGCCAACCTCCCAAATTCACAAAGATCTTCAATCAAACTTCAATTCATCTTTTGTAAACTATGATTGATCAAATTTTGAGGCCTTTTTCAGATGAGAAGACTTTTTAAAACCTAAAAATTGCTCAGCTTCATGATACTTTTATTTTGAGAATTTGATGTGCCTGTATCCTGAAACCCATAACTACAATTGAAACATTAGTATAAAATATGTACTCAACATTTTGTTAGTCATCAAAATCAAGGGCTAAAGCCAAGAATCTTCTCCTTTTTGATGATGACAAAATCTTGAGTATATAAGCATTCAAATTCAATTTTAGATATTGTATGCCATAAGCATGAACTTAAAAACTCATACAACATAATTTTAATAGAGAAGAGGTACAAATTAAGTGCTGAAGTTAAATTTTCTCTCCCCCTAAGTGAGTTGAGATATGAAACATTTCACAATTTAAGAATATATGTATCTTTATGCTTAGATATGTATCTTACTCTCCCTTTTTGTCAACATTAAACAATAAAGGGAGTAAACTCTCCCTGAATTGATGCATTATGGCATAGAAATTTGGTTAGGGGCCAGGATACAAGATTAGATTAGCAAAATTCAATAGGTATCAAAGCAAATGAACAAGGTAGACAGTAGCCAAGACTGATAAGCAAGTACAATACATAAATGCAAGACTGATAAGTAAGTAAAGAACTGAAATGCAAGTTCGCATATAATATATAAGTAATTTTCAGTACAAAATTGCTGATACACTCCGCATACACTGAGACATGATACATAAACATAACAAGTATAATGGAAACACATAGATAAACACTAAACATAAATGATAACATGAAGACGAATACAAAAGCAACAAACATTAGAATAAACATCTGTGAGGCTACTTTCCATCAGATGGAAGCTCAAAATAAATAGGAGTAGAGATCCTAGTCCTAGGAATAATGGATCTAGGGGTCTTCAGGATGCTATGGCTCCTAGTCATAGAAGATGGTTCGAGATGGGATATAACTCTGGATGATCTAGTAGTGGTGGAGGAAGTGTCTCAGCAGGAGTCTGAAATATGGGTGCAAAAGCAATCAGATCATCTGAAGGGTCAGTCAAAAGAACAACTGGAGTATAGGTGTCTCGACTGACTATCTCATAGTCACTAGCTCTGTCATCGCTGTCACTGCCACTATCAACAATATCTATACCACCATCACTGCCATCATGTCCATGACCTTCACCACCAGGAGGAGTATCAACATGTCGATCAGGATGGTCACCATCATCTACCAGAGGAGGAGGAGGTGGTCCTGATGACAATGCTCTCAGCATCTCCTCAATATGTGCAAAACCTGCCTCCATCGTTTGACTGATCTCAGAATGTTGCTTAGCAGTATGGACTCTAAGGCCCTTAATCTCTATACAAACCTGAGTGGTCCAGGCTCTCAATCTGATCATCTCACTCCGAATCTCAGCAAACTGGTGTCTCGCGTGTTCCTCAAAAGATAAGTCGGAAGAACCATGAAGAGCGGTAGTAGGTGAAGTAGCTGGTGAAAGTGTAACAGGCTCTAGCTCGGACGCTGCTGCTGGTGCCGGTCTAGGAGGTGTATCAAAGGCCCAGATGGCCCAGCCTCTTCCTCTCGAAGCTCATCCTCCTCATCTGGCTCCTGGCCAGACTCCCGATGCACCCATCTTCTTGACAGTCTCCTGTATCCCATACGATGAAGGGAGCGCTTATTGTACACGTCTATGTAAAGAAAATATTTGGAGGCCTCCCCCTTCAAAGGTACATCGTAAGCTCTAAACAAACGAGTCAGCCCCATCCCATATGGAAGATAGTGTCGACGCAGGGTCGCAACATCTCTCATTTGTGTCATCATCAAGGTAGGAAGATCTATAGCTATCCTATGCATCAAGCACACGATTAGCATCAGCTCCCTCTCAGTGAAAAAATCAAATCTCCCTGTCTTCGACAGGAAAATCTGGGCAATAAAGTGGTGCAGGAGGCACGTCTCAACAGATTATTGGTTTGCGATGATTGGAGCCACACCACGAACATCGTCACCCTCCAGTATGCACCTAAAAGCCTCCTTTATGTCCTCAATACACGAGGTAACGATCCCACGATAGGGAATCTCCCAGACACTGCTAAGAATCTCCTCTGAAACTGGAATATGAATGCCTCTAACAATGGAACTTTATATCAATCTACTATAATCTAGGCTCTCATAAAACTCTCAAATCAGGTGAGGGTAATATTTCTCTTTCATGGTATAGAAGGAGATCAGTCCAGTTGACTCAAGAACTTGTCTAGTCCGAAGCCCTCTCGATCGAAGAAACCAAGGTCTACTCATCGACCAGCAGTAATCATCTTGCTTGAAACTCTGTCTGCCGAAGGTGAAGGAGGGGGTGCTGCTCTCTTTGTCTATTGACCTCTCTCATCCCTAGCTTTTGTCCTCCTTTCGGATGTTCCTTGACTCAACCTTCTTTTAGAAATAACCTACTTCCTTGGACCCATGACTACCAACTGAGGGAGGGAATGGAAGAGATGAAATGAATGAAATAAGGATTGCCAACAGTCCAAGCAAAATAGGAACAAATCAATAAAAGAAAAAATGATGGGAAGAGAAGAAAAATGCAAGGTCTAGCCAAGAAGATGAACCAAGATGGGAAGAAATGGAGAGAGGAGAGCACTGTGCCGAATCAATCCATAGAAAATTCAACAAAGATTGATCCAAATAGGAGAAATAGCAAATGGGGATGAACTCGATTAAAAATAGTAGTAAAACAAGAAGAACAGTGAATAACCATGAATCAAATGAAGAAATTAAGGGAAAGAGGAAGAAATTATCGGAATATCGAGGGACATGAGAGGAAAATCACTGTTCCGTGTCAAAGGAGAGTTTGGGGACCACTAAGGCATGGGAGAAAAAAGGAATAAATAAAAGAAAAGACTGGGTGATGCCCTAGAAAAACAGGAAATCCTCCCGAGTTCGACACTTAGGATTTGTCAAGTGTCGACACTTGGTCTATTGTCGACACTTTGCCAAAAGTCAAGTGTTGACACTTGACTGAGAAATCCCAAAAAAATCCAATAAAATTTTCAAAAATCAAAGTATCTCTAATGATAGGTTTAGGACTAAGAGAATATGATTTTGAGCAATAAGAAATTGGGTATGAACATGGTTTGAGAGAGTTCTAAGAAAAAGGGTCTATGATACCTAACTCTCTTTTAATCATGCAAAATCTTTTCTCACTAAGGGTTTGATAAAAACATCAGCTAATTGTTTATCAGAACAAACAAATTTAAGCATCACATTAGAGTTTTGCACATGATCTCTTATGAAGTGTTGTCATATTTCAATGTGTTTGCTTCTTGAATGCTGCATAGGATTCTTAGTTAAATTGATTGCACTAGTATTATCACATCTTATGGGTGTCTTAGATAGTTTGATGCCAAAATCTTCGAGTTGTTGTTTGATCCATAGAATTTGAGCACAATAGCTTCCAGCTACTATATATTCAGCTTCTACCATAGATAGAGTAACTGAATTCTATTTCTTGCTACTCCGTGAAATCAAATTGACTCCAAGAAATTGACAAGTTTTACTAGTACTTTTTCTATCAAGTTTACACCCAGCAAAATTAGCATCAGAATAAGCAATCAATTCAAATGAAGAATCTCTAGAGTACAAAAGACCAATGTCTATGATGCCAGAAAGATATCTAAGTATGCGTTTAACAGCCAAAAGATGAGATTCTTTAGGGGCAGACTGATATCTTGCACACATACAAACACTAAACATAATATCTGGCATACTAGTAGTTAGATATAATAATGAACCAATAATTCCTCTATATAACTTTTGGTCAATAGATTTACCTGATTCATCTTTGTCAAGCTTACAAGAGGAGCTCATAGGAGTACCTAATAGCTTGGTGTTCTCCATCCCAAACTTCTTTAATATTTTTTTCGTGTAGTTGATTTGGTTGATGAAGATCCTGTCTTTTGTTTGCTTTATCTGGAGTCCGAGGAAGAAGTTAAGCTCTCCCATCATGCTCATCTCGAACTCATCCTATATTAACTTTGCACACTCTTGACAAAGACATTCGTTAGTAGTACCGAATATGATATCATCCACATAAACTTGTACCACAAAGAGATCATCATTCTTTTTTTTAAAAAATAAAGTATTGTCTACATTATATTATCTCTAAAAAAAATTTTTTAAGTAAGAAGGAAATCAATCTATCATACCAATCTCTTGGAGCTTGTTTCAAACCATACAAAACTTTATAAAATTTAAAAACATGATTTGGAAACTCATGATTTGCAAAACTGGGAGGTTGTTCAACATAAACCTCTTCTTCAATAAATCCATTTAAAAAGGAACTTTTAACATCCATTTGAAATAATTTAAAATCCATAAAACATGCAAATGCTAATAATAACCTAATTGCCTCAAGTCTAGCAACATGAACAAAGGTTTCATCAAAATCAATCCCTTCATCCTGATTGTATCATTTGGAAACTAGCCTAGCTTTATTTTTAGTAAATATTCCATTTTCATCAAGCTTATTTCTAAAAACCCATTTGTACTTATTATTGAAACATTAGTAGGTCTATCAACCAAAGTCCAAACATTATTTATTTTAAATTGATTTAGTTCATCTTATATAGCATTAATCAAATTACAATCATTTTAAACTTCTTCAATAGATTTAGGTTCTACTTGTGAAATAAAAGCTAAATAATCACATACATTTCTAAGAGATGAATGAGTACTTACCTCTTTTGATGGATCACCAATGATAAGTTCTTTGTAGTGACCATGAGCAAACCTCCATTTTTTAGGTAGAGGGTTAGGTGTTGATGTATTTTCACCTCCTTGTACTTGATCTCTTTCATTATTTTGATTATCATCTTGCTCTTTGGTGGGTTCTTCATTGTTGTTCACTTCTTCATTTCTTTGGATACCTATATCATCATCAAGAATATCTTTTTTTCTAGAAGATTTTTGATTAGTTTCATTAAGCACAATATGGATGGATTCTTTAACAATAAGTATCCTTCTGTTGAAGACCCTGTATGCCTTGCTAGATGTAGAGTATGAAAGGATTATGCCCTGCAAGCCAATTAAAACTTGTATTATTTGGACCTAAAAATCCTAATCTTAAGTATTCCTAGTCAAAGGGACATTGAGTAGGGGATCAATGCTTTTGAAAAGACTAGCATATCCTTTGTATGCTCATTAATGAGGGTAATTGATCTTACAATTACTTGTGTAGGACACTAACACAAGGACATGGGTGCTCATTAGAGAATGAGTTCACTGAATTTGATCCGACTTGAAAATATCTAATGGAGTCTTATCTACTTGTCAATAGATGGTTTTCATAGAGGGAGTAGTGCATGTAATTCTTTGACCTGAGACTACCATAGTGCCTTGTATGCATGAACCCATGTTTTGGTTCATACTTATTCATGACATTGAGTCATGTACAGGGTGATACTGGATATGGTGAATTGTATATGTGGTGTGGGCACCAGACTCAAAAGAAGACTTCAGAGCTCCATCTGGATCTCTGATTAACCTTGCCCGAAGAATTAGGATTTTTTGGCTTGTAATAAGGGTTGACTTGATCAACTCAATTTTAGCTTGAGTCTATATTACCTGCATTTTTATTTTGTTGAGTCATGTTGACTCAGTAGTGGACTAGGGCTTCAAACTGGGCTGTTACATTTTCTCCCAAGGCCAAGCAAGTGGGCGCCACACTCCCAGCCACACTCCCAGCCATACGCCTGAGTCCAGGGCGCGCCACATCTCCATCCAGCAGGCTTTGGTCCCCATACCATAGATAGCAGCTCCCTTCTCTCATGCGCCAATTGAGGAGAAATCCACCAGGGGTCCACAAATCAAGGGGGCGGCCCAAGACATTCCCAAAAGAACCAAACTATGAATGTGAAGAAATTCTCTTGGAGAGAACTTCAAGGAGGCGCCTATTACCTGCCAAAAATACTCAAAACAAAGTTAGAAAGAGCCATAACTTGGGGAGAAAGAAAAGGAGGTATCCAAAAAGGGTTGAGCCATGGAATGAAGAAGATTTCTCTTGAAGAGCAAGGTTAGGAGGCGCCCTAGTCATTCCAACTAAAGCCAGATATAAAAGGAAAAAAATTTTCTCTTGGAGGGCAAGGTTAAGAGGCGCCCAAACACTTCCAGATAAGGCCAAGCATAGAAGGAAAAAAATAATTTTCTTGGAGGTCAAGACAAGGAGGCGCCACCCACTTTCCTTTTTTGAAGCCTCAATCATCTTTGGAATTATTTGGCCGGCCATATGAGTAGGGATTGATCCTACAATCCTAATTTGAAGATCCCCTCCTTTAGTCCCACATGGGAAGATGTAAAACCCTGCTCTCTTGTAATGTCCTATAAATTAAAACCCCTTTGTAAGTTCTAAAAAAAATGATGAATGAAATCAATTTCTTTGTGAGCAACTTTGTGTTTCTCTCTTCTGCACTTGTATTCAAGTGTTGAGCTCCGTGAGGGAGTAAATCCGGGTTCCCTAGGAACCTTGAGGAGGTGTGAGATCTCCAACCCCAAAACTCTAGCTTAGTCCACCCATCTCTACTCCACCACCACCAAACCCTAATTTTCCATCTACATCCCACGACCCCTCTCTTCCACATAGAGGCCGACTACCAGCATCCAGGTTCAGATCAACTATTTCAACTACAGAGCAAGTTCAAAGAAGAGTCAGATCAGTATCAAGATCTCTGGAACTTCTACATCCAACAATCATCATTAAGTCCTCAGGTCAGTGTCTTTCTTTGAGTTTCTGGTTCTTTTTTCTTTTATTCTTCTTCTTCCAGATCCTGAGTTCGAGAAGGAGGCCAACCTTGCCATAGGACTACAATCCGAGGATCCATTGCGAAGATACCCCGTCTCCAAGGATCCTACAATCTGCTCGAGAGTGTCCTCCAATTGAAGCAACGAGAGATATCACTGCTAGGTAACAAGAACCTTCCCTTCTCACTTTGTCTGTTTCGTTGAAACTCAGAGCAAACCCTAGATCTGGGGGTTTCTCAATCCCCAGCGATCCTACTTTTGAGTTACTCTGATAATCCACTCCTTTTAATTGTGCTCTCTGTCATTTCTTAGTTTCTTTCAACATTAGTTTATCTTTCCTTTGAGTCAAAGCCGACTTCTGAAAATAAATAAATAAAAAAAAATACATTAATTTTAATTTACTTCTACATCGCATCATCTCTTTTGTTCCGCATCATTTTTGGTATCAGAGATTTCATGCTGCATCAATTTTGGTATCAGAGCCCTGTCTAGGGTTTCTGACTTGCTTGCATGTTTTGAGTGTCTCTCTTTTTTACTTTGTCTACTCGAAGTAGACTCCCCAGGACGTCCGGTCCTGGGAACAAAGTGAGGTGCAAGCCTCCTCATCCCATTTCACGGGGTGTTCCTAGGGCGTGTAGGGGATCCGTTGGATTATAACTTCGTAGCAAGAATTGTAAACGGGGAAGTACTATGTTTTCACCTCATAATTACCCTGTTGCAGGAATTATTTCTCACAGCAGATAACTCCAAATTTGGTGATTTTTATTTTGCTAAAACCAGTATAATTGAAACTATTTTGCATAATTTTCCTGTGATTTATTGGTTTTTGTGGGATTTCTGAGGATTAAATTAATGCAACTCTATTTTTATATTTCTGCAATTCAATTATTTTTGAGTGATCATCTCTTAATTCATCTTAAGGGCATTTGAGCATCTAAGATAAGGGGAGGAGTTGATAACCTCTTCTTAGCCCAAAACCACCACCCACTCATTCAAACCTAAGCCTTTAATCTAAAAATTAATTAGACCTAATTTGTCCTAGTGGGCTAGGGACATCAACAAGTCGGGTCAAGGCTAGTGTTGAGTCAGTTTGTCTGGTTACTCTGTGTGTGCTTTGTACTCAGTGTCTAGAATGGTGGTTCAGGGATTCCATCCCGAAGGGCTTGTGTGCTGGTCCGCCTACCTGGCCAATCTCTGATTGGTGTCTAGGATTGGCATCTAGGGACCTAACACTCCCCTTACACCTGCCTGGCTGAGTCCTGAGTTACTACAGGCTAGCTTGCCACTCTGATTGGGCATCTAGTTTGGGCTGTAGGCCTAGTTAGCCCATAGTCATTTCAGTTGAGTCTCATTCCGTGTGCTTGCTTGCATCATCATGTCTACCCGGAATGGAGTACCCTACCAACCTAGTCAAACCCAACCAGATTTAGAGGCCATGGTTAGAAATCTTACCGAAAGTATGACCAAATTGAGTCAGGACATGAATGAGGATTTTTCCCAGTTTAGGGATCGAGTCCAAGTACTTGAGAAACGTAGACATCAAAATTGGACCTCTGATCCAAAATTTAATAGGCCCCAACCTCACCCATGCCAGGAACCTAGGAGGACCTTATACCGTGATCCCGAGCATAACCTTAGGAAGCCTAACCATGATATCTATAGTGTGGATCATGTCTATGAGAGGTCCTTACAATATTCTAGACCAGTCACTCAACAACCCAAGTCTTCTAGATCAAACCATTTAGATCCACACCCATGCCCAAGTAAGGTCTCTACTAGCTTGAAACCCAGTGTGACCCAGGTTCCTATATCTCAAGAATGTTTGTTTTGTGGAGAAAGAGGCCATAAATCTAGTCAGTTCCCATGCATAGGACTGGCTTGTGCACAGCTAAGTGGTAAGAATTCTAAGGATGACATTAATGAGGGAGAACCCAAGCCTACCAATGAGGAAGAATGGTTAGGTATGACAAGCCTAGAATCAGTTGACCCGATTACCACTGACCCGAAACCCATTGAAGATGGCATCGAGGAAGTATATGATGCTGGCTTGAGTCTAATTGATGAATATGAGGGGAAGAACTTGAAGAATGTGACATTGATACTATTGGTTCCTTAGCTGAGGAGACCTTGGAAAGCAACCAAATGGTAGGACCTAGTTCAGAAATTCAAGAGATTTGTGAGAACCAGGTTCCTTTAGTCAAATACCCCCAGGAAGAACTCATAGTGTTAGCCCGAGCTATTAGTTCGTACCCTCTAATGACAGTCATTCCCCAAGTACCAATTGAAGATCTTTGCACTGAACTGTTTAAGTTTGCCCACCCTATGGTAGATCCTCTCCTTAGGATGACTGAATCAAGCCTCTTACAATTGGACCTTGTCCCATGCCCAGCCACTAAGGTCTCTCCCGTAATCTCAGTTGAACATCCTTGTCTTGAGCGGATTGATTCACCCAGTCCTGTAGAAGTCCTCCTTATAGCCCCAGACCCCTTCCTTTGCATGACTGACCTACCCTTCTATAGAGTATACCTTTCCACACCCATAGGTCAAATTTCAAGTCTTGAGGTCATCATCCATAGGCCCTTCCATGAATCATTCTCTAATCCAGTTCTTGAGAAAGTGGATCATTATTTGCTTAGAGAACAAACCTTAGCTATTGCAATCACATGTCCTAGGCTACTTCCTGAACCATCTCTTGATCCATTCCTGGGAGTAGCAAATTTTTACTTTCGTAAGGATGACCAGTTGACACTCATAGATCACCATTCAAACCTTCAGGTCACCACCTTTAGTCAACAGGTAATTCGAGACCCCACCTCATATCTCTTCCCTTTCTCTAGGACTTCCAATGCTTCTTACACCATCCAAGTATACTTTGTCGAAGTCTTTAGAGTGAACCACGTGTCAGAACCTATTAGGTTTGCCACCTACTTCTGGAAGACCTTATGGCACCTACTAGGCACCCATGATAAGTTTTCATGCTCTGCATGCCATCCTCCGACCCAAGGTCAAACCTAGAGAGCCATAGTTTGTTAGGATTAGACCTAGGGTTCCTTTGAAATAAAGTCCATTCTTTAGGAATGTGTCGTCAGTCTAGTTTAGTTTTTTTCTTGACCCTTTACTAGGCTTTGACTCAGATTTTGGTTTGATTGAGAGCACCAGGAATTGGGATTTGTTTTTTTGTCCAGGGCTGAAATTGCATTCAATGTTTCGATCAATAGGTCTATAGGCTAGAGTCCCTTTGAAATTGTTCATGGATACAAGCCTCACACACCACTTGATCTGATTTCACTATTAGCCCACACACACAAGTCTCTTGATGCACTTGCATAGCATGTAAAGGACTTGCATAAAGAAATTCATGCCAAAATAATTTTAAGTAATGAAACTTATAAGAAGTTGGCTGATTCTCAAAGACGAGTCAAAACTTTTGTTGAGAGAGACTATGTAATGATTAGGTTAAGGCCTGAACGGTTTCCTCCTGGAACCGTTAGAAAGTTACATGCTAGAGGAGCTGGACCATTTAGAGTAGTGAAGAGGGTAGGATCCAATGCCAATGTGCTCGAGTTGCCTCCAGAACTAGGCAATAGCTCTACTTTCAACATTACAGACCTATTAGAGAATAGGGAGCCAGCTGTGATTCCCAGTGAGCCTTTTGAACCTAATCCTGTTATTGAGAGTGATCCCGATCCTGTGTATCCACCAACAAACTGGCCTGTGAGGAAAGAGCAAATTGAAAAGATCCTGGATGATCAGGTTATCTCTACTCGTAATCGAGGATACCAAAGATACCTGGTCTGCTGGCAAGGAAGGCAAGACTCTGATGACTCTTGGATCTCCCGAGAAAAACTACAAGATTTGGATCCAGACCTCTTGGAGAGATACCAGAGCCAACTTGAGCCTTACTCGATAGGGTCGAGTTCCTCCCACCCCGGGAGAATTGGTGCGGGCACCAAACTCAGAAGAAAACTTCAGAGCTCCATCTGGATCTCTGATTAACCTTCCCCGAAGAATTTGGGTTTTTTGGCTTATAATAAGGGTTGACTTGATCAACTCAATTTTAGCTTGAGTCTATATTACCTGCATTTTTATTTTGTTGAGTCATGTTGACTCAGTAGTGGACTAGGGCTTCAACCTAGGGTGTTACATTTTCTCCCAAGGCCAAGCAAGTGGGCGCCACACTCCTAGCCACACTCCCAGCCATATGCTTGAGTCCAGGGGGTGCCACATCTCCATCCAGCAGGCTTTGGTCCCCACACCACAGATAGCAGCTCCCTTCTCTCATGCGCCAATTGAGGAGAAATCCACCAGGGGTCCACAAATCAAGGGGCGGCCCAAGACATTCCCAAAAGAACCAAACTATGAAAGGGAAGAAATTCTCTTGGAGAGAACTTCAAGGAGGCGCCCATTACCTGCCAAAAATACTCAAAACAAAGTTAGAAAGAGCCATAACTTGGGGAGAAAGAAAAGGAGGTATCCAAAAAGGGTTGAGCCATGGAAGGAAGGAGATTTCTCTTGAAGAGCAAGGTTAGGAGGTGCCCTAGTCATTCCAACTAAAGCCAGATATAAAAGGAAAAAAATTTTCTCTTGGAGGGCAAGGTTAAGAGGCGCCCAAACACTTCCAGATAAGGCCAAGCATAGAAGGAAAAAAATAATTTTCTTGGAGGTCAAGACAAGGAGGCGCCACCCACTTTCATTTTTTGAAGCCTCAATCATCTTTGGAATTATTTGGCCGGCCATATGAGTAGGGATTGATCCTACAATCCTAATTTGAAGATCCCCTCCTTTAGTCCCACATGGGAAGATGTAAAACCTTACTCTCTTGTAATGTCCTATAAATTAAAACCCCTTTGTAAGTTCTAAAAAAAATGATGAATGAAATCAATTTCTTTGTGAGCAACTTTGTGTTTCTCTCTTCCGCACTTGTATTCAAGTGTTGAGCTCCGTGAGGGAGTAAATCCGGGTTCCCTAGGAACCTTGAGGAGGTGTGAGATCTCCAACCCCAAAACTCTAGCTTAGTCCACCCATCTCTACTCCACCACCACCAAACCCTAATTTTCATCTACATCCCACGGCCCCTCTCTTCCACATAGAGGCCGACCACCAGCATCCAGGTTCAGATCAACTATTTCAACTACAGAGCAAGTTCAGAGAAGAGTCAGATCAGTATCAAGATCTCTGGAACTTCTACATCCAACAATCATCATTAAGTCCTCAGGTCAGTGTCTTTCTTTGAGTTTCTGGTTCTTTTTTCTTTTGTTCTTCTTCTTCTAGATCCTGAGTTCGAGAAGGAGGCCAACCTTGCCATAGGACTACAATCCGAGGATCCATTGCGAAGATACCCCGTCTCCAAGGATCCTACAATCTGCTCGAGAGTGTCCTCAAATTGAAGCAACGAGAGATATCACTGCTAGGTAACAAGAACCTTTCCTTCTCACTTTGTCTGTTTCGTTGAAACTCAGAGCAAACCCTAGATCTGGGGGTTTCTCAATCCCCAGCGATCCTACTTTTGAGTTACTCTGATAATCCACTCCTTTTAATTGTGCTCTCTGTCATTTCTTAGTTTCTTTCAACATTAGTTTATCTTTCCTTTGAGTCAAAGCCGGCTTCTGAAAATAAATAAATAAAAAAAAATACATTAATTTTAATTTACTTTCGCATCGCATCATCTCTTTTGTTCCGCATCATTTTGGTATCAGAGCTTCCATTCTGCATCAATATGTAGGTTGTGAGTAGGTCGAATAAGGAATCGATCAACCCTATTAAGAGGAGATCACATCCAGCTGATTTCGATCAAATGGTGATTCATGGAATCTTTGATAAAGTATGAATATTAGAAATAGTTTCTAATATTACATCATTTGAATCATCATTATTAGACTAAGAAAGAATTGAATATGATATTGGATTTGACTTGGTTCCATATCCAAAGTCATATTCAGGGTACAAGCTGATCGAAGGATTGAATTGCACGGTAACTTTCACTAAAGGGTATTTTTGGTATTTTCACTAAAATTCAAAACCTTCCATGTACGCATGATACGTTGCTAGACATCAATCTTACCTTGTGGGTTTTTGATTTAATTAAAGAGTTTAATTAGATCAAGAATTAGAAAGAATTCTAATTGTCAATTGGGTTAGCTCAATTTGAGCTAAATCGGCTAGGTTAAAGCCTAAATCAAATTAGGTCTAATCGCACCCAACCCACTGCTGGCTAGATGTGGAACCCAATGGGTCACACATAAAGGGAATTGATTAAGGGTTTAATTGGATTAAACTATGTTTGCAAGATGAACATGCTAGCACATGTTGCAAACCATTTCACCTTTATTCGAATTAGGTTCGAATCGGGTTTCGATTTGGGATGATTTGGTTTAATAAAGGCTAAATCAATTTAGGCTCATGTGTTGGGCTAACACTTGGCTAGTTAACCAAGGGATTGGACTTTTAAATCAGTCACATGGCTGGTTTAATTTAGATTGGACTCTATCCTAATTAAGCGCCTAAAGGTTTGACTGGGTCAAACTATTTCTACGTAATAGTTACGTTAAAATTTTTTTATGAAGAGGCACCATATTATAAGAGTCCTTCTGCTGTTGAAACATAGTAGAGGACCAGATAAACCATCATCCTTGCTGCCCCTTGCAGATAAGTCTTTGATATTTTTCATGCGCGATTTCCTATGACCCGTCAAAGCAAGAAAGACAAGGAGCGGGGACTCTTCCTTCATGCCCCTTGGTGTTTCACGCCATATCGCATTTGGCATGGATAAAGGTGGCCATTTGATGGCTGATGGGTGGCCATGATGCAAGGATATTCATGCAACAGAAATTAAAGGAAGCGACTCTTCGTAAAGTTTTTCATCCGAAGAGTCCTTCTGTTTTAATTCTCTTAAGTTTTGAACGAAGAGAAGTGTTGTCTGGATAAGGGACATGTTCTATTGGAAAGGACATGTCTTATGGCATGGAAGGGATGTCTTAAAGAATCCCTCATATTTCTATTTAAGGAGATGGGCTCCTGGGGAATGGTGTTCGGTGTTTTTATTTTGAAAAACATTTCTTTCCTGCATTTTCTTTCTTTGTCCTAAATGATCTCTAGTCAAATTAAGACAAGCCCTTAACTTTGGATAGGAGAGTCCTATTTGAGTGATCTTACAGGCATTGGAAAGAGAAAGAAGGAGGAGGAAAGAAAGGTTGATAGGAGGAATATCAGTCCAAATAAAAGGAGTTTCTGCCTGAATTAAATTAGGCCTTGGAGGTCTAATTAGAGGAACCGATTTTGAAGCGGTGCATCTATCTTAATCAAAGCCCTATGTGGATCACAGTTGGAGGGTGAACACTTGGGTGCCTGGTGAGTATATCAGAAATACCCGATTAATGTTTCTACATCGAATTGGATTTTTGTGATCGAGGTTAGTGTTTAAACCCTAATTTATATTTTTATGATTTATGTTCTTAACGTGGTGTTCTTGGGATTAAGGGTTAGGTTATGATTTCATAATATTTTGAAATCCATGCTTACACCCTAGTAACCGAACACAACAGTGGTATCAGAGCCACTTTATTAGGGCTAAATCATATAATATTGAAGTTGCCCAATTGTGTAGGACTCTTGAGGTTGCCCATTTTGGCAGGACTCTACAAAATTGAAATTGCCCAATTTCGTAGGACTCTTGAGGTTGCCCATTTTGGTAGGACTCTATAAAATTGAAGTTGCTCAATTTTGTAGGACTCTTGAGGTTGCCCATTTTTGGTAAGACTCTACAAAATTGAAGTTTCCCAATTTTGTAGGACTCTACAAAAGTTTAAAGTTATATATGATTGATATGTTTATGCATATATGTATGTCACTGGTTAGGGTTTTTACTTAAACGTTAATCGATATAGAGATATGTTTAGCTTTCTAGTCATCATACTAAAATAAGGTTGCCCTTGCATAATGGTGGATCTATTATGTGGTAGATGGTTGTTCTAGTATGATGACACACTTGGCACATTATAAAATGATATATGATGCATGGTAATATTAGAATGTGCTTCTATTTGAATTTCCCTCTATTAAAATAATATTAAGTTGTAGTGTCATATACCAAAAGCAAAAATCAATGATTAGTTGATGATTCAGTGTCTAGGAAAGGTGGTTCATGATTGGTAAAGAGGATGTGGTTTTTAATTGGTTCCGTTGTCTGACCTGGCCAATTTATTGGTGACTAGAAAAGTAACGGGGGGACTCCTACTACTCTTCCACTTACCTGGCCGATTTTATTAACTTAATTCTTGATTGATATGCTTAGTGTAATGTTCACTACATTAGGCCTTCCTTCATGCTAAGTCATAATTGTGTCATGATCCATTTTAGGTTTGTTTGTGCTAACACAAGACCTATTATGGGGACTAACATAGTTATGGTTTAGTGCATTTAGATGCTTACAGCATATTTGATATAATGCTTTGTTGTGCAAACACAAGGGCATATATATAGAAATATGACTGTATGATAATGAAGGGTATAACTTAACTAAAGCATTATGTTTTGTTGTGCTAACACAAGACTATTAATGTTTTAGAGGCCAGTTTTTGTTGAGAATTGCATAAGATACAATTGGAAAGAGTTTTTCTACCTTTGAACTTGTAAAAGGTTTGTTGTGTAAATACAAGATCTTTTATAAGGAATTAGGGTCTCAATCCCACTAAGAAAACCAATTAGGGTTTCTCGATTATCATAGGGGAGGGCTATGATGTTCGATAAAATAGTGGGAGGCATAATTAAATTAAAGTCCTAATTTAATTATGTTTTGTCAAACATTGGTTGTTTGCTTATGTAATGTTCTTTGTTTATGTATATATAAATGGCTTCTTCACTATCATTACGTTGTATACTTGATACCAATAAATTGACTGGTCCCAATTATGTGGACTCGTTGAGAAACTTAAAAATTATACTCAGTCAAGAAAAACTTTCCTATATTCTTGACACCCCTAATTTAGAGCCATTAGGGGAAGATGCTACTGAGGAGGAAAAGTCCGCATTTAAGATGTGGCAAAATGACTCCCTTACTATTAAATGCATCATGCTCGCCTCAATGAGTAATGAACTTCAAAGATAGCATGATGGCATGGACACTCAATCCATATTGCTCAACATAAAAGAGCTTTATGGAGAACATAGTAGGACTGCTAGATATGAGATATCTAAGCAGTTGTTCCATGCCAGGATGACAGAAGGAATATTCGTACAAGACAATGTGCTAATGGTTGTTGACCTGATCACTTGATTAGGTCAATTAGGTTTTGTGATGGATGGGGAGTTGAACCAGGATATGATCTTGCAGTCACTTTCAGAGTCATTTTCTCAGTTTGTTCTAAATTATCTTATGAACAAATTGAATGTATCACTGCCTGAGCTGCTGAATATGCGCAAGACAGCAGAGAGCCATATCAAGAAGAATAAGGCTCCTCTTTTTCTTTTGGATGGGATCTCAAAGAAGAAGGCAAGCAAAAAGGGTTCAAAAAGGAGACTGAACCATAAAGGTGGCATCAATAAGAAGAAGAAGGGAAAGAAAGCCTCTAAACAATCAACCTATTTTCACTGCAGCAAAGCAGGTCATTGGAAAAGGAATTGCAAGGCTTACCTTGCAAGTGTGAAGACTTGTGCCAGTGATGCACCAAAAGGTATGTATGAGATACAAACAATTTTGTCATTAGATTCTTCTAATTCAAACTCTTGGGTATTGGATACCGCTTGTTGTCACCATATTTGCAAATCATTGCAGGGGCTGCAGAACATTAGAGTTTTGAAGAAAGGAGACTTCGAGCACTACGGTGCTGGAGGAGATTCCATCCAAGCAAAAGTTGTAGGGACTTATATTTTGAACCTACCTTCTAGGAAGAACATAGAGCTAAAAGACTGTTATTACATGCCTAAGATCATTAGAAACATTGTATCTATACCCTTGTTGTTAAAACAAGGGTATGTACTAAATGTAACGAGCAATGGTTGCTCGATTCTTTTTTATAATGAAATTATTTGTTTTGTCATTTTCAATAATGGTTTATTGACTTTATCTCAGAATGACAAAATTCTTCACATTGATAAGAAATGAAAAAGAGATAAAATAAATCATACTTTACTTTGGCATTGTCATCCTGGTCATATTAGTGAGACAAGAATTAACAAGTTATACAAAGAGAAATTCTTTGATCCTTATGATTATGAATCATTAAAAACTTGTGAATCATGTCTTATGGGAAAAATGACCAAGACTTCATTTAGTGGACATGGAGAAAGGACAAATGAGTTGTTGGGACTAGTACATATAGATGTATGTGGTCCTATGACAACTCATGCTAAAGGAGGATACTCTTATTTTATAACGTTCACTGATGATTTATCAAGGTTCGGATATGTATATCTTATGAAACGTAAATCCAAAGTCTTTGATAAATTCAAAGAGTATCAAAGTATGGTTGAGAAACAAACAGAAAAAGTATTAAAATTCTTCGATCAGATAGAGGGGTTGAATACTTATCCATGGAATTTCTTGACTATCTTAAAGATAAAGGGATTCTCTCTGAATGGACTCCACCTTATACACCTCAATTAAATGGTGTAGCTGAAAGGAGGAATCGTACTCTATTGGATATGGTACGATCCATGATGTGTTTCACAAATCTACCTATTTCCTTTTGGGGTTATGCCATGGAAACCGTAGTTTACATTTTGAACATAGTACCATCTAAGTCTGTCTCTAGCACTCCTTATAAAATATGGAGAGGAATGAATTCCAATCTTAAGTATCCTAAGATATGGGGATGTCCAGCATATGTCAAAAGAAATTTTGGACATAAGCAGGATGCTAGAGCAGATAAGTGTCTATTTATTAGATATCCTAGAGATAGTATAGGATATCTATTCTACCACCCTACTGAACAAAAGATATTTGCCAGTAGGAACACCACTTTTATGGAGAAATAATTTATCCTACAAAAGGGCAATGGGAGAAATATTGAACTTGATCAAGTTTAAAATAAACAAATAGACACATCTCAACCAATAGAACACATAGCTAGGGTAGAACCAGAACACACAACTACTCTCCATAAGTCAAATAGAGTGCGACAAGCACTTGAGTGGTATGGGTTCATTATTGAGAATAATGAAGCCCAAATCATTCAAAATGATGAACCTCTGACTTATACGGAAGCTGTCATGAGTAGGGACTCAGACAGATGGCAAGATGCCATGAATTTTGAAATGGACTCAATGTATGTCAACCAAGTATGGACTTTGGTTGATGCACCAGAGGGTGTTAACCCTATTGGGTGCAAATGGGTCTATAAGAAAAAGATTGGAGTAGATGGCCAAGTTGAAACCTATAAAGCCAGATTAGTGGCTAAAGGTTTTAGACAAAAATAGGGTATTGATTATGATAAAACATTCTCCCCTATTGCCATGCTCAAATCTATTCGGATCATGGTTGCTATAGCAGCATACCATGATTATGAGTTCTGGTAGATGGATGTAAAAATAGCCTTCCATAATGGTTTCCTTGAGGAGGAAGTTTATATGTCACAGCCAGAAGGTTTTGTCTCAAGAGACAAACCTAATCAAGTGTGTAAGCTTAAGTAATCCATTTATGGATTGAAGCAAGCTTCAAGGAGTTGGAACATCCGTTTTGATGTAACAATCTCAAAGAGTTTGGTTTCATCAAATATGTAGATGAGCCTTGTGTATATAAAAAGATTAGTGGGAGTGCCATAGTCTTCCTGGTTCTGTATGTAGATGACATACTTCTCATTGGGAATGATATCCCAATGTTACAATCAGTCAAAATTTGGCTATCTAGTAAGTTTTCCATGAAAGACTTGGGAGAAGCATCCTACATACTTGGTATTAAAATCTATAGAGATAGATCCAAGAGGATGCTAGGCTTATCCCAGTCTAGGTACATTGACTTAGTTTTGAAAAGGTTCAGCATGGATGGGAGTAAACGAGGTTACTTACCCATGAGTCAAGGCATACACCTCTCTAAAAGGATGTCTCCAAAGACACCTTAAGAGAGAAATAGAATGAGTTCTATACCTTATGCTTCGGTAGTAGGCTCAATAATGTATGCCATGTTATGTACCAGGCCTGATGTGGCATATGCGTTAGGCATAGTCAGTAGGTTTCAAGCTGATCCAGAAGAGGATCATTGGAAAGTTGTGAAAAATATTCTTGTGTATTTGAGAAGGACTAAGGATATTTTTTTGATATACGGAGGTTCTCATCTTAAACTAGAAGCATACTCTGATTCTAGTTTTCAAACAGATCCAGATGATAGCAAATCTATTTCAGGGTATGTCTTTACCCTAAATGGTGGGATAGTAAGCTGGAAGAGTACTAAACAGCAAACTATAACTGACTAAACAATAGAGGCAGAATATATAGCTGTTAGTGAAGCCGCCAAGGAAGCAGTCTGGATGAAGAAGTTCATCACTGAGTTGGGCATGGTTCCTGAGATTGAGAATCCAGTACCACTTTATTGTGACAATACTGGAGTTGTTGCTCAAGCTAAGGAGCCAAGAGCTCATCATAAGTCAAAGCACATTCTGAGATGCTTCCATCTCATTCGAGAGATTGTCAAAAGATAAGAAGTCTGCATCAAGCGAGTAGAGTCAAAGAACAATATAGCAAACCCGTTCACTAAGGCTCTATCATCGTGAAAGTTTGATCGCCACCTCGATAGTATGGGGATAAGATATAAGGATGATTGGCTTTAGTGCAAGTGGGAGACTGAAGGATTATGCCCTGTAAGCCAATTAAAACTTGTAATTTTATTGGGATATCCTGAAAACTTCCAAACTTTTGTATTGACAATTATATATATTAAAAGGCATCTTTTTCATCATACGCTGAGTCTTAGTTTTATGATATGACGAACCCCATAGACTAGGGCTATGGTTCTAAGGGTTATGATGAGATCATACCAGTAAGACTTAAAACCTAAAAATCCTAATCTTAAGTATTCCTAGTCAAAGGGACATTGAGTAGGGGATCAATGTTTTTGGAAAGACTAGCATATCCTTTGTATGCTCATTAATGAGGATAATTGATCTTACAATTACTTGTGTAGGACACTAATACAAGGACATGGGTGCTTATTAGAGAATGAGTTCACTGAATTTGATCCGACTTGAATACATCTAATGGAGTCTTATCTACTTATCAATAGATGGTTTTCATAGAGGGAGTAGTGCATATAATCCTTTGATCTGAGACTACCATAGTGCCTTGTATGCATGAACCCATGTTTTGGTTCACACTTATTCATGACATTGAGTCATGTACAGGGTGATACTGGATATGGTGAATTGTATATGGAGGTTGTGACTAGGTCGAACAAGGAATCGATCAACCCTAGTAAGAGGAGATCGCATCCAACTGATTTTGATCAAATGGTGATACAGGGAATCTTTGATCAAAGTATCAATATTAGAAATAGTTTTTAATATTACATCATTTGAATAATCATTATTAGATTGAGAAAGAATTGAATGTGATATTGGATTTGACATGGTTCCATATCCAAAGTCATATTCAGGGTGCAAGCTGATCGAAGGATTGAATTGCACGGTAACTTTCACTGAAGGGTATTTTTGGTGTTTTCACTAAAATTCCACACCTTCCGAGTAGGCATGATATGTTGCTAGACGTCAATCTTGCCTGTGAGTTTTTGATTTAATTAAAGAGTTTAATTAGATCAATAATTAGAAAGAATTCTAATTGTCATTTGGGTTAGCTCAATTTGAGCTAAATCGGCTATGTTAAAGCCTAATTCAAATTAGGTCAAATCGCACCCAACCCACTGCTGGCTAGATGTGGAACCCAATGGGTCACACACAAAGGGAATTGATTAAGGGTTTAATTGGATTAAACTATGTTTGCATGATGAACGTGCTAGCACATGTTGCAAACCATTGCACCTTGATTTGAATTAGGTTCGAATCGGGTTCTGATTTGGGCTGATTTGGTCTAATTAAGGCTAAAGCAATTTAGGCTCATGTGTTGGGATAACCCTTGGCTAGTTAACCAAGGGATTGGACTTTTAAATCAGCCACATGTCTTGTTTAATTCAGATTGGACTCTATCCTAAATTAAGCGCCTAAAGGTTTGATTGGGTCAAACTATTTCTACGTTTTAGTTATGTTAAAAATTTTTATGAAGAGGTGCCATATTAGAAGAGTCCTTCTACTGTTGAAACATAGTAGAGGACCAAATAAACCATCAACCTTTCCACCCCTTGTAGATAAGTCTTTGATATTTTTCATGCGCCATTTCCTATGACCCGTCAAAGCAAGAAAGACAAGGGGCGTGGACTCTTCCTTCATGCCCCTTGATGTTTCATGGCATTTGGCGTGGATAAAGGTGGCCATTTGGTGGCTGATGGGTGTCCATGATGCAAGGATATTCGTTCAATAGAAATAAAAGGAAGCGACTCTTAATAAAGTTTTTCATCCGAAGAGTCCTTCTGTTTTAATTCTCTTAAGTTTTGAACGAAGAGAAGTGTTATCTGGATAAGGGACACATTGTATTGGAAAGGACATGTCTTATGGCATGGAAGGGATGTCTTAAAGTATCCCTCAGATTGCTATTTAAGGAGATGGGTGCCCAGGGAATGGTGTTCAGAGTTTTTATTCTAAAAAACATTTCTTTCCTGCGTTCTCTTTCTTTGTCCTAAAAGATCTCTAATCAAATTAAGACAAGCCCTTAACTTTGGTTAGGAGAGTCCTATTTGAGTGATCTTACAGGCATTGGAAAGAGAAAGAAAGAGGAGGAAAGAAATGTTGATAGGAGGAATATCAATACAAATAAGAGGAGTTTCTACCTGAATTAAATTAGGCCTTAGAGGTCTATTTGGAGGAACCGGTTTTGAAGCGGTGCATCTGTCTTGATCAAAGCCCTGTGTGGATCATCGTTGGAGGGCGAACACTTGGGCGCCTGGTGAGCAGATCAGAAAGACCTGATTAAGGTTTCTACATCGATTTGGATTTTTGCGATCGAGGTTGGTGTTTAAATCCTAATTTATATTTTTATGATTTATGTTCTTATTAAGGTGTTCTTGGGATTAAGGGTTAGGTTATGATTTCATTATATTTTGAAATCCATGCTTCTGCCCTAGTAACAAAACCTAATAGAGTAGCCTAAAAAGATACACTCATCTGACTTGGCTCAAATTTGCTTAGATTATCCTTGCCATAATTTAAAATGAAACAATAGCATCCAACAACATGAAAATAATTAATTAAAGATTTCCTACCTTTCTAAAGCTCATAACATGTTTTCTTTAAAATAGGCTGGATTAAAACATGATTTAAAACATAGCAAGTAGTGTTTATGACTTCTGCCCAAAAATATCTAGGCAAATTATTTTTGCAAAGTATGGTGCATGCCATTTTTTCAAGAGTTCTATTTTTTTTTTCTACCATCCCATTTTGTTGAGGTGCCTAGATGCAGAAAAATTATGATGAATACCATGTTCACTACAAAACTTTTCAAAATCATGATTTTCAAATTCTGTACCATGATCACTTCTTAAAGAAATAAATGAAATACCTTTTTTATTTTAAACTCTTTTATGAAATTTAATGAATATAGAAAAAGTTTCATCTTTATGAGCTAAAAACGTGTCTCATGTAAAACATGAGAAATCATCTACAATAACAAGACCATACTTCTTACCTCCCAAACTAGATGTTCTAGTTGGTCCAAAGACATCTATATGAAGTAATTCTAAGGATCTAGATGTAGAGACTACTCCTTTAGGTTTAAAAGATGATTTAGTTTATTTTCTAAGTTGGCAAGCACTACAAATCTTGTCCTTTTTAAAACTAAGTTTTGCAAATCTTTCATTAAATCCTTTTTGTAAAGTTTTAAAAGTAAATGCATACTAGCATGTCCTAGTCTACGATGCCAAAGCCAACTAGTTTTATTGATCTTGGCTTCCATTACCACTAGGCATTGACCATTTCGAACATGAAGATCATTAAGGTCAACCATATAAATATTGCCATGCCTATGACCAATAAACTTGATGCCAATATCATCAAGACTAGAAACAATGCACATGAAAGATTCGAAAATAACTTTAAAATCTTTGTCACAAAATTTGCTAATGCTAAGTAAATTATACTTTAAACCATCAACATATAAAACATTATCTGTATAAGTAGAGGGGGTGATATGGACTTTACCAATTCCATCAATCCTGTCCTCTCAATTATCACCAAAGGTAACATTTCCACCATTTTGATACTCATGTGAGGAGAACTGCTCCACATCTCCAGTCATGTGCCTTGAGCAACCATTGTTGAGGTACCACAATCATCTATTATTGGTTGTAAGGCACACCTACATCAACAAATTAGGTGGAGACTTTAGGTACCCAAGTCATCTTGGGTCCCTTGAGGATAGTAGAGATGGTTCCTTTTGGAACCCAAACTTTTCTAACTTTCTTCAATTTTCTTTTATTGCATAAGTATGATTTATGTCCTACAGTGCCACAAGAATAACAGGCAATAGAAGATGAGGTAGGTACAAAAAAATTCTTGAAAAACTTTTATTATTTCTGAGTTTTGAAACCTAATCTAGCTTTGTTGAAAATAGCTCTTTGATTATTCAAAAGCATATTATGTTTTTCAGAACTATAAGTAAATTTTTCAATAAATGGTTTCAATTTCTCAAGTTTATCTTTGTACGTCTTGTTTTCTTGCAAAAACACTTCATCTTATTTAACAAAATTTAGAGTTGTTGCAAAAGACTTTTTCTTTTTAAAATCTTCCTTTTCTTTTTTTAAAAGAATAATTTTGTCATTTAACTTTTTGTTTTCTTGAAGCAAGCAATCATTTTCAATTAAATACTGATCATTTATTTTAATCGGATCCAGATTTTGCTTCTTTAGTTCTTTGTGCTTCAATTTAAGGTTTTGAAATTCAACTACAAGTTCATCAAAAACTTCATGCAATTCATCAAAAGTAAATTCTTCTTCAGGTTTAGACATTACCTCATCAATGTTGGTCATCAAGCATAAATTTGCAACCTCTTGCTGCTCTTCATCGAAACTTGAGTCCTCGTTTTCGCTCCAGGTTGCCATCATAGCTTTCTTTCTTAATTTTCTTCTGCTCTTCTTGAGTAAGGGGCAGTCTATCTTGAACCAGATTTCTTGTACTCAAAGCATGTGGGCTACTCACTTTCTTTCTTTTTGTCTTTCTTTTTGCTAGGCTCTCCCTTTTGAGGTTTCTTCTTGAAATTGTATTTCTTCTTTCTCATAAACCTCCTAAACTTTCTTGCAATGAGAGCCGTTTCATTTTCTCCATCTTCCTCATCGAACTCTTCACTTGATTTTTCTTTTGTAGTGGACTTGAAGGCAATTACTTTTTTCTTCTTATCATAGTCCATAGTCTTTTGTTTTAAGGAGAGCTCATGGGTCATTAATGAGCCCAACAACTGCTCGAGAGGAAGTATATTTATATCTTTGGCCTCTTCGATAGCGGTGATTTTAGCATCCCTAGAAGCTGGAAGAGACCTGATGAGTTTATTGACAAGTTCACCATTAGAAATGACCTTTTCCAAGCTTCTCATGCCATTCATAATATTAGTGAATATAGTATACATTTTATTAATTGATTCAGAAGGTTCCATTTAAAACATCTCATATGTAAGAATGAGCATGTTAACTTTGGTAGTTTTCACTTGATGAGTACCCTCATGGGTAACTTTAAGTATGTCCCATATTTTCTTTATGGAGAGACAACTTGAGATTCTATTGAATTCACTTGGATCCAAAGTGCAAAACAATAGATTCATAGCCTTTGCATTAAGCTCTATTTGCTTAATGTCATTCTCATCCCAATCATCTTCCATTTTGGGAGTGGGAAAGCCATTAATCAAGATAGTAGGCTGATGAGGGGCTTTAACAATAGTCTTCCAAATGTTATAGTCCATGGCTTGAATGTAAATGCACATGTGTATCTTCCAGTATATGTAATTTATGCCATTAAACAAGGGGTGACGGTTAGTGGCTTGACCTTCTACAACACCTATACTAATTGGGGCTGCCATGATCTTTCACTCAAGATCGTTGGATCTACAAGTAAAGTATCGGTGCTCTGATACCACTTGTTGCCCAGAAATGGAGTCCAAGAGGGGGGTTGAATTGGGTCTTTCAAAAAATTTAGTAATTATGTGCTGGTTTTGAAGTATTTGTGAGCAATGTGATTAAACTTAAAGATATGTAGTGGATAACAGTAAATTAAATACAAAGAATAAAGTACAAGAAATAGAAGGAGCTATCACACATAAACATAAAGTTTTATAGTGGTTTGGTGCACTCCAAATACATACATCCACTCCCCAAGCTTTCCTTGGAAAATTTCACTTTAATCTCTTTAAAGATTATAGTCGACTTGTTTTCCAAGTCTCATAAGTCAAAACCTAAGTTGGTTTTATCACCTAGGCTCAGCAACAACCTTTACAACTTGTTTTGTCTTCGGGCTCACAAGTTAAACCCTAGTTGCTGACTCCACTAATTGATTTTGATGATAAGTAAAACAGTTAAGCATAAGTTGAGGACTAATGATTTGCTTTGAGTATGTTTTTATTGAAAGGATGTTCATAAAATTTGAAGAAGCCCAATTATGTTGAAGAAACCAAGTTTGAAATGAAAAGATTGATCAAAAGAAGACTTAGACACTTAAGAGATGGTTGAATGGATAGCTAAGCCAAGTAAAAACTTGTTCCAGCTCAAGTTCAGCAGTTTTTGTGAAATTTTCAGTGATGTGTCGACTCAAAGTATTGACACATGACATGAAGTGTTGACACATGGAGATGAAGTGTCGACTTAGGCTGGTATGCAGCAAAGTTTCAAATGGCATAGATGAAGTATCAACATATGGATCTGAAGTGTCAACTCAAAGTGTCAACACATGGATCAACACATCGCCTGAGACTTTCAAGCCATAGAACTTGTAGAAGCTGAAGGAATAGTTGAAGTGTCGACACATGGAAGTAAGGTGTCGACTCAAGATGTCCACTCAACTGAGAAGGTGTCAACACATCTAAGAATTCCAGAGAATCTGAATGAAGCTTTTTGAACTATGTGTCAACTCAAGAAGAACATGTATCGATCTTATATGTCGACTCAACTGAGAAAGTGTCGACACACGGAGTTCTGACAACAGTGACAGCTAGTTTTTTCAAACACAGAACTCGTCCAAATTGCCCCCAACAGCTAGTTTCTCAAGTCTAACAGCTAAAATTCTATTTTAAGGCCTTGGAAGGATATTTATATGCTCCAAATCAAATATAAAGTAATTATATTGAATACCATTAAAGAGTTTAGAGAGAAAAGAAGAGAGAAGAGACATAACTCCTATTCATTCAAGTTTCAACCACTCTCAAGACAAAGGAAACCTTTAAGGATTCAAAAGCCATCAAGAGCATTGAAGATCATTCAATCTTGGATATTCAAAAGGCTTCAACAAGTGCAAAGCAACTCTATATCGAGCTACATCAACTTATTTGCTTTATTATTGAAAGCTTACATTGGTTCTTTATTTCTAAATCTTATTTCTAGTAAGGGTTCTTGGTTGGCCTATTATAAAAACCAAGTGAGGTTATTGATAAGCCTTGAAAACCATTTAGGTTGGTGGTCAGCCCGCAAAACCACTAAGGTTCTTGGTTAGCCCGGAAAACTAAGGGAGGTTGTTGGTTAGCCTTGTGAAAATCAATTAGATTCTTGGTTATCCTATAAAACCAATTGAGGTTAGGACTTGTGAGCCTTGTAAAATAAGTCGGGTTTTGATTAATGGCCCAAAAAACTAATCGGCTGTAATCGTGTGATTATAGTGAATTCCAAAGGGGATCTTTGGGAGTGGATATACGTGCATTGGTTGGCACCGAACCGCTATAGCTTTTGGTATTTGTGATTGCTTGATCTCTCACTCTTTGCTCTTTATTTATTGCTCTTAATTTCTGCTGCACTTATATCTTAGAGAATTGTATTTGGATCTTTGTACCTTGCTGAATTGGATTGCATATCTAGTTCTATAAAGCTTGTTGATTGTCATATCAAGTTAGCTTAGCTTTAATTTTTAGAGATCCAATTCACCCCCCCACTTGGGTTGCTCTTTGGGCAAACAAGTGGTATCAGAGCCCTGTTCTCAGTATATAGGCTTTACTGCCTTGAGTAAAGATCTATGGCAGCCCCAATTGGTACTGCTGTAGTTGAGGGACAAGCCTCAAATAGACCTTCATTTTTTAATGGTACAAATTATACTTATTGAAAAACTAGAATGAGAATTTATATGCATTCTATTGATTACAATTTATGGAAAGTAGTTGATAAGGGTCCTCATATTCCTTCGGTGGTGGTTAATGGTGTTTCCATCCCAAAACTTGAAGAGGATTGAGATGAAAATGACATTAAACAATTCAAGTTCAATGCTAAGGCAATGAATCTTCTTTATTATGCATTAGATCCTAGTGAATTTAATAGGATATCTACATGCATGTCTACCAAAGAAATATGGACACACTTGAAGTTATCCATGAGGGTACCGATCAAGTGAAGAACACTAAGGTTGATATGTTAGTGCACACATATGAGATATTCCAGATGGAATTAAATGAATCTATCACTGATATGTATACATAATTCACAAATATAGTTAATGGTATGAGAAGTCTTGGTAAAGTCATGTCTAATACTGATCTTGTGAATAAAATTCTTAGGTCACTTCCAATGCCATGGGATCCGAAGGTGATCGCAATTCAAGAAGCAAAGGATATGGACAAGCTACCTCTTGAGCAGTTAGTGGGATCGCTCATGACTTATGAGTTCAATCTAAAATAGAAATCTATAGACATGGATAAGAAGAAGAAGGGGATTGCTTTCAACTTAAATATTCAAGAAGAATTCTCAATTGATAAGTCCGAAGATGAAGAAGAAGAAGAAGGTGAGGAAGCCATCCTTGTGAGAAAGTTTAGAAGATTCATGAAGTGGAGGAAGTTTTCTTACAAAAAGAAATATTAGTCCAAGAAAAGGGAAAGGAAAAAGAAAAAGAGAAAGAAAAGGAAAAGGAGAAGGAAGTACCTATATGCTTTGAGTGCAAGAAGCCAGGACATTACAAGTTTGACTATCCTCTCCTCAAGAAATCAAGGAAGAAATTAAGGAAGAAAGCAATGATGGTAACTTGGAGTGGCAGCGAAGACTCTTGTTCAGAAGAATTGCAAACTGAAGTTACAAATCTCTGCTTCATGGTGCATCATGATAATGATGTGGTATATTCTGACTCTAAAATTGATTTTACTTTCGATGAACTTAGGAATGCTTTTGAAGAATTAATGCATGATTATAAATTAGTTTTATCTGAAAATAAGAAATTGAAAAAGTATGCAAATAGTTTTTCTTTAGAAAACAACTCTTTACTAAATGATGTTAGTTCTTTGAAATCTAAATTAGATGTTTTTGAAAAAAAAAATAGTGCTTTATGTATGGAAAATGAAGTTTTAAAAAGACCTAAAAATGTTATGTCTAACAATGATCTTTTAAAGAAAAACAAGGATTTAGAACTTGAAAATACTAAACACAGAAATAAACTTGAAAAGTTAAAACTTTTTGTTGACAAATTTACTTATAGCTTAGAAAAGTTAAACTTACTTTTAAACAATCAAAGAGTAGTTTTTAATAAGACAGGTTTAGGATATAAACCACAAAAGTAACAAAAGTATTTCAAAAACTTTTTTGTACCTGCATCATCTAGCATTACTTGTTTTACTTGCAAAAAATTAGGTCATAAATCATATCAATGTAATTTTAGCAAAATCATGTCTTTTAGTAAAGTATGGGTTCCAAAAGGAACCATTTTAAATGCTAACCCTAAAGGACACAAGTTGGCTTGGATACCTAAAAACAAAGCTTGATCTTATTGCAAGTGTGTCTTGCAACCAAGGAAAACAAACGAGTTTGGTATCTTGATAGTGGTTGCTCAAGGCACATGACTGGAGATGTGAAGTAATTCACTTCTCCTGAAGCTTTGAATGGAGGGAGTGTGACCTTTGGTGATAATGGTAAAGGAAAAATCATTGGTATTGGTAAGGTTCACATAACTCCTAATAGTATAGTAATATACTTTTAGTATATGGTTTAAAGCATAATCTTTTAAGCATTAGTCAATTTTGCGATAAATGTTTTCAAGTAGTTTTCAAATCATTATATTGCATGATTACTAGTCCAGATATAAATGGAGTACAATTCATTGAAAAAAGGCATGGAAATATTTATTTGGTAGACCTAGATAATCTATCTTTATCTAATGGAGAATACCTTGTTGCAATGAATTATACTAAGGAAGAGACTAGTTGGTTATGGCATAGAAGGTTAGGACATGCTAGTATGTACCTTATTTCAAAACTTTGCAAAAAAAATTTAGTTAGAGATTTACCTGAAATTTATTTTGAAAAAGATAGAATTTGCCAAGCATGTCAATTTGGTAAACAAGTCAAAACTTTTTTTAAACTAAAAGGATTTGTAACTACTAGTAGGCCACTTGAACTACTTCATATGGATCTCTTTGGACCAACTAAAACATCAAATCTAGGAGGCAATAGATATGGATTTGTCATTATGGATGATTTTTCAAGATTTACTTGGGTTTTCTTTTCAGCACAAAAAGATGAATCATTTTTATATTTATAAAGTTTTATAGAAAAGTTTCAAACGAAAAGGTGTTTCAGTCGTTTGTATTCGTAGTGATCATGGAACTGAATTTGAAAATCAAGATTTTGAAAACTTTTGCAATGAAAAAGATATAGAACATAAATTTTCTGCACCTAGGACACCTCAGCAGAATGGGGTAGTAGAAAGGAAAAACCATACTTTGGAAGAAATGGCACGCACTTGCTTTGTGAAAATAATTTGCCAAAGTATTTTTGGGCTGAAGCTATTAATATAGCCTGTTATGTTTTAAATCGAGTTTTGATATGCCCTATTTTAAAGAAAACTCCATATGAGCTTTGGAACCAAAGAAAATCGACTTTGAAATATTTTCGTGTTTTTGGTTGTAAATATTTTGTTTTGAACAATGAAAAAGATCATCTTGGAAAGTTCGATGCCAAGTCTAATGAAAGTATCTTCTTAGGATACTCTACATCAAGCAGGGAATACAGAGTATTTAATAAATGAAATTTGGTTGTAGAAGAGTCAGTACATGATGTATTTGAAGAATCTACTAACAAATCTTCAAGAAAAAGGATACATCTAATGAATGTGCAGGTGCTGACAAGCTTCAAAAGCTGACACTGAATGATCAAGCTCAACCAAATGAAGAAGAACAAGACAAGGATGAGAAAGAATTGACACACCAAAGCATCAAGATCTATCTAAGGAGTGGAGGTATGCTCATGGACACCCTAAGGAATTAATCTTAGGTGATCCATCTAAAGAGGTATGAACTCGAGCTTCTATTAGAAATGAATGTGATTATATTGCATTTGTATCTCAAGTAGAACCTAAATATTTTGAAGAAGCTGAAAAAGACACTAATTGGATCAATGCAATGCAAGAAGAACTAATACAATTTGATAGAAATAATGTTTGGACACTTGTAGAAACACCATCTAATATTTCAATTATTGGCACTAAATAGGTATTTAAGAATAAATTAGATGAAAATGGTATTGTTATTAGAAATAAAGCTAGGCTAGTTGCTAAAGGTTACAATCTGGAGGAAGGGATTGACTTTGATGAAACTTTTGCTCCTGTTGCTAGAATTAAAGCAATTTGACTATTATTAGCATTGCTTGTTTATGAACTTCAAATTATTTCAAATAAATGTTAAAAGTGCTTTCATAAATGGTTTTATATCTAAAAAGATTTTTGTCAAACAACCACATGGATTTGAAAATCATGCACATCCTGATTATGTTTTCAAATTACACAAAGCACTTTATGGATTAAAGTAAGCACCTAGAGCATGGTATGAAAGGTTAAGCAAATTTCTTATTGAAAATAAATTTTCTAGAGGAAATGTTGATAAGACTCTATTTTTGAAATGGAACGGTAATGATTTATTAGTAGTACAAATATATGTTGATGACATCATTTTCGGTGCTACTAATAAAATTCTTTGTCAAGAGTTTGTTAAGCTAATGTAGGGTGAGTTCGAAATGAGCATGATGGGTAACTCAATTTCTTTCTTGGACTCCAGATCAAGCAAATTATAGATGGTATCTCCATTAACCAAGCTAAGTACACAAGAGAAATTATTAGGAAGTTTGGAATGGAGACTACTAAACCAATAGGTATGCCTATGAGCCCCTCTTGTAGACTTGATAAAGATGAACATGGTAAATCTGTAGATCAAAAGTTATACATGGGTATGATAGTATTGTATTTGACTGCTAGTAGACCAGATATAATGTTTAGTGTTTGCATGTATGCTAGATATCAGTCTGAACATAAAAAATCAGATCTTATGGCTGTTAAGCACATTATAAGATATCTGTCTGGTACTATTAGTATTGGTTTATGGTATTCTAGAAATTCTTCTGCTGAATTGATTGGATATTTTGATGCAGACTTTGTTGGTTGTAGATTAGATAGAAAGAGTACCAATGAAACTTGCCAATTTCTTGGAGTGAACTTAATCTCATGGTTTAGCAAGAAACAAACTTCAGTTGTACTATCCATAGTTGAGGCTGAGTATATTGCAGCAGGAAGTTGTTGTGCTAAAATCCTATGGATTAAGCAACAACTTGAAGACTTTAGAATCAAGTTTGCTAGTACTCTTATTAAATGTGATAATACCAGTGCTATTTGCTTGACTAAAAATCCTGTTCAACATTCTAGGAATAAGCACATTGAAATTAGACATCATTTTATTAGGGATCATGTAGAAAACAATGATATTTTGCTTGAATTTATAAGTACTAAATTTCAATTAGCAGATATTTTGACTAAACCTCTTCTGGAAGATCGATTCTGTATGATTAGAAGTGAGCTCGAGATCATCAATCTATTTGATTAAATTTTTCCCATAATTTGACTCAAACTAGATCAATTTGACCTTATTCTTGATAAATCATGTTTAAACACTATTGATTGACTCTAGATCTATCTCACTTCAATTGATTTTGATCTTTCTGAGAAATTCCAAATTTTTCAGTTTTTATGTCGATGTGTCAACACATGCATAAGTCGATACATGACCGACAGTGAACTGAGATTTAAGGGGTTTCCAAACTGTTTTTCCTCCAAATTATTTCTTCTTCGAGTCGACACCTGGATTTGAGGTACCCATACTGTTCATCCTTCCATTTCACTATTTTTGTCCATTGTTTTCTTGGATTTGAATGTTTGGTAGCCATTTTTGTTGGATTTCTTCCTAGGTTTAGCTTCCTAAATCATAGAAACCCCCATTTTCAACCAAAAACCTTGCCCAAACTTTGAATCTTGGCAATGGGTCCTCGTAAGCAAGTTGTTCGTCGACCTCGTCAGTCACAGCAAGAAGAAAAGAAAAGGACGAAGGCCTGACATAAGTCTATAGCTCTAGATCTGCCCGCACGACCTTTATTTGTTCCATCTAGCCGGATGAGCTCTAAGACAATGGTTGGAGGACGCCGAGTGGACTTTTTTTTTATAGAATAGCAGCATTTCTGGATAGGAGAGTGGATTCGATTTGCTGGTTGACCACTTTTTTTCACTTAGTGAGAGATATTACCTTGGGCTGATGAGAGAGTTTTATGGTTCACTTGCTCGTGGAGCAGATGGTTGGGTTGCACAGGTCATATGATAGGATATCCCTATTACTTCAGAGATTCTGAGTAGAGTATGGGATATACCGATGACCGGATCAGTTGTTGACAGCCTGATGGATCGAGTCAGTGATCTCTAATGTATTTCAAGTCAGACATCTTGCTAGAGAGAGCCACTATTCCAATATCTAGGCTATCCACAGAGAAGAGACTGCTGCACCATATCGTCGCCAGGATCCTTCTACCAAAGACCGGATGTTTCTACTATATCACCGAGCGGGAGTTGCTCGTGATTGTCTCACTGGTTCAGCACATGCCAATATGCCTTCCTGTTCTGATGGTACAATGGATGACTGAGGCATCGTCTAGCCATCAACACTGCTTACCTTACGGCATGGGATTGATTGTATTATTCAGAGTATGGAGTCAGCTTCCATGATGAGCCTTATCGCACATTGATTCATATCGATGTGTATAACATAAGGTCATTGCATCGGATAGGTTATCATTTGGTCCGAGGCTAGTGGACACGGAGGATATCAGGTCAGGTCGAGGATAGAGCTGATAATGAGAGCACAGCAAAGGAGGAATAGATTCTTTCAGGTGATGCAGGACTGAGCGAGACACAGCCTGAGACGGTAGTGCAGCCAGTGGTTGCTTCTCAGTCTGATCCTTCTACATCTGCACAGCCTCAGCCAGCGTAGACATAGACTCCTGGCACTTCAGATAGTTTAGAGGACAGAGTCAGATGCATCGAGATCTACGTGTTCATGTTGAGGTAACGTCTTGATGTATTCATAGCTGAGACGAGAGAGAGCCATATTGGTCTTAGTGATGGCATCTCAGCTATTCTCTCTGCACTGTCCAGATCTTCGATGAGTGCTCTGGCTATAGATACTACTCTTGTACCTATTTATGTACCTGCTCCTGCACCAGCTGATGACATTGCTGATATTGATACTAGTGTTGAAATTACTGTTGGAGATGGAGATGGAGATATAGTTATTGGTGATATTGATGGAGATAAGGAGACTGAATCATACCAGTTTGACATTACTGATCTTACATCAGAGCCAGTTGAGGAGATGATAGCTGACTTGCCTACGAGCCCTGTTGTTGACCCCTCTTTCTTACTTGCCCAGATTCCTAATCCATCTTCTAGATCGGATGATCGCACTTCTATTCCAATTCCTATTCCTATTCTCACTCCTATTATTGATTCACCTGTTATTGATTTACCTGATATTGATTTCCCTGTTATTCATACATATATCATTGAGACCAACAGTATTGATACATCTATCATAGAGACACCTATACTTTCTTCAGATGATACTTCTGTTCATGATACACCTGTTATTCCATCAACTAAGACCCCTGTTTTTGATACACAGCTTACTGATACTCCTACCCTTCATACATCATCATTAATTCGAGAGCTTGGGTTTTATACACCCGGCTTTTAGTATCTTGACTCTGGACCTTCTTTTGATCGCACACCTCTCCCAGCGGTGGCTGAGTTGGTTAACCCGATCACTTTCGTTCCTGCGGAAGACATAGCTTCTACCTCTACTGCTCTAGTCGAGGTCGGACTTATGCTCGTCACAGAGGATGTGGCATCGTACCCCTCCACAGCTGACCAGGACCAGACTTCGAGATCTTCGATCGAGATGGCCACGAGCTCGATCCTTCACTAATACAGGATCGATTGAGATTGGTTCATCTTCTGATGATTCGATGGATGAGAATTAGCACTTTTTATGTACTTTTTGTTAGTTTGCTTTCATGCTTCTATGTACTTTTATTTTTGTTATGTATCATTTTGCTGTACAAATTCTAAGTTTTTATGAAAACCTTGTTGTTCCTCATCTTTATGTGTTTGATGAAATGAATGCTATATCTTGAATTGTTTTTATGCTTCAATGTCTTCGCTATTCATTGGATGAACTTCTTAATAAAAAGAGGGACTATTTTTGAAAATAAATTGATTAACTCTATTTCCTACCTTTTTAATTATAACAAAAAGGGGGAGTAATTTAGTGAGATTTAAGTATAAATGGGGAGTAATTTGAGTAATTTAAGTATAAATGACAAATTTTTTTCAAATATGGTATGTACATGTGATATGTTAAAAAAAAAAAACCTGAATTGAAAATCATTTACAAAATTCATTATAAAAGGGGGAGCTTTACTTTATGTTCAATTGAAAATCCTTTCAAAGTAAATTTAATCCTTAAAACCCCTCTTTCAATGTTTTGAAAAGATTCTTACAAACTCTGTTATGAATCATTGATTCAGGTGGAGCTTTATTTGCTAAATTTTTTTTGTAGAGTATCATGATACATGTTCTCAATGCATTTAAATGAATACCAAAGTTCTGATACTCTCTATCTTTGTAACAAGCTCAAATACTTGTGTCTTGAATGATCATATCTCTGATGCAAGTAATGTTGATATACTTAATGCTTTCAATGTTATGCATCATGGTAAATTCTCTAAAAGCTTTACTTATAAAGCAATTTATACATATGGATTTTGTCATCAACGAAAAGGGGGAGATTGTTGACTCCACTAATTGATTTTGATGATAAGCAAAATAGTTAAGTATAAGTTGAGAACTAATGAATTGTTTTGAGTATGTTTTTATTGAAAGGACGTTCACAAAATTTGAAGAAGCCTAATTATGTTGAACAAACCAACTTTGAAATGAAAAGATTGATCAAAAAAAGACTTGGACACTTAAGAGATGGTTGAATAGATAGCTAAGCCAAGTAGAAACTTGTTCCAGCTCAAGTTCAATAGTTTCTATGAATTTTTCAGTGATGTGTCGGCTCAAAGTATCGACACATTACATGAAGTGTTGATACATGGAGATGAAGTATCGACTCAGGCCGGTACGCAGCAAAGTTTCAACTAGCACATATGAAGTGTCGACACATGGACCCGAAGTATCAACTCAAAGTGTCAACACATAGATCAACACATCGCCTGAGACTTTCAAGCCACAAAACTTGTAGAAGCTGAAAGAACAGTTAAAGTGTCGACACATGGAAGCAAGGTGTCGACACATCTGAGAATTCCAGAGAATCTGAATGAATCTTTTTGAGCTATGTGTCGACTCAAGAAGAACATGTGTCGACCTTATGTATCAACTCAACTAAGGAAGTGTCACACATGGAGTTCTTACAATAGTAATGGCTAATTTTTTCAAATGCAGAACTCACCCAAATTGCCCCCAACGGCTAGTTTCTCAAGTCTAACGACTAGAATTTGGTTTTAAGGCCTTGGAAGGGTATTTATATACTACAAATCAAATCTAAAGCAATGATATTGAATATCATTAAAGAGTTTAGAAAGAAAAGAAGAGAGAAGAGCCAAAACTCCTATTCATTCAAGTTTCAACCATTCTCAAGCTAAAGGAAGCCTTCAAGGATTCAAAAGCCATCAAGAGCATTGAAGATCATTTAATCTTGGACATTCAAAAGGCTTTAACAAGTGCAAAGCAACTCTGCATCGAGCTACATCGACTTATTTGCTTTGTTATTGAAAGCTTACATTGGTTCTTTATTTCTAAACCTTATTTCTTGTAAGGGTTCTTAGTTAGCCTATTGTAAAACAAAGTGAGGTTATTAGTAAGCCTTGAAAACCATTTAGGTTCGTGGTCAGCCCGCAAAATCACTAAGTTTCTTGGTTAGCCCGGAAAACCAAGGGAGGTTGTTGGTTAGCCTTGTGAAAACTAATTAGGTTCTTGGTTAGCCTATAAAACCAAGTGAGATTGTGACTTGTATGCCTTGTAAAACAAATTAGGTTTTGATTAGTGAGCCCGAAAAACTAATCGACTGTAATCATGTGATTTTAGTGAATTCCCAAGAATCTTGGGGAGTGGATGTAGGTGCATTGGTTGGCACCGAACCACTATAACTTTTGATTTTTGTGATTGCTTGATCTCTCTCTCTTTGCTCTTTATTTATTGCTCTTAATTTTTGCTGTGCTTATATCTTAGATCATTGCATTTGGATCTTTGTACCTTGCTGAATTGGATTGTATATCTAGTTCTATAAAGCTTGTTGATTGTCATATCAAGTTAGCTTAGATTTAATTTTTTAGAGACCCAATTCACCCCCCCTCTTGGGTTGCTCTCTGGGCAACACTAGTTGATTTTGTACTTTGGCTCACCAACAACCTCAATAACCTACTTTCAAAAATCCTTGAAAGCTAGGTCAACAAAGTATAAAGATAAATGTATAAGATAAAAGCACAATCAAACTCTCTTTTAGAGTGGAATATTGAAGCTTTGAGGATCTTATTGATTGCTTGATTTGACATCTCTTTGAAATCTCTTCAAAGCCACTTTTGGAATGTTGAAATGAAAGGCTTGTAAGCTTTTTCAATGTAATCTCTTATTTTTTTGGGTTTTGGAAGTGAAGTTCTTGAAATAATATTTAACTTTGCATATTCAATTATGTTCAATACTTCATGAATGAGTTTGGTAAGCTTAAATATTTCAAAAACTTCCAAAAAATGGTTTGAGACTGTTGGAGGATCAAAACTAGCCATTGGGAGCTTGAAAAGATGAAACCTACCTCTCAGAAAATAGAGCCGTTGAAGCTGTCAGAACTCGTGAGTCAACACTTGACTTTCAGGTGTCGACACTTGGTTTCCAAGTGTTGACACTTGGTCCTGCAGTTGTCGACACTTGAATTTCATGTGTCAACACTTGAATCATATGAGTCAACACTTGACATAAAAACATTCCAAATGGCATAGTTCTGTATTTTCAAAAATCTCAGGCCTTAAGTCGACACTTGAATTTTAGGTATCGACACTTGTGTTTCAGGTGTCGACACTTGAATTCTAGGTGTTGATACTTGGCATGCTAGAGCATAATTTTTGCATGCCAGTTTTTGAAGTGTCGACACATGGGGAGTCATGAGTTGACACTTGGTTCTGCAGTTTGCCAAAAATATGTGCCAACCTCCCAAATTCACAATGATCTTCAATCAAACTTCAATTCATCTTTTGTAAACCATGATTGATCAAATTTTAAGGCCTTTTTCAGACGAAAAGACTTCTTAAAACATAAAAATTGCTTAGCTTCATGATACTTTTATTTTGAGAATTTGAAGTGCCTGTATCCTGAAACTCATAACTATAATTGAAACATTAGTATAAAATATGTACTTAATATTTTGTGAGTCATCAAAATCAAGGGCTAAAGCCAACACCTATGGCCATAATATTAGGTCTCAACCTCTTAAATTATATAGAACTACTACTCAAATATAAAGATCGATAGATCCCATCTAAGTACATACCCAACTTCTATAATGAAGCTACTGTAGCCAATAAATAGAGCAAGGATGCGAATGGCTAGGAGACCAAGTTTATATGTAGCCAAACTACAACAACCCCACTATAAGTAGCTAAGGCACCATAGGTTAAAGAACTATTCTTATAACTATAGCATCGAGAATGTCACTAATAAGTAACTAGACATCCAAATGACTTCTCATTTTGGTCATGCTCAGTATCATTATTCTCTGACAACTACTTATTCTCTTATTTCAGTGTTCCCACACTATAGACTCTAGACACATCTACCCTAAGGGATGCGATCAATACACTGATCTTCATGGATCAATCCATCCCCATGATGATACAATGATTAGGAGCAATTGAAAAATTTATAATAATACATGAAAGAATTGTGTCCTAAAAGCCAATCTTTGAATGAGTATTTCTATGATCTTCTAGCTCATGTATGATATTATTTATTAATAAAAGGTATTTGATTTATCATACTGCTGCATCTTATTAAGATTATGATGAACCCCATAGATTAGAGAAATGAAATTATGATTATGATGGAGACCATAATGATGAGACCTAAGTCCCTAAAAACCCTAATAAAAAATATTCCTAGTTGTTGGATCATCAATTCGGGGATTGATATTTCTGAAAAGACTAGCACATCCTATGTACGATCGATATAGAGGGTGGTTGGTCTTACAGCCACTTGTGTAGGGATACTAATACAAGAATGTGGGTGCTCATTAGGATATGAGTTCACTAAACTGACCCACCTTGAGAATATCTTATGGAGGTCTTATTACTTATCAAAAGATGTTTCTCATAGTGGGAGTTGTTCAAGTGATCCTTAGACCTGAGATCACCATGGTTCCTTATGCCTATAAAGCCATGTTTTGGTTTATACTCACTCATGAAAAAGAGTCATGTATGGCATGTTCTCAGATATGGTTGAGTATGTATAAAGGACGTGAGTGGATCAACAAGGAATTGATCACTCCTAGTAAGAGGAGAACTTATCCCATCTAATCTCTTCGATTATTGACTTAGAAAGTCTTTGATCAAAGCAGGATGAGATTAGATAGATATTCTAATCTTTATTCATCGACTATTCATTATTGAATTAAGATTCAAAAAGATTAAGTACTAGGGTTTGTCAATTTTCCATACCCATCACTTATTCGGGATAAAAGGGAGATCGAATGATTGAATTACACGGTAACTTTTTACTGAAGGATATTTTAATAATTTTTATCAAATTCTTCATCTTTCAGGTAGACATGATATGTTGCTAGATATCAATCATGTCTTGTAGGTTTGTATGAACCAAATTGATCAGATTTATGAGTCAATTCAGAAGCTGGTTTGAATTGGTAACTTAGGTCTGCTCGATTTGGCCTAATTAGGTCAATTGATTTCGATTGGATCAAAATGGCTTAGACCTAGACCTACTACTGGTTAGATGTGGAATCCAAAGGATCACACATATTATGAAATTGGTCAAGGAAGTCAATTATATTTTTATTAGGGTCATAGGATCCTAATTGGCTAGCTAATTGATATACTAGTATATGTTGGCTAGCCCAACTCTTAACCCAATTGGATTGGATTAGTTAGCTTACTATTTAGACTAACCAATTTAAGTAAAACTTAGATTGGGTTGAGTCCTAAGTAGGATAGCCTTAATCAATATTTATCTAGATTTTATTAGGCTTTATCCTTTATTTATGGTAGAGTCCAAGATGGAAGGGACACTTGGCACTAAGTTTGGCATGCACCAAGAATAAAGGGGCGCAGAAGGACCAAGAGTCCTTCTGCCTCTAAATCACCTTTTCCAGATAAGAGTTAGGACTTTCTTCTTTATCTCCATGACATTTTAGATGAGCTTTAAGTAGTCAATAGGAGGAATTGGCATGAAATAAATAGCGTGCATAATGAAGGGGCATGTCCCTTCATTCTCGGTGCTAATTTGATTCCAGAAGTCCTTCTATTTGAAGGCTTCTATTTTTCTTCGATGCATCCCTTCAGATCCCATGCCTTTTAGCCATCTTATGAGTGGTTATATGCCCTGTGGTAGGTGGAGAACTTGGCTGGAAAAACAAAGAGACATTTATATCTCTTGGTGCATGAAAGGACATTTCATGATAAGTCCTCTAACGCAAAAGACTCCTGGTTGAAGTGTCTTATCAAAGGGCTGAAGAAGGGACTTATTAGGTGCCTCATTTCTTTATAAATAGGAATCGATAATCTGATGCTAGGAATTCCATTTTCTGATCTGAAAGAAGTCCCTTTCTATTTTCTCTTCTTTATCCTTTTAAGACAAGGCGTGTCCCTTTAAGACAAGGCTTTTATCATTTTAAGACAAGACTTGTCATTTTAAGACAAAAGCCTAGGAAAAGATATAGGAGGGATAATATAATTATGAGAAAGGATTCAAATTGATATCTGAGTGCCCTATAAAAGGGTAGGGGTTTCAGCAAAGAGAGAAAGTCTCAAAGGCTACCTGAAGAGTCCTAGTCAAATAATAAGCTTGGTAGGAGTGCTTCCTTGGTTTGGTTTTTATGTGGATCACCTCTTGTTGCCCAGAAATGGAGCCCAAGAGGGGGGGTGAATTGGGTCTTTTAAAAATTTAACACAATAGAATGAAGGTTCAGTGGTGCTTGTGAGCAATAATAAATTTGATGCAAGATGATAGCAATAATTAAAGAGTACGAGAGGAAAAGAGCAATCACACACAAACACAAAGTTTATAGTTGTTTAGTGCAAACCTAGCACCTACATCCACTCCCCAAGCCACGCTTGGGAATTCCAGTATAATCCACACCAGATTATAGTTGACTTGTTTTTCACAAGGCTAACAAGTCAAAACCTAAGTTGGTTTTGTCACTTAGGCTTACCAACAAACCTAAATACTTGTTTTGTCTTCGAGCTCACAAGTTAACCCTAGTTGGTTTTGTCCCTTTGGCTCACCAACAAACCACAATAACCTTCTTTCAAGACACCCTTGAAAGCAAGGTCAAATCACAATTAAACAGATATGAAATTTAAAAGCTACAACAAACTCTCTTCAAGAGTAGATTGGAATCTTTGAAGCTCAAAAGGATGCTTTGTCTTCACTCTTCTTCAAGTTGCCTCTTTTTGGAATGTAGTAAGGTTGAGCTAGTAGGCTTTTCAGTGGAATCAAGCTAGAAGAGACTTTTGATATGAAGTTTGGAGAGAATATTGGCTTTTTGTCTTTTGAGTGGACTTAAATGCTCTTGAATAGACTTCTCTTCACTTTTCTCTTGCTTTCTCTTCTTTCTCTTGCTTTAAAATGAGGTTGGTGGAGATTAAATACACCAAAAACCTTCTAAAAATGGTTTGTGACCGTTGGAGCATTGGAAATAGCCGTTTGGAGCTTGAAAACCAACTTCTGCAAGCCAGAAAAATAGATCCGTTAGAGCTGTCAGGCTGCAAGTGTCGACACTTGGCTATCAGGTGTCGACACTTGATTTCTGGGAGTCGACACTTGAACATTCAAGTGTCGACACTTGATGCACAGGTGTCGATACTTGACACAAAAATCCTTAAAACAACAAAGTTCTGTATTTTCAAAATCTCAGGCCTTGAGTCGACACTTGAACCTAAGTGTCGACACTTGGTGTCGACACTTGAATAAAGGTGTCGACACTTGGCATGACAAGGATTTTTGTCCGTGCCAAATGCTGAAGTGTCGACACTTGACTGTCCAAGTGTCGACACTTGAGACTGAAAACATCCAGATTCATGTGTAAATGCCTCGAAAACAAAAATAAAATTCATGAATACATAAACACATAATAATTAAATAATTATATGCCCTTTTTTAATGAAGAGGATGCCTGGATATGTGAGAATTGCTCCGTGCCATACACCATAAGTTTTTGAAATTTTGAGGTGCTTTCTTCCTGAAAACTCACAACTTGAAATCTCATTAGAATACAATATGCACTCAATATTTTGTTATTCATCAAAATCACTGGGTGGAGCCAACACCTCTGGAGGGTATACACTTGTGTGCCCTATGGAATTTAAGGAGTATAGCACTCCAGGTATTCTTTTATAATCCTAAAGTCTTGATTTATCCGTTGTCATGGTCAAGTGGTCCTAGGGTTTAGGGTTCTGCCGGTCAGGATTTCAATAATGAAAATTTTGAAAACCAGTCTTCAACTATGCCCTGCTTGGAACCCAACAGTGGTATCAAAGCAACCTTAATCCATGCAATTAGTAGTCACTTTAGTGTTGATTGCTTGTTTTGCTATGACTCTTGCATGATTAGTTCATATTACATATATGATATGCTATGTTCCTAGTAATTGCTTCGGATTTGGTTTGTCACCATGGCCGTCCGATCATAGGAGCTAAGTAGGGTTTAAAAGCCCTCTCTTCTCATTCAATGGGATCTCCTATGGCATGTTGGGGTGCTGCTATGGCCTTATCCCATGAACAAGTGAGGTGAATGGATTGTTGTATGAATCATGCTATGGTTATGTATATTAGGGTTAATATGCTTGGATTACAGGTTGGCCTCTAAGAGTGAGGCTTCTTAAAGGAGAAGCTATGCCGTCTACACCATCTTCAAGCCTACGCTGATCTCCAGATCAAGATCCAAGGAGGAAGAAGAAGATGAAGCCCAGTTCGCTCCACGAAGATGATAAAAGATGGGGACGTGACATCAACCAACTTCTCGACATGGCTGTGCCAATCGACTTCGAAATCTTTGTTCCTATTTTCCTTAGTTTATTTAATTATTATTTTTAATTTCTTGTAATTGAATTGTTTTTTAATTAATGCAATATTTATGCACTTTAAATTCTTGTTTTCACTTGTATTGCAAGTAGATGCTAACATTTGATTAGGAGATTGACCGTACTCCAGTTTTATTTTTTTACACTTTTAATTTTTATTTACCCACTTCAATCTATTTTTTTTTTAAAATCAAATATTTCAAATCATATTAAGCATTGCCTTCTTCGTGGATTTGACCCAACACATCATTTCTATATGTTTTTAATTTTTTTAAGAAGTCGGTTAATTTAAACTGATGGCCATGGTGTCTTAACGACAACATCGTGACCTATCTGTAAGATTTAAGTTCCTATGAACCCTAGTAAAAAATGTTCATAGTCATTGGATCATCGATTCAGGGATCGATGTTTTCAAAAAGACTAGCACATCCTATATATGCTCGATGAAGAGGGTGGTTGGTATCACAGCCACTTGCACAGGGACACTAATACAAGGATGTGGGTGCTCATTAGGATTTGAGTTCACTGAATTGATCCACCTTAAGAATATCTTATGGAGGTATTACTACTTGTCAAAAGATGGTTCTCGTAGTGGGAGTTGTGCAAGTGATCTTTAGACCTGTGATCACCATGGTTCCTTATGCACATAAAGCCATATTTTGGTTCATACTAACTCATGACAAAGAGTCATATACAAGCTGTTCTCGGATATGGTGGAGTGTGTATGAATGATGTGAGTGGATCAACAAGGAATCAATCACTCATAGTAAGATTAAAACTTATCCCATGTAATTTCTTTGATTGCTGACTCAAGAAGTCTTTGATCAAAGTAAGATGAGATTAGATAGAGATTCTAATCTTTCATCAGTCGAGTCTTCACTATTGAATTGAGATTCAAAAGGATAAGTACCAGGATTTGACAATTCTCCATACCCATCACTTATTCGGGATAAAGGGAGATCAAAGGACTGATTTACATGGTAAATTCTTACTGAAGGATATTTTGATAATTTCTACCAAATTTTTCATCTTTCGGGAGCTGGTTCAAATTAGAAACTCAGATTAGCTTGATTTGACCTAATTAAATCAATCAATTTTGATTGGATCAAAATGGCTTGGACCTAGACCTACTGTTGGCTATATGTGGAACCCAAAGGGTCACACATATTAGGGAATTGACCGAGGAAGTTGATATGGTAGGATCGCTGATGTGGAGGCCCTCTCAAATCTAATTGGTGGCCATGTTGGTGAAAGATGCCACTTGGCAGAAGATGCCTCCTGGATGCCACATTCGGAGTTCCCCTTAGCTAGAGTGGCTCTCCTAAGGTCATGCCTTGCCTCTCGAGCCCCTGGTCGGAGTGGCTTCTTTGAGGTCGAGCCATGGCCGAGGTCATGCCTCACCTCTTGAGCCCCTTGGCCAAAGTGGCTCCCCCGAGGTCGAGTCCCGATCGAGGTCGTGTCTTGCTTCTCGAGCCCCTCAATCGGAGTGGCTCCCTCAAGGTCGAGCCCCGACCGAGTGAAGGGAAAGCAAAATGAGCAAGCATCTCAGAAAAAAATATATTTTAAAATAATTTTAAAATAAGCATAGCGAAAGCTTGGTAGATCGATCAAAGTGATCTATGAATCTGCCTGCAATAGGAACAAGTATGATAACATAGCATGCAAAAGACATCATAAATAAGAAAAGAATCAAAAAGGTATAAGGATAACTTACAGTTATACCTTTAGGAGGAGGTTGTGAAAAGCCCTCGAGCCATAGTCGTGTCTGGCCTCTACGGGTTGTTCACACCAGGGCTTGATTTTGATCAACTCCTTAGAGTACTAGCTCCTTGTGATCCCTGAGGCCGATCTACTTCATATTGGAAGACAAGGAGGAGAGGTAGAACCCTTCCTGACTAGCTCTCTTACCAAGACGTAGCTTGAGTGCTAGGTAGTCACACACCCAAAACCCTAGTCCTCCCAAGCCCCTTTTCATTTCACTCTCAGAATTTCAGCAATCTCATTCAACAAGAAAACTCTTCATTTTATTTTTTTTCTCTCTTTTTTTTTCAACCAGCAGCCCTTTAAACAAACCTTATTTATAGAGGCAACCATAAAAGGGAGAAAGAGGAAGAAGAAGTGATTGGGGGTGAAGGTCAAGGGCCATACTAAATTGGCTCTAAGCTCAAAAGGCAAGAATGACCATCATTCCATGAAAGCTTGGAGCCAAAACCAACCAAAATTTGAAATTCAAATTAAGGTCAAAACATTCAAAATAATGACCATCATTCCATGAAGCCTAGGAGCCAAAACCAACCAGAATTTGAAATTTGAATTGATGTCAAAACCTTTCAAGAATTCTTTCTAGAATTTTTGCTCATCATAGCCAAGTGTCGACACTTCCTAGTGTCGACTTTCCAAGTGTCGACACTTGCAAGTGTTGACACTTCCAAGTGTCGACACTTGGAAGTGTCGACACTTGGAACATGGTCAATCAAATTGACCTCCAGTGACAGTAAATGATTATCAATCGTCGATCAGCCTTTTGATCAGATAGAAATCCCTTTGGTGTGTGACCCCATAGGTTCGAACACTAAGCTGGTAGCACTGGAACATTTTCAGTACTAGTCAAAGTCATCATCTAGTAATGATACCCGACGTTCGGATAGGTCAAAGATTGTAGAGCAACTTTCTAGAACCTTTTGTATATGGTTATCGCATAATTCATTCCTTTGACCTCAAAATGCTCAGGATGACCTAGGATTTGACTGCCAACCCTAACCTGGTACATCTAGATCGTGTCTCAACCTTACAAGTTATGTTACTCCTAACAAGAACTACCCTAGCCAAGGTTTTGCTAAATTGAGACATAGCGAGTCATTCACTCCAAACCATTTGAAGGGGTCAATCCCATCTTGATCCACCACTACTCCATAAGTACTTGACTGTACCCAAAAGTCTTTCATTATTAGATTAGAAACTCACATAGTCCAATACCAAAGTACAGTGAGTTGCTTGCAAGCTACCATGGTGACCTCAGGTATGAGAAACATATATACTCATATCCCTTCTCGAGCAACCCTTTGGTAGAATGGAGCTCTGCAGTTGGTCATGTTCAGTGAGATGTCATACATTTTACCTGTATATCATATCAGTATCTCTACACTCCTTGGTTAAGAGGATAATCAATAAATATGACAATAACAACCCACACTTGATACATCGCCATTCTATAATAATGTATACTTTGGTTGTGAACCAGTTTAAGAACTACTTGATATATCCTCTCTATATCAAATATAATATAGTTCTAAGGACTCCATCAAACAAGAGTTCTTTTCAAAAAAATACACATGTAATGAACAGCCAAAAGAATAACTTTTATTCACTAAAAATTCATATATAATTATAAAATAGCACAACCATTTATAGTATAGATGATTAGCTTTAGGACATAATTCCCAACAACTCCCACTTGGACTAAAGCTAATTAGTACAGAATCTTAATCCCATTTTACATTTACAACTGTCATACTCTTAAACTTCGATGACTTTAGTAAAGGGGTCGGCGAGGTTCTCCTTTCCATCGATCTTCTGAAGGTCAATATAACCTCATTCCATGATCTCTCATACAAGGTGATATCACCGTAGAATGTGTTTTGTGCGGTGTGAGACTTTGGCCTTTGGCTTGAGCAATGGCTCCAGTGTTGTCATAATACACCGGAATAGGACCATCTGGTGTGGGCACCAGAATTAGAAAGAGGCTTCTAAACCCTCTATAGATCTCTAACTAGGGTTTAGTCTGTTGGGTTCTGTAATAAGGCTTCAAGCCTATGCAATTCTTTACTTTGAGTCATGCACTTTATTTTAGTCCTGTACCTTGGCCAATTTGGTCAAGTTAGATCGATAAACCCTGTATTTAGTTGAATTGATCCAAGTCCGAGTCTACTTGAAGATTGGACCCAAGCCTGTTTGAAGAAGAAGTGGACATTAAGTCTAGCCCAATTACTATTGGGCCAAGCCATCTCCCATGTCTTGAAGGATGCCAATTCAACCCTAGGGTGCCACCTCATCATCCCATGTGGTGCCACTTCACCTTGCCAAGTGGGCGGCACAAATCAAGAAGAAGTGCTGACTTCTTGGATGCCATTAAGCCAAAGGGGACAACATCACTTGATACAAGCATCCCTTCCCTCCCCCTATCAAGAAACCTTCCAAAAGGACCATGGGTGGCCAAGGTAGAGGATTCAAATGGGAGACCACATTCTTCCCTTCCCTCCTCCTATCATGTTTCTCTCCAAAGATGGGTGGGTGGCCAAGGAAAGTCAAAGGGAGATGAAGATTTGTGAGGACATAAGCCTTGTTACAAGCCCCATATCATATTTCTCTCCAAAGATAGGTGGGCGGCCATGGAAAGTCAATGGGAGTTGAAGATTTGTGAGGATGTAAACTTTGCTACAAGTCCCATATCATTCCTTCTTCACAAAATGTGTGATCGGCCATCAAAGACCAAGGGCACCATGATCCACCTTCTAAGCCCTAAATCAAGCCATGCCTAAACACAAGCAAAGCTATGGTTGGCCAAGGAGAAAAAAATTTTCAAAACTCTAAGTGCCTTCTCAAATGAAGACTTGTAATTTTCTTTTTGAATTTGAATGGGTCATAAGGTGCCTATATAAAGGGCCTTACCCCCTCCCTTCTATGGCTAATTTTGAATGAATGAAAAAGAAAAGTTTGAGTGATATTCTTCTAGTTTGCCTTCGTTCCTTAAGAACGTCGATCTCCGTTAGGGAGAGCCTTCATCGTCGAGCGTCGAGTGGTGTGAGGGCCCAAGCTACCATCTCTTCCATACAAGCCATCTTCCATCTTCAAGTTTGGAGGTCATCTAGATGATCCAACTGGGCACCTAGCAAGAAGTCCCCCCCATCATCACCATCTCCAACCTTGTTCCCTCATTTCTTCTTGCTTATTGTGGACTCCTAACCTTTCTCTTGATTGCTCGTAGGTCCTCCAGGTGCCATGAACATGGAATCAGTCTCCCTTGCCGTCGTGACCATCGGATGGAAAGCTGGCGCATCCACAGGGTTGACAGCTTGATTCTCCAGGCCGCATCCACGAGAGTGAGTGAACTCGGCATCGAGCCCATCAGAGCTTTACAAGGTTTGCAATCCTAAACTCCTAAGTTGGTATTGATCTAAGAGCAAAGTCCTACGAGATTTCTCAATCCCGGGATCCTCTTCTTATCCTTGTTTAGGGACTTATTTGCTTGCTAGAAGTTCTTATTGTTATTGAAACCCTAGATCTGCTCTTGCTTGTCTTTGGGAATCATTAACCCCATTGAAAAAAAAAAAACTAAAAATTACAAAAGAACAATCACTTGCATCATCCATCTCATCTCCACATCTAGTTAGTCCCACATCATGTTTGGTATTAGAGCCAAGTTAGGACTTAGCATCTTCTTAAGTACTTGAATTGGGTGCTTCACCATGGCCGTCCGGACATAGAAAAAAGAAGGGCTGCAAGACCCTCACATCCCATTTCACGGGGATTTTCTATGGCATGTAGGGGTGTCGATGTGATTGACCCTTGAAGGGGAACATAAGGAGATAGGTTTAGATCTATAAAAAAAAAAGTTTTGCATCTTTGATTTTAGCATTTTAGAAATTCAGCATTATAGTACATAGTCTACTATTTTAGTTATTTCTACCTATAGAAATCTCTAATTTTTGTGATTCTTATTTTGATAGATTCTGAACATTTGAAAGTATTTTAGAGAATTTTCTTAGATTTTATTGCAGTCTGTAGAACTCCTACATGCTGGAATACTACCTGAGAACAAATTTGTTCTGAAAATCCCAGCAAGTGCATCTCATCCCACTTTCATTTTTCATATAGTTTTGTTTTGCAATTAGGTTAATATTTTGTTATTTCCAGCATCTTATTTTCTACTATCACACATAAAAAAAAAAATTCAAAACACAAAAAAAAAAAATTTAGGTACATTTCGTTAGATCATTTGTATGCCATCAATTTTATAATTTACTTAAGGGTGTCAATATCATAAGATAAGGGAAGGAAGTCATTACCTTTCCTTAGCCAAAAACAACCACCCTTGAATTTCGATCCCAAACCTAATAAAATATAGTAGCAACCTAACAGATTAGAGACATCAATGAGTTTGACCATATTGGGGAAGCTGGTTGCATACAACCTGATGTGGTGATGGCGGACACGAAGAAACCTGGGGTTATTCAGAAATGGGAAAAAAAAAAAATCTAAAGCAAATCAAGGATCGTGGGAGCGCTAAGAAGCCTCCCGGGACTAGGATAGGACGACCCCGAAAATCCTAAAATATCCAGACTCTTTTGATATTCAGTTTTCTTGGCGGAGGTGGCGAAGGAAGGACGGGGATGGGAGACGGGACTGGAACTCATGGACCTTGGGACTCATCCTAACGAAGAGACCTTTCACCTCTAAGGCATTACGCCCTCCTCGATACTTGGAGGCGCTAGGATGAATCTCAAGGTCACGAGAAGAAACAGGGATAGACATGAAGATGGGAGAAAAGAATTGAGATACCTAGGGCCTCACACCCCTCGATGTCCCGAAGGATGAAGGCAAGTTGGGGCCTCACACCCCTCGATGTCCCGAAGGATGAAGGCAAACGGGCCTCAGCCCATAACCACATACAAGTGGAAAAACAATTTCAAAAATTCATTTTTCATCAACTACTTTATTACAAGAGGAGTATGGATATTTATAGATGCCCAAATCCCTTTTAAAATTCAAAAATAAAATCCCCTAAAATCCTCCCTTGATTTTGAATTCAAATTCAAAATCAAAATCCCAAATTTTCCAAATTACATTCATTAAAAAAAATACCAAATAAATCCTGTTTATTTGAATTTTGAAATTCCCCTCCACTTTCAAATTCGTGTCGCTCCAAGATTCGTGCAGAACAGTCTCCTTCTAGCTGCTTTGAGAAGCGTGAGAAGCTTCTTGGGTTGCTTTGATAAGCATGTACAAAACTCCACGGTCGAGCAATAGGGGGGCCGGATCTCCAGCGGCCGATGGTGGGGCAGCACGGCGGCGGGGCGGCACGACAGCATGGGGCGTCACGGGTGCCTGTTCACCTTCCGTGGCCGTGGGCGGCCGCTTGGCATCGCCGAGGCCTCCTGCTGGCCGGGTGGGGGCCAGGGGCGACAGGCGACAGGGCGGCTGCAGGCGGGCGGCAGCAGGCGGGTGGCGGTGGCGGAGGGCCGTGGGCGACGGTTGGTCTTCCCACGGTCGACCATTCATCTTTCGCTGGCGGGGAGGCGGACGTCGAGGTTTCGACGAGGGTGGGGTCGATGGGCATCAACGGGTGGCCCTTCGGAGACGGCCAGGGATTGGGAACGACGGATCTGAGACCGGCAGCGAAAAAATTGGTGTTATGGGCGATGGTTTTGAGGAAGAAGAAGACAGGAATAGTAGAGGGACAATTCGGGAATAAACCTAGAATAGAATAGCAATAAAAAGGATAGGTAGAATAGCAGGAATAACTAAAAAAATCTATAAAAAATATAAAAAGAGAAATCCGGATGGGTTTCGGGTCCCCCATCATTCTCCTGCAGCACGAAGACCTCGACTCCGACGAGTTTGAGGATGAAGCAAATTCTAGTCCGCTGCTGGCTCTGATACCAATTTGATGTGGTGATGGTAGACATGAAGAATCCCGGGGTTATTCGGAAATGGGAAAAAAAAAATCTAAAGCAAATCAAGGATCGTCGGAGGGCTAAGAAGCCTCTCGGGACTTGGATAGGACGACCCCGAAAATCCTAAAATAGCCAGACTGTTTTGATTTTTAGTTTTCTTGACGGAGGTGGCGAAGGAAGGACGGGGATGGAAGACAGGGGACTGGAACCCATAGACCATGGGACTCATCCTAACGAAGAGACCTCTCACTTCTAAGGCATTACGCCCTCCTCGATACTTGGAGGCGCTAGGAGGAATCTCAAGGTCACGAGAGGAAACAGAGATAGACATGAAGATGGGAGAAAAGAATGGAGATACCTGAGGCCTCACACCCCTCGATATCCCGAAGGACGAAGGCAAGTTGGGGCCTCACACCCCTCGACGTCTCGAAGGATGAAGGCAAGATGGGACCTTACACCCCTGGACGTTTCGAAGGACGAAAGCAAATGGGCCTCAGCCCATAACCACACACAAATGGAAAAACACTTTCAAAATTCATTTTTCATCAACTACTTTATTACAAGAGGAGTATGGGTATTTATAGAAGCCCAAATCCCTTTTGAAATTCAAAAATAAAATCCCTGAAATCCTTCCTTGATTTTGAATTCAAATTCAAAATCAAAATACCAAATTTCCCAAATTACATTCATTAAAAAAAATACCAAAAAAATCCCATTTATTTGAATTTTGAAATCCCCCTCCGCTTTGAAATTCATGTCGCTCCAAAATTCATGTAGAACAGTCTCCTTCTAGCTGCTTTGAGAAGCGTGAGAAGCTTCTTGGCCTTCTTTGAGAAGCGTGTAGAAAACTCCACAGTCGAGCAATAGGGGGGGCGGGATCTCGGTGGCCGGTCCAACGTGCGACGGTGGGGCGGCACGGTGGCGCGCCAGCGAGCAGGCGATGGCGGCATGGGGCGTCACGGGTGCCCATTCACCTTCCGTTGCCGTGGGTGGCGACTTGGCACCAGCGAGCCCTCTAGCCGCCTGGTGGGGGCCAGGGGCGGCGGGCGGCAGGGCGGCTACAGGCGGGCGGCTGGGCGGCAGCAAGCATGCGGCGGTGGCGGAGGGCCGTGGGCGACGGTTGGTCTTCCTACGGCCGACCCTTCATCTTCCGTTTGTGGGGAGGCGGATGCCGGGGTTTCCGGCGAGGGAGGGGCTGGCGTGCACCGGTGGGCAGGCCGATGGAGACTGCCGGGGATCGGGCACGGTGGATCTGGGACCAGCAGCAGAAAAATCGATGTTCTGGGCGATGGTTTTTAGGAAGAAGAAGACAGGAATAGCAGAGGGATAACTCGAGAATAAACCTAGAATAAAATAGGAATAAAAAGGGATAGGTAGAATAGAGGGAATAACTAAAAAAATTCTAAAAAAAATAAAAAGAGAAACTAGGATGGGTTTCGGGTCCCCCATCACAACCCTTTAATTGGTACCTGGAAGCCAGTGTCTAAGGCAAGAGGTCTAGCGTCAAATGACCAAAGCGGTGTTGTGGAATTTTAATTGGGTCCTTGCAAAAGCAAGGGGAGCCTCACACACTCTCACCTCTTACTTGGCTGGTGAAAGGGCTAGTTGATTGTGTTGTGTGTCTTCTACATTGACTCACTATGATTGAACTCTAGGTCTAGCAAGCCCGTTGCACCATTCATTGTGTGTTGCATGTCGACTAGGTCAGGAGTCCCGTATCACCCACACCACTCTCAATCAGGTAAACCCATGAACAACCATGAGAATCAACTTTGGCTCATCGCTGAGTAGCTTGCCAAGTTAGCCCAAAGAGCTGAAAAATTTGTAATAAGGCTAGAAACTCTGGAGAGGACCCGGGAGCCTCACACTAAACCAGAGTTTGAATCACCTCACTATCCTAGGAGATTTCCTTAACATGATCCCTCCTTAGAGGTTGAGTCCAGAAAAGTCCCACACCCTAACCTAGCCCGAAAGGTTCACCCTAGGGGACCCAATCAGGAGTTCATGGACCAGGTTAAAAAAGGATCTAGTAACCTAAAGGAAAAGAAGCTAGAAGTCAACCTGATCAAGGCCAAAGAGTTAGAGAATGTGATGACTGAGGGAACCCTTGCCACAAAAGAGATTCATGAACCAACCCAGAGAGAAGAACCTTCTGAAGAATTCTGGGAGAAAATGTAGAAATCATTGAAGAATCAAGGAACAAGATCCTGAACCCAATACAGAATTTGAAGAAGAAATGACTGAGCCAAGATCACATTTAGTAGATGAACATGAGGGTTCACCAGTCTTGTCCACAGAAGGAGTTCAGAAACAAACCCTTAATGAACCGAACCAAAGAGAACATCCTCAAGAGATAGTTGTGTTGAGTCTCAGGTGGTGCATTCATGGCTAGTTGGGTCAATGTACATGTGTTGATATGGTCTATCATGATTTTCCATGATGTATCTAAAGCTAGGGTTGAGTCTAGTATGAGTCCTAGGTGTTTAGGCTCAGTTTTTATCAGTCTGGGTCTTAGGGTCGGCTCTTCTGTGGTAAGAGTCGACTCTATTGGTTGGCACATCTCAGAATAGGAAACCTGTAGTCTGGATGAATCAGCTCGAATGGATTTCAGTCGGCTCGGATAAATAGTCAGGAAATCTATAGTTTGGACGAGTCGACTCGAATGGATTTGAGTCAGCTCGGATGTACAGTCAGAAAAACAGTAGTCTGGATGAGTCGGCTCGAATAGATTTGAGTCAGCTTGGATGCACAGTCAGGAAACCTATAGTCTCGACGAGTTGGCTCAAATGGATTTGAGTCAGCTTGGATGCACGGTCAGGACACCTATAGTCTGGACGAGTCAGGTCGAATGATTTGAGTCAGCTCGGATGTTGGGTGAATTTTTTTTTAACAGTGCCAGCTGGGGGGAGTTTTGAGATCTCGGGCACGTGTAACCCGAGATATATATATATTGTATTCTTATAAGAGGATGGCGATGGAGTAACGAACTTCTTGGAAGTGGAAATCCCTTTCTTCCATGAAAATTCCTATATTTTCTACTCTCCCGTTCTTGGTGTTCTTGATCTTCACAGACCTGAATCTTACTATGATCTTCAATGGAGATTACTGGCAGATGGTCATCCACAACCTGGTGATACACTTCCGTGATTGCTTTATTGATCTGGGTGTTCATTCTTGATCGGGAACAAAGCTATTCTTGAAGAATTGGTTCTTCAAATCTGGTTGGATTTATAGTCAAATTCTTAATATTTGGTATCAGAGCAAGGTTCGTCGAAGGATGATCTCAAGATCAGAGGGTTGGAAGTAAGGCTTCCTGCAGGTATGATTTTTAGATCTCTTGAATTCTTGATTATGATAATGGCATCAAGTAGGTTCAAAGTAGACTTTGAGAAGTATGATGGCAAGGAAAACTTCACCCAGTGGCAGCAAAGAGTTAAAGATTTGCTGGTTCAATAGAGAATCTATAAGGTCTTGGTTAAAGAAAGACCGGAAAAGATTAGTGTTGAAGAATGGGAAGAGTTAGAAGAGATTGCTATCAGCACTATCAGGATATGTTTGGATGATCATGTTTTACCTGAAGTGTGCTCAGAGACTATTACAAAAGGTCTTTGGAGAAGACTAGAGAACATATACATGGGAAAGAACATAACTAACAAGCTATGGCTGAAGAAGCAATTATATAGCTTGAGAATGCTTGATGGAGGAGACCTAGTTGCTCACATTCAGAGGTTCAATCAGGTTTGTTCTGAGGTGATGAGTCTGGATGTGAAGATAGATGAGGAGTATCGGGCATTGTTGCTGTTGTGTTCACTCCCTGGATCGTATGATGGTCTCATAACAATCTTTGTTTATGGGAAGGAAACCCTAAACTATGAAGAGGTTGTTGGTGTGCTCAGATCCAATGATCAAAGGGAAAAGATCTGCAAAGGTAATCTTAATTCAGAGGTTCTTGCTATGAATGAAAGGCAAGGAAGACCCAAGGAAAGAACTAGGAGAAAGTCCAAGGGCAGATCTAAGTCTTGGAACCACAAAAGTGTGAAATGCTACAAGTATCGTCAACTTGGGCATATCAAAAAGAATTGTCTTCTTTGGAAGATAGAAAATAGGAGAGCCAAAACTAGTGGTGCTAATGCTTTAGAAAGTAATGGAGAAGGAGTACTGGTTGTATTAGATGGATCAGTGGATTGAGAGAATACCTGGATTTTGGATTCTGCATGCTCGTACCACTATACCTCACATCGGGATTGGTTATACACCTATGACAAGTCAGATGGAGGTAGTGTAAGTCTTGGTGATGATCACCCTTGTATGGTAGCTAGAGTAGGTACTATTAGGGTGAGGATGTATGTTGGAGTGATAAGGACTCTATCAAATATCAAATATGTACCAGAATTAAAAAAGAACATGATTTCTTTGGGCTACTTGGAAGAGTAGGGATACGCTTTTAGTTGCCAATTTGGTAATGGATGTTTGAGAATTACCAAGAGAGCTTTAAAGGTAATGAGAGGAAGAAAAATGAGCAATAATCTATACAGGATGGAAGGCTCAGTGATAAGTGATAATGCTGAAGTGCTTGCAGCGGCATGGGAGGAACAGTTGAAATAAAAACTGTGGCACTATCGAATGGATCATATGAGTGACCGAGGGCTCACCGAGTTAAGAAAAGGGAACATCTTAGCTTTGAAAAAGGATGGAAATGACCTATGTGTGCCATGTATCTTTGGTAAATAGCATAGAGTGAAATTTGCTGTTTGTACCAAGCCAAGTGAATAGTGTTGGATTTGGTGCACCCGGATGTATGGGGACCAGCACTTGTTTTATCCAGAGGTGAAGCAAGGTATTTTGTTACCTTTATTGATGACTTCTCTAAGAAACTGTGGGTGTATCTAATGAGGGAAAAATCAGATGTATTTACCCGGTTTAAAGCTTGGAGAGCTGAGGTAGAGAAGGAGACAGGAAGAAATGTAAAGTGCTTACGGATTGATAATGGTTGGGAGTACTCTAGTATAGAGTTTAGGAGTTACTTGAGGAAATGGTATCAAACGCCATTGCACAGTAAGGATGACTTCACAGCAGATTGGTGTCATGGAAATGATGAACCGGACACTATTGGAGAGAGCAAAAAGTATGAGGCTGCAGTCATCACTGCCAAAAACTTTTTGGGGGGATGCTATTACTCTGGCTTGTTTTCTCATAAACAGGTCCCCTCACTTCACATTGGATGGTGGACTTCCAGAAAAAGCTTGGAGTGGGAAGAAGGTGGAGCTTGGCCACCTGAAAGTTTTTGGTTGCCCTGCTTATATTCATGTGGGGGCAACTGAAAGAAGCAAGTTGGATCCTAAGTCAAAGAAAATGGTTTTTATAAGATTTCTACAAGGAGCCAAAGGTTACCTACTATGGGACCCACAATCTCAAAAGGCGGGGATTAGTAGGGATGTCATTTTTGATGAGAGGAGCATCTTTGAGAAACCAGGGACTGCAATTGGAAATGCAGTCAATAAGATGAACAGTAGTGAGAGCCTGTGACAGGTGGAGGATAAGTCTTCAACATCACCTGGAAATGGAGTTTTAGCTGAGGTTGAGTTGGATAGGAAAGATTATCCTTGAGTGAAGGAGAGGCGAGAAGAATCAGCTGTTCAATGGAAAGTAAAGGAGAAGCCACAAATAGTAGACTTGCAGGACAGTGCAAGGGGAGTGGCATTGCATAAGCCTCAATGCACAATCTGAAAGCCAATTAGATATAGCATGGATGAATTGGTGGAGGCACCAGGATCAAACATAGATTACTGGGTCCTATTTAGTTTACATAGCAATGTATCAAATTTTGTAATCAACTAGAATTGAGTCCTGTAATAAGTTGAGGTTAGTTGATTTGTCTCAACCCTCAACCTAGTCAGTATTTTGAGTCATGTACATCAATTATGAGACCAGTATGAGCCCCATTTTTATACAAGAGAGGAGGTCGCCCTATTTTGGAGTTCCACAAGGCCACATCCAAGAGTCAGAGACAGCTACATCAGCCTATTGGATTTTGTGTGACAATGCAGAATCCAAGATGCTTCCAAAAACCTTGATTCTTTCTAGATGTCCTCCAGATGCCCATAATCCTCCCCAGATGTCAGGGCTTATTCCTAAACTAGGGCATCCATGATTCCAGAGGTCCACCTACATCCTAGTCCAAGGAAATCAAGCCCAGGTGCCAAGCCCATGCCCTTAAGAAGCAAGATTCCAAGGAATATTCCTGCTACCAGGCTACCAGGCCATCCTAGCTTCCAGAGGCCCAAACCCATGCACCCAAGCCCCTTTGGGCCAGCCCCTTACTACTCCTAGAGGTCCAGCACGCCCCCTAGGCATCCTTAAAGTATTGACCATGTCCAAAGAGGTTTGACCAAGTCCACGTTGAAGAGAAGAAGGAGAAGACCAAGTTTATTCCAAACATAGTTGGGATTTCTAATCCTTTTAAACTTTGTAATTCTAATCTAGCTAAAAAGGACTTGTATTCCAATTGGGAAGAGGATTTGTAACCCAAGTGTAACCATGGTTAGTGAGGGCATAGGAACTCTATAAATACCCCATCCCTCTCCCTCTTGTAAGCATCTCTTTCTTATAAATACAACTTGCTGAAATTTTGAGTTATTGCCTTGTGTTGGTATTTTGTTTTGGTTCTTTGGATTATGTTTTTGTGCTTGGATGAATTCCTTGCAGCCCTAGCTTCCTTCCATACCCTAACTCACTACCATCCAAGCCTTCACACGTCCATGAAGGAGTGCCCTAGGCCACAAAGCAAGGAGATCTTCAACAAGCTTCAAGCAGCCATCTTCAAACCCTAATCCTGATTCCTTTCAACCCATAGTTCCTTTTCTTATTTTTTAATTGTTGTTTCTGTTAACCCTGACACTTGTAGGATCCCCGAGGTATTTTCCCTTCGTTGAGGAGGTCTTCTTTGCTACCCGGACCACCCAGATCAACCATCAGATTCGAGGGAAACAAGGCTTCTTCTTCCAGGCTCCGATCAGAGTTGTGAGTGATCTCTTCTGCTACTGATATTATCATCTCTGATCTGTATGAAACCTTTCCTTCTCTTATTATCTGATTTGCTATCCTAAGCCCGGAATTCCTTAATTTTTGGGTCCTGTCTTTTAGTTATATTGCATAATTCAGCCTGCGATAAGTTGATTCTTAGAATTGCCGAATACCTGCTAGTTTTTTTACTTTGCTTTGAGAAATTAGCCATCAAACCTAAATTTAAAAATCACAAAAAAATTAGTTTACTACTTTTACTACATATCTAGCATTCTTAGAGTCATCCTGCATCAGTTTGGTATTAGAGCAAGTTTAGGATAGTTTTTATTTGCTTTGCACTCATAAACCCTAATTTCTGCATTCTGTCTACTACATTAAGTATATAGTTTTCATCTAATTAGGCATCATAAATATTTTATTTTTCTATGAAATTTGTACTACATGTCCTTTGTTCTATCCTAGTAATTATCAAAAGTTTTAATTATTTTTAATGAAAACCTAAATCTCTAAAATTTGGCATAATAAGAACCCTGATAGAATCCTGATAATTTCTGTAACAGTTTAGAAAACCCTAAGTTTGCATTGACATATTATTTTTTTCGACATGAAATTTAGAAGGCTTCATCATCATCGTCCATCCTCCATTCCAGATTTTTTTTGAATTTTTTATGCATCAGGATCTATGTCAAACATTGCAATAACTGAAACCCTAATTCACTGATTTCTGCTATATTCTACATCTTGACACAACTTAACCTAATAAACTACCAAACCCCCAATCCCAAGCCAAACTATGTTTGATAACCCCAGTTAACTTAAGCCTAACTTGATAAATCATAAATCATTAAAAAATTATTTTATTTTCTGATTGTTTTAGCTTGCATTAGGACCATTGATTGCCATCATTTTAACCAAATCTTAAGGGCAACTCAAAATCTCAGATCAGGACAGGATTTCATCACCTATTTTGGGCCCAAAACCACCATCATCATACTAACCCAAGCCTAATTAAAATCAATTAGGCCTAATTTGCCCTAGTGGGCTAGGAGACACCAACAGGTCGGGTACGAGCTATATGGGCCAACTAGTGCATTTAACCTTTTAGCTATTACTGAAAGCTGGTGTCTAAGGTTGGGGGTCCAGAGTCAAACGACCTAAGAATTGTTGTGGTTTTTAATTGGGTCCTTGCGAAAGCAGGGGAGCCTCCCACACTCCCACCCCCTACCTGGCTAGTGGAAGGACAAGCTATTGGGTTAGGTGTAAGTTGAGCTGACCCACCCAGTTTCTGGCTCTAGGTCTACGAAACCCTAGATTATACTAGCATTTTCTCTCTTTTGCATGCTTGGTTGCATCATTTCATTTTGATTGATTGATTTGTTGCATGACCACAAGATTAGGAACCCAATATCAAAAGTCCAAACCTCAGCCCAGCCCAACCATGGAACCCACTTTGGAGTCTATCCTAGCTCAACTTGCCCAAATGAATGCTCAAACCCAAGCCCAGCTTACCCAAATAAACTAGTCTAACACCCAAACCCAAAATCAGTTAGCCCAGACCAAAAATTAGTTAGCCCAAATAGACCATAGGTTTGACCAATCCAAAACTAAGCTAGACAAAATGAACTAAAGATTCAACCAAGTGGAACAACAATTTGACCAAGCAACCACTACGATCAACCAATTAACAATTAGGCTTAACCAAGTTGAGAATCGACTTGTTGCCCAGGTGGCTTTACCCAAGAGGAGGGTGAATTGGGAATTACAAAATCTTTGCAAGTATGTGCATAAGTAATTCCTTTTAGTGGTTGAGTGCTATGTTAATCAGAGAATAAATGCAGAAGCAGAAAAGTAAATCAGCACAACACAAACAAGGCAAGTTTATAGTGGTTCGAGCAACCCAGCTCCTACGTCGACTATCCAAGTTCACCACTCGGGATTTCCACTATATCACCCAAACTTGAATACAGTTGAATTGTTTTACAGGATCATAATCCCAACCTCTACACTTTGGTTTTTTTAAATCGGGCTCAAAAAAGAAACCCAAACTAGGTTTTCACAGGCTCATCTAGAACCTCTACACTTTGGTTTTGAAAAGGCTCAACAAAGAAACCTATTTTGTTTTTTACAACCAGGCTCACCAATAACCCAAATATTTTAAGAATAGAATAAGAAAAGCAACAATAATGACAAACTCAGTTGTCTGGTGGTTGCCAATGTAGCTCGAGTGAAGCTCAATTGAATGCTCTTCAATGCACTTCAATGACTTCCTTGCTTTTCTCAAAAGATGCTTCAAGCTTCTGGTAAGAGTTGGTGAAGGCTTGAAGGCTGATTTCAAAGCTCAAGTGCTCTCTCCTCTTACTTCAATAAAAATTCAACAACTGTTCATTAACTCATTAGTCTCTTCAAGGATATTCTCATACCTCATTTATAGAGACTTCAACTGCCTTCCCTTGATTTTGAATGTTGTAGGCCATTGGGAGGTGACAGGTTACCGTTGGAGCACTTTTGGAATTTAAAAACAGAAGACTAGAACTAGCCATTGGAGGTTACCCCGTCATTCCAGTCAGCTCGGACAATCTTCGAGTCGGCTCGGATCAGGTTCGGGTCGGCTGGGTTGAACACCAGTCGGCTGGGTTCCATAGTTGAGAAAATGGTTCACTCTGGATGAGTCGGCTAGGCTGAAATCTAGTCGGCTCGGATTCCTGAGATTCTCAGAACGTTCTCAACCATGTTCTGGATGAGTAGGCTGGGCCTTGGTGCCAGTCGGCTTGATCTGTGTGCCAGAGAACTTCTTTCCTATGCCAGTGCCCGAGTCGACTGGTTCCTCCATCCAGTAGGCTCGAGAGTGGTTCTTCAGCCAGATCAAATTCATTTCTCCAGAACTCTTATGCCAAGCTTTGAATACTTCTTCAAGGTCTTCTTACAATAAAATCAAGAAAAATTGAAGCTTGAAAACTACTAGAAGTAACCCTTTATCTTTAATTTAAGTAGGAAATTTTTTTGTTGGATTCTTCTTTACAAGATTCTAAACACTTTACAACTCAACACAAAGCAATAAAGATTGTAGGATTTAGATAGTATGTCAATGTAGTTATTCTTCAAAAACTTGTCAACAATTTGAAGAGTTGTTAGATAACCAAATGTATATTCCAATATTTTGTTATCATCAAAATCACTTTAGGGATCAACAATCTCTCCCTTTTTGATGATGACAAAACACTGGATATGAAAAGAATCAATTCTATTCATAAGTAGATGTATATCATAGTAATCATTGAAGCAAATTAAACTTGTTTGATAAATCATAACATCAACTTTATTCTCAAATGTATATCAATATATGCTATACAGTTATACACAAAGCCAATTTTATAAACTGTAAGTATCAGAGAATGATTGCTTGTATGTATCAAGTAGCATTATGTATTGACAGATAGATGTAATAAGTAGAGAGCATCATAGTAATCATTGAAGCAAATTAAATATGTAAAATAAACATGTATATCTCCCCCTTTATCATTCATTTGAACATTTCAGTAGGAAAAATATCCAAAAATCATTCAAAAATCATTAATCTCCCCCTGTCTAATTAACTTCATTAGTTCTATTCCAATTCATTACGTTTCTTCTTTCATGCACTCTATTGTATAATAGTTTTTCCCCTTTTTGTCATCAAATCAAAAAGATTAAACGGTCAAGCTCAGATTTTCAATAGATTGAGAAAGTATCAAGATTTGTTTAAGATAATTTCACTTTCTCAAACTTAGAGAGAAAGTCCTATTTAAGAAAATAAAGAGTGCAAACAAGATAACATAAGTACACACATTACGTAGTGACCAAAAAGTATTCATTGCATTTCCAAAAAGTATAGAAGATTCAGTACATCAATCATTACATCAACTTCAAAAAGTATAAAAAATACTAAAGATCATACTAAAGACCTATTCACTTTCAGATTCCTCTTTAGGTACATTGGAATGTGTACTAGAACCATACCAAGAAGTAGGTCTAGGTGGTATACTTGAGGATGCATGAGGTGGAGGTGCCCTAGGATGGTGAGAAGTAGTAGGAGCCCTAGTGGAAATAGGAGGAGGATCATACAAGTGTCTGGTTGATGTGGTGATGGCGAACACGAAGAAACCTGGGGTTATTTGAAAATGGGAAAAAAAATCTAAAGCAAACCAAGGATCGTGGGAGGGCTAAGAAGCCTCCCGGGACTAGGATAGGATGACCCCGAATGTCCTAAAATAGCCAGACTCTTTTGATTTTCAGTTTTCTTGGCGGAGGTGGCGAAGGAAGGACGGGGATGGGAGACAGGGGACTGGAACTCATGGACCTTGGGACTCATCCTAACGAAGAGACCTCTCATCTCTAAGGCATTACGCTCTCCTCGATACTTGGAGGTGCTAGGATGAATCTCATGGTCACGAGAGGAAACAGGGAGAGACATGAAGATGGGAGAATAGAATGGGGATACCTGGGGCCTCATACCCCTCGACATCCCGAAGGACGAAGGCAAGTTGGGGCCTCACACCCCTCGACGTCCCGAAGGACGAAGGCAAGTTGGGTCCTCACACCCCTCGACATCCCGAAGGAAAAAGGCAAATGGGCCTCAGCCCATAACCACACACAAGTGGAAAAACACTCTCAAAAATTCATTTTCATCAACTAGTTTATTACAAGAGGAGAATGGGTATTTTTAGATGCCCATATCTCTTTTGAAATTCAAAAATAAAATCTCATGAAATTCTCCCTATATTTGAATTCAAATTCAAAATGATTTGAATTCAAATTCAAAACCCAAATCCCAAATTTCCATTTTAAACCCATATTACAATCATGAAAAAATACCAAATAAATTCATGTTATTTGAATTTTGAAATCTCCCTCTGCTCCGGAAATCGTAAGGCCCTGCAGATCGTGCTGCTCTGAAAATCATGCAGCTCCAAAAATCATGCAGAACAGCCTTTCCTTGGGGTGCTTTGAGAAGCATTCCAAAGCTTCTCTTGGCCAAGCCACAGGGGGGGATCTCTGGCGACCAGCCCAGCGGACGGTGGTGGGGTCGTACGGTGACACGCCGACGATCGGGTTGCGGTGGCGGGGCGGCACGGCAGCATCACACGGATGCACGGGGTGGACGGACGCCTCCCGCATCCGTTCATCTTCTCACGGGCTTGGGCGGCGGCGGATCCCACCAGCGATCGGGCGGGGGCTGCAGGCGGCGGGAACGGTGGCGGGTAGCAGGTCGATGGCGACGCAGGGCGGCATGACCACAGGTGGGCGGACAGACGCCTCCCATGTCTGTTCGTCTTCCCACGCGCATGGGCGGCGATGGCCACTTCTCCGACGAGGGCGGGGGCCAGCGAGCGTCGGCGGGGGCGGCCTAGGGTCGGGCATGGCGGATCGGGCACCGGTGGGGCAAAAAAAATTCAAAAAAATGAACTCTCTATGATTTCCTAGAGGTTGTAGAAGATATGAATAGATCTAGAATAAGTTGGGAATAACATCGGGACAAGGTTAGGATAATGGGATTAAGAGGAATAGTTGGGATAAGTATTTTTAAACTAAAAAATATAAAAATCTAAAAAAAGAAAAAGAAAACCCGGATGGGTTTCGGGTCCCCCATTATTCTCTTGCAGCATGAAGAACTTGACTCTAACGAGTTTGAGGACGAAGAAAATCCTAGTCCGCTGCTGGCTCTGATACCAGAAATGACGGGGGACTAACTAGATGAGACGATGAAAGAAATAATGCAAGTGATTTTTAGGGTTTTGTAGATTTTAGATTTTTTTAGTTTTCTTTGGATTCCTGAAAGCAAGTAGAGATGAACCAGAGTTCTTTAATGAGAAGAACTAACAAGAAGTAGGTAGTCCCAAAGTAGTGATAAAGAAAGGACCCCGGGATTAAGAACCCCATATGACTTAGCTCTCCAATCAAGATCTACTTAGGAGTCAGGGGCAAACCTTGAAGATTTGAAGCGCCCGGTATAGAGATCACTCACTTTGGTGGATGTAGCCTGGATAACCGAGCCATCAACCCTGCAGAGGTGCCGGTTTGCTGTCTGAAGATCTCAAAGGCAAAGGCAACCATCTCCGTACCCATGTTACCTGGAGGACCTACAAGCATTCAAAAAAAGACAAGGTTAAATCTCACTCAGAAAGCAAACAGTGGAAAGCTGAAAGAAGGGTTGTAGAGATGGAGGAGTTCTACTTGGTTCAGAGTCGAATGTCGGAGTTACGGAAGTAACGATAGTTTGAGGCCTCACACCTCTTGATGCCCGAAGGCGAAGGTGCTCCCTCTTGGAGATCGACGTTCCTAGTGAACGAAGGCAACTAACAAGAGATTGGACTCAAGAAATATTCTTTTTCATTCATCAAAAGTTAGCCTTACAAGGGAGGGGATAAGGTCCTTTATATAGGCACGTTAAACCCTTTCAAAATTTGAATGAAAAATACATTTCTTCCCTTGCTAAGGCACCAAAAATATTCAAAAATTTGAAATTCAAACTCCTTTGATTTGGTCATGGCATGATAATGGGCTTGGAAGAAGGAATTTGGCTCCCTTGGACTTGGAAAGTTGACCTTAAATTTTGGGAAGAAGGCATGATGCAAGGCTTGTGTCTCCCTCTTTCCTTGGTTGCTCACCCTTCTTTGGAAAGAAGCTTGATATGAGGCTTGGAGCAAGGCCTTTGTCTTCAACCTTTCCTTGGTTGCTCACCCTTCTTTGGAAAGAAGCATGATATGAGGCTTGGAACAAGGCCTTTGTCTTCAACCTTTCCTTGGTTGCCTATGACTCCTTTAGTAAGTGGCTTGATGGAGGGAGGGAAAGGAGGAGAGAATATTTGATGTGTCTCCATTTGGCATCCAAGAAAATCGCACTTGTGCCGTCCACATGGCTAGATGAGGTGGCGCCACATGGATGATGAAGTGGCACCACATGGGGTGGTTAAGTGGTGCCCTAGGGTTGACATGTTGACCTTCAAGGCTTGGCCCAAAGTAGTTGAGCTGGACTCAAAGACCACTCCGACTTTGACCCAGACTTGGACTAGACCCAATACATGACTAGACTTAATATAGGATACAACTTGACCCAATTGGTCAAAGTACAGGACTAGACACAGACATAAGAGACTCAATTCAAAACTAAAGAAATTACAAGTTTTAGGCTTGAAGCCTTATTTCAAGATGTGAAAAAAATGGAACCCTAATTGGACATCCATAGAGGGTTGAGGAACCTCTATCAGATTCTGGTGCCCACAACAGTTCTCCCAGGATGGGAGGAACTCGACCCTGTCGAGTAAGAGTTGAGTTGGCTTAGTACTCCTCCAAAAGGTTGGGATCGAGGCGCTGCAAGTCCTCCCACGTAACCCACGAGTCATCAGACTCAGGTCGGCTTTGCATCGGACTAAGAAACATTGAAAACCTTTGGCCCGGGTAGTGATAGCTTGGCCATCCAGGACACGCTCAATCCATTTTCCTCTCTCAGGTATAATTGGAGGTGGACACTTAGGTTCGGGTTCACTCTCAAAAGAAAGGTCAGGCACAAATTGCTCGCTAGGAATGTTTGCTGTTTCCCTATACTCGACTAAGTCTGAGATATTGAAAGTTGAGCTAATGCCATAACTCGGAGGTAGCTCGAGAATGTAGGCATTAGGGTCAACTCTCTTTATCACTCTAAAGTGGCCAGCTCCACGAGCATGAAGTTTCTTAACGGTTCCTGGTGGAAACCGTTTAGGCCTAAGCCTAATAATTACAGAATCTCTTTGATCAAACTCTTTAGCTCGTTTCCGGGAATCAACCAAATTATTTTAAAAATTATATTTAATGCATAAACCTAACATGATTCAAAATGCAGACTCAACTATGCATTCCTATTGAGAAAAATTTATTGGACTCCTAGGGTCTAAACCTAACAAACATTTGACTCTCTATGTTTGACCCTTGTCTGGTATGCACAAGAAAAATTACCATGAATCCCTACCGAATGCCATAAAGTATACCAGAAGTAGGTGGCAAAAAGAATGGGATCTAAGGGTTCATGCAATCTAGTGATCTCAATAAAGAGTAACCTCACGGCTCTAGAGATATGAGAAGGCTCAAGGAAAGGTATGGAATAGAAAGGAGACTCAGGGACTGGTTCAAAGTTTAGCGACTGACCTTAATGTGTGGATGTTGGTCTATAGGTGTGCTCCTCCTAACCTCATGATTAGTACTAGGAGGATCGATAGGTGCAAGTTCTACGGTAGGCTGGGTGCTCCTAGAAGGTGGAAGGTCATGAGGAAGGTCTTTGGAAAGTTTATCTTGAAAGTCCTCTAAACTAATGTCTACTTCTTTTTCTGAGACCTTCTATATGGGCAATACTTAAGAATCTTCACTTTCATCTACTTTGTTTGATCCTGGCTTGGTCAGTTCTTCTTCAAGTTCTGTAGTGGGTTCAGGATCATTATCCTTAGATTCCTCTGATACCTCCATCTTGGGCCTATCTTCATCACACTTCGCCACTAAGCTTGATTCATGGATATTTTCTTGGGATTCCTTAATAGGCTCAGTGATTTCTTCACTTACACTCCTAATGGTCTCAGACTTATCCTCTTCCTTCCCTAGCTCTTCAATCAGGGGATACACTATGTCTTGAATATCAGTGCACTCAATTTGTACTTCAGGGTTCTGGTTCCTATCATTCATATGATCTAATGGGATAGTAGAAGTTGGTTGGTCTAAGGGAAGTTGACTAGGGTTTGGTTTGGGTCCAAAGGTACTAACCCCGCTGGTCTTAACTTGGTAGTTCATGAATTTTCTCTGATATGACTCAAATTTCTTAGCAGTGTCATATGCTTCTTCCAAGCTATAAATCTTCCAATGAAGAAGTTCATGCTGGATATCCCTACGTAGACCATCTCAAAACCTAGCTATGGTCTCAGACTTTGATTCAGTGGTGTTACATTTCCTGACAAACTCCTGGAATTTCTTGATATACTCAGACACTGGCTTATCATCCTATGTCAGTCGGTACCATCGGTCTAAAAGTCATTTCTTATAGGATCTACCTAGGTACTTATCTCTCAACATACTTCTCATGTCTCTCCAAGTACTTATTTCCTCTTCTTTGTGATAACATTCAAACTTAATAACATACCAATGCGACCTAGCATGTTGGGTGAACTTGGTTTTGGCCAACCTAACCTGTCCTAATTGCGGTATGTTAGTGCGCTCAAAATACTGATCCATTCGTTCTTCCAAATCGATATATGCCTCTTGTCTTCCATCAAAGGTGGGTGCATACGGTTCGGTGCTCCTAATGGGTCCCTCCTCAAAGTCAACCAAGTATGGTATGGGCTCCTAGGGCTAGACTCAGGGGCAAGATCATGATTATAGGTTCTTGGATCAAGGGAATTGGGCCTAAGGAGTTGAATTTAGCATGGGCCTTACGGGCTTCAAACCTATGTTCAAACTTATCAAGCTTATTGTTCATCCTAGCTATCTATTCAAGGATGAGCTTTAATTGATCTTCTCATTCATTCTCCATGGGTTCACATGGTTGGGAAGGATGGGGGTGATAAGGTACGCCTGACCTAGTGGGCATGGGTTAAACATACAAAAATGTCTAAGATCTACTAGACCTAGAATCTCAACCAGTTGCCTCATCCGGGTGGCAAACCAGTCTGCAATAACTCTGTCCTTGGCCAGGTAGGTGTAGGGGAGTGGAGGTCCCTGATCGCCAACCTTAGACACCAATCTGGGATTGGCCAGGTAGGCGGACCAAACTCACAAGCCCTAATTCACCAAGCCTAGACACCAGGGCAACAGCACACACATAATGGGTTGACGCCATGAATAGACACTTAGTCTTGACTCGACCAATTGGTGTCCCTAAGCTCTCTAGAGCAAATTAAGTGTCTAATCGATTTTAGTTAGAGCTTGGGTTCGATATGCAGGTCAGTGATTTGTGGGCTAGGGACAGGTAATGAAATACTGACCCTATGTTAATTTGTCGCCCTTAAAGTAATTTATGAAAAATGAATGCAAGCAAATGGTCTAATGAAATGTCACTAAATGATATTTTTTTATGGGTTTTGATGAATGATGGCAGAGTTAGGATGATGGAAATAAAATGATATTACTCTAAATGAAGATTAAACTAGATGACAATTGAAAAACACGAGAAAATGCAGATTGCTGGAATTATTAGAACATAATTTATTCTCAGGTAATGTTTTGGCTTGTAGAGATTCTACAAACTAAAATAAAATCTGAGAAAATTCTAAAAATTAATTTGAATTATGTTTGAACTAACAATGTGAAAATCACAAATTTTGGAGATTTCTATAGATAGTAACACCTAAAACAACAGACCATGTACAAAGAGGGAAAACTGCAGAAATTAAAAATGAACTCTATGATGCAAAATATTTTTGTTCTTTTTAGATCTATCATTCTTTTATTCCTCTTCCAAGCCTGTCACAGTGGAACTCCTACTTGCCTTAGGAGACCCTGGAATGGGAGGAGAGGGTCTTGAAACCCTACTTTCTCCTAAGACTGACGTCCTGGTGAAGCACCTTTTCGAGTACTTTAAGAAATGCTAAGTCCTAACCATGCTCTGATACCAGAAATGACGGGGACTAACTAGATGCGACGATGAAAGAAATGATGCAATTGATTTTTAGGGTTTTGTAGATTTTAGATTTTTTTAGTTTTCTTTGGATTCTCGAAAGGAAGTAGAGATGAACTAGGGTTCTATAACGACAAGAACTAACAAGAAGCAGGTAGTCCCAAAATAGTGATAATGAAAGGACCCCGAGATTGAGAAACTCATAGGACTTAGCTCTCCAATCAAGATCTACTTAGGAGTCAGGGACAAGCCTCGAAGATCTGAAGCGCCCGATGCAGAGATCGTTCACTTTGGCTGATACGGCCTTGATAACCGAGCCATCAACCCTGCGGAGGCGTCGGTTGGCTGTCCGAATATCTCGAAGGCAAAGGCAACCGTCTCCGTACCCATGTTACCTGGAGGACCTGCAAGCATTCAAAAAAAGACAAGGTTAAATCTCACTCAGAAAGCAAACAATGGAAAGCTGAAAGAAGGGTTGTAGAGATGGAGGAGTTCTACTTGGTTCGGAGTTGGATGTCGGAGTTGCGGAAGTAATGATAGTTTGAGGCCCACACCTCTCGACGCCCGAAGGTAAAGGCGCTCCCTCTCGGAGATCAACGTTCCTAGTGAACGAAGGCAACTAACAAGAGATTGGACTCAAGAAATATTCTTCTTCATTCATTAAATGTTAACCTTACAAGGGAGGGGGTAAGGCCCTTTATATAGGCACCTTAAATCCTTTCAAAATTTGAATAAAAATATATTTCTTCTCTTGCTAAGGCACCAAAAATATTCAAAAATTTGAAATTCAAACTCCTTTGATTTGGGCGTGGCATGATAATGGGCTTGGAAGAAGGAATTTGGCTCCCTTGGACTTGGAAAGTTGACCTTCAATTTTTGGAAGAAGGCATGATGCAAGGCTTGTGTCTCCCTCTTTCCTTGGTTGCTCACCCTTCTTTGGAAAGAAGCTTGATATGAGGCTTGGAGCAAAGCCTTTGTCTTCAACCTTTCCTTGGTTGCTCACCCTTCTTTGAAAGAAGCTTGATATGAGGCTTGGAACAAGGCCTTTGTCTTCAACCTTTCCTTGGTTGCCTATGACTCCTTTAGTAAGTGGCTTGATGGAGGGAGGGAAAGGAAGGGAGGGAGGGAAAGGAGGAGAGAATATTTGATGTGTCTCCATTTAGCATCCAAGAAAATTTCACTTGTGCCACCCACATGGCTAGATGAGGTGGTGCTGCATGGCTAGATGAGGTGGCGCCACATGGATGATGAAGTGGCACCATATGGGGTGGTGAAGTGGTGCCCTAGGGTTGACATGTTGACCTTCAAGGCTCGGTCCAAAGTAGTTGAGTTGGACTCAAAGACCACTCCGGCTTGGACCTAGACTTGGGCTAGACCCAATACATTACTGGACTCAATATAGGACACAATTTGACCCAATTGGTCAAAGTACAGGACTAGACACAGACATAAGAGACTCAATTCAAAACTAAAGAAATTACAAGTTTTAGGCTTGAAGCCTTATTTCAAGACCTGAAAAAAATGGAACCCTAATTAGACATCCACAGAGGGTTGAGGATCCTCTATCAGATTCTGGTGCCCACACCACTGGTCCTAGCAGTGACCTCCAAGGATCTAACAATGCCACAGATAGACACCATCTCCATCCAGATTGCTCTAAGCTGTTGCTCCATATCCTTGAGGCTTGCTGGTACTTTGTTCACTACCTCCTTCATCTCACCGATTTCTTTTTGCATTGATATAAGCTCAGAAGCATGGACATTGGCAAATGCTTCGGCAGATCCTCTAAGTCTTCCAAGCTCTGACTTGATGATCCCAATGCCTCTAGTATAGTCATCAACCATCTGTCTAGTTTCTGCAATTATTCCTAATGTACATTTGGCTTCATTCAGTTCAGTTCTGTATTTCTTCAAAATTGCATCCACAGATTTCAATATTACTTTAGAACTAGAAGAGATACAATCTAGGATTGGTTGAAGTTCTATTTGAGGTGCCGATCATGAAGCTTCTATTGCTTCAACATTTCCTTGTAGGTTTGAAACATGTTCTTCTAGCCTATCCAATCTGCTATCCACTGACTTTTTCAGATCACCAAATAGAGAAGTAATTGTACTTGTTAGTGTGTCAGTCAAACTCCTCATCTGTTCTTCAATCTGACTTTGAATGATTGGAGGATGTGATGCTGCAGGAGGGTAGTTCGGTAGAGCATATCAGCTACAAGCAAATCAAACTCAGGAGCAGGCAAATAAACTTAGCTACAGGCATGTCAAAAACAGGAGAAGATACTCTAGTCTCCTCAACAGTAATAGCAGGCTCAGAAATAAGTGACTCAGGCTCAAGTGCAGGCACAGATGATGTTCCAGCTTCAACTGCAGCAGTGCCAGCAGGTTCTTCTTCTCCTTCTTTTCCTCTTCACTACTTGAGCTGCCTATAGCCCTGACATTTGTACCTTTCTTCCTCCATACTCCTTCAACTTGGAATTACCCCATCCTCTCTAGTGATTTGGAGGTGTAGACATCTGTATGATGCAATTCTAATCCATCTTCACCCTCCAAACTCACTCTTTGAGACTTAAACAGTAGGGTAAGCATCATTCCATAAGGTAGACATGACTTGGCCTTTCTAACTATCTCCTTCATTTGCATGATTATAATGTAGGATAGATTTACAGAGTTTTCTCTATAATGTGTTCCATAAGGCATAAGTCTCTTTCACTCACCCAATCAAATCTTCTTGTTCTTTGCAAGAATATTCTGCAGATAAAATTGTTTAGCAACCTCATTTCTAGAGACAGGGTATTAGCAAACAATATTCCAATTCTACTAACCTCTTCTCTGTTTAAGATTGTTCTTAAAGCCTTTTCACTATTGTCAGTCACTAGGAATTTCACTCCATCTGAAGGTAAGTCCAGTAAACCATGTAGAAATTCTTCATTGACAATAATCCTTTTTCCTTTAATAGTGGATTCAACATGATGTGTTCCCAATCTCAGATTTTTATAAAAGTTTCTAACAAGAGTGGGATAAGTCTTTTCATTTAAAGAGCAAAACTTTCTCTATCCTTGATCTTCAATCAAATCTCCTATTTTTAACCCAATCCCCTTATTAAACTTAAAGTTTATTCGATGGCCAGAGGTTACCGGTCGTGTAGACATCGAAGGGACTTGACTTGGAATGGTTGGAGCATCCCTTGCCACTTCTTCTAAAATTTCCTCACTGTGAACGGTGCCACTTGGCTCTTCTTGACGCCTTTTGGTCCTTCTTTTCCTTTCAATAGTCGGAGCAGCCCTAATGGAGCATTTCTCGATTACATGCTTGGGAGCCATTGCTAGGAAATATGGAAAACTGAGAGATTGGAGTGCTTGGAAGGGAGATAGAAGTCTTTGGAGCAGTATTTGGAGAAGAACGAACCATTAGAGAAAACAAAATAGAGGTTAAACAGCTCGGAGATGGGTTTATAACTCAATGTAAAACACTTAGGCAATAAATTCCAGTCGACTCGAATAGCTCTTAAAAGGCTCGAGTCGGCTCAGCCAGAGCTCTCCAAAAACAATCAGAGAATCTAGTCGACTCGAAAATGCTCGAGCCGGCTAGGCCAGAACTCACTCAAAACTCTCAAAAAATCGGTCGACTCGGATTAAGAACCAGTCAACTCGAACAGAGAAATTAGAGTTTTGAAAATTTTTGATCACAAATCAGAAAGATTTTGAAGAGAATCTCAAGGAAGTTAAGGCTCTATGATATAGAATAAAATCAGGAGGTTTTCTAGATAATGTTTCCTTAAATTTGAAGGAATTAGGTTAGAGAATTTAGAAAGGATCGCAAAATCCTAATTCACTCCTAATTAGCTCAAATCTATCTTGATTAAGTGGTTTAGTAAATATTCAGCTAATTGATCTTCAGTAGAAATAAAATCAAGCACTAAATTACCATTTGAAACATGATCTCTAATAAAATGATGTCTAATTTCAATGTGCTTGGTTCTAGAGTGTTGAATTGGATTCTTTGTCAAATTGATAGTACATGTGTTATCAAATTTAACTAGAATTTTAGATTGTGATACACCAAAGTCTTCTAGTTATTGTTTAATCCATAACACTTGAGCACAACAACTACCAGCAGCCACGTACTCAGTCTCAGCCATGGACAAGGCTATGGAGTTTTGCTGCTTACAATGTCATGAAATTAAATTCAACCCTAGAAATTGGCATGTACCACTAGTGCTTTTTCTATCTATCTTACAACCAGCATAGTTAGCATCAGAGAATCCAATCAAATTAAGGGTAGAATGTTTAGAATACCAGATTCCTAAATTACTTGTTCCTTTCAAATATTTAATTATTCTTTTAACAGCAAGCATATGTATTTCTTTTGGTGATGACTGAAATCTAGCACATACACATACACTATATAATATGTCAGGTCTACTTGCAGTCAAATACAATAAGGATCTGATCATACCTTTATATAGCTTTTGGTCAACATTGGATCCATTTTCATCTTTGTATAATCTACAAGCTGGGCTCAAGGGTGTGCTCATTGATTTGCTACTTTCCATACCAAACTTTTTGATGATTTCTTTGATATATTTAGCTTGGTTGATTAAGATGACTTCCTCTGTTTGTTTTACTTAAAGTCCAAGGAAGTAGTTCAGCTCGCCCATTAAGCTCATTTCAAATTCTCCCTACATAAGCTTAGCAAATTCTTTACATAGAGATTTGTTAGTTGCACCAAAAATGATATCATCAATATATATTTGTACAACTAAGATGTCATTATTCTTCTTTTTAATAAATAAGGTTTTATCTACATTTCGTCTTGAAAAATTATTTTCAATTAAGAAAGTGCTAAGTCTATCATACCATGCTCTTGGTGCTTGTTTCAAACCATACAATGCTTTGTTTAATTTAAATACATGATTTGGAAAAGTGTGATTTTCAAAACCTAGTGGTTGTTCCACAAAAACTTGTTCAGAGATAAAACCATTAAGAAATGCACTTTTTACATCCATTTGAAAAAGCTTGAAATTCATGCAGCAAGCAAATGCAAGTAGTAATCTAATGGCTTCTAGTCTTGCTACGGATGCATAAGTTTCATCAAAATCAATACCTTCTTCTTGGTTATATCCCTTAGCCACTAATCTAGCTTCGTTTCTTATAATGTTTCCTTGCTCATCTAATTGATTCCTATAGACCCATTTGGTTCCTATTATTGGATGGTCAGTAGGTCTATCTATAAGTGTCCATACCTTATTCCTTTCAAACTGGTTTAATTCTTCATGCATTGCCATCATCCAGTTTGGGTTAGTCTTAGCTTCTTTTAGGCTATGGGGTTCTATTTATGATACAAAGGCTAGGTAATCATGTGCATCCTTATGTGCAGACCTAGTCCTAACACCATGTGAAGGATCTCCTATTATTAATTCTTTAGGGTGAGATGTAACATACCTTCGGTCCCTTGATAGATCGGTGTGATCCTTACTTATCATTTCTTCTCCATCTTGACTTATCTTTGATAGATCGGTGTGATCCTTACTTATCTTTGTCTTGAATGCTCAAGTCATCCATTCTTTTTGCAATATACCTGCATCATTATCTATGCACTCTTCTTGTCTAGAAGGTGTAGGGTTAGTTTCAATAAATACAACATGAATTGACTCTTCAACAGTAAGAGTCCTTTTATTAAAAACCCGATATGCCTTGCTATGTAATGAATAACCTAGAAAAATTACATCATCAGCTTTAGAATCAAATTTTTCTAAATTATCTTTTCATTATTATGCACAAAGTATTTGCATCCAAACACATGAAAATAACTAATATTGGGTTTTCTATCATTTCAAAGCTCATAGGGGGTTTTCTTTAAAATAGGACGAATTAAAATGCAGTTTAAAATATAGCATCCATTGTTCACCGCTTCTGCCCAAAAGTACTTTGGAAGATCGCCTTCACACAACATTGTGCGAGCCATTTCTTCAAATGTCCGATTTTTTCTCTCTACAATACCATTTTGTTGAGGTGTTCTAGGAGCGAAAATATTGTGATCAATGCCAAATTCAGTACAATAATCTTCAAAAGATTGATTTTCAAATTTGATTCCATGATCACTTCTAATTGAAATCAAAGATAAGTTCTTTTGATTTGAAACCTTTTTATGGAATTTTCTGAAAACATGAAAAGTTTCATCTTTCGAAGCAATAAACAAAATCCAAGTAAATCTCGAAAAATCATCTACTATCATAAGAGCATATTTCATACCTCCTAGGCTTGTGGTCCTAGTAGATCTGAAAAGATTCATATGAAGTAGTTCAAGTGGTCTTGTTGTAGAAACTATATTCTTCTAGTTTGTTTACCCATTTGACATGCATCACAAACGTGATTTAAATCAACTTTAAACTTAGGCATGCCTTTAATAAGATCTTTAAAGATTAATTTGGCAATAGTATACATGCTAGCATGACCTAATCATCTATGCCATAGTAAACCCGACTCTTTGGTCTTAGCATTCATTTCAACTAGACTAGGGCTACTTGACATGGCAAGATCATTAAGATCTACCACATAGATATTCCCAAGTCTATGTCCAATGAACTTATTGCTAGAATCTAAAGAGTTAGTTACTATACACATAGAAGATTCAAAGACAACCTTGAAGCCTTTATCACACAATTGACTTATACTTAAGAGATTATGCTTCAGTTTGTCTACTAGCAAAACATTTTCAATAAAAGTGAAGTGAGTTATTTTGATCTTACCAATATCGATTATACTCCCTTTGCTATTATTTCCAAAGGTGACCAAGCCTCCTTCTTTCATTTCAAGGATGATAAATTGGTCCTTGTCATCCGTCATATGTCTTGAGCAGCCACTATCTAAGTACCACCTTTTCTTCAATCTTTGGGCTGCAAGATATTCCTGCAAAACAGTCAATGAAGACTTTTAGGTACCCAAGCTACCTTGGGTCCTTGTAGGTCAGTAGAGGCGGTTCCTTTGGGAACCCAAATCTTTCTTACATTCTTAAGGACATTTCTAGAATTATTACATTCAAAAGCTTTATATCCTATTCTTTTACAAACATAGCATACAACTTTAGAGTTTTGATAGAAATAGAATTTGAAGTTCTAAAAGTTGATGCACTTGATGCAGATTTTGAACTTTTTGAAATGTATGCATTTTTGCTCAAGTTTTTAGGAACATATAATAATGACTTTGAAGTTGAAACAATTTTTGGTGTGGCCAAAATATTTTGTGATAAAATGTTTTGAACATGTATTTTAGATTTTACAAAAGTAGTTGCTGAAATTCCATTCATAAAAAATGTTTTAAAACCAATTCCAGCTTTGTTTCCTGAAATCCGTTGTTCTTTTAAAATTAACTCAATCTTATTTGAAGACAAAGTAAGTTTTTCAACTAAAGGCTTGAGTTTTGTAACCTCCTTTTTCAATTCAGTGTTTTCAGCGAGTAAATCATTATTTTTCTTCTCACATAAAAGATTTTTATTTTTTCAGAAAAGTCATACAGTTTGTTTTGCAATAAAAGGTTCTTTTCTAAAATATCATCTTTTTGTTTGAGTAAAGAATCATTCATATTTTTCAATGATTTTATCTTTACTTCTGCTTTCTTAATTTCAGATAGTAAATTATGAAAAGCAGAATTTAATTCATCAAAAGTGAATTCAATGCAGTTGTTAGGGGATGTTACCTCATCTTCGAGATCCATTATGCATAGATTTGCAGTCTTGGTGGTCTCTTCTTCTTTAGATGAAGATGATTCTTCACTGTCGAACCATGTGGCAATAATGGCTTCCTTTTTCTTTTTCTGTCTAAATGATTTCTTCAATAGAGGACAGTTTGGACGTATGTGCCCCAGCTTCTTGCATTCGTAGCATGTGGGGACTATTTCTTTATCTTTCTCTCTGTCCTTTTTCTTTTCTTTTCCATAATCCTTCCTATGAAATTTTCGGTTGTATCTTCCTTTCTTTCTTTCCATAAATTTTCTGAATCTCCTCACAACCATAGCAATGTCATTGTCTTCCAGGTCGTCATTGGAGGAGGTGCTTTCTTCTTCAGATTCTTCATCATCCCTCTTTAATTCGGAAGCAACTCTGATAGCTATTGTTTTCTTTTTCTTCTATTCGTCTTCAGTTATGTGCTGCATTGTCAGCTCATGGGTGATGAGTGATCCCACCAGTTCATCCAGTAGAAGTGTATTGAGATCTTTGGCCTCCTAGATTGCAGTCACTTTGGGATCCCATATGTCAGGTAGAGAATGGAGTATCTTCTGAACTAGATTAGCATTCGAGTATACCCTGCCAAGACTCTTCAAACCATTAACAATATCTTTAAATCTAAAGAATATGGTAGAAATTGTTTCAGAAGGTTCCATTTTAAACAATTCATAATTATGAACTAATAGATTTATCTTTGAGGTTTTCACTTGGGAAGTACCCTCATGGGTCACTTCGAGTTGTCCCAGATTTCCTTTGCTGAAGAGCAAATGGAAATTCGGTTGAACTCATTAGCATCCAAAGCACAATATAATAAATTCATTGCTTTGGCATTTAATTTCCCATCTTCATGTCATGATCATCCCAGTCCTCTTTAGGCTTAGGGATGTCCACTCCATCAACTTTGATTGTGGGAATGTGTGGCCCTTTTAGGATGACCTTCCATAATTGAAAATCTATAGCTTGTATGTAAATTTTCATTCATACTTTCTAATAGGAATAATTAGTGCCTGTGAATAGTGGAGGTCTATTTGTTGACTGGCCTTCAGCCAAGGATGTACTCATGGGATGAGCCATCAATCTTTACTCAAGTAATCAGAGACACTGCTCTGATACCAGTTGTTGCCCAGGTGGCTTTACCCAAGAAGGGGGTGAATTGAGAATTACAAAATTTTTGCAAGTATGTGCACAAGTAATTCCTTTTAGTGGTTGAGTACTATGTTAATCAGAGAATAAATGTAGAAGCAGAAAAGTAAATCAGCATAACACAAACAAGGAAAGTTTATAGTGGTTTGGAGCAACCCAGCTCCTACGTCCACTACCCAAGTTGACCACTCGGGATTTCACTATACCCCCCAAACCGGAATACAGTCGGATTGTTTTACAGGATCACAATCCCAACCTCTACACTTTGGTTTTTTTAAACCAGTCTCACTAAAGAAACCCAAACTATGTTTTCACAGGCTCACCTAGAACCTCTACACTTTGGTTTTGAAAAGGCTCACCAAAGAAACCTATTTGGTTTTTTACAATCGGGCTCACCAATAACCCAAATATTCTAAGAATTGAATAAGAAAATCAACAATAATGACAAACTCAGTTGTCTGGTGGTTGCCAATGCAGCTCGACTGAAGCTCAATTGAATGCTCTTCAATGCACTTCAATGGCTTCATTGCTTTCCTCAAAAGATGCTTCAAGCTTCTGGTAAGAGTTGGTGAAGGCTTGAAGGCTGACTTCAAAGCTCAAGTGCTCTCTCCTCTTACTTCAATAAATATTCAATAATTGTTCATTAACTCATTAGTCTCTTCAAGGATGTTCTCATATCTCATTTATAGAGACTTCAACTGCCTTCCCTTGATTTTGAGCATTGTAGACCATTGGGAGGTGACAGGTTACCATTGGAGCACTTTTGGAATTCAAAAATAGAAAACTGGAACTAGCCGTTGTAAGTGACCCCATCATTCTAGTCAGCTTGGAAAATCTTCGAGTCGGCTTGGATCAGGTTCGGGTTGGCTAGGTTGAACACCAGTCAGCTGGGTTCCATAGTTGAAAAAATGGTTCACTCTAGACGAGTCGGCTAGGCTGAAATTCAGTCAGCTCGGATCCCCGAGATTCTTAGAATGTTCTTAACCATGTTCTGGATGAGTCGGCTGGGCCTTGGTGCCAGTCGGCTGGATTTGTGTGCTAGAGAACTTCTTTCCTGTGCCAGTGCCAGAGTCGGCTGGTTCCTCCATCCAGTCAGCTCAAGAGTGGTTCTTCAGCCATATCAAATTCATTTTTCCAAAACTCTTGTGCTAAGCTTTGAATACTTCTTCAAGGTCTTCTTACAATAAAATCAAGAAAAATTGAAGCTTGAAAACTATTAGAAGTAACCCTTTATCATTGATTTAAGTTGTAAATTTTTTGTTTGGTTTTTCTTTACAAGATTCTAAACACTTTACAACTCAACACAAAGTAATAAAGATTGTAGGATTTAGATAGTATGTAAATGTAGTTATCCTACAAAAACTTGTCAACCATTTGAAGAGTTGTTAGATAACCAAATGTATACTCCAAATTTTTGTTGTCATCAAAATCTCTTTAGGGGTCAACACGACTAGACAATGTAGAGAAAACCCAAGAGTCTAACACTGAACTAGGCTTGGATTCCATCCCTTCTACCCCTCACATCCCTAGAAGAGTCCAAACCCATGAACCCTATGTAGAACACAACCCTAGGAGACCCCAGAACCAGGATCATTTTAGGGAGCCTAACCATAGGGGAAACCAACACCAGGATCAATATCATGACCCCAACCATAGGAGATCCTATCATGAGGACCAAAATCAAGATGATAGGCTTCTTAGGAGCATTAAGATAGATGCACCTACCTTCAATGGCACCCTAGATCCAAAAGTCTATATAGATTGGGAGGGAGGTATGGATAGGTACTTCAAATTTTATGCCTTGAGTGATGAGAAAAAGTATCAATTTGTCCAGCTCAGGCTAACTGATCAAGCTAGATTGTATTGGGACCAAGTAGAAAGACTCAATAATCATATAGCCAACCTTCCCATTACCACCTGGGAAGCCATGAAATTAAAACATAGGGCTAAGTATGTTCCCCCATATTATCAACAGTGTCTCTTATATCAATGGCAGAAATTAAAATAAGGGACCAAATCTGTGAGTGAATACATAGCCCAGTTTGATGAGTGCGCCCTAAGATGCGGCATAGATGAACATGAGTCAGGTATCCTCTCTAGGTTTAGGAATGGTCTCAGAGAGGAGATCAAAAAGGAGCTGTACCTTAGGGATGTTGATAGCATTGCCCATGCCTACAGTGTTGCTGAAAACTTTGAAAGGTTTCAGAAAGCACCTGTAGTTAGGAAACCTGAGCCCTTTAGGTCCAACACTCCTAGCTTTTGGTCCAACCAAAACTAGTTCTACCCAAACCGACCCAACTACAACCAGACTCACCCCAAGCTTAACCAAAGTCAACCAAACCAAAACCCAAGTTGACCTAAACCCAATCAAACCCGTCACAACCCTAATCCACCTCGTCCTAACCCAAGTCCGAGTCAGGCTAGCTCATGTAACTCTGCATCTTTAAGGAATGATAAGGGTAAGTCACCAGTCTTTTAGAATAACCCAAGCCCCAGTCCCAATGCTTGTTTTAGGTATAATAAGGCAGGTCACTTTGCTAGCCAGTGTCCCACCATGTCTTTGCACATAGGGGAGCTTGTAGAAGATGAGCTTGAACCCAATGAGGAAGAAGAGGAAGAGGTCTATGAAGCTGTACTGGACTTAATTAAAGAATATGAAAAGGATGAGGAGGACTTTGAACAAACAAACCTCGCAGGGGTAGTTGGATGCATCTTGTCCTAGAATAAAACCCAGGAAGATTGGCGTAGGACCAATATCTTATAGACTTTAGTGAAAATTGGAGACAAGGTGTGTAAAATAATCATAGATAGTGGGAGCTGTGTGAATGCCATATCCCATAAGGCTGTCAAAATCCTAGGCTTACACCCAGTTCCACACCCAAGCCCCTATAAGGTATCTTGGATATATTCCACCTCTATACCCATTAAATCCAGATGCCAAGTCCAACTTCAGCTTCAATCCTATCAAAATAGAGTGTGGTGTGATGTTGTGCCCATGAGGATAAGTAGTATCATCCTAGGACGGCCATGGCTTTATGATCACGATGCCACTCTTTATGGCCGAACTAATGCTTGCTTGTTTACTTTCCATGAGAAGAAGATCACCATAAACCCCACCCCACCTTAGGAGTTAATTAAGAAAGGATCTAGCTCACTTAAGGAGAAAAAGCCTTGAATTAACCTAATCACTTCAAAAGAGCTAGGGAAGGAGATATCTGAGGGCACTACTGTGTGGATGTTAGCTATGAAGGAAGTATCTGATCCTATTAATAGAGAGTACCCTTAGGAGGTCAAGGGAGTCTTGAATGAATTTAATGATATATTTCCTGAAGATTTACCTGACCACACTTACCACCTCTTAGGGATGTCCAACATACAATTGATTTAGTCCCAGGAGCTACCTTGCCCAACCTATCTCATTATAGGATGAACCCAGATGAACACTTAGAGCTTCAAAGATAGGTAGGTGAGCTTCTTAGAAAAAGGTTTATTTGAGAGAGCCTAAGTCCTTGTACTGTACTAGCCCTATTAACCCCTAAGAAAGATGGCACATGGAGAATGTGTGTTGATGGCCATACCATAAATAAAATTACTGTGAAGTATAGGTTTTCCATCCCCCGCTTGGATGATATGTTGGATATGATGGCAGGAGCCACAATCTAGTCAAAGATAGACCTTAAGAGTGGCTACCATCAGGTTCGAATTAGACCTGAGGATGAATGGAAAACAGCTTTTAAAATGAAAGATGGTCTATATGAGTGGTCCGTAATGCCTTTTGGGTTGTCCAATGCCCCTAGCACTTTCATGAGAATTATGACCCAAGTCCTTAGGATGTTCATAGGTAAATTTATGGTAGTATATTTTGATGACATCTTGATTTATAGTAAAACCAAGGAAGATCATATAGAACATCTGAAACAAGTTTGTTTGACCCTTAGAAAAGAAAGCCTCTATGCAAATTTAAAGAAGTGTGATTTCTTAACCCATAGAGTTATCTTCCTAGGCTTTGTGGTGACCCCTGAAGGTGTAGCAGCTGACCCTAAAAAGGTCAAATCCATTGTAGAATGTCCAGTACCCACTAATGTCTATGAAGTTAGAAGTTTCCATGGTCTAGCCATTTTCTATAGAAGATTTATTAGGGAATTTAGCACCATAGTAGCACCAATCACTGACTGTATTAGGAAAGGTAATTTTGAATGGACCAAATATGTAGATAGAGCCTTCCTAGAGATTGAAACTAAGATGATACAAGCACCCATATTGAGGTTACCCAATTTCACCAAAGTTTTTGAGGTAGCTTGTGATGCTTCAGGAGTAGGCATAACAGGAGTTCTAAGCCAAGAGAATCACCCAGTAGCCTTTTTTAGTGAGAAACTTAATGAGGCTAAATTAAAGTACTCAACCATGATAAAGAGTTTTATGTGGTAGTACAAGCTATTAGATACTGGAGACATTATTTACTACCCTAGGAGTTTGTTTTATATTCTGGTCATGAGGCACTCCGATTTTTGAACTCCTAGAAGAAACTAAACCCTAGGCATGCTAAGTGGGTAGAATTTATACAAGCCTATACCTTTGTACTTAAACACCAAGCTGGATCTAAAAACAAGGTAGCAGATGCCCTTAGCAGACGAGCATTACTGTTGAACACCATTAGCACTGAAGTCATTGGATTTGATAGGTTAAAAGATGAATACACAACCTATCCAGACTTTAGTGACATTGTCTAATCCTTAGCCTAGGGACCATCTAGTACCCATAGTGAATACACCCTTTAAGATGGTTATCTGTTTAAGAACAATAGACTTTGTATTCCCAGAACCTCACTTAGAGAATTCTTAGTTTGGGAAACCCATGCTAGAGGCCTTGCTGGTCACTTTGGAATAAATAAGACTATCTCAGCTGTAGAGGACCAATTCTTTTGGCCAAGTTTGAAGAGGGACGTTGCCCAGATGTAGAACCTGTGCTATTGCAAAATACCAGAAACAAAATACTAGATTATATACCCCTCTACTCGTACCAGACCGTCCATGGCAGGACTTAAGCATGGACTTTGTTTTAGGCCTACCTAAGACCCTCAGGAAACATGATTTAATATTTGTAGTGGTCGATAGGTTTTCTAAAATGGCCCATTTTATACCCTACTCTCAAACCTTTGACGCATCCAGAGTAGCCCATCTTTTCCTTGACCAGGTGGTTATATTACATGGATTGCCTAAAACAATAGTGTCAGATAGGAATGTCCGCTTTACTAGTTACTTTTGGAAGACCCTTTGGCACCTATTAGGAACCAAGTTGAAATTTTCTATAACATACCACCCACAGACTGTTCCCAAACTGAGGTAGTGAACAGAAGCTTACGAAACCTTCTTAGATGCCTCATAGGTGAACACACGGGAAATTGGGACCTATTGTTTTCCCGAGCTGAATTTGCTTACAATAGTTCTATTATTAGGTCCATAAGGAAGAGTCATTTTAAGGTTGTGCATGGATACAAACCTAATAAACCTCTTGATTTGATCCCCTTACCCTCACATGCATGACTTTCTGAGTCAGTTAAGTCTTTTGCATAGCATGTTAGAGAACTGTATAAAGAAACTAGCCAAAAGATAAACCAAAGTAATGAACTATATAAGAACTTGGCTAATTCTCGTAAAAGAGCTAAAAATTTTTTGTAGGGGATTTTGTGATGATCAGGCTTAGGCCTGAACGGTTCCCTCCAAGGACCGTAAAGAAACATCATGCTTGCGGAGCTGGCCTATTTAAGATAATCAAGAGAGTTGGACCCAATGCCTATGTGCTTGAGTTACCACCCGACTTAGGCATAGTTCAACCTTCAACATCTTAGATCTTGTAGAGTATAGGGAGCCAGCAGTGATTTCCAGTGAGCCTTTTGGACCTATCCCTTCCCATGAGAGTGAGCCTGTCCCAGAGTGTCCACTAAACAATTGACCAAATAGAGAGAAAAAGATCGAGAGAATCCTAGATGATCAAGCCAAATGTACCCGGAATAGAGGCTATCAAAGGTATTTGTGTTGGGAATCCGGTGCACCATTGTGAAAAATAATTTCAAACATGATGAAATTTGCACCATAAACCCTTAGCCAAGATCTCCTTATTCAGGATTAAAACATATATTAAACATGCAAACTTACATTGTTAGAATTAGGGCACCAACCTGTTAACGCTAAATCCAATTTTGATATAGAATCAAAACATGATGTTGAATGCCCCTTTTGAATTCACCAGGCGTCCAAATGTCCACCCTCAAATGGTGATCCACAAGAAGATTAATCAAGATGCTAGCTTCTTCAAAATTCCTTCACTTGAATTCTTATCCTAGAACTCAAGAGGACTATGGCTTTAAAACTCCACGGTAGGGACTCCTTACTTCCTTTCGTTCTTCTTGCTCTCCATTTCTTAAGACCTTGTCCTAAGAATAAAACTCTTGTCTTGAAGGAGGAGGAGGATTTAAGACACTAATGTCTTAATGTAAAGGAAGTAGAAACATAGTAGTAATTCTTTTCTTTTACCGATCGAGAGATTCTTCCTATCTCTTGTTTTAGACTTGAGTTTCAACAGAGAAGAGAACTCTGTAAAAGGGAAACTATCTATGTCCTAAACAAGCTAAGGAGGAATCAGTCTCCAGGAAAGAAAAGAAAAATAAAACCTCTGTCGTACATTAGTCAAACACCCGAGACCTCTGTTCCTTAAATAGATTACAAAAAGGTGCCTTTTCAAAAGAACACAACTCTCCATAAAATATTTCTCATGGTCTTCCATATTTCTCGCGCCCCCTTCCCTCCTTCTCACGCCCTTCCAGATTAAAACTCATGGCTTTTCCAAAAAGAAAAGTCGTGAAATTCCAGAAGAAAGGAATCGTGATGTTTCGGTCTCCGAAGAGACATTGTTTCGCGCAACCGGGAAGAGTCAGCGCCTTTTGTCTTTCTTAAAAATTTTCTAGCCATTGGATTCCCATCCAAGGGGGGACAAGTGGAGCTCTAAGATTAAGAAAGGAGGCCGCCCCATCTTAATTCATCGGAGAATTAAATGGGGCGCGCCAAGAGTCCATGCGCCATGGACTCTTCCAAATGGCGCGCCAAGAGTCCATTAGCGCATGGACTCTTTGTATTTTGGCATGAAAAGAATAAGGAGTGGGTGGGAGGCTTGCCTAGGTGCATGGTTAGCCAATAGGGTTAGCCATAATCTCTATTTTCTCAATTAGGGTCTAATTAGATCCAATTAGAACCCAAATTGAACCAATCCGGAACCCTAATTCGAATCCGATTCGAATAGAAGCTAGGGTTTGCAACACCTGCTAGAGTGTTATCCAGCAAAGATGATTTAATCACAAATTAAACTCTTGATCAATCCTCTTAAGTGTGTGACCCATTGGGTTCCACATCTAGCCAGCAGTGGGTTCGAATACAAGTTGACCTAATTTGATTAGAACTCTTTCTAATCGATTTAGGTCAAACTGGGCTTACCCGATTTGATTAATTAGGACTCTTCCTAATAAGTGATCTTTGAATTTGATCAACCCACAAGACAAAATTGATGTCTAGCAACGTGTCATGTCTACCCGAAAGATATGGAAATTCTAGTGAAATACCAAAATTACCCTTCAGTAGAGAGTTACCGTACAATTAAATCTTTCGATCAGCTTGCACCTAAAATATAACTATGGATATGGATATATGTCAAATCCAATATTATATTTATTTCTAGCTCAATCTTATATTGATGATTCAATTATCTTGATATTAGAAACCATCTCTAATATCTTTACTTTGATCAAAGATTCACTGAATCATCATCCGATTGTTAACTAGCTGGATACAATCTCCTCTTACCAAGAGTGATCGATTCCTTGTTGACCTACTCATTACCTTCATATCCAATTCACCATTCCCAGTATCAATCCTGTGCATGACTCAGTGTCATGATTAGGATTGAACCAAAGCATGGGTTCATGTACATAAGGTACTTATGGCAGTCTCAGGTCAAAGGATTACTTGTACTACTCCCACTATGAGAACCTTCTATTGACATGTAGCTAAGACTCCCTTAGGTGTTCTCAAGTTGGATCATATCAGTGAACTCATTCTCCAATGAGCACCCACATCCCAGTATTAGTGTCATACACAAGTGACTGTGAGAGCAGTCACCCTCTCCAGTATACATGGGATGTTCTAGTCTTACCGGAAAACCCTGATCCCCTACTCAGGGTTCCTTTGACTAGGAATATTTTAGATTAAGGTTTTAAAATTTTAGGTCTCACTGGTATGATTTCATCATAACCCTAAAATCATAGCCTTAATCTATGGGGTTCATCATATAATATAAACATAGCGTATGATGAAAAATAATGCCTTTATTAGAAAATTATCAATTACAATGGTTTGGGAGATACAACATAGATTGGCTTGTAGGGCATATCCCTTTCAATCTCCCACTTGCACTAAAGCCAATCGCCTTTAAATCTTAATCCCATACACTCGAGGTGGCGATCAAACTCTCGTTGTGGTAGAGCCTTAGTGAATGGGTCTGCTACATTGTTCTTTGTATCAACTCTATTTATGTAGACATCTTGTCTTTCTACTATTTGTCGGACGAGATTGAAGCGTCTCAGAATGTGCTTGGACTTATGATGAGCTCTTGGTTCCTTAGCTTGAGCAACAGCCCCAGTGTTGTCACAGTAAAGTGGCACTGGGTTTTCAATCTCAGGAACAACACCCAACTCTGTGATGAACTTCTTTATCCAGACTGCTTCCTTGGCGGCTTCACTGACAGCTATGTATTCTGCCTCTGTGGTTGAGTCAGCTACAGTCTGCTGTTTGGTACTCTTCCAACTCACTACTCCACCATTTAGGGTAAAAACATATCCCGAAATGGATTTGCTATCATCAGGGTCTGATTGAAAACTAGAATCAGAATAAGTTTCTAGTTTAAGATCAGAACCACCATAAACCAGAAAAATATCCTTAGTCCTTCTTAGGTACTTAAGAATATTTTTAACTGCTTTCCAATGATCCTCTCCTGGATCTGCCTGAAACCTACTGACAATGCCTAAAGTATATGCCACATCAGGCCTGGTATATAACATGGCATACATTTTGGACCCTATTGCCGAAGCATAGGGTATAGAATTCATTCTATTTCTTTCTTCAGGTGTCTTAGGAGACATCCTTTTAGAAAGATGTATGCCTTGACTCATAGGAAGATAACCATTTTTACTTCCATCCATGCTGAATCTTTTCAGCACTAAGTCAATGTACCTAGATTGGGATAAACCTAGCATCCTCTTAGATCTATCTCTATAGATCTTAATACCTAGTATATAGGATGCTTCTCCCAAATCTTTCATGGAAAACTGGTTTGATAGCCAAACCTTAACTGATTGCAACATTGGGACATCATTCCCAATGAGGAGTATGTCATCTACATACAGAACCAAGAAGACTATGGCACTCCCACTAGTCTTCTTATAAACACAGGGTTCATCCACATTTTTGATAAAACCAAACCTTTTAATAGTTTCATCAAAGCGGATGTTCCAACTCCTTGAAGCTTGCTTTAATCCAAAAATGGATTTCTTTAGCTTGCATACTTGATTAGGTTTATTCTTTGAAATAAAACCTTCTGGCTGTGACATGTAGACTTTTTTCTCAAAGAAACCATTGAGGAATGCAGTCTTCACATCCATCTGCCTGATCTCATAATCGTAGTACGTTGCTATAGCAAGTAAAATTCGAATTGATTTGAGCATGGCAACATGTGAGAATGTTTGATCATAATCAATTCCCTGTTTTTGTATAAAACCGTTTGCCACTAATCTGGCTTTATAGGTTTCAACTTGGCCATCAGCCCCAATATTTTTCTTATAGACCCATTTGCACCCAATAGGATTAACACCCTCTGGTGCATCGACCAAAGACCATACTTGGTTTACATACATAGAGTCTATCTCGGATTCAATGGCTTCATGCCATCTATCTAAATCAGTACTCAAGATAGCTTCCGTATAGGTCAGAGGTTCATCATTTTGAATGACTTGGGCTTCATTATTTTCAATAATAAACCCATACCTCTTAGGTGCCCGTGGCACTCTATCAGAACTACGGGGAGGAGTTTTGTATTCTGGTTCTGTCCTAACTATATGTTCTAATGGTTGTGAACTGTCTATCTGTATTTCTTGTACTTCTCCAAGTTCAACAGTTCTACCATTGCACTTTTCTAAAATAAACTCTTTTTCTAGAAAAGTGGCATGCCTGCTGACAAAAATCTTTTGTTCAATAGGATGGTAAAACAGATATCCTCTATCCTCTCTAGGATATCCTACAAATAGATATTTATCCGCTCTAGGTTCCAACTTATGTCCAAAATTTCCTTTAACATAAGTTGGACATCCCCATACCTTAAAATATTTAAGATACGGTTTCTTTCCACTACAAATTTCATATGGAGTACTAACAACGGATTTAGAAGGTACCTTGTTCAGAATGTAAATAGTAGTTTCTAGAGCATGATCACAGAAGGAAATGGGTAAATTTGTGAAGCACATCATGGATCGTACCATATCTAATAAGGTACGATTCCTCCTTTCAGCTATACCATTTAGCTGTGGTGTATAAGGAGTGGTCCATTCAGAAAGAATTCCATTAACTTTAAGATAGTCTAAAAACTTCGTGGATATATTCTCCTCCTTGATCAGAATGAAGAACTTTAATACTTTTCCCAGTTTGTTTTTCGACCATACTTTGATACTCCTTAAATTTATCAAAGGCTTCTGATTTATGTTTCATAAGATACACACATCCGAACCTAGATAAATCATCTATAAAAGTGATAAAATATGAGTATCCACCTCTGGCCTGAGTTGTCATTGGACCACATACATCATTATGTATAAGTCCGAATAACTCAGTTGACCTTTCTCCATGTCCGGTAAATGGAGTCTTGGTCATCTTACCCATGAGACATGATTCGCAAGTTCCTAATGATTCATACTCATAAGGATCAAGGAATTTTTCCTTGTATAACTTGCTTATCATAGACTCATTAACATGACCAAGTCGATGATGCCAAAGTAAAGTTTCATTAAAGTCTTTTCTTTTTCTTTTATTATTGACATGAAAAACACTATCATTGGAAGAAAGAGTTAAGAGGCCATTACTAAATATGCCAGAACAAATAACTTTATTAGACAACATTATCGAACAACCAGTGCTCGTTACATCGATTACATATCCTTGTTTTAATAACAAAGGAATAGATATAATGTTCCTGATAATCTTTGGCATATAGTAACAATTTTCTAACTCCAAGATCTTCACTGAAGGCAACTTCAGAATATATGTCCCTACAGCTTCTGCTTGGATGATATCACCACTAGCACCATAGAGATTGAAGTCACCTTCCTTCAACACTTTAAGCTTGTGGAGGTCCTGCAAAGATTTGCATATATGGTAACCACAAGCGGTATCCAATACCCAAGTATTTGATATAGACGAATTTAATGTCAATATAGCATGTATCTCATACATACCTTTTGGTGCATCTGACAAACCAGGCTTCAAAGTTGCAAGGTAAGCCTTGTAATTCCTTTTCCAATGTCCTGCTTTGCCGCAAAAGAAACAGGTTGACTGTTTTGAGGCTTTCTTTCCTTATTCTTATTGATGCCACCCTTAGGGTTTGGCCTCCTATTTAAACCCTTTTTGCCTTATTTCTTCTTATTGGTCTTATCAACAAGAAGAAGTGGAGCCTTTTCTTTCTTAACATGGCTCTCTGCTATTTTTAACATATTTAACAGCTCAAGCAAGGAAGTGTTCAGTTTGTTCATGTGATAATTCAAGACAAACTGAGAAAATGACTCCAAGAGTGATTGCAGGATTAAATCCTGATTCAGCTCCCCATCCATAATAAAATCTAATTGACCCAATCTGGTGATTAAGTCAATTACCTTCAGAACATGATCCTGAACGGATGTTCCCTTTGTCATCCTAGCACGGAATAACTGCTTAGATATTTCGTATCTAGCAGTTCTGCTTTGTTCTCCATAAAGCTCTTTTAAATTGAGCATTATGGATTGAGTATCCATGCTTTCATGCTGTCTCTGTAACTTATTGGTCAAAGAGGCCAGTATGATACACTTGACAGTGAGGGAGTCATTCTGCCACATTTTGTATGTGGCCATATCTTCCTGTGTGGCATCATCCCCTAGTGGATTAAGACTAGGGGTATCAAGAATATAAGAAAGTTTTTCTGAACTCAGTACAATCTTTAAATTTCTCAACCAGTCCACATAGTTTGGACCAGTCAGTTTATTGGTATCTAAGATACTTCGCAGTGATAATGAAGATGCCATTTATCTACATTTAATAAAGAACAATATATAAGCAAACAACCATGAAATGACTTACATAATTAAATTAGGTCTTCAATTTAATTATGTCTCCAACTATTTTATCAAAAATCATAGCCCTCACTATGATAATCGAGAAGAACCCTGATCGGTTTTTCTTAGTGAGATTGAGATCCTAATAACTTATAAAAGATCTTGCAGAAAGCACAACAAATCTTTTATAAGCTCAAAGGTAGGAAACTCTTCCAATTATATCTCATATAATTCTCAAGAAGTAACTTGGCCTCTAGAACATTATTAGTCTTACAGAAAACACAACAAACCATAATGTTCTAGTTAAGTCAAGACCCTTTCATTTCAATACAGTCAGTACTCAAATATAATGCCCTTGCAGATAACACAACAAAGCATTATACTGAATATACTGTAAGCATATCTATGCACTAGACTAGTATTATGTCAATCACCATATTAGGTCTTGCAGATAACACAACAAACCTAATATGGTTCATAACACAATAATGATCAAACATGAAGGAAGGCCAATATATAGTATTTTTAACACTAAGCATTTTAGTCAAGATTTAAATATAATCAAATCGGCCAGTCAAGTGGAAGATATGTGGGAGTCCCCCCGTTGCTTTCCTAGACACCAATAAAAATTGGCCAGGTCAGTCTACGGAACCAATTAAAAACCACAATTCTCTTTACCTTCCCGGAACCACCTTTCTAGACACCGAATGATCAATTGTTCATCATGACTAGGGATGCTTATTAGTTAAATATACTATGACTTAATATAATTTTTAAGAGGAGGGTTTTATAAAATTGCCAGCACATTCTTATAGAACATATCACAATCATATCACTCTAATAAAATAAATATGTGCTAAGTATGTCATCATACTAGGACAACCATTTATCACATAATGGATCCACCATTATGCCAGGGCAACCTTATTTCAGTATGATGACTTCAAAACTAATCATATCTCTATAATAATTAGGGTTTGAGTGAAAAACCCTAACTAGTGGCATACATCAAAACATAAATTATCATACATGCATCCTATAAATATGCTAAGTGTATCAGCATTCAAGGGTTTAAAACCCTAACATGCGACACTACAACAAAAACACATATAAATATTTTTCATATGTTTTAACTGTAATAAGGGTGGCTCTGATACCACTATTGGGAATCCGGTGCACCATTGTGAAAAATAATTTCAAACATGATGAAATTTGCACCATAAACCCTTAGCCAAGATCTCCTTATTCAGGATTAAAACATATATTAAACATGCAAACTTATATTGTTAGAATTAGGGCACCAACCTATTAACGCTAAATCCAATTTTGACGTAGAATCAAAACAGGATGTTGAATGCCCCTTTTGAATTCACCAGGCGTCCAAATGTCCACCCTCCAATGGTGATCCACAAGAAGATTGATCAAGATGCTAGCTTCATCAAAATTCCTTCACTTGAATTCTTATCCTAGAACTCAAGAGGACTATGGCTTTAAAACTCCACGGTAGGGACTCCTTACTTCCTTTCATTCTTCTTCCTCTCCCTTTCTTAAGACCTTGTCCTAAGAATAAAACTCTTGTCTTGAAGGAGGAGGAGGATTTAAGACACTAATGTCTTAATGTAAAGGAAATAGAAACAGAGTAGTAATTTTTTTCTTTTACCGATCGAGAGATTCTTCCTATCTCTTGTTTTAGACTTGAGTTTCAACAGAGAAGAGAACTCTGTAAAAGGGAAACTCTCTGTGTCCTAAACAAGCTAAGGAGGAATCAGTCTCCTGGAAAGAAAAGAAAAATAAAATTTCTGTCGTACATTAGTCAAATACCCGAGACCTCTGTTCCTTAAATAGATTACAAAAAGGTGCCTTTTCAAAAGAACACAACTCTCCGTAAAATATTTTTCACGGTCTTCCATATTTCTCACGCCCCCTTCCCTCCTTCTCACGCCCTTCCAGATTAAAACTCATGGCTTTTCCTAAAAGAAAAGTTGTGAAATTCTAGAAGAAAGGAATCACGATGTTTCGGTCTCCGAAGAGAAGTTGTTTCGCGCAACCGGGAAGAGTCAGTGCCTTTTGTCTTTCTTAAAAATCTTCTAGCCATTGGATTCCCATCCAAGGGGGGACAAGTGGAGTGCTAACTTTAAGAAAGGAGGCCGCCCCATCTTAATTCATCGGAGAATTAAGTGGGGCGCGCCAAGAGTCCATGCGCCATGGACTCTTCCAAATGGCGCGCCAAGAGTCCATTAGCGCATGGACTCTTGGTATTTTGGCATGAAAATAATAAGGAGCGGGTGGGGGGCTAGCCTAGGTGCATGGTTAGCCAATAGGGTTAGCCATAATCTCTATTTTCTTAATTAGGGTCTAATTAGATCCAATTAGAACCCCAATTGAACCAATCCGGAACCCTAACTCGAATCCGATTCGAATAGAAGCTAGGGTTTGCAACACCTGCTAGAGTGTTATCCTGCAAAGATGATTTAATCACAAATTAAACTCTTGATCAATCCTCTTAAGTGTGTGACCCATTGGGTTCCACATCTAGCCAGCAGTGGGTTTAAATACAAGTTGACCTAATTTGATTAGAACTCTTTCTAATCGATTTAGGTCAAACCGGGCTTACCCGATTTGATCAATTAGGACTCTTCCTAATAAGTGATCTTTGAATTTGATCAACCCACAAGACAAGATTGACGTCTAGCAACGTGTCATGTCTACCCGGAAGATATGAAAATTCTGGTGAAATACCAAAATTATCCTTCAGTAGAGAGTTACCGTACAATTAAATCTTTCGATCAGCCTGCACCAAAAATATAACAATGGATATGGATATATGTCAAATCCAATATTATATTTATTTCTAGCTCAATCTTATATTGATGATTCAATTATCTTGATATTAGAAACCATCTCTAACATCTTTACTTTGATAAAGATTCCCTGAATCATCATCCGATTATTAACTAGCTGGATGCAATCTCCTCTTACCAAGAATGATCAATTCCTTGTTGACCTACTCATTACCTTCATATCCAATTCACCATTCCCAGTATCAATCCTGTGCATGACTCAGTGTCATGATTAGGATTGAACCAAAGCATGGGTTCATGTACATAAGGTACTTATGGCAGTCTCAGGTCAAAGGATTACTTGTACTACTCCCACTATAAGAACCTTCAAATGACATGTAGCTAAGACTCCAATAGGTGTTCTCAAGTTGGATCATATCAGTGAACTCATTCTCCAATGAGCACCCACATCCCAGTATTAGTGTCATACACAAGTGACTGTGAGAGCAGTCACCCTCTCCAGTATACATGGGATGTGCTAGTCTTACCGGAAAACCCTGATCCCCTACTCAGGGTTCCTTTGACTAGGAACATTTTAGATTAAGGTTTTAAGATTTTAGGTCTCACTGGTATGTTCTCATCATAACCCTAAAATCATAGCCCTAATCTATGGGGTTCATCATATAATATAAACACAGCGTATGATGAAAAATAATGCCTTTATTAGAAAATTGTCAATTACAATGGTTTGGGAGATACAACATAGATTGACTTGTAGGGCATATCCCTTTCAATTTGGTCCGGTGGCAAGGCAGCCAGAATCAAAGGACTCATGCATCATCCATGAGGATCTACAGCGCCTCAACCCAGACCTACTCGAGCACTATGAGAGCCAAGTTATCCCACACTCGATAGGGTCAAGTTCCTCCCACCTAGAGAGAATTGGTGGGGGCACCAGGATCAGACATAGATTACTGGGCCCTATTTGGTATACCTAGCCATGTGTCAAATTTTGTAATCAACTAGAATTGAATGTTATAATAAGTTGAGGTTAGTTGATTTATCTAAACCCTCAACATAGTTAGTATTTTGAGTCATGTACATCAATTATGAGTCCAGTATGAGACTGATTTTTATACAAGAGAGGAGGTCACCCTATTTTGGAGTTCCACTAGGCCACATCCAAGAGTCAGAGGCAGCTACATCAGCCCATTGGATTTTGTGTGACAACCTAGGATCCAAGATGCTTCCAGAAACCTTGATTCTTTTCAAATGTTCTCTAGATGCCCAGATTCCTCCCCAGATGCCAGAGGTTATTCCTAAACTAGGGCATCCATGATTCTAGAGGTCCACCTGCATCCCAGCCTAATGAAATCAAGCCCAGGTGCCAAGCCCAAGTCCTTAAGAAGCAAGATTCTAGGGAATATTCCTGCTACCAAAATACTAGGCCACCCAAGCTTCCACAGGCCCAAACCCATGCATCCAAGCCCTTTGAGCCGGCCCCTTGCTGCTCCTAGAGGCCAAACACGCCCTCTAGGTATCCTTGAAGTGTTGACCACATCTAAAGAGGTTTGACCAAGTCCAAGTTGAAGAGAAGAAGGAGAAGACAGTTTATTCCTAACCTAGTTGGGATTTCTAATCCTTTTAAACTTTGTAATTCTAACCTAGCAAGGAAAGGGCTTGTATTCTAATTGAGAAGAGGACTTGTAATCCAAGTGTAACCATGGTTAGTGAGGGAATGGGAACTCTATAAATTCCCCACCCCTCCCCCTCTTGTAAGCATCTCTTTCTTATAAATACAACTTGCTAAAATTTTGAGTTATTGCCATGTGTTGGTGTTTTGTTTTGGTTCTTTGGATTGTGTTTTTATGCTTGGACTAATTCCTTGCTACCCTAGCTTCCTTCCACACCCTAACTCACTACCATCAAAGCTTTCACATGTCCAAGAAGGAGTGCCCTAGGCTGCCATGCAAGAAGATCTTCAACAAGCTTGAAATAGCCATCTTCTAACCCTAATCCTGATTCCTTTATATCCATAGTTCCTTTTCTTATTTTTTAATTACTGTTTTGATTAACCCTGACACTTGTAGTATCCTCGAGGTATTTTTCCTTCCCTGAGGAGGCCTTCTTTGCTACCCGAACCGTCCAGATCAGCCATCAGATTCGAGGGAAACAAGGCTTCTTCTTCTAGGCTCTGATCAGAGTTGTGAGTGATCTCTTCTGGTACTGATATTATCATCTCTGACTGGTATGAAACCTTTCCTTCTCTTATTATCTAATTTGCTTGAAGTTAACTATCTTAAGCTAGGAATTCCTCAATTTTTGGGTCCAATCTTTTAGTTATCTTGCATGATTCAGCCTGTGACAAGTTAATTCTTAGAATTGCTGATACCTGCTAGTTTATTTACTTTGCTTTGAGAAATTAGCTATCAAACCTAAATCTAAAAATCATAAAAAAATTAGTTTACTGCTTTTACTTCATATCTAGCATTCTTAGAGTCATCCCGCATCATGAAAGAATTTCATATACTCTTATATCTATGAATGGAGATCCAGAAAGTTTTGTAGAAGCCATGAAAAGTCCTGATAAAGAGTCATGGATGTAAGGCATGATAAAAGAGATGGAATCTCTCAGGAGGAATCAAACATGGTAGCTAGTGGATCGACCTAGAGATGCTCATGCTATTGGCACCAAATGGGTGTTCACTAAGAAATCATTACCTTCAGAGCAAGGTGGAGTGAGATACAAGGCAAGATTGGTAGCAAAGGGATACTCACAAAGAAAAGGAGTTGACTATAAAGAAGTATTTTTTCCTATGGTATGCCATACTTCAATTCGGGTGTTGTTGTCTTTGGTGGCAAAACATAATTTGGAATTGGAGCAGATGGATGTGAAGATAGCCTTTCTATATGCAATACTGGAAGAGAAAATCTAAATGAAGCAACTTGATGGCTTCATTGAGATTGGACAGGAGAACAAGGTATGTCTACTTCAGAGTCATTGTATGGATTGAAATAATCACCTCGTCAGTGGTATCACAGATTTGATACATTAATCTTGAGCCTTGGATTTTTCAGATGTGAACATGATCATTGTGTCTATATGAAGGATGTGGATACTATGGATGCTCTGTATTTACTTCTGTATGTGGATGATATGTTGATAGCCAGTAAAAGTATGACAGCTATGAAAGGACTGAAGAGAGCATTATCTTAGAAATTTGAGATGAAAGACTTGGAATCAGCTCAGACAATCCTTGGAATGGAGATTTGCAAAGATAGATGCAAAGGAATACTCCATTTGTCACAAGGTGGGTACATTAAAAGGGTACTTGAGAGGTTTGGGATGGATAAGGCCAAACCTGTGGAAACACCTTTACCAGGGCATTTTTTTCACTCAAAAATATAGTGCCCCCAATCAGAGGAAAGAGAGTACCTGGAAAGAGTTCCATATGCCAACGTAGTGGGCAGTTTGATGTATGCTATGGTTTGTTGCAGGCCATACATAGCATATGCTATAAGCCAGGTGAGCAGGTACATGGCTTATCCTGGGATGGAACACTGGAAGGCATTGAATAGATTTTGAGATATCTGTAAGGGACTCAAAGACATGGACTGATATTTGGTGGGCAGCCTGAAGGACATGGATGGAACTCCATAGAATTATGTGAAGATTCAGGTCCTTTGGAAGGGTTTGTTGATTCAAGCTATGTAGATGATCTTGATACAAGAAGGTCTACAACATGTCATCTCTTCTGCATGTATGGTGGATCGATTTTTTGGTGATCAACCCTTCAACCTATTATTACTTTGTCTACAACAAAAGCAGAGTATATAGGGAATACTGAAGCTACAAAGGAAGCACTATGGCTAAGAAGGCTAGTATCTGAAATGGGGGTAAAATAGTGTATGGTGATCCAGCATAGTGATAGCCAGAGTGCCATACACTTGACACAGAACCCAGTTTATCATGCTAGGACCAAGCATATAGATATGAGGTACCATAGAGTCAAGGAGCTGGTGGAGGAAGGAGAAGTGGCACTGGTGAAGGCTCACACAACGGAGAACTAGGCAGATGCACTTACGAAGGCTCTACTAAGGGATAGCTTCTACTCTTGCATGTAGTTAATAGGTTTGAGGAGTCTGGCATATGTATCCTTGAAGTACCAAGGTGGAGATTATTGAGTCTCAGGTGGTGCATTCATGGTTAGTTGGGTCAAAGTACATATATTGATCTGGTTTATCATGGTTTTTCATGATGTGTCTAAGGCTAGAGTTGAGTCCAGTATGAGTCCTAGGTGTTTAGGCTAATTTTTGGTCAGACTGGGTCTTAGGGTCGGCTCTTCTGTGGCAAGAGTCAACTTTGTTGGTTGGCATGTGTCAGAACCAGAAACCTGTAGTTTGGATGAGTCAGCTTTAATGTATTTGAGTCAGCTCGGATGCAAAGTCAGGAAACCAGTAGTCTGTATGAGTCAGCTCGAATGGATTTGAGTCGACTCGAATGCATAGTCAGGAATCTTGTAGTCTGGATGAGTCAGCTCGAATGGATTTGAGTCGGCTCGGATGCATAGTCATGAAACCTATAGTTTGGACGAGTCGGCTAGAATGGATTTGAGTCGGCTCGGATGTCGGGTGAACTATTTTTTAATGATGCCAGCTAGGGAAAGTTTTGGGATCTTGGGCATGTGTGATCGAGGTATATATTATTGTATTCTTGTAAGAGGATGGTGATGGTGTAACAAACTTCTTGGAAGTGGAAATCTCTTTCTCCCGTGAAAATTCCTCTATTTTCTTCTCTCCCGTTCTTGGTGTTCTTGATCTTCACAGACCTGAATCCTACCATGATCTTCAATGGAGATTGCTGGCAGATGGTCATCCACAACCTAGTGATACACTTCTGCAATTGCTTTATTGATCAGGGTGTTCATTCTTGATCGGGAACAAATCTATTCTTGAAGATTTGGTTCTTCAAATATGGTTGGATTTGGAGTCGAATTCTCAACATTTGGTATCAGAGCAAGGATCGTTGAAGGAAGATCTCAAGATCAAAGGGTTGGAAGTAAGGCTTCTTGCAGTTACGGTTTTCTAAACTCTTGAATTCTTAATTATGGTAATGGCATCAAGTGGGTTCAAACTAGACTTTGAGAAGTATGATGGCAAGGGAAACTTCATCCTGTGGTAGTAAAGAGTTAAAGATTTGCTGGTTCAACAGAGATTCTATAAGGTCTTGGTTAAAGAAAGACCAGAAAAGATTAGTGTTGAAGAATGGGAAGAGTTAAAAGAGATTGCTTTCAGTACTATCAGGATGTGTTTGGATGATCAAGTTTTACCTGAAGTATGCTAATGGACTACTGCAAAAGGTCTTTGGGAAAGACTAGAGAACACATACATGGAAAAGAACATGACTAACAAGATATGGCTGAAGAAGCAATTATATAGCTTGAGAATGCCTGAAGGAGGAGACATAGTTGCTCACATTCAGAGGTTCAATCAGGTTTGTTCTGAGATGATGAGTCTGGATGTGAAGATAGATGAGGAGGATTGGGCATTGTTACTGCTGTGTTCACTCCCTGGATCGTATGATGGTCTCATAACAACCTTGGTTTATGGGATGGAAACCCTAAATTATGAAGAAGTTGTTAGTGTGCTCAGATCCAATGAGCAAAGGAAAAAGATCTGCAAAGGTAATCCTAATTCAGAGGTTCTTGCTATGAATAAAAGGCAAGGAAGACCCAAGAAAAGAACTAGGGAAAAGTCCAAGGGCGGATCTTTGTCTTGGAACCACAAAAGTGTGAAATGCTACAAGTGTCGTCAACTTGGGCATATCAGGAAGAATTGTCCTCTTTGGAAGATGGAAAAGGGGAGAACCAACACTAGTGGTGCTAAAGCTATGGAAAGCAATGGAGAAGGAGTACTGGTTGTATTAGATGGATCGGTGGATTAGGAGAATACCTGGATTTTTGATTCTGCATGCTCATACCAATATACCTCACATCGGTATTTGTTTTACACCTATGACAAGTTAGATGGAGGTAGTGTAAGTTTGGTGATGATCACCCTTGTATGGTAGCTAGAGTAGGCACTATTAGGGTGAGGATGTATGATGGAGTGATAAGGACTCTATCAAATGTCAAACATGTACTAGAATTGAAAAAGAATTTGATTTCTTTGGGCTACTTGGAAGAGTAGGGATATGCTTTTAGTTGCCAATATGGTAGTAGATGTTTGAGAATTACCAAGGGATCTTTGGTGGTAATGAGAGGATGAAGACTGAGCAACAATCTATACAGGATGGAAGGCTCAGTGATAAGTGATAGTGCTGAGTGCTTACAGTGGCACAAGAGGATAGTTGAAATATAAACTATGACACTATCGAATAGGTCATATAAGTGACCGAGGGCTCACGAAGTTAATCAGAAGAGGGAACATCCCAGCTCTGAAAATGGATGGAAATGACCTGTGTGAGCCATGTATCTTTGGAAAACAGCATAGAGTGAAATTTGCTGTTTGTACCAAGCCAAGTGAAGGAGTGTTGGATTTGGTGCACTCGGATGTATGGGGACCAGCACCTATTTTATCCTGAGGTGGAGTAAGGCATTTTGTTACCTTTATTGATGACTTCTCTAAGAAACTATGAGTGAATCTGATGTGAAAAAAATTAGATGTATTTGCCTGGTTTAAAGCTTGGAGAGCTGAGGTAGAGAAGGAGATAGGAAGACATGTAAAGTACCTTCGGATTGATAATGGTGGGGAGTACTCTAGTATAGAGTTTAGGAGTTACTATGTGGAAAATGGTATCAAACGCCGTTACACAGTAAGGATGACTCCACAGCAGAATGGTATCGTAGAAAGGATGAACCAGACACTGTTGGAGAGGGCAAGAAGTATGAAGCTGCAATCATCATTGCTAAAATCTTTTTGCGGTGATGCTATTACTTTGGCATGTTTTCTCATAAATAGGTCCCGTCACTTCAAGTTCGATGGTGGACTTCCAGAAGAGGCTTGGAGTGGGAAGAAGGTGGAGCTTGGCCACCTGAAAGTTTTTGGTTGCCCAGCTTATGTTCATGTGGAGGCAACTGAAAGAAGCAAGCTGGATCCTAAGTCAAAGAAAATAGTCTTTATAAGGTATCCACAAGGAGTCAAAGGTTACCTACTTTGGGATCCAGAGTCTCAAAAGGTGGTGATTAGTAGGGATGTCATTTTTGATGAGAGGAGCATCTTGGAGAAACCAAGGACTGCAACTAGAAATGCTGTCAATAAGATGAACAGTAGTGAGAGCCCGTACAGGTGGAGGATGTTGGGGTTTCAGGTGCACCGCAGCGGAAGTGTAATTTCAAAATGATGAAATTTGCACCGAAATCCCTTAGCCAAGATCTCCTTTTACTAATTAAAACATACATACTAACATTCAAACATAGATTGTTAGAATTAGAGTACCAACCTGTAATCGCTAATTCCAACAAAGTTGATGTTGAAGGGGCTGATTGAATTCACCAGGCGTCCAAGTGTCCGCCCTCCGATGGTGATCCACACAGAGCAGTGATCAAGATAACTCTATCTTCTTTTCAAAGGTTCCTTCTATTGAGTTCTTCTTCCTAAAACTCAATTGCTTGGACTATGGCTTGAATTCCTCCACACAAAGGCTTGCTTTCCTTTCCTTGACTCCTTCTCCTCCTTCCACCAAGACCTTGGCCCTTTAGATACCCTTGTCTTGAAGAAAAAGACCTTGTCCTAAGAGGACATAGGCTTGTCTTAAGTTGGAGGAGAGATTAAGACATTGATGTCTTAATGTATGAAAGAAAGGAAGAAATCAGAACTTCTTTCTTTCCTTTACCGTCGGAGACTTTTACTTTTATCTTGTTCAGTAGCAGAGTTTCGACAGAGGTTTACTCTGTAGAGGAAACAATGCAAGAGCAAGAAAAAATAAAAGAGTCTTCAGGAGAGGAAGAAAGAAAAATATTACATGATGTTCTGATTTTTCCCGACCCTTTAAATAGAAATCAGATAGGCGCCTACACACCTCTCCGTGATTTCTTTCTCACGCCCTTTCCAATTTCTCACGCCCCATCCTCCCATCTCACGGCCTTCCAGATTAAATCCCACGGCTCTTCTTAAAGGAAAAACCGCGGTGTTTTAAAAAGAAGGAAGTCGCGACTTTTCATCTCCGAAGAGATGTTACTTCGCGCGCCCGGGAGGAGTTAGCGCTTTCTCTCTTTCTCAAAATCCCATCAGCCGTTGGATTCTCATCTAAGGGGGGAGAGAAGGTGCGCTAATCACTTAAGAAGGAGGCCGCCCAAATAAAATCATCGGAGAATTTTATTTGGGGCGCGCCAAGAGTCCATGCGCCATGGACTCTTCCTTAAGGCGCGCCAAGAGTACATATGCGCATGGACTCTTGGTGTTTGGCGTGAAAAACAAAAGGGGGCGGGTGGGGAGGCTAGCCAAGCTACATGGCTAGCCAATAGGGTTAGCCACATTCCCATTTTTCTTAATTAGGATCTAATTAGGTCCAATTAGAACCCAATTTGAACCAATCCGGAACCCTAATTCGAATCCGATCCGAATAGAAGCTAGGGTTTGCAACACCTGCTAGAGTGTTATCTTGCAAAGACAATTTAATTCCAAATTAAATTCTTGATCAATCATCTTAAGTGTGTGACCCATTGGGTTCCATATCTAGCAAGTAGTGGGTTCGAATACAAGTTGACCTAATTTGATTAGAACTCTTTCTAATCGATTTAGGTCAAACCGGGCTTACCCAAATCGATCAATTAGGATTCTTCCTAACATGTGATCTTTGAACTTGATCAACTCACAAGACAAGATTGACGTCTAGCAACGTGTCATGTCTACCCGGAAGATATGGAAATTCTGGTGAAATACCAAAATTACCCTTCAGTAGAGAGTTACCGTACAATTAAATCTTTCGATCAGCCTGCACCCAAAATATAACTATGGATATGGATATATGTCAAATCCAATATTATATTTGTTTCTAGCTCAATCTTATAATGATGATTCGATTATCTTGATATTAGAAACCATCTCTAATATCTTCACTTTGATCAAAGATTTCCTGAATCATCATGCGATTGTTGACTAGCTGGATGCAATCTCCTCTTACTAAGAGTGATCGATTCCTTGTTGACCTACTCATTACCTTCATATTCAATTCACCATTCCCAGTATCAATCCTGTGCATGTCTCAGTGTCATGATTAGGATTGAACCAAAGGATGGGTTCATGTACATAAGGTACTTATGGCAGTCTCAGGTCAAAAGATTACTTGTACCACTCCCACTATGAGAACCTTCTATTGACATGTAGCTAAGACTCCATTAGATGTTCTCAAGTTGGATCATATCAGTGAACTCATTCTCCAATGAGCACCCACATCCCAGTATTAGTGTCATACACAAGTGACTGTGAGAGCAGTCACCCTTTCCAGTATACCCGGGATGTGCTAGTCTTATCGGAAAAACCCTGATCCCCTACTCAGGGTTCCTTTGACTAGGAATTCTTTAGATTAAGGTTTTAAGATTTTAGGTCTCACTGGTATGATCTCATCATAACCCTAAAATCATAGCCCTAATCTATGGGGTTCATCATATAATAAACACAGCGTATGATGAAAAATAATGCCTTTATTTAGAAAATTATCAATTACAATGGTTTGGGAGATACAACAGAGATTGGTTTGTAGGGCATATCCCTTTCAGAGGATAAGTCTTCAACATTACCTGGAAATGGAGTTTCAGTTGAGGTTGAGTTGGATAGGAAAGATTCTCCAGGAATGAAGGAGAGGCGAGAAGAATCAGCTATTCAAGGAAAGTGCAGGAGAAGCCACAAACAGTAGACTTGTAGGACAGTGCAAGGGGAGTGGCATTGCATAAGCCTCAACGCACAATCTGGAAGCCGGTTAGAAATGGCATGGATGAAGCAATTTCATATGCTCTTATATCTGTGAATGGAGATCCAGAAAGTTTTGTAGAAGCCATGGAAAGTCCTAAAAAGAGTCTTGGATGCAAGGCATGATGGAAGAGATGGAATCTCTCAGGAGGAATCAGACATTGTAGCTAGTGGATCTACCTCGAGATGCTCATACTATTGGCTCCAAATGAGTGATCACTAAGAAATCATTACCTTCAGAGCAAGGTGGAGTGAGATACAAGGAAAAATTGGTAGTAAAGGGATACTCACAGAGGGAAGGAGTTGACTATACAGAAGTGTTTTCTCCTGTGGTATGCCATACTTCAATTCGGGTGTTGTTGTCTTTGGTGGCAAAATATAATTTGGAATTGGAGCAGATGGATGTGAAGATAGCCTTTCTATATGGAAGACTGGAAGAGAAAATCTATATGAAGCAACCTGATGGTTTCATTGAGATTGGACAGGAGAACAAGGTATGTCTACTTCAGAGTCATTGTATGGATTGAAATAATCACCTCGTCAGTGGTATCGCATATTTGATATATTTATCTTGAGCCTTGGATTTCTTAGATGTGAACATGATCATTTTGTCTATGTGAAAGATGTGGATACTATGGATGCTCTGTATTTACTTCTGTATGTGGATGATATGTTGATAGCCAGCAGAAGTATAACAGCTATGAAAGGACTGAAGAGAGCATTATCTCAGGAATTTGAGATGAAAGACTTGGGATCAGCTCAGAAAATCCTTGGAATGGAGATTTGCAGAGATAGATGCAAAGGAATACTCCATTTGTCACAAGGTGGGTACATTAAAAGGGTACTTGAGAGGTTTGGGATGGATAAGGCCAAACCTATGGAAACACCTTTACCAGGGCATTTTTCTCTCTCGAAAAAATAGTGCCCCCAATCAGAGGAGGAAAGAGAGTACATGGAAAGAGTTCCATAAGTTTCAAGTCAGGTTCTCCATAAATCAGCCATTGAACTTTAGTATTTCTCAAATACTTAAGGATGGACTTAACCACCTTCCAATGTGCCTCACCTGGGTCAGACTGGTATCTGCTCACTACTTTTAGTGAGTATGCCACGTCTGGTCTAGTACAAGTCATTTCATACATGATATAGCCTACTGCAGAAGCATAACGTACTCTACTCATGCGCTCTCTTTCCTCAGGAGTTGTCACACAATCCTTCTTGGAAAGAGTAATTCCAGAACCTATACGGAGATAGCCTTTCTTGAAATTTTCCATGCTGAACTGTTTCAGCACGTTATCAATGTACGTAGACTGGGACAGTCCCAAAAGCTTCTTAGATCTATCTTTATAGATCTTCATACCTAGTATGTAAGAAGCTTCACCCAAGTCCTTCATGGAGAACTGAGATGATAACCAGACCTTTATTCCTTGTAATGCTACGACATCATTCCCGATTAAGAGAATATCGTCAACATACAGTACTAGGAATACAATCACAGAACCATTAACCCATTTATAGATGCACGGTTCTTCTCCGTTCCTAACGAAGTCATACATTTTGATACACCTATCAAACCGTAAGTTCCAACTTCGAGACACTTGCTTGAGTCCATAGATGGACCTCTGCAACTTGCATACTTTTGATTCATCTGTGGATGTGAATCCTTCAGGCTGTATCATATACACCTCCTCTTCCAGTTCCCATTAAGGAAAGCAATTCGGACATCCATCTGCCAGACCTCATAATCAAAATATGCTGCCAAAGCAAGCATGATCCGAATGGACTTGAGCATTGCCACAGGGGAGAAAGTCTCATCATAATCAATACCATATCGCTGATGATACCCCTTGGCAACCAGACGGGCTTTATAGGTCTCTAACTTCCCATCTGCGCCCCTTTTCCTCTTGAAGATCCATTTACACCCAATGGGTTTTATTCCTTCAAGCGGATCAACCAATGTCCAAACATTGTTGATTTCCATGGACTCCATTTCGGATCGCATGGCTCCAAGCCATGCCTCAGAGTCTGATCTCTGAAGTGCATCCATATAGGTGATCAGATCCTCATTCTTCTCATCGAGCTCAATGGGATCGCCGTCCCGGACAAAGAAACCGTAGTATCTGTCCAGCTGACGTAGTATTCTACCAGATCTCCTAATGGGTTCTGGGTGTGATTCAATCACAGTCGGTTCTACGATGTCCTTAGAGTGTGCAGGTTCTTCTATTGGCTGAACTTCATCAAGTACAATCTTAGAGGCTATAGTTCCTTCTCCAAGGAACTCCTTTTCCAAAAAGATAGCTCTAAGAGCAACGAACACCTTTTGTTCATTCTCCAAGTAGAAAAAATACCCTTTGGTTTCCTTAGGATAACCAATGAATAAACACCGATCAGACCTAGGACCAAGTTTGTCTGAGTCAAAACACTTTACGTAAGCTGGACAACCCCAGACCCGAAGGTGTGAGATTGAGGGTTTACGTCCAATCCACATCTCATAAGGAGTGGAGACAACAGACTTACTTGGAACATTATTTAACAAGTAACAGGCTGTCTGAAGCTCATATCCCTAAAAGGATAGCGGCAGAGTTGCAAAGCCCATCATGGATCGAATCATGTCCAACAAGGTTCGATTCCTCCTTTCGGACACACCATTCAACTGTGGTGTTCCTGGAGGAGTCCACTGAGAGAGAATTCCATTCTCCTCAAGATATGTCAAAAATTCACCAGATAAGTATTCACCACCTCGATCAGATTGAAGGGTTTTAATAATTTTTCTAGTTTGCTTTTCTACTTTATTATGGTATCGTTTGAACATTTCAAACGACTCAGACTTATGTCTCATTAAGAAGACATAACCGAATCTTTAAAAGTCGTATGTAAAAGTAATGAAATATTTGTATCCTCCTCTGGCACTAACTGTCATCGGTCCACATACATCAGTATGTATTAGACTTAGAAGTTCTGTAGCTCGTTCACCTTTTCCAGTAAAAGGTGACTTGGTCATTTTACCAAGTAAACAGGATTCACAAGTGGGCAGTGATTCAGAATCACTGACCTCGAGGAGTCCATCTCCTCGCACCTTGTTTATCCTATTTTGGTTAATATGACCTAGCCTACAGTGCCAAAGATACAAATCATTGATATTATCTAATCTTAGGTATTTGCTAGAAGTGTACATTACACTAACAGGCCTTGATAGTACGTATATGCCATTATTTAATCTAGCTTTCATTATAATAGAGTTATTCAAAATAATATTGCAAAAATCTCCTTTTATTGATAGTTCAAAACCATAATTGGCCAAAAGGCCTACAGAGATTATGGTCATAATGAAACTAGGACAATAGTGACAGTTGACTAGTTCGACAGTACAAGACTCAAAGACAAGATGCAGGACTCCGACCGCCAGTACTGGAACACGATTTCCATTCCCGACGCTTAGAAAATGTTCTCCATCTTCAAATCTTCTGCTAACTTGAAGTCCATGTAACATTTTGCAAACGAGAATTGGACTACCAGTATCCAATACCCAGTTAGCAGTATCAACAATAGAGTAATTACAAGGTTTTATCATATAAATACCTTGTTCAGTAGACTTTTGCTTTCTCGGCCTGTTCTGATCAAGGGATGCAATATAAAAAGGACAGTTCCTCTTCCAGTGTCCCTTCTTCTTGCAGTAGAAACACTCTGCAAAAGACTGATCAGCCTTATACTTCCTGGTCTGGCTAGGGCCAGGAGCATTCTGCACCTTCTTTCCCTTTTAATTTATTTTATTCTTCCCTTTCTTAAAGGGACGACGACCTCTACTACCTCCCACTAAATTAACCACCCCCTTATTCAGTTGGTGGTCTTTCTCGAAAGTCTGCAGCAACCCCAAAAGACCATGGTAGTTGACTGCAGGCTTGTTCATTCTATAATGATTGAGAAAATTAAGATAGGAGGAGGGAAGAGAATTCAGGATCGCATCCTTGCCGAGCTGCTCGTGCAAGGGGCATCCGAGTTTGCCCAACTTTTCAATCAGCTCGATCATGTACAATACATGATCAGTGACTGAACCGCCATTCGGCATCTTGGAATTGTAGATGGCACAAGATACTTTGTACCGTTCTACATCATCCGGGGTGCCGAAGGATTCCTTCAACTTTTGAAGGATTTTATCAGGTTGGGCCTCCTCGAATTTGCGATTGAACTCGTCATTCATCGTAGCTAACATAATGCATCGGATAGTAGTCCGATCAGAGACCCACTTCAGATAAGCGTCTCTGACCTCACTCCGTGCATTAGCGGGAGGGATTTCAGGTGCTGTATCCGTTATTACATAGAGGATCTGTTCATGCTCCAGAACGATTCTCAATCTTCGACACCAATTATCGAAGTTGTGACCCTTTAACTTCTCGTTGTCGAGAAGTGACCGGAGCGATAAATTGGAAGACATCTGAAAAGAAAATAAGACCTAATTAGTGTATGAATTAATAATTTAACCAAAAGACTTGGACTTTAATCTAAAGGTTTCTCCCACTAATTTTTTAGATTGGTAGCCTCTAACTCCAATCCATGAAAATACTTTTTCAAGTGGGTACTGAAATCCAATAGGCCACGCATGAGCCCGACTTTGACTAGCTCACCCATACGAGCCTAAAGGTAGGTTCGTAAACCAATTGTTTCCCTAAACAATTTTCAGTATTTCATTTTGCCCCAGAGAACACCCCAATCGACCTTGGGGCTTCCTATTGCGGGTCTCTGGTTAGGTCCAACCATTAAAATGACAAATCCAATGCTTCCAGCTAACTAAAGACAAAGCCCGACTTTGGCTGGCCCACCTGGTCTCGTTAAAGAGGTTGCACTGAACCATCATCGATCAGATAGAAATTCTAATCGCCGGATGTACACCCGTTCTTTGGAACTACCGATGCACACCAAGCTAGTGGACACATTTCTATCCAACTTAATGGGAGACTAAGACACTGTCAACTCCTTGACTTAGTCTTTTTAAGGACCTAATAATTTTTAGAGGATTTTTAATTATGACAGAAGAAAAGACAAGGACATGGATCATCCTCCCACTGAATCAATCAAATTTCAGGAGGGTTGAAATAAATCAACAAACGATCCATGGGTACCTATAGATCAGTCAGACCGATCAACCTGGGTGACATGGGTTAACTCGAGTCGTTGAGCTTTTCCAACCAGTTCTGATTGACTCGACTAGCCAGGTAGGTGAGATCATGGGTGAGTATCCGCCATTAACCATCTTTCCTAGACACCAACCAAGTTGGCCAGGAAAGAGGTAGCCTCATACAACCATGATCACAATGCCAAACCTACCTCGACACCAGTCGGTTTACCAGACTCGATCATACTAGCCTAAAGACTCGGGCATCCACTGAGCCACTAATTGAGTCCATTTTAGATGAACGGATCAACTAATCTAACTATTAGATAGTTCTAAAGAAGGGCCTTAAACAACTTTTGTTTAATCTTCTTGTAATCTAGTTCAACTAAACTTAGGTCTAAACTAGTTATGGACTCAACTAGTCAGCTAACCTAATTAACCCAAAATGGCTTATGCAAATTTGATTAGATTTCATAAACCTAAAAAAAAAAAATTTTAATAAGCCAAACTCTTAATTAAAATAATTTTTAATTAAGTCTCTATGTAAAACAATTTTACATAACTAAAAAATCATGCATCAAGATATTTTACAAATAATTTATATTCATATAAAACATGCCTAAAACATGTATCACCAAATTAAAATAATTTTTAATTTTAATATTCTTTAAGGATCCTTCGGAAGAGGCCAACACAGACGATCCGCATCATGTCAAAGACACACGGTCATGGTGAAGGTCTCAACTAGGTTCCAAAAAGAAATCAGGATACATTTTTTTTAGATTAAACTAATTTTAATCTATTAAACATGCATACTAGATTAGATTATACATGCAACCTGCTCTGATACCACTGAAAGAGAATGGTGCAGGATGGTTTGACATGATCCTACACTAAGCATGCAAACAGTTGCGGGAGCAGAATTGATTTTAAAAACATTTTAAAAAATCCGCGCAGCGAAAATCTGCTCCGCCCATAAACTAATCTAATTCTAGTTGCAAATAGGCATGTAAGATGATATAAAATATTTTCAAAATATTTGAATTAAAAATTCTATTCATGCATGATTAAAAAACAATTTTTTCATACATTATTCTGGCCGGAATAACTCTGGGATAAAGCTGGAATAGGCTGGAATAGCTTATTCCAGCCTTCTTCTACCTTGGGCTGAAAACAAACTCTATTTTTGGCTTGGAAAACGGCATGGGAACACCACCTTCCGGACCTCTGTTTGCTCCCAAATTTTAGCAGCTGCAACTTGGACAAGAGGTCTTCAATCTCCAATCGAAAGCTGTAAGAAAATGTTAGCCAAAAAATGTAAAAATCCACCAAAGTTTTCTACCAGATTTTGTGCAACAGAAATGGGCAGCAGGCTTTGGCCTTTGTTTTGGAGCAGCTGGAGTGATCCCGGCTTGCGTGGTTTGCTCGTAGGAGTAGAATGGTACTCCCTCTAGAGGGGAGATGCGCCCGGGGCTCTCGGATCCCACTCCACACGCGGTGCTAGCCGCTAGAAGAGAGTTGATCACGGTGGATTGCAGCAACTCTGGTTTGCTGCAGTCTTTGAGTTGAGCACAACAAAAGAGCAATGAAATGGCCCTTCAAAACACTCTCTCACACTCTCCAAATCCCAGCCTAACTCGTACAAAAACTAAGCTCTCAAAAATAGGAGAAACCTTGCCCCAGAAAACTTTTGGATTGTTGTTGCACGGTGAAAGAAGCCGCGCTGAAACAGGGCTTGGGCATTGGTATTTAAAGGCAGCTGGGAGAGGGAGACAGGGAGGCTAGGAGAGGGAAGGGCTAAAGGCTACGTTACACCCATAATAAACAGGGATTTAAGGCAGCCGATGGAGGAGAGGAAGGGATGCCAGTGCACGGTGTTGTTTGACCTTCGGATGCTTGGTTTTCTCCAAATGCTAATACTTCTTTGCAGTGTAATGAAGTATTCCAACATGGAAACCGGTCCAAGCGAGAAAACACCGGTTCAAAAATCGGTCCAAGCCATTTGGTTCAAACACATTTAAAACCAATTGGTCCAACCCAATTTAATTTGGTTCAATTGGTTCATAACCAATTGGAGGCCGAAACGATCTCCGAATCAGTTTAAAACTGATTCAGAAAAAACCTGGCACAATGCTGGTCAGCCTGGAATAATTTCTGGTTGACACAAACAAGGGCAAGATGGGAAAAAGAGTGCTCAAAAATACTGTGACCATAAAATCGAGATGATTCCTAATCGTAATCGGTATCCCGATCAAAGAGTAATCCTCTGTGGCATGTGACCTCATAGGTTCGAACCTAAACGATAGCACTACAACAATTCTAGTACCAGTATAGGAAACCATCTAGCAATGGATCCCGGCATCCGGATAGGTCGAAGATACGGGAGCAAACTATCGAACCTCTAGCATATGGTTACCATATAATTCATCCCTTTGACCTCTAATGCTTAGGACGACTGAGATTGGGCTGCCAACCCAGACAGAGTCAGTCCACTATGTGACTCAACCTCGCAAGCCCAGTGACTCTTCACTAGGACTTCCCCGGTCGAGGATTTTCTAAATTGAGATACTGCGAGACATTCAATCCAAACTGTTTGGACAGGTCAATTCCATCTTGGTCCATCACTGCTCCACAAGTACTTGCCTGTACCCAGAAACCTTCCATCACCGGATTAAAAATCCGGGTAGTCCATCACCAAAGCACAGGGAGTTGCTTGCAAGCTACCGTGATGACCTCAGGTAAGAGGGACACATATACCCATATCCAATCATGAGTATCCCTTTGGCAGAAAGGGGCTCCATGGAGTCACATTCAATAAGATATCAAATATCCCACTTGAAGATCACATCAGTGTCACCACACTTATTTGGTCAAGAGGACAACCAAATGATGTGAACTACAACAACCTATACTTGATATATTGTCGTTCAATACAATATATCCTTTGGTTGTGAACAGGGTTTAAGGACCACTCGATACATCCTCTCTATATCGAAGTCAGTGTAGTCCTAAAGACTTCATCACATGGAAAGATTTGATTTAAGAGAAATGTAAAATGTTATGAGCTGCCAAAAAATATATTTTATTAATTCAAAGAAAGAGTACAATACTGAGCTCAACCGCCTACAACCCAGGGGATTGGCTTTGGGACACAATTCCCAACACTGATCACCTATATGTATGCAATTTCAAGGTCTGATTCTAAGTCATGGCTGTGAGCTATGAAATCCAAAATGGAATCCATGGAAATCAATAATTTATCGACATTGGTTGATCCACTTGAAGGGATAAAATCCATTTGGTGCAAGTGGATCTTCAAACAAAAGTGGGGCACAGATGGGCAGGTGGAGATCTATAAAGCCCATCTAGTTGCCAAGAGATTTCGTTAGTGTTATGGTATTGACTATGATGAGACATTTTTTTCAATGGTAATGGTCAAGTCCATTGAGATTATGTTTGCTTTAGCAGCATATTTAGATTATTAAATCTAGCAAATTGATGTCCGAACAACTTTCCTAAATAATGAGCTGGAGGAGGTGTATATGATCCTACCTGAAGGGTTCATATCCATAGATGAGTCTAAAGTGTGCAAGCTACAGAAGTCCATCTATGGATTGAAGCAGGCTTCTCAGAGTTGGAACATGCGATTTGATAAGTGTATCATAACGTATGGCTTTGTTAGGAATGGAGAGGAACCTTGTATATTAAGTGGGCAAATGGTTCTGTAGTTGTATTTCTTGTTTTGTATGTGGATGACATTCACCTAATCAGGAATGACATTCTAGCATTTCAAGGAATAAAGGTCTAGCTTTCATCCCAATTGGGTGAAGCCTCATTCATACTAGGTATGAAGATCTATAGAGATAAATTTAAGAGGCTTCTGGGACTGTCCCAATCTATGTATATAGGCACTGTGTTGAAGCAGCTCAGTATGGAAAATTTCAAAAGAGGCTATCTTCCGATAGGTCATGGAATTACTCTTTCAAAGAAGGATTGTGCGACAACTCATGAGGAAAGAGGGTATATAAGTAGGATTCCATATGCTTCGATAGCGGGTTCTATTATGTATGCTATGCTATGTACTAGACCAGATATGGCATACTCACTATGGATAGTGAGCAAATACCGGTCTGACCAAAGTGAAGCTTATTGGAAAATTGTTAAGAACATCATTAAATATTTGAGAAATACTAAGGACTAATAGATTATTTATGGAGATTCTGACTTGAAACTTATGGGGTATACTGATTTCAGTTTTCAGTCAGATAGAGATGACAGTAAGAGTGTGTCTAATTTTTTGTTTACTCTTTATGATGGAGCTGTCTGTTGAAAAAGCTCCAAGCAGCATATAGTGGTTGATTTTTTTTGTGAGGCAAAGTATACTACCGCATCGGATGCAGCAAAGGAGGTAGTGTGGTTGCAAAAATTCCTAAGGGAGCTGGGAGTGGCACCTTCCTTAGATGGTCTTATTTCATTGTATTGTGACAACATTGGAGCCACAGCTCAAGCCATAGAGCTGAAGTCACATCAGCAGACCAAGCATATTCTTCATTGTATCACCTTGTTCGGGAGATTATTGAACGAGGTGACATCGAGCTTCTAAAGATCGATGGTAAGGAGAACCTGGCCGACCCCTTCACTAAAGCCATTGGAATTCAAGAGTTCAATGACTGCAAATGGAATATGGGAATTAGATTCTATTCCGATTAGCTTTAGTCTAGGTAAGAGTTGTAGGGAATTGTGTCCCAAAGTCAATCATCTAGGTTGTAGATGGTTGTGCGACTCATGTATATGTATATGAATTACTGAATTGAATAAAAGGTTTAATCTGGTTGTTCATCACATGACATCTTCCTAATTGAACTCTTGTGGGATGATGTCCTTTGAGCTACCTTGTATGCAATGTAGAAAGGATGCATCATGTAGTTCATAAACTGGTTCGCAACCAAAGGATACACTGTTTCAAGATGGTGTATCGAGAGTAGGTCGTTGATATCATGTATGTTGGTTGTCCTCTTAACCAAGTAGCATGGAGATGCTGGCATGACATCAAGTATTGTGTTTGACACTTCACTAAACATGACTCTCATGCGAGATTCTCTTTATGCCAAAGAGAAGTCTTGCATTAGAATGTGGACATGAATTATTCCTTTGACTTAAGATCACTATGGCAACTTATCGGCAACTCACTGTGCTTAGGTGCTGTACTACCCGGATTTTTAATCTGGTGATGAAAGGTTGCTGGGTACAATCAAGTACTTGTGTAGCGGTAGCAGGATCAAGATAGGATTGATCTTTCCAAATGGTTTGGATTGAATACTTAATATGACTCAATTAAGAAAGGCCTTAGCCAGGGCATTCCTTGTAAAGAGTTACAAGAATTCTTTATTTGAGACATATTGATATAGACTGATTATGGTTGGGTAGTTTAACCCTAAGCCATCCAAAGAATTAGGAGATTAAAGGAATAAGTTCACTGATATTTCATATTCGACAATTTCATGTTGCTCTGCAACCTTCAACCTATCCGGACACCGGGTGTCATTGCTAGATGGCGACTTTGGTTGGTATTGGAAATGTTGCTATGCTACTAGTTATGTGTTTAAACCATGGGGTCACATACAGTGGGGTTTCTTCTTGCTTTGTTGGCATGTAAAAGATTGGGAATCATTCCAGATTCATTTGACAAAAAGTCGTCAAAGATGGCTACTGGAGCCGATTCATTTGGATGAGTCGACTCAAGTTAGTCGAGTCGACTCGACTGACGAACTTTGGGAAAATCAAAAATGCTTCATTAATAGCTGTAACAGTTATGGCTCTTAATGGGAGGCATTTCTGGGTTTTAATAGTTGTTGTTGCTGAATTCTAAGGGACTTCTAACTCTCCTGAATCCCAAGAGACTCAAGCTCTCTATTTATAATCTCTCATTAGGTTTGAACGATTCAACCTCTTTTGTTTATGTACAGTACCAATTAATAGTTTTTTGTTCTAGCTTTTGCTGAAGAATAGAGAAGGAGATCAAGATCTCATCCTTGATCTCTGAGAGATTATTAGAGTGGGATAGTGAGTTTTGGGTGAGATTCCTATTTGTATACCTTCTGTTGAAGGTTTGGGACAGAGTGTTGGGAATGGTTCTTAAGGGTCTTTGTTCCAGCACTACTGCAGTGACAGATCTTCAAGGCGTTGAAGGAGTTCATGCCTCTTCAAGGAGTTGAAGAGAGAGTCCTTGCTGCTGACATTATTTCCCAACATGGTAGCACCCCATAGGAAGGCGGAGAAGTTCCTCTATCTAGTTTGAACCACCCGTAGAGGCGGTACGCGTGTGGCACTCATACAGCCCGATCATCTTTCTGCTGGGCTGATCTCCATCGAGTGCTGTTCTGTCTTCCTATCGGAGCACGTGCCTTCCAGTTGATCATCATCTCAAAGAAACACCTTTAGATTATATGTTTCATATATTATAATCTGTTGCATCATTGTGTGTATCTAGAATAGTTCTATATTTCATTCAATGGATGCTTGATTTCATACATACATTATTCTACACATGCATCAAGTTCTGCATACGGAACCTGTGTTAATTAGATTAACATACTTAGATAAATTATTTATCTACTTCCATTATATAATGTAATCTAGAAAAAGTTTTTAAATTGCATGTCTCGGGCCGTGCCACATGGTTTCCATTTCCTTGGTTCCCCAACAGCTAGCACCTAGGTTTCCTCATGTGGGCACCAGGATCAGGAAGCGATTACTGGTCCCGATGTGGTTTTCTTAAGTCTTCTTATGGGTCCTATAGTCCATTAGTATTATGTCACTTCTATTAAAGTAAGCCAAGTATTGTAATAAAGTTAGTCCATCAATTGAGTCCTATAATGAAGAATGAGTCCTGTAAAAAATTGAGGCAAGAAAGTATAGTGAATCCCTTGTCTCAAGCCTATGAGTCTTGTATTTTGGTTCAAGCATAGTACAAGAGAGGAGAGTCACCAGATCCCATCTAGGCCCCCTGCTGTTCATGCGCTTGGGCCTCTTCACAAGCCCCTGTGCCAGGGCCCTATCATACCTCTAGATGGCACCCCACCCAGTCCAAGATCTTTGGCGCCCCAAGCGTTCACCAGCCCAGAGTTAAAGTGGCACCCTAGGCCTTTCCAAGCCCATTAACGAGATATGCGCCCAGTCCACTTGGAGGCCACCTAATCCAGGAGATTGCTTCCCAAAGCCCATGTGGAAAAGCATCCCAAGGCCAAGCCCCAAAAAGGAGGCATCCTAGCCCATGAAGAGGCCTTTGACCAAGTCCATGGAGGAGAGATGTCCACATCATACTAAGAATCAAGTTTTAATTCTATTCAAATTTTGTACTCCTAATCCTAAGTAACTTGTAATCCAATTTTGATTGGGAGATTAGGGACCTGGGTGAGCCTATAAATATCCACCCCCTCCCCCTCTTGTAATCATCTCTTTTTCATGAATATAACTTACAATTATTCTGTCAAATTGTTTCCTCTAGATTAGAGTGGGTATAAGACCCATTTTTATTTTTTCTTGAGTGCAAAACCCTAGCTGCCCAACAGCCCTCTCCTTCCACTAATCCCTAGCCATAATCCAACCCATCTGAAGCCCCAAGATGCCCACCTTCCTCCAAGCCAGGCATCCCCTTCTTCAACTGGCCGCCAGCCACCTAAAGCTTCCCTCCACCCCTCCACTCTTCCTTCTTCCAGTTATTTATTTTTCTCATCTTCTGTTACCCTAACCCCTGACATGTGCAGGATCCATTTGGTGAAACCATCCAAGGAAGAGGTCTTATTTGCTTTTGAGACTAGCTAATAGAAAGTCGACTGATCCGTGAGAAAGAGACTCATTCATCCAAACGCCGATCCAGGAGTGCAGAGCAACCCCATGTTCGATCAAGATCTCATCGTTGCCAGGTATGAACCCAAACCCTACTCATAGTTCTGATTCGTTGAAGGTAAGATTGTCCTAACCGAGTGGTTTTTCAACCCTCGCAGTTCTAGTCTTTATTGCTTTGCATGATCTTAATTGCAGGTAGTGTAGTTGGTCCTTACATCTTCCTTATGATAGTTCTTTTCCTCTTTCTCAAGAACATAGCCATCAAATATAAAATCTGAAATTAATTAAAAATTATTAGTTGCTAGTTTTTCATGCATGTTCATCCCCTCCCTACAGCACCCTGCATAAATTTGGTATCAGAGCATAGTTTAGGGTAGTTGCATCTTCCACAAAACACAAAACCACAAAAAGAAAATTTCTGCATCCTGTTTTCTGCACTAGGGGTCTGAATACAGGTCTATTTCTCTATCATAGGCATATTGTTTTTTCATGATTATTGCACTGATTCCTCTCCGAGTCATCCTCTATTTTACTATTATTTTTCTCAGATTTTACAGAATATAAAACAACAAAAATCAGCAAAACAAAAACCCTAACCAGAAATCTATTTTTCTTGCACCCAGCTAGAAAACCTAGGTTTGCATCATCATACTATTTTTACTTTGCACGAAATATGGGACGAATCATCCACACATGTAACTCTCTATTCTACAAATTATTTAGAATTTTTTCTCTAATATCCGTGCTAACCTCTGCATCAAAGTAGAACCAAAAAAAATTTAATTTCTTTTGTTCTTGCATACTTGACTTGACTAAACCTAATCAACTACCACACCCCACCCAACCCAAGCCAATTTTGATTGATCACTTAACCAACTTGACATTAAGTTGCCACCTCATAAAATGATAAAAAAAAATCTATTTTCTGTTATTAGATTGCATTAGGGTTTCATTGAGTGAGCATCATTTGCATCTAACGTAATCTTGAGGGCAATTTTCTCTATCAGATCAAGGTAGGATTTCATCACCTATCCTGGGTCCAAAACAACCAACCTACATTCAAGCCCATGCCTAATAAAATCATCTAGCAACTTAATTAATTTAGGAACACCAACAGATCGGGTCCGATTTTTGTGGGTAAACTAGTACACTCAATCATATATCTATTACTAAAAGATGGTGTATAAGGTTAGAGGTCTAGAGGAAAACACCCTAACTGGACAGGTGGTTTTTAATTAGGACCCTGTGACTAGTAGGGAGAGCCTCCAACCACCCTACCTCTTACCTGGCAAGTGGAAGGTTTAGTTGTTGAGTTGGGTGTAAGTTGAGTTGACCCATTCAACTTTGGCTCTAGGCCTAGCAAACTCTAGAACGTGTTAACCCTTGTATGCTTGACTGCATCATAATCCTGTTTTTGATTGAGTACATGACCACTAGGTCAATAGTCTAGTACCATCGGTCGAAACCCCAGCCTAGCTTAACCATGGACAATGAGTTTGGTGCCCAGCTATAAGCCATTACTGATTAGATAGCCCAGATGAACACCCAATTGAACACTAGATGAACTAGATGAACAACCAATTGACCACCCAGATGAACTAGATGAACGCCCACTTGACCACCCAGATGAACCAAATGAATGACCACATGACCCACAGGTTGGACCAAGTAGAAGATCGATTAGGAAATGTAGAGGGAACCCAAGAGTCCAACATTGAACCCAAACCAGAGTCACCACTTCCAACACATCCTAACCTTAGGAGAGCCCAATGCCCTAATCCATTTTTAGAACCCAGCCTTATGAGAGCCCAATGCCATGACCCATTCTAGAAGCCCCACCCTAGTGTTGGGTTCTGGTGCAATGCAGCGGAAGTGTAATTTCAAAATTGAAACTAAATTCACACCAAAAACCCTAAACCAGGAACTCCATAAATAAGACTAGAACATTTGACAAGCATATCTATGCAAATTAGGATTAGGGTACCAACCTGTAATCACTTATCCAAACAAACTTAAAGTTGAAGGGGCTAACTGAATTCACAAGGCGTCCAGGTGTCCGCCCTCCGATGGTGATCCACACAGAGCAATGATCAAGAAACACTATCTTCTTTTCAATGGTTCCTCCTATTGAGTTCTTCTTCCTATAACTCAATTGCTTGGACTATGGTTTGAATTCTTCCACACAAGAGGTAGCCTCCCTTTCCTTGATCTCTTCTCCTCCTTCCACTTTAGACACCCTTGTCTTGAAGAAAAGACCTTGTCCTAAGAGGATATAGGCTTGTCTTAAGTTGGAGGAGAAATTAAGACAATAATGTCTTAATGTAAGAAAGAAGGAATAAATCAGAACTCCTTTCTTTCCTTTACCATCGGAGACTTTCACTCTTATTCTTGTTCAGTGGCAGAGTTTCGACAGAAGTGTACTCTGTAAAGGAAACAGTGCAAGAGCAAGAAAAGAGTGAAAGAGTCTTTAGTAGAGGAAGAAGGAATAAAAGAAACATTACCGAGTTCTGATTTTCCCGACCCTTTAAATAGATCTCAGATAGATGCCCACACATCTCTTCGTGAAAGACTTCTCATGCCCTTTCTCATTTTCTCATGCCCCTTCCCTCCTTCTCACGACCTTCCAGATTAAAACTCACAGCTTTTCCTAAAAGAAAAGTCATGAAATTTCAGAAGAAGGGAGTCGCGATGTTTCGGTCTCCGAAGAGACGTTATTTCACGCAACCTGGAAGAGTCTGCGCCTTTTGTCTTTCTCAAAAATTTCCGAACCATTAGATTCCCAACCAAGGGCACACATGTGAGGCGCTAATAATGAGAAAGGAAGCCGCCCCATATAAAAACATCAGAGTTTTTTATGGAGCGCGCCAAGAGTCCATGCGCCATGGACTCTTCCAAATGGCGCGCCAAGAGTCCATTAGCGCATGGACTCTTGGCATTTTGGCGTGAAAAATACTAAAGGGTGGGTGGGGGCCTAGCTTAGGTGCATGGTTAGCCAATAGTGTTAGCCATAATCCCTATAACCTCAATTAGGGTCTAATTAGATCCAATTAGAACCCAAATTGAACCAATCTAGAACCCTAATTCGAATCAAATTCGAATAGAAGCTAGAGTTTGCAACACCTGCTAGAGTGTTATCCTGTAAAGATGATTTAATTACAAATTAAACTCTTGATCAATCCTTTTAAGTGTGTGACCCATTGGGTTCCACATCTAGCCAGCAGTGGGTTCGAATACAAGTTGACCTAATTTGATTAGAACTCTTTCTAATCGATTTAGGTCAAACCGAGCTTACCCGATTTGATCAATTAGGACTCTTCCAAATAAGTGATCTTTGAATTTGATCAACCCACAAGATAAGATTGACGTCTAGCAATGTGTCATGTCTACCCAGAAGATATGTAAATTCTGGTGAAATACCAAATTACCCTTCAGTAGATAGTTACCGTATAATTAAATCTTTCGATCAGCCTGCACCCAAAATATAACTATGGATATGGATATATGTCAAATCCAATATTATATTTATTTCTAGCTCAATCTTATATTGATGATTCAATTATCTTGATATTAGAAACCATCTCTAATATCTTTACTTTGATCAAAGATTCCCTGAATAATCACCCGATTGTTAACTAGCTGGATGCAATCTCCTCTTACTAAGAGTGATCGATTCCTTGTTGACCTACTCATTACCTTCATATCCAATTCACCATTTCTAGTATCAATCCTGTGCATGACTCTGTGTCATGATTAGGATTGAACCAAAGCATGGGTTCATGTACATAAGGTACTTATGGCAGTCTCAGGTCAACGAATTACTTTTACCACTCCCACTATGAGAACCTTCTATTGACATGTAGCTAAGACTCCATTAGATGTTCTCAAGTTGGATCATATCAGTGAACTCATTCTCCAATGAGCACCCAAATCCCAGTATTAGTGTCATACACAAGTGACTGTGAGAGCAGTCACCCTCTCCAGTATACATGGGATGTGCTAGTCTTACCGGAAAAATCCTGATCCCCTACTCAGGGTTCCTTTGACTTGGAATATTTTAGATTAAGGTTTTAAGACTTTATGTCTCACTAGTATGATCTCATCATAACCCTAAAATCATAGCCCTAATCTATGGGGTTCATCGTATAATAATAAACACAGCGTATGATAAAATAAAATAATGCCTTTATTAGAATTTTTTGTCAATTACAATGGTTTGGGAGATACAACATAGATTGGCTTGTAGGGCATATTCCTTTCAATCTCCCACTTGCACTAAAGCCAATCGCCTTTAAATCTTAATCCCATACACTCGAGATGGCGATCAAACTCTCGCTGTGGTAGAGCCTTAGTGAATGGGTCTGCTATATTATGCTTTGTATCAACTCTATTTATATAGACATCTTGTCTTTCTACTATTTCTCGGACGAGATGGAAGCGTCTCAGAATGTGCTTGGACTTATGGTGAGCTCTTAGTTCCTTAGCTTGAGCAACAGCTCCAGTGTTGTCACAGTAAAGTGGCACTGGGTTTTCAATCTCAGGAACAACACCCAACTCTGTGATGAACTTTTTCATCCAGACTGCTTCCTTGGCGGCTTCACTGACAGCTATGTATTCTGCCTCTGTGGTTGAGTCAGCTACAGTCTGTTGCTTGGTACTCTTCCAACTCACTGCTCCACCATTTAGGATAAAAACATATCCCGAAATGGATTTGCTATCATCAGGGTCTGATTGAAAACTAGAATCAGAATAAGCTTCTAGTTAAAGATCAGAACCACCATAAACCAGAAAAATATCCTTAGTCCTTCTCAGGTACTTAAGAATATTTTTAACTACTTTCCAATGATCCTCTCCTGGATCAGCCTGAAACCTACTGACAATGCCTAAAGCATATGCCACATCAGGCCTGGTACATAACATGGCATACATTATGGACCCTATTGCCGAAGCATAAGGTATAGAATTCATTCTATTTCTTTCTTCAGGTGTCTTAGGAGACATTCTTTTAGAAAGATGTATGCCTTGACTCATAGGAAGATAACCTCTTTTACTTCCATCCATGCAGAATCTTTTCAGCACTAAGTCAATGTACCTAGATTGGGATAAACCTAGCATCCTCTTATATCTATCTCTAAAGATCTTAATATCTAGTATATAGGATGATTCTCCCAAATCTTTCATGGAAAACTGGTTTGATAGCCAAACCTTGACTGATTCTAACATTGGGACATCATTCCCAATGAGGAGTATGTTATATACATACAGAACCAAGAAGACTATGGCACTCCCACTAGTCTTCTTATAAACACAGGGTTCATCCACATTTTTGATAAAACCAATCCTTTTAATAGTTTCATCAAAGCGGATGTTCCAACTCCTGGAAGCTTGCTTTAATCCATAAATGGATTTCTTTAGCTTGCATACTTGATTAGGTTTATTCTTTGAAATAAAACCTTCTGGCTGTGACATGTAGACTTCTTTGTCATGGAAACCATTGAGGAATGCAGTTTTCACATCCATCTGCCAGATCTCATAATCACGGTACGCTGCTATAGCAAGTAAAATCCGAATTGATTTGATCATGGCAACAGGTGAGAATGTTTCATCATAATCAATTCCCTGTTTTTGTCTAAAACCTTTTGCCACTAATCTAGCATTATAGGTTTCAACTTGGCCATCAGCCCCAATCTTTTTCTTATAGACCCATTTGCACCCAATAGGATTAACACCCTCTAGTGCATCGACCAAAGACCATACTTGGTTTACATACATAGAGTCTATCTCGGATTCCATGGCTTCTTGCCATCTATCTGAATCAGTACTCAAGATAGCTTCCGTATAGGTCAGAGGTTCATCATTTTGAATGACTTGGGCTTCATTATTTTAAATAATAAACCCATACCTCTCAGGTGCCCGTGGCACTCTATCAGAACTACGGGGAGGAGTTTTGTATTCTGGTTCTGTCCTAACTATATGTTCTAATGGTTGTGAACTATCTATCTGTATTTCTTGTACTTCTCCAAGTTCAACAGTTCTACCATTGCCCTTTTCTAAAATAAACTATTTTTCTAGAAAAGTGGCATGCCTGCTGACAAAAATCTTTTGTTCAGTAAGATGATAAAACAGATATCCTTTACCCTCTCTAGGATATCCTACAAATAGACATTTATCCGCTCTAGGTTCCAACTTATGTCCAAAATTTCTTTTAACATAAGCTGGACATCCCCATACCTTAAAATATTTAAGATACGGTTTCTTTCCACTCCAAATTTCATATGGAGTACTAACAACGGATTTAGAAGGTACCTTGTTCAGAATGTAAACAGCAGTTTCTAGTGCATGACCCCAGAAAGAAATGGGTAAATTTGTGAAGCACATCATGGATCGTACCATATCTAATAAGGTACGATTCCTCCTTTCAGCTATACCATTTAGCTATGGAGTATAAGGAGGGGTCCATTCAGAAAGAATTCCATTAACTTTAAGATAGTCTAAAAACTCCGTGGATAAGTATTCTCCTCCTTGATCAGAACGAAAAACTTTAATACTTTTCCCGGTTTGTTTTTCGACCATACTTTGATACTCCTTAAATTTATCAAAGGTTTCAGATTTATGTTTCATAAGATATACATATCCAAACCAAGATAAATCATCTGTAAAAGTGATAAAATATGAGTATCCACCTCTGGCCTGAGTTGTCATTGGACCACATACATCAGTATGTATAAGTCCTAATAACTCAGTTAACCTTTCTCCATGTCCAGTAAATGGAGTCTTGGTCATCTTACCCATGAGACATGATTTGCAAGTTCCTAATGATTCATACTCATAAGGATCAAGGAATTTTTTCTTATATAACTTGCTTATCCTAGACTCTTTAACATGACCAAGTCGATGATGCCAAAGTAAAGTATCATTAAAGTCTTTTCTTTTTCTTTTATTATTGACATAAAAAATACTATCATTGGAAGAAAGAGTTAAGAGCCCATTACTAAATATGCTAGAACAAATAACTTTATTAGACAACATTATCAAGCAACCAGTGCTCGTTACATCCATTACATATCCTTGTTTTAACAACATAGGAATAGATATAAAGTTCCTAATAATCTTAGGCATATAGTAACAATTTTCTAACTCCAAGATCTTCCCTGAAGGCAACTTCAGAATATAGGTCCCTACAGCTTATGCTTGGATGATATCACCACTAGCACCGTAGAGATTGAAGTCACCTTCCTTCAATACTTTAAGCTTGTGGAGGTCCTGCAAAGATTTGCATATATGGTAACCACATGCGGTATCCAATACCCAAGTATTTGATATAGACGAATTTAATGTCAATATTGCATGTATCTCATACATACCTTTTGGTGCATCTGCCGCACAAGGCTTCATAGTTGCAAGGTAAGCCTTGCAATTCCTTTTCCAATGTCCCGCTTTGCCGCAAAAGAAATAGGTTGACTGTTTTGAGGCCTTCTTTCCTTTCTTATTCTTATTGATGCCACCCTTAGGGTTTAGCCTCCTATTAAAACCCTTTTTGCCTGATTTCTTCTTATTGGTCTTATCAACAAGAAGAAGTGGAGCCTTTTCTTTCTTAACGTGGCTCTCCACTATTTTTAACATATTTAACAACTCAGGCAAGGAAGTGTTCAATTTGTTCATGTGATAATTCAAGACAAACTATGAAAATGACTCCGGGAGTGATTGCAGGATTAAATCATGATTCAACTCCCCATCCATGATAAAACATAATTGACCCAATCTGGTGATTAAGTCAATTACCTTCAGAACATGATCCTGAACGGATGTTCCCTCTGTCATCCTAGCACGGAATAACTGCTTTGATATTTCGTATCTACCAGTTCTGCTTTGTTCTCCATAAAGCTCTTTTAAATTGAGTATTATGTATTGAGTATCCATGCTTTAATGCTGTCTCTGTAACTCATTGGTCATAGAGGCCAGTATGATACACTTGACAGTGAGGGAGTCATTCTGCCACATTTTGTATGTGGCCATATCTTCCTGTGTGGCATCGTTCCCTAGTGGATTAAGACTAGGGGTATCAAGAATATAAGAAAGTTTTTCTGAACTCAGCATAATTTTTAAATTTCTCAACCAGTCCACATAATTTGGACCAGTCAGTTTGTTGGTATCTAAGATACTTCACAGTGATAATGAAGATGCCATTTATCTACATTTAATAAAGAACAATACATAAGTAAACAACCATGAAATGACTTACATAATTAAATTAGGTCTTCAATTTAATTATGTCTCCCACTATTTTATCAAAAAATCATAGCCCTCACTATGATAATCGAGAAGAACCCTGATCGATTTTTCTTAGTGAGAATGAGATCCTAATAACTTATAAAAGATCTTGCAGAAAACATAACAAATCTTTTACAAGCTCAAAGGTAGAAAACTCTTCCAATTATATCTAATATAATTCTCAAAAATAACTTGGCCTCTAGAACATTATTAGTCTTATAGAAAAACACAACAAACCATAATGTTCTAGTTAAGTCAAGATCCTTTCATTTCTATACAGTCAGTACTCAAATATAATGCCCTTGCAGATAACACAACAAAGCATTATAATGAATATACTGTAGGCATATATGTGCACTAGACTAGTATTATGTCAATCACCATATTAGGTCTTGCAGATAATAAAACAAACCTAATGTTGTTTTTAACACAATAATGATCCAGCATGAAGGAAGGCCAATATATAGTATTTTTAACACTAAGCATTTTAGTCAAGATTTAAATATAATCAAATCGGCCAGGCAAGTGGAAGAGATGTGGGAGTCCCCCCGTTGCTTTCCTAGACACCAATAAAAATTGGCCAGGTCAGTCAACGAAACTAATTAAAAACCACAATTCTCTTTACCTTCCTAGAACAACCTTTCTAGACACCAAATGATCAATTGTTCATCATGACTAGTGATGCTTATTAGTTAAATATACTATGACTTAATATAATTTTTTTAAGAGGAGGGTTTTATAAAATTGCCAGCACATTCTTATAGAACATATCACAATCATATCATTCTGATAAACAAATATGTGCTAAGTATGTCATCATACTAGGACAACCATTTACCACATAATGGATCCAACATTATGCCGGGCAACATTATTTCAGTATGATGACTTCAAAACTAATCATATCTCTATAATAATTAGGGTTTGAGTGAAAAAACCCTAACTAGTGGCATACATCAAAACATATATGCAATCAAAAATATGCTAAGTGTAATACCATATTAGGATTTTAAAAACCCTAATATGTAACACACAAACTATCATAGATTGTAGTCCTAATTAAGGTGGCTCCGATACCACTGTTGGGTTCCGGTGCAACGCAGCGGAAGTGTAATTTCAAAATTGAAACTAAATTCACACCTAAAACCCTAAACCAGGAACTCCTGAAATAAGACTAGAACATATGACAAGCATATCTGTGCAAATTAGGATTATGGTACCAACCTGTAATCACTTATTCCAACAAACTTGAAGTTGAAGGGGCTAACTGAATTCACCAAGCGTCCAGGTGTCCGCCCTCCGATGGTGATCCACACAGAGTAATGATCAAGAAACACTATCTTTTTTCAATGGTTCCTCCTATTGAGTTCTTCTTCCTAGAACTCAATTGCTTGGACTATGGCTTGAATTCTTCCACATAAGAGGTAGCCTCCCTTTCCTTGATCTCTTCTCCTCCTTCCACTAAGACCTTGGCCCTTTAGACACCCTTGTCTTGAAGAAAAGACCTTGTCCTAAGAGGATATAGGCTTGTCTTAAGTTAGAGGAGAAATTAAGACAATAATGTCTTAATGTAAGAAAGAAGGAATAAATCAGAACTCCTTTCTTTCCTTTACCGTCGGAGACTTTCACTCTTATTCTTGTTCAGTGGCAGAGTTTCGATAGAGGTGTACTCTATAAAGGAAACAGTGCAAGAGCAAGAAAAGAGTGAAAGAGTCTTTAGGAGAGGAAGAAAGAATAAAAGAAACATTACCGAGTTCTGATTTTCCTGACCTTTAAATAGATCTCAGATAGGTGCCCACACATCTCTCCGTGAAAGACTTCTCACGCCCTTTCTCATTTTCTCACGCCCCTTCCCTCCTTCTCACGACCTTCCAGATTCAAACTCATGGCTTTTCCTAAAAGAAAAGTCATGAAATTTCAGAAGAAGGGAGTCACGATGTTTCAGTCTCCGAAGAGACGTTATTTCGCGCAACCGGGAAGAGTCTGCGCCTTTTGTCTTTCTCAAAAATTTTCCAACCGTTGGATTCTCATCCAAGGGAACACATGTGAGGCGCTAATAATAAGAAAGGAAGCCACCCCATATAAAAACATCAGAGTTTTTTATGGAGCGCGCCAAGAGTCCATGTGCCATGGACTCTTCCAAATGGCGCGCCAAGAGTCCATTAGCGCATGGACTCTTGGCATTTTGGCTTGAAAAATGCTAAGGGGCAGGTGGGGGGCTAGCCTAGGTGCATGGTTAGCCAATAGGGGTAGCCATAATCCCTATAACCTCAATTAGGGTCTAATTAGATCCAATTAGAATCCAAATTGAACCAATCCAAAACCCTAAATCGAATCCAATTCGAATAGAAGCTAGGGTTTGCAACACCTGCTAGAGTGTTATCCTGCAAAGATGATTTAATTACAAATTAAACTCTTGATCAATCCTCTTAAGTGTGTGACCCATTGGGTTCCACATCTAGCCAGCAGTGGGCTCGAATACAAGTTGACCTAATTTGATTAGAACTCTTTCTAATCGATTTAGGTCAAACCGGGCTTACCCGATTTGATCAATTAGGACTCTTCCTAATAAGTGATCTTTGAATTTGATCAACCCACAAGACAAGATTGACGTCTAGTAACGTGTCATGTCTACCCGGAAGATATGGAAATTCTGGTGAAATACCAAAATTACCCTTCAGTAGAGAGTTACCGTATAATTAAATCTTTCGATCAGCCTGCACCCAAAATATAACTATGGATATGGATATATGTCAAATCCAATATTATATTTATTTCTAGCTCAATCTTATATTGATGATTCAATTATCTTGATATTAGAAACCATCTCTAATATCTTTACTTTGATCAAAGATTCACTGAATCATCATCCGATTGTTAACTAGCTGGATGCAATCTCCTCTTACTAAGAGTGATCGATTCCTTGTTGACCTACTCATTACCTTCATATCCAATTCACCATTCTCAGTATCAATCCTGTGCATGACTCAGTGTCATGATTAGGATTGAACCAAAGCATGGGTTCATGTACATAAGGTACTTATGGCAGTCTCAGGTCAAAGGATTTCTTGTACCACTCCCACTATGAGAACCTTCTATTGACATGTAGCTAAGACTCCATTAGATGTTCTCAAGTTGGATCATATCAGTGAACTCATTCTCCAATGAGCACCCACATCCCAGTATTAGTGTCATACACAAGTGACTATGAGAGCAGTCACCCTCTCTAGAATACATGGGATGTGCTAGTCTTACCGGAAAAACCCTGATCCCCTACTCAGGGTTCCTTTGATTAGGAATACTTTAGATTAAGGTTTTAAGACTTTAGGTCTCACTTGTATGATCTCATCATAACCCTAAAATCATAGCCCTAATCTATGGGGTTCATCATATAATAATAAACACAGCGTATGATAAAAAAAAATAATGCCTTTATTAGAATTTTTGTCAATTACAATAGTTTGGGAGATACAACATAGATTGGCTTGTAGGGCATATCCCTTTCACCTAGGAGGCCTAATCATGAACTCTAGGACCAGGATGAAAGAATTATGAGGAGCATGAGGATAGACACACCCACCTTCGATGGCACACTAGATCCGAAGACCTACATAGATTTGGAAGGAGGCAAGGAACAATATTTTGAATGGTTGAGTTGAGTGAGGAGAGGAGGTGTAAATTTGCCAAACCTTAACAAGCCAAGCGAGGTTATGCTAGGAAAACATAGAGCGCCTAACCAGACAAAAAAATGAAGCCCCCATAGATACCTAGATGGCCATGAAGCAAAAACTTAGGAGAAATTTGTTACCCCATCCTACCAACAGAGACTTCTAAACCAATGGCAAAGGTTAAATCAGGGAAGTAGGTATATGTCATAATACATAGCCAAATTCGATGAGTGTGCCATAAGGTGTTGCCTAAATGAACCCGAATTAGTGACCCTATCTAGGTTTAGGGCTGGTGTTGCCCAGGTGGCTACCCAAGAGGGGGGTGAATTGGAAATTTAAAAATTAAGTCAAGATTATGTGCAATTAAAAATTCCTTTCAAGTGGTAGGTGCTGTGACAAGATGATAGATTACAGAAGCTAAGTAAGAGCAAGGAAGCATAACACAAATACAAAATTTATAGTGGTTCGGAGCAACCCAGCTCCTACATCTACTACCTAAGATATCACTTGGAAATTCCACTATATTCACACCCGAATACACAGTAGGATTGTTTTACAGGATCATAATCCAAAATCTCTACACTTTGGTTTTAACGGGATCACCAAAGAAAACCCAACACCCTTTGGTTTTAAACAGGCTCACTAAAGAAACCTAACTGGTTTTCATAGGATCACCAGGAACCTAACTTGGTTTTCAAAGGATCAGCAAGAACCCAACTTGGTTTTTAACCGGGCTCACCAATAACCCAACTTGGTTTTACCAGGATCACCTAGAACTCAACAATTCAGAAAACTGAATTGAAATAAATGCAACAAAAATGACAAACTCAATTTGTCGGATAGTTGCCAGTATAGCTTGATGAAAGTCCACTTGAATGCACTTGAATAAGCTTTAATTACATCAGTGGCTTCTTTCCAAAGTCACTTCAAGCTTCAGATCTGAGTTGGTGAAGACTTGAAGGCTGACTTGAATGCTCTTGTGCTCTTTTGCTATTTGTGGTTAGGATATTCAATGAAGCTCTCTAAACTTTTAAGAACTTTCAAAAACTTTTCTTCTTGGATGTTCAAATCCTTCAAATATAAGGTCTTCTATCAGTCCAAGGTAGTTCTAGCCATTGTAGATCATTGGGGAATGACTTGTGACCGTTGGAGCACTTTTTGGCATTCAAAAATAATTTCTGGAACTAGCCGTTGGATACTAGAAAATGATGTTTGAATTGCCTCAGATTTCATTGAGTCGGCTCGGATCCTTCGAATCGATAGGTCGTGTCACCAAATCTTCAGTGCAGTCGGTTCTTTGTCTCAGGGTACAAAACTTCACTCTAGACAAGTTGGCTTTTAATAGCTCGACTCTGCTCGGACTTATTTCTTTGAAAAACTTGAACTCGAGGAGTCAGCTCTTTTGATCATTGGTCATCTCTTCTTCTCAGGTTCTGAAATCATCACTCTTGAAGAGTCGGCTCGATGCAGTTCGGGTCGGCTCTCTTTCTCAGGTCTTCAAAATTAGGTCTGGCAGAGTAGGCTCTTTCTGGTTCGAGTCGGCTCACTTGGCTATTCTCATAAATCTTCAGAAACTGGACTTTGGAGGAGTCGACTCAGATTCATTGGAGTCAGCTCAGATTGCTGCATTCCAGAATCCTTGCTACATGCCAGTAGATGGAGTCTGCTCTTCATCATGCTGGGTCGACTCGAGTATTTTCTTCAGGATTTTTATACTTGAACTCAAAGAAAAACTCTCACCAACTTTTTACATTTTCAAGCATACCAACTCAAAATAATTTTTATGGCACACACACAGAGAAGTAACCCTTTTTACATGATTTTCTCTTAGCTTTTTCATTGGGTTCTTCTTTACAAAAACACATTATAACACAACTCAAACAAGAAACAATAGTATAGGAGTTGAAGTTTGAACAAATTAAGCCATCCTACAAAAACTTGTAAAACACTTGAAGAGTTGTTAGAAATAAATATACATGCTCCAATGTTTGGTTATCATCAAAATAACTTATGGGGTCAATAGCTAGCCTTCATGAAGACATCCAGAGAGAACTATATTTGAGGGGAGTCGATGTTCTTAATCAAGCCTACCAGATAGCCAAAAATTTAAGATATTCCAGAGAGCACCCATAGTCCGTCGACCTGAGTCCATTAGGCCTAATGCCCTTAGTTCTAGGCCAAACCCTAGCCCAGCATACCCAGGCCGACCAAACCCTAGTCCATCATACCTAGGTCAACCAAACCCTAGTTCAGCATACCCACGCCAACCAGACCCAAACCCAAATTGACCTAATTCAAATCATCCCAACCCTAACCCATATTGTCCCAACCCAAGCTTTAGTCGACCCAGTTCTAGCAACTTAGTACCCTTTAGGGATGATAAAGGTAAGGCACCTGAAACCCAGAGGAATTCGAGTCCCAACCCAAATGCCTATTTTAGATGTTGTCAGATGGGACACTTTGCTAGCTAATGCCCAACCAGATCCCTACACATAGGTGAAGTAGAAGAAGAAGAGTCTGAACCCAATGATGAGATTAAAGAGGAGATCTATGAAGCTAAGGAGAACTTGATAGATGAACATGAAGGAGAGGAGAAGGTTCTTGACCAATCTAACCTGTTAGGGTTAGTTAGGTGTGATGGGTTTCTTTAGGGTCATATAGCATAAATGAACACTGGATTTCAAAAATTTACACATGGAAACCCTAATCGGCTTGAAACCCTAATCCCAAGATCCCCTTATTCATGTATAATTAATAAATTACTAATAAGGGTTATGAAGAATACCTGGAATGCTATTTTCACTCCTTTCCACTAGGCTCACAAGTGCAAGCCCTCCAATGGTGATCCACACTGGAATTGATCCAAGGAAGAACTCCTATAATAGTTGCTTGCCAAGAGATGCCTCTTCAATTTCCAAACATCGAAGAATATGAAGAGTCCTGATAGCAGAAGGACTCTGCCTCAGACCGTGTGCCAGATGAAGGGTCGCATCCCTTCATGCCAATGGTTCCTTCCCGCATTCTCCATGCTAATTCAAACAATGTTTTGATCGGTCAACTAATCCTGGGAGGCATGGGGATATGTTCCAAGAGGGGTCCACATGAATTATACAGAGTGATTCATCTGCAGAAGGACTCTTGGTCCTTTCTGCGTTGTCTTCCTCCTTGGCGCATGCAAACTTGCGCCCAAGTATCCCAACCGACTTGCACTCTAGTCCAAGTCACATCAAATGTCCAAATAAAGTTAGATAAAATCTGACAAAGGTTATCAAAAATAAGGCATGTCCCAATTTTAGTCTCTCTTAAATTGCTTAATCAAATTAGCAAGCAACTGGACCCATATCGACTTGGGTTAGGAATTGGATTAGCCTACATATGCTAGTGTTCAATCTAGCTAACCAATTAGGATCCCATGACACTAATTAAATTATGAATGACTTTCATGGTCAGCTCCCTAATATGTGTGACCCTTTGGGTTCCATATCTAGCAAGCAGTAGGTCTAGGTTCAAGCCGATTCGAACCGATCGAACTCGATTGACCTAATTAGGTCAAATTAAGCTGACCTAAATTACCAATTCGAACTATCCATCTAATTGACTCATGAAACCAAGCCAATTGGTTCATGAAAACCTACAAGACATGATTGTCATCTAGCAATGTGTCATTCCTACCCGGAAGATAAAAAATTTGGTAGAAAGTACCAAAATAACCTTCAATTGAAAGTTACCATGCAATTCAATCTTTCGATCTTCCATTATCTCGATTAAGTGATGGGCATGGATAAATGTCAACCCTAGCACTAAGTCATTTCGAATCTCAATTCGATAATGAGGACTCTACTGATGACTGATTAGAAACCATTTGCAACCTTATCAACCTTTGATCAAAGACTCCTTGAGTCATCAATCGAAGAGATCACTTGGGATAACAATTCCTCTTACTAGGAATGATTGATTCCTTGTTGGTCCACTCATATCCTTCATACACCTTTCACCATATCTAGGAACACCCTGTACATGACTTAATGTCATGAATGAGTATGAACCAAAACATGGCTTAGTGTGCATAAGGAACCATGGTGACCTCATGTCTAAAGATCATTTGCACAACTCCTACTATTAGAACTATCTTTTGACAAGTAGTAAGACTTCCATAAGATAGTCTCAGTGCGGATCAGTTCAGTGAACTCATATCCTAATGCGCACCCTTATCCTCATATTAGTTTCTCTACACAAGTGGCAGTGAAACCAACCACCCTTTTAATTGAGCATACATAGGATAAGCTAGTCTTTCCAGACTTATCGGTCCCCGAATCGATGATCCAACGACTAGGAACATTTTAGATAAAAGGGTTTATAGGAACATAGGTCTCACCGTTATGATCTCCATCCTAACCCTAATTCCATTTCGCTAACCTATGCGGTTCATCATAATCTTTAAATAAGATACATCAATATAACGAAATAAAATGCCTTCATTAATATAATAATGTCATACAAGAGTTAGAAGATTACAAAAATGCCCTTATAAAGATTGGCTTTTAAGACACTTTTCTTTCAATCTCCCACTTACACTAATGCCAATCGCTCTTGTACTTTAGACACATACAATATAAGTGGCAATCAAAATGCTGCTGAGGTAGTGCTTTAGTGAATGGGTCTGCTATATTGTTCCTTGTATCAACCCATATGATGACAACATCTTGTCATTAAATGGGGTGGAAGCATCTTAGGATGTGCTTGGGCTTATTATGAGACCTTGATTCCTTAACTTGCACAACAACTTCACTGGTTGTTTTAGAGTAGGAACCATGCCCAATTTTGTGATGAATTTCTTCATTCACATAGCTTCCCTTATGGCTTCACTTGCGGCTATGTACTCTGCCTACTCACTACACCACCATATAGGGTGAAGACATACATTGATATGGATTTTCTATCATTTTGATCTGATTGAAACCTAGAATCCGTATATCATTCTAGTTTCAATTATGATCCTCCATATATAAGAAAAATATCTTTAGTCCTTCTTACGTACTTAAGAATATTTTTCATAGCTTTTGAATGATCCTCACTTGGATCTGCCTGGAACCTACTTACTATGCCTAAGGCATAATCAACATCAGGCCTGGTACATAGCATAGCATACATAATTGATCCTATAGCCAAAGCATAAGGAATCATAGCCATCCATTCTCTTTCTTCTGATGTCTTAGGAGACATTTTCTTAGAAAGATGTGTGCCTTGACACATAGGTAAGTAACCCCTTTTACTTCCATCCATGTTGAATCTCTTCAACACTAAGTCAATGTACCTGGATAGGGATAAGCCTAGCATCCTTTTAGATCTATCTTTATAGATCCTTATACCTAGTATATAGGATGCCTCTCCCAAATCCTTCATGGAAAACTTTGATGATAGCCAAGTTTTAACCGATTGTAACATTGGGATATCATTCCCAATGATAAGTATGTCATCAACATACAAAATTAAGAAAACAAGTGCACTCCCACTTGTCTTCTTATACATACATGGTTTATCCACATTCTTGACAAAACCAAATTCCTTGATTGTTTCATCAAAGTGGATGTTCCAACTCCTCGATGCTTGTTTTAGTCCATAAATGGACTTCTTTAGCTTACATATTTGGTTTGGACTCCCACTTGAGATAAAACCCTCTAGCTATGTCATATAGACTTCTTCCTCAAGATTTTCATTAAAGAAAGCAGTCTTGACATCCATCTGCCAGATTTCATAATTGTGGTATGCTGCTATAGATAGCAATATCCGAATGGACTTGAGCATGGCTACTGGTGAAAAGGTTTCATCATAGTCAATGCCATATTTTTGTCTAAAACCTTTTGCTATCATCCTAGCTTTGTAGGTTTTTGCTTGACCATTTGCTCCTATCTTTTTCTTGAAGACCCATTTACACCCTATTGGGTTAATTTCTTCAAGTAGATCTACCAAGGTCCAAACCTGATTGGAATACATAGAGTCCATTTTAGACTTCATGGCACGTAGCCATTTGTCAAAGTCTTTTCTCTCGACAACTTTTGAATAGGTCATAGGATCATCATCCTGAATGATACTGGCTTCATTGTCATCCCGATGACAAAGTCATATCTAAGAGGTGCTCCCCACACCTTCTCTGACCTTCGAAAAGGAGGTGTGTATTGTGGCTATTCTCAGTCTACAAGAACTTCAGGTTAAAGAATTTACTTGAAGACTTTTCAAGTAATTGGTTCTATTCTTCACTTAGTTCAAATGTAGATTCACTACTTCTTTCTTGGATGAATTCTTGCTCCAAGAATGTAGCATGTCTACTGACAAATACCTTTTGTTCAGTAGTATGATAAAAAAGGTATCCAACACCCTCATTAGGATAACCAACGAACCTACATTTGTCACCCTAGCACTTAACTTATGTCCAAAATTATTCTTGACATAAGCATAGCAACCCCAAATCTTTAAGTACTTAAGATTTGGTCCTTTGCCATTCTATAACTCATATGGAGTGCTAATCACTGACTTAGATGGTACCCTATTCAAAATATAGGCAGCAGTTTCCAAGGCATGTCCCCAGAAGGAAATGGGAAGATCTGTGAAGCTCATCATGGACCTCACCATGTCTAACAAGGTGCGATTTCTCCTTATTGCCACACCGTTTAATTGGGATGTATAAGGAGGGGTCCATTCAGAAATTATGCCTTTGTCCTTAAGATGGTTTAGAAACTCACCAGACAAGTATTCACCTCCTCGATCAGAATGAAGAGTTTTAATACTATGTCCAATTTATTTTTCAACCATACTTTGAAACTCTTTAAACTTATCAAAGGCTTTAGACTTGTGTTTCATTAGATACACATGGCCAAACCTAGATAAGTCATCAATAAAGGTGATGAAGTAAGAATATCCACCTCTAGCTTGAGTTGTCATAGGTCCACACACATCAGTATGCACAAGACCTAATAACTTAGTTGCCCCGTCCCCATGTCTAGTGAATGGAGACTTGTCATTTTACCTTTGAGGCATGACTCACAAGTTCCTAATGATTGAAAATCACAATGTTCAAAGTAATTATCTTTGACTAACTTGTTTATTCTTGACTCACTAATATGACCTAATCGGTAGTGCCAGAGAAAAGTGACATTGACATTATCTCTCTTTCTCTTCTTATTGTCAACAAGTAGTATTTCATCATCGAGTTCTAAAGTTAGAATACCATTTATAAAATAACCATGTCCGAATATTTTATTACAATGAATAATAGAGCAGCCACTGCTCTTTACATTTATCTCAAATCCTTGTTATAATAACAAGGGTATTGATATAATGTTTCATAAAATATCTGGGACATAGTAACATTCTTCCAACTTTAAAATATTACCCGAAGGTAATAGTAGAAGATAGGTGCCCACAACTTCAAAAAACATGGCTTCTCTACTTGCACCATATAATTTGAAGTCACCTTTATTCAAAGTTCTAATTCTGTGGAGTCCCTATAATGATTTACAAATATGAGACCCTCATGAGGTATCCAATATCCATGAATTAGAAATGGAAGCACTCAATGATAAATTAGTTTGTATCATGTATAAACCTTTAGAAGCTCCACTTGCATCTGGCTTCACACTTGCAAGATATGTCTTGTAATTCTTTTTTCAAAGCCTTTGCTTGCCGTAGTGGAAATAGGCTCCATCTTTGACAGCCTTCTTGGCTTTCTTCTTATTATGGATGCTCCTTTTAAGGTTGAACTTTCTTTTCAAACCCTTTTTCATTGCCTGTTTCTTCTTCTCGTCAATGAGAAGAAGATGAGCCTTATCACCTTTTGAATGTCTCTCTACTGTCTTCAGCATATTCAGTAGTTCAGGCAAAGAAATATTCAGTTTGTTCATGTGATAATTAAGAATAAACTGAGAGAAAGAATCTGGGAGTGATTGCAGAATCAAGTCCTAACTGAGTTCACAATCCATCACAAACCCTAATTGACCTAATCAGGTGATTAAGTAAATTATTTTTAATACATGGGTTTGTATAGATGAACCCTCACTCATTTTGCATTAAATAATTGCTTCGATATCTCATATCGAGCATCCCTACTTTGCTCTCCATATAGCTCCTTTAAATTAAGCAATATGGATTGAGGTTCCATTCCTTCATGTTGCCTCTGAAGCTCATTGCTCATCGAGGATAACATGATGCACCTGATAGTAATACTATCATTTTGCCATATTTTGTGTGTGGCAATTTCTTCCTCGAATGCATCTTTGCTGATTAATTTAGGATTCGAAGAATCTAGAATATAAGAATGTTTTTCCTGAGTCAGAATTATTCTCAGGTTCCTCAACTAGTCCACATAATTAGGACTGGTGAACTTGTTTGGTGTGGGCCCCAGGATCCGACAGAGGCTCCTCAACCCTCTGTGGATCTCAGATTAGGGTTCCCCTTTTCTATGAGTCCTGTAATAAGGCCTTGAGCCCAAAAACATTGTTATAATTTCTTGACAAAGTTGTTTAGTCCTGTACCTTGGCCAATTTGGGTCATGTTAGGTCTTGAGTCCTGTATTTGTTCGAGTCCGAGTTTGGTCTGGGCCCAAGCCCAATTGAAGTCACTCTGGTTTTCTTCTCCAACTCAAGTTTTGGTGGGCCAACCCACCCCTTCTACTTGGGATAATGCCAACTCAGGTGCCACCTCAGCTACCTACGTTGCGCCACATCAGCTGCCACTTGTGCATCCAAGAAGGGAAACAAAGTGGCCTCCTCTTGCTTTCCACATGCCTTGGACAACATCCCCCTCTTCCCTCCCCCACATCACACCTTGTTCCATCTAAAGAGGGCGTTGAAGATCTTTGAAGGAACCAAGCCCCAAAGCAAGTCTCCTCCCAAGTTTTCTTCTCAAAAGGCTCTTGCAAGGAAGGAAGGTCACAAGAAACACTCCCCTCTTCAAGCCCTCAACCATGCAACACCCCATGGAGTTCACCCTTGGTCAGCCAAGAATCAATCCTAGAAGATGGCGTGAAGAGCCCAAGGGAACACATCCCTCCAAGCAAGCCATGCCCCACTCCTCTTCCCAAATTAAGCATGCTAAGGAAGGAAGTCAAGGGACCAATCCCCCTCTCCAAGCCTTTGCTCATGCCACGCCCAACTCCAAATATTTGGTCGGCCAAAGAAATAGGGATGTGAAAAATTTTTGGCGCCACCATGAGATTTGTATTTTGAATTTCAAAAGGGCCTTGGGTGCCTATTTAAAGGACCCAATCCCTCCCTTTGTAGAACTAATGAATGAATGAATGAATGGATGAATGAAAAATTGAGTGATTGAGTTTGAGTTTCTTCCACCCTCCAACCCTTGTCTCTTAGGCTAGGTTCGAGTGGAATTCCCTTCATCCCCAGGGACATCGAGTGGTGTGAGGCCACCTGTCCGTCGCTCCAGGGCATCGCGAATCCTTCATCCTCCAGGGCATCGCATGGTATGAGGCCACATTCCTTCATCCTCCGGGATGTCGTGGGGTGCGAGGCTCCAAGTTATCTCCAACTTCGACTTCGGAATCCAGCCGAACGCCGGGCTCAAAGCCCCTTCCCAACTCCAGTTCAATTCCTTTCCGTACATCTCCACATTCCACTAACCTCTCTTTTGTTTGCCTACAGGTCCGCCCTGGCATCTTGAGCATTGGAGATAGTTAGCTTTGCCATCGCGACCTCCAGACCCAAAGTCAGAGCTCCCACGAGTTTGACTACTCCGGCATCCAGGCCGCATCCGCCGAGTTTAGCGATCTCTGCACCGGGCACTTCAGAAGTTTGAGGTTTGCCTTCTCTATATCTCCTAAGTAGATATTATAGGTCGAGCTAGTCCTACCGGGATTTCTTAATCCCGGGGTCCTGTTCTCATTCTTACTTTTAGGGCTTTGAACTGCTAGCATAAGAATCCCTTACTACTCTTCATATTTCTTATCTTTGCTTGTGATTGGGAATCGAAACCCTAAACAACAAAGAAGAACAACAAGTAACATAACAAAAAAAAATCATCAACCCTAAAATAAAAAAAAAATAAAAAAATTCCTTGCATCATAAGCATCTATCCCAGCATCCCTAGCCCTAACCCCCTTGCCTCCCGCATCATTTCTGGTATCAGAGCAAGGTTAGGACTTGTGCATTAGTTTCATTTTCTGCATTCTGGTCAGTCTATATATGGTCTGATCATTGGAATGTTTCTCCCTATAGAGACATCCAAATTTTGTGATTTCTATTTTTTTAGATTGCATTCATTTTAAAGTATTTTTTTCTATTTTCTAAGATTTTATTTCAGTTTGTAGAGTTTTTACATGCCAAAAAACTTCCTGAGAAAATCTCAGTTCTGAAAATTTCAGCAAGCATCTCATTCATCCATCTAGTTTATTTCTTGCATTTAGGGGCACATTTTAATTCCTGCATTTTGTTTAGCGTTCACCCATCTAAAAGACACAAAAGAACAAAAAAAAAATTTAAGTCATTTCATTAGTCATCATTGTACTTCATTTTACATAACATATCTTAAGGGCGTCAATTTAACATAGGGTCGGGATTTCATTACCTGTCCCTAGCCCAAAAACCACCACCCGGCATATCGAACCCTAGCCATTAACTAAAATCAATTAGACATTTAATCTGCTCTAGTGAGCTAGGGACACCCACGAAGTCGGGTCAACCCAAGTGCCGAGCCAAGCTAGATTGCTTGTTGGTGTGTGTTTGTGTAGCTGGTGTCTAGGCAAGTGGTTCAGGGACTAAAGCCCGAAGGGAAGTGGGTTGGTTCGCTTACCTGGCCAATTTCTAATTGGTGTCTATGCAAGCAAAGAGGAACCTCAACTCACCTTACACTTTCCTAGCCAGGTGCCAAGTTACTGCTTTCAGGTTCATCTTCTTGACTTTACATTTGGAGAGATCTCCTAGGTCTAGCAAACCGTAGCATTGTTTTGTTACATGTGCACTAGATTAGGAACCTCTTTTCACCCACCTTCTCCACCCTCTACCGAAACCATGGAACAACTGCGAGCTGACATTGGAGCCCTAACTCAATCCATGACTCAATTAAGAAACCAGTTGAATAATAGATGTGATCAAATAGAGGCCAGACTAGGACCCATAGAGGAAGCCGCTAGGCTCCGTGATCGTTTCCAGAGAGCTCCCGCCTACAGAAGACCTGAGCCCTTTAGGAACCAGAGCCGTATCCCTAGATCCACCCAAGGTTACATCCAGGCTTACCCAAGTCGACCAAGCCCGAACCGATCTAACCCCAGTCGACCAAGCCTAGCCCGACCCAGTCCTAGTCTTCCCAGTATGAATCAACCCAATACAGTAGAGAGGGCAAGGGTAAGGTTATTGAAGTCCAAGGGAGACCCGATCCCCAAGGTAACAGCTATAGGACCATAAACCTGAGTATTTTGCTAGTCAGTGCACCACCCCTGCCCTACTTATAGATGAACCGACTGAAACTGAACCTGAACCCATTGTTGAATACCTTGAAGACTTTAAGGTTGAACCCATTGAAAATCTAGGGAAAGAAACTCCTGAGCCCATTAAAGAGTTGAAAGAAGACATTTGTGAATCCAGTTTAGTAGAATATGGTGAAGATGGGCCACAGGTAGAATTCATCGAGGAACAAAAAGAAAAAGATCCTGAACCCTTTAGAGATTGTGAAGGAGTAATTGAGCCAAGATCGAACATTGTAGAGGATGGTGAGGGTTCACAAGTATTGCCCTTAGAGGAGGTCCAGGAACAAGTCCCTATAGAACTACCCCAAGAGGTAGTCATCAGTTTTGAGGACTCTCAAGATAACATTCCCAAAGACCTTCCTAATGACCTTCCACCATCTAGGAACACCCATCTAGCCTTGGAACTTGCACCTATAGAACAATGTCCAAATATTAAGATTATCCTGAACAACCAAGGTCTATTTCATGACACCCAGAGATTACCCCAAGACTCCGACTCCTATTTTCTCCCCTTCCCAGAGCCGTCTCGCATTTTTAGAGCCATGGGGTTGCATTTCGTTGAAATCACCAGGCTGCATGATTCATTAGAACCCATCCCTTTTGCCATTTACTTTTGGTATACTTTATGGCATTTGCTAGGGATCCTTAATAATTTTTCTTGTGCATACCAAACTAGGGTCAAACCTAGAGAGTCAAAAGTCTATTAGGTTAGACCCTAGGAGTCCAATAAAGTTTTTTCTCAATAAGATTGCATCTGCATTTTGCATCATGTTAGGATTATGCATTAAATACAATTTTTAAAATAATTTGGCTGATTCCCGAAAGCGAGCCAAAGAGTTTGAAATAAGGGATTTTGTAATGATTAGGCTCCAGCCTGAACGATTTCCACCGGGAACCGTTAAGAAGCTTCATGCCCGTGGGGCGGGTCCCTTTAAAGTAATTTGGAGAATGGGCCCTAACGCCTATGTGCTAGAACTACCTCCGGATTATGGAATTAGCTCGACATAATATCTCTGACTTAGTCGAGTATAGAGAACCCACAAACATACCCAGTGAGCCATTTGGGCCTGACCTCCCTTTTGAGAGTGAACCTGAAACTAAGTGTCCTTCTCCAAATATACCTGAGCGAGGAGAGTGGATCGAGCATGTCCTGGATGACCAAGCCATCACTACACGGGGCAAAGGATACTAGCATTACCTAGTCCGATGGCAAGGCCGACCCGAATTCGATGACTCGTGGATCATACGGGAGGACTTGCAGCGCATCGACCCCGATATCCTGGAAAGGTATCAAAGCCAAGCTAACCTTTACTCGATAGGGTCGAGTTCCTCCCACCCCGGGAGAATTGGTGTGGGCCCCAGGATCCGACAGAGGCTCCTCAACCCTCTGTGGATCTCAGATTAGGGTTCCCCTTTTCTATGAGTCCTGTAATAAGGCCTTGAGCCCAAAAACATTGTTATAATTTCTTGTCAAAGTTGTTTAGTCCTGTACCTTTGCCAATTTGGGTCAAGTTAGGTCTTGAGTCCTGTATTTGTTCGAGTCCGAGTTTGGTGTGGGCCCAAGCCCAATTGAAGTCACTCTAATTTTCTTCTCCAACTCAAGTTGTAGTGGGCCAACCCACCCCTTCTACTTGGGATAATGCCAACTCAGGTGCCACCTCAGCTACCTACGTGGTGCCATATCAGCTGCCACTTGGGCAACCAAGAAGGGAAACAAAGTGGCTTCCTCTTGCTTTCCACACGCCTTGGACAACATCCCCCTCTTCCCTCCCCCACATCACGCCTTGTTCCATCTAAAGAGGGCATTGAAGATCTTTGAAGGAACCAAGCCCCAAAGCAAGCCTCCTCCCAGGTTTTCTTCCCAAAATACTCTTGCAAGGAAGGAAGGTCACAAGATACACTCCCTCTTCAAGCCCTCAACCATGCAACGCCCCATGGAGTTCACCCTTGGTCGGCCAAGAATCAATCCTAGAAGATGGCATGAAGAGTCCAAGGGAACACATCCCTCCAAGCAAGCCATGCCCCACTCCTCTTCCCAAATTAAGCATGCTAAGGAAGGAAGTCAAGGGACCAATCCCCCTCTCCAAGCCTTTGCTTATGTCACGCCCAACTCCAAATATTTTGTCGGCCAAAGAAATAGGGATGTGAAAAATTTTTGGCACCACCATGAGATTTGTATTTTGAATTTCAAAAGGGCCTTGGGTGCCTATTTAAAGGACCCAATCCCTCCCTTTGTAGAACTAATGAATGAATGAATGAATGGATGAATGAAAAATTGAGTGATTAAGTTTGAGTTTCTTCCACCCTCCAACCCTTGTCTCTCAGGCTAGGTTCGAGTGGAATTGCCTTCATCCCCAGGGACGTCGAGTGGTGCGAGGCCACCTGTCCGTCGCCCCAGGGTGTCGCGAATCCTTCATCCTCCAGGATGTCGCGTGGTGTAGGGCCACATTCCTTCATCCTCCGGGATGTCGTGGGGTGTGAGGCCCCAAGTTATCTCTAACTTTGACTTCGGAATCCAGCCGGACGATGGGCTCGAAGCCCCTTCCCAACTCCAGTTCAATTCTTTTCCGTACATCTCCACATTCCACTAACCTGTCTTTTGTTTGCCTACAGGTCCTCCCTGGCATCACGAGCATTGGAGACAATTAGCTTTGACACGCGACCTCCAGACCCAAAGCCAGAGCTCCCACGGGTTCGACTGCTCGGGCATCCAAGCCGCATCCACCGAGTTGAGCGATCTCTGCACCAGGCGCTTCAGAAGTTTGAGGTTTGCCTTCTCTATATCTCCTAAGCAGATATTATAGGTCGAGCTAGTCCTACCGGGGTTTCTTAATCCCGAGATCCTGTTCTCGTTCTTACTTTTAGGGCTTTGAACTGCTAGCGTAAGCTTCCCTTACTGCTCTTCATATTTCTTATCTTTGCTTGTGATCGGGAGTCGAAACCCTAAACAACAAAGAAGAACAACAAGAAACATAACAAAAAAAAAAATCATCAACCCTAAAAAAAAAAAAAAAAAAATTCCTTGCATCATAAGTGAAGGCCCATGTAGGCAACCCAAGAGGGGGGGTGAATTGGGTTTTATAAAACTTTTATACTATTTAAAAGATGAACTAAAGCAAGTATATGCTAATTCAATTTAAGTGCTTGTGTATTTCAAATAAATGCAGTGGAAATAATGAAATAAAAGCATAAAGAGAACAATCACACAAACACAAAGATTTATAGTGGTTCGGTGCCAACCAAGCACCTACATCCACTCCCCAAGAATCCCTTGGGAATTCCACTAAGTTTGGTTTTATAACTTAGGCTCACCAACAACCTTTACAACTTGTTTTGTCTTCGGGCTCACAAGTCAAACCCTAGTTGGTTTCAAGGCTCACCAACAACCACCCTTGGTTTTATGGGATAACCAAGAACCTAAACAACTTGTTTTGGCTTCGGGTTCACAAGTAAAACCCTAGTTAGTTTCAAGGCTTACCAACAACCACTTTGGTTTTCCAAGGCTCACCAAAAACCTCTTTGGTTTTCTAAGGCTCAGCAAAAACCTTAAGTAAAACAATGTAAGAGTAAGTATAAATGAATACAATAAAAGCTTTCTAAAATAAAGCAAATATCTCTTTGAAGCCCGTTGAGAGTTGATGAAGATCTTGTCTTCAAGTTGATGAAGCCTTTGATTGATGCTTGAGGATGTGAACTTTGGATGCTTTCTTTGAAACTTGGAAGCTTGAAGGCTTGAACCACTCAACTCTTGAATCCTTGAAGAATATTCAAAAATCTCACCAAAGGATTACTTCCCCAATTGATTTTTGATGTTTATATAGCCTCCCAATACTTAAATGACCGTTTATAGCCGTTAGGGAGGAAAATATGACCATTTGGAAGCAAGTTGGAGAAGTTCTGCAGCCCAGAAAACTAGTCGTTACTGTTCAAGTGTCGACACTTCACCTTCAAGTGTCGACACTTCAATTTCAAGTGTCGACACTTCAGTTTCCAAGTATCGACACTTCACTTCCAAGTGTCGATACTTCAGCTCCAGGTGTCGACACTTCACTGAAAGAGCTTTCTGAAGTTTTTTGTTTGTCTCAGGCCTTGAGTCGACACTTCACTCTTCAAGTGTCGACACTTGATCCTCAGGTGTCGACACTTCATTTTCAAGTGTCGACACTTGCCTGTGCCATTGCTAAAATATCTTCAAATTGAAACTTTAACCTCTTCAAGTCCTTCCATATTAATTCCAAAGTCCATATAATTCATTTTCCATTAATTTAAGGACTTTTTCAACTGAAATACAAGCATTTCTTCATTCAACATGGTTGAGTACTAAGATCTGAAAAATACACTTAAAATGTAATTAGTACTCATATATACTTAAACATTTTGTCAATCATCAAAATCAAGACCAGAGTCAACAATAAGCATCCTGATGTAGAACGAAAAGAGATGATGCGATGCGGAAGTAAATTAAGACTAATTTTTTTTTTTTTTTTTATATTTTCAGAAGTCGGCTTTGACTCAAATGAAAGTTAAACTAAATTGAAAAACACTATATAATAACTGAAAGCACAATTCAAATAACTAGATTATCAGAGTAGTTCAGAAGTAAAGGATCGCTGGGGGTTGAGAAACTCCCAGACCTAGGGTTTCGCTCTGAACTTTCAACAGGATAGAAATAAAGAGAAGGGAAGGGTTATGTACCAGGCAGTGATCTTCACAGAGTTTGGTGGAAGGACTCTCTCGAGCAGATTGTTGGATCCTCGGATTCGGATATCTTCACAATGGATCCTCCAATAATGGTCCTTTGGCAGAGTTGGCTTCTCCTGAACTCAGGATCTGGGAAAGAAGAAGAACATGTCAAGGAACCAGATACTCAAAGAAAGAATTTACCAGATAAGAAGAACTTAAAAAATTGATGTTGCTGAAATCCTGATTCTCCTGGATGCTGATCTGACTTCCTCTAGGATTTTCTCTGTATTCGAAGTAGCCGATCTGGACCTAGATGCTGGTGGTCGGCCTTTACTTGGAAGAGAAGGGCCGTGAGATGATGAGGTAGATAAGGGTTTGGATGATTGGTGGAATGAAGAAGATGATGGGCGATTAGCATTTGGAATTGAAGTGGCTAACCTAGGGATTTGGTTGGGTTTGGAGATCTCACACATCCTAAAGGTTCCTACGGAACCCAGAATCACTCCCTCACGGAGCTCAACACTTGAATACAAGTACGGAAGAGAGAAACACAAAGTTGCTCACAAAGAAATTGATTTCATTCATCATTGTCTTTAAAACATACAAGAGGGGTCTATTTTATAGGCTTTTACAAGAAATCAGGTTTTTACATCTTCCCATGTGGGACTAATAGGATGGATCCTCAAATTAGGCGTGTAGAATCAAATCCTCCTAATAATGGCAGGCCAAAAGCTTCCTTAAGTGTTGAGTGGTGGCTCCAAATGGCAAGAAGATGGCGCCTCCTAGCCTTGCTCTTCAAGACAAGTATTTTCATTCCATGCTTGGTTTTATTTGGAAGTATTTGGGTGCCTCCTAGTCTTGCTCCCCAAGTGTTGCTCCTTTCTTTTCATAGCTTGGCTCTTATTGAATTTATTGGGCGCCCTCTTGGAATGAGGATCCTAGATTGATCTCTCCTTAAGTGGCGCATGAAAGAAGGGACCTGCTTTCTTGTGTTGTGGGGACCAAGGAACACTGGGCAAGGGATGTGGCACCTCATGGGCTCTGGCGTGTGGCTGGGAGTGTGGCGCCCACTTGCTTGGGCCTTGACTTGGCTGGAAAAAAATGGCACCAACTTGGAGAAGACCTAGACCACTACTAGGATTTGGACTGAGTCAACATGACTCAACAAAAATTGAAATGACAAAATTACAGACTCAAAATTGGATTGATCAGGTCAATCCTTATTACAAACCCTAATTTTCTCGGGCAAGGTCAATCAGAGATCCTGATGGAACCCTGAAGTCTTTTTCTGATTCTGGTGCCCACACCAATTCACCCAGGGTGGGAGGAACTTGACCCTGTCGAGTAAGGCTCAAGCTGGCTTTGGTATCTCTCTAAGAGGTCTCGGTCCAATTCTTGTAATTCTTCTTGGGAGATCCAAGAGTCATCAGAATCTGGCCTTCCTCGCTAGTGGATCAGGTATCTTTGGTATCCTCGATTATGAGTAGAGATAACCTGATCATCCAGGATCTTTTCAATCTGCTCTTTACTCACAGGCCAGTTTATTGGTGGACACACAAGGTCGGGATCACTCTCAATAACAGGATTAGTTTCAAAAGGCTCACTAGGAATCACAGCTAGCTCCCTGTACTCTACTAGGTCTGTAATGTTGAAAGTGGAGCTAATGCCTAGTTCTGGAGGCAACTCGAGCACATAGGCATTGGATCCTACTCTCTTCACCACTCTAAATGGTCCAGCTCCTCTAGCATGTAACTTTCTAATGGTTCCAGGAGGAAACCGTTTAGGCCTTAACCTAATCATTTGAAAGGATTATGCCCTATAAGCCAATATTTGTATCTCCCAGACCATTGTAAATTGACAAGTTAATAAAGGCAATATTTTTTCATCATTCGCTGTGTCATTATATGATGAACCCCATAGATTAGGGCTATGGTCCTAGGGCTATGATGAGATCATACCAGTGAGATCTAAGGCCTTAAAACCCTAATCTAGAATATTCCTAGTCATAGGAACCCTGAGTTGGGGATCAGGGTTTCTAGTTAGACTGGCACATCCTATGTATGCTGAAAAGGGTGATTGCTCTCACAGTCACTTGTGTGGGACACTAATACAAGGATGTGGGTGCTCATTAGCGAATGAGTTCACTGAATAGATCCAGTTTGAGAACATCTAATGGACCCTTAGCTGCATGTCAATAGATGTTTCTCATAGTGGGAGTTGTACAAGTAGTCCTATGACCTGAGACTGCCATAATATCTTATGTACATGAACCCATGCTTTGGTTCAATCTCAATCATGACACTGGGTCATGCACGAGGTTGATGCTGGGTATGGTGAATTGTATATGAAGGTAATGAGTAGGTCAACAAGGAATTGATCACTCCTAGTAGGAGGAGATTGCATCCAGCCAAATTAGGTCAGATGATGATTCAGGAAATCTTTGATCAAAGTACAGATATTAGAAATGATTTCTAATATCGAATTAATTGAATCATTAGTGTATGACTGAGCTGGGAATGAGTATAAGCTGGTTTTGACATGTTTCCATATCCATAGTTATATTCGGGATGCAAGATGATTGAAGGATCGAATTGTACGGGAACTTTCCACTGAAGGGTAGTTTTGGAATTTCACCAGAATTTCCATATCTTCCGGGTAGACATGACACGTTGCTAGACGTCAATCTTGTCTTGTGGGTTGATCAAATTAAATGGTTTAATTGGATCACTAATTAGGAGGAGTCCTAATTGACTAACTCGAGTTAGCTCGATTTGACCTAAATCGATTAGAATGAGTTCTGATCAAATTAGGTCAACTTGCACTCGGACCCACTGCTGGCTAGGTATAGATTCCAATGGGTCACACACTTAGGATAGATAATCAAGGATTTAATTTGGAATTAAATATCGTTTGCAGATGAACACACTAGCATGTGTTGCAAACCATGGCTTCTACTTGAATCGGATTCGAGTTAGGGTTCCGATTTGGTCTTTTTTAGATCCAAATTCATTCTGGTTTGAATCTAATTGAAGATTCAAGACATTGGGCTAACCTAAGAGGCTAAACCCCTTTCCCACATCACCTAAGCCCCTTCCCCTCTCTTCCCACGCGTGCGTGGACTCTCTCCAAGGGGCGTTTTTGCGTTAGAAAAGAAAAGGGGATCGGCGTTTTGGCTGAAGGGGCGTGGAAGAGAGTCCACCTAGGCGTGGACTCTTCAAAAAATGGGATTACCGTGAAAAAAAAAAAAAAAAAAAAAAAACACCGAAGGGGCGCGACTCTTCTCTTCTGTGCGCGCCCTTCTGTGTTTTTTGCGACTCTTTCTTGCGTCTTCCCATCCCAAAGGCCGTGAGATTAATTCAAGGGCCGTGAGATGAAGGGAAAGGACGTGAGAAGGGAGAGAGGGGCGTGAGAGGGTGATTACAGATGGGTAGGCGCCTCTCTGTCGCCTATTTAAGGAGAAGACTTCACCATAAAAAAAAAAAAAAAAAACTATTCCAGATTTTCTACAGCGAAGCCTTGCTTATATTTTCCCTCTCCCTCTCCAGAAGATTGTTTCCCCCTCTTCTCTTTCCTCTTTGATTCCTTTACAGAGCCTTGGCTCTGTCGAATCTCAGAACAGAAGGAGAGTCAGAGAGAAACTCTCCGACGGTAAAGGAAGAAGGCGCCTCTCCTTTCTTTCTTACATTAAGACAATCTTGTCTTAATTTTCTTCTCCCTCCAAGACAAGCCTTGTCTCATTTTAGGACAAGGGCTTATTCTTAAGACAAGAGTGTCTTAAGGGGCCAAAGTTGCTAGAAGACAAGGAGAAGGGTAAGAGAGAAGGTTTAGTCCCAGTTTGGCTAGAGGAGTCCTAGCCAATAGCCCATATATCAAGTTCTTGGGGTAGAACTTGATTGGAAGGAACCCAATTAAGGAGTCAGTGTCTTGATCATCTGCCCGTGTGGATCACCATCGGAGGGCGGACAAGTGGACGCCTGGTGTGTTCAAGAGGCTACTCAATTTGGAGTTCATTTCTGCATCAGACTGGTAATAGCAATCTGAGGTTAGTATTTAAACAATGTTTAAATTCGGACATGCATGTAGTCATAGTTTTTAATTGCTAATAAGGAGATTTGGGATTAGGGTTCGGACCTGGTTTCATAAATTATTGAAATCCACATTCCGTACTGGTTAACGAACCCAACAGTGGTATCAGAGCCTCCTTATTATGATTAAAACTTATGCAGTTCAATTCATGTTTTATTAAATGATGTAGTATCATGTTAAAGTTTTTATATTGATGCACAATGCATGTCTTTGATTGAACATGAGTTTGATGATTGCCACCAGTTAGGGTTTTCCACAGAAACCCTAATTGTCTTAGAGATATGATTAGCCCTGGAGCCATCATACTGAAATAAGGTTGCCCTGGCATAATGGTGTATCCATTATGTGGTAAATGGTTGTCCTAGTATGATGGCACACATTTCACATATTTGCTTAGTTTAAAGCATGTATTAATATATGTGATAGCTTTTAATTGAATATGCTGGCATTGCATAAATCCCTCTTAAAATTATATTAAGTGGTAGTATAGTTAACCGATAAGCATTTTTAGTCATGATGGATAATTAGTCATTTCGGTGTCTAGAAAGGTGGTTCTGGGAAGGTAAAGGGAATCGTGGTTTTTTAATTGGTTCCGTTGTCTGACCTGGCCAATTTTAAATTGGTGTCTAGGAAAGCAACGGGGGGACCCCCACATCTCTTCCACTAGCCTGGCCGATCTGATTGATTTAATTCTTGACTAACATGCTTGGTGTTAAAATACTATTATTGGCCTTCCTTCAAGATAGGTCATTATTGTGTTACGATCTATACTAGGTTTGTTGTGTACACACAAGACCTAATATGGTGACTAACACAATTTTTGGCCAAATACAATTATTTGTTTATGGCATGATTTAATGTAATATTTTGTTGTGTACACACAAGGGTATTACTATTAAAGTCATGACTATATGGCTATGGAGGGTCTTACTTAACTAAAATATTATAGTTTGTTGTGTATACACAAGGCTATTAATATTTTAGAGGCCGGGATAAGTTGAGAATTGTACGGGTTACAATTGGAGAGAGTTTTCCTACCTTTGAACTTATATAAGATTTGTTGTGTACACACAAGGTCATTTATAAGGGATTGGGATCTCAACCCCACTAAGAAAAACTAATTAGGGTTTTCTCGATCATCGTATAGAGGGTTATGATGCTCGATAAAATAGTGGGAGACATAATTAAATTAAAGTCCTAATTTAATTATGTATTGTCATTTCATGGTTGTTTGCTTATGTATTGTTCTTTGTTTAAATGTAGATAAATGGCCTCTTCACTCTCACTCCGTAGTATTTTAGATGCCAACAAATTGACTGGGCCTAATTATGTTGATTGGCTGAGAAATTTAAAAATAGTACTCAGTCAAGAAAGAATTTCCTATATTCTTGATACCCCAATTTTGGAACTACCAAGGGAAGATGCCTCGCAAGAGGAGAAGACCACATATAATATGTTGCAAAATGACTCACTTACTGTCAAGTGTGTTATGCTTGCCTCTATGACTAATGAGTTGCAGAGGCAGCATGATAGCATGGATACTAACTCCATACTGCTCAATTTAAAAGAGCTTTATGGAGAACACAGTAGACTGCTAGATATGAAATATCTAAGCAGTTGTTCTGTGCAAGGATGACAGAAGGTACATCAGTACAAGACCATGTATTAAAGATAATTGATCTAATCACTCGATTAGGTCAATTAGGTTTTGTAATGGATGGGGAGTTGAATCAAGACTTGATCTTGCAATCACTCCCAGAGTCATTTTTACAGTTTGTTCTTAATTACCATATGAACAAACTTAATTCTTCCTTGCCTGAGCTGTTGAATATGTTGAAGACAGCAGAGAGCCATGTAAAGAAAAATAAGGCTCCGGTTCTTCTTGTGGATAAGAAGAAGACAGGCAAAAAGGGTTCCAGTAAGAGGATGAATCCCAAAGAGGGCATTAAGAAGAAGAAAGGAAAGAAGGCCTCTGGACAGATGACCTGCTTTCATTGTGGCAAGCCGGGTCATTGGAAAAGGAACTGCAAGGTTTACCTTGCAAGTGTGAAGCCTGGTGCATCAGAGGCACCAAAAGGTATGAAAGAAGTTCATACTATTTTGTCATTGGATTCTTCCATTTCAAATACTTGGGTGTTGGATACCGCCTGTGGTCATAACATCTGCAAATCATTGCAGGGACTTCAGGGGCTTAAAGTATTGAAGGAAGGTAACTTTGAGCTCTACGGTGTTGGAGGGGACCCCATCCAAGCAGAAGCTGTAGGGACTTATATTTTGAAGTTACCTTCAGGGAAGATCTTGGAGCTAAGGAATTGTTACTATATGCCATAAATCATTAGAAATATCATATCTGTACCCTTGTTACTTAAACAAGGATATACTATGAATGTAATGAGCAGTGGCTGCTCAATTTCTTTATCTAATGAAATTATATGTTATGGCATATTCTGCAATGGTCTATTAACTCTTTCCACTAATGACAATATTTTTCATGTTTCTAACAAACGGAAAAGAGATGATGTAAACAATACCTTACTTTGGCATTGTCGACTTGGACATATTAGTGAGACTAGGATTAACAAGTTATACAAAGAAAATTTCTTTGATCCTTATGACTATGAGTCATTAGGAACTTGTGAATCATGTCTCATGGGTAAGATGACCAAGACTCCATTTAGTGGACATGGAGAAAGGACAAAAGAGTTATTGGGACTCATACACACAGATGTATGTGGGCCTATGACAACTCAAGCCTATGGTGGATACTCATACTTCATCACATTTACTGATGATTTTTCAAGGTATGGATTTGTGTATCTAATGAAACATAGTCCGAGGCTTTTGAAAAATTTTTAGAGTATCAAAGTATGGTAGAGAAACAGACAGGAAAAAGTATAAAGATCCTCCGATCAGATAGAGGAGGTGAGTACTTATCCACTGAGTTTCTTGATCACCTTAAAGATAAGGTGATCATTTCTGAATGGACTCCTCCTTACACACCACAATTAAATGGTGTTGCTGAAAGGAGGAATCGTACTTTATTGGATATGGTACGGTCCATGATGTGCTTCATGGAGTTACCTTTTTCTTTCTGGGGATATGCTTTGGAAACAGCAACTTATATCTTGAATAGAGTACCATCTAAAACTGTCTCTAGCACTCCATATGAATTATGGAGAGGTAAGAAGCCCAATCTTAAGTATATTAGGATATGGGGATGTCCAGCCTATGTAAAAAGAAATTTTGGACATAAACTAGATGCTAGAGCAGACAAATGTCTATTTATGGGATATCCTAGAGATAGTATAGGATATCTGTTCTACCACCCTACTGAACAAAAGGTTTTGGTCAGTAGGCATGCCACTTTTATGGAAAAGAATTCATCCTACAAAAGGGCACTGGTAGAAATATCGAACTTAATGAAATTCAACAAATAGACACTTCTCAGTCAAGTAACAACTTAGTTAATATAGAACCTGAACACACTCCTATCCGTAGGTCTGATAGGGTGCGACAGGCACCTGAGAGGTATGGGTTCATAATTGAAAATAATGAAGCCCAAATCATTCAAAATGATGAGCCTCTAACCTATACGGAAGCAGTCATGAGTAGAGACTCAAACAGATGGCTGGAAGCCATGAGATCCGAGATGGACTCCATGTATGTCAACCAAGTATGGTCTTTGGTTGATGCACCAGAGGGTATTAACCCTATTGGGTGTAAATGGGTCTATAAAAAGAAGATTGGGGCAGATGGCCAAGTTGAAACTATAAAGCCAGATTGGTGGCTAAGGGTTTCAGACAAAAACAGGGAATAGATTATGATGAAACATTTTCCCCTGTTTCCATGCTCAAATCTATTCGGATTATGCTTGCTATAGCAGCATATCATGATTATGAGATCTGGCAAATGGATGTAAAAACTGCATTCCTTAATGGTTTCCTTGAGGAAGAGGTTTATATGTCACAGCCAGAAGGTTTTGTCTTGGAGACTAAACCTAATCAGGTATGTAGGCTAAAGAAATCCATTTATGGATTAAAGCAAGTATCCAGGAGTTGGAACATCCGATTTGATAAAACAGTCAAAGAATTTGATTTTTTCAAAAATGAGGATGAACCTTGTGTGTACAAGAAGACTAGTGGGAGTGCCATAGTTTTCTTAGTTCTATATGTTGATGATATACTTCTTATTGGGAATGATATCCCAATGTTACAATCAGTCAAAGTGTGGTTATCAAACAGTTTTCCATGAAAGACTTGGGAGAAGCATCCTATATACTGGGTATAAAGATCTATAGAGAAAGATCAAGAAGGATGCTAGGCTTATCCCAGTCTAGGTACATTGACCAGGTGCTAAAGAGATTTAGCATGGAGGAAAGTAAAAGAGGTTACTTACCTATTGGTCATGGCATACGTTTTTCTAAGAGGATGTCTCCTAAGACACCTGAAGAAAGAAATAGAATGAGTTCTATACCTTATGCTTCGGCTATAGGGTCGATTATGTATGCTATGTTATGTACCAGGCCTGATGTGGCATATGCCTTGGGTGTAGCCAGTAGATTTTAGGCTGATCCAGGAGAGGATCACTGGAAGGCTGTGAAAAATATTCTTAAGTACCTAAGAAGGACTAAGGATATTTTTCTTATATACGGAGGGTCTGATCTTAAACTAGAAACCTATTCAGACTCTAGTTTTCAATCAGACCCAGATGAGAGTAAATCCATTTCAGGGTATGTCTTTACCTTGAATGGTGGAGCAGTAAGTTGGAAGAGCACTAAACAGCAGACTGTAGCTGACTCAACTACCGAGGCAGAGTACATAGCTGTCAGTGAAGCCGCCAAGGAAGCTGTCTGGATGAAGAAATTCATCACAGAGTTGGGAATAGTTCCTGAGATTGAGAGCCTGGTGCCACTCTATTGTGATAACACTGGAGCAGTTGCTCAAGCTAAGGAACCGAGAGCCCATCACAAGTCCAAGCACATTCTGAGACGCTTCCATCTTGTCCGAGAGATAATCGAGAGACAAGAAGTCTGCATCAATAGAGTGGATACAAAAAACAACATAGCAGACCCGTTCACTAAGGCTCTACCACAGCGGGAGTTTGATCGCCACCTCGATTGTATGGGGTTAAAGAATAAGAGCGATTGGCTTTAGTGCAAGTGGGAGATTGAAAGGATTATGCCCTATAAGCCAATATTTGTATCTCCCAGACCATTGTAAATTGACAAGTTAATAAAGGCAATATTTTTTCATCATTCGCTGTGTCATTATATGATGAACCCCATAGATTAGGGCTATGGTCCTAGGGCTATGATGAGATCATACCAGTGAGATCTAAGGCCTTAAAACCCTAATCTAGAATATTCCTAGTCATAGGAACCCTGAGTTGGGGATCAGGGTTTCCGGTTAGACTGGCACATCCTATGTATGCTGAAAAGGGTGACTGCTCTCACAGTCACTTGTGTGGGACACTAATACAAGGATGTGGGTGCTCATTAGCGAATGAGTTCACTAAATAGATCCAGTTTGAGAACATCTAATGGAGCCTTAGCTGCATGTCAATAGATGTTTCTCATAGTGGGAGTTGTACAAGTAGTCCTATGACCTGAGACTGCCATAATATCTTATGTACATGAACCCATGCTTTGGTTCAATCTCAATCATGACACTGGGTCATGCACGAGGTTGATGCTGGGTATGGTGAATTGTATATGAAGGTAATGAGTAGGTCAACAAGGAATTGATCACTCCTAGTAGGAGGAGATTGCATCCAGCCAAATTAGGTCAGATGATGATTCAGGAAATCTTTGATCAAAGTACAGATATTAGAAATGATTTCTAATATCGAATTAATTGAATCATTAGTGTATGACTGAGCTGGGAATGAGTATAAGCTGGTTTTGACATGTTTCCATATCCATAGTTATATTCGGGATGCAAGATGATTGAAGGATCGAATTGTACGGGAACTTTCCACTGAAGGGTAGTTTTGGAATTTCACCAGAATTTCCATATCTTCCGGGTAGACATGACACATTGCTAGACGTCAATCTTGTCTTGTGGGTTGATCAAATTAAATGGTTTAATTGGATCACTAATTAGGAGGAGTCCTAATTGACTAACTCGAGTTAGCTCGATTTGACCTAAATCGATTAGAATGAGTTCTGATCAAATTAGGTCAACTTGCACTCGGACCCACTGCTGGCTAGGTATGGAACCCAATGGGTCACACACTTAGGACAGATAATCAAGGATTTAATTTGGAATTAAATCTCGTTTGCAGATGAACACACTAGCATGTGTTGCAAACCATGGCTTCTACTTGAATCGGATTCGAGTTAGGGTTTCGATTTGGTCTTTTTTAGATCCAAATTCATTCCGGTTTGAATCTAATTGAAGATTCAAGACATTGGGCTAATCTAAGAGGCTAAACCCCTTTCCCACATCGCCTAAGCCCCTTCCCCTCTCTTCCCACGCGCGCGCGCAAGGAGAAGAGTCCACGCGTGCGTGGACTCTCTCCAAGGGGCATTTTTGCATGAGAAAAGAAAAGGGGATCGACGTTTTGGCTGAAGGGGCGTGGAAGAGAGTCCACCTAGGCATGGATTCTTCAAAAAATGGGATTACCATGAAAAAAAGAAAAAAAAAAAAAAAAAAAAAAAAAAAAACATCGAAGGGGTGCGACTCTTCTCTTCTGCACGCGCCCTTCTGTGTTTTTCGCGACTATTTCTTGCGTCTTCCCATCCCAAAGGCCGTGAGATTAATTCAAGGGCCGTGAGATGAAGGGAAAGGACATGAGAAGGGAGAGAGGGCGTGAGAGGGTGATTACAGATGGGTAGGCGCCTCTCTGTCGCCTATTTAAGGAGAAGACTTCATCATAAAAAAATAAAAAAAAACTATTCCAGATTTTCTACAGCGAAGCCTTGCTTATATTTTCCCTCTCCCTCTCCAGAAGATTGTTTCCCCCTCCTCTCTATCCTCTTTGATTCCTTTACAGAGCCTTGGCTCTGTCGAATCTCAGAACAGAAGGAGAGTCAGAGAGAAACTCTCCGACGGTAAAGGAAGAAGGCGCCTCTCCTTTCTTTCTTACATTAAGACAATCTTGTCTTAATTTTCTTCTCCCTCCAAGACAAGCCTTGTCTCATTTTAGGACAAGGGCTTATTCTTAAGACAAGAGTGTCTTAAGGGGCCAAAGTTGCTAGAAGACAAGGAGAAGGGTAAGAGAGAAGGTTTAGTCCCAGTTTGGCTAGAGGAGTCCTAGCCAATAGCCCATATATCAAGTTCTTGGGGTAGAACTTGATTGGAAGGAACCCAATTAAGGAGTCAGTGTCTTGATCATCTGCTCGTGTGGATCACCATCGGAGGGCGGTCAAGTGGACGCCTGGTGTGTTCAAGAGGCTACTCAATTTGGAGTTCATTTCTGCATCAGACTGGTAATAGCAATCTGAGGTTATTATTTAAACAATGTTTAAATTCGGACATGCATGTAGTCATAGTTTTTAATTGCTAATAAGGAGATTTGGGATTAGGGTTCGGACCTGGTTTCATAAATTATTGAAATCCACGTTCCGCACTGGTTAACGAACCCAACATCATTACATAGTCTCCCTCTACAAAAGTTTTGACTCGCCTTTGAGAATTAGCCAACTTCTTATAAATTTCATTTCTTAAAGTTATTTTGGCATGAATTTCTTTATGCAAGTCCTTTACATGCTATGCAAGTGCATCAAGAGACTTGTGTGTGTGGGCTAATTGTGAAATCAGATCAAGTGGTGTGTGAGGCTTGTATCCATGAACAATTTCAAAGGGACTCTAGCCTATAGACCTATTGATCGAAACATTGAATGCAATTTCAGCCCTGGACAAAATACAAATCCCAATTCCTGGTGCTCTCAATCAAACCAAAATCTGAGCCAAAGCCTAGTAAAGGGTCAAGAAAAACTAAACTAGACTGACAACGCATTTCTAAAGAATGGACTTTATTCCAAAGGAACCCTAGGTCTAAACCTAACAAACTAAGGCTCTCTATGTTTGACCTTGGGTCGGAGGATGGCATGCAGAGCATGAAAACTTATCATGGGTGCCTAGTAGGTGCCATAAGGTCTTCCAGAAGTAGGTGGCAAACTTAATAGGTACTAAGGAGTCTTGCAACCTAGAAATCTCAGTAAAGTGTAATCCCATAGCTCTAAAAACATGAGAAGATTCAAGGAAGGGTAGGAAATAAGAATCAGAGTTTTGAGGTGGCTTATAGGAAACAAGAAACAAACCTTGGTTATTCAGGATGACCTTAAAATGAGGACATTGTTCTATAGGTGCACTCATCCAAACCTCATGATTTGCTCTAGGAGGGTCTACAAGTACAAGTTCTAGGGTAGGCTGGGTGCTCCTAGAAGGTGGAAGGTTATCAGGAAGGTCTTTGGAATGTTTATCTAGAAAGTCTTCTAAGCTACTATCTTTTTCTTGTTCTTGGACCTTCTTAATGGGCAATTCTTGTGAACCCCTTCCTTCTTCACACTTCTCTACCCGATTTGACTCAGGGGTGTCTTCTTTGGATTCCTCAATGAGTTCATGGGTATTCTCACTTAAACTCTCATTGGGAGCAATTTCCTCTTCCTGAACTTCCTCAAAAGGGTCCTCTCTTAGGGTTAGCTCCTGAATTCCTTGAGTGGCAGGGGTCCCCTCAATAACCCCATCAGGTAGGAGTTGGTTAATTGAATTATCGGGAGAGATATCCTCAAATTCTTCTTCTTCATATTCATTTATCAAACTTATGTCAGGCTCATATATTTCTTCCTCAATCTCACTGAAAGGTTCTAATCTATTCTCCTTTGATTCCTTTTTAAGTATGGCTCTGGTCAGGTCAACTAATTTTTAGATGGCCATGCCTAACTCCTTCTCATTGTTATCCTTCTGGTCAAGAGGTGACACAAGTGGGAATTGACAAACAAAAGTCTGGTTCATTACGGGTGTCGGATCAATCGGAACTTGACTCAAGTTGGTAGAGGTTGGCTTTAAGTCCAAAGTACTTTATTGGTTATATCTTAAAGACCACTCATAGTCTTTGGCTTCTTGGTAGGCTCGGTCTAACTTATTGGTCTTTTCAAGGCATAGCTTCCTATAAATGTCTGGGTGTAAACCAACCATAAACCATGATGTGATCTGAGCTTCGGTCTCAATGGTATTGCATTTCATGTCATACCACTGGAAGTCCTCGATATATTTAGACACAGGCCTATTACCTTGTCACAATTGGTACCATTGGTCTAAAAGTCTTTTCTCATAGGATCTACCAAGGTACCTATCTCTCAACTTACTTCTCATATCTCTCCAAGTATATATTTCCTCTTTTCTTTGATAACACTCACGCTCAATAGCATACCAATGCGACCCAGCATGTTTGGTGAACTTGGTTTTGGACAACCTAACTTGTCCTAATTCCGATATGTTAGTGCACTAAAAATACCGATCCATTTGTTCTTCCCACTTAATATATGTCTCTTGTCTTCCATCAAAAGTGGGTGCATAAGGTTCGGTGTTCCTAACGGGTCCCTTCTCTGAGTCAACCAAGTATGGATATAGACTCCTAGGGCTAAACTCAAGGGCAAGATCATGGTCATAGGCTCTTAGATCAAACCTCCAATGATTAGGTTCAGGATCCTTGTATAAAGGTCTTCTAGGCTCTGGGTGTGGGTGAGGTTGGGGTCTACCAAATTCCGAGTCAGGGGTCCAATTTCTATGCCTAGGTTCCTCAAGTACCTGGACACGGTCTCTAAACTGGGCAAAACCCTCATTTATATCCTGACTCAATTTGGTCATACTTTCGGTAAGAGTTCTAATCATGGCCTCTAAATCAGGTTGGGTTTGACCAGGTTGGTAGGGTACTCCGTTCCGGGTGGACATGATGATGGAAGCAAGCACACCAAATAAGACTTGACTGAAACGACTACGGGCTTACTAGACCTAGAGCCCAAACTAGATGCCCAATCAGAGTGGCAAGCTAGCCTGTAGTAACTCGGGACTCAGCCAGGCAGGTGTAAAGGGAGTGTTAGGTCCCTAATTGCCAATCCTAGACACCAATCAGTGATTGGCCAGGTAGGGGGACCAGCACACAAGCCCTTCGGGATAGAATCCCTGAACCACCATTCTAGACACTGAGTACAAAGCACACACAGAGTAACTAGACAAACTGACTCAACACTAGCCTAGACCCAACCAGTTGGCTTCTTAGCCCACTAGGGCAAATTAGGTCTAATTAATTTTAAGATTAAAAGCTTAGGTTCGAATGCACGGGAGGTGGTTTTGGGCTAAGGAGAGGGTCTCAATCCTCCCCTTATGTTGCAACTTCGGTGCCCTTAAGATAGATTCAATTTATGCACACTCAAATAAAAAAATAGCTTGCAAAAAATAAAAAAAATAGAATAGCAGTAAAATTGATCTCAGAAAATCTACAGAAATTAATAAATCATGAAAATTTTATGTAAATTACCTTCAATTATACTGGTTCCAGCAAAACAAGAATTACTTAATTTAAAATTTTTGCAGGGAGAAACATATCGAATAATAGGATACTTACTGGCAGAAAACAGAACGTGTGTCCCGTTTAAAATCCCTGCCTAGAAGTTATAACCCAACGGCACCCCTACACGCCCTAGGAACCCCCATGGAATGGGAGGAGGAGGCTTGCATCTCGCTTGTTCCTAGGACCGGACGGCCAGGGGAGTCTACTCCAGGCAGCAAAAGTAAAAAGGAACAAAAAAAATAATCAAACAAGCAAGAACCTTAGACAGGGCTCTGATACCAAAATGATGCAGAACGAAAAGAGATGATGCGATGCGGAAGTAATTTAAGACTAATTTTTTTTATATATATATTTTCAGAAGTCGGCTTTGACTCAAATGAAAGTTAAACTAAATTGAAAGAAACTATATAATAATTGAAAGCACAATTCAAAGAAACTAGATTATCAGAGTAGTTCAGAAGTAAAGGATCGCTGGGGGTTGAGAAACTCCCAGACCTAGGGTTTCGCTCTGAACTTTCAACAGGACAGAAATAAAGAGAAGGGAAGGGTTATGTACCAGGCAGTGATCTTCACAGAGTTTGGTGGAAGGACTCTCTCGAGCAGATTGTTGGATCCTTGGATTCGGATATCTTCGCAATGGATCCTCCAATAATGGTCCTTTGGCAGAGTTGGCTTCACCTGAACTCAGGATCTGGAAAAGAAGAAGAACAAGTCAAAGAACCAGATACTCAAAGAAAGGATTTACCAAATAAGAAGAACTTGAAAAATTGATGTTGCTAAAATCCTGATTCTCCTGGATGCTGATCTGACTTCCTCTGGGATTGCTATGTATTCGAAGTAGCCATCTGGACTTGGATGCTGGTGGTCGGCCTCTACTTGGAAGAGAGGGGCCGTGAGATGATGAGGTAGATTAGGATTTGGATGATTGGTGGAATGAAGAAGATGATGGGCGGCTAGGGTTTGGAATTGAAGTTGCTAACCTAGGGTTTTGGTAGGGTTTGGAGATCTCAAACCTCCTCAAGGTTCCTGTGGAACCTGGAATCACTCCCTCACGGAGCTCAACACTTGAATACAAGTGCGGAAGAGAGAAACACAAAGTTGCTCACAAAGAAATTGATTTCATTCATCATTGTCTTTAAAACTTACAAGAGGGGTCTATTTTATAGGCCTTTACAAGAAATCAGGTTTTTACATCTTCCCATGTGGGACTAATAAGATGGATCCTCAAATTAGGCGTGTAGAATCAAATCCTCCTCATAATGGCCGGCCAAAAGCTTCCTTAAGTGTTGAGTGGTGGCTCCAAATGGAAAGAAGATGGCGCCTCCTAGCCTTGCTCTTCAAGACAAGTATTTTCCTTCCATGCTTGGTTTTATTTGGAAGTATTTGGGCGCCTCCTAGTCTTGCTCCCCAAGTGTTGCTCCTTTCTTTTCATAGCTTGGCTCTTATGGAATTGTTTTGGGCGCCCCCTTGGAATGAGGATCCTAGATTGATCTCTCCTTAAGTGGCGCATGAAAGAAGGGACCTGCTTTCTTGTGGTGTGGGGACCAAGGCACACTGGGCAAGGGATGTGGTGCCTCATGGGCTCTGGCGTGTGGCTGGGAGTGTGGCGCCCACTTGCTTGGGACTTGACTTGGCTGGAAAAAAATGGCACCAACCTGGAGAAGACCTAGACCACTACTAGGATTTGGACTGAGTCAACATGACTCAACAAAAATTGAAATGACAAAATTACGGACTCAAAATTGGATTGATCAGGTCAATCCTTATTACAAACCCTAATTTTCTCGGGCAAGGTCAATCAGAGATCCTGATGGAATCCTAAAGTCTTCTTCTGATTCTGGTGCCCGCACCACATCCATCCCTGCATCCCTAGCCCTAACCCCCTTGCCTCCACATCATTGTTGGCATCTAAGATGCCACGCGGTGACAAATTTGAAGCCATAATATATACCCTAATTTTAATTAAAGAATAATATAAGCAGACTACTCAAGATGACATTCATAACTAGATAAGGACTTTATATCTAATTATGTCTTTCACTATTTTATTAGAATACCATAACCCTCAATTTAGGTAAGCGAGAAACCTTTCTGGTTTCCTTAGTGGGTTTGTGATCCCAATTCCTCATTAGTGCCTTGTGTTGTACAACAAACACTTATGAGTTCAAAGGTAGGACTTCCTTTCCAATTGCAACTCATGCAATTCTCAACAAATAAACTGCCTCTAAGATATTTATAGTCTTGTGTTATACAACAAACTATAATATCTTAGTTTAGTCAAACCCTTCATTTCTATATAGCCCTGATTGAAAAATATTGCCCTTGTGTTACACAACAAAGCAACAATTCTAGACATGCTACAAAGCACTAAGTGCACCAATACAATTTTTATATCAAACCCTAGAGTAGGCCTTGTGTTACACAACAAACCTACTATAGTTTTGATATTAATTTGGCGTAGCATGAAGGAAGGCAAATTATAGTATACTTAATCAATTAGCATTCCCAAGTTAAGGTTTAGAAATGACCAAATTGGCCAGGTATGTGGAAGGGGTGAGGAGTGAGGGGTCCCCCCGTTGCTTTCCTTAGACACCAATTGAATTGGCTAGGTCATACAACAGAACCAATTAAAAACCTCAATCTCTTTACCTTCCCAAAACAACTTGCCTAGACACCAATTAGCTGATCAAATCTTAATTGGTTTTGCATCATGATTAATTTAATACTATGATTAAATATGATTTTATGAGGGCTTTGATGGTCTCATTCACATCCTAAATAATCATGTTGTCATGTTTATAACAACAAGTATAATAATTGCATATCATTCCTGCATATGCACGGTATGATTATCCAACAAGCATATTTATTTTAATATGAAAATCATAGCATGATTATACAATACTCCGTTAACCTCACTTGTTCATGGGATATGGCCACAGTAGCACCCTTACATGCCATAGGATACCCCATTGAATAGGAAGAGAGGGCCTTTAAACCCTACTTGACCCCTATCACCGGATGGCCATGGTGACTAATCCAATCCAAAGCAGTTACGAGGATAACACATGTTACTAATATGCATTTGAATAGCGACATGCATAACATCATATTAAAACAATAACATGCTCTTTTCATGATAATATTTACTATCAAAAATAGATTAGGGTTTAAGTATAACAGCCCCTAATCCAATGGCAAACATCACACTATGATTATCTTACATAATCATGCATCATTCCATCGAACCCTAATCATTGGCAAGCCTCAAAACCAATGATCAAACTAACTATCTCATAAGCATTTGATCATACAATTGAAAATTAATTGAATTAATTAAGTTACTCTGATAACAATGGTGGGTTTCTTTAGGGTCTTATAGCATATATGAACACTGGATTTCAAAAATTTACACATAAAATCCCTAATCAGCTTGAAACCCTAATCCTAAGATCCCCTTATTCATGTATAATTAATAAGTCACTAATAAGGGTTATGAAGAATACCTGGAATGTTGTTTTCACTCCTTTCCACTAGGCTCATAAGTGCAAGCCCTCCAACGGTGATCCACATAGGAATTGACCCAAGGAAGAACTCCTATAATAGTTACTTGCTTGACTAGGACTCTTTCTGACAGCCTTCTGGACTTTCCCCTTTGTAGGACACCCTACCCTCTTGTAGGACACTCTGAGTACTCTCCAAATCCACTCTTGGATCTAGGATAGCTCTTCTGTAAGACACACTAGGCTTATGTCTAGAAACCTAAGACTGGTCTTAGTAGGGAAAATAAACCTTGTCTTAAAAAGACAAGTTTCGTCTTAAGGAGGAGGGAGAGAGAGAGACACTCAGCAAATCTTCGATAGAAATTTGATATAAAACTCAGTATACCGCCCCCTATTTATAGACTCAAGAGGGGTGTGCGATATGCCCAGTCACTATCTTATCAAATATGATTTTTCAAGATGGAAGAGAAGTGATCCGGTTCAAAAAATCTTATTTGATAAGTATGTACATGCACCAAGGCTCATATCTGCAACCTTTCATTTTCTCGAATTAATTCCTACTTGCCACATGGCAAGTACTGGTCTTTGGAAAGCCAAGAGATGCCTCTTTAATTCCCAAACATCAAAGAATATGAAGAGTCGTGATAGTAGAAGGACTCTGCCTAAGACCGCATGCCAGATGAAGGGTCACATCCCTTCATACGCACGGTTCCTTCCCGCATTCTCCACTCTAATTCAAAAAATGTTTTGATTGATCAACTAATCCTAGGAGGCATGGGGATATATGCTAAGAGGGGTCCACATGAATCAGCCAGAGTGATTCATCTGTAGAAGGACTCTTGGTCCTTTCTGCGCTCCCTTCCTCCTTGGCGCGTGCAAACTTGCGCCCAAGTATCCCAACCGACTTGGACTCTAGTCCAAGTGGCATCAAATGTCGAAATAAAGTCAGATAAAATTTGATAAAGGCTTAATTAAGACATGTCCCAATTTAAGTCTCTCTTAATTTGGTTAATCAATTTAGCAAGCAACTGGACCCATATCAACTTGGGTTAGGAATTGGGTTAGCCTACACATGCTAGTGTGCAATCTAGCTAACCAATTAAGATCCCATGATCCTAATAAAATTATGAATGACTTCCTTGGTCAACTCCCTAACATGTGTGACCCTTTGGATTCCACATCTAGCCAGCAGTAGGTCTAGCTTCAAGCAAATTCGAACCGACCGAACCCGATTGACCTAATTAGGTCAAATTTAGCTGACCTAAATTGCCAATTCGAACTATCCAACGAATTGACTCATGAAACCAATCCAATTGGTTCATGAAAACCTACAAGACATGATTGACATCTAGCAACATGTCATGCCTATCCCGAAGATGAAAATTTGGTAGAAAGTACCAAAATACCATTCAATAGAAAGTTACCGTGCAATTCAATCTTTCGATCTCCCATTACTCGATTAAGTGATGGGCATGGATAAATGTCAAACCCTAGTACTTAGTCATTTTGAATCTCAATTCGATTATGAGGACTCTACTGATGACTGATTAGAAACCACTTCTAACCTCATCAACATTTGATCAATGACTCCTTGAGTCATCAATCGAAGAGATCACTTAGGATAATAATTCCTCTAACTAGGAATAATCGATTCCTTGTTGGTCTACTACTATCCTTCATACACCTTCCACCATATTTGAGAACACCCCATACATGACTTAATGCCATGAATGAGTATGAACCAAAACATGGCTTAGTATGCATAATGAACCATGGTGACCTCAGGTCTAAAGATCATTGCACAACTCCTACTATGAGAACTATCTTTTGATAAGTAGTAAGACTTCTATGAGATGGTCTTAGTGTAGATCAGTTCAGTGAACTCGTATCCTAATGAGCACCCTTATCCTCATATTATTGTCTCTACATAAGTGGCTATGAGACCAACCACCCTCTTAACTGAGCATACGTAGGATAATCTAGTCTTTCCAGACTTATCAATCCCTGAATCGATGATCCAACAACTAGAACATTTTAGATTAGGGTTTATAGGAACTTAGGTCTCACCGTTATGATCTTCATTTAACCCAAATTCCATTATCCTAACCCATGGGGATCATCATAATCTTTAAATAAGAAATAACAAAATGATGAAATAAAATGCCTTCATTAATTTAATAATGTCATACAAGAGTTGGAAGATTACAAAAATGTCCTAAAAAATTGGCTTTTAGGGCACTTTTCTTTCAAGGTGCATCCTAGCCCAAGCTAAGACATAAGAGGATTGGCGTAGGACCAACATCCTACAAACCATTATGAAATTAGGGGATAAGGTATACAAAATCATTATAGATAGTGGGAGCTATGTGAACACCACCTCACTTAAGGCAGTCAAAATGCAAGGCTTAAACCTAGTTCCCTATCCTAGCCCTTATACAATTTCCTGGATTGACTCCATATCCATACCCATTAAGTCTAGATGCTAAGTCAAGATCCAACTTCAGTCTTACCAAGATAAGGTGTTGTGTGATGTTGTACCCATGGAAGTTAGTAGCATAATTCTAGGTAGACCCTGGCTTTATGATCATAATGCTACCCTGTACGGCCGATCAAATTCATGCTCATTTAATTTCCATGGGATGAAGATTATGATTAACCCAACTCCACCTAAGGACAAAGTTAAGAGAGGATCTAGCTCATTGAAGGAAAAGAAATCTGGAGTCAATTTAATTACTGCTAAGGAGCTAGAGAAAGAGGTTTTTGAGGGGACTATAGTTTGAATGTTAGCTGCTAAGGAAGTACCTGATAAAATGCATAAAGAGTACCCTCAGGAGGTTAAGGAAATCTTACGCAAATTTGAGGATGTATTTCCTAAAGATTTACCTAACCATTTACCACCACTAAGGGATGTTCAGCATGCCATAGACTTAGTCCTATTAGCCACCCTACCCAACCTGCCCCACTATAGGTTGAACCTAACTGAACATCTAGAGCTACAAAAATAGGTGGGAGAACTCCTTAGGAAAGGGTTTATTAGGGAGAGCTTAAGTCCATGTGTTGTACCAGACCTATTAACCCCTAAGAAAGATGGCATTTGGAGAATGTGTGTTGATGTCATGCCATAAACAAAATTACTATGAAATATAGGTTTCCCATCCCCCGCTTGGATGATATGTTAGATATGATGGCCAGTGCAACCATCTTCTCAAAGATTGATCTTAAAAATGGCTATCATCAGGTTAGGATCAGACCAGGGGATGAGTAAAAACTACATTCAAAACTATGGATGGCCTTTATGAATGGGTAGTCATTTCATTTGGGTTGTCCAATGTCCCTAGCACCTTTATGAGAATCATGGCTTAAGTCCTAAGGATGTTTATAGGGAAATTTGTAGTGGTTTTTTTGATGACATCTTGATCTACAGTAGAACTAAGGAAGACCACCTGGATCATCTAAGATAAGTCTATCGACCCATAGGAAGAAGAATCTCTATGCCAATCTAAAGAAGTGTGATTTCTTAACCCATAGAGTTATCTTCCTAGGATTTGTGGTGACCCTCGAAGGAGTTTCGGCTGACCCCAAGAAAGTTAGGTCCATAATAGAGTGGCCAGTACCCATTAGCATTCATGATGTACATAGTTTCCATGGTCAGCCACCTTCTATCGAAGATTCATCCGGGGATTCAGTACCATTGTAGCACCAATCACAGACTATATTAGGAAGGGTAATTTTGAATGGACCAAAGCTGCTGATAGAGCCTTCCTAGAGATTAAGGATAAGATGACATAAGCATCCATCCTGTTGTTATCTAATTTTTCTAAAGTCTTTGAGGTAGCTTGTGATGCTTCGGGAGTAGGCATAGGATGAGTTTTGAGCCAAGAGAATCACCCAGTAGCCTTATTTAGTGAAAAACTCAATGAGGCTAAGCTTAAGTACTCAACCTATGATAAGTAATTCTATGTGATAGTACAAGCCCTTAGATTTTGAAGATATTATCTACTACCCTAGGAGTTTGTCCTTTACTCTGACCATGAAGCACTCCAATTCCTAAACTTCCAGAAAAAGTTAAACCCTAGGCATGCCAAATGGGTAGAGTATATCCAAGCCTATACCTTTGTGCTAAAACATTAGGTTGGAACTGAAAATAAGGTATCTAATGCCCTAAGCCACCGTGCCTTACTTTTGAACTCTGTTAGGACTGAAGTCATTGGATTTGACCGATTAAAGAAAGAATATGAAACCTGTCTAGACATCAGTGAAATTTTCCAAACCATCAGCTAAGGACCATCTAGTGCCCATAGCGAATACACCCTCCAAGATGGTTATCTTTTTAGGAACAATAGATTGTGTATTCCAAGAACCTTACTTAAAGAATTCTTAATTTGGAAAACCCATGCAGGAGGTCTAGCTGGTCATTTTGGAAGAGACAAGACTATCTTAGCTATAGAAGACCGGTTCTTTTGGCCAACCTTAAGAAGGGATGTTGCCCACATCATGTCCAGATGTCGAACTTGTGCTGTTGCCAAATAGCAGAAGCAAAACACTGGTTTATACACCCCTTTTCCTATACCAGATTGCCCATGGCAAGACCTTAGCATGGACTTTGTGCTAGGACTACCTAAGACCCTAAGGAAACATGACTCAATCTGTGTAGTGGTCGATAGATTCTCAAAAATGGCTCATTTGATACCCTGCTCTTGGACCTTTGATGCCTCCAAAGTAACCAAGCATTTTCTTGATCATGTGGTTAGGTTACATGGCCTTCCTAAGACCATAGTGTCTGATAGGGATGTTTGTTTCACCGGTTACTTCTGGAACATCCTTTGGCACTTATTAGGAACCAAGCCTAAGTTTTCACATCCTACCACCCCCAAACTGATGACCAAACCGAGAAAGTAAATTGAAGTTTAGGCAACCTGTTGAGATGCCTTGTAGGTAAGACACCGGGAATTGGGACCTTCTCTTACCTACAGCTGAATTTGCCAATAACAATTTAGTAAATAGGTCCATAGGTAAGAGCCCACTCAAAATTATTCATGGTTACAATCTTAATAAGCCCTTTGACCTAATCCCCTTACCCTTGCATGCATGAGTTTCTGAGTCAGCTGAGTCATTTGCATAGCATGTTAGGGATTTGCATAAGGAATTAGTCAAAAGATTAACATAAGCAATGAAATCTATAAAAATTTGGCTAATTCCTGAAAAAGATCTAAAAATTTTTTTGCAGGGGATTCTGTAATGATTAGGCTTAGACCTGAGTGGTTCCCATCGAGACCGTGAAGAAACTACATGCTCATTGAGCTGGACCCTTCAAGATAATAAAGAGAGTTGGACACATGCCTATGTGCTCGAGTTACTACCTGAATTAAGTATTAGTTCAACATTTCAGACCTTGTTGAGTATAGAAAACTAGCAATGATACCCAGCAAGCCCTTTGGACCTATCCCTTCCCTTGAGAGTGAGCTCCTCTCTGAGTGTCCACCAACAAACTGGCCTATGAGAGATGAAAGAATTGAGCGCATCCTGGATAATCAAGTCATCAGTACCCGGAACAAAGGCTACCAACGGTATTTGGTCCGATGTCAAGGTCGACCAGAATTCGAGGATTCGTAGATCATCCAAGAGAAACTACAATGCCTCAACCCAAACCTTTTGGAGTAGTACGAGAGCTGAGATGACCTTTACTCGATAGGGTCGAGTTCCTCCCACCCTAGGAGAATTGGTGCAGGTACCAAGATCTGGAAGCAATTACTGGTCCTGATATGGTTTTCTTAAATCTTCTTATGGGTCCTATAGTCCATTAATATTGTGTCACTTGTATGTGTCACTTGTATTAAAGTAAGCCAAGTATTGTAATAAAGTTAGTCCATCAATTGAGTCCTGTAATGGAGAATGAGTCCTGTAATAAATTGAGTCAAGAAAGTCTAGTGAGTCCCTTGTCTCAAGCCTATGAATCCTGTATTTTGGTTCAAGCCCAGTACAAGAGAGGAGAGTCACCAGTTCCCATCCAGGCCCCTTCTGTTCATGTTCTTGGGCCTCTTCACAAGCCCATGCACCAGGCCCCCGTCATACCTCAAGATGGTGCCCCACCCAGTCCAAGATCTTTGGCACTCTAGGCCTTCACCAACCCAGAGTTGAAGTGGTGCCCCAAGCCTTTCCAAGCCCATTAAGGAGATATGCCCCCAGTCCACTTGGAGGCCACCTAGTCCAGGAGATTGCTGCCCAAAGCCCATGTGGAAAGGCATCCCAAGGCCAAGCCCAAGGAAGGAGGCATCCTAGCCCAAGAGGAGGCCTTTAACCAAGTGCAAGGAGGAGAAATATCCATATCCTACTAAGAATCAAGTTTTAATTCTATTTAAATTTTGTACTCCTAATCCTAAGTAACTTTGTAATCCAATTTTGATTGGGAGATTAGGGACCAGGGTGAGCCTATAAATACCCACCCCCTCCCCCTCTTGTAATCATCTCTTTTTCATGAATATAACTTACAGTTATTCTGTCAAATTGTTTCCTCTAGATTGTAGTGGGTGTGAGACCAATTTTTATTTTTTCTTGAGTGCAAAACCCTAGCCACCCAACAACCCTTTCTTTCCACTGAAACCCTTGTCATCATCCAACCCAGCTGAAGCCCAGGATGCCCACCTTCCTCCAATCCAGACGTCCCCTTATTCAATTGGCCACCAGCCTCCTGAAGCTTCCCTCCACTCTTCCTTCTTCTAGTTATTTATTTTTTTCGTCTTCTGTGTCCCTAACCCCTAATGTGTACAGGATCCCTCTGGTGAAACTATCCAAGGAAGAGGTCTTCTTTGCTTTCAAGACTAGCTGATAGAAAGTCGGCTGAATCCATGAGAAAGTGGCTCGTTCATCCAGGTGTCAATCCAGGAGTGCAGAGCAACCCCATCTTTGATCAAGATCTCATCGTTGCCAGGTACGAACCCAAACCCTACTCATAGTTATGATTCGTTGAAGGTAAAACTATCCTAACCGAGTGGTTTCTCAAGCCTCGCAGTCATAGTCTTTATTGCTTTGCATGATCTTAAATGCTGGTAGTGTAGTTGGTCCTTACATCTTCCTTATGAAATTTTTTTTCCTCTTTCTCGAAAACATTGCCATCAAATATAAAATATGAAAATAATTAAAAATTATTAGTTGCTTTTTTTTCATGCGTGTTCATCCCCTCCCCACAGCACCCTGCATCATTTCCTTCAATGGTATCAGAACAAGATCTATTGAGTATGATTGATTAGATTTAGATTTGAATTATCTTTAGATCTGAAAGTTAGGATTGGTTTTGATCAAACTTAAACTGACATAAGGTTATCCTATTATAGGGTTAATCTCCTATAGTGCAAAGGGATCATATTCAAAATGGTGATATTGAACTTGAATTTATTTGTACTGAAAAACAACTGCTTGACATCTTTACTAAATTCCTTAGTGAGGATAGATCTCAAATGATCAAAGGAGAATTAGGCCTTTGTGATCCTTTTTAGAATTTTTGATCTAAATTCTTCAAGAATTAAGAAAAATTTATCTAGAGGACCTCCATCACCTATTTAAGTTAGATACACACATTTTCTAGTGTTTTTCTAGGATTAGAAACCATTTTCTTATGATTTGGAACCATTTTCCTTAGTTTTGGTTGAGCCGACTCGAGCAAAAAAAGTTCACTGGATGAGTCGACTTGGATAATGGACCTACTTAATAAACGTAAGCCCTAAAAAAATTTTTACCTTACTATTTCCTGCTGAACCCGAGCCTAAGGGAGTACTTTCCTTTCTAGCCTTAAGGACCACTCAAATCTTTCATAATTTCTTAGATCCTAGATCAATGGAACCTAAGAAGGTAGTGGCAAAGAGATCTAAATGGATGGCTCCAAGCACTATTCATGCAGAAAGAAGATCTAAAAGAAGACAAGATGACCCAACTCAAAAAGATCCTCAAGTTCCCTCTCCTCCATATCGGCAAATCATTCAGATGGGCAACAGACTGGTAACCTTAGCTACAAGAGTGGATTTTGCATTTTTATAACAACAAAGTTTTCACATTGGTGATTGGATTATAGCACAAGGATGAGAATTCTTTTGTTCTTGGATGTCCCCAGATATCCCACACTAGTTAGGACCTTCTTTGAGCATCTATTTGTTGGAGCACATCAAATCCTCTCTGTAGTGAATGGAATCACTATTTGAGTTGATGAAGTTAGGTTAAGCAAGTTCTACAAATGCCCAAGACTGGAAAATGTTATTTGAATATCAAGGACAGACAAAATACTTTGAGGAGTACTGTTTGAGAGAGAAGAAATATGGAAGGAATCTCAAATGTTCAGGCAATAGACTATCACTTAAGATGAGACTGCTCCATAATATCATTAGCAGGTGTTCTTGCCCAGGACAGGGCGATTTGACTGGGTGAGCGAGCATGACCTTATGTTCATGAGATACATGATTGAGAGGGTGGCCCTCAATCTACCATTCATATGATGACTCAGATCAGAGATGCAACTCGTAAGGCCAGAGCATGTCTGCCCTATTGTAGGAAAAAATGTGCAGGGCATGTGATGGGGACCCGAGAGTCTATTTTATTATATTCGAGTCCTGTAGTCCATTTGATTCCATTTGAATCCATTTGAGTCTTTGAGTCATGTACTAAAGATCGAGTCCAGTGAGACAATCGAGTCCAGTTGAGTCCACTTAAATATGTCCAATTGTTTTCAGTCCATTCAAGTCTAATCGAGTCCATGTAATTTTCATTCAAAATAGAACCAAGAGGAGAGCCACCAGACCAGGAGATTCACCAGGCCCCTCCCAACCAGAGCAGGACTTCATGAACCTGGGCTCCTACTCAAGCCCCAGCCAGGTGCCTGGGCCCTTTCATGTCGCCAAGCCCACAAGGGAACGCCCCTCCAACCCATAAAGATGGAGCCTCAGTCCAATCCACCCCAGCCCAGCGCCCTAGTCCAAGCCCAACAATTAGATTTCTTGGCCCTCAATTCAGGATTTCTCGACCCCTAAGTCATGTAACCTAGGTGAATCTATAAATACCCCACCCCCTCTTGTATTTTTTCATTCCAGAATGAATTAATGAAATTTTCTTGGGTCTCTTCAACTTTGCAGTGTGATCCTTAAGGGTATCTATATGATCCCTACTGTGTGATTAAGAGTATCTGTGTGATCCTTAAGGGTATCTGTGTGATCCATACCGCCTACCTCTTAGTCGTCAACGAAACCCAAGCCGCCATCATCTTCTCACAAGCCCAAACCTACCCTAATCCCTAGTGATTTCTATGCTTGCCAGCGATACCCACATTCTATCTCGCATCATTTGGTATCAGAGACTAAGGATTAGGATTTTCTCTTCCTCCTCATTTCCACATCCTTCCTCCCATCTAGATCCCCCTTGTGCAGGACTCCTTATCAAACCTCGGTCAGCCGTCGACCTCCATCTCCAGTCCGTCAATGAACTGGCATCAACTTCCCTCCTGTGACCCCAACACCCCATCAGATCAACACCACCGATGCTGCCTCCTCCCACTGATGCTGGTCCCCTTTCCTGCCAATCAACATCCACCGCCATGCTTGAGCGAGGACTCTACCCCATTTATGGATGCCATCGCCGACGAAAGTCGAACCCCCTCCTATCGTACCATGGTTCGGCTCATCAAGAGCTCCCCAACCAAGGTCTCCATGTTCCGGAGCCTCGCTCGCATAGGATGTCCTTATTTCAAAGTCATGCCCAAGCATTGCCATCAAGATCTCCCTCGCGTGCCAGGATCCCCCTCATCGAGGACCTGGATCTCGTCGTGGTCTGCTCCATTCCTTGCCTCATCAAGATCCACCTCGTCTACCCAGATCTCGTCGGATTAGTGCCACGGTCACAGTGCTAACCTGGGCCTCTCTGGCCCATTCCTAACCTTGATCTACCCCATGGCTAGCCTCCCCTCATGCCGGTATGCCTTGCCCGCATATCGCTCTGGTTTGCCTGGATGTGGCCACCGGCTTTCTTGACGAGATGTCCGTCAAAGTGTGTGGAGGTGACCGAATAGACAGCCGCACCCTTCCACCACCATAATTATTCCATCAATGAGTCCGACACCCAGCTCTTTCACCTCTGCCTCATCGATGCTAGATGCCCCGCCCCATCTCCCGGCTACCATCGCCAGCCTCTGCCGACTCTGCCATGACAACCGCCACCAGTGAAACACACTTGAAGTCTGTCTGCTCTGCCCAGCCACCATCCATGGAGATCTCCCTATGTCGTAGATCCATGCGATACTGCCAGCCATCGAAACCTCGTCCGTCTGGCCATCTTCTTCCCATGCCGCCATCATCCTTCGCCCAACATCGATGCTGGTGAGCCCTTCCATGAGCCTCCACGTTTCCTGGTTCCTGTCCATGAGAAGAAGAAACTCCATCACACGAACATGAAACTTGCACACTTCTTAAAGTGCATGCTCCTCAAAGCACAGTCCTTAAAGCTGCACTATTTTTAGAGATGCACATCCTTAAAGCTATACAAAATTTAGAGTTGCATGACTCTCAAAGCATAGCCTCCTCTTTATTCCAAGCTTATTTGGGTATATTTGGATTAATTTGATTGTGCCTATTTTATGGGTTTGTCTCTTTTTGATGTGATTATATTCGGTTCCATCAAAGCCCCTGCTGACCCAAACTCAACGGAGTCGAGTTCTTTCCACTCCAGGGGAATTGATAGGGACCCGAGGGTCTATTTTATTTTATTTGAGTCCTGTAGTCCATTTGATTCCATTTGAATCCATTTGAGTCTATTGAGTCTCGTAATAAAGATCGAGTCCAGTGAGACAACTGAGTCCAATTGAGTCCACATAGTCAAGTCTAGTTGTTTTCAGTCCAATCAAATCCAATTGAGTCCATGTAGTTTTCATTCAACATAGAACCAAGTGGAGAGCCACCAGATCAAGAGATTAACCAGACTAGGAGATTAACCAAGCACCCCCCAAACACAGCAGGACTTCATGCACCTAGGCTCCTACTCAAGCCCCAGCCAAGCAACTAGAACCTTTCATGCCGCCAAGCCCACAAGGGAGTGCCCCTCCAACCCATAAAATGGCACCCCAGTCCAAGCCACCCCAACCCAATGCCCTAGCCCAAGCCCAACAATTGAGGTTTCTTGGCCATCAAGTCAGGGTTTCTTGACCCCCATGTCTTGTAATCTAGGTGAATCTATAAATACCACCCCCTCATGTATTTTTTCATGCCAGAATGAATTAATGAGATTTTCTTGGGTCTCTTCAACATTTCTATGTGATTAGGGTATCTGTGTGATCCCTACCTGTGTGATTAAGGGTATCTGTGTGATCCCTACAACCTACATCCTAGTCCTCAACAAAACCCTAGTTGCCATCATCTTCTCGTAAGCCCCAAACCTACCTTAATCCTTGGCGACTTCTATGCTCGCTAGAAATCCCTACATTCTGTCCCGCATCAGCATGAGCATGCAATTTAAAAACTTTTTCTAAATGCATGGCATAGCAAAAAAGGATAAAACCATTTTATCAAAGAATGTTAATCTAATTAACATTGCCCTATGTAGATCTTGATGCATATGTAGAATATGTATGTATGAAATCCAAGATAAAGAGTCAGGAAATGCATGCTGTACCTGGAAGGTGACGATCACCACCAAAATGATAGCACTCCAAGCAAGGACAGCACCAGCTCTGGATGGTACTACTCCTGGAAACGAGGTGCTCTGTGAAATGATGATCACCTGCAAAGGATAGTACAGCAATGACGACTATGGAGCTCTGCCAGCAGCACAAGCATGCTATCTCTACGAGTGGTTCATACCGGGGTACGGAACTCCTCCTCCCTATGAGGTGCTAGCCTCTCCAGAAATATTGTCAGCAACAAGGACTCCTTCAACTTCTTGAAGAGTTGTGGACTCCATCTTCAACTCCTTGAAGAATAGCTATTGCAGCAGTGCTGGAATAGAAAACAAGGACCCTCCTAGTTCTCTCTGTCCCAAACCTTCAATAGAAAGGTAAGCACTCGATTATCCCATCCAAAACTTAATCCCCACTCCGAGATTCTCTTTGAGGGATCAAGAAAACTCTAACCAAAGAGAAATTGCTAGAGATCTTTGATCCTCCTTTTTGTTCTTCAACAACTAAGAACAGAAAAACACAAGATAAAATGGATGAACGTGAACATTTCACATTCAGATCATAGCAGATTATAAAGAGAGTTTGAGTCACATGGAATTCAAGGGAGTTACAAGCCCCTTGTGTTGCGAAACTAAAATGCATGCATGATTATTTTTGTATTTTTTTTATAGGTTAAGTTATGTATTTAATTCTCGAAGAACAAGCCATGAATCTATGTAGAGAATTCTATGCAAGTAAGAAACAACAGCATGCAAAGTAGAACCTAAAAAGCAATAAGAAAGAGGACCGCCGAGGCTGAGAAGTCTCGGTTGGGCTAGTTTCCCTTCAATAATGCTACTGGTAAGCAAAGGGGGTGTACCTGACAATTGTCGATGCACCCGATGAAGATCATAGATGAAATGATCGCTCTCGCTCTCGCTCTCGAATGCGGCCTAGATGATCATGCCGGAGACCCACGGATTCTCGGCTTTTAATCCTATGATCCGATCGATGCCCGGCTGGAGTCGTTGGATTTGTAGAAGTCGAGGGACATGCAAACAGCTTATCAAGGGTTAGGAAACTAAGAAAGGATGAAAGAACAAAGTTAAAATAGCAAGGGGAAGAAGAGTTTGAGGTTGGGCGGCCAGGGCTTGGAGAGGTGGATGGTGGCTGGAGACTGGGTGTAGGACACAAGGAAGAAGAGGAGGGGTTCACACAGAATCCCCTTAGCACACAGCATATGGAAAACCCAGTTGTATTCATTAAAAAAAAAGTATCTTCATATAAGTGAATAGAGTCTCTTAAATAGACTCGCAAACTTGGCCCCCAAGGATACAATAGACTTTTCCTTGGAATTTGAATCCCACCCAAATCCTAGCTAGAATACATGGTAGGTCTAGGATTTGATTTCTCTCAAATTGCTCTCTCCTCTCTTGCCTTGGTCGGCCAAGCAAGGTGACCCTAAGTGGCCGACCAAGGGGTGGCAACCATAGGGTGGATGGCGCCCTAGCACCTCTCCTGGGCCTTGGCTGGCCCATTTTGCTTCAGGCTGCGATCCAACGCTCCAGGGCTTTCGATGTGGCTCTAGGGCTTTCGATCTCTTCTACTAGGCCTTCCATGGTCTTCAAAACTTGAAGCTGGGTTGATCTTTACTTGCACAAGCTTCGTCTTCACTTGTACTAAGTCTTGACTGGACTTGGACTAACATGTATAAGACTCAAAAAGAAAATAAGCTCAACATGAGCTGACCGGTACTATCTCAAATAATGAAAATGACAACACATTTAGGCTAAGCCCTTATTACAAATGGACTTAAACACTATTAAGTAATCCACAGAGGGTTGAGAAGCCTCTGTTTTACTCTAGTGCCTCTGGTGTCCGCACCAATTCTCTCGGGGTGGGAGGAACTTGACCCTGTCGACTAAGGATCACATTGGCTCACATATCTCTCAAGAAGGTCTGGGTCGAGGCGCTGCAAGTCCTCTCGAGAAATCCATGAATCTTTAGACTCTGGCTGGCCTTGCCATCGGACCAGGAAGCATTGATAGCTATGACCCTGGGTCTGATGGCTTGATCGTCCAGGAGATGCTCGATCCATTCTCATCTCTTAGGCCAAAAATTGGTGGACACTTTGGGCTAGGGTCACTCACTATGAAAGGAGTAGGTCCAAAGGCCTCACTAGGTATTGCTGCCAGTTCTCTATACTCAACCAGGTCTGCGATATTGAAGGTAGAACTAATGCCCAAATCCGGAGGCAAATCTAACACAGGCATTTGGTCCAACCCTCCCTATCACTTTAAAAGGTTCGGCTCCATGAGCATGAAGCTTCTTAACTGTCCTTGGTGGGAACAGCTCAGGCCTAAGCTAAATCATGATAGAATCCCCTACATCAAATTCCTTGGCCCTTCTTCGAGAATTAGCCAATTTCTTATATGTTTCATTGCTTAGGTTAATCTTTTTGCAAATGTCTTTATGCAAGTCTCTAATATGTTGTACGAATGACTCTGCAGAATCTGAGACTCGTTCATGAACAGGTAAAGGAATCAGATCAATGGGGTGATTAAGCTTATACACATGGACTATCTCAAAAGGACTCTTGCCCGTGGTCCTATTTATTGAGCTATTGTAGGCGAACTCTACTATAGGCAACAATAGGTCCCATTTTCTAATGTGTTCACCTACCAGGCATCTAAGGAGGTTTCCTAGGCTACGATTCACCATTTCAGTTTGGCCATCTGTTTGGGGGTGGTAGGCTATATAAAACTTAAGCTTGGTCCCTAACAGGTGCCAGAGGGTTTCCCAGAAATAACTGGTGATCCTAACATCCCTATCAGATACGATGGTCTTGGGTAGGCCATGGAGTCTAACCACATTGTCTAAGAGAAGCTTGGCTACTCTAGACGCATCAAATGTCTGGGAATATGGGATGAAGTGAGCCATCTTAGAGAACCTATCGACCACTACAAAGATAGAATCGTGTATTTTCTAGGTCTTAGGTAATCCTAACATGAAGTCCATAATGAGATCCTACCAAGGATGATCAGGCACTGGTAAAGGTGTGTAAAGACCATTATTTTGCTTCTGCTGTTTTGCAACAACACAAGTTCTACACCTGGCTACAATCTGAGCAACATGCCTTTTCAAACCTGGCCAATAAAACTGGTCTTCTATTGGTAAAATGGTCTTATTCCTACCAAAGTGACCAGTTAAACCTCCTGCATGGGTCTCCCAAATCAAGAATTCTCTAAGAAAAGTTCTATGGGTACAGAGTCTATTATTTTGGAATAGGTAGCCATCCAAAATGGTATACTCACCATGGGTACTAGATGGTCCTAGCCTAAGGGTTTGGTAAATGTCACCAAAGTCTGGGCAGGCCTCATACTCTTCCTTTAATCTATCAAACCGTATGACTTAGGTGCTAACTAAACCTAAAAGCAAAGACCTATGGCTAAGGGCCTCTGCTATCTTAATATCTATTATGGCATGGTGTTTCAGGATAAAGGTGTATGCCTGAATGTACTCGATCCATTTACCATGCCATGGGTTGAGTTTCTTTTGTGCGTTTAAGAACTAGAGTGCCTCATGGTCAGAAAATAAGACAAACTCCTGCGGTGGTAAGTAATGTCTCTAATAACTAAGGACCTGGACTACCGTATAAAATTCCTTGTCATAGGTAGAGTACTTAAGTTTAGCTTCATCCAGCTTTTCACTAAAGAAGGCCACAGGGTGATTTTCTTGACTTAGTACCCCACCATTCCTACTTTCGAGGCATTGCAAGCAACCTCAAACACCTTAGAGAAGTCAGGTAATCTAAGGATGGGTGCATGGGTCATCTTATCCTAAAGTTCTATGAAGGCCTTATCAGCTGCTTTGGTCCACTCAAATGTACCTTTCCTAATGGAATCGATTATAGGTGCGACGACAGTACTAAAACCCTTAATAAATCTCATGTAAAAGGTTGCTAGGCCATGGAAACTATGCACATCATGGATACTAGTGGGTACAGGCCACTCAACAATTGCCCTAACCTTTTCAGGATCTACAGAAACTCCCTCAGGAGTGACAAAAAAACCTAAGAAGATAACCCTATGTGTCATAAACTCACATTTCTTAAAGTTGGCATAGAGGTTATTCTTCCTAAGGATCTAACGTACTAACCTAAGGTGACTAAGGTGGTCCTTTTTAATCTTGCTATGGATCAAGATATCATCAAAATAGACCACAACAAATTTTCCAGTATATTCTCTTAGGACTTGGATCATAATCCTCATAAATGTATTTGGTTCATTTGAAAGGCCAAAAGGAATCACAACCCACTCAAATAGGCCATCCTTAGTCTTGAATGCGGTCTTCCACTCATTCCCAGGTCTAATCCTAACCTGATGATAGCCGCTCTTAAAGTCAATCTTTGAGAAAACTTTAGTACCAGCCATCATATCTAGCATGTCATCTAATCGAGGGATGGAAAACCTATATTTCATAATTATTTTGTTAATGTCTTTACTGTATACACACATCCTCCAGGTACCATCTTTCTTAAGGTTCAGTAGAGCAGGGACTGCACATGGACTCATGCTCTCCCTAGTGAAACCCTTTCTATGTAACTCTCCCACTTGTTTTTGTAATTCTTGATGCTCACCAGGGTTCATTCTATAGTGAGGAAGGTTTGGTAAAGTGGCTCCTAGGACCAGATTTATGGCATGTTGGATGCCTCTAAGGGGTGGTAATTGATCAGGTGAATCATCAGGGAAGACATCCTCAAATTCTTTAGGAGCCTCAACAAATTCTGGAGGGTGTTCCTTTTGGGTCGGCTCATGGATGTCTTTGGTGGTCAAGATCCAAATAGGGTTACCCTCAACAATCTCTTTCTCTAACTCAGTCTTAATCAGATTAATTCTTGGTTCCTTGTCCTTAAGGCTACTAGAACCTCTCTTAACTGGGTCTCTAGGTAGAGTTGGGTGGATAACAAACTTATTCCCTGGGTGACTGAATGCACAGACATTGGTTTGACCAAACAGGGTTGCATCATGATCATAAAGCCAAGGTTGACCTAAAATGATACTACTTACTTCTATGGGAAGGACATCACATCAAATCCTTTCCTCATAGGATTGCAATTTAACAAAGATTTGGCATCTAGACTTGATCTGGATGGAGGTGGAATCTACCCAAGAAACCTTGTAGGGACTGGGATGGAGAACTGTGGTCAACACTAAAGATTTGACTGTACTAGCAGAGACGGCATTGACACAACTCCCAAGTCTATGTTGATCCTAAAAACCTTATCCCTATCTTAGCAAAGGTTTGTAGGATGTTAGTCCTACTTCAATCTTCTTTAATTGGGGTTTGGATCAAGATGCACCTAACCATGCCTAACAGGTCCTCAGATTCGGGTATCTCTTCCTCTCCATCATACTCATCCAATAATTGGTCATCAGCCTCATAGATTTCTCTCTCAAGTTCAGCTACGGGTTCAGGTTCATCTTTCTCTAGCTTACCTAAGTGTAGGGCACTAACTGGGCACTGGCTAGCAAAGTGGCCTAGTTTTTGACATTTAAAATAGGTCTTCTGGGGATTGGGACTCCTGTGGCCTTTACAGATTTACCTCTATCATCTCTATGGGTCAAAGGAGTACTAGGCTAGGGTCGACTCGGGTCAGGATGGCTCAGACTGGGTCGACTCAAGCTAGGTCAGCTAGGGCAAGGTCAGCTGGGGCAGGCTAGCCCCATGGTACTAGTGGGCCCGGGTCTATGGTAGATGGGCACTCTCTGAAAATGCTCATAATCCCTAGCAATCTGGTAAGCATGGTCCAGGTCACTAACCTCTCTCATGTAGAGCTCTCTCTTAATATCATCTCTAAGGCCAGCCCTAAATCTAGACAGAACAACATTCTCGCCTCATCTAAGTCACATCGCATAGAATACTCATCAAATTTTGTGATGTACTCATCTACACTCTTGCTGTCCTGACTCAATCTTTGCAACTGATCCAACAAACCATAACTATATGAGGTTGGAACGTATTTCCCTTCAAGCTTAGCCTTCATGGCTCTCTAGGTGACTATGGGTTCATGGCCTACTAGTCTAAGTGCTCTCTCAACATTAGCCCAATATAACCTAGCCTGGCGGACCAACTTAAGCTTGGAAAACCTATACTTGCGCTCCTCGGTCATATGTACCACTCAAAATACTGATCAACTTCACCCTCCTAATCTATATAAACCTTTGGATCAAGACAACCATCAAAAGTGGGTGCATCCAGTTTAATGTTCCTATAGGATATGTCTTCCTGTTCTGTAAAATCTTGATTGGGTCTTCTTGGATGAACCACTTGGACAGGGTCATGATGATGGGCTCTCCTAGGTTTAGCCTCAAGGTAGGGATCAGGGTTTGGGGTCCTCCTAGGATCAGCCTCATAGTAAGGGTCACGGCGAGGGGTTCTCCTAGGATGGGATGGTGACTCAAGACCTATTTCAGAATGGGTCCTACGTGTCTCTTCAAGGGTTCCTAGCCTATGATCCATCTGGTCAAACCTCTGATTCACTTGGGTGAAGGTTTGGGCTAGCTGCTCAGTAAGGGCTTTAATCTGGGCCTCATGATTTTCATGGGTTCAGCCAAAGATGGAGATGGTGGATGATATGATGCTCCCGATCTAGTACACATGCAAGACTCAATACTGACTCGACTACAGCTGCCTAGACCTAGAGCCTAATCAGAATGGGTTGACTCAACTTACACACAACTCAAATCCTAGTCCTTCAACTGGCCAGGTAAGAGGTGGGATGATGGGAGGTCCCTTGCTCTCACAGGGACCCAATTAAGGAACCACCGATCTACTTAGGTCGTTTGACACTATACCTCTAGCCTAGACACCAGCATCCAGTAATAGGAGATGGATTGGATGCACCAGTCATCCCACATTGATCAAACCTAAATGATTGGTGTCCCTAGCCCATTAGGGCAAATTAAGTCTAGTTAATTTAAATTAGGCTAGGGACAGAATGCAAGGGATGTAGTTTTTGGGCAAAGAAAAGGTAATGACCTCCTTCCCTTATCTTGGATATTGATGTCCTTAAGTTAATTATGCAATGATGGCAGGCAGATGTGTTACCCAGGTGGCTACCCAAGAAGGGGGTGAATTGGATCTTTTAAAATTTAAAGCAGAGAATGTGCAATTGAAATACCCTTTTAAGGTGTTGTGTGTTGTGATTAAGAACTAAATGCAGAATCTAAAAGAAATCAGAGAATCATAATGCAAACATATAGAATTTATAGTGGTTCGGAGCAGTCCAGCTCTTACGTCCACTACCTAAGATACCACTTGGGATTTTCACTATATTCACACCCAAATACAGAAGGATTATTTTACAAGATCACCATCCAAAATCTCTACACTTTTGTTTTAACAGGATCACCAAAGAAAACCCAACACCCTTTAGTTTTAAACAGGCTCACCAAAGAAACCTAACTTGGTTTTCACAGGATCACCAAGAACCTAACTTGGTTTTCACAGGATCACCAAGAACCTAACTTGATTTTCACAGGATCACCAAGAACCTAACTTGATTTTTATCCAGGCTCACCAATAAACCAACTTGGTTTTACCAGGATCACCAAGAACCCAACAATTCAAAAAATTGAATTGAAATAAATGCAACAAAAATGATAAACTCAATTTGTCGGATAGTTGCCGGTGCAGCTTTATAGAAGTCCACTTGAATGCACTTGAATAAGCTATAATTACTTCAGTGGCTTCTTTCCAAAGTTGCTTCAAGCTTCAGATCTATGTTGATGAAGACTTGAAGGCTGACTTGAATGCTCTTGTTCTCTTTTGCTGTTGGTGTTAGGATATTCAATGAATCTCTCAAACTTTTAAGAACTTTTCAAAAACTCTTACTTTTTGGATGTTCAAATCCTTCAAATATAAGGTCTTCTATCACTCCAGGGTAGTTCTAACCATTGTAGATCATTGGGGAATGACTTGTGACCATTGGAGTATTTTTTGGCATTCAAAAATAATTTCTGGAACTAGTCATTGGATACCTGAAAATGATGTTCTAGTCAGCTTGGATTCCTTCGAGTTGGCTCAGATCCTTCAAGTCAATAGGTCGAGTCACCAATTCTTCAGTGCTGTTGGCACTTTGTCTCGGGCACAAAACTTCACTTTGGACATGTTGGCTCTTGATAGCTCGGTTCGGCTCGGACTTCTTTCTTTGAAAAACTTAAACTCAAGGAGTCTGCTCTTTTGATCATTGGTCGGCTCTTCTTCTCAGGTTCTGAAGTCATCACTCTTGAAGAGTCGAATCGATGCAGTTCGGGTCGGCTCACTTTCTCAGGTGTTCAAAATTAGATCTGACAGAGTCTGCTCTTTCTGGTTCGAGTCGGCTCACCTGGCTATTCTTAGAAATCCTCAAAAACTAGACTCTAGAGGAGTCAGCTAGGACAAATTCTAGTCGACTCGGATTCATTGGAGTTAGCTCGGTCACCTTCGAGTCAGCTCGGATTGCTGCATTCCAGAATTCTTGCAGCATGCTAGTAGGTGGAGTCGGCTCTTCATCATGCTGGGTCGGCTCGAGTATCTTCTTCAGGATTTTTATACTTGAACCCAATGAAAAACTCTCACCAACGTTTTACATTTTCAAGCATACCAACTCAAAATAATTTTTATTGTACACACACAGAAGTAACCCTTTTTACATGATTTTTTCTTAGCTTTTTCATTGGGTTCTTCTTTACAAAAACACATTACAACACAACTCAAACAAGAAACAATAGTGTAGTAGTTGAAGTTTGAACAAATTAAGCCATCATACAAACACTTTTAAAACACTTGAAGAGTTGTTAGAAATAAATATACATGCTCTAATGTTTGGTTATCATCTAAATCACTTATGGGGTCAACAATCTCCCCCTTTTTGATGATGACAAAATACTGGGCATAAAAATTCTTTACACATTACATGTATAATAGTATTCGAAAGTTAAGTATTCACATGTATCAGAGCTAATTGAATTGGTAAATAAGTATCAGAGCTCAAGAGGTGATATCACTGTATATCAGCAAAGTATTGGATTTTTCATACTTCATAATATTATAATTAGCACAAAACATGGAGTATCAGAGTTTGAAAACTATTGACATAATTAAGATCAATTTGTAGAGTAATAGCATCAGAGAATTAAGATTAAGTAGCAATCAGAGCAAAATCATTCAGGAGAATCTCCCCCTTTTTCTAGGTTTTAAAGCAATTTAAACATTAAGTCCTTTTGAATACTATCATGTTTGTGCTCCCCCTTTTTCATTTTTTGTATACACTTTAAGAGCAATTGGTAGGAAGCTTATCATAAATAAGAGAATTTTCATAACATACGTATTTCTTCAACACATTTCGCATAAGAAAATTTTCATGACAACACATTTCTCCCATTTTTCATTTCTCATATTTTTTATATTTCTTCCCATTTTTGTCAATCAATCAAAAAGGTGGTTTCAAATAAAGCTCAGATTTTGAAATAGATTGAAAAAGTCTTTAATATTTGTTTGAGATAATTTCACTTTCTCTGATTGGAAATTCTAATTGGAAATCATCATAGTTGTATCAAAGTATTGTATCAGATAGTATATGTCAACAAAGAAAATTGCTAAAAGATCTTTCATTTCATTGAGAATATTGCGATACAAAATGATAAGGAGAGTACATTTATATTGCAAAATATAAAAGGTAGAACATTAACAAAGTTCGAAATTCAAAAACAACCAAAAGACTAACTAAAAGATCTATTCTTCTTCTTCTCTACTAGAAGAAGAGGAGCCTACCTCTATAACTTTATCAGAGGTCTTAGTTTTCATGTGTTTAAACCTTAAATCCCTAAACCTAGTTCTGATAGGGGCTCTAACAATCTTAGTTTTCTTGGTTTTGGGTTCCTTCTTAGTCTTAACAGGTTTGGGTGGATCAGATGAAGGAATATGAGTGACAAGTGATTCCTTGAAGATCTGTTTAGGAGCATCTTCAGTAGTGACTGTTTCCTTCTGGGATTGTAGCAGGATGCTTCTGACTTCATCTTTAAAATCTTCCATTTCCTTTTCAATTTTCTGTTGGTGGAGCTTTTGTTTATATCTCAATTCCTACAAACTTGCGTTCATTGTATTTTTCATCTCGTCAATCGCTGAATTCATGTGATTTGTTACTAAACTTGAGATTGTTTCCATCATTCAAAATTTTAGCTTCTTGAGGTCGATGGAGTGATCATTGTACCTTCAATTCTTTCTTCAACAGCCGCTTCATCATCTTTAGAAGAGGTAGCAGCAATCTGATGAAAGATTGTGCCCTGAAAGCCAATTGAAATATTGTATTTTGATCCCAAAATCAATGAATTGATATTTTTTTTATAATAAAGGCATTATTTTTATCATACGCTGTGTCTTTATGATTTTTATGATGAACCCCATAGATTAGGGCTATGGTTCTAGGGTTATGATGAGATCATACCAGTGAGACCTAAAGCCTTAAAACCCTAATCTAAAATATTCCTGGTCGATGGGACATTGAGTTGGGGATCAATGTTTCTAGCAAGACCAGCACATCCTATATATACTTTGTGATAAGGGTGACTGATCTCATAGTCACTTGTGTTTGACACTAATACTAGGATGTGAGTGTTCATTAGAGAATGAGTTCACTAAATTGATCCAGATTGAGAATATCTAATGGAACCTTATCTGTTTGTCAATAGATAATTCTCATAGTGGGAGTAGTGCATGTGGTCCTTTGACCTGAGACTGCCATAGTACCTTATATATATGAATCCATACTTTTGTTCGCAATCAATCATGACACTGAGTCATGCACGAGGTGATACTGGTTATGGTGGATTGTATATGGAGGTTGTGAGTAGGTCAACAAGCAATTGATCAGCCATAGTAAGAGGGAATTACATCCAGCTAATTTCAAATGATGGATTCTGGAAATCTTTGATCAAAGTATGAACATTAGAGTTATTTTTAATGGTTCATTAATGAATCATCATTATAAAGATTGAGCTAGGGATGAATATGAAATTGGATTTGACAAGTATCCATATTCATAATCATATTCGGGATGCAAGTTGATCAAAGGACTGAATTGCCCGGTAACTCACCACTGAAGGGTATTTTGGTAATTTCATCAAAATTCCACATCTTCCGGGTAAACATGATACGTTGCTAGAAGTCAATCTTGTCTTGTAGGTATATGATTGATTTATGGTAATTCAAATCAGTTAATTAGAATTAGATTCTAATTGACAGAGTCGAGCTAGTTTGAGTTGACCTAAATATGCTTAGTTGAGATCTAACCGAATTAAGTCAAATAGCACTCGGACCTACTGCTGGCTAGGTTTGGAACCCAATGGGTCACACACAAAAGAAAATTGATGAAGGATTTAATTTGGAATTAAATCATGTTTGCAGGATAAACACACTAGCATGTGTTGCAGACCAAATTTTATTCGAATCAGATTCGAATTTGGTTCCGAATTGGGCTTAATTGGGTTCTAATTGAACCAGATTAAGGTCTAATTTAAATTTTAGGACATTGGGCTAACCCATGGCTGAACCCAAGTGAATTAAGTTCACTGAGACCCTCTCTCCAAGCCGCCCTCTCCCTTTCTCACCCGCGCGCGCCAAGAAGAAGAATCCACGCGCGTGGACTCCTCTTCATGCACGTGAGAAAGAAAATACCATCGGAGAAAAATTTGAAAAAGGGGCGATTCGGGTCCTTGTCTAATGCCCTTGGATCTGGATCTGATGGCCAGAAAAAATTAAGGAAAAGATCCATCACTTTTCGGTCACAAATCCGTCTCCAAAAGTCGCGATTCTTCCTGAAGTTTTTCTGAGAGTCCTCCTCGTCGGAAAAACAAAAATTAAATCAAAGAATCATGATTTTTGGTTGAGGGGATGCGTGAGGAATGAGGGATCATTATTCCTGGGGTTTCAGAGGGTTGCGTTGTTTTTAGAAGATGCCCCTCTGAGATATATAAATAGGGTTGGGTTTTCGGGGGTTTTCATGTAAGATAATTCAGAGATCAGATTCCTTTTCTTCCTCTCTAGAATACTCCTTCCCTTGTTCTTGTTGGGTATTGTTTCCCTTACAGAGGTATCCTCTGTCGAAACTCTGACCCTAAACAAGAATAAGAGGAAGGTCTTAAACGGTAAAGGAAAGAAAAAGGAAAGGATCTGTTCTTCTTCTTTTCCTTCTTGAATTAAGACTTTGCCTGTCTTAATTTTTCTTCCAATTCAATTCAAGAAAAGGAATTCAAGAAAGGGAATTCTTGAAAAAAAAATTCAAGAAGAGGAAAGAAGGAAGAAAAGAAATTTTCAAGAAAGAAAATTTCAGCCTAAAAGTCCAAGAATTGAATTCTTGAAAAAGAATTCAAGAAGAGGAGCCAGAACAAGAAATTGTTGTCTTCATCTTTTTCTGTGTGGATCACCATTGGAGGGTGAACATTTTGGCACGTGGTGGAGATTTAGAGTTTGGATTTTAGCGATACAGGTTAGTACTTTAATTTGAGATTAAATCTTATATATACATCTTATATGTTTTAATTCTTTTAAGAAGATATTGGGTTAAAGGTTTGGTGAAGATTTCATAAAGATAAAAAATTTTGAAATCTATGTTTCCGCCTTGCCACCGAACCCTACATCTGACTAGGCATCTTCTTTATCCATATTCCTTCTTACAGTTTATAACCCATTCTTTTTAGTGATTTGAAGGAATAAATATCAAAGTGATGTAGTGGCTTGCCTATTTTATCTGCTAAGTCAACACCAGCTTCTTCAAATACTAAAGTAAAAACTATATCGTAGGGTAGACAAGCTTTGACTTTTCTAGCTGCTTCAGTCATCTGGATCATCATTATGTAGGAAAGGTTGAGAGGTTTTTCTTCTATCAAATGTTCCATAAAGGTCATATCTTTCTCACTGAGCCAATCAAAATGATCGGTTCTGGGAAGGAATATTCTGCTTATCGTGTTGTGAGAAGCCTCATTTCTTTTGACAATAGGTTGGCCTTAACATGCTGAATGGAGCTCATGTCTTCTTTCTCCAAGATGAGCTTTAATATGTGTTCTTTGTTAGGTAGAATGAGTTCAATGGTGCTGTCCGTTGGTATTTGAAATAAACTGCCCAACCTCTCTTCATCTACAATTATTTTCTTTCCCTTGACAGTTGATTCTAGGTGATATTCTTCAATGACTATATTTTCGTAAAAAATATGTACTAGTGAAGGGTAGGTCAAGATGTCCAAAGAATAGAAGTGCTTCCAACCTTGACTTTCTATCCATTTTCCAATCTTCATTTCTATCTCTTTTAGGAATGTGAAATCGATCCTTCTTCTGCAAGTGACAGGCCGGTTGGCCATTGAGATACTTTGTCTGGGAGGAGAAGGGGTTTCTTCTTCTTGTTGTACAGGAGCAGTTCTTTTCCTCTTTTTTCCTTTTTCTTTTGCATCTACACTACAAGCGCTTGTTTCACCAATCTGAAGAACCTTCTTCGCAGATCATCGAGAAGCCATTGCAGTGGGATTCAAAATTTAAGGTTTTTAGATAATGATTTTTGGGAGTTTGATAAAGTTTCTGAGAGGGTAGAGTGAGTTTGAAGTAAAAGTGAGAAGAGTGAAGTATAGAAAAAGACAGTTCAGAACTACCTAAATAGTGATTTCCCGATATTCGAGTCAGCTCGCCAAACCCTAGAAACATCCAAGTTGGCTCGACCAGAGCAAAATCAGAACAATCAGAACACCGAGTCGGCAAGGCAAAGACCTAGTCGGCTCGATCAGAGCGATAGGTAGAGATCTCAGATATTCGAGCCGGTTCGACTAGAGTAAAAGTGCTCAAATCGACTCGAACAGAAACTTTCCACAATAAGTGAGATGATTCAAAATTTGAATACAATGAAATTTCCATGAAAGTTGTTAACAAATCATGAATAAATGTAGGAGGTTTTCTAGATAATCTTTCCTTAATTCTTGAAGGAAATTAGGTTGTCTAAATCTTGGAAGGATCATATAGCCTTATTTCTCCTCAAAGTAATTCAAATCTATCCTGATTTAGTGGCTTTGTAAAAATGTCAGCTAAATATTTTTCTGATGGAATAAACTCTAGTTCTATGTCACCATTCAAAACTTGGTCTCTAATAAAATCGTGTCTAATCTCTTAGTGCTTGTCCTAGAATGCTGAATAGGATTTTTGGTTAAATTTATAGCACTTGTGTTATCACACTTACTAGGAATTTTGCATTGTAGAACACTAAAGTATTCTAGTCATTGTTTAATCCATAATACATGTGCACAACAACTCCCTACAGCAACATACTCTACCTTAGCAGTAGATAGTGCCACCAAGTTTTATTTCTTACAGTGCAATGAGATTAAATTCAACCCTATAAATTGACATGTGCCGCTAGTGCTTTTTCTATCAACTTTACAACCAGCATATGGTGTGGGCACCAGACTCAGAAGAAGACATCAGGGCTCCATCTGGATCTCTGATTGACCTTGCTCGAAGAATTAGGGTTTTCTGGTTTGTAATAAGGGTTGACTTGATCAACTCAATTTTAGCTTGAGTCTGTATTTCCCTGCAATTTAATTTTGTTGAGTCATGTTGACTCAGTAGTGGTCTAGGACTTCTCCTGGGTGTCACATTTTCTCCCAAGGACAAGCAAGTGGGTGCCACACTCCCAGCCACACTCCTAGCCACACGCCTGAGTCCAGGGGGTGCCACATCTCCGTCCAGTATACTCTGGTCCCCACACCACAAGATAGCAGGTCCCTTCTCTCATGCGCCACTTGAGGAGAAAATAATCTGAGATCCATAATTCAAGGGGGCGGCCCAAAACATTCCATAAGAGCCAAGCTATGTAAAGAAAGAAGCTCTTCTTGGGGAGCACTTCAAGGGGGCGCCCAATCCATGCCAAAAATGCCCAAAGCAAAGATGGGAAGATCCATGACTTAGGGAGAAAGAAAAGGAGGTGTCCAAAAGAGTTGAGCCATGGAAGGAAAGAAATTTTCTCTTGAAGAACAAGGCTAGGAGGCGCCACCTACTTACCTTTTGAAGCCACCAATCAACATTTTTGGAACCTCTTGGCCGGCCATATGTGTGGGAATTGATTCAAAAAACCTAATTTGAAGATCCACCCCATTAGTCCCACATGGAAAGATGTAAAACCCTGCTCTCTTGTAAAGTCCTATAAATTAAACCCCTCTTGTAAGTTTTAAAGATATCTAATGATGAATGAAATCAATTTCTGTGTGAGCAACTTTGTGTTTCTCTCTTCTGCACTTGTATTCAAGTGTTGAGCTCCATGAGGGAGTAGATCCGGGTTCCATAGGAACCTTGAGGAGGTGTGAGATCTCCAACCCCAAAACCCTACCAAAACCCTAGGTTAGCCACTTCAATTCCAAACCCTAGCCGCCATCATCTTCTTCATTCCACCAATCATCCAAACCCTAATCTACCTCAACATCTCCGGCCCCTCTCTTTCAAGTAGAGGCCAACCACCAGCATCTAGGTCCAGATCAGCTACTTCGAATACAGAGCAAATCCCAGAGGAAGTCAGATCAGCATCCAGGAGAATCAGGATTTCAGCAACATCAATTTTTCAAGTTCTTCTTATCTGGTAAATCCTTTCTTTGAGTATCTGGTTCCTTAACTTGTTCTTCTTCTTTCCCAGATCCTGAGTTTAGGAGAAGCCAACTCTGCCAAAGGACCAGTATTGGAGGATCCATTGCGAAGATATCCGAATCCGATGATCCAACAATCTGCTCGAGAGAGTCCTTCCACCAAACTCTGTGAAGATCACTGCCTGGTACATAACCCTTCCCTTCTCACTTTGTCTGTTTCGTTGAAACTCAGAGCAAACCCTAGATCTGGAGGTTTCTCAATCCCCAGCGATCCTACTTCTGAGTTACTCTGATAATCCACTCCTTTTAATTATGCTTTCTGTCATTTCTTATTTCTTTTAACATTAGTTTATCTTTCCTTTGAGTCAAAGCCGACTTCTAAAAATATATATTAAAAAAAAAATAAATTAATTTTAATTTGCTTCCACATTCCAAATTTTTGTTCTGCATCATTTTTGGTAAGAGAGCTACCGTTCTGCATCAATTTTGGTATCAGAGCCCTGTCTAGTGTTTCTGACTTGCTTGCATGTGTTAAGTATTTCTCTTTTACTTTGTCTCCTCGAAGTAGACTCCCCAGGATGTCCAGTCCTAGGAATGAAGCGAGGTGCAAACCTCCTCTTCCCATTCCACGGGGTGTTCCTAGGGCGTGTAGGGGATCTGCTGGGTTACAACTTCATAACAGGAATCGTAAACGGGGGAAGCACTATGTTTTCAGTCTGTAACTACCCTGTTTCAGGAATTGTTTCTCATTGCAGGTAACTCCAAATTGCATGATTTTTATTTTGCTGGAACCAGTATAATTGAAGCTATTTAACATAAGTTTCCAGTGATTTATTGGTTTCTATAAAATTTCTGAGAGTTAAATTACAGCAAATATGTTTCTGTGTTTCTGCAATTCAATTATTTTGAGTGATCATCTCCTAATTCATCTTAAAGGCAATTGAGCATCTAAGATAAAGGAAGGAGTTGATAACCTCTCCTTAGCCCAAAACCACCATCCATTCATTCGATCCTAAGCCTAATTTAAAATTTATTAGACTTAATTTGCCCTAGTGGGCTAGGGACATCAACAAGTCGGGTCAAGGCTAGTGTTGAGTCAGTTTGTCTAGTTACTCTGTGTGTGCTTTGTACTCAGTGTCTAGAATGGTGGTTCAGGGATTCTATCCCGAAGAGCTTGTATGCTGGTCCGCCTACCTGGCCAATCACTGATTGGTGTCTAGGATTGGCATTTAGGGACCTAACACTCCCCTTACACCTGCCTGGCTGAGTCTCGAGTTACTACAGGCTAGCTTGCCACTCTGATTGGGCATCTAGTTTGGGCTCTAGGTCTAGTTAGCCCGTAGTCGTTTCAGTCGAGTCTCATTTGGTTTGTTTGCTTGCATCATCATGTCTACCCGGAATGGAATACCCTACTAACCTGGTCAAACCCAACCTGATTTAGAGGCCATGGTTAGAGCTCTTACTAAAAGTATGAACAAATTGAGTGAGGATATGACTGTTACTGTTGCCCAGTGTAAAGAACAAGTCCATGAGAATTTTACCCAGCTTAGGGATCGAGTCCAAGTACTTGAGAAATGTAGACATCAAAATTGGAACCCTAATCCAAAATATAATAGGCCCCAACCTCATCCATGCCAGGAGCCTAGGAAGACCTTATACCGTGATCCCGAGCATAACCTTAGGAAGCCTAACCATGATATCTATAGTGTGTATCGTGTCTATGAGAGGTCCTTACAATATTCTAGACCAGTCACTCAACAACCCAAGTCTTCTAGATCAAACCATTTAGATCCACACCCATGCCCAAGTAAGGTCTCTACTAGCTTGAAACCCAATGTGACCCAGGTTCCTATATCGCAAGAATGTTGGTTTTATGGAGAAATAGACCATAAATCTAGACAATGCCCATGCATAGGACTGGCTTGTGCACAGCTAAGTGGTAAGAATCCTAAGGATGACATTAATGAGGGAGAACCCAAGCCTACCAATGAGGAAGAAAGGTTAGGTATGACAAGCCCAGAATCAGTTGACCCGATTACCACTGACCCAAAACCCATTGAAGATGGCATCGAGGAAGTATATGATGCTGGCTTGAGTCTAGTTGATGAATATGAGGGGGAAGTACTTGAAGAATTTGACATCAATACTATTGGTTCCTTACCTGAGGAGACCTTGGAGAGCAACCAAGTGGTAGGACCTTGTTTAGAAATTCAAGAGATTTGTGAGAACTAGGTTCTTTTAGTTAAATACCCCCAGGAAGAACTCATAGTGTTAGCCCGAGCTATCAATTCGTACCCTCTAATGACAGTCATTCCCCAAGTACCAATTAAAGATCTTTGCACTGAACTGTTTAAGTTTGCCCACCATATGGTAGATCCTCTCCTTAGGATGACTGAATCAAGCCTCTTACAATTGGACCTTATCCCATGCCCAGCCACTAAGGTCTCTCCCATAATCTCAGTTGAACATCCTTGTCTTGAGCGGATTGATTCACCCAGTCCTGTAGAAGTCTTCCTTATGACCCCAGACCCCTTCCTTCGCATGACTGACCTACCCTTCTATAGAGTATACCTTTCCACACCCATATGACAAATTTCAAGTCTTGAGGTCATCATCCATAGGCCCTTCCATGAATCATTCTTCAATCCAGTTCTTGAGAAAATGGATCATTATTTTCTTAGAGAACAAACTTTAACTGTTGCAATCACATGTCCTAGGATGCTTCCCGAACCATCTCTTGATCCATTCCTGGGAGTAGCAAACTTTTCCTTTCGAAAGGATGACCAGTTGACACTCATAGATCACCATTCAAACCTTCAGGTCACCACCTTTAGTCAGCAGGTAATTCGTGACTCCGCCTCATATTTCCTCCCTTTCTCTAGGACTTTCAATGCTTCTTACACCATCCAAGTATACTTTGTCTTAGTCTTTAGAGTGAACCACGTGTCATAACCTATTAGGTTTGCCACCTACTTCTGGAAGACCTTATGGCACCTACTAGGCACCCATGATAAGTTTTCATGCTCTGCATGCCATCCTCCGAACCAAGGTCAAACCTAGAGAGCCGTAGTTTGTTAGGTTTAGACCTAGGGTTCCTTTGAATAAAGTCCATTCTTTAGGAATGCATCATCAGTCGAGTTTAGGACATTGACTCAGATTTTGGTTGAGTGAGAATACCAGGAATTGGGATTTGTATTTTGTTCAGGGCTGAAATTGCATTCAATATTTCGATCAATAGGTCTATAGGCTAGAGTCCCTTTGAAATTGTTCATGGATATAAGCCTCACACACCACTTGATATGATTTCACTATTAGCCCACACACACAAGTCTCTTGATGCACTTGCATAGCATGTAAAGGACTTGCATAAAGAAATTCATGCCAAAATAACTTTAATGAAACTTATAAGAAGTTGGCTGATTCTCAAAGGCGAGTCAAAACTTTTGTTGAGGGAGACTGTGTAATGATTAGGTTAAGGCCTGAATGGTTCCCTCCTAGAACCGTTAGAAAGTTACATGCTAGAGGAGCTGGTCCATTTAGAGTGGTGAAGAGAGTAGGATCCAATGCCTATGTGCTCGAGTTGCCTCCAGAACTAGGCATTAGCTCCACTTTCAACATTACAGACCTAGTAGAGTATAGAGAGCCAGCTGCGATTCCCAGTGAGCCTTTTGAGCCTAATCCTGCTCTTGAGAGTGAACCCAACCCTGTGTGTCCACCAACAAAATGGCCTGTGAGGAAAGAGCAGATTGAAAAGATCCTGGATGATCATGTTATCTCTACTCGTAATCGAGGATACCAAAGATACCTAGTCTGCTGGCAAGGAAGGCCAGATTCTGATGACTCTTGGATCTCCCGAGAAGAATTACAAGAATTGGACCCAGACCTCTTGGAGAGATACCAGAGCCAGCTTGATCCATACTCGACAGGATCGAGTTCCTCCCACCCCGGGAGAATTGGTGCGGGCACCAGACTCAAAAGAAGACTTCAGGGCTCCATCTGGATCTCTGATTGACCTTGCCAAAGAATTAGGGTCTTCTGGTTTGTAATAAGGGTTGACTTGATCAACTCAATTTTAACTTGCGTCAGTAATTCCCTATAATTTAATTTAGTTGAGTCATGTTGACTCAATAGTGGTCTAGGACTTCTCCAAGGTGTCACATTTTCTCCCAAGGCCAAGCAAGTGGGCGCCACACTCCCAGCCACACTCCCAACCACATGCCTGAGTCCAGGGGGTGCCACATCTCCATCCAGTATGCTCTTGTCCCCACACCACAAGATAGCAGGTCCCTTCTCTCATGCGCCACTTGAGGAGAAAATAATCTGGGATTCACAATTCAAGGGGGCGGCCCAAAACATTCCATAAGAGCCAAGCTATGTAAAGAAAGAAGCTCTTCTTGGGGAGCACTTCAAGGGGGCGCCCAATCCATACCAAAAATGCCCAAAGCAAAGATGGGAAGATCCATGACTTAGGGAGAAAGAAAAGGAGGTGTCCAAAAGAGTTGAGCCATGGAAGGAAAGAAATTTTCTCTTGAAGAACAAGGCTAGGAGGCGCCACCTACTTACCTTTTGAAGCCACCAATCAACATTTTTGGAACCTCTTGGCCGGCCATATGTGTGGGAATTGATTCTACAAACCTAATTTGAAGATCCACCCCATTAGTCCCACATAGGAAGATGTAAAACCCTGCTCTCTTGTAAAGTCCTATAAATTAAACCCCTCTTATAAGTTTTAAAGATATCTAATGATGAATGAAATCAATTTCTGTGTGAGCAACTTTGTGTTTCTCTCTTCCGCACTTGTATTCAAGTGTTGAGCTCCGTGAGGGAGTAGATCCGGGTTCCATAGGAACCTTGAGGAGGTGTGAGATCTCCAACCCCAAAACCCTACCAAAACCCTAGGTTAGCCACTTCAATTCCAAACCCTAGCCGCCATCATCTTCTTCATTCCACCAATCATCCAAACCCTAATCTACCTCAACATCTCCGGCCCTCTCTTTCAAGTAGAGGCCGACCACCAGCATCTAGGTCCAGATCAGCTACTTCGAATACAGAGCAAATCCCAGAGGAAGTCAGATCAGCATCCAGGAGAATCAGGATTTCAGCAACATCAATTTTTCAAGTTCTTCTTATCTGGTAAATCCTTTCTTTGAGTATCTGGTTCCTTAACTTGTTCTTCTTCTTTCCCAGATCCTGAGTTCAGGAGAAGCCAACTTTGCCAAAGGACCAGTATTGGAGGATCCATTGCGAAGATATCCGAATCCGATGATCCAACAATCTGCTCGAGAGAGTCCTTCCACCAAACTCTGTGAAGATCACTGCCTGGTACATAACCCTTCCCTTCTCACTTTGTCTGTTTCGTTGAAACTCAGAGCAAACCCTAGATCTAGAGGTTTCTCAATCCCCAGCGATCCTACTTCTGAGTTACTCTGATAATCCACTCCTTTTAATTGTGCTTTCTGTCATTTCTTATTTCTTTTAACATTAGTTTATCTTTCCTTTGAGTCAAAGCCGACATCTGAAAATATATATTAAAAAAAAATACATTAATTTTAATTTGCTTCTACATTCCATATTTTCATTCTGCATCATTTTTGGTAAGAGAGCTACCGTTCTGCATCAATTTTGGTATCAGAGCCCTGTCTAGGGTTTCTGACTTGCTTGCATGTGTTGAGTATCTCTCTTTTACTTTGTCTACTCGAAATAGACTCCCCAGGATGTCCGGTCCTAGGAACGAAGCGAGGTGCAAACCTCCTCTTCCCATTCCACGGGGTGTTCCTAGGGCATGTAGGGGATCTTCTGGGTTACAACTTCATAACAGGAATTGTAAACGGGGGAAGCACTATGTTTTCGGTCTGTAACTATCCTGTTGCAGGAATTGTTTCTCATTGCAGATAACTCTAAATTGTGTGATTTTTATTTTTTGAACCAGTATAATTGAAACTATTTAACGTAATTTTCTAGTGATTTATTGGTTTCTGTAAAATTTTTGAAAGTTAAATTACAGCAACTATATTCTTGTGTTTCTGTAATTCAATTATTTTGAGTGATCATCTCCTAATTCATCTTAAAGGCAATTGAGCATCTAAGATAAGGGGAGGAGTTGATAACCTCTCCTTAGCCCAAAACCACCACCCATTCATTCGATCCTAAGCCTAATTTAAAATTTATTAGACTTAATTTGCCTTAGTGGGCTAGGGACATCAACAAGTCGGGTCAAGGCTAGTGTTGAGTCAGCTTGTCTAGTTACTCTGTGTGTGCTTTGTACTCAGTGTCTAGAACGGTGGTTCAGGGATTCTATCTCGAAGGGCTTGTATGCTGGTCCACCTACCTGGCCAATCACTGATTGGTGTCTAGGATTGGCATTTAGGGACCTAACACTCCCCTTACACCTGCCTGGCTGAGTCTCGAGTTACTACAGGCTAGCTTGCCACTCTGATTGGGCATCTAGTTTGGGCTCTAGGTCTAGTTAGCACGTAGTCGTTTCAATCGAGTCTCATTTGGTTTGTTTGCTTGCATCATCAAGTCTACCCGGAATGGAATACCCTACTAACCTGGTCAAACCCAACCTGATTTAGAGGCCATGGTTAGAGCTCTTACTAAAAGTATGAACAAATTGAGTCAGGATATGACTGCTACTGTTGCCCAGTGTAAAGAACAAGTCCATGAGAATTTTACCCAGCTTAGGGATCGAGTCCAAGTACTTGAGAAACGTAGACATCAAAATTGGACCCCTAATCCAAAATATAATAGGCCCCAACCTCATCCATGCCAGGAACCTAGGAAGACCTTATACCGTGATCCCGAGCATAACCTTAGGAAGCCTAACCATGATATCTATAGTGTGGATCGTGTCTATGAGAGGTCCTTACAATATTCTAGACCAGTCACTCAACAACCCAAGTCTTCTAGATCAAACCATTTAGATCCACACCCATGCCCAAGTAAGGTCTCTACTAGCTTGAAACCCAATGTGACCCAGGTTCCTATATCGCAAGAATGTTGGTTTTGTGGAGAAATAGACCATAAATCTAGACAGTGCCCATGCATAGGACTGGCTTGTGCACAGCTAAGTGGTAAGAATCCTAAGGATGACATTAATGAGGGAGAACCCAAGCCTACCAATGAGGAAGAAAGGTTAGGTATGACAAGCCCAGAATCAGTTGACCCGATTACCACTGACCCGAAACCCATTGAAGATGGCATCGAGGAAGTATATGATGCTGGCTTGAGTCTAGTTGATGAATATGAGGGGGAAGTACTTGAAGAATTTGACATCAATACTATTGGTTCCTTACCTGAGGAGACCTTGGAGAGCAACCAAGTGGTAGGACCTAGTTCAGAAATTCAAGAGATTTGTGAGAACTAGGTTCCTTTAGTCAAATACCCCCAGGAAGAACTCATAGTGTTAGCCCGAGCTATCAATTCGTACCCTCTAATGACAGTCATTCCCCAAGTACCAATTAAAGATCTTTGCACTGAACTGTTTAAGTTTGCCCACCATATGGTAGATCCTCTCCTTAGGATGACTGAATCAAGCCTCTTACAATTGGACCTTGTCCCATGCCCAGCCACTAAGGTCTCTCCCATAATCTCAGTTGAACATCCTTGTCTTGAGCGGATTGATTCACCCAGTCCTGTAGAAGTCCTCCTTATAACCCCAGACCCCTTCCTTCGCATGACTGACCTACCCTTCTATAGAGTATACCTTTCCACACCAATATGTCAAATTTCAAGTCTTGAGGTCATCATCCATAGGCCCTTCCATGAATCATTCTTCAATCCAATTCTTGAGAAAATGGATCATTATTTTCTTAGAGAACAAACTTTAACTATTGCAATCACATGTCCTAGGCTGCTTCCCGAACCATCTCTTGATCCATTCCTGGGAGTAGCAAACTTTTCCTTTCGAAAGGATGACCAGTTGACACTCATAGATCACCATTCAAACCTTCAGGTCACCACCTTTAGTCAGCAGGTAATTCGTGAGTCCGCCTCATATTTCCTCCCTTTCTCTAGGACTTCCAATGCTTCTAACACCATCCAAGTATAATTTGTCGAAGTCTTTAGAGTGAACCACGTGTCAGAACCTATTAGGTTTGCCACCTACTTTGGAAGAACTTATGGCACCTACTAGGCACCCATGATAAGTTTTCATGCTCTGCATGCCATCCTCTGACCCAAGGTCAAACCTAGAGAGCCGTAGTTTGTTAGGTTTAGACCTAGGGTTACTTTGAATAAAGTCCATTCTTTAGGAATGCATCATCAGTCGAGTTTAGGACATTGACTCAGATTTTGGTTGAGTGAGAATACCAGGAATTGGGATTTGTATTTTGTTCAGGGCTGAAATTGCATTCAATATTTCGATCAATAGGTCTATAGGCTAGAGTCCCTTTGAAATTGTTCATGGATATAAGCCTCACACACCACTTGATATGATTTCACTATTATCCCACACACACAAGTCTCTTGATGCACTTGCATAGCATGTAAAGGACTTGCATAAAGAAATTCATGCCAAAATAACTTTAATGAAACTTATAAGAAGTTGGCTGATTCTCAAAGGCGAGTCAAAACTTTTGTTGAGGGAGACTGTGTAATGATTAGGTTAAGGCCTAAACGGTTCCCTCCTGGAACCGTTAGAAAGTTACATGCTAGAGGAGCTGGTCCATTTAGAGTGGTGAAGAGAGTAGGGTCCAATGCCTATGTGCTCGAGTTGCCTCCAGAACTAGGCATTAGCTCCACTTTCAACATTACAGACCTAGTAGAGTATAGAGAGCCAACTGTGATTCCCAGTGAGCCTTTTGAGCCTAATCCTGCTCTTGAGAGTGAACCCAACCCTGTGTGTCCACCAACAAAATGGCCTGTGAGGAAAGAGCAGATTGAAAAGATCCTGGATGATCATGTTATCTCTACTCGTAATCGAGGATACCAAAGATACCTAGTCTGCTGGCAAGGAAGGCCAGATTCTGATGACTCTTGGATCTCCCGAGAAGAATTACAAGATTTGGACCCAGACCTCTTGGAGAGATACCAGAGCCAGCTTGATCCATACTCGACAGGGTCGAGTTTCTCCCACCCCGGGAGAATTGATGCGGGCACCAGACTCAAAAGAAGACTTCAGGGCTCCATCTGGATCTCTGATTGACCTTGCCCGAAGAATTAGGGTTTTCTGGTTTGTGATAAGGGTTGACTTGATCAACTCAATTTTAGCTTGAGTCTGTAATTCCCTGTAATTTAATTTAGTTGAGTCATGTGGACTCAATAGTGGTCTAGGACTTCTCCAGGGTGTCACATTTTCTCCCAAGGCCAAGCAAGTGGGCGCCACACTCCCAGCCACACTCCCAACTACATGCCTGAGTTCAATGGGTGCCACATCTCCATCCAGTATGCTCTGGTCCCCACACCACAAGATAGCAGGTCCCTTCTCTCATGCGCCACTTGAGGAGAAAATAATCTGGGATCCACAATTCAAGGGGGCGGCCCAAAACATTCCAAAAGAGCCAAGCTATGTAAAGAAAGAAGCTCTTCTTGGGGAGCACTTCAAGGGGGCGCCCAATCCATACCAAAAATGCCCAAAGCAAAGATGGGAAGATCCATGACTTAGGGAGAAAGAAAAGGAGGTGTCCAAAAGAGTTGAGCCATGGAAGGAAAGAAATTTTCTCTTGAAGAACAAGGCTAGGAGGCGCCACCTACTTACCTTTTGAAGCCACCAATCAACATTTTTGGAACCTCTTGGCCGGCCATATGTGTGGGAATTGATTCTACAAACCTAATTTGAAGATCCACCCCATTAGTCCCATATGGGAAGATGTAAAACCCTGCTCTCTTGTAAAGTCCTATAAATTAAACCACTCTTGTAAGTTTTAAAGATATCTAATGATGAATGAAATCAATTTCTGTGTGAGCAACTTTGTGTTTCTCTCTTCTGCACTTGTATTCAAGTGTTGAGCTTCGTGAGGGAGTAGATCCGAGTTCCCTAGGAACCTTGAGGAGGTGTGAGATCTCCAACCCCAAAACCCTACCAAAACCCTAGGTTAGCCACTTCAATTCCAAACCCTAGCCGCCATCATCTTCTTCATTCCACCAATCATCCAAACCCTAATCTACCTCATCATCTCCGGCCCCTGTCTTTTAAGTAGAGGCCGACCACCAGCATCAAGGTCCAGATCGGCTACTTCGAATACAGAGCAAATCCCAGAGGAAGTCAGATCAGCATCCAGGAGAATCAGGATTTCAGCAACATCAATTTTTCAAGTTCTTCTTATCTGGTAAATCCTTTCTTTGAGTATCTGGTTCCTTAACTTGTTCTTCTTCTTTCCCAGATCCTGAGTTCAGGAGAAGCCAACTCTGCCAAAGGATCAGTATTGGAGGATCCATTGCGAAGATATCCGAATTTGATGATCCAACAATCTGCTCGAGAGAGTCCTTCCACCAAACTCTATGAAGATCACTGCCTGGTACATAACCCTTTCCTTCTCACTTTGTCTGTTTCGTTGAAACTCAGAGCAAACCTAGATCTGGAGGTTTCTCAATCCCCAGCGATCCTACTTCTGAGTTACTCTGATAATCCACTCCTTTTAATTGTGCTTTCTGTCATTTCATAGTTTCTTTTAACATTAGTTTATCTTTCCTTTGAGTCAAAGCCGACTTCTTAAAATATATATTAAAAAAAAAATACATTAATTTTAATTTGCTTCCACATTCCATATTTTCATTCTGCATCATTTTTGGTAACAGAGCTACCATTCTGCATCAGCATAATTAGCATCAAAGAATCCAATAAAATAAAAAGATGATTTTTTTGAAAATCAAAGACCTACATTACTTGTACCTTTTAAATATCTTAATATTCTTTTAACAGCAAGCATATGTGTTTCTTTAGGATTATATTTAAATCTAGTACATACACATATACTATACAAGATATCTGGTCTACTTGTAGTTAAATATAATAAGGATCAGATCATATCTCTATATAACTTTTGGTCAACATTGGATCCGCTTTCATCTTTGTCCAATTTGCAAGAAGGGCTCATGGGTGTGCTCATATGTTTGCTCGTCTCCATACCTTACTTCTTGATTATTTTCTTGGTATATTTGGCTTGGTTAGCGAAGATCCCTTCCTTTGATTGCTTTTCTTGAAGTCCAAGGAAGTAATTAAGTTCACCCATTAAGCTCATTTCAAATTCTTCCTACATTAGCTTAGCAAATTCTTCACAAAAACTTTCATTAGTTGCACCAAATATAATATCATCAACATAAATTTGTACAACTAATATATGATTATCTTTCTTTTAATGAAAAGGATTTTATCAACATTTTCTCTTAAAAAATTATTTTCAATCAAGAAAGTGCTAAGTCTATCATACCATGCTCTAGGGGCTTGTTTCAAATTATACAAAGCTTTGTTCAATTTAAACACATGGTTTGGGAAAGCATGATTTTCAAAACCCGGTGGTTGTTCTACAGAAACTTGTTTTGAGATAAAACCATTTAGAAATGCACTTTTCATATCCATTTGAAAAAGTTTAAAGTTCATGTAGCAAGCAAATGCAATAAGTAATCTAATGGATTCTAGTCTTGTTACGGGTGCATAGGTTTCATCAAAATCAATACCTTTTTCTTGACTATATCCCTTAGCCACTAATCTAGCTTTGTTTCTAATATCATTTCCTTGTTCATCTAGTTTATTCTTATAGACCCATTTGGTTCCTATAATTGGGTGGTCTTTAGGTCTATCAACTAGTGTCCAAACCTGATTTCTTTTAAATTGGTTTAATTCTTCATGCATGGCTAACATCCAGTTTGGGTCACTTTCGGCTTCTTCTAAAGTGTGAGGCTCTATTTGTGATACAAAGGCTAGGTAGTCATGTACAGTCCTATGTGCAGACCTAGTCCTAATGTCTTGAGAAGGATCACCAATAATTAATTCTTTAGGATGGGAAGTAGCATACCTCCATTCAGTTGGTAAATCTACATGATCCTTACTTACCATTTCTTCTCATTCTTTAATTGGTCTTTCTTGAAAACTTATGTCTTCCATTTTTTTTTTAATATTACCCGCATCATTTTCTATACACTCATCCTTTCTAGATAGTGAAGGGTTAGTTTCATCAATGATAACATGCATTGACTCTTCAACAGTAAGAGTCCTTTTATTAAAAACCCTATATGCTTTGCTATGTAGTGAAAAACCAAGGAAAATTGCTTCATCAGATTTAGCATACCTCCATTCAGTTGGTAAATCTACATGATTTTTACTTACCGTTTCTTCTCATTTTTCAATTGGTCTTTCTTGAATACTCATGTCTTCCATTTTTTTTGAATATTACCCGCATCATTGTCTATACACTCATCCTTTCTAGATAGTGAAGGGTTAGTTTCATCAATGATAACATGCACTGACTCTTCAACAATAAGAGTCCTTTTATTAAAAACCTTATATACTTTTCTATGTAGTGAATAACCAAGGAAAATCGCTTCATCAGATTCAGCATACCTCCATTCAGTTGGTAAATCTACATGATCCTTACTTACCGTTTCTTCTCATTCTTCAATTGGTCTTTCTTGAATACTCACGTCTTCCATTTTTTTTTAATATTACCTGCATCATTGTCTATACACTCATCCTTTCTAGATAGTGAAGGGTTAGTTTCATCAATGATAACATGCATTGACTCTTCAACAGTATGAGTCCTTTTATTAAAAACCCTATATGCTTTGCTATGTAGTGAATAACCAAGGAAAATTGCTTCATCAGATTTAGCATCAAATTTTTCTAGATTATCCTTACCATTATTAAGCACAAAACATTTGCATCCAAACACATGAAAATAATTTATATTGGATTTCTTTTCACTCCAAAGATCATGGGGGTTTTCTTTAAAATATGATGGATCAAAACACGGTTTAAAATATAACAAGCAATGTTCACTGCTTCTACACAAAAGTACCTTGGAAGATTACATTCACATAACATCGTTTTGGCTATTTCTTCCAAAGTCCTATTTATCCTCTCTAGAACATCATTTTGTTGTGGTGTTCTAGGAGTGGAGAAGTTGTGATCAATGTCATTTTCAGTATAATAATCATCAAAAATTTGATTTTGAAATTCGGTGCGGTGATCACTTCTAATTAAAATTATTGAGAGATTTTTATGACTGAAAACCTTTTTTATGAAAATTTCTAAACATTTTGAAAGTTTCATCTTTGTGCGCAATAAACAAAACCCATGTAAATCTAGAAAAATCATCTACAATCACAAGTGCATATTTTATATCTCCTAGGCTTGTGGTCCAAGTTGGTTTGAATAAGTCCATATGAAGTAGCTTAAGAGGTCTAGAAGTTGAAATCATATTTTTGGATTTAAATCTTCCCCTAGTTTGTTTACACATTTGGCATGCATCACAAACATGATCAAAATCAACTTTAAACTTAGGCATGCCTCTAACAAGATTTTTGAAAATTAACTTGGCAATAGTAAGCATGCTAGCATGACCTAATCTTCTATGCCATGATAAACAAGACTCCTTGGTCTTAGCATTTATTACAACTAAACTGGAACTACTTGACATGGCAAGATCATTCAGATCTACCACATAAATATTTTCAAGTCTATGTTCAATGAATTTACTACTAGAGTCTAGAGAGTTTGTTACTATACACATAGATGATTCAAAGATAATTTTGAAGTCTTTATCACATAATTGACTAAAACTTAACAAGTTATGCTTCAACTTATCTACTAGCAGTACATTTTCAATGAAAGTATAGAGGGTTATTTTGATCTTACCAATTTCAATTATTTTCCCTTGCCATTGTCTCCAAAAGTAACCATACCTTTTTCTTTCATTTCCAGGATGACGAATTGATCTTTGTCACCTGTCATATGTCTTGAATAGCCACTGTCCAGATACCATTTTTTCTTTAATTTCTGGGCTACAAGACATTCCTACAAGAAAATCAAGGAGTTCTTTTAGGTACCCAAGCTAACTTGGGTCCTTAAAGGTTAGTAGAGGTGGTTCCTTTGGGAACCCAAACTTTTCTTGATCTATTATGGACATTTCAAATAATATTGCAATTGAAAGCTTTATGTTCTTATTCTTTGCAAGAAAAACATCTGATTCTAGAATTTTGAAATGTTCTATACTTTGAAATTCTAGATGCATGAGTGCAGAAATAGCAGGTTTTGTATTTAAATTTTTTGAAACATATAAAGTAGGTTTTGAAATGGAAGTAGAACCTTTTGTCACAAAAGTTTTATGAGAAGTAAACTTAGGAACAAATCCTTTTGTTTCACAAATGTAGTTGCTGAAATATAATTTGAATTAGAAGCATTAAAACCTATTCCAGCTTTATTACAAGAAATTCTTTGATCTTCAAGAATTAACCCAAGCTTGTTAGAAGATAAAGTTAATTTTTCAACAAGTGGCTTGAGTTTTTCAACCTCCTTTTTCAGCTCAATATTTTCTTTCAATAAAATATTATTTTTGTCATGAAATTCACGGTTCTCAGTTTTTAAAACATTACATTTTTTAGGAAAGGTATGAAGTTCTTTTTGCAATAAAATGTTCTTTTCTGAAATCTCATCTTTTTCTTTGAGTAAAGAATCATTGATATGATTTAACGATCTAATCTTTACTCCTGCTTTTTTAAATTCACATAATAGATCATGGAATGTAGAATTCAATTCCTCAAAAGTAAATTCAATTTGAGTATTAGGGAATGTTACCTCATCCTCGAGACCCATTAAACATAAGTTAGCAGTTTTCATGGTCTCTTCTTCTTCAGTTGAAGTGGAGTCTTCACTGTCATTCTACGTGGCAACTATCGCCTTCTTCTTCTTCTTTTTGAAAAATTTCTTTAGTAACGGACAGTACGGACGAATGTGCCCCGGTTTCTTACATTCATAGCAAGTGGGGACTTATTCCTTATCTTTTTCTTTGTCCTTGTCCTTTTCTTTCGAATGCTCTCCTCATTTATGGAATTTTCTATTGTATCTGCCTTTCTTCTTTCCCATAAACTTTCTGAATCTCCTTGCAACCATTGCAATTTCTTCATCTTCAAGATTGTCTTCAGAGGAGGTAGAGTCATCTTCCGTCTCTTCATCATCCTTTGATTCTAACATTGCCTTGAATGCAATTGACTTCTTCTTTTTCTAATCATCATCCATTTTGTGCTGCATGGCTAGTTCGTGTGTGATGAGAGATCCCATTAATTCATCCATTGATAGAATGTTCAGGTCTTTGGCTTCCTAGATGGCAGTGACTTTAAGATCCTATTTGTCAGGAAGTGATCTCAAAATCTTCTGTACTAGATCAGCATTTGAGTATACCCTGCCAAGACTTTTCAAACCATTAATAATATCTGTAAGTCGAGTGTTCATGGCAAAAATACTTTCATTAGGCTCCATTTTAAATGGTTCATAATTATGCACTAAAAGATTTATCTTAGAAGTTTTCACTTATGAAGTTCCTTCGTGGGTCATCTCAAGTTTATCCTAAATTTTCTTTGCTGAAGAGCAAGTGGAAATTCGATTAAACTCATTAGAATCCAAAGCATAGTAAAGCAAGTTCATTGCTTTGGCTTTCAATTTCCTTAATTTCATGTCATGTTCATCCCAGTGCTCTTCAAGCTTAAGGGACATCCACGCCATCAACTTTAGTCATGGAAATACCTGGACCTTTAACAATGATCTTCTACAATTGAAAATCAACAGCTTGAATATAGATTTTCATTCGTACTTTCCAATAAGAATAATTTGTGTCTATGAAGAGTGGAGGTCTATAAGTTGAATGGCTTTCTGCCAAGGATGTACTCATGGGATGAGCCATCAATCTTTACTCTAGTATGATCAAAGACACCGCACCGATACTAGTTGTTGCTCAGGAGGCTACCCAAGAGGGGGGTGAATTGGGTCTTTTAAAATTTAAAGCAGCGACTATGCAATTGAAATACCCTTTTAAGGTGTTGTGTGTTGCGATTAAGAATTAAATGTAGAAGCTAAAAGAAATCAGAGAATCATAATGCAAACACACAGGATTTATAGTGGTTCGGAACAATCCAGCTCTACGTCCACCATCCAAGATACCACTTAGAATTTTCACTGTATTCACACCCGAATACAGTAGGATTGTTTTACAGGATCACAATCCAATACCTATACACTTTGGTTTTAACAGGGTTACCAAAGAAAACCCAACACCTTTTGGTTTTAAACAGGCTCACCAAAAAACCTAACTTGGTTTTCATAGGATCACCAAGAACCTAACTTGGTTTTCAACCGGGCTCACCAATAACCCAACTTGGTTTTACTAGGATCACCAAGAACCCAACAATTCAAAAAATTGAATTGAAATAAATGCACCAAAAATGACAAACTCAATTTGTTGGATAGTTACTGGTGTAGCTTGATAGAAGTCCACTTGAATTCACTTGAATAAGCTATAATTACTTCAGTGGCTTCTTCATAAAGTTGCTTCAAGCTTCAGATCTGAGTTGGTGAAGACTTGAAGGCTGACTTGAATGCTCTTGTGCTCTTTTGCTATTGGTAGTTAGGATATTCAATGAAGCTCTCTAAACTTTTAAGAACTTTTCAAAAACTCTTACCTTTTGAATGTTCAAATCCTTCAAATATAAGGTCTTCTATCACTCTAAGGTAGTTCTAGCCATTGTAGACCGTTGGGGAATGACTTGTGATCGTTGGAGCACTTTTTAGCATTCAAAATAATTTATGGAACTAGCCATTGGATACCTAAAAATGATGTTCGAGTCGGCTTAGATTCCTTTGAGTCGATAGGTCGAGTCGCCAAATCTTCAGTGCAGTGGGCTCTTTGTCTCAGGGTGTAAAACTTCACTCTGGATGAGTCGGCTCTTGTTAGCTCAGGTCGGCTTAGACTTCTTTCTTTAAAAAACTTGAACTCGAGGAGTCGGCTCTTTTGATCATTGGTCGGCTCTTCTTCTAAGGTTCTGAAATCATCACTCTGGAAGAGTCGGCTCAATGTAGTTTAGGTCAGCTCGCTTTCTTAGATCTTCAAAATTAGGTCTGGCAGAGTCAGCTCTTTCTGGTTTGAGTCGGCCCGCCTAGCTATTCTCAAAATCTTCAGAAACTGGACTCTAGAGGAGTCGGCTCGGACAAATTCCAATCGACTCGGATTCATTGGAGTTGGCTCGGTTACCTTCGAGTCAACTATGATTGCTATGTTCCAGAATCCTTGCTTCGTGCCAGTAGGTGGAGTCAGCTCTTCATCATGCTGGGTCGGCTCGAGTATCTTCTTCAGGATTTTTATACTTGAACTCAAAGAAAAACTCTCACCAACTTTTTAAATTTTCAAGCATACCAACTCAAAATAATTTTCTTGGCACACACACAGAAGTAACCCTTTTTACATAATGTTTTTTTAGCTTTTTCACTGGGTTCTTCTTTTCAAAAACACATTACAACACAACTCAAACAAGAAATAATAGTGTAGGAGTTGAAGTCTGAACAAATTAAGCCATCCTACAAAAACTTGTAAAACACTTGAAGAGTTGTTAGAAAAAAATATACATGCTCCAATGTTCGATTATCATCAAAATCACTTATGGGGTCAACAAGATAAAATTGCAAATTAGGGTTTTAAGTGTTTTTGGTATTTTATGAGTATATGTAAATTTTTTTTGATATTTTTTAAAATAGAAAGATAATTTATAGATAATAACCTAATATGCAGGAGACATGCCAAAATTATAAGATATGAAAAAATTATACTAAAACAACTGTAAACTTGCTGAAATTGACTTTGCTGCCAAAAACAGGGTAGAACTATTCTCAGGCAGTTTTTCAACTAGCAGATAATTCACAGATCGAAATAATTCTTGAAAAAGTTCTAAAAATTAATATCAATTATAAGGAATTCAAAAAAATAAATTTTAGATTTGTCTAAGTTTTATACTGGTAGAAATAATTAAAATAACAGGCTATATACTAAGAAGGCTAAAATGCAAAAAAAATCCTAATGAACTCTTTGTTTTCTTCTTCAGGGGTCAAATCAAGCGACACCCCAGCATGCCATAGGAGATCCCATAGATTGGAAAGAGAGGGTCTTGCAGTCCTACTTGTCTCCTATGACCGGATGGCCATAGTGAAGCACCCGATCCGAATATCCAAAGAGAACTGAGCCCAAACAGGCTCTGATACCAAATGATGCAGAACTAAAATGCATGCATGATTATTTTTGTATTTTTTTATAGGTTAAGTTATGTATTTAATTCCCGAAGAACAAGCCACTAATCTAATTAAAGAATTCTATGCAAGTAAGAAACAACAGCATGCGGAGTAGAACCTAAAAAGCAATAAGAAAGAGGACTGCTGAGGCTGAGAAGTCTAGGTTGGGCTAATTCTCCTTCAATATTGCTACTCACAAGAAGAGGGGGTGTACCTGACAACAGTTGATGCACTTGATGATGATCGTAGATGAAGGGATCACTCTCGCTCTCGGATGCGGCCTGGATGATCAAGTCGGAGACCCATGAATTCTCAGCTTTCAATCCTGTGATCCGATCGATGCCCGGTTGGAGTCGTTGGATTTATAGAAGTTGAGGGACCTACAAAAAGCTTATCAAGGGTTAGGAAACTAAGCAAGGATGAAAGAACAAAGTTAAAACAGCAAGGGGAAGAAGAGTTTGAGGTTGGGCGGCCAGGGCTTGGAGAGGTGGATGGCAGTTGGAGACTGGGCACAGGACACAAGGAAGAAGGGGAGGGGTTCACACAGAATCCCCTTAGCACACAGTAGATGAAAAACTCAATTGTATTCATTCAAAAAGAAGTGTCTTCATACAAGAGAATAGAGTCTCTTAAATAGACTCATAAACTTGGCCCCCAAGTAAGGATACAATAGACTTTTCCTAGAAATTTGAATCCCACCCAAACCTTAGCTAGAATACATGATAGGTCAGGATTTGATTTCCCTTAAATTGCTCTCTTTTCTCTTGACTTGGTTGGCCAATGGAGGAGACCCTAAGTGGCCGACCAAGGGGTGGTGACCATAGGGTGGATGGCACCCTAGCTCCTCTCTTGGGCCTTGGCTGGCCCATTTTGCTTCAGGCTATGGTACAGGGTTCCAAGGCTTTCAATGTGGCTCTAGGACTTTCGATCTCTTCTACTAGGACTTCCATGGTCTTCATAACTTCAAGCTTGATTGATCTTTACTTGCACTGGCTTGGTCTTCACTTGTACAGAGTCTTCACTAGACTTGGACTGACATGTACAGAACTCAGGATGAAAATGAGCTCAACATGAGCTGACTAGTACAGGTCTCAAATAATGAAAATGATAACTCAATTAGGCTAAGCCCTTATTACAAATGGACTTAAACAATATTACGTAATCTATAGAGGGTTGAGAAGCCTCTGTCTTATTCTGGTGCCTTTGGTATTCGCACCACCTTGGGATTTAGCAATAGCAGCCATTAAAATCTTGAAACACTCAGCATTAAACCCCATAACCATTACAGCATTTAATAAAGCATTCTCAAATTTCAATAGTTCATCAGATGTGTCGACTCAACCATTCGAGTCGACTCAACTCAAGTCAACTCATTCAGATGAGTCGACTCGAAGGCAGGTTTGACAACACCTTGTTAAACGAGTCTAGAATGATTTCCAATCATTCGCATGCCAACAAATAAAGAAGAAACCCCATGGTGTGTGACCCCATAGGTTCAAATACTAAACTGGTAGCACAGGAACATTTCCAGTACTAGCCAAAGTCACTATCTAGCAATGACACCCGGCATCTAGATAGGTTAAAGGTTATAGAGCAACATGAACCTGTCGAACATGGAATATCACTGAACTTATTCCTTTAATCTCCTAATCTTCCAAATGGCTTAGGGTTAAACTGCCCTAACCCTAATCAATTCATATCAATATGTATCAAACAAAGAATCCCTATAACTCCTTACAAGGAATGCCCTGGAAAATGTCTTTCTCAATTGAAGCATATTAAGCATTCAATCCAAACCATTTGAAGAGATTAATCCTATATTGATCCTATTACCGTTACATAAGTAATTGACTGTACCTAGTAACCTTCCATCGTCAGATTAGAAATCCGGGTAGTCTAGCTCCTAGTCATAGTGAGTGCTTGCAAGCTGCCATAGTGATCTCAAGTCAAAGGAATAATTCATGTCCACATTCTAATATAAGACTTCTCTTTGGTAGAAAGAGAATCTTGCATGAGGGTCATGTTCAGTGAAGTGTCAAACACAACACCAGATGTCATGCCAGCATCTCTATGCTACTTAGTTAAGAAAAATAGACATGATATCAATTACCTACTATCGATACACCTCATCCTGAAATAGCATATCCTTTGGTCACGAACCAGTTTATGAACTACATGATGTATCCTCTCAACATCACAAACAAAGTAGCTTAAAAGATATCATGACACAAAAGTTTAATTAGGAAGATCACATGTGATGAACAACTAGAATAAACTTTTTATTCAATTCAATGATTCATATACATATACATGAGTTGCGCAAGCATCTACATGCTAGACGATTAACTTTGGGACACACATTTCCCAACACCTAGGGATGGCCTTCACTCTACTATTTCAGGACTGTGGTATTGATTTATCAAGAGAGGACAGTAGACTCCTTATGCACATTGATAGATATTCAAAGAAGTCACTACATAGGATTGGGTACCATAGAGTTGAAGGCGTATGGATTAAGAAAGAATCAGGATAGAGAATATCTCACTCTGATGATGATGAAGAGGATGATGTTCAAGATGATGCAGATATAGCTGAGCATACTGGGGATGATGAGGGTGAGCACGATGATGAGGCTGGACCCTCAGAGATAGCACTTGCCACACCTCCTTCGTCAGTTCCTTTGGAGCCCAGCACTGGTCGGCAACAAGATTCTGAGCACTCGAGGATACTTCGATATGATATTTCTTGTTGACCTCTTGGATGATTTTGATGATAACAAAATAGTGGAGCAAGTATTTGTTTTGCTAACAACTCTTCAAGTATTTTACAAGTTTTTGTTGGATGATTCATATGGTCAAACTCCAACTCCTATAATCTTATTTTCTATTATAAGTTGTGTTATAGTATATCATATAAAGAAGAACCCAAAGAAAAGTAAAGAAAAAATTATAAAAATGGGTTACTTTTAGAAGTGTTTCAAGCTTAAAATTTCTTAGAGAATGCTGTTAGAAGAGTTTGAAAGCATCTTGAATGTTTAAAGTCTTCTTGAATGAATTCTGGAGAAGAACTGAGATTTTAATGAAGAACTCATCTGAGCCAACTCGAAGCAAAGGAGCTGACTCTAGCACATGGCACGCATGAAGGATCTGGCATGCAGATATACGTGTCGACTCTAAGGGACCCGAGCTAACTCATCTGGAACATGATTTTCTGGATCAAACAACTGAGCCAACCCGAAGGAAGTCTGAGCCAACTACATTATTTTGTCAGACATCCGAGCTGACTCTTTAGAGATTCGAGCCAACTCCTCCAAAGTCCAGAAAGAAGAGTTATGAGTGAACATCCAGGAGAGCCGACCCGGAGGAACCCGTGCCGACTCTTCCAGAGAATAGTTTTGAACGCCTGTGAATTCAAGCCAACTCGAAGTAAGGCAAGCCAACTCTTCCAGAGTAAGGAATCAAGCTACTGAGAAATCGAGCCGACCCAAATGAAGCGAGGTGACAAAACCAGAACTACTCCGTGGATCTGAGCCGACTCGAGTAGATCCAAGCTAATTCAAAGGTCATTTTCAAGCTTATAATGGCTAGTTCCAGAACTTGGAATTTGAATCTAAAAAGTGCTCCAATGGTCAAGTGTCGCATCCCAATGGTCTACAATGACTAAAACTACATGAGAAGAGTACAAGACACTATAAATGAAGAATTAGGACAACTTTTGAAAAGAGAATGATTATTTTGAATATCAAAGAAACCTTGAGAGCAAGAGAGCACCAAAGAGCATTCAAGATAGTCTTCAAGTCTTCACCAACTCACATCAGAAGCTTAAAGAAATTATTAAAGAAGTTAAAGAAGCCTTTCGAGTGCATTGAAGTGAAATCAATAGGGCTTCTCTTGAGCTGCATTGGCAACCATTCAACAACATCTATTTATCATTTCGTTGCTTTCTCTTAACAATTCTTTTTATGAATTGTTGGGTTATTGGTGATCCCAATTTAAAAACCAAATAGGTTCTTAATTAGCTCGTATAAAACCAAGTGTTAGGTTCTTTGTGATCCTAGTAAAATCAAGTGCTGGGTTTCTTTGGTGACCCTGGTTTAAAAACTAAAAGGAGTTAGGTTTGGATTGTGAGCCTGTTAAAATAATTCGACTGTATTCCGATGGGAGATATAGTGGAAATCCCAAGTAGTAATCTTGGGTAGTGGACATAGGAGTGGGCTGCTCCAAACCACTATAAATTTCTTTTGTTTGTGTTGTGCTTTCTCTAACTGCTTTCCCTTCTGCTTTTAATTATTTGAACCACAACACTTAACCCTCCAAAGAAGTTTTTAAAGAATACATACTTGCTTTAATTTTTAAATTCTCAATTCACCGCCCCTCTTGGGAAAGCCACCTGGGCAACATTTCTGCCCTTAGATCTGATTTATAGATAGTTTGAGTAGTGGTACACTCGAGGATTGATCTACTATAGACTGAGATGAGATATGGTTTTGTAGGATTCTAGAAGCTTTATATTAGACTACCTTAGCTGGACCTTCTGGATCACCTCCTTCACCACCAGATGATGGACAGGATTATGGACATACTACTGATCAGTAGGCTGATGTGCATTTAGATACACATGTCATGGACACACCAGCACCAGAGATAGGGTAGCATGAGTAGAGTATCCCTGATAGTTCTGCCACTCAAATTCTCTCTGGGACCAGCACTCTTGCATTATCTGATGCTTTTACTGATCAAAGGCTCCATTGATTTCAGTTTCTGAGCTAGGGCCTACTCCTCCACCAGCATATATTGAAGCCAGACCAATACCTAGACAGTATCATAGATCTATAGTTCCTGTTAGACCTAGAGCTGGCTCTTTCCTTAGGACTAGGAACATGACTCACCAGACTCCTAGGTCATCTGCTTCTAGGGTTATGGCTACTATTGTATTAGATCTTCCATCTGATAAGGACTAGCCTCACAGATGATGCGAGACAAAAATGAAATGATGGATGGAGAGTTTTAGCAAGCTAACCATCAAGCAAACTTGAGCAATTAATTATCAAATAAATGGATTAAATTAATCCAAGAAAAGAATTTTCATAAGGAGACTAGTTGATCTAAGTTACAACACACAATGTAGATTTAGTTCAAAACAAAGATTAGGATCTTCATGGCAAGGAAACCATCACTACTAGGAAAATTTAACCTTCAAATGATCAAATCTAATGAAGCTTAGGAAGAGTATTCTTACCAACAATGATGGCTAAAATATTTTAGTGGAACGGTCACACAACACTCTAGGAAAGAGGATTAGATGGTAAGACTAGAACTCCTTCAACTTATGAACTTACCTTGCACTTGGACCATGGCAAGAAACCTTCATCATACCCTCGAATCCTTGAGAGAACATGCAATGAACCAGCAATAAGGGCATGGAAATAAAGATGGAAGGAAATAAGTCAAAGGAAAACAAAGGAAGGAAAGTTTGGGAATGGCTTAAAGCTAGGTGACAAGCTCTTCTCATTTTCCTCTTGGTACATGCCTCAAAGACCATGGAAGGGCATCTTTGAAGCATCAAATGGGCCTCTCACCCTCTCCCTCAAGGAGTGACCTAGCTCTAGGACTAGGGAATGAAGAAAACTAGCTAGATTAAAGGGCATCTCACCCTTTCCATACAAGAAAACTATACTAGAATTCAAGAAGAAAACCAAACTCAAAATCATCTCAATTTCATTTCTAAATGGAATGAATACAAGAGGGAAGGCTTTTCCTATTTATAAGCCAAGGAATTTCTAAACAATTCATCCAAAAAAAGATTTAAATATAACTAATCCATGGATTAGTTATGCTAAGCACTAGATTAGGTGGCCTTAACTAAAATTGGTTACAACTTCCAACAAGAAATGGTTAAAAATAAATTTTGGTTGCAACAAACTTGTAAGTGGTTCCTTCTTAGCTTTCCATGTGTCATCAAGGGATTTTTCTGTGTGTCTTCAATAAAAATGATCTTCGAAGTGACAAAATGAGATGTTTCCACATGGCATCCAAGGATGGTTCCAAGTGTAATCAACATGGAACTTCCAAATATCATAAGGGATGGCATCCTAGACTCTTCAAGTGTGCTTCAAGTGGTGCTTCAATTGGTGCTCCAATAAACTCTCAAGTAGTAAATAAAAAAGGCTTGATGATCTCCAGAGTGGCATGGAAAAATTACTTGATATAGGGGTAGTGTCGGCTCAAGGACAGGTTGAGTTGACTAAAGTTGCATGAATTGTCGGCACTTGAAAATTAGGGCTCTCCTTCTTGAGTCGGCTCATGGAAGTAGCATCTTTAAAAGTGAATTTCTTGAGTGTTGGGGCTTTCTTTTAACCATTTTTTAGCTTCCATGAGGTGGACTTGCTTTCTCCATGGGTATGTTGATTAAAGAACCTTCATAGCTGCAAGATTTACTGGAAATCTATTTGCCTTTGCTTGATATCCTGCTGCGAGACTATTTATGCATGCCAGTTATTTTTCATGTATTAGGCATTAAGTTAAGAGTTTATATCTCAAATCTCAAACCAAGATATTAAGTAGGAAATTCTATAGAAAATCTGAAGCACAGGCATGAAGAAATAAATCCTAAAAGTGAAGAAACAGGATCGCCAAGGCTCAGAAGCCCTGGTTAGGACTAGCTCTTCTGCAATACTGCTACCAGAGGAGTCTAGGGGGTGTTCTTGGCAGAGATTTGAAGTTTGATCCATGAAGAGTTTGCTCCACGCTCTCGGATGCGGCCTGGAAAATAAAGCTATCGACCCTATGGATTCACGGCTTTCAATCTGGTGACCTGAAAGCTTGTCAGATGGAATCCTTAGATTCATGAACTTTGAGGGACCTGCAAATCATCTAATAAGGGTTATAAAAACAATGAAAAATAGGCTAGATGGCTGAAAGAAGAAGAAGGGGAAGAGGTTTGTGGAAGGTGGCCAAGAGATGAAGAAGGCTGGTGGCTTGGAGGCAGGGTGTAGGTATCACACAAAAATCGAGAGGGATCACACAAATACCCTTAACCACATAGAAATTCACTCAAAATTTTGAGAAAAACTCAATTGAAATTCATTCATAACAATTCATAATAATTGATCATTAGTTACAAGAGGGTGGAGAGATGGGGTATTTATAGATTTTCCCATGCCCTCTCCTAGTTAGGATAGGAATACAAAATTTGATAGGGAGAAGGATTACAAAGTTGCTTAGAACTAGGAGTACACAATTAGAGTAGAAATAAAATAAGATCTCCTTGTTAAAATTGATCTTCTCTCCTTCTTTGACTTAGTCAAAGGCTCCTTATGGGCTTGGGCTAGGATAAAATTCTCTTAGGCTGCTTTGACTTTTCCACTCCCTGCTGGGCTTGGACTTGGGCACCAACCTTGTTGGACTGGGCTTGGAGGGGTGCCAAAGGTAAGAATGGGCATGAGGGCATCATGGCCTGATAGAATGAGAGCACTAGGGACTTGGACCTGGGCCTGGGGCGCTACTTCATGAATTCTTGTGGGCTGTTATGCTGTGGTGCTTCTCTTGGGGGACTTGGGTAGCATGAAGGTAGTCCAAATGCTAGGCTGGTGACTTGAGTGTTGGTCCAATGGTCCTTCTCTTGAATATGACTTAAATGAAAGTGAATATAGGACTCGAAAGGGGCCTAATTGACAAGACTCAAAGTAGGCCGAATAATACAAATGGACTCAATTGAACTCATGACTCAAAGGACTTAGCGAATCTAATCGACTTACATTATTACAGGACTCAATTGACACAAAACCTCAAAATGACAAACACTCATAATGAACTGACTTAACCAACTTAGTTCAACTAAGCCGAACACAACCAAAAACTTGATTCATAAATCCTAATGGTGTGAGTCGACTCTAAATACAGGACTCAAGTATAACAAGTCTGAAAACAAAACTCAAGGCCCAAATATAGGACTCAAATGGCTAACACAGCCAGATTATTGGACCTAGAGACAAAATTTGAATCTTGGCTAAGGGCTTAAAACTTAGGGACCCATAGTGAACTAGGGTTGACCTGATGTCCCCATCAATTCTCCTGGGTGGGAGGAACTCGACCCTATCGAGTATAGGTTAGTCTGATGCTGGCAGTAAGTCTAGGTGGAGGCGTGTGGGTCCTCTCGAGTAATCCATGAATCGCTGGTTCTAGTTGACCTTGCCATCGGACCAGGTAGCATTGATAGCCACGGCCCCGAGTCATGATAGCTTGATCATCCAGGATATGCTCCATCCATATTTTTTTCTTAAGCAAATTTAGCGGACACTCAGGTAAGGTTTCTGTCTCAAAGGATGGGTGAGGTCCAAAAATCTCACTAGGAATCACTGTCGGTTCCCTATACTCAACCAAGTTCACAATATTGAAGGTAGAGCTAGTGCCTAAATCTAAGGTCAGATCAAGCACATAGGCATTGAATTCTACCTTTTTTATCACTCTAAAGGGTTGAACTCTGCGAGCATGAAGCTTCTTAACCATAACAAAATTTCCTACATTAAATTCCTTGGCTTTCTTTCAGGAATTAGCCAATTTTTATAGATTTCATTACACAAATTAATCTTTTGGCTAATGTCTTGATGCAAATACTGTGCAGAGGTTAGTGCAAGTATAGACAGATGAATTAGGTTTGGGGACTTATTGGACTCAAAACCAACACTTAATAAACTCGACTACGCATTCCTATCGGAGAAAATTTATTGGACTTTTTGGATCTAAACCTAATAGAATTTAGGCTCTCTAGGTTTGATCCTGGCTTGGCCTGCACATGAAAATTTATAATGGGCTCCTAGCAAATGCCATTAAGTATGCCAGAAGTAAGATGCAAACCTAACATGTACAATGAATGTATGCAGTATGCTAATCTCAACAAAATGCAAGCTAATGATCCTTGAAATGCTGGAGGTTTTTTAAAAGGGTAGAAAATAAGAGATGGGTTCAGGATTAGTCTGGTAAGATAAAAAATAAGAAAAGGGTTCAGGGTTGATTGGAAAGAAAAAGATACAAGAAGGGGTTTCCGAGATTAGTCCTAGACTAATGAGGTTGACCTTTGGGGTTGAGGTATATCTAAAGGGTTTGCATAATGGAAGAATGGGTCACTAATCTCAGGGAAGAGATCAATTGGAGTTAAAGGAGTGACTTTATCCTGAGGGCACTATTTTAAAGAGATTAGGTCCTTAATAAATTCTTCTTGTTCTTGGATTTTAGGACTGTGCTCTATAATTGGGCTTTCTTCTAGTAGCTCCTTAAGTAAGAGTCTAATAGTAGGGTTGGGTTCTTCATGGTCTTCTTCCTTTAACTGTACTTCCAAGATGGGCTCTATTTAGGTATCTACTGGGTCAACTAATTCTAGGTTTTTTATAGGTATCTCTACTGGACTTAACTCATTAATGTCTCGTTTAGGTTCATCATTGGGCTCAGGAGTTTCTTCCTCTAAATCTTCAATAAGCTCATCATCTTCATACTCCTCTACCAGACTTGGATCAGCCTCATATACCTTTTCTACAGGCTTAACAATGGGTTCAGACTCATCCTCATCTAGCTCACCAAAGTGTAGGGCACTGACTGGACACTAGCTAATAAAATGGCCTGGTTTGCGACATTTAAAACACACCCTTGGGGGATTAGAACTCTTCTGAACCTTTACATATTTGCCTCTATCTTCTCTATGGGCCATAGTGGTACTAGGCTGGGGTTGTCTCGGGTTAGGTTGGTTAGGGTCTAGTCCTGGGCTAGGGTCACTAGTCCTAAAGGGTTTAGGTTGAAAAGGGAAGTGGACTAACACTAGGCTCATATCTAGGGATACTGGTCTTATGGGATTCAGGTTGATTAGGGGAAACTGAGCTATACCCATAAGTACTAATCCTACCATATTCGAGTTGGCTAAGAGAAACTGGCCTGGTACTAGACTCATATAATATGGGTGCATAGTTTCTAAAGTTATAGGATCTAGAGTCATAGGATTTGGGCTCATATTTATAGGTTGTGGCTCTCTTAACCTAATCAATGAAACATGATTGGGTTTCATATGGTTGGGCTCATAGTATAGGTCAAAGTATGGGGTTCTCCTAGGATTCTACTCAGCATGGATCCTAAGGTCAGGCTCAAGCTTAGATCTGGTATAGGGCTTAGGGTTTTCTCTAGTTTTCCTAATTAGTCTCCTACCTGGTCAAACCTATGGGTTGTTTGGGTAGTCGATTGGATCAATTGGTCATGTCTATGATTTATCATGATATTCAATTGGTCAAACTTGAAGTTCATCTGGGCAAACTAGTTTTGGGATTGAGTGTTGGACTGGTTAATCTGGGTGGTTAATTGGGTTAACTGATCAGTAAGGGATTTCATGAATGTTTCAAAATTGGGTTCCATGGTTGAGCTGGCTGGGGTTTAGACTTTTGGTATTGGGTTCCTAGTCTAGTGGTCATGCAATCAACAAGCAAGGTGGTATGATGTAGTCAAGCACATAAGAGGAAAATGGACTATAGTTTGCTAGACCTAGAGCCAAAATTAAATGGGTCTACTCAACTTACACTTAACTCAATAGCTAATCCTTCTACTGGCTAAGTAAGAGGTGGGGTGGTGGGAGGCTCCCCTTCCTGTGATAGTGTTCTAATTAAAAACCACCAGTCTACTTAGGGCATTTGCCTCTAGACCTCTAGCCTTAGACACCAGTTTTCAGTAATAGTTGGGGAATTTGGTGCACTAGTTGGCCCACACAATTCAGACCCGACCTGTTGGCATCCCTAAGCTCTCTAGAGCAATTAGGTTGCTAGTTGATTTTAATTAAAGCTTAGGTTCTAATGCTGGATTGCTGTTTTCGGTCCAAGATAGGTGATAAAATCCTGCCCTGATCTGAAAGAGGAAATTGCCCTTAAGATTGATTAAATAAAATGATGATACTCAGTGAGCTCTAATACAACTAATAACAATCAGAAAATAAAATATTTTTTTATCTTTTATGGGATGGCAAATTAAGTTTAAGTGGGTTAAGTTAGCAAACAAAATTTGGGCTTGGGTGAGGTAGGGTTTGGAAGTTGATTAAATTTGGTTTGATCAAGTATGCAAAACAGAAATTAGATTTTATTTGGAAGCAAAATTTGGTTCAGTTTTCGGTACAGAAAAAAATTAGTAAAATTTTAGGAAAAAGGATAAATAGCAAAATGATCTCTACCAAATTTTATGTAGAGAAAAACTTGGTTGATGATGCTAAACCTAGGGATATCAAACTATGTACAAAAGTTTAGGATTTTTATTAGGGTTTCTAAGATGAAGAATATTTTATATATTTTGTTTTAGTAAAAATAATTAAAAATTATGAAAATAATTAGGACTAAAATGAGAGTACTTCATGCAAATTTCAATGAAAAATAAAAATCTTAAGTTGATGAAATAGATCGAAAATCAGACCCCTAATGCAGAGATAAAATGCAGACATTTCTAGGGAAAACAAAAATAGACATGAAAAAAAATTCTATAGGCCTCAATAAATCATGAAAAAATTAATAAAAATACTATCAATTATTAAGAATATAGAAAAATAAAAAACATAATTTTATAATTTATCTACATGGAAAAATAATAAAATAATAGACTATGTATAGGAATTATGGGATGCAAAAACTAGCCCTAAACATGCTCTAATACCAAATGATGTGGGACCATTTATGCATGAAAACTATTTTACATATATTAAGCATTAATTTATAAGTTTATATCCCAAATTTCAAGCCAAGATATTAAGTAGAAATTCTATAGAAAATCTAAAGCACAGGCATGCAGAAATAAATCCTAAAAGTGAAGATAGAGGACCTCCAAGGCTGAGAAGCCCTGGTTAGGACTAGCTCTTTTGCAATAAAGCTACCAGAGGAGTCTAGGGGGTGTACTTGGTAGATATTTGAAGTCGATTCATGAAGAGTTTGCTCTACGCTCTCGGATGTGGCCTGAAAAATAAAGCTATCGACCTTGTGGATTCGCGATTTTCAATCCGGTGATCCGAAAGCTAGTCAAATGGAATCCTTGGATTCATGAACTCTGAGGTACCTGCAAATTACCTAACAAGGATTAGAAAATTAAGAAAAAATAGGCTAGATGGCTAAAAGAAGAAGAAGGAAAAGAGGTTTGTGGAAGGCGGCCAAGAGATGAAGAAGGCTGGCAGCTTGGAGGCAAGGCATAGGGATCACACAAAAACCCGGAGGTATCACATAGATACCCTTAATCACACAAAAATTCACTGAGAATTTTGAGAAAAATTCTAGAAAAATTTGTTCATAACAATTCATAATAATTGATCATTAGTTACAAGAGGGTGGAAGGGTGGGGTATTTATAGATTTTCCCATGCTCTCTCCTAGTTAGGATAGGAATACAAAATTTGATAGGGAAAAGGATTACAAAGTTGCTTAGAACTAGGAATACACAATTTGAGTAGAAATAAAATAAGATCTCCTTGTTAGAATTGGTCTTCTCTCTTTCTTTGACTTGGTCGAAGGCTACCATAGGAGAAGGATTACAAAGTTGCTTAGAACTTGGAGTACACAATCTGAGTAGAAATAAAATAAGATCTCCTTGTTAGAACTGGTCTTCTCTCTTTCTTTGACTTGGTCAAAGTCTCCTTATGGGCTTAGGTTGGGATGAAATTCTCTTGGACTGCTTTGACTTTTCCACTCCCTGCTGGGCTTGGACTTGGGCACCAACTTTGTTGGACTGGGCTTTGAGGGGCGCCAAAGGTATGAATGGGCCTGAGGGCATCATGGCCTGATGGAATTAGGGCACTAGGGACTTGGACTTGGGCCTGGGGTGCCACTTCATGAATTCTTGTGGGCTGGTATGCTGGGGCGCTACTCTTGGAGGACTTGGGCAGCATGAAGGCAATCCAAATGCTGGGCTGGTGACTTGAGTGTTGGTTCAACGGTCGTTCTCTTGAATATGACTTGAATGAAAGTGATTATAAGACTCAAAAGGGGTCTAATTGACAAGACTCAAAGTAGGCTGAATAATACAAATGGACTCAATCGAACTCAAGACTCAAAGGACTTAGTGAATCTAATCGACTCACATTATTACAGGACTCAAATTGATACAAAATCTCAAAATGACAAAACTCATAATGAACTGACTCAACCAACTTAGTTCAACTGAGCCGAACATAACCAAAAACTTGACCCATAAATCCTAATGGTGTGAGTCGACCTAAATACAGGACTCAAGTGTAATAAGGCCTAAAAACAAAACTCAAGGCCCAAATACAGGCTCTAATGGCTAACACAAGCAGATTATTGGTCTCAGAGACAATTTGAATCACGGCTAAGGAACTCAAAACTCAAGGACCCACACTGAACTACGATTGACCTGATGTCCCCGTCATGTCCCCATCAACATATGTCATGTTTCTGCTATACTTCATGTATGTTATTGTGTTACTTGTACTGAATTGAAATTTTACTATTTATGAAAATCCTATTTACTTCCTTTTTACTCTCTAAATGTGCGATGATATATTATTTTATAATCAGCGAGAGCATTTATATCTTTTGTTGATGAAAAAAAGGGGGAGAAATATGTAAAGCATGGAAAATAATAATATAATGTGATGAGGAAATTGATGATAATATTATGTAATGAATGAAAAATATGAGGAAAATTTGAAATTATAATGGAAAATTATATGAGAAATTATATGTGCAATGCGTGTGCAAAATGCTTGAGCAAGGGGGAGCATATCTCATTAAAGATTGAAAATTACAATGAGCTTTGACATTTCACTCAACAACTCTAACACCTCAGTTAAATTGTAAAGCTCTGAAACTTTAGTTAACTTGTAAAATAAGCTCTTATGCAAAGCTCTGATACTTCAGTTAACTTGTAAAATGAACTCTTATGTCTTCTTACAATAGACCAAATATTAGATTGAATACATATCATAACTTGAATTACTTGGTATACTATATAGCATATTCTAAACTTATTTATTTTGATACATTTAAAAATGTAAAGGTACTTATTCATTCCATGCTCAGTTTTTTGTCATCATCAAAAAGGGAGAGATTGTTGACCCCTAGAATGATTTTGATGATTACAAAATGTTGGAGCATGTATTTGATACTGATACTTTTTAGGTATTTAAGAAGTTTTTGTAGGGCATTTTTAATGAACAATCATCAAACCTATGTTTCTCAAGATCATTAAAATGTATCAATACATTCAAGAAAAGGTTTCATGTATTTTTTTATGTATTTAAGAGCCATAGGTGAATTCAATTGTATATTCATGAAAAAAGGCCAAATCAATGTAATTTTAAGTATAAATATCTTAGAATATGTTTAGAAGTAGTTTGGAAGATGTTTGGAAGAAGTTTGAAGCTATTTGTGATGGGTTTCTTAAAGATCTTCTAGCATAAATGAACACTAGATTTCAAAAATTTTACATATAAAACCCTTATATGCAAGAAACCCTAATCCCAAGATCCCCTTATTCATGTACAACTAATAAGTCACTAATAAGGGTTATCATAAATACCTGGAATGCTGTTTTCCACTCCTTTCCACTAGGCTCACAAGTGCAAGGCCTCCAACGGTGATCCACACAGGAATTGATCGAAGGAAGAACTCCTACTATAGTTGCTTGCTTGACTAGGACTCTTTATGGTATCCTTTTGGACCTTCTCTTTTGTAGGACACCCTACCCTGCTGTAGGGCACTCTGAGTACTCTCCAAACCCACTCTTGGATCTAGGATTGCCTTCCTATATGACACACTAGGTTATGTCTTAAAAACTAAGACTTGTCCTAGTAGGAAAAACCTTGTCTTAAAAGGATAAGTTTTTTATCTTGAGGAGGGGGGAGGGAGAGAGACTATCAGTGTTTCTTCCAATGGAAAATCTTATCTCATACTCAGATTACCGCCCCCTATTTATAGACTTAAGAGGGGCATGTGATATGCCCAGTCACTGTCTTATCAAATAAGTTTTTTCAAGACCAAAAAGTAGTGATCCGGTTGAGAAAACTTATCTTGATAAAACTCTTCATGCATCTAGGCACATATCTGCGTCCCCTCCATTTCCAGACTTAATCCCCACTTGCCACATGGCAAGTACTGGTCACTGGGAAGCCAAAAGGCATCACTTCAATTCCCAAGCATCAAAGAGAATGAAGAGTCCTGACTGCAGAAGGACTCTACCTCATACCGTGCGCCATATGAAGAGTTGCAACTCTTCATGCGCATGTGCCTTTCATTCAATCTCCACAATAATTCAAATATATTTTGGCCGGTCAATCATTCTTAGGAGGCATGGGGATGTGTGCCAAGAAAAGTCCAGATGAATTCAGCAAGAGAGATTTATCTGCAGAAGGACTCTTGGTCCTTTCTGCGCCCTCCTTTCCTTAGCGCGCGCAACCTTGCGCCCAAGCATCCCAACCGACTTGGACTCTTGTCCAAGTGGAACCAAATGTCCAAAATAAGTCAGATAAAATCTAACATAGGATGCCTTAATTAAGACATGTCCCAATTTAAGTCTCCCTTAAATTGGTGGATCAATTTAGCAAGTAACTAGACCCAAATCACCTTGGGTTAGGAATTAGGTTAGCCTACACATGCTAGTATGCAATCTAACTAACCAATTAGGATTCCATGACCCTAATTAAATCATGGATGACTTCCTTGGTCAACTCCCTAATGTGTACGACCCTTTGAGTTCCACATATAGCCAGCAGTAGGTCTAGGTTCAAGCCGATTTGAAGCAATCAAACCCGATTGACCTAATTAGGTCAAATTGAGCTGATCTAAGTTGTCAATACTTACTATCCATCGAATTGACTCATGAAACCAATCCAATTGATTCATTAATACCTACAAGACATGATTGACATCTAGCAATGTATCATGCCTACCCAGAAGATGAGAAATTTGATAGAAAGTATCAAAATACCCTTCAATAAAAAGTTCCATATAATTCAATCTTTCAATCTTCCATTCTCCCGATTAAGTGATGGGTATAAATAGATGTCAAACCTAGCACTTAGTCATTTCAAATCTCTATTCGATAATGAAGACTCAGTCGATGACTGATTAGAAACCAATTCTAATATCATCATGCTTTGATCAAAGACTCCTTGAGTCATTAATTGAAGAGATTACTTGGGATAACAAGTCCTCTTACCAGGAATGATTGATTCCTTGTTGGCCACTCATATCCTTCATACACATTCCACCATATCCGAGAATACCCTGTACATAACTTACTGTCATGAATGAGTATGAACCAAAAATGGCTTAGTGTGCAAAAGGAACCATGGTGACCTCAGGTCTAAAGATCACAAGCACAACTCTTACTTTGAGATCTATCTTTTGACAAGTAGTAAGACTTCTATAAGATAGTCCAGGTATGGATCAGTTCAGTGAGCTCATACCCTAATGGGCACCGTTATCCTTGTATTAGTGACTCTACACAAGTGGCTATGAGACCAACCACCCTCTTAACAGAGCATACATAGGATAAGCTAGTCTTTCCGGACTTATCAATCCCCAAACTGATGGTCCATTGACTAGGAACATTTTAGATTAGGATTTATAGGAACTTAGATCTCATTGTTATGATTTTCATCATAACCCTAATTCCATTTTGCCCTAATCTATGGGGCTCATTATAATCTTTAAGTAAGATACAGTAATATGATGAAACTATATGCCTTTATTAATATATTAAATGTCGTACAGGAGTTGGAAGATTACAAAAAATGTCCTTAAATACGATTGGCTTTTAGGGCACTTTCCTTTCAATCTCCCACTTCCACTAAAGCCAATCGCCCTTATTTCTTATGCCGATACAATCTAAGTGGTGTTCAAATTGTTGCTGAGGTAGTGCTTTAGGAATGGGTATGCTATATTTTCTTAGTAGCGACTCATTCGATAACAACATCTTGTCTTTTTATGATTTCCCGAACGAGGTGGAAACATCTTAGGATGTGCTTAGACTTATGATGAGACCTCATTTCCTTTGCTTGTGCAACAGCTCCAGTGTTATCATAGTAAAACAGCTTTGTCTATTGTATTTCAAGAACCATGCCCAATTCCATGATAAATTTTTTCATCCAAATAGCTTCCTTTGTGGATTCACTTGTAGCTATGTATTCTTCCTCAGTGAATGAGTCAGCTATGGTTGGCTGCTATGTATTCTTCCTCAGTGAATGAGTCAGCTATGGTTGGCTGCTTTGTATTCTAACTTACTGCACCACCATATAGGATAAAGACATACCCTGATATGGATTTTCTATCATTTGGGTCTGATTGAAAACTAGAATCCGTGTATCCTTCTAGTTTCAATTCTGATCCTCCATATACAGGAAAAATATCTTTGGTCCTTCTTAGGTACTTAAGAACATTTTTCAAATTTTTTCAATGATCCTCACCTGGAACTGCCTGGAATCTACTTACTATGCCTAAGGCATAAGCAACATCAGGCCTAGTACATAACATGGCATACATAATTGATTATATAGACAAAGCATAAGGAATCATAGCCATCCTTTCTCTTTCTTCTGATATCTTTGGAGACATTTTGTTAGAGAGATGTATGCCTTGACTCATAGGCAAGTAACCCATTTTACTTCCATCCATGTTGAATCTCTTCAAAACTAAGTTAATATTGTTGGGAATTATGTCCCAAAGCCAATTGCCTAGGCTGTAGGCGGTTGAACTGAGTATTGTACACTTTGTATGCATTAATAAATATTATTTTGGTAGCTCATCACATTCTTACTTTTCCCTATAATGAACTCTTTTTCATGTGATGAAGTCATTAGGACTACACTGACTTTGATATAGAGAGGATATATCAAGTTGTCCTTAAACCAAATGATATATTGTACTTGACGGCAATGTATCAAGTGTAGGTTATTGTGGTTCACATCATTTGGTTGTCCTCTTTACCAAAAGAGTGTGGTGACACTGATGTGATCTATAAGTGGGATATATGACATCTCATTGAACGTGACTCCGTGTAGCCCCTTTCTACCAAAGGGATACTCACGATTGGATATGGATATATGTGTCCCTCTGACCTGAGTTCATCATGGTAGCTTGCAAGCAACTCCCTGTACTTTGGTGCCAGACTATCCGGATTTCTAATCTGGTGACGGATGGTTTCTGGGTACAGGCAAGTAATTGTGGAGCAGTGGTGGACCAAGATGGAATTGACCTGTCCAAATAGTTTGGATTGAATGTCTCACAATGTCTCAATTTAGCAAATCCTCGACCAGGGTAGTCCTAGTGAAGAGTCACTGGACTTGCGAGGTTGAGACATGTTGTGGATTGACTCAGCTAGGGTTGGTAGTCTAACCCTAGATCATCCTGAGCATTGGAGGTTAAAGGGATGAATTATATGGTAACCATATACTAGAGGTTCGATTGATTGCTCTCGCATCTTTGACCTATCCGGACACCGGGACCCATTGCTAGATGGTATCTTGTGCTGGTACTGGAATTGTTCTAGTGCTATCACCTAGGTTCAAACCTATGAGGTCACATGCCATAGAGGATTTCTCCCTGATCCAGGTATCGATTTATGATGAGGAATCATTTCGGTAATGGTTTGATTGAGCACACATTGGACTGACCTGGTTTTGGATCGATCAGAAATTATTCGGGTCCACCGGGAATTGTTCTTGGGTGACCAGGACTTGACCAAGCCTTTTATAAATTGGATTTTGATCTAATTGCATTGTGAACTAGTTTAGAACCAGTTTGGGATTTTTGAGCTGGTTATGAACTGGTTTCACGTTGTTTGACACATCAACAAGGTAATAAAGGGCTTGTATGAACAGGGAATATAAGAAGTCATTTTTGTAGGGTTCGGTAACCAGTGCGGAAGTGTGGATTTCAAAAACTTTATGAAATCAGGTCCGAACCCTAATCCCAAAATCTCCTTATTAGCAATTAAAACTTATGACTACATGCATGTCCAAATTTAAACATAGTTTAGATACTAACCTCAGATCGCTATATCCAATCTGATGTAGAAATAAACTCCAAATAGAGTAACCTTTTTGAACACACCAGGCGTCCACTTGTCCGCCCTCCGATGGTGATCCACACGGGCAGATGATCAAGACAGTGACTCCTCAATTGGGTTCCTTCCAATCAAGTTCTACCCCAAGAACTTGATATATGGGCTATTGGCTAGGACTCCTCTAGCCAAACGGGGACCAAAACTTTCTCTCTTACTCTTCTCCTAGTTTTTAGCAACTTTGGCCCCTTAAGACACTCTTGTCTTAAGAATAAGCCCTTGTCCTAAAATAAGACAAGGCTTGTCTTGGAGGGAGAAGAAAATTAAGACAAAGTTGTCTTAATGTAAGAAAGAAGGAAAAGAGGCGCCTTCTTCCTTTACCATCGGAGAGTTTCTCTCTCTAACTCTCCTTCTGTTCTGAGATTCGATAGAGCCTAGGCTCTGTAAAGGAATCAAAGAGAAAAGAGAGGAGGGGGAAACAGTCTTCTGGAGAGGGAGAAGGAAAGAGAAGCAAGGCTTCGCCGTAGAAAATCTGGAATCAGTTTTTTACGGTGAAGCCTTCTTCTTAAATAGGCGACAGAGAGGCACCTTCTTATCTGAAAAAATCCTCTCACATCCCTCTCTCCCTTCTCACGTCTTCTCTCTTTATCTCATGGCCCTTGGGATTAATCTCACGGCCTTTGGGATGGGAAGACGCGAAGAAGGATCGTGAAAAACATAGAAGGGCGCGCGCAGAAAGAAGAGTCGCGCCCCTTCGGTGTTTTTCTTTTCTTTTCTCACGGTATTATTTTTTTTTTCTTTTTTTGGAGAGTCCACGCCTAGGTGGACTCTCTTCCACGCCTCTTCCAAAATCACCGGCATTTTTTCTTTCCTTTCACGCAAAGACGCGTCTTGGAAAGAGTCCACACGCGTGTGGACTCTTCTCCTTGCGCGCGCGCGTGGGAAGAGAGGGGGAGGGGTTTTAGGCGATGTGGGAAAGGGGTTTAGCCTCTTAGGTTAGCCCAATTGCTAGCCTATAGTTAGCCCAACATTTTGTATCTTCAATTAGATTCAAACCGGAATGAATTTGGATCTAAAAAAGACCAAATCGGAACCCTAACTCGAAACCGATTCAAGTAGAAGTCATGGTTTGCAACACATGCTAGTGTGTTCATCTGCAAACGAGATTTAATTCCAAATTAAATCCTTGATTATCTGTCCTAAGTGTGTGACCCATTGGGTTCCATACTTAGCCAGCAGTGGGTCCGAGTGCAAGTTGACCTAATCTGATCAGAACTCATTCTAATCGATTTAGGTCAAATCGAGCTAACTCGAGTCAGTCAATTAGGACTCCTCCTAATTAGTGATCCAATTAAACCATTTAATTTGATCAACCCACAAGACAAGATTGACGTCTAGCAACGTGTCATGTCTACCCGGAAGATATGGAAATTCTGGTGTAATTCCAAAACTACCCTTCAGTGGAAAGTTCCCGTACAATTCGATCCTTCAATCATCTTGCATCCCGAATATAACTATGGATATGGAATCATGTCAAATCCAGTTTATACTCATTCCCAGCTCAGTCATACACTAATGATTCAATTAATTCGATATTAGAAATCATTTCTAATATCTGTACTTTGATCAAAGATTTCCTGAATCATCATCTGACCTAATTTGGCTGGATGCAATCTCCTCCTACTAGGAGTGATCAATTCCTTGTTGACCTACTCATTACCTTCATATACAATTCACCATACCCAGCATCAACCTCGTGCATGACCCAGTGTCATGATTGAGATTGAACCAAAGCATGGGTTCATGTACATAAGGTATTATGGCAGTCTCAGGTCATAGGACTACTTGTACAACTCCCACTATATGAAAACATCTATTGACATGCAGCTAAGGCTCCATTAGATGTTCTCAAACTGGATCTATTCAGTGAACTCATTCACTAATGAGCACCCACATCCTTGTATTAGTGTCCTACACAAATAACTGTGAGAGCAGTCACCCTTTTCAGCATACATAGGATGTGCCAGTCTTACCGGAAACCCTGATCCCCAACTCAGGGTTCCTATGACTAGGAATATTCTAGATTAGGGTTTTAAGGCCTTAGATCTCACTGGTATGATCTCATCATAGCCCTACAACCATAGCCCTAATCTATGGGGTTCATCATATAATGACACAGCGAATGATGAAAAAATTATTGCCTTTATTAATTTGTCAATTTACAATGGTCTGGGAGATACAGATATTGGCTTATAGGGCATAATCCTTTCAATCTCCCACTTGCACTAAAGCCAATCGCTCTTATTCTTTAACCCCATACAATCGAGGTGGCGATCAAACTCCCGCTGTGGTAGAGCCTTAGTGAACGGGTCTGCTATGTTGTTCTTTGTATCTACTCTATTGATGCAGACTTCTTGTCTTTTGATTATCTCTCGGACAAGATGGAAGCGTCTCAGAATGTGCTTGGACTTGTGATGGGCTCTCGGTTCCTTAGCTTGAGCAACTGCTCCAGTGTTATCATAATAGAGTGGCACCGGGTTCTCAATCTCAGGAACTACTCCCAACTCTGTGATGAATTTCTTCATCCAGACAGCTTCCTTGGCGGCTTCACTGACAGCTATGTACTCTGCCTCGGTAGTTGAGTCAGCTACAGTTTGCTGTTTAGTGCTCTTCCAACTTACTGCTCCACCATTCAAGGTAAAGACATACCCTGAAATGGATTTACTATCATCTGGGTCTGATTGAAAACTAGAGTCTGAATAGGCTTCTAGTTTAAGATCAGATCCTCCGTATATAAGAAAAATATCCTTAGTCCTTCTCAGGTACTTAAGAATATTTTTCACAGCCTTCCAGTGATCCTCTCCTGGATCAGCCTGAAATCTACTGGCTACACCCAAGGCATATGCCACATCAGGCCTGGTACATAACATAGCATACATAATCGACCCTATAGCCGAAGCATAAGGTATAGAACTCATTCTATTTCTTTCTTCAGGTGTCTTAGGTGACATCCTCTTAGAAAGACGTATGCCATGACCAATAGGTAAGTAACCTCTTTTACTTTCCTCCATGCTAAATCTCTTCAGCACCTGGTCAATGTACCTAGACTGGGACAAGCCAAGCATCCTTCTTGATCTATCTCTATAGATCTTTATACCCAGTATATAGGATGCTTCTCCCAAGTCTTTCATGGAAAACTGTTTCGATAACCATACTTTGACTGATTGTAACATTGGGATATCACTCCCAATAATAAGTATATCATCAACATATAGAACTAAGAAAACTATGGCACTCCCACTAGTCTTCTTGTACACACAAGGTTCATCCTCATTTTTGAAAAAATCAAATTCTTTGACTGTTTTATCAAATCGGATGTTCCAACTCCTGGATGCTTGCTTTAATCCATAAATGGATTTCTTTAGCCTACATACCTGATTAGGTTTAGTCTCCAAGACAAAACCTTCTGGTTGTGACATATAAACCTCTTCCTCAAGGAAACCATTGAGGAATGCAGTTTTTACATCCATTTGCCAGATCTCATAATCATGATATGCTGCTATAGCAAGCATAATCCGAATAGATTTAAGCATGGCAACAGGGGAAAATGTTTCATCATAATCTATTCCCTGTTTTTGTCTGAAACCCTTAGCCACCAATCTGGCTTTATAAGTTTCAACTTGGCCATCTGCCCCAATCTTCCTTTTATAGACCCATTTACACCCAATAGGGTTAATACCCTCTGGTGCATCAACCAAAGACCATACTTGGTTGACATACATGGAGTCCATCTCGGATCTCATGGCTTCCAGCCATTTGTCTGAGTCTCTACTCATGACTGCTTCCGTATAGGTTAGAGGCTCATCATTTTGAATGATTTGGGCTTCATTATTTTCAATTATGAACCCATACCTCTCAGGTGCCTGTCGCACCCTATCAGACCTACGGATAGGAGTGTGTTCAGGTTCTATATTAACTATGTTGTTACTTGACTGAGAAGTGTCTATTTGTTGAATCTCATTAAGTTCGATATTTCTACCAGTGCCCTTTTGTAGGATAAATTCCTTTTCCATAAAAGTGGCATGCCTACTGACCAAAACCTTTTGTTCAGTAGGGTGGTAGAACACATATCCTATACTATCTCTAGGATATCCGATAAATAGACATTTGTCTGCTCTAGCATCTAGTTTATGTCCAAAATTCCTTTTTACATAGGCTGGACATCCCCATATCTTAATATACTTAAGATTGGGCTTCTTACTTCTCCATAATTCATATGGAGTGCTAGAGACAGTTTTAGATGGTACTCTATTCAAGATATAAGTTGCTGTTTCCAAAGCATATCCCCAGAAAGAAAAAGGTAACTCCGTGAAGCACATCATGGACCGTACCATATCCAATAAAGTACGATTCCTCCTTTCAGCAACACCATTTAATTGTGGTGTGTAAGGAGGAGTCCATTCAGAGATGATCCCCTTATCTTTAAGGTGATCAAGAAACTCAGTGGATAAGTATTCACCTCCTCTATCTGATCGGAGGATCTTTATACTTTTTCCTGTCTGTTTCTCTACCATACTTTGATACTCTAAAAATTTTTAAAAAGCATCGGACTTATGTTTCATTAGATACACAAATCCATACCTTGAAAAATCATCAGTAAATGTGATGAAGTATGAGTATCCACCATAGGCTTGAGTTGTCATAGGCCCACATACATCTGTGTGTATGAGTCCTAATAACTCTTTTGTCCTTTCTCCATGTCCACTAAATGGAGTCTTGGTCATCTTACCCATGAGACATGATTCACAAGTTCCTAATGACTCATAGTCATAAGGATCAAAGAAATTTTCTTTGTACAACTTGTTAATCCTAGTCTCACTAATATGTCCAAGTCGACAATGCCAAAGTAAGGTATTGTTAACATCATCTCTTTTCCGTTTGTTAGAAACATGAAAAACATTGTCATTAGTGGAAAGAGTTAAGAGACCATTGCAGAATATGCCATAACATATAATTTCATTAGATAAAGAAATTGAGCAGCCACTGCTCATTACATTCATAGTATATCCTTGTTTAAGTAACAAGGGTACAGATATGATATTTCTAATGATTTTTGGCATATAGTAACAATTCCTTAGCTCCAAGATCTTCCCTGAAGGTAACTTCAAAACATAAGTCCCTACAGCTTCTGCTTGGATGGGGTCCCCTCCAGCACCGTAGAGCTCAAAGTTACCTTCCTTCAATACTTTAAGCCCCTGAAGTCCCTGCAATGATTTGCAGATGTTATGACCACAGGCGGTATCCAACACCCAAGTATTTGAAATGGAAGAATCCAATGACAAAATAGTATGATCTTCTTTCATACCTTTTGGTGCCTCTGATGCACCAGGCTTCAAACTTGCAAGGTAAACCTTGCAGTTTCTTTTCCAATGACCCGGCTTGCCACAATGAAAGCAGGTCATCTGTCCGGAGGCCTTCTTTCCTTTCTTCTTCTTAATGCCCCCTTTGGGATTCATCCTCTTATTGGAACCCCTTTTGCCTGTCTTCTTCTTATCCACAAGAAGAACTGGAGCCTTATTTTTCTTTACATGGCTCTCTGCTGTTTTCAACATATTCAACAGCTCAGGCAAGGAAGAATTAAGTTTGTTCATATGGTAATTAAGAACAAACTGTGAAAATGACTCTGGGAGTGATTGCAAGATCAAGTCTTGATTCAACTCCCCATCCATTACAAAACCTAATTGACCTAATCGAGTGATTAGATCAATTATCTTTAATACATGGTCTTGTACTGATGTACCTTCTGTCATCCTTGCACGGAACAACTGCTTAGATATTTCATATCTAGCAGTTCTACTGTGTTCTCCATAAAGCTCTTTTAAATTTAGCAGTATGGAGTTAGTATCCATGCTATCATGCTGCCTCTGCAACTCGTTAGTCATAGAGGCAAGCATAACACATTTGACAGTAAGTGAGTCATTTTGCCACATATTATATGTGGTCTTCTCCTCTTGCGAGGCATCTTCCCTTGGTGGTTCAAAAATCGGGGTATCAAGAATATAGGAAATTCTTTCTTGACTGAGTACTATTTTCAAATTTCTAAGCCAATCAACATAATTAGGCCCAGTCAGTTTGTTGGCATCTAAAATACTACGGAGTGAGAGTGAAGAGGCCATTTATCTACATTTAAACAAAGAACGAAAACATAAGCAAACAACCATGAAATGACAACACATAATTAAATTAGGACTTTAATTTAATTATGTCTCCCACTATTTTATCGACAATCATAACCCTCTATACGATGATCGAGAAAACCTTAATTGATCTTTCTTAGTGGGGTTGAGATCCCAATCCCTCATAAAAAGACCTTGTGTGTACACAACAAATCTTATATAAGTTCATAGGTAGGAAAACTCTTTCCAATTGTAACCTGTACAATTCTCAACTTATCTCGGCCTCTAAAATATTAATAGCCTTGTGTATACACAACAAACTATAATATTTTAGTTAAGTAAGACCCTTCATAGCCATATAGTCATGACTTTAATAGTAATACCCTTGTGTGTACACAACAAAATATTACTTTAAATCATGCCATAAACAAATAATTGTATTAGGCCAAAATTGTGTTAGTCACCATATTAGGTCTTGTGTGTACACAACAAACCTAGTATAGATCGTAACACAATGATGACCTATCATGAAGGAAGGCCAATAATAGTATTTTAACACCAAGCATGTTAGTCAAGAATTAAATCAATCAGATCGGCCAGGCTAGTGGAAGAGATGTGGGGGTCCCCCCGTTGCTTTCCTAGACACCAATTTAAAATTGGCCAGGTCAGTCAACGGAACCAATTAAAAACCATGATTCCCTTTACCTTCCCAGAACCACCTTTCTAGACACCGAAATGACTAATTATCCATCATGACTAATAATGCTTATCGGTTAACTATACTACCACTTAATATAATTTTAAGAGGGGTTCATGCAATGCCAGCACATTCAATTAAAAGCTATCACATATATTAATACATGCTTTAAACTAAGCAAATATGTAAAATGTGTGCCATCATACTAGGACAACCATTTACCACATAATGGATACACCATTATGCCAGGGCAACCTTATTTCAGTATGATGGCTCCAGGGCTAATCATATCTCTAAGACAATTAGGGTTTCAGTGGAAAACCCTAACTGGTGGCAATCATCAAACTCATGTTCAATCAAAGACATGCACTGTGCATCAATATAAAAACTTTAACATGATATTACATCATGAATTGAACTTCATAAGTTTTAATCCTAATAAGGATGCTCTGATACCACTGTAGGGTTCGGTAACCAGTGCGGAAGTGTGGATTTCAAAAACTTTATGAAATCAGGTCCGAACCCTAATCCCAAAATCTCCTTATTAGCAATTAAAACTTATGACTACATGCATGTCCAAATTTAAACATAGTTTAGATACTAACCTCAGATCGCTATATCCAATCTGATGTAGAAATAAACTCCAAATAGAGTAACCTTTTTGAACACACCAGGCGTCCACTTGTCCGCCCTCCGATGGTGATCCACACGGGCAGATGATCAAGACAGTGACTCCTCAATTGGGTTCCTTCCAATCAAGTTCTACCCCAAGAACTTGATATATGGGCTATTGGCTAGGACTCCTCTAGCCAAACGGGGACCAAAACTTTCTCTCTTACTCTTCTCCAAGTTTTTAGCAACTTTGGCCCCTTAAGACACTCTTGTCTTAAGAATAAGCCCTTGTCCTAAAATAAGACAAGGCTTGTCTTGGAGGGAGAAGAAAATTAAGACAAAGTTGTCTTAATGTAAGAAAGAAGGAAAAGAGGCGCCTTCTTCCTTTACCGTCGGAGAGTTTCTCTCTCTAACTCTCCTTCTGTTCTGAGATTCGACAGAGCCTAGGCTCTGTAAAGGAATCAAAGAGGAAAGAGAGGAGGGGGAAACAGTCTTCTGGAGAGGGAGAAGGAAAGAGAAGCAAGGCTTCGCCGTAGAAAATCTGGAATCAGTTTTTTACGATGAAGCCTTCTTCTTAAATAGGCGACAGAGAGGCGCCTTCTTATCTGAAAAAATCCTCTCACGTCCCTCTCTCCCTTCTCACGTCTTCTCTCTTTATCTCATGGCCCTTGGGATTAATCTCACGGCCTTTGGGATGGGAAGACGCGAAGAAGGATCGTGAAAAACACAGAAGGGCGCGCGCAGAAAGAAGAGTCGCGCCCCTTCGGTGTTTTTCTTTTCTTTTCTCACGGTATTATTTTTTTTTTTTTCTTTTTTTGGAGAGTCCACGCCTAGGTGGACTCTCTTCCATGCCTCTTCAAAAATCACCGGCGTTTTTTCTTTCCTTTCACGCAAAGACGCGTCTTGGAAAGAGTCCACGCGCGTGTGGACTCTTCTCCTTGCGCGCGCGCGTGGGAAGAGAGGGGGAGGGGTTTTAGGCGATGTGGGAAAGGGGTTTAGCCTCTTAGGTTAGCCCAATTGCTAGCCTATAGTTAGCCCAACATTTTGTATCTTCAATTAGATTCAAACCGGAATGAATTTGGATCTAAAAAAGACCAAATCGGAACCCTAACTCGAAACCGATTCAAGTAGAAGTCATGGTTTGCAACACATGCTAGTGTGTTCATCTGCAAACGAGATTTAATTCCAAATTAAATCCTTGATTATCTGTCCTAAGTGTGTGACCCATTGGGTTCCATACTTAGCCAGCAGTGGGTCCGAGTGCAAGTTGACCTAATCTGATCAGAACTCATTCTAATCGATTTAGGTCAAATCGAGCTAACTCGAGTCAGTCAATTAGGACTCCTCCTAATTAGTGATACAATTAAACCATTTAATTTGATCAACCCACAAGACAAGATTAACGTCTAGCAACGTGTCATGTCTACCCGGAAGATATGGAAATTCTGGTGTAATTCCAAAACTACCCTTCAGTGGAAAGTTCCCGTACAATTCGATCCTTCAATCATCTTGCATCCCGAATATAACTATGGATATGGAATCATGTCAAATCCAGTTTATACTCATTCCCAGCTCAGTCATACACTAATGATTCAATTAATTCGATATTAGAAATCATTTCTAATATCTATACTTTGATCAAAGATTTCCTGAATCATCATCTGACCTAATTTGGCTGGATGCAATCTCCTCCTACTAGGAGTGATCAATTCCTTGTTGACCTACTCATTACCTTCATATACAATTCACCATACCCAGCATCAACCTCGTGCATGACCCAGTGTCATGATTGAGATTGAACCAAAGCATGGGTTCATGTACATAAGGTATTATGGCAGTCTCAGGTCATAGGACTACTTGTACAACTCCCACTATGTGAAAACATCTATTGACATGCAGCTAAGGCTCCATTAGATGTTCTCAAACTGGATCTATTCAGTGAACTCATTCACTAATGAGCACCCACATCCTTGTATTAGTGTCCTACACAAATAACTGTGAGAGCAGTCACCCTTTTCAGCATACATAGGATGTGCCAGTCTTACCAGAAACCCTGATCCCCAACTCAGGGTTCCTATGACTAGGAATATTCTAGATTAGGGTTTTAAGGCCTTAGATCTCACTGGTATGATCTCATCATAGCCCTACAACCATAGCCCTAATCTATGGGGTTCATCATATAATGACACAGCGAATGATGAAAAAATTATTGCCTTTATTAATTTGTCAATTTACAATGGTCTGGGAGATACAGATATTGGCTTATAGGGCATAATCCTTTCAATTTTCTCTCCCGTTTCCACTGGTTTTGGCTTGAAATTAACCCCTGTTTATTTCTCTTCATTGCTTTGTTGAAGACCAATTTGATTCATTCTGAAACCTGCTGCCTTTCATATTCCCAGCAGGTCTCCTCAGCTCCCAAAATTAGCATTTTCTTTGTTTCACGCTGATTATATTTATGGGCTAAAAATCACTAAGAGTGCCCTCTATTTTTAAGAGCTTCCATCGGTGATTTTGGGCCTGAGTTCTTTGTGAGAGATTGGGAGAGAAAGAGTTCCTTAATCCCCTATTTTGTTGGTGCTCAAATTGGTGGAAGATAATATTGTTTTGGTGAAAATGATCACAGAACATAGTGTTTTGTTTTTCTTCTTCCCCTCTCACTATTTCAAGTATTTTTCGGCAACTAGCATCGTGCGAGAAGCCGGATCAGAGGAAGCCCAAGCGTGTCCCCCCTCTAAGGGGTGTTCTCTTGAGCACCTGTGAGCTTTCAGTTCCTCAATTGCTACTCTTGGAGAAGAGGTAAATCAATGTTTCAAACGATTGCTGGAAGAAGAAGACAGGAATAAAGTTATTCCAGATATTCCAACTATTCCAGTAGTTATCCCTATTTTATTCCAACTAGGAATAAGTAAAATTTCTGGTTTTAATTTTCATGCATTCCTAGATCTAGGTTTAAAATTGTTTATATATATTACATGCTGATTTCATTCCTATACATGCATCTTGAAAATGTTAGTTCCTGTGCGGAGTAGGTTTTTTTTGTTGGGTTTGTTGACCAAGGCGGAAACATAGATTTCAAAATTTTTATCTTATGAAATCTATACCAAACCCTTTAGCCTTAGATCTCCTTAAAAAAAATTAAAATATATATCATTCATATACATGATTTAAATATATATATATGTAAGTACTAACCTGTACCGCAATATCCAAAATGCAAATCTCCACCAGGTGCCCAAATGTTCACCCTCCAATGGTGATCCACACGGAGAAGAGATGAAGACAACAACTTCTTGATCTTGGATCCTCTTCTTGAATTCTTTTTCAAGAATTCAATTCTTGGACTTATAGGCTGGAATTTTCTTTCTTGAAAATTCCCTTTCTCCCTTCTTTCCTCTTCTTGATCCTTTTCTCAACTTCAATCCTTGTAGAAAATTTTTATTTGAAGTGGAAGAAAAATTAAGACAAGTAATGTCTTAATTCAAGAAAGAAAAGAGACCCTTCCTGTTTCTTTCCTTTACAGTTCAAGACCTTCCTCTTATTCTTGTTTAGTGTCAGAGTTTTGATAGAGGATACCTCTGTAAGGGAAATAATACCCAACAAAAACAAGGGGAAGGAGTATTCTGGAGAGGAAGAAAGGGAATCTGATTTCTGAATTATCTTACATGAAAACCCCCGAGAACCCAACCCTATTTATAGATATCAGAGGGATGTCTTTTCAAAAACAATGCAACCCTATGCTATCCCAAGAATCATGTTCTTTCCATCCTCACGCGTCCACTTAGATTTTTCAAGCCTTTCCTGATTTATTTCAAGATTTTTCGATGAAGAAAAACCTCGGAAGAAACCTCAGAAAAGTCACGATGTTCTGAGACGGAGTTGCGACCGAAAAGCAACGGATTTTTTCTGGCCATCTGATCTTGATCCAAGGGACTCCATATGAGATGCCTAAAGAAAAGACTTCCGTCCACGTCCCATCTGGTTTTCATGGTAAAAGAAGTCCCCATGCGCGTGAAGAGGAGTCCACGCGCGTGGACTCTTCCTTTGGTGCGCGCGCATGGGAAAGATGGCTTAGGAGGTCTTGGGAAAATGGTTTAAATTGATTTTTAACCAATGGGTTCAGCCACGGGTTAGCCCAAAGTCCAAAAATTTAAATTAGACTCTAATTAGGTTCAATTAGAACCCAAATAAGCCCAATTCAGAACCAAATTGGAATCCAATTCGAATAGAAGTTGGGTCTGCAACACATGCTAGTGTGTTTGTCCTGCAAACATGATTTAATTCTAAATTAAATCCCTCATCGATTCTCTTTTGTGTGTGACCCATTGGGTTCCACATCTAGCCAGCAGTGAGTGCTATTTGACTTAATTTGGTTAGATCTCAACTAAGCTGATTTAGGTCAACTCAAGCTAGCTTGACTTGGTCAATTATAATCTAATTCTAATTAACTAATTTAAATTATCATAATTTTTATCATTTCTCTACAAGACAAGATTGACATCTAGCAACGTATCATGTCTACCTGGAAGATGTAGAATTTTGATGGAATTACCAAAATACCCTTCAGTGGTGAGTTACCGGGCAATTCAGTCCTTTGATCAACTTGCATTCTGAATATGATTATGGATATGGATATCTTGTCAAATCCAATTTCATATTAATCCCTAGCTCAATCTTTTTAATGATGATTCATTAATGAACTATTAGAAACTACTTCTAATGTTCATACTTTGATCAAAGATTTCTCGAATCATCATTTGATCAAAATTGGCTGGATGCAATATCCTCTTACTAGGGCTGATCAATTCCTTGTTGACCTACTCACAACCTTCATATACAATCCACCATATCCAGTATCACCTCATGCATAACTCAGTGTTATGATTGAGTGTGAATCAAAATGTGGATTCATGTATATAAGGTACCATGGCAGTCTCAGGTCAAAGGACCACATGCACTACTCCCACTATGAGAAATATCTATTGACAAACAGATAAGGTTCCATTAGATATTCTTAATCTGGATCTATTCAGTGAACTCATTCTCTAACGAGCACCCACATCCCAATATTAGTGTCAAACACAAGTGACTGTGAGATCAGTCACCCTCATATATAGGAAGTGCTGATCTTTGCCAGAAACATTGATCCCTGTTGCCCAGATATGGTGCCCAAGAGGGGATGTGAATTGGGTATTTTAAAAAATTAAAGCAATATATGTGCTATCAAGTTCAAAAGTGAAGAGTGATAGTACTCAAGTAATTATGCAACGGAAGCAATGAAAGATAACAACAATTAAAGAGAAAATGAAGAGTAAATCAATGCAAACATACAAGAAGTATAGTGGTTCGATGCACCTAGAACCTACATCCACTCCCCAAGCTCCACTTGGGAATTTCCACTATAATGTTCTCTAGATTACAGTCGACTTGTTTTACAAGGCTCACAAGTCAAAACCTTACACACTTGTTTTGGCTTCGGGCTTATAAGCAACCCTAGTTGGTTTTATCAATTGGCTCACCAACAAACCTCACACACTTGTTTTGGCTTCGGGCTTACAAGCAACCCTAGTTGGTTTTATCAATTGGCTCACCAATAAACCTTACTTCTAGTTTCAAATTCTCTTGAAACTAGGCTACCACAAATAGAGAATGAATACAATGAATAAAACAAGACAAACTCCTTTTTGAGCAAAAATAATTCGATGTAGCTCTTGTTGGAGACTCTTCACGCCTTTCTCTTGGAATCTTGGACCTCACTAAATGCCAAAGACTTGAAAGTTGGATTCCTTAAAGATGGAAAGCTTTTTGGCTAAGGAATCTCTTGGTTTTCTCACTCTTTTTGGCTTAGAATTGATTGAAGGCTTTGTACTTTCACTCTCTTCTTTTTCACTTTGTTTCCTTATCTTTTTTGAAGTTAGGTGGAGGTTAAATACCTCATTCAAGCTGAATCAACTTCACAAGACCGTTAGAATAAAAAATATGGCCATTTATGGTTGTTAGAAATCAAATCAAAAGTTCAGAAAAACTAGCCATTATGCAATGAGTCGACCTCATTAGTCGACCTCTGGATCAAGTGTCGACCTCATGAGTCGAACTCCAGTTTATCTTAGGCAAAAATCCAGAAAACCATAGTTCTGCCCAGTTTGAATTCTCAGGCGATGAGTCGACCTCTGGTGTCGACCTTTGGATAGGTGTCGACCTCTGGTGGTCGACCTCTGGAGCATGCCACTGAAATTTTGCCATGCCGGCCTTGCTGAACTTTTCTTTTCTTCATGAGTCGACCTCTGGTGGTCAACCTTTGGCAAGGTGTCGACCTCTGGTCTAAAATTTTTGAAACTCTGGAGAGGTGCGTGCCATGCTTGCGTTTCTCTAAGCCTTTGTTTCTTTTGTCAATTACTTCTTAATTAATAAGGTCCAATATGAGAAATTTGATCTTGTTCAAGGTAGAAAAGCTCTTTCCAAAATCAAGCAAGCTTGGTTTCATCATTGTACTCTTGATACTCTTTTTGAATAACCTAAGTCCTGAAACTTTATCTTGAAATGAAACATTAGTCCAAACATATACTCAACCTTTTGTTAATCATCAAAACTAAGGAGCCAAAGCCAACAATCCCCTACTCAATGTCCCATTGACCAGGAATATTTTAGATTAGGATTTTAAGGCTTTAGGTCTCACTGGTATGATCTCATCATAACCCTAGAACCATAGCCCTAATCTATGGAGTTCATCATATAATAATTAAGACACAGCGTATGATGAAAATAATGCCTTTATTGAATGATAATGTCAATACATTGATTTTTTTGGATGGAAAAGGAAAAATCCCAACGAAATATAATATTTTGATTGGCCTTTAGGGCATAATCCTTTCAATCTCCCACTTGCACTAAAGCAAATCGCCTTTAAATTTTAACCCCACACAATCGAGGTGGCGATCAAACTCTCGCTGTGGTAGAGCCTTAGTGAATGGGTCTGCTATGTTGTTCTTTGTTTCAACTCTTTTAATGCAGACTTCTTATCTTTCGACAATCTCTCGAACAAGATGGAAGCGTCTCAGAATGTGCTTTGATTTGTGATGGGCTCTTGGTTCCTTTGCTTGAGCAACAGCCCCAGTATTATCATAGTAAAGTGGTACTGGACCTTCAATCTCGGGAACAACGCCCAACTCTGATATGAACTTCTTCATCCAGACAGCTTCCTTGGCAGCTTCACTAACAGCAATGTACTCTGCCTCAATTGTTGAGTCAGCTACAGTCTGCTATTTAGAACTCTTCCAACTTACAGCTCCTCCATTTAGGGTAAAGACATACCCAGATATAGATTTGCTGTCATCTGAATCTGATTGAAAACTAGAATCTGAATAAGCTTCTAATTTAAGATCTTTTCCACCGTATATTAGAAAAATATCCTTAGTCCTTCTTAAGTACTTAAGAATATTTTTCACAGCCTTCCAGTGATCCTCTCCTGGATCAGCCTGAAATCTACTGGCTATACCTAAGGCATATGCCATATCAGGCCTGGTACATAACATAGCATACATAATAGACCCTACTGCCGAAGCATAAGGTATAGAATTCATTCTATTTCTTTCTTCAGGTATCTTAGGAGACATCTTTTTAGAAAGATGTATGCCATGACCAATAGGTAAGTAACCTCTTTTACTTTCCTCCATGCTAAATCTTTTTAGCACTTGGTCAATGTACCTAGACTGGGATAAACCTAGCATCCTCTTGGATCTATCTCTATAGATCTTTATGCCCAGTATATAAGATGCTTCTCCCAAGTCTTTCATGGAAAACTGTTTAGATAACCACACCTTGATTGATTGTAACATTGGGATATCATTCCCAATGAGTAGTATGTCATCTACATACAGAACCAAGAAAACTATGGCACTCCCACTAGTCTTCTTATACACACAAGGTTCATCCTCATTTTTGATAAAATCAAATTCTTTGACTGTCTTATCATATCGGATGTTCCAACTCCTTGATGCTTGTTTTAATCCATAAATGGATTTCTTCAGCCTACATACCTGATAGGTCTAGTCTCCAAGACAAAACCTTCTGGCTGTGACATATAAACCTCTTCCTCAAGGAAACCATTCAGGAATGCGGTTTTCACATCCATCTGCCAGATTTCATAATCATGATATGCTGCTATAGCAAGCATGATCCGAATAGATTTGAGCATGGCAACAGGAGAAAATGCTTCATCATAATCTATTCCCTGTTTTTGTCTGAAACCCTTAGCCACTAATCTGGCTTTATACGTTTCGACTTGGCCATCTGCCCCAATCTTTTTCTTATAGACCCATTTGCATCCAATAAGGTTAACACCCTCTGGTGCATCAACCAAAGTCCAGACTTGGTTGACATACATGGAGTCCATTTCGGATCTCATGGCTTCCAGCCATCTGTATGAGTCACTACTCATGACAGCATCCGTATAGGTTAGAGGCTCATCATTTTCAATGATTCGGGCTTCATTATTTTCAATAATGAACCCATACCTCTCAGGTGCATGTCGCATCCTATCAGACCTATGGATAGGAGTGGTGTGTTCAGGTTCTATACTAACTATGTTATGATTTGGTTGAGATGTACCTATTTGTTGAACGTCTTCAAGTTTAATATTTCTCCCACTGCCCTTTTGTAGGATGAATTCTTTCTCCATAAAAGTGGCATGCCTATTGACTAAAACCTTTTGTTCAGTAGGGTTGTAGAACATATATCCTATACTATCTTTAAGATATCCTACAAATAGACACTTATCTGCTCTAGCATCTAGCTTATGTCCAAAATTTCTTTTGACATAAGCTGGACATCCCCATATCTTAAGATATTTAAGATTGGGTTTCTTTCCCCTCCATAATTTATATGGAGTGCTAGAAACAAATTTAGATGGTACTCTATTTAAAATATTAGCCGCAGTTTCTAAGGCATATCCCCAGAAAGAAACAGGTAACTCAGTGAAGCACATCATGGACCGTACCATATCTAACAAAGTATAATTTCTCCTTTCAGCAACACCATTTAATTGTGGTGTATAAGGAGGAGTCCATTCAGAGATGATCCCCTTTTCTTTAAGGTGATCAAGAAACTCGTGGATAAGTATTCACCTCCTCTATCTGATCGAAGGATCTTAATACTTTTTCCCGTTTGTTTCTCTACCATACTTTGATACTCTAGAATTTTTCAAAAGCTTCGGACTTATGTTTCATTTGACACACAAATCCGTACCTTGAAAAATCATCAGTGAATGTGATGAAATATGAGTATCCACCCTTGGCCTGAATTGTCATAGGCCCACATACATCTATGTGTATGAGTCCTAATAACTTAGTTATCCTTTCATTATGTCCACTAAATGGAGTCTTGGTCATTTTACCCATGAGACATGATTCACAAGTTCCTAATGATTCATAGTCATAAGGATTAAGGAAGTTTTCCTTGTATAACTTGTTAATCCTTTGCTCACTAATATGTCCAAGACGATAGTGCCAAAGTAAAGTATTGTTCACATCATCTCTCTTTCATTTGTTACTAATGTGAAGTATATTGTCATCAGTAGATAGAGTTAAAAGACCATTGCAAAATATGCCATAAAATATTATTTCATTAGAAAAACTGATTGAGCAGCCACTGCTCATTACGTTCATAGTATAACCTTGTTTAATTAACAAGGGTACAGATATGATGTTTCTAATGACCTTAGGCATATAATAACAACTTTTCAACTCTAAAATCTTTCCAGAAGGCAGCTTCAATATATAAGTCCCTACAGCTTCTGCTTGGATGGAATCTCCTCCAGCACCATAGAGCTCGAAGTCCCCTTCCTTCAAAACTCTAATGTTCCGCAGTCCCTGCAATGATTTGCTGATATGATGACCACAAGCGGTATCCAATACCCAAGAGTTTGAATTAGAAGAGTCTAATGACAAAATTGCATGTATCTCATACATACCTTTTGGTGCATCATTAGCACCAGGCTTTACACTTGCAAGGTAAACCTTGCAGTTTCTTTTCCAGTGACCCGGCTTGCCACAATGAAAGCAGGTCATTTGTCAGGAGGCCTTCTTTCCTTTCTTTTTCTTGATGCCCCCTTTAGGGTTCATCCTCCTCTTGGAACCCTTTTTGTCTGTTTTCTTCTTGTTTATTCCATCTACAAGAAGAAGTAAAGCCTTATTTTTCTTTAAATGATTCTCTGCCGTTTTCAACATATTCAATAGCTCAGGCAAGGAAGAATTAAGTTTGTTCATATGATAATTGAGAACAAACTGTGAAAATGACTCTAGGAGTGACTGCAGAATTAAATCCTGATTCAACTCTCCATTCATAACAAAATCCAATTGACCTAATCAGGTGATTAGGTCAATAACCTTTAATACATGGTCTTGTACAGATGTTCCTTCTGTCATCCTTGCATGGAATAACTGCTTAGATATTTCATATCTAGCAGTTCGACTATGTTCTCCATAAAGTTCTTTTAGATTGAGCATTATGGAGTTAGTGTCCATGCTTTCATGTTGCCTCTGAACTCATTGGCAATAGAGGCAAGCATTATACATTTGATAGTAAGTGAGTCATTTTGCCACATGTTATATGTGGTCTTTTCCTCTTGCGAGGCATCTTCCCCTAATGGTTCCAAGGTAGGGGTATCAAGAATATAAGAAAGTCTTTCTTGGCTGAGTACTATTTTCAGGTTTCTCAACCAATCAACATAGTTTGGTCCAATCAACTTATTGGCATCAAGAATGCTACGGAGTGAGAGTGAAGAGGCCATTTAATCTACATTAACAAAGAACATTACATAAGCAAACAACCAATGTTGACAAAACATAATTAAATTAGGACTTTAACTTAATTATGTCTCCCACTATTTTATCAAGCATCATAACCTTCCATATGATGATCGAGAAAATCCTAATTGGTTTTCTTAGTGGGGTTGAGATCCTAATTCCTAATAAAAGACCTTGTGTGTACACGACAAATCTTATATAAGTTCAAAGGTAAGAAAACTCTTTCCAATTGTAACTAATACAATTCTCAACTTATCTTGGCCTCTAAAATATTAATAGCCTTGTGTGTGCACAACAAACTATAATATTTTAGTTAAGTCAGACCCTTCATTGCTATATAGTCATGATATTAATGATGCAGAACAAAAGAGGAGATGATGCGATATGGAAGTAAATTAAGACTAATTCTTTTTTTTCTTTTTTTTTTTTATATTTCAGAAATTGGCTTTGACTCAAAGGAAAGCTAAACTAAATTGAAAGAAACTAGGTAATAACTGAAAGCACAATTTAAATAAAACTGGGTTATCAAAGTAGTTTAGAAGTAACGGATCGCTGGGGTTGAGAAACTCCCAGACCTAGGGTTTCGCTCTGAACTTTCAATAGGACAGAAGTAAAGAGAAGAGAAGGGTTACAGACCAGGCAGTGATCTTCATGGAGTTTGGTGGAAGGACTCTCTTGAGAAGATTGTTGGATCCCCGGATTCAGATATCTTCGCAATGGATCCTCCAATACTGATCCTTTAGCAGAGTTGGCTTCTCCTGAACTCATGATCTGGGAAAGAAGAAGAATAATTTATGGAATCAGATACTCAAGGAAGGATTTACCAGTTAGAAGAACTTGAAAGCTGATGTTGCTGAAATCCGGATTCTCCTGAAGGCTGATCTGACTTCCTCTGGGAATTGCTCTGGATCTGAAGTATCCGGACTGGACCTGGATGCTGGGGTCGGCCTTGACTTGAAGAGGGTGGCCGTGAGAGGTGGGATATGCTAGGGCTTGGTGGAAAGAGAAGGAAGATGGGTGACTAGGGTTTGGGAGTGAAGTGGCTGGGAGTGTGGCGCCCACTTGCTTGGCCTTGGGAGAAAATGTGACACCCTAGAGAAGTCCTAGATCACTACTGAGTCAACATGACTCAACAAAATTAAATTGCAGGGAAATACAGACTCAACTAAATTTGAGTTGACCAAGTCAACCCTTATTACAAAACCAAAAAACCCTAATTCTTCGGGCAAGGTCAATCAGAGATCCAGATGGAGCCCTGAAGTCTTCTTCTGAGTCTGGTGCCCACACCAATTCTCCCAGGGTGGGAGGAACTCGACCCTATCGAGTATGGATCAAGCTGTCTCTAGTATCTCTCCAAGAGGCTGGGTCCAATTCTTGTAATTCTTCTCGGGAGATCCAAGAGTTATCAGAATCTAGCCTTCCTTGCCAGCGGACCAGGTATCTTTGGTATCCTCGATTATAAGTAGAGATAACCTGATCATCCATGATCTTTTCAATCTGCTCTTTCCTCACAGGCCAGTTTGTTGGTTGACACACAGGGTTGGGTTCACTCTCAAGAGCAGGATTAGGCTCAAAAAGGCTCACTGGGAATCACAGCTGGCTCTCTATACTCTACTAGGTCTGTAATGTTGAAAGTGGAGCTAATGCCTAGTTCTGAAGGCAACTCGAGCACATAGGCATTGGATCCTACTCTCTTCACCACTCTAAATGGTCCAGCTCCTCTAGCATGTAACTTTCTAACGGTTCCAGGAGGAAACCGTTCAGGCCTTAACCTAATCATTACATAGTCTCTCTCATTAAAAGTTTTGACTCGCCTTTGAGAATCAGCCAACTTCTTATAAGTTTCATTACTTAAATTTATTTTAGCATGAATTTCTTTATGCAAGTCTTTTATATGCTGTGCAAAAACTTCGGCAGACTCGGAGACTCGTGTGTGGACTAGTAAAGGAGCTAGGTCAAGAGGTGTGTGAGGTTTGTAACCATGCACAATTTCAAATGGACTCTTACCCGTAGACCTATTGACCGAGTCATTGTATGCAAATTCAGCTCTAGTAAATACAAATCCCAGTTCCTAATGTTTTCACCAACAAGACACCTTAACAGATTGCCTAAACTATGGTTCACTACTTCGGTTTGACCATCAGTCTGGGGATGATAGGCAGTTGAAAACTTAAGTTTTGTCCCTAACTTATGCCAAAGGTTTTTCCAGAAATAGCTGGTGAACCAGACATCCCTATCTGAAACAATGGTCTTGGGTAGGCCATGGAGTCGAACTATCTCATTAAAGAACAGGGTGGCTACCTTAGACGCATCAAATGTTTGGGAACAAGGCAAGAAATGGGCCATCATGGAAAATCGGTCTACTACAACACAGATAGAGTCATGCCTCCTCTGGGTCTTAGGCAAACCTAACACAAAGTCCATGCTCACATCTTGCCAAGGACGATCTGGGACAGGGAGTGGAGTATAAAGGCCGGTGTTCTATTTTCGCTGTTTGGCAACAGCGCAGGTCCGACACCTAGCCACAATGTGTGCTACATATCTTTTTAAGCTAGGCCAGAAAAAGTGGTCTTCAATAGCCAGGGTGGTCTTATCTTTTCCGAAATGGCCAGCTAAACCTCCAGCATGAGTTTCCCAAATCAAGAATTCTCTAAGAGAGGTTCTAGGGATGCAAAGCCTATTCTTAAAGAATAGAAAGCCATCTAAAAGGGAATAATCCTTATGTTCACTAGATGGTCCTTGAGTTAGATCCTGGTATACAGTCTTGAAATCCGGACACGACTCATATTCTTCTTTGATTTGCTCAAACCCTATGACTTCAGCCCTAACAGAATTCAACAACAAAGATCGACGACTAAGGGCATCAGCTACCTTATTTTCAGACCCAGCCTTATGCTTCAAAACAAAAGTATAGGACTTGATATACTCTACCCACTTAGCATGCCTAGGGTTAAGCTTCTTCTGAGAATTCAAGAATCTAAGAGCCTCATGGTCCGAAAACAGCACAAATTCTTGCGGTAGTAAATAATGTCTCCAGTAACGCAAAGCTTGCACTACCGCGTAAAATTCCTTATCATAGGTAGAATACCTAAGCTTAGCATCATTAAGTTTTTCACTAAAGAATGCTATGGGATGGTTCTCTTGGCTTAGGACTCCACCTATACCTACTCCTGAAGCATCACAGGCAACCTCAAATACCTTTGAAAAGTCGGGTAACCTCAAAATGGGTGCCTGGGTCATCCTATCCTTAAGATCTAGGAAGGCTTTATGGGCTGCTTTAGTCCATTGGAATTCTCCCTTCCTAATACAGTCTGTGATAGGAGCAACTACAGTACTAAACCCCTTGATGAATCGCCTATAGAAGGTAGCCAAGCCATGGAAACTTCTGACTTCATGCATACTGGTCGGCTCTGGCCATTCTACTATGGACCTAATTTTTTCTGGATCGGCAGCCACGCCGTCAGGGGTTACTACAAAACCAAGGAAGATAATCCTACTGGTCATGAATTCACACTTTTTGAGATTACCGTAGAGACTATCATTCCTCAAAACTTGACAGACTTGTCTAAGGTGGCCTAGGTGGTCTGCAGGGGTCTTACTATAGATCAGGATGTCATCAAAATAGACCACTACAAACTTCCCTATGAAAGCTCTAAGTACCTGGGTCATAATCCTCATGAAAGTACTAGGGGCATTGGACAACCCAAAAGGCATAAAACCCATTCATAGAGACCATCCTTAGTTTTGAAAGCGATTTTCCACTCATCCCCTGGTCTAATCCTAACCTGATGATAGCCGCTCTTGAGATCAATTTTAGAAAAAACCATTGCACCGGCCATCATATCTAGTATGTCATCTAGTCTAGGGATGGGGAACCTATACTTGATTGTGATTTTGTTGATGGCACGACTATCAACACACATCCTCCACGTGCCATCCTTCTTCGGGGTTAGAAGTGCAGGGACTGCACAAGGGCTAAGACTCTCCCTAATGAACCCCTTCCTTAACAATTCTCCAACCTGCTTTTGCAGTTCCTTATGCTCAGATGGATTCATCCTATAATGGGGCAAGTTGGGTAAAGTAGCTCCTGGGACTAAATCTATGGAATGCTGGATATCCCTAAGAGGTGGAAGGTGGTCTGGTAGATCCTCGGGAAAAACATCCTCAAATTTTTTAACAAAGGTTTAACATCCTGAGGAGGCTCTGAGGGTGTAGGAGTCCTAAGTTCCTTAGCAGTCAACATCCAAATAGGTGAACCAATATGAATATCTTGTTCTAGATCCTTAGCACTAATTAGGTTCACTCCAGTCTTCATTTCTCTGACCTTATTGGTTCCTTTAGCTACCTTGTGCTTAGGAGGGACTGAATGGATTGTGATTTTCTTCCCATTGAAACTAAAGACACAGGTGTTGGATTTTCCGAAGAGGGTGGCATCATGATCATACAACCAAGGTCTTCCAAGAATTATACTGCTCACCCCCATGGGCAAGATGTCACACCAAATCTTGTCTTGATAGGATTGCATTTGGATTTGGACCTGACATCTAGACTGGATGGGTATAGAGGTAGAGTCTACCCAAGAAACCTTATAGGGGTTGGGGTGGGGGACTAGGGTTAAGCCTAACATTTTGATAGTGCTAGCAGAAATGGCATTCACACAGCTCCCACTATCTATGATGATTTTACATATCTTATCCCATAGTTTAAGGAAAGTCTATAGGATGTTAGTCCTACGCCAATCCTCCTGAACTCTATTCTGGGATAAGATGCATCTTACTACCCCTAATTGGTCAGACTCTGTGGATTCCTCCTCTCCTTCATACTCATCGACCAAATTTATTCCGGCCTCATAACTTCTTCTTCAAACTCTTCATTGGGTCCGGAACTCTCTTCTTCTGCTTCTTCTATGTAAAGGGATCTACGAGGGCACTGGCTAGAAACATGACCTACCTTGTGGCACTTAAAACAAGCTATGGCTGTGCACTGGTTGGAGATATGACCGGGCTTCTGGCACTTAAAATAGATGATACTAGGGGTTCTTTGGATGTCAGGTGCCTTACCTTTGTCCATGGGCCTAGGGGTGGGAATACCCTGATTAGGCTTGCTAGGGGTTACTTGGCTAGGTACATTTCTTGGGATTGGGGCACTAACCCTAGGAGGCATGGGTCCTCTTTGAAACTTCTCAGTGTTCAGTGCAATCTGATAGGCTTGGTCTAGGTCAATAACCTCTCTCAGAAACAACTCCCTCTTTATGTCTTCCCTAAGTCCAGCCCTAAACCTAGACAAAGTGACCTCATGGGATTCACTCACATCACATCTCATCAGGTATTCATCAAAGGTGGTTATGTAGTTTGATACAGATCGGTTCCCTTGTTTCGAAGTTTGCCATTGGTCTAACAGGTTCTGTTGGTATGAAATGGGTAGGTACTTATCTCTAAGTTTCTCTTTCATACCTTGCCAAGTGGTTATGGGCTCTACATTTCGTCTTCTAGTGGTCAGCTCAATGTTCCCCTAGTATAACCTAGCTTGACGTACTAACTTCATCTTGGCAAACTTGAACTTTCTTTCCTCAGACATGGCATACCACTCAAAGTACTGGTCCATCTCACCCTCCCAATCAGAATACACCTTAGGGTTTAAGCTACCAACAAAAGTGGGTGCATCTAATTTGATGTTCTGAATGAACCTATAATCTCTATCTTCAGGTTCTGGGTCAGGCCTCCTTTGATTAGGTTCAGGATCTCTGTATAAAGGTCTTCTAGGCTCTTGGTGTGGGTGAGGTTGAGGCACATTAAAATCTGGGTCAGGAGTCAAATTCTGATGCCGAGGTTCCTCAAGTACTTGGACTCGATCCCTAAGCTGGGCAAAATTCTCATTCATATCCTGACTTAATTTGTTCATACTCTCAGTAAGAGCTCTAACCATGGCCTCTAAATCAGGTTGGGTTTGACCAGGTTGGTAGGGTACTCCATTCCGGGTAGACATGATGATGCAAGCAAACACACAAAATGAGACTCAACTGAATCGACTACGGGCTAACTAGACCTAGAGCCCAAACTAGATGCCCAATCAGAGTGGCAAGCTAGCCTGTAGTAACTCAAGACTCAGCCAGGCAGGTGTAAGGGGAGTGTTAGGTCCCTAGATGCCAATCCTAGACACCAATCAGTGATTGGCCAGGTAGGCGGACCAGCACACAAGCCCTTCGGGATGTAGTCCCTGAACCACCGTTTTAGACACTGAGTACAAAGCACACAAAGAGTAACTAGACAAACTGACTCAACACTAGCCTTGACCCGGCTTGTTGATGTCCCTAGCCCACTAGGGCAAATTAAGTCTAATAAATTTTAATGTTAGGCTTAGGATCGAATGAGTGGGTGGTGGTTTTGGGCTAAGGAGAGGTTATCAACTCCTCCCCTTATCTTAGATGCTCAAATGCCCTTAGGATGAGTTAGGAGATGTTCACTCAAAATAATTGCATTGCAGAACACAAAAATAGAGTTGCAGTAATTTAACTCTCAGAAATTTCACGGAAACCAATAATTCACAAGAAAATTATGTAAAATAGCTTCAATTATACTGGTTCCAGCAAAACAAAACTTACGCAATTCAGAGTTACCTGCCTGAGAAACAATTCCTGCAACAGGATAGTTATGGACTGAAAATAGGGTGCTTCCCCCGTTTACAATTCCTGCTACGAAGTTGTAACCCAACGGATCCCCTACATGCCCTAGGAACACCCCGTGGAATAGGAAGAGGAGGTTTGCACCTCCCTTCGTTCCTAGGACCGGACCTCCTGGGGAGTCTACTTCGAGCAGACAAAGTAAAAAGTTGAGAGACTTAAAACAAGCAAGCAAAAACAGAAACCCTAGACTGGGCTCTGATACCAAAATGATGCAGGATGAAAGCTCTGATACAAAAATGATGCAGAACAAAAGAGGAGATGATGCGATGCGGAAGTAAATTAAGACTAATTCTTTTTTTCTTTTTTTTTTTTTTTTTTTTTTATATTTCAGAAATTGGCTTTGACTCAAAGGAAAGCTAAACTAAATTGAAAGAAACTAGGTAATAACTGAAAGCACAATTTAAATAAAACTGGGTTATCAGAGTAGTTCAGAAGTAACGGATTGCTAGGGTTGAGAAACTCCCAGACCTAGGGTTTCGCTCTGAACTTTCAACAGGATAGAAGTAAAGAGAAGAGAAGGGTTACAGACCAGGCAGTGATCTTCACAGAGTTTGGTGGAAGGACTCTCTTGAGTAGATTGTTGGATCTCCGGATTCAGATATCTTCGCAATGGATCCTCCAATACTGATCCTTTTGCAGAGTTGGCTTCTCCTAAACTCAAGATTTGGGAAAGAAGAAGAATAATTTATGGAATCAGATACTCAAGGAAGGATTTACCAGTTAGAAGAACTTGAAAGCTGATGTTGCTGAAATCCGGATTCTCCTAAAGGCTGATCTGACTTCCTCTGGGAATTGCTCTGGATCTGAAGTATCCGGACTGGACCTGGATGCTGGGGTCGGCCTTGACTTGAAGAGGGTGGCCGTGAGAGGTGGGATATGCTAGGGCTTGGTGGAAAGAGAAGGAAGATGGGCGGCTAGGGTTTGGGAGTGAAGTGGCTAGGAGTGTGGCGCCCACTTGCTTGGCCTTGGGAGAAAATGTGACACCCTGGAGAAGTCCTAGATCATTACTGAGTCAACATGACTCAACAAAATTAAATTGCAGGGAAATATAGACTCAACTAAATTTGAGTTGACCAAGTCAACCCTTATTACAAAACTAGAAAACCCTAATTCTTCAGGCAAGGTCAATCAGAGATCCAGATGGAGCCCTGAAGTCTTCTTCTGAGTCTGGTGCCCGCACCAATTAATTATAATACCCTTATGTGTGCACAACAAAGTATTATATTAAATCATGCCATAAACTTCAAATGCACCAAATTAAAATTATGTCAGTCACCATAAGAGGCCTTGTGTGTACACAACAAACCTAATATGAATCATAACATAATAATGACTTGGCATGAAGGAAGGCCACATGTAGTGAATATTACACTAAGCATATTAATCAATAATTAAGTTAATCTTATCGGCCAGGTATGTAGGAGTGTGGTGGGAGTCCCCCCGTTGCTTTCCTTAGACACCAATAAGAATTGGCCAGGTCAGTCAACGGAACCAATTAAAAATCACATCCTCTTTACTGATCATGAACCACTTTTCCTAGACACCGAATGATCAATTAATCATATTGATTATTTCGCTTTTGGTATATGACACTACAACTTAATATAATTTGAAAGAGGGCTTTATTAAAACAAAGCACATTCTATATATATAACTAAGCAAATATGTGCCAAGTGTGTCATCATACTAGGACAACCATTTACCACATAATGGATCCACCATTATGCCAGGGCAACCTTATTTCAGTATGATGACTGGAAGGCTAAACATATCTCTATACAAATTAAGGTTTGAGTGAAAACCTTAATTAGTGGCATACATCAAACATATATGCACAATTAACACAAATATGTGATTACTGTGTCATCATTCTAGGACAACCATTTACCACATAATGGATCCACCATCATTCCAGGGCAACCTTATTTCAGAATGATGACTGGATTACTAAACATATCTCTACAATAATTAGGGTTTAAGTGAAAACCCTAATTGGTGACAATACATCAAACACAAACCACGTCATATGTAAATTATCTACATATGCCTATAAAAATCAGCATATATATTTTAATCTTGATAAGGAGGCTCTGATACCAATGTTGGGTTTGTTGACCAAGGCGGAAACATAGATTTAAAATTTTTATCTTATGAAATCTATACCAAACCCTTTAGCCCTAGATCTCCTTAAAAAAATTAAAATATATATCATTCATATACATGATTTAAATATATATATATGTAAGTACTAACCTGTACCGCAATATCCAAAATGCAAATCTCCACCAGGTGCCCAAATGTTCACCCTCCAATGGTGATCCACACGGAGAAGAGATGAAGACAACAACTTCTTGATCTTGGATCCTCTTCTTGAATTCTTTTTCAAGAATTCAATTCTTGGACTTATAGGCTGGAATTTTCTTTCTTGAAAATTTCCTTTCTCCCTTCTTTCCTCTTCTTGATCCTTTCCTCAACTTCAATCCTTGTAGAAAATTCTTATTTGAAGTGGAAGAAAAATTAAGACAAGTAATGTCTTAATTCAAGAAAGAAAAGAGACCCTTCCTGTTTCTTTCCTTTACCGTTCAAGACCTTCCTATTATTCTTGTTTAGGGTCAGAGTTTCGACAGAGGATACCTCTGTAAGGGAAACAATACCCAACAAAAACAAGGGGAAGGAGAATTCTGGAGAGAAAGAAAGGGAATCTGATTTCTGAATTATCTTACATGAAAACCCCCGAGAACCCAACCCTATTTATAGATATCAGAGGGGTGTCTTTTCAAAAACAACGCAACCCTCTACTATCCCAAGAATCACGTTCTTTCCATCCTCACGCGTCCCCTCAGATTTTTCATGCCTTTCCTTATTTATTTCAAGATTTTTCAATGAAGAAAAACCTCGGAAGAAACCTCAGAAAAGTCGTAATGTTCTGAGACGGAGTTGCGACAGAAAAGCAACGGATTTTTTCTGGCCATCTGATCTTGATCCAAGGGACTACAGATGAGATGCCTAAAGAAAAGATTTCTGTCCCCCTCCCATCTGGTTTTCACGGTAAAAGAAGTCCCCACGCGCGTGAAGAGGAGTCCACGCGCGTGGACTTTTCCTTTAGTGCGCGCACATGGGAAAGATGGCTTGGGCGGTCTTGGGAAAAGGTTTAAATTGATTTTTAATCAATGGGTTCAGCCACGGGTTAGCCCAAAGTCCCAAAATTTAAATTAGACTCTAATTAGGTTCAATTAGAACCCAATTAAGCCCAATTCAGAACCAAATTCGAATCCAATTCGAATAGAAGTTGGGTCTGCAAAACATGCTAGTGTGTTTGTCCTCCAAACATAATTTAATTCTAAATTAAATCCCTCATCGATTCTCTTTTGTGTGTGACCCATTGGGTTCCACATCTAGCCAACAGTAGGTTCGAGTGCTATTTGACTTAATTCGGTTAGATCTCAACTAAGCCGATTTAGGTCAACTCAAGCTAGCTCGACTTGGCCAATTAGAATCTAATTCTAATTAACTGATTTAAATTATCAAAATTTTAATCATTTCCCTACAAGATAAGATTGATGTCTAGCAACATATAATGTCTACCCAGAAGATGTGAAATTTTGATGGAATTATCAAAATACCCTTTAGTGGTGAGTTACCATGCAATTCAGTCCTTTGATCAACTTGCATCCTGAATATGATTATGGATATGGATACCTTGTCAAATCCAATTTCATATTCATCCCTAGCTCAATCTTTTTAATGATGATTCATTAATGAACTATTAGAAACTACTTCTAATGTTCATACTTTGATCAAAGATTTTCCGAATCATCATTTGATCGAAATTGGCTGGATGCAATATCCTCTTACTAGGGCTGATCAATTCCTTATTGACCTACTCACAACCTTCATATACAATCCACCATATCCAGTATCACCTCATGTATAACTCAGTGTTATGATTGAGTGCGAGCCAAAATGTGGATTCATGTATATAAGGTACCATGACAGTCTCAGGTCAAAGGACCACATGCACTACTCCCACTATGAGAAATATCTATTGACAAATAGATAAGGTTCCATTAGATATTCTCAATCTGGATCTATTCAGTGAACTCATTCTCTAATGAGCACCCATATCCTAGTATTAGTGTCAAACACAAGTGACTGTGAGATCAGTCACCCTCATACATAGGAAGTGCTGATCTTTACCAGAAACATTGATCCCCTACTCAATGTCCCATTGACCAGAAATATTTTAGATTAGGGTTTTAAGGCTTTAGGTCTCACTGGTATGATCTCATCATAACCCTAGAACCATAGCCTTAATCTATGGAGTTCATCATATAATAATTAAGACACAGTGTATGATGAAAATAATGCCTTTATTGAATGATAATGTCAATACATTGATTTTTTAGGATGGAAAAGGAAAAATCCCAACGAAATATAATATTTCGATTGGCTTTTAGGGCATAATCCTTTCATTTTTCACTGTTATTTTAAAATTATTTTAAAATACAAACCTACTCCTTGCCCTGTTGCATGCTTAGTATAGGCAATCTCAACCCCATGTTTTCTTTCAGTGGTATCAGAGCCTCGGTTCAGGTGTAACATATCTTGGTTGCATGTATAGTTGATTAAAATATTTAATCATATTGCATCTAAATCATAGGGTATGATCAGGGAGTACTTTTAGGAACCTAGTTAAGACCTTCACCATGACCATGTGTCTTTGGCACGATGCGGTTCATCTGTGGTGGCCTCTTCAGAAGGATCTTTTAAGAAAATCAAAGGAATTAAAATTGTTTTAATTCAGATACATATTTGGCATGTCTTATAAATTTTTTTTTTGGTAATGTAATATTTATAAAAGAATATAACTAGATATGATGCATGAAATTTTTTATGGAAAAGGAGTTTTACATGTTTTAATTAAAATTATTTTAATTAAAATATTGGCTTATATTCAAACAATTTTGAATTGTATGATTAAATTAAATGACAAGTTATCTTAGGGTTTGTGAAACCTAATGTCATTTAAATAAGCCAATTGGGTTAATTAGGTTAGCTATCTAATTAGGTCCATAATTTGGGTTAGACATATGTTTAGTTGAACTGGATAATAAGAAGACTAATCAAATATTGATTAAGATCCTTCTTTTAGAACTATTTAATAGTTAGATAAGTTTGTCCATTCATCTAAAATGGATCTGATTAATGGCTTCGTGGAAGCCCGAGTCTTTAGGCTAGTCTGATCGAGTCTGGTAAACCGGTTGGTGTCGAGGTAGGTTTGGCATTGTGATCATGGTTGTATGAGGCTACCTCTTTCCTAGCCAACTTGGTTGGTATCTAGGAAAGACGGTTAATGATGGATACTCATCCATGATCTCACCTACCTGGCCAGTCGTGTCGACCAGAACTGATTAGAAAAGCTTATTAACTCGAGTTAACCCATGTCACCCAGGTTGATCATTATGACTAATCGGTAGGTGCCCATGGATCAATTGTTGAATTGATTCAACCCTTCTGAAAACTGATTCGTTCAGTGGGAGGATGATCCATGTTCTTCTCTTATTCATCTGTCATAATCTAAAATCCTCTAAAATTATTAGGTCCTGAAAAGGACTAAGTCAAAGAGTTGATGGTGTCTTAGCCTCCCATTAAGTGGGTTAGTAATGTGTCCTTTAACTTAGTGTTCATTGGTAGTTCCATAGAACGGGTGTACATCCGGTTATTAAAATTACTCTCTCATAGATGATGGTTCAGTGCAACCTTCTTAACGATGACTAGGTGAGCCGACCATAGTCGGGCTTGGTCATTCATTGGCTGGAAGTATTGGATTTATCATGTTATTGGTTGGACCTAACCGGAGACCCGCAATTGGAGGCCCCTAGGCCGATTGGGGTGCTCTCTGGTGCAAAATAAATTACTGGAAGTTGCTTAAGGAAGCAATTGGTTAGAGAACCTACCTTTAGGCACGTATGGGTGAGCTGGCCATAGTCGGGCTCATACGTGGTCTATTGGATTTCAATACCCACTATGAAATAGTGATTTCACGGATTGGAGTTAGAGGCTCCCAATCTGAAAAATTAGTGGGAGAGACCTTTAGACAAAAGTCCAAGTCTTTTGGTTAATTGATTAATTCATACTCAAATATGGTGTTGTTTTTACTTTCAGATGTCTTCAAATCTTTCGCTCCGGTCACTTCTAGATAACGAGAAGTTGAAGGGTCACAACTTTGATAGCTGGTATCGAAAGTTGAGGATTGTCTTAGAGCATGAACGGATCCTTTATGTGATAATGGATCCGGCACCTGAAATCCCTTCTGCTAATGCTCGGAGTTCGGTCAGGGACACTTATTAGAAGTGGGTTTCTGATCGGACTACTGTCCGATGCATTATGCTAGTGGTGATGAATGATGAGTTCAGTCATAAGTTAGATGAGGCCCAACTAGATGAGATCCTTTAAAAGTTGAAGAAATCTTTCAGCACGTCAGACGATGTAGAGTGATACAAAGTATATTGTGCCATCTATAATGCCAAGATGCCTAATAGTGGTTCTGTCACTGATCATGTATTGTACATGATCAAGTTGGTTGAAAAGTTGGGCAAGCTCGAATGTCCCTTGCACGAGCAGCTCGACAAGGATGCGATCTTGAATTCTCTGCCCTCCTCCTATCTTGACTTTCTCGACCATTACAGAATGAACAAGCTTGCAGTCAATTACCATGGTTTGATGGGATTACTGCAGACTTATGAGAAAGACCACCAACTTAACAAGGAGGTGGTGAATTTAGTGGGAGGTTCTAGAGGTCATCGTCCCTTTAAAAAAGGGAAGAATGAAAGGAAGGGAAAGAAGGTGCTGAATGCTCCTGGACCGAGTCAGACCAGGAAATTGAAAGCTGACAATCTACTACAAAGTGCTTCTACTACAAGAAGCGGGGACAATGGAAGAGGAACTGTCCTCTTTATCAAGCATCCCTAGACCCAAACAGGCCAAGGAAGGGAAAGCAGTAGACTATTGGACAAGGTATTTATATGATAAAACCTTGTAATTTCTCTATTTGTGATAATGATAACTGTGTGTTGGATACCGGTAGTCCTGTTCATGTTTGTAGTTTGTTACAGGGACTGCAGGTTAGCAGGAGATTCAAGGATGGGGAACAGTTCCTGAGCATTGGGAATGGAAATCATGTTCTAGTACTGGTGGTCGGAGTTCTGAGTCTTATCTTTGAGTTCTGTACTTTCGAGTTAGTCAACTGTCATTATTGTCCTAATTTCGTTATGTGCATAATCTCTGTAGGCCTTTTGGCCAATTGTGGTTTTGAACTATCAATAAAAGGAGATATTTGTCAAGTTATTTTGATTAACTCTATGATAATGAAAGCTAAGTTAAATAATGGCATTTATGCACTGTCACGGCCTGTTAGTGTAATGTACACATCTAGTAAATGTCCAAGGTTAGAAAATGTCAGTGATCTATATCTTGGCACTATAGGCTAGGTCATGTTAACCAGAATATGATAAACAAGATGCGAGGAGAAGGCCTCCTCAAGGTCAGTGATTCTGAATCATTGCCTACTTTTGAATTCTGTTTACTTGGTAAAATGACAAAGTTAACTTTTATTAGAAAAGATGAACGAGCTACAGAACTTCTGAGTCTCATACATACTGATGTATGCAGACCTATGACAGTTAGTGCTAGAGGTGGATACAGATATTTCATTATATTTACAGACGACCTTTCGATGTTTGGTTATGTCTTTTTGATGAGACATAAATCTTAGTCGTTTGAAATGTTCAAATGATAACGTAATGAAGTAGAGAAACAAACTAAAAAAAGTATTAAAACCTTTTGATCTGATCGAGGTGGTGAATACCTATCTGGTGAGTTTTTGACATACCTTGAGGAGAATGGGATTCTCTCTCAGTGGACTCCTTAAGGAACATCATAGTTGAATGGTGTGTCCGAAAGGAGGAATCGAACCCTATTGGACATGGTTCGATCCATGATGGGCTTTGCAACTCTACCGCTATCCTTTTAGGGATATGCACTTGAGACGGCTTGTCACTTGTTAAATAATGTTTCGAGTAAGTCTGTTGTCTCCACTCCATATGAGATGTGGACTAGACGTAAGCCCTCAATCTCATACCTTCGGGTCTGGGGTTGTCTGGCTTATGTAAAGCATTTAGAGTCAGATAAACATGGTCCTTGATTTGATCGGTGCCTATTTATTGGTTACCTAAAAAAATAAAGGGTATTTCTTCTACTTGGAGGATGAAGAGAAAGTGTTCATCGCTCTTAAAGCTATTTTTTTGGAAAAAGTGTTCCTTGGAGAATGGACTGTAGCTTCTAAGATTGAACTTGGTGAAGTTCAGCCAGAAGAAGAACCTGCACACTCTAAGGACATCATAGAACCGGCTGTGATTAGATCACACGCAGAACCCATTATTAGGAGATCCGGTAGAGTATCATGTCAGTCGGACAGATACTACGATTTCTTGGTCCGAGAAGGCGATCCCATTGTGCTCGATGAGAATAATGAGGATCCGATCATCAATATGGATGCACTTCAGAGACCTGACTCTGAGGCATGGCTTGGAGCCATGTGATCCAAAATGGAGTCCATAGAGATCAACAATGTATGGACATTGGTTGATCCGCTTGAAGGGATAAAATCCATCGGGTGCAAGTGGATCTTCAAGAGAAAAAGGGGCATAGATGTGAAGGTAGAGACCTATAAAGCCCGTATGGTTGCCAAGGGATATCATCAGTGATATGGTATCGATTATGACGAAACTTTCTCCCCTGTGGCAATGCTCAAGTCCATTCGGATCATGCTTGCTTTAGCAGCATATTTTGATTATGAGATCTGGTAGATGGATGTCCGAACTGCTTTCCTAAATGGGGAGCTGGAAGAGGAGGTGTATATGATACAGCTTGAAGGGTTACATCCTCAGATGAGTCAAAAGTATGCAAGTTATAGAGGTCCATTTATGGACTCAAGCAAGCATCTCGAAGTTGGAACTTACGGTTTGATAGGTGTATCAAATCATATGGCTTCGTTAGGAATGGAGAAGAACCGTGCATCTATAAATGGGTTAATGGTTCTGTGATTATATTCCTGGTACTGTATGTTGACGATAGTATCTTAATCAGGAATGACGTCACAACATTACAAAGAATAAAGGTTTGGTTATCATCTCAGTTCTCCATGAAAGACTTGGGTGAAGCTTCTTACATACTGGGTATGAAGATCTATAAAGATAGATCTAAGAGGCTTCTGGGATTGTCCCAGTCTACGTACATTGATATCGTGCTGAAATGGTTCAGCATGAAAAAATCCAAAAAAGGCTATCTTTTGATAGGATCTGGAATTACTCTTTCTAGGAAGGATTGTGTGACAACTCTTGAGGAAAAAGAGTGCATGAGTAGAATACCTTATGCTTCTGCAGTAGGCTCTATCATGTATGCTATGACATGTACTAGACCAGATGTGGCATACTCACTATGAGTAGTGAGCAGATACTAGTCTGACCTAGGTGAGGCACATTGGAAGGTGGTTAAGTCCATTCTGAAGTATTTAAGAAATACTAATAACCAATGGCTGATTTATGAAGAATCTGACTTAAAACTTGTGGGGTATATTGACTCTAGTTTCTAGTCAGATAGAGATGATAGCAAGAGTGTGTCAAGGTTTGTATTTATCTGAATGGAGGAGCGGTATGCTAGAAATGTTCCAAGCAGGTAATAGTTGCAGACTCGGAATACGAAGCACAGTACCTTGCAGCATTAGATGTACTGAAGGAAGCTGTGTGATTGTGGAAGTTTCTTGGAGAGTTAGGGGTGGCATCTTTCCTAGATGGTCATGTTCCAGTGTACTGTGAGAGCACTAGAGCCATTGCTCAAGCTAAGGAGCCGAAAGCTCATCACTGCACCAAGCATATTCTGCGGTGCTACCACCTCATACGAGAGATCGTAGAACGAGGTGACATCAATCATATGAAGATCGATGAAAAGGAAAATCTGGCCAATATTTTTACTAAAGCCCTCAGAATAAAAGAGTTCGACTTTTATAAAAGGGAAATGGGTATTAGATACTATTCTGATTGGCTTTAGTACAAGTGGGAGTTATTGGAAATTATGTCCGAAAGCAATCGCCTAGGCTGTAGGCGGTTAAATTGAGTATTGTACTCTTTGTATGAATTAATAAATATTATTTTGGTAGCTCATCACATTATTACTTTTTCCTGTAATGAACTATTTTTCATGAGATGAAGTTCTTAGGACTACATTGACTTCGATATAGAGAGGATATATCGAGCGGTCCTTAAACCAAGTTAATAACCAAAGGATACATTGTACTGGATGGCAATGTATCAAGTGTAGATTATTGTGGTTCACATCGTTTGGTTGTCCTCTTGACCAAAAGAGTGTGGTGAAATTGATATGATCTATAAGTGGGATATATGATATCTCATTGAACGTGACTCCATGTAGTCCCTTTCTGCCAAATGAATACTCACGATTGGATATGGGTATATGTGTCCCCCTCCAACCTGAGGTCATCATGGTAGCTTGCAAGCAACTCTCTGTGCTTTGGTGCCGGACTATCCGGTTTCTAATCTGGTGATACAAGGTTTCTGGGTAAAGGCAAGTACTTGTGGAGCAGTGGTGGACCAAGATGGAATTGACCTATCGAAATAGTTTGGATTGAATGTCTCATAATGTCTTAATTTAGCAAATCTTTGGTCGGGGTAGTCCTAGTGAGGAGTCACTGGACTTGCGAGGTTGAGACATGTTGTGGATTGACTCAGCTAGGGTTGGCAGTCTAACCCTAGGTCATCTTGAGCATTGGAGGTCAAAGGGATGAATTATATGGTAACCATATGCTAGATGTTCGATTGATTGCTCTCGCATCTTTGACCTATCTAGATGCCGGGACCATTGCCAAATGGTATCGTCTGTTGGTACTAGAATTGTTCCAGTGCTACCACTTAGGTTCAAACCTATGAGATCACATGCCATAGAGGATTTCTCCCTGATCCAGGTATCGATTTATGATCAGGAATCATTTCGATAACGGTTTGATTGAGCACACATTGGGTTGACCAGGTTTTGGGTCGACCAGAAATTATTTGGGTCCACCAGGAATTGTTCCTGGGTGACCAGGACTTGACCAAGCCTTTTATAAATTGGATTTTGACCTAATTGCATTGTGAACCGGTTTAGAACCGGTTTGGAATTTTTGAACCGATTATGAATCGGTTTCATGCTGTTTGACACATCAACACGGTAATAAAGGGCTTGGGCGAACACGAAATATAAGAAGTCTTTTTCTCTCCTATTTTTGCTAGTTTGGGCTAGAAATTAACCCCTGTTTATTGCACTTTATTGCTTTGTTGAAGACGAATTTGATTCGTTCTGAAACCTGCTGCCTTTTCATATTCCCAGCAGGTCTCCTTGGCTCCCAAAATCAGTGTTTTCTTTGTTTCACGCTGATTATATTTATGGGCTAAAAATCGTTGAGAGTGCCCGCTATTTTTGAGAGCTTCCATCGATGATTTTGGGCATGAGTTCTTTGTGAGAGATTGGGAGAGAAATAATTCCTTAATCCCCTGTTTTGTTGGTGCTCAAATTGGTGGAAGATAATATTGTTTTGGATAAAACGATCATAGAACAGAGTGTTCTATTTTTCATCCTCCCCTCACACCGTTTCAAGTGTTTTCCGGTGATTAGCATCGCGCGAGAAGCCCCTGTTTTGTTGGTGCTCAAATTGGTGGAAGATAATATTGTTTTGGAGAAAACGATCATAGAACAGAGTGTTCTATTTTTCTTCCTCCCCTCTCACCATTTCAAGTGTTTTCCGGTGATTAGCATCGCGTGAGAAGCCAGATCAGAGAAAGCCCAGGCGTGTCCCCCATCTAGAGGGTGTTCTCTTGAGTACCTGTGAGCTTTCAGTTCCTCCATTCCTACTATTGGAGAACAGGTAAATCAACATTTGAAATGGTTGCTGGAAGAAGAAGATAGGAATAAAGTTATTCCAGATATTCTAGCTATTCCAGCAGTTATCCCTATTTTATTCCAAGCAAGAATAAGGTAAATTTTTTGGTTTTAATTTTCATGCATGTCTAGATCTAGGTTTAAAATTATTTATAAATATTACATGCTATTTTCATGCCTATACATACATCTTGAAAATGTTAGTTCCTGTACAGAGTAGGTTTTTTTCGCTGTGATTTTAAAATTGTTTTAAAATATAAACCTACTCCTTGCCATGTTGCATGCTTAGTGTAGGCAACCGCAACCCCATGTTTTCTTTCAAATGTACCTGGATTGGGATAAGCCTAGCATCCTTTTAGATCTATCTCTACAAATCCATATACCCAGTATATAGGATAACTCTCCAAAATCCTTCATGGAAAACTTTGATGATAGCCAAGTTTTAATCGATTGTAATATTGAGATATCATTCTCAATGATTAGTATGTCATCAACATACAAGACCAAGAAAATAAGTGCACTCCCACTTGTCTTCTTATACATATGGTTCATCCATATTTTTGACAAAATCAAATTCAATGATTATTTCATCAAAGTGGATGTTCCAACTCCTCGATGCTTGTTTTAGTCCATAAATGTTCTTTAGCTTGCATACTTGGTTTGGTCTCCTACTTGAGACAAAATCCTCTGGCTATGTCATATAAACTTTTTCCTTAAGATTTTCATTAAGGAAAGCAGTCTTTACATCCATCTGCCAGATTTCATAATCATAGTATGCTGCTATGGCAAGCATTATCCGAATGGACTTGAGCATGGTTACTGGTGAAAAGGTTTCATCATAGTCTATGCCATGTTTTTGTCTAAAACATTTTGCCACCAACCTGGCCTTGTAGGTTTCTACTTGACCATCTGCTCCTATCTTCTTCTTGAAGACCCATTTATACCTTATTGGGTTAATTCCTTCAGGTGGATCTACCAAGGTCCAAACTTGATTGGAATACATGGAGTCCATTTCAGACTTCATGGCACTTACCCATTTGTCGGACTCTTTTTTCTCGACGCTTCTGAATAGGTCATAGGATCATCATCTTGAATGATACTGGCCTCATTGTCATCCCTTATAACAAAACCATATTTGAGTGGTGCTCCCCGCACCCTCTCTGACATTCAAAGAGGAGGTGTGTATTTTGGCTGTTCTTGCTCTACAAGAACTTCTGGTTGAGAAATTTCACTTGAAGACTCAACAGGTTGTCGGTTCTATTCTTCACTTAATTCAAGTGTAGATTCATTACTTCTTTCTTGGATGAATTCTTGCTCCAAGAATGTAGCATGTCTACTGACAAATACTTTTTATTCAGTAGCATTATAAAAGAGGTATCCAACACCCTCTTTGCGATAACCAACAAACCTATATTTTTCAACCCTAGCACTTAACTTATGTCCAAAATTAATCTTGACATAAGCATAGCAACCCCAAATCTTTAAGTACTTAAGATTTGGTTTTTTGCCATTCCATAACTCATATGGAGTGCTAGTCACTGATTTAGATGGTACCCTATTAAAAATATAGGCAACTGTTTTCAGGGTATATCCCTAGAATAAAATGGGAGATTTATGAAGCTCATCATGGACCTCACCATGTCTAACAAGGTACAATTTCTCCTTTCTGCCATACCATTTAATTGTGGTGTATAAGGAGGGGTCCATTCAGAGATTATGCCTTTGTCCTTGTGCACCATCTTTGCTAGATTTTTGGACATCATTACCACATCACCAGGGGACATCAGCACATGTCATGTTTGGACATGTCATGCCACTTTATTTTAGGAAAACTCCACACTCCATGTCACATTTCATTGGCCGGCCCCTGTGAGAATAATTAGCGCCTAAATGAGAAATATCTAGCGCCCTTCTTTTTGAGATAAGTGTGAAGGACTCCTCTTAATTGGCGCCCTCCAATCAAGTCAATCCATGCCAAAATGAAAGAGTTCGGCTAAGAAATTCTGCCTCTTTCTTGATGCCATTTTCCAAAGAATTTCAAGCCAAATTAATTCATCTAAAGTATTGGAGGTTCAAGGGTTTCTACTACCAGTATTTCAATCAAACAGGTTGCCAACTGCTTAAATTCCCAGAACTCAAGAGTTTCATCAAAATTCTTGAGTTTTCTTCAATCCAAACTGAAGATTCCACTTACAACAAAAGCCTACAACATCAAGACTCCAGAGTCCAACAACAATGACCAAGTGATGGAGCATCTTGACCTTACATCAAGCCACCTCACTAATCCTCATAAATGGCACTCAAGATGGATGATCACTTCATGATCGTCGCCCACTTTGGATAAGAGTTCAGATCAGCCCAACAAGCATGAGTCCAGGCCACATTGACCATAATTCCAGGAGTTATAGTCCAAGGGAGAAGGAGTTTATTGTTTGAATCCCTTACACTACTGATTATGGATTTATAAATACCCATCAATCCCTTGTAATTTTAATTCAATCATCAATAAAAAAGTTATTATGCCGAAATTTCTTCCTTTGCTGTTGTATCACGGGGTGTGAGGTTCTTTTCCTTTGTTCTTCGGAACATCATGGGGTGAGAGGCCTTAGTTGTCCTACCTATCTAGCTGACAAGAATCCCTAACCATCGATCCTAACCCTTCCCTTTCCTTATTTCCCTTTCTTGGCTGATTTCTAACTTGAATTTCTTCTATTGAGTGTTTGCAGGTGATCAAGAATTGAAGTCAGGTATTCTTGCCTCTGAACCGGCATCACGCGAAAGATCGGAGCCCAGGAATGAGTTCTTGAAATCCTACCATGATAATCTTGAGAGTCCTATTAGATCTGAAGAATTGATCTTTGTTGGTACTTTAAACCTCTTCCTTCTTCTTTAGTTTCTGATTAGTTGAAAGTTAATCCTAGTTTTGGTGGTTTTTTAGCCACTAGATCCTACTTTCCTAGTTATTTTGTTAAGTTTACTTATATGGATAGTTAACTAAACTAGTTTTCTTCGCTATCTCCTTCAAGTCTTCTTTTAAAATCTAAAAAATAATATAAAAATTATTTTCTACTTTTCTCAGATAGTTAGATCTTACTCATAGTAATTTAGTTTAATTTATCTATCCCACATCACTATAGCTATGGAATTTTCTGGACTCTGCTTCTTAAATTGCATAGGACTGTACCTTAACAACTAAGATCAATAGATTCCTTATAAGTGTACTTCTACTCCTACAGTAAACCTATTATAGCCAATAAACACTACAAGGGCCCGAATGTCTAGGACCAATATTTTATGTTGTCAAACTATAACAACCCCATTATGAGTGATCGAGGCATTGTAGGTCAAAGGACCACTCACACAACTACAGCATTGAAAAGTCACTGATGGGTGAGTAGATATCCATGTAACTTTTTGTGATGGTCATGCTTGGAACCATCATTCTCTAATGACCACCTACACTCTTACTCTAATACTCCACACTGAAGACTCAAGAGTCATCTATCCTAGAAAGGAAGCGATTCATGCATCGATCATACTAGATCAATCACCATCCCTATGTATCCTATGATCGGGAACATTTAAGAATTAATCTATAATGACACATGTCTCAAATTCTCAACACTTGAAAACATGTGTCATTATCCATTAATTCATTGGATGGTACATGGACACATATACTACATATATAGATAAAATTATCTAAATTAAAATCCAAAATATAATTTTATGTCCTAGAATTAAAATATGTGTTAGCGAAATTGGTTCATAGGGAATACATCTAACACCAACACAAGAAGAGATGGGTCATGGTTGTGAAATCCCCTTATGCATCTAGACTGCAAGCATACTTGGAAGAAAACTACCTCCCAAGCCCTTAATTTATAAGTGTCTAGGAGAAAGCTCACCACATCATCACCCAATCAGTGCATGACTAGTGTCCATGTCCCATTGGTTGGACATCTACACCCTCTTAGAATGGAAGTCGAGGTGCTAGATGCTTCATCCCATGACCACATTCCATTAGGGGCAATGTATTCACATGCTGGATGCTCCCATCGAAGTGATGCCATGAATCTGCCGATTATGGCCTGGAGATTGCACTCAGTTAGAGCTCCTCCTTAAGGATCATGTCTACATCAAATGGTGTGCTATGCCATGTTGCTCATGATTGATGGGCAAGTTGAATTAGCATGTATTCCCCTAAAAGGCAAACATATGCCAAGTACACAAAGCCACCCAAGGGTTAATGCAAAAGCATCCTCCTCATGACAACATATCAAGATACATTTATACTCGAAGGAAAGCAAAAGAGATAAATAAAAATAAATTCTTTATTTCTTTGAAAGATACATATAATTTGAGTCAAGCTCTTCTAAAAATCTCACTCTCTAAGCCCTCATAATCCTCACTGTCTCGTCTATAAAGGCATTTGTAGGAAGAAGAGGTCCAATCGTAAGGCCTATCTCAGGGTAGTGGCTACAATGTATCATCTCGCAACATGTGAAGCCCTAGTTGAAACTGGTAATTGGCAAATGATGCGGGATGAAACATGCTAGGGGTTAACATAAAGAAATTATAGTTTTAGTGAGCAGTAATTTTAGATTTAATGATGATTTTGTTCCTGAAAAATGGTCAAGAATAGGTTAGGGTTATTATGTGAAGATCAATGTTCTACCAGAAGTTCAAGATTCTAAAAAGTGACAATGAAAGTAGGATCCTAAGGTTAAGAAACCACTAATTTAGAACATGCTCGATTTAATAAATTAGAAGTAGAGAGATGGGATTGGGTTACATACCTAGCAATGATGATCAGTCTCCAAAAGAAGGGGTTGCACAACTCTCTAGATTGGCACCTGGAAAAAGAAACTCGTTCCCACGGATGTGCCAGCTTTCTATCAGATGGTTCCGAGGGGCAAGGAGAACGTTCTCCAAGTATCATGGCTCCTGAGGGATCCTGTAGACACCACAGATTATGATGGGGATATCAATAATAAGAATATATACTTTGATTAATTCACTTTATTTTTGCTGCTATAATCAATAAAGCCTTGAGCCTTGAAGCAAGTTCCAAAATTTTCTTAAAGCAAGTTCATAAGCCGACACATGGAAGAGGCCAATTTTATTCATAAGTTGGTTACATGAGTCGACTCATGAGAAAAGCCAAGAGTCGACTCAAGTTCAAGCATGATGTAGGACCACCTCTTCAAAGCCCAATTCAAGCCATTCAAGCCCAATCCATGCCAAGACTTGAAGCCAAATTTTTTTCGCATGCGGAACACCACATCAAGCAACCTTGGGGGAGAAGGAATTACACTACATCAAGAGTTTTATGGGGAACATAAAGATTCCTTCCACTACCTAGCAATATTTGACATGTGGGATACCACAACTTGTGACACCTAAGCCTCCACATCAGCACTTGGAAGATACATTAGGAACTTCTAAATGCTACATGTCAAAGTGGTTGTAACTTTCTACCTACAATTTGTTTCTAGTTAGAACCACTTGCCTAAGAGTTGTTGGAGCCAACTAAGCCATCCTTATCCCTTTTCCTCCACCCTTGGACGAATTCTCCTTGCTTAGGAGCCTATAAATAGGGCCCCAAATCTCTCATTTGTTTTCATTTTATGCTATGATGATTAATGAAAGGATTATTTCTCTTGTATTCAAGTTCTCTTATGGTCTTGTTTGGAGTGAGAGTGTTCTTGCTAATTTGAGTGTAGATCCTTATCCAATGAAAGAGTAAGAGTTTTTAAGTTTGTATTTGAGAGAGAAGAGTGCCATTGCAATGAGTGAAGAGTGGAATGCCCCATAGTTTGGTCCAAGCTCAAGTTCCAAGCACCAAGGCCGCTGGCTACTTTCTTCTTCTTCCCTTTCCCTTGTTTCCGTTCCAACCCCAATTCTTCTTCCATGCTTAATCCTAATTTTATTTGCAGGTTCTCTCAGGTTTCTAAGTCAAGGATAAAGGTCTCCATGCCATGGATCAAGGCCAAGGTAAGTCTCAAAGTAAGGAGTGCTAATCTTGACTTATAGACCTCAATCCTTAAGTGATGAGAGCTTCTTCTTCCACCAAATAATTAGTCATCATTGTTGGTAGAAAACTTTCTATTTGGCTCTTTAGATCTGACCATTTGAAAGAGATTTGACCTAGTCAGAATGGTTTCCTAGCCATGAGATCCATCTCCTATCATTTTGGAAGTGATTAGCATGCGGGTGTTTAATTTTTCATGAACAAGTCTCCTACTTGAATGAAATTGTTCTCCCTTGTGATTAATTTTTGCTTTAAATTTCATTGCTCTTAATGGATTTTTAATCTCTGGAAGAACATCATCATCCTTGCATTTCATCAATCCTTACATCCCGCATCCATTTTTGGTATCAAAGCTTATGGTTCTACTAGGTCAAGTTGCTGAAATGTTGTTCCCTTTGTGTGTTGCTTGCATTCAAGTCCGAAATTCAAATCCAAAAATTTGAGATTTAAATTTTAAAATTTAAGATCTAAAATATTAACCCTAATATTTGAATGTTACATTTTAAATTACAATTTTTTGAGATTTTTAAATTTAAATATTGAATTTTGAATCTAGTCAATTGGAGGTTTGTTGATTGTTGAAATTTCTGTACTAGCACCAACCCAAGTTTTCCATGAATTTTAGTAATTTTTTAAAAGGAAAAAAAATCCAAGAAAATTATTTTTCTACACTTTTGGATGATAGGATTTGAGATCTAAAATTTAAACAAAATATTTTTTTCAAATTCTTAGTTTAATTTTTGTCACTTTAAGCTGCTGCCTTAACTAGTTCACAACTTGTTTCAATTCTAGTATCCCTCCATTTAGTTGTTCCATTAAATTTTAGAAAAAAATTCAAAAAAAGTTTTCCTCTAAATTTTATATTTGGATATGAGATCTCCACTCATCAAAATTTGAATTCTTGAATCTTTTTGAATTTAATTTTGAATTTTGGATGTTAGATGGTTAAGAGTTTGTTGGCTAGAAGCTTCTTGTAACCACTTCTACAACGAGCTTTCAAATTTGAATTTCCTAACCAAAATTCGAGAATTAAAACTCAAATTTCAAAATATGAAGCCTTAACTCTGAGATCAAACAATTTAAATTTAAATTTCATTTTTTTTGAAATCTTAAAATTTTAATTTTGAATTTTAAAACTAGCTAGTTAGAAGTTGTTAGTGACTGAAATTTTTCTTACAACAACTAGAACCTCCAAGAACAAATTTTCTAACTAAATTTTAAAATTTGAGTTTTAAAATCAAGATTCATAGATCTACAATTTTCAATTTAAATTTTGAATTTTTAAAACTTTGAAATTTGGGTTTGACTCATATGTTTGTGCAAGTCTACATATCTTGTTAGATAGTTGGTTGTTTGTGCACCCATTTTAAAATCATTTTAAGGGCATTCAATCATAACATAAGGAAAGTAGATCATTACCTTTCCTTGGCCCAAAAAAATTGCTCACATTTGCATTGACCTAAGCCATAATTGAAATTGAGTAGGAACCTAAAATTAGGGACTCCCACAAGTCAGGTTCAAGTGCAAGATAAGACAAAGTATTATTTGAGTTTGTACTTATTCCTTGAAATTGGTATCTAAGGCTAGAGGTCCAATGGCAAACGCCTTAAGCAAACTTGTGATTTTTAATTAGGATCTCATGAGGGGAGCTTCCCACAAACCCACCTCTTACCTGGCTAGTGGATAGGGTAATTATATTCTTAAGTAGTATTTAGTTAAGTCTTGTGTTTGAACTTTTAGGTCTAGGAGCCCTAGAAGTTAGGTTTGTGTTGTTGGCCCAATTGATTTGAAGCCCTATACCTACAGTTCTATACTCAGTCTGGTTTACCCTTGGACCCCAATCTTGAATTCTTTATAAGGACCCTGACAGAAAAATTTAATATCCTAACTAAACAATTAGGGCAAGTGAACAAAAAGTTATGGCAAGTGAATAATCAAATTGGGAACATCGAAAAAGATCACTTGACCCGTACTAATCCTAAATTACCTCCCATTGATCCAAGAGTCCATTGTCATGATCTCATCCCTGAGTATAATCTTAGATACCCCTGTCAAGGCTTTGTAGATCAAGAGGAGAGAGTTTTTAGGAGCAATCGACCCTATGCACCCACTTTTAATGGAAACCCTGAGGTGTATGTCGATTATGAGAAGAAAATGGATTAGTACTTTGAGTTTGATGAAATATCGAAAGAAAGGAAGTGTCAATTTGCCAAATTAAAGCTAATTCGACATGCTAGACATATGGAGCATAAAAGTTATTATAGTGGGGATAAAATAATTACTTGAAGAGATATGAAGAGTAAGCTGAGGGAAAAGTACCTAGGCAAATCTTATAAGCAAAATCTTCCCATCCAATGGTACAAAATAAGAAAAGATGATGAAACTGTGCTTAAATATATTGCTGAATTCAATAAGTATGAGGGAGATGAAGAAGAGACTAAACCCATGAAAGAATTAGAGAAAAAATCTTATAAATCTATTGAAGAATTTAAAGATGAAGTGGAATCAAAATCTAGTCCAAAGAGAGCTAAAAAGAGAAGATCCGAAACCCATTGAAGAATTTAAAAAAGAAATCTATAAAGCTAGTGTAGGGAAAACCAGTACATCGGACGCCTACCTTAGGCACGCTACACAAAGGAGTAAGTATTGCATAATTAAACTTTTTAAACATGAATACGGAAAAACCTACTCATGCACAAGATCTAACATAAACATGATGCATGAAATAGATACAGAAGCATGTAAAGGCAAGTGCAATAATTATAAATAACATGATAATTTCTAGATCTAAGCATGGATGATAACAAAAATAAATAATATACCTGATCGAAGTAAGAAGAAGCCGACATTCTCAGTCTCCAGAATATATCAGCAGTAAATCAAGGAAGGAATACACGAGACACGGAACAAAATTCTGCCCTCATATTTTTCTCCCAAAAACTCTTTTCTCCTCCCTTGTTGCAACCCCTTTTTCTTCCCCTCTCTCTCTCATGCCCTGTTTTCTTCCAAACATAGCATGCCCTGTTGCTTTCAAAAACCACACGCCCTATTTTCTTCCAAAAATTGCATGCCCTCTTTCGTTCTCTTGCACGCCCTGCTTCTCCTCTCAATTGCATCTCATGGTCATGAAAACCAAGATGAAAATGAGACTGACAAAACTCGTGAAGGCCATGGAAATCTCCACAAGCCACGTCCTCAACCAAAATAATAAAGGAGGCGATAAAACTCGTGAAGGAGGGAAGATGCGTGAGAGAGACCAGATGAATCCAAACTTCTTTTGAAAAACTATTGATCAGTGGAGAAGCAGTGAACCGCTGGCTAGATGATGGCTGAATTATCGTGAAACAAAAAACGAGAGCACGAAAAAACATGCGGGAAAAAAAATGTATGGCAGAAAACACCGAGAAAGAGACTCCGGATAAACCCATGAATCCCGTGAAGACACCGTGAGAGAAGCCATATAAAATCCAAACTCTTTTGGATTGGCTAGGATCGGTTTCAAACACAAGGAACCGCAGGCTAAACCATCGAGAAAACAGGTAGAGAATGAAAAGAAAAATGAGCGGAACGGAAAACACCGTGAGAAATAAACCATGTAATAAATCGGTTCAACAAACCAAAAACTGGTTCACAAAAACCCCGGTCCAACCAAACCCGATCAAAAAAAAAAAAACAGGATCCAGTCCTAGTCTACTAGAAACAATTCCTGGTTGAACCAAACCAATCCTGGTCGATCTAAATCAAACCAGGGAGATCAGAAAAAATCCAATGTGTGCCAAATCAAACCGTTTGACCTTAATACCAAAATGATTCCCAATCATTGATCGGTTCCTAGATCAGGAAGAAATTCTCTATGGCATGTGATCTCATAGGTTCGAACCTAAATGGTAGCACTGGAATACTTCCAGTACCAGCACAAGATATCATCTAGCAATGGGTCCCGGTGTCTGGATAGGCCGAAGATGCGAGAGCAATCTATCGAACCTCTGGCATATGGTTACTATATAATTCATCCATTTGACCTCCAATGCTCAAGATGACCTAGGGTTATACTACCATCCTTAATTGAGTCAATCCAGAACATGTCTCAACCTTGCAAGTCCGGTGACTCCTCACTAGGACTACTCCGGCCGAGAATTTGCTAAATTAAGACACTACGAGACATTCAATCCAGATAACTTGGATAGGTCAATTCCATCTTGGTCCACCTCTGCTCTACAAGTACTTGCCTGTACCCAGAAACCTTCCATCACCGAATTAGAAATCCGAGTAGTCGACTCCAAAGACAGGGAGTTGCTTGCAAGCCACCATGGTGACCTTAGGTCGGAGGTACACATATACCCATATCCAATCACGAGCAATCCTTTAGCATAAAGGAGCTCCACGGAGTCACGTTCAATAAGATGTCACACATCCCACTTACAGATCACATCAGTGTTACCACACTCCTTTGATCAAGAGGACAACCAAACGATGTGAACCACAACAACCTATACTTGATACATTGCCGTCCTGTACAATGTATCCTTTGGTTGTGAACCTTTTAAAGGACCACTCGATGTATCGTCTCTATATCGAAGTCAGTGCAGTCCTAAGGACTTCATCACAAAAATAGAGTTCATTATAGGGAAATGAATAATGTGATGAGCTGCCAAAATAAAGTTTTATTAATTCATTTACAAATTACAATACTGAGCACAACCGCCTATAACCTAGGCGATTGGCTTTGGAACATAATTCCCAACAACTCCCACTTGTACAAAAGCCAATCAGAACAGTATCAAATACCAATTTCTATTTTACAATAGTCGAACTCTTTGATTCCGAGGGCTTTAGTGAAGGGGTCGGCCAGATTCTCCTTTCCATCGATTTTCATAAGATTGATGTCGTCTCGTTCCATGATCTCTCGCATGACGTGATACCACCATAGAATGTGCTTGGTACGGTGATGAGACTTTTGCTCCATAGCTTGAGCAATGGCTCCTGTGCTGTCACAATACACTGGAACAGGACCATCTAGGGAAGGTGCCAACCCTAGCTCTCCAAGAAACTTCCACAACCACACGGTTTCCTTTGCTGTATCTGATGCTGCAAGGTACTCTGCTTCGCATACCGAGTTTGTAACTGTTGCCTACATGGAACTCTTCCAACATATCGCTCCCCCATTTAGGGTAAACACAAATCCTAACACACTCTTGCTATCATCTCTGTCTGACTGGAAACTAGAGTCAGTATACCCCACAAGTTTCAAATCAGGTTCTCCATAAATCAGCCATTGGTCCTTAGTATTTCTCAAATACTTTAGGATGATTTTAACCACCTTCCAATGTGCCTCACTTGGGTTAGACTAGTTACTGCTCACCACTCCTAGTGCGTATGCCACGTCTGATCTAGTATATGCCATAGCATACATGATAGAGCCCATTGCAGAAGCATAAGGAACTCTACTCATGCACTCTCTTTTCTCAGGAGTTGTTGCACAATCCTTCATGAAAAGAGTAATTCTAGAACCTATCGAGAGATAGACTTTCTTAGAATTCTCCCTGCTAAATCGTTTCAGTATAATTTCAATATATGTAGATGGGACAATCCTAGAAGCCTCTTAGATCTATCTCTATATATCTTCATACCCAGTTTGTAAGAAGCTTCACCCAAGACCTTCATGAAGAATTGAGATGACAACCAGACCTTTATTCCTTGCAATGCTGTGATGTTATTCTCGATTAAGAGAATGTCATCAACATACAGTACCAGGAATACAATCACAGAACCATTAACCCACTTATAGATGCAAGGTTCCTCTCCATTCCTAACGAAGCCATACGATTTGATACACATATTAAATCGCATGTTCCAACTTCGAGATGCTTGCTTGAGTCCATAAATGGACCTCTGCAATTGCACACTTTTGACTCGTCTGTGGATGTGAACCCTTCAAGCTATATCATATATACCTCCTCATCCAACTCTCCATTCAGGAAAGTGGTTCGGACATCTATCTACCATATCTCATAGTCAAAATGTGCTGCCAAAGCACACATGATCCGAATGGACTTGAGCATTGCCACAGGGAAGAACGTCTCATCATAATCGATACCATATCGCTGATGATACCCCTTGGCAACTAGACGGGCTTTATAGGTCTCTACCTTCCCATCTGCACCCCTTTTTCTTTTGAAAATCCACTTGCACCCGATGGATTTTATCCCTTCAGGTGGATCAACCAATGTCCATACATTATTTATCTCCATGGACTCCATCTCGGATCGCATGGTCCATACCACGCCTCAGAGTCAGATCTCTGAAGTGCATCCATATAGGTGATCAGATTTTCATCATTCTTATCGAGCTCAATGGGATCACCATCCCGACCAAGAAATCGCAGTATCTGTCTAGCTAACGCGGTATTCTACTGGATCTCCTAATAATGGGTTCCAGGTGTGATCCAATCATAGCCAATTCTATGATGTCCTTAGAGTGTGCAGGTTCTTCTTCTACTGGTTGAACTGATGCAGAACAAATAAAGGGATGCGATGCGGAAGCAAATTAAGATTAACTAATTTTTTTGTTGTTTTTATATGTTTGTAGAAGTTGGCTTCAAATCAAAGAAAAGTTAACCTAACATTGAAAGATACTAATATGATAATTGAAAGCACAATTTTAAGGAAACTAAATTATCAGAGTAGTTCAGAAGCAACGGATCGCTGGGGGTTGAGAAACTCCCAGACCTAGGGTTTCGCTCCGAACTTTCAACAGAACAGAAATAAAGAGAAGAGATGGTTTACCTAACCAGGCAATGATCTTCACAGATTTTGGTGGAAGAACTCTCCCGAGCAGATTGTTGGATCCTCGGATTCAGATATCTTCGCAATGGATCCTCCAATACTGGTCCTTTGGCGGGTTGGCTTCTCCTGAACTCAAGATCTGGAAGAGAAGAAAAACAATTGATGGAATCAGAGAGTCAAGGGAAAAATTTACCAGGTTGATGAACTTGAAGATTGAAATTGCTGAAAACTGGATTCTCCTGGAAGCTGATGTGATTTTCCTTGGAACTTGCTCTGGATCTGAAGTAGCTGGACTGGATCTGGATGAAGGTGGACGGCCTGGACTTGTAGAGAGAGAGAGGCCGTGGGAGATGGAAGGAGCTAGGGTTTGATGGATTGAAAATAATGAAGGGCGGCTAGGGTTTTGGATTTTTAAGTGGCTAACCTAGGGTTTTGGATAAAGATGGAGATCTCTCACCTCCTCAAGGCTCCAATGGAACCCGGATTACCCCCTCATGGAGCTCAACACTTAGAATAGTGCGGAAGGAGAGAAACCTAGGTTACTCAACACAAGAGAATAGCAAAAATAATTTTTTTTCATTCATTGATTGTTTTCAACTTACAAGAGGGATGTAATTTATAATGCTTTACAAGGGAGAAGGGTTTCATATTTTCCCATGTGGGACTAAAGGAGGGGATCTCCAAATTAGGGCAAATCCCTTACATATGGTTGGCCAAAATACCAAAAATTAGGATTTGGGGTTATAAATGGCAGGTAGATGGCGCCACCTTGCTTGGAATTTTTCAAGAAAATTTTCTTCCTTTCCTGGATGAACTCTTTTGGACTCCTCCTTTTCTTCCTCCCTAAGTCAAGGCTCTTCCCATCTTTGTTTTAGGTGTTTTTGGCAGGTAATGGGCGCCCCTTGATATTCTCTTCCAAGAAAAACTTCTTCCCTTGTTTGCTTGGAATCACTTGGGAAAGTCTTGGCCGCCCCCTTGATTTGTTCTCTTCTCTTTATCTGGTGCATGAAAGAAGGGAGTTGCCATCTGTGGAGTGGGGACCAAAGGCTGCTGGATGTGGATATGGCACCCTCTGGACTGGGAGTGTGGCTGGGAGTGTGGTGTCCACTTGCCTGGTCTTGGGAGAAAATGTAACATCCCTGGTTGAAACCCTAGTCCACTACTGAGTCAACATGACTCAACAAAATAAAATGCAGGTAATGTAGACTCAAGCTAAATTGAGTTGATCTAGTCAACTCTTATTACAAACCAAAAACCCTAATTCTTCGGGCAAGGTTAATCAGAGATCCAGATGGAGCTCTAAAGTCTTCTTCTGAGTCTGGTGCCCGCACCAATTCTCCCAGGGTGGGAGGAACTCGACCCTGTCGAGTAAGGCTCAAGTTGGCTCTGGTATCTCTCTAAGAGGTCTGGGTCCAATTCTTGTAATTCTTCTCGGGAGATCCAAGAGTCATCAGAATCTGGCCTTCCTTGCCAGCGGACCAGGTACCTTTGGTATCCTCGATTACGAGTAGAGATAACCTGATCATCCAGGATCTTTTCAATCTGCTCTTTCCTCACAGGCCAGTTTGTTGGTGGACACACAGGGTCGGGATCACTCTCAATGATAGGGTTAGGCTCAAAAGGCTCACTAGGAATCACAGCTGGCTCCCTGTACTCTACTAAGTCTGTAATGTTGAAAGTAGAGCTAATGCCTAGTTCTGGAGGCAACTCGAGCACATAGGCATTGGATCCTACTCTCTTTACCACTCTAAATGGTCCAGCTCCCCTAGCATGTAACTTTCTAACGGTTCCAGGAGGAAACCGTTCAGGCCTTAACCTAATCATCACATAGTCTCCCTCAACAAAAGATTTGACTCGCCTTTGAGTATCAGCCAACTTCTTATAAGTTTCATTACTTAAATTTATTTTGGCATGAATTTCTTTATGCAAGTCTTTTACATGCTGTGCAAAATTCTCAGCAGACTCGGAGACTCGAGTGTGGACAGGTAAAGGGACTAGGTCAAGAGGTGTGTGAGGTTTGTACCCATGTACAATTTCAAATGGACTCTTACCCGTAGACCTATTGACCGAGTCATTGTACGCAAATTCTGCCCTTGGTAGGTATAAATCCCAATTTCTGGTGTTTTCACCAACAAGACATCTCAGCAGATTTCCTAGGCTACGGTTCACTACTTCAGTTTGGCCATCAGTTTGGGGATGATAGGTAGTTGAAAACTTAAGTTTTGTCCCTAACTTAGGCCAAAGGGTCTTCCAAAAGTAACTGGTGAACCGGACATCCCTATCTGAAACGATTGTCTTAGGTAGGCCATGGAGTCTAACTATCTCATTGAAGAAAAGTGTGGCTACCTTAGACGCATCAAAGGTTTGGGAACAAGGCAAGAAGTGGGCCATTTTAGAGAATCGGTCGACTATGACACAGATAGAATCATGTCTCCTCTGGGTCTTAGGTAAACCTAACACAAAATCCATACTCACATCTTGCTAAGGACGATCTGGGACAGGGAGTGGGGTATAAAGGCCAGTGTTTTGTTTTCGCTGTTTGGCAACAGCGCGCAGGTTCGACATCTAGCTACAATATTAGCTACATCCCTTTTCAAGCTAGGCCAGAAAAAGTGGTCTTCAATAGCTAGAATGGTCTTGTCTTTTCCAAAATGGCCGGATAAACCTCCAGCATGGATTTCCCAAATCAAAAATTCCCTAAGAGAAGTTCTAGGGATGCAAAGCCTATTTTTGAAGAACAAAAAACCATCTACAAGGGTATAATCCTGGTGATTACTAGATGGTCCTTGAACTAGATCCTGATACACAGTTGTGAAATCCGGACAAGACTCATATTCCTCTTTGATTTGCTCAAACCCTATGACCTCAGTTCTAACAGAAGTTAATAACAGAGATCGGCGACTAAGGGCATCAGCTACCTTATTCTCAACTCCAGCCTTATGTTTCAGGACAAAAGTATAGGACTGGATATATTCTACCCACTTAGCATGCCTAGGGTTAAGCTTCTTTTGGGAGTTCAGAAATCTAAGAGCCTCATGGTCCGAAAATAGTACAAATTCCTGCGGTAGCAAATAATGTCTCCAGTAACGCAAAGCTTGCACCACCGCATAAAATTCCTTATCATAGGTAGAATACCTAAGCTTAGCATCATTAAGTTTTTCACTAAAGAATGCTATGGGATGATTCTCTTGGCTTAGGACTCCACCTATTCCTACACCTGAAGCATCACAGGCAACCTCAAATACTTTAGAAAAATCGGGTAATCTCAGAATGGGTGCCTGGGTCATTTTATCCTTAAGATCTAGGAAGGCTTTATGGGCTGACTTAGTCCAATGAAATTCTCCCTTCCTAATACAATCAGTGATAGGAGCAGCTAAAGTACTAAACCCCTTGATGAATCGCCTATAGAAGGTAGCCAAGCCGTGGAAACTTCTAACTTCATGCACATTGGTTGGCTCTGGCCAGTCTACTATGGACCTAATCTTCTCAGGATCGGCTGCCACGCTGTCAGGGGTTACTACAAAACCAAGAAAGATAACTCTACTAGTCATGAATTCACACTTCTTAAGATTACCGTAGAGTCTATCATTCCTCAAAACTTGGCAGACTGCTCTAAAGTGGCCTAGGTGATCTGCTGGGGTCTTACTATAGATCAGGATGTCATCAAAATAGACCACCACAAATTTTCCTATGAAAGCTCTAAGTACCTGGGTCATAATTCTCATGAAAGTACTAGGGGCATTGGACAACCCAAAAGGCATAACAACCCATTCATAAAGACCATCCTTAGTTTTGAAAGCAGTTTTCCATTCATCCTCGGGTCTAATCCTAACCTGATGATAGCCGCTTTTGAGATCAATCTTAGAAAAAACCATTGCACCAGCCATCATATCAAGCATGTCATCTAGTCTAGGGATGGGAAACCTATATTTGATTGTAATTTTATTGATGGCACGACTGTCAACACACATCCTCCACGTGCCATCTTTCTTTGGGATCAGTAAGGTTGGGACTGCACAAGGGCTAAGACTTTCTCTAATAAACCCCTTCCTCAATAATTCTCCAACCTGCTTTTGCAGTTCTTCATGCTCAGATGGATTCATCCTGTAATGGGGCAAGTTGGGCAAAGTCGCTCCTGGGATTAGATCTATGGCATGCTGGATATCCCTAAGAGGTGGAAGGTGGTCTGGCAAATCCTCAGGAAAGACATCCTCAAATTCTTTTAACACAGGTTTAACTTCTTGAGGAGGCTCTGAGGGTTCCGAAGTTCTAAGTTCCTTAGCAGTCAACATCCAGATGGGTGAACCACTATGAATTTCTTGTTCTAGATCCTTAGCACTGATTAGGTTCACTCCAGTTTTCATCTCCTTAACCTTACCGGCTCATTTAGTTACCTCGTCCTTAGGGGGAACTGAATGGATCGTAATCTTCTTCCCATTGAAACTAAAGACACAGGTATTGGATTTTCCTAAGAGGGTGGCATCATGATCATACAACCAAGGTCTTCCGAGAATTATACTGCTCACCCCCATGGGTAAGACATCGCACCAAATCTTTTCGTGATAAGATTGTATTTGGACTTGGACTTGACATCTAGACTGTATGGGTATGAAGGTAGAATCTACCCAAGAAACCTTATAGGGGTTGGGATGGGGAACTGGGATTAAGCCTAACATCTTGACAGTGCTAGTAGAGATGGCATTTACACAGCTCCCACTATCTATGATGATCTTACATACCTTATCCCCTAATTTAAGAAAAGTCTGTAAAATGTTAGTCCTACGCCAATCCTCTTGAACTAGATTCTGGGATAGGATGCATCTTACAACTCCTAATTGGTCAGATTCATTGGGTTCCTCCTCTCCTTCATACTCCTCAACCAAATTCATTCCGGCCTCATAAACTTCTTCTTCAAATTCCTCACTAGGCTCGGAATTATCATTCTCTCCCTCTTCTATGTAAAGGGATCTACGTGGGCACTGGCTAGCAACATGACCTACCTTATGACACTTGAAACAGGCTATGGCAGTACACTGACTGGAAATGTGACCTGGTTTCTGACACTTAAAACAGGTGATATTTGAACTAGGGGTTCTCTGGGTGTCAGGTGCCTTACCTTTTTCCATGGGCCTAGGGGTAGAAGTACCCTGAAAATGTTTACTAGGGATAACTTGGCTAGGTCCATTCCTTGGGATTGGGGCACTAACCCTAGAAGGTATAGGTCCTCTCTGAAATTTCTCAGTGTTCAGTGCAATCTGGTAGGCTTGGTCTAGATCAGTAACCTCTCTCAGAAATAGTTCTCTCTTGATATCTTCCCTCAGTCCAGCCCTAAATCTAGACAAAGTGACTTCGTGGGCTTCACTCACATCACATCTCATTAGGTATTAATCAAAAGTAGCTATGTAGTCTGAGACAGATCGGTTTCCTTGTTTCAGGTTTTGCCATTGGTCTAACAGGTTTTGCTGGTATGAAATGGGTAGGTATTTATCTCTCAGTTTTTCTTTCATACCCTACCAAGTGGTTATGGGCTCAACATTCCGTCTCCTAGTGGTTAGCTCAATGTTCCCCCAGTATAACCTAGCTTGACGCACTAATTTCATCTTGGCAAACTTGTATTTCCTCTCCTCAGACATAGCATACCACTCAAAGTATTGGTCCATCTCACCCTCCCAATCAGAATACACCTTAGGGTTCAGACTACCATCAAAAGTGGGTGCATCTAATTTGATGTTCCTGATGAACCTATCATCTCAATCTTCAGGCTCTGGGTCAGGCCTCCTATGATTAGGTTCAGGATCTCTATATAAAGGCCTTCTAGGCTCCTGATGTGGGTGAGGTTGAGGCACATTAAAATCGGGGTCAGGAGTCCAATTCCGATGTCTAGGTTCTTCAAGTACTTGGACTCGGTCCCTAAGTTGGGTAAGATCCTCATGAATTTGTGCGCTAAACTTGGCCACAGTGTTTGTTATATCCTGATTCATTTTAGCCATACTTTCAGTAAGAGTTCTGATCATGGCCTCTAAATCAGGTTGGGTTTGACCAGGTTGATATGGCACTCCGTTTCTGGTAGACATGATGATTCAAGCAAGCACACAAAATGAGACTAGACTAAATCGACTACTGGATCACTAGACCTAGAGTCCAAACTAGATGCCCAATCAGAGTGGCAAGCTAGCCTGTAGTAACTCAGGACTCAGCCAGGCAGGTGTAAGGGGAGTGTTAGGTCCCTGATTGCCAATCCTAGACACCAATCAGTGATTGGCCAAGTAGGCAGACCGGCACACAAGCCCTTCGAGAATGGATCCCTGAACCACCATTCTAGACACTGAGTGCTAAGCACACACAGAATAACTCGGTAAAATGACTCAACACTAGCCTAGACCCGACCAATTGGTGTCCCTAGCCCACTAGGACAAATTAGGTCTAACTGATTTTAAATTAGGTCTAGGTTCGAATGATTGGATGGTGGTTTTGGGCTAAGGAGAGGTAATCAACTCCTCCCCTTATCTTAGATGCTCAATTGCCCTTAAGTAAATTATGAGTTGATCACTCCAAAAAGAATTGAATTGCAGAACATAAAAAACAGAGTTGTTGTATTTTAACGCTCAGAATTTTTACTGAAACCAATAAATCACAGAAACATTATGCAAAATATGTTCAATTATACTGGTTTCAACGAAGCAAAAATCATGCAATTCAGAGTTTTATGCAGGGAGAAATAATTCAGACAACAGGGAAATTACGGGCTGCAACTAGATTGTCTTCCCTGTTTATAATCCCTGCTACGAAGTTATAACCCAATGGATCCCCTACACGCCCTAGGAACACCCCGTGGAATGGGAGGAGGAGGCTTGCGCCTCGCTTAGTTCCTAGGACCGGACGTCCTGGGGAGTCTACTTCGAGCAGACAAAATAAAAAGAGAAAACAATCAAAACAAGCAAGCAAGCAAATCAGAAACCCTAGACTAGGCTCTGATACCAAAAATGATGCAGAACAAATAAAGGGATGCGATGCGGAAGTAAATTAAGATTAACTAATTTTTTTGTTGTTTTTATATGTTTGTAGAAGTTGGCTTCAAATCAAAGAAAAGTTAACCTAACATTGAAAGATACTAATATGATAATTGAAAGCACAATTTTAAGGAAACTAAATTATCAGAGTAGTTCAGAAGCAACGGATCGCTGGGGGTTGAGAAACTCCCAGACCTAGGGTTTCGCTCTGAACTTTCAACAGAACAGAAATAAAGAGAAGAGATGGTTTACCTAACCAGGCAATGATCTTCACAGATTTTGGTGGAAGAACTCTCCCGAGCAGATTGTTGGATCCTCGGATTCAGATATCTTCGCAATGGATCCTCCAATACTGGTCCTTTGGCGGGTTGGCTTCTCCTGAACTCAAGATCTGGAAGAGAAGAAAAACAATTGATGGAATCAGAGAGTCAAGGGAAAAATTTACCAGGTTGATGAACTTGAAGATTGAAATTGCTGAAAACTGGATTCTCCTGGAAGCTGATGTGATTTTCCTTGGAACTTGCTCTGGATCTGAAGTAGCCGGACTGGATCTGGATGAAGGTGGATGGCCTGGACTTGTAGAGAGAGAGAGGCCGTGGGAGATGGAAGGAGCTAGGGTTTGATGGATTGAAAATAATGAAGGGCGGCTAGGGTTTTGGATTTTTAAGTGGCTAACCTAGGGTTTTGGATAAAGATGGAGATCTCTCACCTCCTCAAGGCTCCAATGGAACCCGGATTACCCCCTCACGGAGCTCAACACTTAGAATAGTGCGGAAGGAGAGAAACCTAGGTTACTCAACACAAGAGAATAGCAAAATAATTTTTTTTCATTCATTGATTGTTTTCAACTTACAAGAGGGATGTAATTTATAATGCTTTACAAGGGAGAAGGGTTTCATATTTTCCCATGTGGGACTAAAGGAGGGGATCTCCAAATTAGGGCAAATCCCTTACATATGGTTGGCCAAAATACCAAAATTAGGATTTGGGGTTATAAATGGCAGGTAGATGGCGCCACCTTGCTTTGAATTTTTCAAGAAAATTTTCTTCCTTTACTGGATGAACTCTTTTGGACTCCTCCTTTTCTTCCTCCCTAAGTCAAGGCTCTTCCCATCTTTGTTTTAGGTATTTTTGGCAGGTAATGGGTGCCCCTTGATATTCTCTTCCAAGAAAAACTTCTTCCCTTGTTTGCTTGGAATCACTTGGGAAAGTCTAGGCCGCCCCCTTGATTTGTGCTCTTCTCTTTATCTGGTGCATGAAAGAAGGGAGTTGCCATCTGTGGAGTGGGGACCAAAGGCTGCTGAATGTGGATATGGCGCCCCCTGGACTGGGAGCGTGGCTGGGAGTGTGGTGTCCACTTGCCTGGTCTTGGGAGAAAATGTAACATCCCTGGTTGAAACCCTAGTCCACTACTGAGTCAACATGACTCAACAAAATAAAATGCAGGTAATGTAGACTCAAGCTAAATTGAGTTGATCTAGTCAACTCTTATTACAAACCAAAAATCCTAATTCTTCGGGCAAGGTTAATCAGAGATCCAGATGGAGCTCTGAAGTCTTCTTCTGAGTCTGGTGCCCGCACCATGAACTTCACCAAGTTCAATCTTAGAGGCTACATTTCCTTCTCCAAGGAACTCCTTTTCCAAAAAGATAGCCCTAAGAGCAATGAATATTTTTTGTTCATCCTCCAAGTAGAAGTAATACCCTTTTGATTCCTTAGGGTATCCAATAATTAGGCACCGATCAGACCTAGGACCAAGTTCATCTGTGTCAAAATGCTTTACATAAACTGGATAACCCCAGACCCGAAGGTATGAAATTGAGGACTTACGTCCAGTCCATAACTCGTTTGGAGTGGAGACAACAGACTTACTTGGAATATTATTTAGCAAGTAACAAGCTATCTCAAGTGCATATCCCTAGAAGGACAATGGCAGAGTTGCAAATCCCATCATGGATCGAACCATGTCCAACAGGGTTCGATTCCTCTTTTTGGATACACCATTCAACTGGGGTGTTCCTGGAGGAGTCTACTAAGAGAGAATCCCATTCTCCTCAAGATATGTAATGAACTCACCGGATAGGTATTCACTGCCTCAATTAGATCGGAGGATTTTAATAGTCTTTCCAGTTTATTTCTCCACTTCATTACGATATCGTTTGAACATTTCGAACGACTCAGATTTATGTCTCATTATGAAGACATAACCATACCTAGAAAGGTCATCTATAAATATAATGAAATATCTGTATCCACCTCTGGCACTAACTATCATGGGTCTGCATACATCAGTATGTACGAGACTCAGAAGTTCTATAGCTCGTTCACCTTTTCCAGTAAAAGGCGACTTAGTTATTTTACCAAGCAAATAGGATTCACAAGTGGGCAGTGAGTTAGAATCACTTACCTCGAGGAGCCCTTCTCCTCGTAACTTGTTTATCCTATTCTGGTTAACATGACCTAGCCTACATTGCCATAGATACAGGTCACAAACATTTTCTATCCTCGGGCATTTGCTAGACGTGTACATTACATTAACAGGCCATGACAAAATTAGAGAAATTATAAGGTTTTATCATATAAATACCTTGTCCAGCACCCTGCTGCTTTCCCTTCTTTGGCTTGGTCGAGTCTAAGGATGCCTGATAAAGAGGACAGTTCCTCTTCCAGTTTCCCTGCTTCTTACAATAGAAGCACTCTACACTAGTTTGATCAGCTTTCACTTTCTTGGTCTGATTAGGGCTAGGAGCACTCTTGCACCTTCTTTCCCTTACCTTTCTTCTTCCCTTTCTTAAAGGGATGACAACCTCTAAAACCTCCAATTAAATTCACCATCCCTTTATTCAGTTGGTGGTCCTTCTTGTAAGTATGCAGCAACCTTATCAAACCATGGTAACTGATTGTAGGCTTATTCATTCTATAATGATCGAGAAAGTCAAAATGGGAGGAGGGTAGATAATTCAGGATCGCATCCTTACCGAGTTGCTCGTGTAAGGGACATCCGCGCTTGCCCAATCGTTCAATCATCTCGATCATGTACAATACATGATTAGTGATCGAAGCGTTATTCTGCATTTTGGCATTGTATATGGCACAAGACACTTTGTACTACTCCACATCGTTTGGCATGCCAAAAGATTCCTTCAAATTTTGAAGAATCTCATCTGGCTGGGCCTCCTAGAATTTGTGACTGAACTCATCATTCATTGGCACCAATATTATGCACTGGACAATAGTCTGATCAGAAACCCACTTCAAATAAATCCCTGACCGAACTTCGAGCATTGGCAAGAGGGATTTCGGGTACTAGATTCGTTATCACATAAAGGATCCACTCGTGCTCCAGGACTATCCTTAATTTTTGATACCAGCTATCGAAATTAGGACCCTTTAACTTCCCGCTATCGAGAAGTGACCGGAGTGAAAAGTTTGAAGACATCTGAAGGAAAAATTAAGACCAAATAAGTATATGAATTAATCAATTAAACCAAAAGACTTGGACTTTAGTCTAAAGATCCCTCCCACTAATTTTTTAGATTAGGAGCCTCTAACTCCAATCTGTGAAATCATCATTTCATAGTAGGTACTGAAATCCAATATACCACGTATGAGCCTGACTATGGCCAGCTCATCCATATGCGCCTAAAGGTAGGTTCTCTAACCAATTGCTTCCCTATGCAACTTCCAGTAATAAATTTTGCCCACAAAACCCCCAAACAGTCTAAGGGCCTCCTATTGCGGGTCTCTGGTTAGGTCCAACCATTAATATGACAAATCCGATGCTTCTAACTAATGAATAACCAAGCCGACCATGACCGGCCCACCTGATCACCGTTAAGAAGGTTGTACTGAACCATCATCTATGGGAGAGTAATCCCAGTAACCAAATGCACACCCGTTCTATGGAACTGCCGATGTACACCAAGCTAAAGGACTCATTACTAACCCACTTAATGGGAGGCTAAGACACCATCAACTCATTGACTTAGTCTTTTTTAGGACCTAATAATTTTAGAGGATTTCAATTAAATTATGACAGAAGAATATAGAGAAGATCATGGATCAACCTCCCACTGATCAAATCAATTCTCAGGAGGGTTGAATTAAATTCAACAAGTTGGTCCATGGACACCTAAAGATCAGATAGGCTGATCAACTTAGGTGACATAGGTTAACTCGAATCAATATGCTTTTCTAATCACTTCTGGTTGATCAAATTGACCAGGTAGGTGAGATCATGGGTGAGTATCCGCCATTAACCATCTTTCCTAGACACCAACCATGTTGGCCAGGAAAGAGGTAGCCTCATCTAGCCATGATCAAAAATGGCAAACCTGCCTAGACACCAATCGATTTACCAGACTCGATTAGACCAGCCTAAGAACTCGGGCTTACCATAGAGCCACTAATTAGATCCATTTTAGAAGAATGGACTAACCCATTTAACTATTAGATAGATAATAAAGATAAGGTCCTTAATCAACATTTGATTAGTTCTCTTAAGTCTAATTCAACTAACATTAGGTCTAACCCAATAAACGACCCCAATCAGAGTGCTAACCCAATTAACCCGGATGGCTTATTCAAATGACATTAGATTTCATAAACCCTAATCTGGCTTGTCATTTAATTAATCTTTCAATTCATAATTGTTAGATTATAAGCCAAATTTTAATTAAAACATTTTTAATTAAGTTCATGTAAAATGGTTTTACATCTTTCATGCATCATATATAGTCCTATCATATCATTTATAATATTGCAAGCCTTAAACAATTACAGACATGCCAATGTATAATCATGTATCAGGATTAAAATATTTTTAATACCATAGTTTCTTTTAAGGATCCTTCTAAAAATCCAACACAGACGAACCGCCTCATCCCATAGATAATTATGGATTTTAAACCCTGATAAATCTGGACACACAGCCATGGTGAAGGTCTCAAACTAGATTCCTAAAAGTAATCCGTAATCTAGATACAGATCCTATAATACATGCAATCATGATATCCTACACAGGAACCTGTGGCTCTGATACCACTGTAGGGAAAACCAGTGCATCGGATGCCTACCCTAGGCATGCTACACTTGGGAGTAAGTATTGCATAATTAAACTTTTTAAACATGCATACGAAAAAACATATTCATGCACAGGATCTAACATAAACATGATGCATGAAATAGATACAGAGGCATGTAAAGGTAAGTGCAATAATTATAAATAACATGATAATTTCTAGATCTATGCATGCATGATAATAAAAATAAATAATATACCTGATCGAAGCAGGAAGAAGCCGACTCCCTTAGTCTTCAAAACAGATCAGCGATAAATCAAGATAGCCGGTTGAACTCCTTCAATAGCAAATCAGATCTGCAATAGTAAGAAGAAGAGATCGATCTAATCTCTCGAGATGTCCAAATGTCCACCCTTTAGAGTATCCATGCACAGGCTCTCGCTGATCCAACTCCTGGAAGGATGCTAGCCCTCCATGAATCAATGAACAGGTCTTAGAAATATGGAGTAGGGAAAGCCAAACAAATCCTCATGGACAGCCTTCTCCAAGATTGCCGAAACTCCACCAAGAGCACACACGGATGAAACAAAATCAGGGAAGGAATACACGAGATAGAACAAAATTCTGCACTCAGATTTTTCTCACAAAAACTCATTTTTCCTCACTTGTCACAACCCCTGTTTCTTCCCCACTCTCTCTCATGCCCTGTTTTCTTCCAAAAACTGCATGCCCTATTTTCTTCCACAAACGGAATGCCCTCTTTCTTTCTCTTGCATACCCTGCTTCTCCTCTCAATCGCATCTCACGGTACTGAAAACCAAGATGAAAATGAGACTGAGAAAACTCATGAAGGCCAGGGAAATCACCATAAGCCACGGCTTCAACCAAAATAATAAAGGAGGCGATAAAACCTGTGGAGGGAAGACACGTGAGAGAGACCAGATGAATCCAAACTTCTTTTGAAAAACTCTTGATCAGTTGAGAAGCAGTGAACCACTGGCTGGATGATGGCTGAATCATCGTGAAACAAAAAACAAGATCAAGGAAAAACGTGTGGGAAAAAAACCATGAAATAGGGACTGTGAGATATGAAAATGCATGGGAGAAAACATCGAGAGAGAGAGTCCGGATAAACCCATGAATCCCATGAAGACACCATGAGAGAAGCCATATAAAATCCAAACTCTTTTGGATAGGCTAGGATCGGTTTCGAACACAAGGAACCGCAGGCTAAACCACCAAGAAAATAGGGAGAGAATGAAAAGAAAAACGAGCAGAAGGGAAAACACCGTGAGAAATAAACCATGTAATAAACCGATTCAACAAACCAAAAACCGGTTCATAAAAACCCCGGTCCAACCAACCCGATCAAAAATAAAAAATCGGGTCTAGTCCTGGTCTACCAGGAATAATTCCTGGTTGACCCAAACCAATCCTAGTCAATCTAAATCAAACCAGGTGGACCAGAAAAAATCCAATGTGTGCTCAATCAGACCATTTGTCCTTAATATCGAAATAATCCCTAATCGTTGATCGACTCCTGGATCAGGAAGAAATCCTCTATGGCATGTGACCTCATATGTTCGAACCTAAATAGTAGCACTGGAACACTTCCAGTACCAGCACAAGATACCATCTAGTAATGGGTCCTGGTATCCGGATAGGCCGAAGATGCAAGAGCAATCTATCGAACCTCTGGCATATGGTTATTGTATAATTCATCCATTTGACCTCCAATGCTCAAGATGACCTAGGGTTAGACTACCAACCCTAATTGAATCAATCCACGACATGTCTCAACCTCGCAAGTCCAGTGACTCCTCACTAGGACTACCCTGGTTGAGGATTTGCTAAACTGAGACACTGCGAGACATTTAATTCAAACAACTTGGACAGGTCAATTCTATCTTGGTCCTCCATTACTCCAAAGTACTTGCCTGTACCCAGAAACCTTCCATCATTGATTAGAAATATGGTTAGTCTGGCACCAAAGCACAAGGAGTTGCTTGCAAGCTACCATGGTGACTTCAAGTCAGAGGGACACATATACCTATATCCAATCACGAGCAATCCTTTGGTTGAAAGGAGCTCCACGGAGTCATGTTCAATGATATGTCACACATCCCACTTGCAGATCACATTAGTGTCACCACACTCCTTTGTTCAAGAGGATAACCAAACGATGTGAACACAACAACCTACACTTGATACATTGCCATCGTGTATAATGTATCCTTTGGTTGTGAACCTTTTAAAAGACCACTCGATATGTCCTCTCTATATTGAAGTCAATGCAGTCCTAAGGACTTCATCACATGAATAGAGTTCATTACAGGGAAATGAATAATGTGATGAGCTGCCAAAATAAAATTTTTTTAATTCATATATAAATTACAATACTGAGTACAACTACCTATAGCCTAGGTGATTGGCTTTGGGACAAAATTCCCAACAGCTGGGTCTGACTTAGTGGATGAATATGAACAAAAATAATTGCTTAAGGATAAAATAATTACCCAGCCTAAGAAAATTAATAATGGGAATAATCAACTTAAAGAAGATGAAACCCATGGATAAAACCATAAAGAGCAATCTGTGGAGATAATAGAGAACCCGGAATTAATCAATATTGAGGATTTAGATCTAAAGATTAATGAAGGATCACTTAATTGGGTATTGACCATTAGAGAAAACCTAGAACCAATTCCAAAGGATCAACCCAAACAAATTGTAGAACCTGCAAAATAGTTTAACATGAGGAATATAAGTGAAGAGATGATAGGAATTGAGAGATGAAAATGGAAGAGAAGGAAGATGGAAATTGTATTCCCTGATTATTGCCCTTAAAATTAGTCGTCATTGTTGGTAGAAAACCTTCTATTTGTGTAGGCTCAGGTAGGCAACCCAAGAGGGGGGTGAATTGGGTTTTATAAAACTTTTGTACTATTTGTAAAGTGTGAACTAAAGCAAGTATGTGCTAATGCAATTCAAGTGCTTGTGTATTTCAAATAAATATAGCAAAAATAAAGAAATAAAAGCACAAGGAGAATAATCACACAAACACAAAGATTTATAGTGGTTCGGTGCCAACCAAGCACCTACATCCACTCCCCAAGAATCCCTTGGGAATTCCATTAAGTTTGGTTTTATAACTTAGGCTCACCAACAATCTTTACAACTTGTTTTGTCTTCGGGCTCACAAGTCAAACCCTAGTTGGTTTCAAGGCTCACCAACAACCACCCTTGGTTTTACGGGATAACCAAGAACCTAAACAACTTGTTTTGGCTTCGGGCTCACAAGTAAAATCCTAGTTGGTTTCAAGGCTCACCAACAACCACTTTGGTTTTCAAGGCTTACCAAAAATCTCTTTGATTTTCCAAGCCTCACCAAAAACCTTAAGTAAAACATTATAAAAGCAAGTATAAATGAATACAATAAAAGCTTTCTAAAATAAAGCAAATATCTCTTTGAAGCTCTTGATTGTTGATGAAGATCTTGTCTTCAAGTTGATGAAGCCTTTGATTGATGCTTGTAGATGTAGACTTTGAATGCTCTCTTTGAAACTTGGAAGCTTGAAGGCTTTGAATCACTCAACTCTTGAATCCTTGAAGAATATTAAAAAAACTCACCAAAGGATTACTTCCCCAATTGATTTTTGATGTTTATATAGCCTCCCAACACTTAAATGACCATTTATAGCCGTTAGGAAAGAAAATATGACCGTTTGGAAGCAAGTTGGAGAAGTTCTGCAGCCCAGAAAACTAGCCGTTACTGTTCAAGTGTCGAAACTTCACCTCCAGGTGTCGACACTTCAGTTTCAAGTGTCGACACTTCACTTCCAAGTGTCAACATTTCAACTCCAGGTGTCGACACTTCACTGAAAGAGCTTTCTGAAGTTTTCTGTTTGTCTCAAGCGTTGAGTCGACACTTCACTCTTCAAGTGTCGACCCTTAATCCTTAGGTGTCGACACTTCATTTCGATGTGTCGACACTTGCCTCTGCCATTGCTGAAACATCTTCAAATTGAAATTTTAACCTCTTCAAGTCCTTCCATATTAATTCCAAAGTCCATATACTTGATTTTTCATTAATTTAAGGACTTTTTCAACTGAAATACAAGCATTTCTTCATTCAACATGGTTGAGTACTAAGATCTGAAAAATATACTTAAAATACAGTTAGTACTCATATATACTTAAACATTTTGTCAATCATCAAAATCAATACCAGAGTCAACAATCTCTCTCTTTTTGAAGATGACAAAACCTTTAAGTATATGAATAGGGTAAGCATAAAAAGATTAACAATAAGATAAACATGTAAGCTCAAAACAATAAGCACCAAGCTCCCCCTCAAAATATGATCAAAAAAATCTTCAAAAATATTTTCAAAATATGCAAAATTTTCAAATTTTTAATATTTCTTCTTACTAATTCTTCCCTTTAGATAAAAATATTTTGCACTTTCTTTCATTTCTCAAATGATCTTTCATATTTATCCAATATTCCCCTTTTCATACTTAACAATTTTCTCCCCTTTTTTGATATCATGAAAAAGGGTGAAAGGCAATACAAAGTGGGAATGAAGTCGGAAAGAACAGCAAGTAAGTCATCAAAATCAATGCATGAAATCAAATAATTATGATATCAATTTAATATGATACAAATTGAACATGATACCACAGAATGTAAGCACATGCAATAAATGATTTGATGTAAATTATCCATTCGCCTTACTTGTTCATGGGATAAGGTCACAGCGGCACCCCTACACTTCATAAGAGAGTCCATTGAATGGGAAGAGAGGGTCTTTAAGCCCTACTTATCTCCTATGACCGGACGGCCATGGTGACTAACCCAATCTGAAGTGGTTACTAGGAATTCTTTTAAAAATAATTTTGATACCAATAGAATATGATACCATTTGAATGTAACTCCCCTCAAAGAATTAGATTTGAAAACAAGAAGGAGTATCAGAGCAATATAAGCAAAGCATGATATCAACAAGATATTCAAAGCATCAAATATGATAACAAATCTTTGGATGCTTTCCCTGAATGTTATTCCTCCTTTAAAAATATATATTTATTTCAGGAATAAAACATGAAAGCTTATGCATCAAGATTTGAAAATTTTCAAGATATTCATGATTTTCAAAATACAAAGTATTTATATCACTTAAAAACTTTCAGCATGATTTTAAATTCATTTTAAGATGATTTGACATCAATACAAATGCTAGAAGTAATATGATATCAAGTATAGCTACTAGAACAAGGGTTTGTCAGTATGCATACATTCTTCTTAAATGTAATCCTTAACTACCAGTTCTATACTTGATTCAAATCAATTCTAGCTTAAGCATAGATGCCAACAATGAAAGCACATAAATCGTAACATTTCACTTGAAATAATTCAAAAACTGTATTAATCAAAATCAAGTGAAGATCTAATAATCATAAGTGAAATCATGAGAGCATGAAATCTATTTACATCAAAATAGTCACGATCACAACTAATGATTACTAGTCTAAGCTTGATTCTAATTAATCAATTAAAATATTTTTCAAATCAATATGCATTTTTAAAAGTATTTTTCATGAAATATATTAATCAAAATCAAGTGAAGGTCTTACAATCATAAGTTTAATCATGATAGCATGAAATTCATCAACACCAAAAAGTTCATGATCATAGCCATTGATGATAAGTCCAAACTTGATTCTAATTAACTATTTAAAATAATTTTTCAAAGTAATTGATGCAATAAAAATTAATCTACATTTTTAATTATGGAAGGAGATGTTTAGAATTTACCAATATACAAAGTCCTTTCTTTTACCATTTAGTTCAAAATATAGCTTGTCTACTTCTTTAAATTGTCTTGTACAACCTCTTTTCAAGAACTTCCTTTCTTCATATTGGGTTGCAAGACATTCCTGCAAAACAAATTAAGTGGATATTTTTGGTACCCAAACTTTCTTGGGTCCTTCATGATTAGTAATTATGGTTCCTTTTGGAACCTAAACTTTTATTAATCTAGAAGGATAAGCATTGAAACCATATTTATAAGAAAAACTGAAAGAAGCAGGAATATAGAAATTCTTCAAAAGTTTTTGCTTCTTTTTCGCAATCAAAATATTTTTCTCATTAAAAACTTTATCACATAAACCTTTCAAAATAACATTTTCTTTTACTGAAAATTCTTTTTCTTAAGAAAAATTATTCTTTTCATTTTTCAAAATATCAATATTGGCATTTAAATCACCATTTTTATTTACAAGATTGGTGTAGTCAAAAGAAAATGAATCTACATGCCTATTTAATTTCTTGTGCTTAAATTTTAGCAATCTATATTCATGCACAAGATCATTAAATGCATCATGTGATTCTTTAAAGGTAAAATCATAATTATTTTTTGCACATACCTTTTTCTCATTTTCCATGAAACAAAGATGGGCAACTTCATCATTCGTACTTGAATATTCGCCATCGCTCCAAGTTGCCATCATTGTCTTGAATTTTTTTTTGGCTTTGAAAGTCGTTATCTTCTTTTCTGTATCAGCTTCCACTGTCCTTTGCCATAAGTTCAACTCATAAGTCATGAGTCAACCGATAACCTCCTCCAAAGATAAGGTTTCTACATCTTTAGCTTATTGGATCGCCGTTGATGGGGAACTAATATGCATGCAATTTTTTTGTATGTTTTACATGTTGAGTTAGGTGATTAATTCCCAAATTTCAGATCAAAATTATTTATAGGGAATTTTGTATGAATTTTTGAAGATCAGCATGCAGATTAGGACCTAGAAAAGTAGCAAAGAAGGACCGCTGGGGCTGAGAAGCCTCGGTTAGGGCAAGTTCTCCTACAATAAAACTACTGGAGGTAGAGGGCTGTACCTGACAACGTCTGTGAAGATCGCAGCGAAGGGGTTTCTCGTTCCTCGATGGATGCGGCCTAGAAAATTGAGCCAAAGACCCGCGGATACCCGGCTTTCTGCTCGGTGATCCGATTGAGGCTTGGCGGGAGTCGTTGGATTCGTAGGAACTCAGGGACCTGCAAACGACCTGTCAGTGGTTAGAAAGCTCACAAAGGAACAAGAAAACAAAGTAAAAACAACAAGGAAAAGCTTCTTTTGGAGTGGACGTCCAGGGATCTGGAGGGTTTGTTGGCAGCAGGAAGATGATTGCAAACACCGGGAAGAAGAACTCTCACAAATCCCTTTATGCACACAGCAGGGTATCACACCACTCAATAGAAGAACTCAAGGTTTTCATTCATCAAAAATTCTCCTTCATACAAGAGGCTAGGGTCCCTTAAATAGATCCTTAACCTTGGGCTCCAAGTAAGGGTACATAAGTCTTTACATAAGAATCCTTTTCCCTCTCAAACCCTAGCTTGAAAATAAGGAAATATTAGGTAGAAAAATACCTAAAAATTCTCTTGACTTAGTCAACACTCTAAGGATGCCTAGGGGGGCGTGTTGGGCTTCTAGGAGCAGCAAGGGGCCAGCCCAAAGGGGCCCAGGTGCATGGGTTTGGGCCTCTGGAAGCTGGGGTGGCCTGGTAGCCAGGTAGCAGGAATATTCCCTGGTATCTTGCTTCTTAGGGGCTTGGGCTTGGCACCTGGGCTTGATTTCTTTGGGCTAGGATGTAGATGGACCTCTAAAATCATGGATGCCTTGGTATATGAATATATTTTGGCATCTGGAAGGGAATCTGGATATCTGGAGGGCATCTGCAAGAAATCAGGATTTTCTAAATTTTCCTCCTGGGGTCTTCAAATCTTCAAGCTGGGTTGGACTTGGGCTATACTTCCATGTCTTCAATCTAGTTGGACTTGGTCTTCACTTGTATGATATAGTCTTGAGTCTTCAGTATGCTTGGACAGGACTCAAAAAAATAAAATTAGCTCAACATGAGCTGACTAGCAATGGACTGAACTAGCTCAACATGAGCTGACTAGTACAGAAGTGAAATAACAACTAAAAATACTCAAATAACAACTAAAATGGACTCAAATGAGCTCAGCACTTATTACAGATGGACTCATAAATTATTGATCAATTTACAGAGGGTTGAGAAGCCTCTGCTTTATTCTGGTGCCTTTGGTGTCCGCACCAATTCTCCCGGGGTGGGAGAAACTCGACCCTGTCGAGTGAAGATCAGACTGGCTCACATATCTCTCGAGAAGGTCTGGGTTGAGGCATTGCAAGTCCTCTCGAGAAATCTACGAATCGTCCGACTCTGGCTGGCCTTGCCATCGGATCAGGAAGCATTGATAGTCACGGCCCCGGGTCGTGATGGCTTGATCGTCCAGGATACGCTCGATCCGTTCTCCTCTCTCAGGCCAATTTGTTAGTGGACACTCTGGGTTAGGGTCACTCACAATGAAAAGAAATAGGTCCAAAGGCCTTACTAGGTATCGCTGCCGGTTCCCTATACTTAACCAGGTCTGTAATATTGAAGGTAGAACTAATGCCCAAATCCGAAGGCAAGTCTAACACCTAGGCATTTGACCCAATCCTTCTCTATCACTTTAAAAGGTCCGGCTCTGCGAGCATGAAGCTTCTTTTAGGCCTAAGCCTAACCAAGATAGAATCCACTACATCAAATTCTTTGACCCTTCTTCGAGAATTAGCCAGTTGTTTTAAGATTAGTGCGGGTGGTGAACATGCTAGGCACATGCTGACTCCTAACAAATGATGCAAAGGACTCATACTGACACCTAACAGACTCGACTATGCATTCCTATCGAAGGAAATTTTATTGAACTCTTTAGATCTAAACCTAATAGATTATAGGTTCTCTATGTTTGATCCTAGCTTGACATGCACATGAAAATTTACAGTGAACTCCTAGCAAATTCCAAAGAGTATGCCAGAAGTAAGATGCAAACCTAACATGCGTGATGAATGCATGCAGTATGCTAATCTCAGCTAAATGCAATCTAATGATCCTAGAAATGCTGGAGGTGTCAGGAAAGGACAGAAAATAGGAAGTGGGTTCAGAATTAGTTTGGTAAGGTAGAGAAAAAGGTTCATGGTTAGTTGGATAAAGTAGGATAAAAGATGGGGTGTCAGGAACTAATCCTATACTAATGAGGTTAACCTTACGGGGTTGCGGTATATCTATGGGGTTTGTATAATGGAAGGATGGGTTATTAATCTCAAGGAAGAGGTCTTTAATGGGAACTATAGGAGGAGGCTCATCTTGAAGGTATAGATTCAAAGAGATCAGGTCCTTAATAAATTTTTCAGGTTCTTGTATTTTAGGACAAGACTCTATAATTTGGCTCTCCTCTATGGTTTCCTCAGGTAAGGCTCTAGTAGCAGTACCCAGGTTCTCTTCCTTTATTTGTTCTTCCACTATAGCTTTAGGTTGGATGTGGTCAAGGTCAACTACCTCTAGGTTGGCTTTTACCTTGGTATCTATTGGGTTAGCTAATTCTAGGTCATCTAAAGGTGTCACCTCTTCTCCCTCATACTCATCCACTAGGCTCACATTAGCTTCATACACTTCCGCGTTAATGTAAGCCTTGTAAATCTCAGGAATGGTTGGAGAAGGTCGGCTAGCAGGAAGTTGGTTAGGTTCTGGTCTCTGATTATGGGTACTACTCCTAGTAGGTTCAGGTTGTATAAGGGGTAGTGGCTCACTTCTGGGTTTATATTTATGGATACTAATCCTATGGGGTTCAGGTTGACTAGAAGAAGCATGACTAGTACTAGGTTGATACTTAGGGGTTATGGGTTCTCTAGGCTCAAAGGACAAGGGTGCAAATCTATGGGTCATGGGATTATAGGATCTGGGGTCATAGGATTTTGGGTCAGCACTATGATCAGGTTCTAAGGATGGATCATGGTATGGGGTCCTCCTAAGGTTGGGCTTCCTATATGGGTCAGGATATTGGGTTCTCCTAGGGTTGGACTCCCTATATGGGTCAGAATATTGGGTTCTCCTAGGGTTGGGCTCCCTATATGGGTCAGAGTATTGGGTTCTCCTAGGGTTGGGCTCCCTATATGGGTCAGAGTATTGGGTTCTCCTAGGATTGGACTCCCTATATGGGTCAGAGTATTGGGTTCTCCTGGGTTCAGTATCATAATAATGGTCACGGTAAGGGGTTCTTCTAGGTTCAGTAAAATAATAAGGGTCATGGTAAGGGGTTCTTCTAGGTTCAGTATTATTGTATGGGTCAGGCTGAGGGGCTCTCCTAGGTTCAATCTCTCGGTATGGATCAGGGTTTGGGGTCCTCCTAGGTTGAGGATTGTAGTACGGGTCAGAATAAGGGGATCTTCTAGGTTCGACCTCATGGTATAGATCAGGGTTTGGGGTTCTCCTAGGTTGAGGGGACTCAGGATCTGGCTCAGATTGTGACCCATGGGTTCTTGCTATGGTCCCTACACGGCCTCCTAATTGGTCAAACCTTTTGGCAAGATGGTCAATTCTATTGTTGGTTTGGGTACCAGACTGAGTTAACTGGGTAGTCATCTGGGCCATTTGATCAGCTAGGGCTTTTATTTGGGCTTGTAAGTTTTCCATGGGTTCAGACATTTGTGAAGGAGGTGGGTGATATGAAACTCCTGATCTAGTGCTCATACAAGACTCGATCAGACTGACTATAGCTGACTAGACCTAGAGTCCAAACTAGATGCTCAATCAGGGTGGCAAACTAGCCTATTGTAACCCTGTACTCAGCCAGGCAGGTGTAAGGGGAGTGTTAGGTCCCTGATTGCCAATCCTAGACACCAATCAGAGATTGACCAGGTAGGCGGACCAGCACACAAGCCCTTCGGGATTGAATCCCTAAACCACCGTTCTAGACACTGAGCACAAGGCACACACAGGTTAACTTGACACAGTGATCTAACACTAGCCCGGACCCGACCAGTTGGTGTCCCTAGCCCACTAGGGCAAATTAAGTCTTATTAATTTTAGGTTAAGGCTTGGGACTGAATGCAAGGGATGTGGTTTTGGGCTAAGGAGAGGTAATCAAATCCTCCCCCCATCTGATATAGCAAGAGTGCCCTTAAAAGTAAATTATGCAATGATGGCAGGCAGATGATGATGCAAATTAGGGTTTATATATATATTTTTTTGGTATTTTTGGAAAATATGTATTTTTTTTTTGGTATTTTTTAAATAGAAGAAAACTTGCAAATCATGGCCTAATATACTGGAAATATACTAAAATTAAGAAATTTGCAAAAACTCCTAAACAAAACCCTAAAACTTCCAAACTTGTCTTGCTAAAAAAAATAGAGCCAAAAATTTATAGGCCCTATTTCGGCTTGTAAAACATTCAATGGCCATAATAAAATCTGGAAAAATTTTAAAAATTACTGTGAATTATGATAAATCCAGGAAAAAAAACTTCAGAATTTTTCGAGTTTTTAACTGGGAGAAATAATTAAAATAACAGAGTATATATGGACTGAAAAATTGTAGAAAATAAGCCCTAATCTAAGCTCTGATGCCAAATGATGGGGAACTAATATGCATGCAATTTTTTTTGTATGTTTTACATGTTGAGTTAGGTGATTAATTCCCAAATTTTAGATCAAAATTATTTGTAGAGAATTTTTATGAATTTTTGAAGATCAGCATGCAGATTAGGACCTAGAAAAGTAGCAAAGAAGGACCGCCGGGGCTGAGAAGCCTCGGTTAGGGCAAGTTCTCCTACAATAAAACTACTGGAGGTAGAGGGGTGTACCTGACAATGTCTGTGAAGATCGCAGCGAAGGGTCTCTCGTTCCTCGACGGATGCGGCTTGGAAAACCGAGCCAAAGACCCGCGGATACCCGGCTTTCTGCTCGGTGATCCGATTGAGGCTTGGCTGGAGTCGTTGGATTCGTAGGAACTCAGGGACCTACAAACGACCTGTCAGGGGTTAGAAAGCTCACAAAGGAACTATAAAACAAAGTAAAAACAGCAAGGGAAGGCTTCTTTTGGAGTGGGCGTCCAGGGATCTGGAGGGTTTGTTGGCATCAGGAAGATGATTGCAAACACCGGGAAGAAGAACTCTCACAAACCCCTTTATGCACACAGCAGGGTATCACACCGCTCAATAGAAGAACTCAAGGTTTTCATTCATCAAAAATTTTCCTTCATACAAGAGGCTAGGGTCCCTTAAATAGACCCTTAACCTTGGGCTCCAAGTAAGGGTACATAAGTCTTTACATAAGAATCCTTTTCCCTCTCAAACCCTAGCTAGAAAATAAGGAAATATTAGGTAGAAAAATCTCTAAAAATTCTCTTGACTTGGTCAACACTCGAAGGATGCCTAGGGGGGCGTGTTGGGCTTCTAGGAGCAGCAAGGGGCTGGCCCAAAGGGGCCCGGGTGCATGGGTTTGGGCCTCTGGAAGCTGGGGTGGCCTGGTAGCCAGGTAGAAGGAATATTCCCTGGTATCTTGCTTCTTAGGGCTTGGGCTTGGCACCTAGGCTTGATTTCTTTGGGCTAGGATGTAGATGGACCTCTAAAATCATGGATTCCTTGGTATATGAATATATTTTGGCATCTGGAAGGGAATCTGGGCATCTGGAGGGCATCTACAAGAAATCAGGGTTTTCTGAATTTTCCTCTAGGATCTTCAAATCTTCAAGCTGGGTTGGACTTGGGCTATACTTCCATGTCTTCAATCTAGTTGGACTTGGTCTTCACTTGTATGATATAGTCTTGAGTCTTCAGTATGCTTGGACAGGACTCAAGAAAATAAAATTAGCTCAACATGAGCTGACTAGCAATGGACTGAACTAGCTCAACATGAGCTGACTAGTACAGAAGTGAAATAACAAATAAAAATACTCAAATAACAACTAAAATGGTCTCAGATGAGCTAAGCCCTTATTACAGATGGACTTATAAATTATTGATCAATTTACAGAGGGTTGAGAAGCCTCAGCCTTTTTCTGGTGCCTTTGGTGTCCGCACCAGCCGTCAACTTTGGATCCCATGATTTTGGCAAGGACCTAAGAATTTTGTTCACCAAATCAGTATTAGTATATATTTTTCCAAGACTTTTTAATTCATTAATAGTAGTCATAAATCTTGAAAACATATCAGATATAGATTCATAATGCATCATTTCAAAAATTTTGAAAGAATGTATAAGCAAATTAATTTTAGTGTTCTTTACTTGAAGAGTACCCTCATGTGTAACTTCAAGTATGTCCCATATTTTCTTCGTCGATGTACATGTAGAAACTCTATTAAATTCATTTAAGTCCAATGCACAATAAAGCAAGTTCATTGCTTTAGCATTGAGTTCAATTTATTTAATGTCATATTCATTCCAATCATCTTTGAGCTTCGGAATGGAAATGCCATTAACCAACATGGAAGGAATATGAGGACCACTAACAAAGATTTTTCAAAGATGATAACTAATAGATTGAATATGGATGTGCATGCGAGTTTTCCAAAATGTGTAATTTATGACATTGAAAAATTATGGTCTAACACTAATACCTACAAGGGTTGCCATAATCTTTAACTCAAAATTATTAGATTTTCAATCAGAGCACTGAGCTCTGATACCAATTGTAGGCTAAGGTAGGCAATCCAAGAGGGGGGGTGAATTGGGTTTTATAAAACTTTTATACTAATTGCAAAGTGTGAACTAAAGCAAGTATGTGCTAATGCAATTCAAGTGCTTGTGTATTTCAAATAAATGCAGTGGAAATAAAGAAATAAAAGCACAAGGAGAACAATCACACAAATACAAAGATTTATAATGGTTCGGTGCCAACCAAGCGTCTACATCCACTCCCCAAGCACCCCTTGGGAATTCCACTAAGTTTGGTTTTATAACTTAGGCTCACCAACAATCTTTATAACTTGTTTTGTCTTCGGGCTCACAAGTCAAACCCTACTTGGTTTCAAGGCTCACCAACAACCACCCTTGGTTTTACGGGATAACCAAGAACTTAAACAACTTGTTTTGGCTTCGGGCTCACAAGTAAAATCCTAGTTTGTTTCAAGGCTCACCAACAAATATTTTGGTTTTCAAGGCTTACCAAAAATCTCTTTAGTTTTCCAAGGCTCACCAAAAATCTTAAGTAAAATAATGTAAGAGCAAGTATAAATGAATACAATAAAAGATTTTTAAAATAAAGCAAATATCTCTTTGAAGCCCTTGATTATTGATGAAGATCTTGTCTTCAAGTTGATGAAGCCTTTGATTGATACTTGTAGATGTAGACTTTGAATGCTCTCTTTGAAACTTGGAAGCTTGAAGTCTTTGAATCACTCAACTCTTGAATCCTTGAAGAATATTATAAAAACTCACCAAAGGATTACTTTTCCAATTGATTTTTGATGTTTATATAGCCTCCCAACACTTAAATGACCGTTTATAGCCGTTAGGAAGAAAAATATGACTGTTTGAAAGGAAGTTGGAGAAGTTCTGCAGCCCATAAAACTAGCCGTTACTGTTCAAGTGTCGACACTTCACCTCCAGGTGTCGACACTTCAGTTTCAAGTGTCGACAATTCAGTTTCTAGGTGTCGACACTTCACTTCCAAGTGTCGATACTTCAGCTCCAGGTGTCGACACTTTATTGAAAGAGCTTTCTGAAGTTTTCTGTTTGTCTCAGGCTTTGAGTCAACACTTCACTCTTCAAGTGTCGACACTTGATCCTTAGGTGTCGACACTTCATTTCTAGGTGTCGACACTTGCCTGTGCCATTGCTGAAACATCTTCAAATTAAAATCTTAACCTCTTCAAGTCCTTCCATATTAATTCCAATGTCCATATACTTGATTTTCCATTAATTTAAGGACTTTTTCAACTGAAATACAAGCATTTCTTCATTCAACATGGTTGAGTACTAAGATCTGAAAAATATACTTAAAATACAGTTAGTACTCATATATACTTAAATATTTTATCAATCATCAAAATCAAGACCAGAGTCAATAATTTGGCTCTTTAGATCTGACCATTTGAAAGAGATTTGACCTAGTAGGAATGGTTTTCTAGCCATGAGATTCATCTCCTATCATTTTGGAAGTGATTAGCATGCGGGTGTTTAATTTTTCATGAACTAGTCTCCTACATGAATGAAATTGTTCTCCCTTGTGATTAATTTTTGCTTTAAATTTCATTACTCTTAATGGATTTTTAATCTCTGGAAGAACATCATCATCCTTGCATTTCATCCATCCCCATGTCCCGCATCAGATTAGGGACTCAAAAGATGAGAAAAATAAGAAAATGGAAGTTGGAGGTAGAGAAAAGGTTGGAGGGGTGCTAAGAGGGTTGGCGGCCTGATGGAGGGAGGATGCCTGGACTTGGAGTGGGTGGCCTGGTGGAAGACTTGGCGGCCTAGGGAAGGATGCTTGGATGCCTTGGAGGTGGTGGCCTGGAGCAGGAGTGCTTTGGAGTTGGCGGCCAGGGGCTGAGGAGCCTTGGATATGGTGGCCAGGTCATGGAAGATGGATTGTTGGCATCCTACGGTTTTGGGAGATGATTGCTAGAAGCCAAGGGGAAGATGGAAGATGAAGATGGTTGGGTGAATAGGGCTAGAAGGGAACTAGGGTTTGGTAGGTTGGTTGGTTTTGGGCCTCTCACCCTCTCCCTCACAGAGTGTCAATGCTCGCAAGCATGAAAAATAACAGAAGAAAACTTAACTTTCATTCATTTAACAAACTTATTTTTACAAGAGGGAGGAGGGGTATTTATAGATCACCCAGCCCTCTCCCTATTAATGTTGGAGTACAACTCCTTGTCAAAGTTGGAGTACAAAGTTTTTGTGGGATAAGGAGACTTGATTCCTGGTTGGACTGGGAGGCTTGACTCCTTGTTGGACTGGGGCATCAACTCCTTATTGTGCTGGGGCACCAGTTCCTTGCTGGGATGGGGCACCAACTTCTTGTTGGGCTGGGAGGGGGCGCCAATGCTGGTGGGCTTAGGAGATGGCAATTTTGGTGGGCTTGGGGGGGCACCAATGTTGGTGGGCTTGGGGGGGCACCAATGCTGGTGGGCTTGTGAGGCGCCAACTACTTATGGCCTTAGGTGCTGAATGGGAACCAGGGGTGGTGCATGAAGTCTGCTTTAGTGGGGGCCTGGTGACTCTCCTCTTGGACTTGACTTGATGAGGGATGGACTCGATGAACCCTAATTTATTTGGAAAAGGGAATACCTAAACAAACTTGGACTATGGGAGGGCTAAGAAGCCTCCCGGGACTAGGGTGAACTGATACTAAATCCTAAAATAGCTGAACTCTTTTGGTTTTCAATTTTCTTGGTGGAGGAACAATGGGATGGAGGATAGGAAACATGGACACTTTAGGGCAGGGGACTCACCATCACGGAGAGACGTTGCACCTCTAGGACATCTCACCCACCGCACTACATGTAGTCTAGGGCGTCCTGCCCATCTCACTACACGCGGAGCCTAGGGCATCCCACCCAAATCGTTACTTGGGGCCGCAAAGAAAAAATCCCTAAGACCTAGAGGGGGACTCGATGGAAAAGGCAATAACTAGGGCCTCGTGCCCTCGACGCTCGCATGGAGCGAAGGAAGTGGGGTCTCACACCCCTCGACACTCGTAGGTGAAGGAAAGATGGGCCTCAGCCCAGAACCAGAACCAATGGAAAACCAAAAAACTTCATATCAAACTTCTTATTCATTACAAGGGGAGAGGGGGCCTTTATATAGAAAAACCAAAACCCTCGTTTACTTAGCCTACAAAAAACTCAAAAAAGGAAAAATAAATTACATCAAAATCCATGCTGCATCAATATTCGTACTGATCTACTCTGGGAAGAGTGTTGGCTTGACAATCTGCTCTGAAAAGTATGCTACTCTTAATACTGGGATGCTCCAAAATCCGTGCAGACTCTACTCATGGCCATGCACAGGGAGAAGGAAATAATCTTCGGTGGCAACCGACGGATGAGCAATGATCGGGAAGCGGGTGACGGACGAGGCCGGCGGACGGCGAGCGACGAGCGGTGGATGGCGAGCGGTGGATGGCTGGCGGCGGCTGCAGGTGGGGTGGCGGCACGGAGATGGCATGACATGCCCAGGGTGTGTCGTTTGGTCTACCACGAGCATGGGGGACCCCTGGGAACTAGCGAGGACCTTCGATGGCCGATCCTTGGCTGGTCGACGGTGGGACGGCAGCATGTAGGCGACGGCGGCAGCGTCAGGCGACGGGCAGCAGCATCACATGGACAGACGCATACGTTGGCCTTCCCCACGGCCATGGGGTCCTGGGCCCCGGCGAGGGCCCCCCAACGACCAGGCATGGGCCGGTGGGTGCCGGGCAGGCTGCCAGCAGTAGGCCGGCGGCGGCGACGACAGCGACAGCCATGGGCAGGCGATGGGCAGATGCCTCCGCATCTGTTTGTCTTCGCACAGTCTTGGATAGCGGGCAGTCGGATTTTGCAGCGAGGGCAGGGCCGGCGAGCACCGGCGGAGGGTCGACGGCGGAGGCCGAGGGTCGGGCAGCTCAGATCTGGAGGCAGCTGGGCGACGGCTAGGGTTTGGGAAGTTTTTTTTTAAAATCACGGGAAGAAGATGGAATAAGATAGGAATAAGGTGGGGATAAATTTGGGATAAAGCTGTAATAGTGGGAATAGGTGGAATAGTGGGAATAGCCAAAAAAAAAAGAGAAAATAAGAAAAAATATAAAACGAATCCGGACCTGCCCTAGATCATCATCATTCTCCTCGATCGTGAAGAACTCGACTCCGTCAAGTTCAAAAAACTGGAGCATACTCTAATCCAAAACTCGCTCTGATACCAAGTTGATGAGGGACGGACTCGATGAACCCTGGTTTTTTTGGAAAAGGGAATGCCTAAACAAACTAGGACCGTGGGAAGGCTAAGAAGCCTCCCGGAACTAGGGCGATCTGACACTAAACCCTAAAACAGCTGAACTCTTTTGGTTTTCAATTTTCTTGGTGGAGGAACAATGGGATGGAGGATAGGAAACATGGACACTCTAGGACTAGGGACTCACCTTCACAGAGAGACGTCGCACCTCTAGGGCATCTCACCCACCCCAATACATGTAGTCTAGGGCATCCCATCCATCTCACTACATGCAAAGCCTAGGGCATCCCACCCAAATCGCTACCTAGGGCGGTAAAGAAAAAATCCCTAAGACCTAGAGGGGGACTCGATGGAAAAGGGGATAACTAGGAACTCGTGCCCCTCGATGCTCGCATGGAGTGAAGGAAGTGGGGTCTCACACCCCTGACACCCGTAGGTGAAGGAAAGACGGGCTTCAGCCCATAACCAAAACCAATGGAAAATCCAAAATTTTCATATCAAACTTCTTATTCATTACAAGGGGAAAGGGAACCTTTATATAGAAAAGCAAAAACCCTCAGTTACTTAGCCTACAAGAAACCCAAAAAAGGAAAAATAAATTACATCAAAATCCATGCTACATCAATATTGGTGCTGATTTGCTTTAGGAAGCGTGTTGGCTTGATGATCTGCTCTGAAAAGCATGCTACTCCAAATATTGTGATGCTCCAAATCCATGTAGACTCTACTCGTGGCTGTGCACAGGGGGAAGGAAATCATCATCAGTGACAACCAGTGGATGGGTAGCGATCGAGAAGCGTGCGGTGGATGAGGCCGGTGGACGACGTGCGGTGGATGGCTGGTGGCGATTGCAGGCGGGGTGACAGCACAAAGATGGCACGACATGCCCAGGGCATGTCGTTTGGTCTCCCACGGGCGTGGGGGACCCCTGGGTGCCGACGAGGACCTCTGGCGGCTGGGCCTTGGCCGGTGGATGGCAGGACGGCAGGATGGTGGCAAGCGGGCAGCGATGGCGGCATCTGGCGGCGACGTCACATGGACGGACGCGTCCGTTGGGCTTCCCCATGGCCATGGGGTCCTGGGCACCGGTGAAGGCCCCTCGGCGGCAGGGCATGAGCTGGTGGGCGGGCGGCCGACAACAGGCCGGTGGCAGCGGTGGCAACGGCGACCGTGGGCAAGCGACGGGCGAATGCCTCCATGTTCGTTCATCTTCCCATAGTCTTGGGCAGCAAGCGGCCAGATTTTCTAACAAGTGCGGGGCTGGCGAGCACCGGCGGAGGGTTAGCGGTGATGGCTGGGGTTCGGGCAGCCTGGATCTGGGGGTGGCGGGGCGGCGGCTAGGGTTTGGGATGTTTTTTTTAAAAATCACGAGAAGGAGATGGAATAATGTAGGAATAAGGTGGGGATAAATTTGGGATAAAGCTAGAATAGTGGGAATAGGTGGAATAGGAGGAATAGCCAAAAAATAAAAAAAATGAGAAAATAAGAAAAAATAGAAAACAAATTCGGACCTACCATGGATCCCCATCATTCTCCTAGATCGCAAAGAACTCGACTTCATCGAGTTCGAAAAACTGGAGCACACCCTAATCCACAACTCGCTTTGATACCAAGTTGATGAGGGATGGACTCGATGAACCCTGGTTTGTTTGGAATAGGGAATTCCTAAACAAACTTGGACCGTGGGAGTGCTAAGAAGCCTCCCGGGACTAGGGCAAACTAACACTAAACCCTAAAACAGTTGAACTCCTTTGGTTTTCAATTTTCTTAGTGGAGGAACAATGGGATGGAGGATAGGAAACATGGACACTCTAGGATTGGGGACTCACCTTCACGGAGAGATGTTGGTGTGGGCACCAGAATCAGAAGAAGACTTCAGGGTTCCATTTGGATCTCTGATTGATCTTGCTCGAGAAAATTAGGGTTTCTAATAAGGATTGACCTGATCAACCCAATTTTGATTCTGTAATTTTGTCATTTCAATTTTTGTTGAGTCATGTTGACTCAGTCCTAGTCCAGGTCCAGGTTGGCGCCATTCCCTTTGCCATAGGGTGCCACATTTTTTCTTCCATGGTCCAGCTACAAGTGGGTGCGACACTACCTGCCACATCTCCATCCCGTGTCTTTGGTCCCCACACCATAAGAAGTAAGTTCCCCTTTTTGTTGCACCACTTGGGGGAGAAATCCATCAAGATACCTCAATCCAAGGAGGAGCCAACTTCTTTCCAGATAAACCCAAGCCAGGATAGCAAGAATTTTTCTTGAAGAGAGGATAAAGGAGGTGCCCCACAATGTTCCATAAAAATCCAAGTTATAAAAAGGAAGAGTGCATGTCTTGGGGAGAAAATCAAGGAGGCACCCAAAAGTTTCCTAAAGTGCCAAAGCAAAGAAAAGAAGAAGCCTAAACTTATGGAGCAAGACTAGGAGGTGTCCAAAAGAGCCAAACCATGAAGGGAAAATCCTTGATTCATGGAGAGATACTAGGAGACACCCCAATAACCTGCCATTTAGAGCTGATTTTCAAGTTTTCTTGGAGTTTTTGGGCCGCTCACTCATGGAAGGAGTCTTGGTTGGCCAAGGGAAGAGAATTTGATGCCTAAAGTGTAGATTAGTCCTATTAGTCCCACATGGGAACTTGTATGGTTTTGATTTTTCTTATAGGTCTATATATTAGACCCCTTTTGTAACTTGAAGTTATCTTATAAAATCTAATGAATGAAATCTCTTGTTTTTGGGCAAAGTCTTGTTCTTTCGTACTTATTCTAAGTGTTGAGCTCCGTGAGGGAGTAAATCCGGGTTCCCTAGGAACCTTGAGGTGGTGTGAGATCTCCAAACCCGAAACCCTAGCTTAGTCCACCCATCTCTACTCCACCACCACCAAACCCTAGCCTCTACACCATCTCCAAGGTTCTTCTTCCAAAGGGTGGCCGACCACCAGGACCCCCAGTCCAGCCATCTTCAAGTCAGCTACCACTGCTTCAGAGTCCATCAAGCAGATCCAGGAGAAGAAGTCCCAAATCCGCAGCATAAGAGTTCCAGATCAGCTAAAGACCTTCAGATCTCATCCTTTCTTCAACTCTGGTAACTCTCTTCCCTGAGTCTCTTGTTCCTAACCTTGTTCTTCTTCTCCTTAGGATCCAGGGTTCAAGAAGATGCCAACTTTGCCGAGGACCATTATCAGAGGATCCATTGCGAAGATACCTTGACTCCCGGGATCCAATAATCTGCTCGAGAGAGTCTTTTTCCACCAAATGGAGAGATATCACTGCTAGGTAACAAGAACCTTCCCTTCTCACTTTGTCTATATCGTTGAAACTCAGAGCAAACCCTAGATCTGGGGGTTTCTCAATCCCCAGCGATCCTACTTCTGAGTTACTCTGATAATCCACTCCTTTTAATTATTCTTTCTGTCATTTCTTAGTTTCTTTCAACATTAGTTTATCTTTCCTTTGAGTCAAAGCCGACTTCTGAAAATATATATAAAAAAAAAAACATTAATTTTAATTTGCTCCGCATTCCACATATTCGTTCTGCATCTTTTTTAGTGTCAGAGTTTTCGTTCTGCATCATTTTTGGTATCAGAGCTTTCGTTCTGCATCATTTTTGGTATCAGAGCCCTGTCTAGGGTTCTTGCTTGTTTGATTATTTTTTCGTTCCTTTTTACTTTTGCTACCTAGAGTAGACTCCCCTGGCCGTCTGGTCCTAGGAACAAGCGAGACACAAGCCTCCTCCTCCCATTCCATGGGGGTTCCTAGGGCGTGTAGGGGTGCCGCTGGGTTATAACTTCTAGGCAGGGATTGTAAACGGGACACATGTTCTATTTTCTGCCAGTAACTATCCTGTTATTCGAATTGTTTTTCCTTACAAGAAACTCCAAATTAAGTAATTCTTATTTTGATGGAACCAGTATAATTGAAAGTAATTTACATAAAATTTTCATGATTTATTAATTTTTATAGATTTTTTGAGATCAATTTTACTGTTGTTCTATTTTTTTTATTTTTTGCAAGTTATTTTTTTTATTTGAGTGTGCATAAATTGAATCTATCTTAAGGGCACCAAAGTTGCAATATAAGGAGAGGATTGAGACCCTCTCCTTAGCCCAAAACCACCTCCCATGCATTCGAACCTAAGCCTTTAATCTGAAAATTAATTAGACTTAATTTGCCCTAGTGGGCTAGGGACACCAACTGGTCGGGTCTAGGCTAGTGTTCAGTCAGTTTGTCTTGTTACTCTGTGTGTGCCTTGTACTCAGTGTCTAGAACGGTGGTTCAGGGATTCTATCTTGAAGGGCTTGTGTGCTGGTCCGCCTACCTGGCCAATCACTGATTGGTGTCTAGGATTGGCAATTAGGGACCTAACACTCCCCTTACACCTGCCTGGCTGAGTCCCGAGTTACTATAGGCTAGCTTGCCACTCTGATTGGGCATCTAGTTTGCGCTCTAGGTCTAGTTAGCCCATTGTTATTTCAGTCGAGTCCCATTTGGTGTGCTTGCTTGCATCATCATGTCCACCCGGAACGGAGTACCCTACCAACCTGGTCAAACCCAAACTGATTTAGAGGCCATGATTAGAACTCTTACCGAAAGTATGACCAAATTGAGTCAGGATATGAATGAGGGTTTTGCCCAGTTTAGAGACCGAGCCCAGGGACTTGAGAAACGTAGACATCAAAATTAGACCCCTGATCAAAAATTTAATAGGCCCCAACCTCACCCATGCCAGGAGCCTAGGAGGACCTTATACCGTGATCACGAGCATAACCCTAAGAGCCTATACCCATACTTGGTTGGCTCAGAGAAGGGACCCGTTAGGAACGCCGAACCTTATGCACCCACTTTTGATGGAAGACAAGAGACATATATTAAGTGGGAAGAACAAATGGATCGGTATTTTGAGTGCACTAACATATCGGAATTAGGACAAGTTAGGTTGGCCAAAACCAAGTTCACCAAACATGCTAGGTCGCATTGCTATGCTATTGAGCGTGAGTGTTATCAAAGAAAAGAGAAAATATATACTTGGAGAGATATGAGAAGTAAGTTGAGAGATAGGTACCAAGGTAGATCATATGAGAAAAGACTTTTAGACCAATGGTACCAATTACGACAAGGTAATAGGCCTGTGTCTAAAGATATCGAGGACTTCCAGTGGTATGACATGAAATGCAATACCATTGAGACCGAAGCTCAGATCACATCGAGGTTTAGGATTAGGTTACACCCAGACATTTATAGGAAGCTATGCCTTGAAAAGACCAATAAGTTAGACCGAGCCTACCAAGAAGTGCAAGACTATGAGTGGTCTTTAAGATATAACCAATCAAGTACTTTGGACTTAAAGCCAACCTCTACCAACTTGAGCCAAGTTCTGATTGATCCGACACCCGTAGTGAACCAGACTTTTGTTTGTCAATTCCCACTTGTGTCACCTCTTGACCAGAAGGATAACACTGAGAAGGAGTTAGGCATGGCCATCCCAAAATTAGTTGACCTGACCAGAGCCGTACTTAAAGAGGAATCAAAGGAGAATAGATTAGAATTTCAGTGAGATTGAGGAAGAAATATATGAGCCTGACATAAGTTTGATAGATAAATATGAAGAAGAAGAATTTGAGGATATCTCTCTCGATAATTGAATTAACCAACTCCTACCTGATGGGATTATTGAGGGGACCCCTGCCACTCAAGGAATTAAGGAGCTAACCCTAAGAGAAGACCCTTTTGAGGAAGTTCAGGAAGAGGAAATTGCACCCAATGAGAGTTTAAGTGAGAATACCCCTGAACTCATTGAGGAATCCAAAGAAGACACCCCTGAGTCAAATCTGGTAGAGAAGTGTGAAGAAGGAAGGGGTTCACAAGAATTGCCCATTGAGAAGGTCCAAGAACAAGAAAAAGACAGTAGCTTAGAAGACTTTCTAGATAAACATTCCAAAGACCTTCCTGATAACCTTCCACCTTCTAGGAGCACCCAGCCTACCCTAGAACTTGCACTTGTAGACCCTCCTAGAGAAAATTGTGAGGTTTGGATGAGTGCACCTATAGAACAATGTCCTCATTTTAAGGTCATCCTGAATAACCAAGGTATGTTTCTTATTTCTTATAAGCCACCTCAAAACTCTGATTCTTATTTCCTACCCTTCCCTGAATCTTCTCATATTTCTAGAGCTATGGGATTACACTTTACTGAGATTTCTAGGTTGCAAGACTCCTTAGAACCTATTAGGTTTGCCACCTACTTCTGGAAGACCTTATGGCACCTACTAGGCACCCATGATAAGTTTTCGTGCTGTGCATACCATCCTCCGACCCAAGGTCAAACCTAGAGAGCCTTAGTTTGTTAGGTTTAGACCTAGGGTTCCTTTGAATAAAGTCTATTCTTTAGGAATGCGTCGTCAATCGAGTTTAGGACATTGACTCAGATTTTGGTTGAGTAAGAATACCATGAATTAGGATTTGTATTTACCTAGGGCAGAATTTGCATATAATGACTCGATCAATAGGTCTATAAGTAAAAGCCCTTTTGAGATTGTTCATGAGTACAAGCCTCATACACCAGTTGACCTAGTTCCTTTGCCGGTCCACACACGAGTCTCCGAGTCTGCTGAAGACTTTACACAGCATGTAAAGAACTTGCATAAAGAAATTCATGCCAAAATAACTTTAAGTAATGAAACTTATAAGAAGTTGGTTGATTCTCAAAGGCGAGTCAAAACTTTTGTTGAGGGAGACTATGTAATGATTAGGTTAAGGCCTGAGCGGTTTCCTCCTGGAACCGTTAGAAAGCTACATGCTAGAGGAGCTGGACCATTTAGAGTGATGAAGAGAGTGGGACCCAATGCCTATGTTGCATCCAGAGCTAGGCATTAGCTCCACTTTCAACATTACATACCTAGTAGAGTACAGGGAGCTAGCTATGATTCCTAGTGAGCCTTTCGAACCTAATCCTGTTATTGAGAGTGATCCCGATCCTGTGTCCACCAATAAATTGGTCGGTGAGGAAAGAGCAGATTGAAAAGATCCTGGATGATCAGGTTATCTCAACTCATAATCGAGGATACCAAAGATACTTGGTCTGCTGGCAAGAAAGGCCAGATTCTGATGATTCTTGGATCTCCCAAGAAGAATTACAAGAATTGGACCCAGACCACTTGGAGAGAAACCAGAGCCAACTTGATCCATACTCGGCATGGTCGAGTTCCTCCCACCCCGGGAGAATTGGTGCGGGCACCATAATCAGAAGAAGACTTCAGGGTTCCATCTGGATCTCTGATTGACCTTGCCCGAGAAAATTAGGGTTTGTAATAAGGATTGACCTGATCAACCCAATTTTGATTCTGTAATTTTGTCATTTCAATTTTTGTTGAGTCATGTTGACTCAGTCCTAGTCCAGGTCCAGGTTGGCACCATTCACTTTGCCATAGGGTGCCACATTTTTTCTTCCATGGTCCATCTATAAGTGGGTGCCACACTCCCTGCCACATCTCCATCCAGTGTCTTTGGTCCCCACACCATAAGAAGTAAGTTCCCCTTTCTCTTACACCACTTGGGGGAGAAATCCATCAAGATACCTCAATCCAAGGAGGTGCCATATTCTTTCAAGATAAACCCAAGCCAGGATGGCAAGAATTTTTCTTGAAGAGAGGATCAAGGAGGTGCCCCATAATGTTCCATAAAAATCCAAGTTATAAAAGGGAAGAGAGCATGTCTTGGGGAGAAAATCAAGGAGGCACCCAAAAGTTTCCTAAAGTGCCAAAGCCAAGAAAAGAAGAAGCCTAAACTTGTGCAGCAAGACTAGGAGGTGTCCAAAAGATCCAAACCATGAAGGAAAAATCCTTGATTCATGGAGAGATACTAGGAGACACCCCCATAACTTGCCATTTGGAGCTGATTTTCAAGTTTTCTTGGAGTTTTTGGGCCGCTCACTTATGGAAGGAGTCTTGGTTGGCCAAGGGAAGAGAATTTGATGCCTAAAGTGTAGATTAGTCCTATTAGTCCCACATGGGAACATGTATGGTTTTGATTTTTCTTATAGGTCTATATATTAGACCCATTTTGTAACTTGAACTTATCTTATGAAATCTTATGAATGAAATCCCTTGTTTTTTAGCAAAGTCTTGTTCTTCCGCACTTATTCTAAGTGTTGAGCTCCGTGAGGGAGTAAATCCGGGTTCCCTAGGAACCTTGAGGAGGTGTGAGATCTCCAACCCCAAAACCCTAGCTTTGTCCACCCATCTCTACTCCACCACCACCAAACCCTAGCCTCTACACCATCTCCAAGGTTCTTCTTCCAAAGGGTGGCCGACCATCAGGACCCCCAGTCCAGCCATCTTCAAGTCAGCTACCACTGCTTTAGAGTCCATCCAGCAGATCCAGGAGAAGAAGTCCCAAATCCGCAGCCTAGGAGTTCCAGATCAGCTGAAGAACTTCAGATCCCATCCTTTCTTCTACTCTGGTAACTCTCTTCCCTGAGTCTCTTGTTCCTAACCTTGTTCTTCTTCTCTCCAGGCTCCAGGGTTCAAGAAGAGGCCAACTTTGCCAAGGACCATTATCAGAGGATCCATTGCGAAGATACCTTGACTCCCAGGATCCAATAATCTGCTCGAGAGAGTCTTTTTCCACCAAATGGAGAGATATCACTGCTAGGTAACAAGAACCTTCCCTTCTCACTTTGTCTGTTTCGTTGAAACTCAGAGCAAACCCTAGATCTCGGGGTTTCTCAATCCCCAGCGATCCTACTTCTGAGTTAATCTGATAATCCACTCCTTTTAATTGTGCTTTCTGTCATTTCTTAGTTTCTTTCAATTTTAGTTTATCTTTCCTTTGAGTCAAAGCCGACTTCTGAAAATATATATAAAAAAAAATACATTAATTTTAATTTTCTTTCGCATTCCATATATTCGTTCTGCATCTTTTTTAGTGTCAGAGTTTTCGTTCTGCATCATTTTTGGTATCAGAGCTTTCGTTCTGCATCAGATGTCGCACCTCTAGGGCATCTCACCCATCCCACCACATGTAGTCTAGCGCATCCTACCCATCTCACTACATGCGGAGCCTAGGCATCCCACCCAAATCGCTACCTAGGGCCATAAAGAAAAAATCCCTAAGAACTAGAGGGGGACTGGATGGAAAAGGGGATAATTAGGGCCTCGTGCCCCTCGACGCTCACATGGAGTGAAGGAAGTGGGGTCTCACACCCCTCGACACCCGTAGGTGAAGGTAAGACGGGCCTCAGCCCAGAACCAGAACCAATGGAAAATCCAAAAATTTCATATCAAACTTCTTATCATTAAAGGGGGAGAGGGGGCCTTTATATAGATAAACCAAAACACTCAGTTACTTAGCCTACAAAAAACCCAAAAAGGAAAAATAAATTATATCAAATTTATGCTACATCAATATTGGTGCTGATCTGCTTTGGGAAGCATGTTGGCTTGATGATCTGCTTTGAAAAGCGAGCTGCTCTGAATACTGGGATGCTCCAAAATCATGCGGACTCTACTTGTGGTCGTGCACAGGGGGAAGGAAATCATCTCCGATGGCAACCGATAGATGGGCGGTGACCGGGAAGTGGGTGGCGGACAAGGCCGTTGGACGACGAGCGACGGAGGGCCAGCGATAGCTGCAGGCAGGGCTATGGCATATAGATGGCACGGCATGCCCAGGGCATGCCATTTGGACTCCCGTAGGCATGGGGGATGCCTAGGCACCGGCGAGGACCTCCTGTGGCCGGGCCTTGGCTGGTGGATGGCGGGATGGCGGCAAGCGGGCGGTGGCAGTGGTGTCAGGTAGTGGGCGACGGCGTCACACAGACTGACCCATCCGTTGGGCTTCCCCAAGGCTGTGGGGTTGTAGGCACCGACGAGGGCCCCTCGACGGTCAGGAGTGAGCCGGTGGGTGGCGGGTGAGCGACTGGCGACGGCGGCTACAGCGATGGCCGTGGGCAGGCGACGGGTAGATGCCTCCGTGTTAGTTCATCTTCCCATGGTCTTGGGCAGTGGGTGGTTGGATTTTTCAGCGATGACGGGGCCGGTGAGCACCGGCGGAGGGTCGGTGGGGATGGCCGGGGGTCGAGCAACCCGGATTTGTGGGCAGCGGGGCGGCGGCTAGGGTTTGGGAAGTTTTTTTTTAAAATCATGGGAAGGAGATGGAATAAGGTAAGAATAAGGTGGGAATAAATTTGGGATAAAGCTAGAATAGTGGCAATAGGTGGAATAGTGGGAATAGCCAAAAAATAAAACAATGAGAATATAAGAAAAATAGAAAATGAATCCGGACCTGCCCTAGATCCCCATCATGACATGAATGAAAGGAAATTACAGGACTCCCTTGATTAGACAGCAAACAAAGGGATTCAATTGACTTATTGGACTCAATTGACTTAATGGACTCAATTGACTCACTTTATTACAGGACTCAATCAACTCAGGTCTAATGGACTCTACTACTTAGGCGATCTATATGTGCTCTAAATGGGATGTAGCCTCTTTCTGATCCTGGTGCCTGCACCAATTCTTTCAAGGTGGGAGGAACTCGACCCTATTGAGTGAAGGTCAATCCTGCTCTGGTACTGCTCTAACAGGTCTAGGTCAAGGTATTGCAGATTCTCTCAAGTGATCCACAAATCCTCAATTATGGTCGACCTTGCCAACAAACCAAGTAACGTTGGTAACCTTTATTCTAGGTACTAATAGCTTAGTCATCTAGGATACACTCAATCCTTTCCCCTTTTCCAGGAAAATTTATTGGTGGACACTCAGGTATGAGTTCGCTCTCAAGAAAAGGATCAGGTCCAAATGGCTCACTGGGTATCATTACTAGCTCCCTATACTCTACTAGATCTGAGATATTGAAGGTTGATCTAATACTAAATTGATGGGGAACTAATATGCATGCCATTTTTTTTGTATGTTTTACATGTCGAGTTAGGTGATTAATTCCCGAATTTCAGATCAAAATTATTTATAAGGAATTTTGTATGAATTTTGAAGATCAGCATGCAGATTAGGACCTAGAAAAGTAGCAAAGGACCGCCGGGGCTGAGAAGCCTCGGTTAGAGAAAGTTCTCCTGCAATAAAACTATTGGAGGTAGAGGGGTGTACCTGACAATGTCTATGAAGATCGCAACGAAGGGGTCTCTCGTTCCTTGATGGATGCGGCCTGAAAAACCGAGCCAAAGACCCGTGGATACCCAGCTTTTTGCTCGGTGATCCGATTGAGGCTTGGCTGGAGTCGTTGGATTCGTAGGAACTCGGGGACCTACAAACGACCTGTCAGGGGTTAGAAAACTTACAAAGAAACAAGAAAACAAAGAAAATATAGTAAGGGAAGGCTTCTTTTGGAGTGGGCGTCCAGGGATCTGAGATGCTTGTTGGCAGCAGGAAGATGATTGCAGCACTGGGAAGAAGAACTCTCGCAAACCCCTTTATGCACACAGCAGGGTATCACACAACTCAATAGATAAACTCAAGGTTTTTATTCATCAAAATTCTCCTCATACAAGAGGTTAGGGTCCTTTAAATAGACCCTTAACCTTGGGCTCCAAGTAAGGGTACATAAGTCTTTACATAAGAATCCTTTTCCCTCTCAAACCCTAGCTAGAAAATAAGGAAATATTAGGTAGAAAAATCTCTAAAAATTTTCTTGACTTGGTCAAGACTCCAAGGATGCCTAGGGGCGCATGTTGGGCTTCTAGGAGCAGCAAAAGGCCGGCCCAAAGGGGCTCGGGTGCATGGGTTTGGGCCTCTGGAAGCTGGGGTGGCTTGGTAGCCAGGTAGCAGGAATATTCCCTGGTATCTTGCTTCTTAGGGGCTTGGGCTTGGCACCTGGGCTTGATTTCTTTGGGCTAGGATGCAGATGGACCTCTGGAATCATGGATGCCCTTATTTATGAATATACTTTGGCATCTAGAAGGGAATCTGGGCATCTGGAGGGTATCTGCAAGAAATCAGGGTTTTCTGAATTTTCCTCCTGGGGTCTTCAAATCTTCAAGCTGGGTTAGACTTGGGCTATACTTCCATGTCTTCAATCTAGTTGGACTTGGTCTTCACTTGTATGATATAGTCTTGAGTCTTCAGTATGTTTGGATAGGACTCAAAAAAATAAAATTAGCTCAACATGAGCTGACCAGCATTGGACTGAACTAGCTCAACATGAGCTGACTAGTACAGAACTGAAATAACAACTCAAAAAACTCAAATAACAACTAAAATGGACTCAGATGAGCTAAGCCCTTATTACAGACGGACTCATAAATTATTGATCAATTTACAGAGGGTTGAAAAGCCTCTGCCTTATTCTAGTGCCTTTGGTGTCCGCACCAATTCTCCCGAGGTGGGAGGAACTCGACCCTATCGAGTGAAGATCAAACTGGCTTACATATCTCTCGAGAAGGTCTGGGTTGAGGCATTGCAAGTCCACTCGAGAAATCTATGAATCGTGCGACTTTGGCTGGCCTTGCCATCGGACCAGGAAGCATTGATAGTCACGGCCCCGGGTCGTGATGGCTTGATCGTCCAGGATACGCTCGATCCGTTCTCCTCTCTCAGGCCAATTTGTTAGTGGACACTCTGGGTTAGGGTCACTCACAATGAAAAGGAATAGGTCCAAAGGCCTTACTAGGTATCGCTGCCGGTTCCCTAAACTCAACCAGGTCTGTAATATTGAAGAAATAACTAATGCCCAAATCCGAAGGCAAGTCTAACACCTAGGCATTTGATCCAATCCTTCTCTATCACTTTAAAAGGTCCGGCTCTGCGAGCATGAAGATTCTTTTAGGCCTAAGCCTAACCAAGATAGAATCTACTACATCAAATTTTTTGACCCTTCTTCGGGAATTAGCCAGTTGTTTTAAGATTAGTGCAGGTGGTGAACATGCTAGGCACATGCAGACTCCTAACAAATGATGCAAAGGACTCATACTCACACCTAACAGACTTGACTATGCATTCCTATAGAAGGAAATTTTATTGAACTCTTTGGATCTAAACCTAACAGATTATAAGTTCCCTAGGTTTGATCCTAGCTTGACATGCACATGAAAATTTACAGTGAACTCCTAGCAAATTCCAAAGAGTGTGCCAGAAGTAAGATGCAAACCTAACATGCATGATGAATGCATGCAGTATGCTAATCTCAGTTAAATGCAATCTAATAATCCTAGAAATGCTGGATGTGTCAGGAAAGGGCAGAAAATAGGAAGTGGATTCAAAATTAGTCTGGTAGGGTAGGGAAAAAGGTTCAAGGTTAGTTGGATAAAGTAGGATAAAAGAAGGGGCATCAGGGACTAATCCTAGACTAATGAGGCTAACCTTACGGGGTTGCGATATATCTATGGGCAAGAAAAGGTCCATGCTATAGAAGGATGGGTCAACAATTTCTGGGAAGAGATCTTCAATAAGAATGGTAGGAAGGGATTCATCCTGATGGCAATGGGTTAAGTAAGCCAAATCCTCAATAAAGTCTTCTTGTTCATGGAATTTAGGAATAGGCTCTACAATTAGAACCTTTTCTAGTGTTTCCTCAGGTAAAATCCTAGTATCAGAGTTCTCTTCCTCTAATTGTTCTTCCACTATAGCTTTAGGTTGGATGTGGTCAAGGTCAACTAGCTCTGGGTTGGTTTCTACCTGGGTATCTACTGGGTCAGCTAATTCTAGGTCTACTAAAGGTGTCTCCTCTTCTCCTTCATACTCATCCACTAGGCTCGCATCAGCTTCATACACTTCCGCGTTAATGTAAGCCTTGTCAATCTCAGAAATGGTTGGAGAAAGTCGGCTAGGAGAAAATTGGCTTGGTCCTAGTTTCTGATTATGGACACTAGTTCTTGTAAGTTCAGGTTGCCTAAGGGGTAGTGGCTCACTACTGGATTCATATTTAGGGGTACTAATCCTATTGGGTTCAAGTTGACTAAGGGAAACTTGACTAGTACTAGATTGATACTTAGGGGTTATGGGTTCTCTAGGCTCATAGGACAAGGGTGCAGATCTATGGGTCATGGGATTATAGGATCTGGGGTCATAGGATTTTGGGTCAGCTCTATGATCAGGTTCTAAGGATGGATCATGGTATGGGGTTCTCCTAAGGTTGGGCTCCCTATATGGGTCAGGATATTGGGTTCTCCTAGGGTTGGACTCCCTATATGGTTCAGAATATTGGGTTCTCCTAGGGTTGGGCTCCCTATATGGGTCAGAGTATTGGGTTCACCTAGGGTTGGGCTCCCTATGTGGGTCAGAGTATTGGGTTCTCCTAGGATTGGACTCTCTATATGGGTCAGAGTATTGGGTTCTCCTGGGTTCAGTATCATAATAATGGTCACGGTAAGGGGTTCTTCTAGGTTCAGTATCATAATAAGGGTCATGGTAAGGGGTTCTTCTAGGTTCAGTATTATTGTATGGGTCAGGCTGAGGGGCTCTCCTAGGTTCAATCTCTTAGTATGGATCAGGGTTTGGGATCCTCCTAGGTTGAGGATTGTAGTACGGGTCAGAATAAGGGGATCTCCTAGGTTCGACCTCATGGTATAGATCAGGGTTTGGGGTTTTCCTAGGTTGAGGGGACTCAGGATCTGGCTCAGATTGTGACCCATGGGTTCTTGCTATGGTCCCTACACGGCCTCCTAACTGGTCAAACCTTTTGGCAAGATGGTCAATTCTATTGTTGGTTTGGGTACCAGACTGGGTTAACTGGGTAGTCATCTGGGTAGCCATCTGGGCCATTTGATCAGCTAGGGCTTTTATTTGGGCTTGTAAGTTTTCCATGGGTTCAGACATTTGTGAAGGAGGTGGGTGATATGAAACTCCTGATCTAGTGCTCTTGCAAGACTCGATCTGACCGACTGTAGCTGACTAAACCTAGAGTCCAAACTAGATGCTCAATCAGGGTGGCAAACTAGCCTATAGTAACCATGTACTCAGCCAGGCAGGTGTAAGGGGAGTGTTAGGTCCCTGATTGTCAATCCTAGACACCAATTAGAGATTGGCCAGGTAGGCGGACCAGCACACAAGCCCTTCGGGATTGAATCCCTGAACCACCGTTCTAGACACTGAGCACAAGGAACATACAGGTTAACTTGACACAGTGATCTAATACTAGTCCGGACCCGACCAGTTGGTGTCCCTAGCCCACTAGGGCAAATTAAGTCTAGTTAATTTTTGGTTAAGGCTTGGGACCGAATGCAAGGGATGTGGTTTTGGGCTAATGAGAGGTTATCAACTCCTCCCCTTATCTGATATAGCAAGAGTGCCCTTAAAAGTAAATTATGCAATGATGGCAGGCAGATGAGGATGCAAATTAGGGTTTAGATGTTTTGTTGGTATTTTTGGAGAATATGTAATTTTTTTTTTTTGGTATTTTCTTAAATAGAAGAAAACTTACAAATTATGGCCTAATATGCAAGAAATATACTAAAATTAAAAGATATGCAAAAATTGCTAAACAAAACCCTAAAACTTCCAAACTTATCTTGCTGAAAAAAAATAGAGCCAAAAATTTACAGGCTATATTTTGGCTTGAAGAAACTTCACAAGCTATAATAAAATCTGAGAAAATTCTTAAAATTACTGAAAATTATGATGAATCTAGAGCAACAAATTTCTGAATTTTTGGAGTTTTCAGAAGAGAGAAATAATTAAACAAACAGAGCATATACGGACTAAAAATTGCAGAAAACAAGCCCTAATCTAAGCTCTGATACCAAATGATGCGGGATCTAATATGTGGTGCGGGCACCAGACTCAGAAGAAGACTTCAGGGCTCCATCTGGATCTCTGATTGACCTTGCCCGAAGAATTAGGGTTTTCTGGTTTTGTAATAAGGGTTGACCTGATCAACTCAATTTTGAGTCTGTAATTTTGTCATTTCAATTTTGTTGGGTCATGTTGACTCAGTCCAAGTCCAAGGCCCAGGGAGGTGTCATTCCCTTTGCCATAGGGCACCACATTTTTTAGCTACAAGTGGGTGCCACACTCCCTACCACATCTCCATCCAGTGTACCTTGGTCCCCACTCCTCAAGTAAGCAGGTTCTTTTTTCTTGCACCACTTTGGGAAGAAATCCATCAAGATACCTCAATCCAAGGAGGAGCCAACTTCTTTCCAGATAAACCCAAGCAGGATGGCAAGAATTTTTCTTGAAGAGAGGATCAAGGAGGTGCCCCACAATGTTCCATAAAAATCCAAGTTATAAAAGGGAAGAGAGCATGTCTTGGGGAGAAAATCAAGAAGGCACCCAAAAGTTTCCAAAAGTGCCAAAGCCATGAAAGGAAGAAGCCTAAACTTGTGGAGCAAGACTAGGAGGTGTCCAAATGAGCCAAACCATGAAGGGAAAATCCTTGATTCATGGAGAGATACTAGGAGACACCCCCATAACCTGCCATTTGGAGCTGATTTTCAAGTTTTCTTGGAGTTTTTGGGCTGCCCACTCATGGAAGGAGTCTTGGGAAGAAAATTTGATGCCTAAAGTGTGGGTTAGTCCTATTAGTCCCACATGGGAAATGTATAAAATTTTATTTCTTTGTTATGTCTATATATTCAACTCTATGTAACTCTTGAATAAAATGATGAATGAAATCAATTTCTTTGTGAGCAACTTTGTGTTTCTCTCTTCCGCACTTGTATTCAGGTGTTGAGCTCCGTGAGGGAGTAAATCCGGGTTCCCTAGGAACCTTGAGGAGGTGTGAGATCTCCAACCCCAAAACCCTAGCTTAGTCCACCCATCTCTACTCCACTACTACCAAACCCTAATTTTCCATCTTCATGCCATGGCCCCTCTCTTCCACATCGAAGCCGGTCACCAGCATCCAGGTTCAGATCAACTGTTTCAACTACAGAGCCAGTTCAAATGAGAGTCAGATCAGTATCAAGATCTTCGGAACTTCTACATCCAACAATCTTCATTAAGTCCTCAGGTCAGTGTCTTTCTATGAGTTTCTGGTTCTCCTTTTGTTCAACTTCTTCCAGATCCTGAGTTCGAGAAGGAGGCCAACCTTGCCATAGGACTACAATCCGAGGATCCATTGCGAAGATACCCCGTCTCCAAGGATCCTACAATCTGCTCGAGAGTGTCCTCCAATTTAAGCAACGAGAGATATTACTGCTAGGTAACAAGAACCTTCCCTTCTCACTTTGTCTGTTTCGTTGAAACTCAGAGCAAACCCTAGATCTGGGGGTTTCTCAATCCCCAGCGATCCTACTTTTGAGTTACTCTGATAATCCACTCCTTTTAATTGTGCTCTCTGTCATTTCTTAGTTTCTTTCAACATTAGTTTATCTTTCCTTTGAGTCAAAGTCGACTTCTGAAAATATATTAAAAAATATATATATTAATTTTAATTTTCTTCTGCATCGAATCTTCTCTTCTTTTGTTCTGCATCATTTTTGGTATCAGAGCCCTATCTAGGGTTTCTGATTTGCTTGCATGTTTTGAGTGTCGCTCTTTTTTACTTTGTTTGCTCGAATTAGACTCCCCAGGACGTCCGGTCCTAGGAATGAAGTGAGGTGCAAACCTCCTCTTCCCATTCCACGGGATGTTCCTAGGGTGTTTAGGGGATCCGCTGGGTTACAACTTCGTAGCAGGAATTGTAAACGGGGGAAGCACTCTATGTTCAGTCTATAACTATCATGTTATAGAAATTGTTTCTCATTGGAGGTAACTCCAAATTGCATGATTTTTATTTTGCTAGAACCAGAATAATTGAATCTATTTTACAAAATTTTCCTATAATTTATTGGTTTCCGTAAAATTTCTGAGAGTTAAATTATTGCAACTCTGTTTCTGTGTTTCTGCAATTCAATTATTTTGAGTGATCATCTCCTAATTCATCTTAAGGGCAATTGAGCATCTAAGATAAGGGGAGGAGTTGATAACCTCTCCTTAGCCCAAAACCACCACCCATTCATTCGATCGTAAGCCTATTTTTAAAATTTATTAGACTTAATTTGCCCTAGTGGGCTAGGGACATCAACAAGTCGGGTCAAGGCTAGTGTTGAGTCAGTTTGTCTAGTTACTCTATGTGTGCTTTGTACTCAGTGTCTAAAACGGTGGTTCAGGGAATCTATCTTGAAGGGCTTGTGTGCTGGTCCGCCTACCTGGCCAATCACTGATTGGTGTCTTGGATTGGCATTTAGGGACCTATCACTCCCCTTACACCTACCTGGCTGAGTCCCGAGTTACTACAGGCTAGCTTGCCACTCTGATTGGGCTTCTAGTTTGGACTCTAGGTCTAGTGAGCCAGTAGTCGCTTTAGTCTAGTCACATTCTGTGTGTTTGCTTGCATCATCATGTATACCCAGAATGGAGTACCCTACCAACCTGGTCAAACCCAACCTGATTTAGAGGCCATGGTTAGAGCTCTTACTGAAAGTATGAACAAATTGAGTCAAGATATGACTGCTACTGTTACCCAGTGTAAAGAACAAGTCCATGAGAATTTTACCCAACTTAGGGATCGAGTCCAAGTACTTGAGAAACGTAGACATCAAAATTGGACCCCTGATCCAAAATTTAATAGGCCCCAACCTCATCCATGACAGGAGCCTAGGAGGACCTTATACCGTGATCCCGAGCATAACCTTAGGAAGCCTAACCATGATATCTATAGTGTGGATCGTGTCTATGAGAGGTCCTTACAATATTCTAGACCAGTCACTCAACAACCCAAGTCTTCTAGATCAAACCATTTAGATCCACACCCATGCCCAAGTAAGGTGTCTACTAGCATGAAACCCAGTGTGACCCAGGTTCCTATATCGCAAGAATGTTTGTTTTGTGGAGAAAGAGGCCATAAATCTAGTCAGTGCCCATGCATAGGACTGGCTTGTGCACAGCTAAGTGGTAAGAATCCTAAGGATGACATTAATGAGGGAGAACCCAAGCCTACCAATGAGGAAGAAAGGTTAGGTATGACAAGCCTAGATTCAGTTGACCCGATTACCACTGACCCGAAACCCATTGAAGATGGCATCGAGGAAGTATATGATGCTGGCTTGAGTCTAGTTGATGAATATGAGGGGGAAGAACTTGAAGAATGTGACATCGATACTATTGGTTCCTTACCTGAGGAGACCTTGGAGAGCAACCAAGTGGTAGGACCTAGTTCAGAAATTCAAGAGATTTGTGAGAATCAGGTTCCTTTAGTCAAATACCCCCGGGAAGAACTCATAGTGTTAGCCCGAGCTATCAGTTCGTACCCTCTAACGACAGTCATTCCCCAAGTACCAATTGAAGATCTTTGCACTGAACTGTTTAAGTTTGCCCACCCTATGGTAGATCCTCTCCTTAGGATGACTGAATCAAGCCTCTTCCAATTAGACCTTGTCCCATGCCCAGCCACTAAGGTCTCTCCCGTAATCTCAGTTGAACATCCTTGTCTTGAGCGGATTGATTCACCCAATCCTGTAGAAGTCCTCCTTATGGCCCCAGACCCCTTCCTTCGCATGACTGACCCACCCTTCTATAGAGTATACCTTTCCGCACCCATAGGTCAAATTTCAAGTCTTGAGGTCATCATCCATAGGCCCTCCCATGAATCATTCTCTAATCCAGTTCTTGAGAAAGTGGATCATTATTTGCTTAGAGAACAAACCTTAACTATTGCAATCACATGTCCTAGGCTACTTCTTGAACCATCTCATGATCCATTCCTGGGAGTAGCAAACTTTTTCTTTTGTAAGGATAACCAGTTGATACTCATAGATCACCATTCAAACCTTCAGGTCACCACCTTTAGTCAACAGGTAATTCGAGACTCCACCTCATATCTCCTCCCTTTCTCTAGGACTTCCAATGCTTCTTATACCATCCAAGTATACTTTGTCGAAGCCTTTAGAGTGAACCACGTGTCAGAACCTATTAGGTTTGCCACCTACTTCTGGAAGACCTTATGGCACCTACTAGGCATCCATAATAAGTTTTCATGCTCTGCATGCCCTCCTCCGACCCAAGGTCAAACCTAGAGAGCCTTAGTTTGTTAGGTTTAGACCTAGGGTTCATTTGTAATAAAGTCCATTCTTTAGGAATGCGTCGTCAGTCTAGTTTAGTTTTCTTGACCCTTTACTAGGCTTTGGCTCAGATTTTGGTTGGATTGAGAGCACCAGGAATTGGGATTTGTATTTTGTCCATGGCTGAAATTACATTCAATGTTTCGATCAATAGGTCTATAGGCTAGAGTCCCTTTGAAATTGTGCATGGTTACAAACCTCACACACCTCTTGACCTAGCTCCTTTACCAGTCCACACACGAGTCTCAGAGTCTACTGAAGTTTTTGCACAACATATAAAAGACTTGCATAAAGAAATTCATGCCAAAATAAATTTAAGTAATGAAACTTATAAGAAGTTGGCTGATTCTCAAAGGCGAGACAAAACTTTTGTTGAGGGAGACTATGTAATGATAAGGTTAAGGCCTGAACGATTTCCTCCTGGAATCGTTAGAAAGTTACATGCTAGAGGAGCTGGTCCATTTAGAGTAGTGAAGAGAGTAGGGTCCAATGCCTATGTGCTCGAGTTGCCTTCAGAACTAGGCATTAGCTCCACTTTCAACATTACAGACCTAGTAGAGTATAGAGAGCCAGCTGTGATTCCCGGTGAGCCTTTTTGAGCCTAATCCTGCTCTTGAGAGTAAACCCAACCCTGTGTGTCCACCAACAAACTGGCCTGTGAGGAAAGAGCAGGTTAAAAAGATCCTGGATGATCTGGTTATCTCTACTCGTAATCAAGGATACCAAAGATACCTGGTCCGCTGGCAAGGAAGGCCAGACTCTGATGACTCTTGGATCTCCCGAGAAGAACTACAAGATTTTGATCCAGACCTCTTGGAGAGATACCAGAGCCAACTTGAGCCTTACTCGACAAGGTCGAGTTCCTCCAACCTCGGGAGAATTGGTGCGGGCACCAGACTCAGAAGAAGACTTCAGGGCTCCATCTGGATCTCTGATTGACCTTGCCCGAAGAATTAGGGTTTTCTGATTTTGTAATAAGGGTTGACCTTATCAACTCAATTTTGAGTCTGTAATTTTGTCATTTCAATTTTGTTGGGTCATGTTGACTCAGTCCAAGTCTAAGGCCCAGGTAGGTGTCATTCCCTTTGCCATAGGGCACCACATTTTCCAGCTACAAGTGGGTGCCACACTCCCTGCCACATCTCCATCCAGTGTACCTTGGTCCCCACTCCTCAAGTAAGCAGGTTCTTTTTTCTTGCACCACTTGGGGGAGAAATCCATCAAGATACCTCAATCCAAGGAGGAGCCAGCTTCTTTCCACATAAACCCAAGCCAGGATGGCAAGAATTTTTCTTGAAGAGAGGATCAAGGAGGTGCCCCACAATGTTCCATAAAAATCCAAGTTATAAAAGGGAAGAGAGCATGTCTTGGGGAGAAAATCAAGAAGGCACCCAAAGGTTTCCAAAAGTGCCAAAGCCATGAAAGGAAGAAGCCTAAACTTGTGGAGCAAGACTAGGAGGTGTCCAAATGAGCCAAACCATGAAGGGAAAATCCTTGATTCATGGAGAGATACTAGGAGACACCCCCATAACCTGCCATTTGGAGCTGATTTTCATGTTTTCTTGGAGTTTTTGGGCTGCCCACTCATGGAAGGAGTCTTGGGAAGAAAATTTGATGCCTAAAGTATGGGTTAGTCCTATTAGTCCCACATGGGAAATGTATAAAATTTTATTTCTTTGTTATGTCTATATATTCAACTCTATGTAACTCTTGAATAAAATGATGAATGAAATCAATTTCTTTGTGAGCAACTTTGTGTTTCTCTCTTCCGCACTTGTATTCAGGTGTTGAGCTCCGTGAGGGAGTAAATCCGGGTTCCCTAGGAACCTTGAGGAGGTGTGAGATCTCCAACCCCAAAACCCTAGCTTAGTCCACCCATCTCTACTCCACCACCACCAAACCCTAATTTTCCATCTTCATCCCATGGCCCCTCTCTTCCACATCGAAGCCGGTCACCAGCATCCAGGTTCAGATCAACTATTTCAACTACAGAGCCAGTTCAAATGAGAGTCAGATCAGTATCAAGATCCCCGGAACTTCTACATCCAATAATCTTCATTAAGTTCTCAGGTCAGTGTCTTTCTTTGAGTTTCTAGTTCTTCTTTTGTTCTTCTTCTTCCAGATCCTGAGTTCGAGAAGGAGGCCAACCTTGCCATAGGACTACAATCCGAGGATCCATTGCGAAGATACCCCATCTCCAAGGATCCTACAATCTGCTTGAGAGTGTCCTCCAATTGAAGCAACGAGAGATATCACTGCTAGGTAACAAGAACCTTCCCTTCTCACTTTGTCTGTTTCATTGAAACTTAGAGCAAACCCTAGATCTGGGGGTTTCTCAATCCTCAGCGATCCTACTTTTGAGTTACTCTGATAATCTACTCCTTTTAATTGTGCTCTCTGTCATTTCTTAGTTTCTTTCAACATTAGTTTATCTTTCCTTTGAGTCAAAGCCGACTTCTGAAAATATATTAAAAAAAATACATTAATTTTAATTTACTTCCGCATCGCATCTTCTCTTCTTTCATTCTGCATCAATATGCATTCCATTTTTTTGTATGTTTTACATGTTGAGTTAGGTGATTAATTCCCGAATTTTAGATCAAAATTATTTGTAAGGAATTTTGTATGAATTTTTGAAGATCAGCATGTAGATTAGGACCTAGAAAAGTAGCAAAGAAGGACCGCCGGGGCTGAGAAGCCTTGGTTAGGGCAAGTTCTCCTGCAATAAAACTACTGGAGGTAGAGGGGTGTACCTGACAACGTCTATGAAGATCGCAGTGAAGGGGTCTCTCGTTCCTTGATGGATGCGGCCTGGAAAATCGAGCCAAAGACCCGCGGATACCCGGCTTTCTGCTCGGTGATCCGATTGAGGCTTGGCTGGAGTCGTTGGATTCGTAGGAACTCGAGGACCTACAAACGACCTGTCAGGGGTTAGAAAACTCACAAAGGAACAAGAAAACAAAGGAAATATAGCAAGGGAAGGCTTCTTTTGGAGTGGGCGTCCAGGGATCTGAGATGCTTGTTGGCAGCAGGAAGATGATTGCAGCACTGGGAAGAAGAACTCTCGCAAACCCCTTTATGCACACAGCAGGGTATCACACAACTCAATAGAAGAACTCAAGGTTTTCATTCATCAAAATTCTCCTTATACAAGAGGCTAGGGTCCCTTAAATAGACCCTTAACCTTGGGCTCCAAGTAAGGGTACATAAGTCTTTACATAAGAATCCTTTTCCCTCTCAAACCCTAGCTAGAAAATAAAAAAATATTAGGTAAAAAAATCCCTAAAATTTTTCTTGACTTGGTCAAGACTCCAAGGATGCCTAGGGGGGCGTGTTGGGCTTCTAGGAGCAGTAAAAGGCCGGCCCAAAGGGGCTCGGGTGCATGGGTTTGGGCCTTTGGAAGCTGGGATGGCCTTGTAGCCAGGTAGCAGGAATATTCCATGGTATCTTTCTTCTTAGGAGCTTGGGCTTGGCACCTGGGCTTGATTTCTTTGGGCTAGGATATAGATGGACCTCTAGAATCATGGATGCCCTTATTTATGAATATACTTTGGCATCTGGAAGGGAATCTGGGCATCTAGAGGGCATCTGCAAGAAATCAGGGTTTTCTGAATTTTCCTCCTGGGGTCTTTAAATCTTCAAGCTGGGTTGGACTTGGGCTATAATTCCATGTCTTCAATCTAGTTGGACTTGGTCTTCACTTGTATGATATAGTCTTGAGTCTTCAGTATGTTTGGATAGGACTCAAAAAAATAAAATTAGCTCAACATGAGCTGACCAGCATTGGACTGAACTAGCTCAACATGAGCTGACTAGTACAGAACTGAAATAACAACTCAAAAAACTCAAATAACAACTAAAATGGACTCAGATGAGCTAAGCCCTTATTATAGATGGACTCATAAATTATTGATCAATTTACAGAGGGTTGAAAAGCCTCTGCCTTATTCTGGTGCCTTTGGTGTCCGCACCACAAATTCAGGTGGTAACTCGAGCACATAGGCATTAAGTCTAACTTTCATTATCACTTTGAAGGGTCTAGCTCCATGGGCATGTAACTTTTTCATGGTCTCCATTGGAAACCACTCAGGTCTAAGCCTAATCATTACATAATCTCCCTTAACAAACTCTTTGACTTTTTTTCAGGAATTAGCCAAGTTTTTGTAAATATCATTGCTCACATTAATCTTATGGCTAATTTCCTTATGAAGATCCTTAACATGCTGTGCAAATGATTCAGCTGACTCAGAAACTCGTGCATGTTTCGGCAAAGAAATTAAATCTATGGGTTTCTTAGGCTTATAACCATGGACAATCTCAAATGGGCTCTTGCTTGTGGACCTATAAACTAAACTATTGTAGGCGAATTCGGCTCTAGGTAACAAAAGATCCCAATTTTTGATGTTTTCACCTACAAGGCATCTCAACAAATTTCCCAGGCTTTGGCTCACTACTTCGGTCTAGCCATTGGTTTGAGTATGGTAGGAGATAGAAAATTTGAGCTTAGTTCCTAACATGTGCTAGAGGGTCTTCCAAAAGTAACTCGTAAATCGGATATCCCTATCAGACATAATGATTTTAGGAAGGCCATGTAACCTAACCACATTGTCAAGAAAAAGTTTGGCCACCTTAGAGGCATCAAAGGTTTGAGAATAGGGTATGAAATAAGCCATCTTGGAAACCTATCGACCACAACATAGATAAATCATGTCTCCTTAAGGTCTTGGGCAATCCTAACACAAAATCCATACTGAGGTCTTGCAAAGGATGGTCAGGTACAGGTAAAGGGGTATACAAGCTAGTGTTTTACTTTTGCTATTTGGCAACAGCACAAGTTTGACACCTAGCCATAATTTAGGCAACATCCATTTCTAGACTTGGCCAATATTACTATCTTCAACAGTGAGAATGGTCTTGTTCCTACCAAAGTGACCAGCTAGACTCCTGCACGGGTTTCACAAAATAGAAATTCTCTAAGAGAAGTCCTGGCAATACATAACCTATTGTCCTTGAAGAGGTAGCCATCTTGAAAAGTATACTCACTATACAAACTAGATGGTCCTTATCCCACAGATTGGTAGATTTCACTGAAGTCGGGACATGTCTCATATTCCTCTTTCAGTCTGTCAAATCCCATGACTTCAGTTTTAACATAATTCATGAGCATGGAACGGTGGCTAAGGGCATCAGTAATCTTATTCTCAGTACCAGCATGATGTTTCAATACAAAGGTATAGGCTTGAATGTACTCTATCCACTTAGCATGCCTAGGGTTTAGTTTCTTCTAAGAGTTAAGGAATCGGAGTGCTTCATGATCAGAGTATAAAACAAACTCCTGTGGTAGTAGGTAATGTCTCCAATATCTCAGGACTTGTACTACCGCATAAAATTCCTTATCATAGATTGAGTATCTAAGTTTAGCCTCATTTAATTTCTCACTAAAGAAGGCTACAGGGTGACTCACTTGACTTAGTACTCCTCCTATACCAACTCCAGAAGCATCACAAGCAACCTCAAAAACATTAGAGAAATTGGGTAACCTCAAAATGGGTGCTTGGGTCATCTTTTCCTTAATATCTAGGAAGTCTCTACCTACAGCTTGGGTCCACTCAAAGGTTCCCTTCCTAATATAATCAGTCATGGGCACAACAATTAAGCTAAATCTTCGAATAAATCATCTATAAAAGGTAGTTAAGCCATGGAAACTTGGCATATCATGTACACTAGTAGGTACTGGCTACTTAACTATGGACTTAATCTTTTCTGGATCAACTGACACTCCTTCGGGGGTCACTACAAATCCTAGGAAGATGACTCTATGAGTCAAGAACTTGCATTTCTTCAAATTAGCATAGAAGCTTTCTTTCCTAAGGGCTTGATAGACTTGTCGGATATGGCTTAGGTGGTCTTCCTTAGTCCTACTGTAGATCAAGATGTTATCGAAATAAACCACAACAAATTTTCCATTGAACACTTTTAGGACTTAGGTCATGATCCTCATGAAGGTACTAGGAGTGTTCGACAATCCAAAAGGCATCACTACCCACTCATAGAGACCATCCTTAGTCTTGAAGATAGTTTTCCACTCATCTCCAGGTCTGATCCTAACTTGGTGATAGCCACTCTTAAGGTTAATCTTAGAGAAAATGGTTGCTTCGGCCATCATGTCTAACATGTCATCCAAACCGGAAATGGGGAAACTATACTTAACCGTTATCTTGTTTATGGCATGACTATCGACACACATTCTCCAAGTGCCATCTTTTTAAGGGTTAAAAGAGAAGGTACTGCACATGGACTTAGACTCTCCCTAATAAATCCTTTTCTTAGGTGCTCTCAAACCTATTTTTGTAATTCTAAATGTTCAGTGGGATTCATGCTATAGTGTGGGAGGTTTGGCAGGGTGGCTCCTGGGACTAGATCTATGGCATGTTGTATGTCCCTCAAAGATGGTAATTGATCTGGCTGATCTTCAAGAAACAAATCTTGAAACTCCTTTAAATATTCCACAACTTCTTGAGGGTGCTTTCTCTGGGTTTGATCAGGAATTTTCTTAGCAATTAATGTCTAAACTATCGAACCTTCAGTAATCTCATGCTCTAACTCCTTAGTAGTGATCAGATTGATTCCTAATTTCTTCTCTTTCAAGTTGCTAGATCCCCTCTTGATATTATCCTTAGGTGGGGTTGGGTTTATCACAATCTTCTTTCCAAGGAAATTAAAAGAACACGAATTGGATCGGCCATACAGGGTAGCATCATGGTCATATAGCTAGCATTTGCCTAAGATAATGCTACTCACTCCCATAGGAAGGATATCACACCACACCTTTTCTTGATAGGATTGAAGCTGGATCATGACTTGGCATCTAAGTTTGATAGGGATGGAAGTTGAGTCTATCCAGGATACCTTATAAGGGTTAGGATGGGGAACAAGGGACAAGCCTAGGGTTTTGGCAGCACTGGTTGAGATGGCATTCACGTAGCTCCCACTATCTATGATGATCTTGCATACCTTATCCCCTAACTTCACAAAGGTCTGTAGGATGTTGGTCCTATGCCAATCCTCTTGTTCCTTGGTTTGGGCTAAGATACACTTAACAACTCCCAATAGGTCAGATGGCTCAACGAATTCCTTATCTCCTTCATATTCATCCACTAAGTTCACCTCAACTTCATACACTTCCTCTTCAAACTCATCAGTGGGTTTAGGTTCTTTTCTCTCTAGTTCTCCTATGTGTAGGGATCGGGTTATGCATTGACTAGCATAGTATCCCACTTTATGGCATTTAAAACAAGCAATATTAGGGTTGGGATTCCTCTAAACTTTAGGTGCCTTACCCTTATCATCCTTACGAGTCAATGGGGTGCTAGGGTAGGACCGGCTTGGGTGTACTTAGCTAGATCCTGGTTTGTGATTAGGGGCACTAATTCTAGTGGGTTCAGGTCAATAAAAAATGGGTCCCCTCTAGAATCTCTTATAGTCTCTAGCTATTTGATAAGCCTGCTTAAGATCATTGACCTCTCTCAGAAATAATTCCCTCTGAATGTCCTCATGTTATCTAGCCCTAAACTTAGAAAGGTTCACCGCTTCAGACTCAACTATGCTACACCTTATGACAAATTCATCAAATTTGGCTATGTACTCAGATAAAATCCTATTTCCTTGACTTAGCCTCTGCCATTGATCTAAGAGTCTTTGATGATACGATATAGGAAGGTACTTCTCTCTAAGCTTAAGCTTCATGGCTCTCCAGGTGACTATGGGTTTTCTCCTCTTTGTCTAGTCATGCATTCAACATTCCCCCAGTATAGCCTAGCCTGGCGAACTAATCTTAGTTTGGAAAACTTAAATTCCCTCTCTTCAGACATTTCATACCACTCAAAGTATTGGTCCATATCTCCTTTCCAATCAATGTACCCAGGGTCAAGGCTGCCATCAAATGTAGGTTCCTCTAACCTAATGTTCCTAATGGCTCTCTCATCTTGGTCAATGAAATCATGATTGGATCTCCTCTGATTATGCTTTAAGATTAGGTCATGGCATGGGGCTCTTCTAGGGTTGGGAGGTGTGGGAAGAGGTGTCTCAGGTTTAGGTTTAGTATGGGTCTCATGGGTTCCCTCTAGATTTCCAACATGTTCCTCCATCTAATCAAACCTATTATTCAATTGGGCAAATTGTTCAGTCATGGTCCTCAGTAAGGTTTCAAAATTAGACTCCATGGTCAGACTAGGTTGGGGTTGAGACTATTGGTATTGGACTCCTGATCTAGTGGTTATGTAATAAGCACACAGATCATTCTGGGGGTATGCTAGACCTAGAAGCTCAAGTAGAATGAGTCAGCTCAACTTTCAACCAATTCAATAATTATCCTTTCCACTAGTTAAATAAGAGGTGGGGTTGTAGGAGGCTCCCCCTACTCTTACAGGATCCTAATTAAAAATCACAAGTCTGCTTAGGGCATTTACCTCTGGATCCCTTTTCTAGACACCAGTTTCAAGAAATAACTGAAGGATTGAGTGCACTAACTTTCTCACAATACCACGAACTAGACCTATGGTGTCCCTAGTTCAATTAGGTTGCTACTCGATTTTTGTTAGGCTTGGGTTTGATGCAGGGTGGCTGTTTTGGGCCAAGGAAAGGTCATAAAATCCTTTCCTTATCCGAGATAGAGAGAGTGCCCTTAAGTGGATTAGATATGCATGCACACACATGATATCAAACATAAAACAAAAATCAGAAAATATGCGGAAAATAATTTTTTTTTGCAATTTTTTTTATGCAAATGGTAGATTTAACAAAGATTAATATTAGTAAATTAAATGCAAAGAAAAACTAGGGTTTGAAGGTTTTACTGCAAACAAAATTCAGCCCTAATCTCGTTATGCAAAAATTTCAGCAAGGAGACTTAAGGGTTTCATGCAGATTTTTTTGTAATTTTCAGATCTGAAAGTTAAAAAAAAATTGCAAAACTAAAGAAGATCAAGTATGTGTTTGATGGATGCAAAGATTAAGGCCAGTCTAAAGGTTTTGGTAAAAGTAATCCCTAGGTTTAGAACTAGTGTGCAGAAATTTCAGCATGCAAATTTTAGGGTTTTATGCATGAACATGTCCTAAACCATGCTCTGATACCAAACTGATATGGGATAAAACATGCTAGGGTTAACATAAAGAAATTGCAGTTTTAGTGAGCAGTAATTTCAGATTTAATGATGATTTTGTTCCCGAAAAATGGTCAAGAATACGTTAGGGTTATCATGTGAAGATCAATGTTTTACCCGCAGTTTAAGATTCTAACAAGTGACAATCAAAGTAGGATCCTAGGGTTAAGAAACCACTAATTTAGAACATACTCAGTTCAATAAATCAGAAGTAGAGAGAAGGGATTGGGTTGAGTACCTAGCAATGATGATCAGTTTCAAAAAGAAGGGGTTGCAAAACACTCTGGATTGGTGCCTAGAAGAAGAAGCTCGTTCCCATGGATGCATCGGCTTTCTATTAGATGGTTCTGAGGGGCAAGGAGAACCTTCTCCAAGTATCGTGGCTCTTGAAGGATCCTGCAGACACCATAGATTAGGGACTCTAAAGATAAAAAAAATAAGAAAATGGAAGTTGGAGGTAGAGAGAAGGATGGAGGGGCGTTGAAGAGGGTTGGTGGCCTGGTGGAGGGAGGATGCCTGGACTTGGATTGGGCGGCCTGGTGGAGGACTTGGTGACCTAAGGAAGGATGCCTGCATGCCTGGGAGGTGGCAGCCTAGAGCAGGAGTGCTTTGGAGTTGGCGGCCAGGGGCTTAGGAGCCTTAGAGATGGCGGCCAGGTCTTGGAAGATGGACTACTGGCATCCTACGGTTTTGGGTGATGATTGCTGGTGGCCAAGGGAAAGATAAAAGATGAAGATGGTTGAGCAGTTAGGGCTAGAAGGGATTTAGGGTTTGGTAGGTTGATTGGTTTTGGGCCTCTCACCCTCTCCATCATGAAGTGTCAATGCTCGCAAGCACGAAAAATAACAGATGAAAACTCAACTTTCATTCATTCAATAAACTTATTTTTACAAGAGGGAGGAGGGGTATTTATAAATCACCCGGCCCTCTCCTTGTCAAAGTTGGAGTACAACTCCCTATCAAAGTTGGAGTACAATGTTTGAGTGGGATTAGGAGACTTGACTCCTGGTTGGACTGGGAGGCTTGACTCCTTGTTGGACTGGGACATCAACTCCTTATTGGGTTGGGGCGCAAGTTCCTTGCTGGGCTAGGGTGCCAACTTCTTGTTGGGATGGGAGGGGGTGCCAATGCTGGTGGGCTTAGGAGGTGCCAATGCTGGTGGGCTTGGGAGGCACCAACTCCTTGTGGGCTTGGGTGCAGCCTCTTTCTGATCCTGGTGCCCGCATTGGCAGAGAGTTTGGAACTCGTCATTCCACCTCTAAGTGTGCACCACAAGGTTTAGGCAAACTCTTATGTTTCGCCCCCAGTTGGTCAACTTCATACTGGGACTTGAATAGCTCCACCCTTTCCTTAGCAAGGTGATGTGCTGCTTCCCACTGCTCAACTACCATGCTAGTTTGGAGGGAGTTGATCTCTCATAGTAGATCTCCATGGTCCATGTCCGACCATCAGATCTTTCACATGCCTTCGGCACTCACCCTTGCCTTACTTGCTATGAGGTAGACTACTTCATCCTTTGCAATGCCTACCTTTTTAGTGGCACCAAACAATGTGCCTCCCTTGTGTGGGCTCCTTCCATCTGCTTTGCTAATGGTGTTGGACAACATGCCTAGGTTGCAAGGACTCCTCTTCTTGCCAGTCTTCCCCTCAACACTGGCCAATATGGGACAAGGGTGAGAATGCAGATAGCCAACTCCATAGCCGGTAGTAGTCTGGACCATTTTATCAGAAGAGCCTTGTACTCTGCCAGCCTCCATCTAGATCCCTTGATTGAGAACGGCCCTCGAAGGCACTCCAGATTTCCAATGACCCCTCCTCCTCAGTTCTATCATCTCTTGGAATGTGGCCTTCAACTCTTCCTATAATTCTTTATTCCTCGTAGACAGGCTATCGAGTTCCCATGCAAGGGTTTGGCTAGCCTCCTTAGCAGCACCCCATTCTTAGTCCACCAAAGTTCAATGATCCTCTGCTAGCTTTCATACTTGCTCCACTTGGATGACCCTCTTTGTGGCTACTACCTTGTGCTCGGCAACCAAGGACTCTAGGTCCCAAGCATAGAAGCCCGCTAGCAAAGCTAGGTAATCAGAGTTCAACCAAAGTTGCAACTAGGACCTTGGAAGGGAGTGCAACCTACACTTATGGTGTAGTAGTACATGCACACTAGAGCCTCCTCTTTTGACATGCATCACAACAGCTCAACATCCCTTGAAGGGATGATGCCCGACATCAACTCCCGAGCCTTCAAGCTATCCAAGAGAATTGAGTCATCCCCATCGATTGTCCAACATGGAGTGAAGACTTATATGGTGGACCCTATAAGGTAGAAGGACCAGTAGACCCACAAGTTGTCAGAATTCTCTCCATGGACACTGGACTCTCAACTAGAATCTCCCTTGCTCCTGCCATCACCAAGGACCTTGCTTCATTGACCACCATCTCAATGGAATCACCCACCATCAAACTTGGGATCTTTATGAATGCACCAACTCCTCCACATTGACCTACGATGTTGACCAAAGCACTAGCACATTCTAGCAATGCCCCTCCTGCATCCCGGACTAGTGCTATATCTAAAGGGACTATCTTGACATAATGAAGGGATGAAGGTGCCTCAATAGGCTAGCTGCTAGCCCTCGCTACCATGTTCGGGCTTGCATCAGCCTCAACAAGTTGGTCACCAGCTCTCACCTCATTATCAAGACCAACACCAGCCTCTATAGGCAGGTCACTGGTCATCATCTCCATGCCAGGTACCATATCAGCCTTAACAAGTTGGTTGGCGGCCCTTGCCTCCACATCAGGACCTACACTAGCCTCTACAGATGGGTCGTTGATAATCATATCCAAACCAAAGCTTGCACTAGTCACTCCAGAGAAGGATGTCATAACAAGAGTAGCAATGGTGAAACTCGTAGAAGCAGCTGATTCTAGCCTTTCATCCATCGCCCTAGCCCCAATCTCCATAATTATTACCTTATGACTGGTGCTCCTCTTCCTCTTCTTCGACTACTTCTCTCATAACACTACAATGTACAACTCCTTTGCAAGGAACTTCATTTTCTACTCAAACATGAAACAAGGCACAAGATCTTGCATCAAAAGTTTCAAAAAAGAGAGGAATGAAGAACATTGATAAAGACAAAAGGACTTTATTTCATTCCAAATAAGTCTCTTTTATTTAAAACTCTACAATTTCTTTAACAAAAAAAGAAGAAAATATAGAGAAAAATAGAATAAAAAAAGGAGGCAATGTCACTTCATCGCCCACATCTACCCCGGAGCTATTTGAATCACCATCGAAAGATGACACTCTTAGAGAAAGTTCACCATGGTCAACATCAGGGTAGTGCTTCGCCACTTCCCCCTTGCACCAACGAATACCCTTGGCAAAGGCATCCTTGCAAGATTTGAGTAGAAAGGGAAGCCTTTTCCTCTCCCTTCCTAAAAACCTCCACCACCTTGGTAGCAACCTCTAAGGCCTAGCACTTAAAAAGGGAAGCCTTTTTTTCTGCCTTGTACAACCACCCTCTTAGTCTTGTCACATCGACTTGCCTCGGTCGATGACCCTCTTAGTCATGGCTGCCTCACCCTTTGCCTTGACTAGCAATTCTCTTAGTCTGGTCACCTCGCCCTTAGCCTCGGCAAGTGACCCTTTCAGCTTGGACATCTTGCCCTCTGCTCTGTCTAACCTGCTCTACAATTGATCCACTTCATCTTTGAATTGGGAGACCTCAATCTTGAGATCATGAACTCTCATTATCTTCATTGCTAGCCTAGCCACAATCATTTTGGCCTAGTTCCTTTTAGAGTCAAGCTGCCAAAGACGATGCTCACTCATTTATAGCATTATCTAGTTCACCCTCCACTACCAAGACGCACTAGTGGAAATATTGGTGCTCATTCTCCAACCTCACTGTATGCTAAAGCTATCTTCATATTATGAAGTTACTCTATAAAGGCACCACCTATCAAACCTTTAACGAAACCCTTCAAAAGAAGTGAAGTCAGAATTTAGTGATCTTACCACCATCAGTGAATGGATAGACCATAGTGCACTATCTGCAGACTACTCTTGAAGGAGCTCTTCTTTGTATTTGGGAGGTACAAGCTCCTCCAATATTTTATTTTAGATTCTTGTGTCGAGGACTATAATCCCAAGCGGAACCAGCCACCTCATCTTCATTGTCTTTGGGTGAGCCCCCTTTGCATTCTTGTCCTCCTTCATTGGTGACCCAACAACATCCCTGGCACCCTTGTTGCGGGCATCACTAGCCTCACCTAAAGCCTTGCAAACCCAATTGGTAGCCCATTCAACCATCACAACCATGCTACTTATTACTTAAAAAACTTTGGTAGCCTTGCCGACGGCCCCCACATCCTCCCTGGGGGCCTTCAGAGCCTTGCTAGCAATCTCCATATCCTTGCCAGTGGCCCCAACTACCTTGCCGCCATCTCTCACTACCTCACAAGTCATAGCCTCTACAGCACTAATAGAAGCCTTATCCACTCTCAAGGTGGGGGTATCCTCCAGGCACTGTAGTCAATTCTTGTGCTTTGGAGCGTTCTTCGGTTCAACTAACACCTACTTTTCTTTTCCATCCTCGACAAGTGAAGCAGGTCTCTGGGTCGCTGCCTCTTGTTAAGAATGCTGTTTAGGAATCTACAGTTAGAACTATCAAAAGTGTTTAATTTATGTTTAAATGTGTCAGTTAGTAAACAGTTTTTGTTACTTTTTTTTTTGACATTGAAAGGGGAAAAACAGAGGAAAAACCTGTAACCAAAAAAGTTATGCATGTGTTTTTGCTTTTGCTGAACATTGTGTGGTTCTTGTGCTGTTCTTATTCCAGATTTAATTTTATTCTAAATTTGGTTTCCTTATAATAACAATTGGTATCAGAGCTTTCTTCTAAAGGGACCTGTGTGTGAGCTTGACACATCATGGAAGCCGAAGCAAGTTTCTCCTCAATTGCTCCACCAGTGTTCGATGGAGACAACTACTAGATTTGGGCAGTACGTATGGAGACATACTTGGAAGCTTTGGATCTTTGGGAAGCAGTGGCAGAAGATTATGATGTTCCTGCACTTCCAAACAATCCCACCATGACACAGATCAAAACTCATAAGGAGAGCAAATGAAGAAGTCGAATGCCAAAGCATGTTTGTTTGTTGCGGTGTCATCAACGATCTTCACAAGAATAATGTCCCTTAATACAGCCAAGTTTATATGAGATTATCTCAAGTCTGAATATGAGGGAGATGAAAGGATTCGAGGTATGCAAGTTCTGAACTTGGTTCGAGAGTTTGAATTGTAGCAAATGAAGGAAACAAAAAGTATCAAAGAGTATTCTGATCGGTTGCTAAATATAGCAAACCGAGTTAGATTGTTAGGCTCTTCACTTTCTGACGAAAGGATCATTCAGAAGATCCTTGTAACAGTACTTGAAAATTATGAAGCAACCATTACAACCTTGGAAAACACCAAGGACCTGTCCAAGATTACACTCGCTGAACTCTTAAGTGCATTCCAAGCACAAGAGCAGCGTCGTGTAATGAGACAAGAGGGTGCTGTTGAAGGGGCTTTAGCAATCAAGCATCTTGAAGAAGAAAGGAACAAGAAGAACAACTTCAAAAAATATCAAGGTTCAAGATGTGAAAACAATGCATCAATCAGTAACAGCAAAGGCAACAAAAAGAAAAACTTTCCTCCTTGTCAGCATTATGGCAAGAAGAAAGGAACAAGAAGAACAACTTCAAAAAATATCAAGGTTCAAGATGTGAAAACAATGCATCAATCAGTAACAGCAAAGGCAACAAAAAGAAAAACTTTCCTCCTTGTCAGCATTATGGCAAGAAGGGGCATCCTCCATAGAAGTTTTGGAACCATGTTCCATGTCAACATTTTGGTAAGAAAAGTCATCCTCCTCATAGATGCTAGAAGAGAGCTGATGTAGTGTGCCACAAATGCAAACAAATCGGTCATGAAGCGGTGATTTGTAGAAATAAATTTCAGCAACCTGTTGAAGCCCAAGTTACTGATAAAGAAGAGGAAGAACACTTGTTCATTGCAACCTGTCTTTCTGGATTTGATTCAAAGGAAGGTTAGTTGATAGATAGTGGATGCACAAATCATATGACAAATGATAAAGAATTGTTTAGAGATTTAAGAAGCACTGAAATAAGGAAAGTAAGGATTGGAAATGGTGAACTTATTACTGTCAAAGGAAAGGGCACCACTGTAGTTGAAAGTTATTCTGTGACTAAGTTAATTTTAGATGTTTTATATGTTCCAGAGATTGATCAAAATCTGCTGAGTGTGGGTCAGTTATTGGAGAAGGGATTCAATGTTCTCTTCAGAAATAAGTTGTGTTTGATTGAAGACTCTGAAGGTAAAGAAGTCTTCAAGATTAAAATGGATGGATGATGTTTTGTTCTTAATCCATTAAAGGAGGAGCAGTCTGCATTCATGCTAAAAGAAGCACAAACAAACATATGGCACAAATGGCTTGGACATTATCATTATCAAGGATTAATGAAGATGAATGTCAAGAAGTTGGTGGACGGCATGCCAGAGTTGAATGATTACATTCCAAACTGCAAAATTTATCATATTTGAAAACAAAGTAGAAAGCCTTTTCCAAAAGCTACATTGAGAGCATCAAAGAAGTTGCAGTTGATTCATACTAATGTTGCTGGGCCACAACGAACTCCATCTTTGAATGGTAGTCTCTATTACATTCTTTTCATTAATGATTATACCCGTATGTGCTGGAATTATTTCATGAAATTTAAATCTAAATTTTCTCATATTTTTTGGAAATTTAAGACTATGGTTGAGAATGAATGTGGATGTAAGATCCAAATCATTCGGTCAGATAATGGAAAGGAGTATACTTCTACTACATTCAATCAATTCTATATTGAAGCTGGCATACAACATCAATTAACTGCTCCATATACTTCTCAACAAAATGGAGTAAGTGAAAGAAGAAATAGATATATTTTGGAGATGACAAGGTGCATGATGTATGAGAAGAACCTGCCAAAGAAATTCTAGACTGAAGCAGCAAATACTGCTATATTTATTCAGAATAGAATTCCTATAAAAGCAGTGAAGGATCAAACTCCTTTTGAAGCATGGTATGGATTTAAACCGACGTTGAAATTCTTTAAGGTCTTTGGATGCCTTTGTTTTACTCATGTTCCACAAGTCAAAAGAGTCAAACTAGAAAAACAAGCTCTTCCGAGTATTTTCATTGGCTACAGCAGTGTTGCAAAAGCCTACAAAATTTATCAATCACAAACCGGGAAGATTGAAAGTAGCAGGGATGTTCATTTTATGGAAGAAGAAGAATGGAAATGGGATGAAACAAAACATTATTCAACTCCAAAAGAATGGCAATTTAAACTTCCAGTCTTGATCACAGAAGAGATGGAAGAAGGCCCAGATGATATGTAGAATGAAATAATTGATGACATTCCAGTACAAGGTACAAGATTACTTACAGATATTTATCAAACTTGCAATATTGTATTGTGTGAACCTGTAGATTATGAAGAAGCTCAGTCAAATCCTAAGTGGAAAGCTGCAATGGAGGAGGAGTTGTTTATGATTGAAAAAAATAAAACATGGGAGTTAGTTGATCGACCACATGACAAGAAATTAATTGGAGTCAAGTGGGTGTTCAGAACTAAACTCAATGCTGATGAAACAGTCAATAAATATAAAGCAAGGCTTGTTGTAAAAGGGTATGCTCAAGTATTTGGAGTAGACTACTTAGATACTTTCGCTCCAGTGGCAAGGCTAGACACAATCAGGCTCCTACTTGCAATTGTAGCATAGATGAACTGGAAGGTATACTAGTGAGATGTTAAATCTGCATTCTTGAATGGGTTGCTACAGGAAGAAGTTTATGTGGAGCAACCAGAAGGCTTTGTTAAAGAAGGAAAAGAAGAAATTGTTTATCTTCTTAAAAAAGCACTTTATGGTTTGAAGTAGGCTCCAAGGGCTTGGTACAGCAAGGTAGATGAACATCTGCTGGCCTATGGATTTACCAAAAGTCTATCTGAATCAACATTGTATGTGAAGCATAATGAAGATGACATTTTAATTATATCACTCTATGTTGATGACTTACTTGTAACAGGAAGTAATTCAAGTGAAGTAAAGAAGTTCAAGGAAAAGATGATGAAGTCATTTGAGATGACAGATCTCGGTCTTATGACATTCTTCCTTGGAATGGAAAATTAAACAAAGTATAAATGGAATTTTTATCTACCAGAAAAAATATGCCAAGGAGATATTGAAAAAGTTTAAACTTGATGAATGCAAGGCAATGAGTACTCCAATGAATTAAGAAGAAAAGCTCTATAAAGAAGATGGGTCAGAGAAAATAGATCCAGTTTTCTTCAGAGGTTTGATTGGATGCTTGATGTATTTAACAGCCACCAGACCTGATATTATGAATGTCGTCAGTGTATTATCCAGATTCATGCATTGTGCAAGTGTTTTGCATCTCAAAGTAGCAAAAAGATTACTTAGATACCTAAAGGATACAAGTGATCTTGGCATAAAGTTCTCAAGGAACAAAAATTTTAAATTGATTGAATACTCAGACAGTGATTGGGGAGGTTTAATTGATGACATGAAAAGTACATCAGGCTATTGTTTTACATTGGATTCTAGAACATTTTCTTGGAGCTCAAAGAAACAAGAAATTATAGCCCAATCAACTGTCGAAGCTAAATTTATTGCTGTTGTTGCATGTGTTAATCAGACATTGTGGTTGAAGAAACTCTTAACTGATCTATTGGCATGGAGTCCCTGGATCGGCCGGTCGGAGCCGCTGCGTCGCATGACCGCTTCCTGGTTCACCTGCAAAACAGGTCCCTTGCCGGAGTTGTTCCGGTGGAGGACACTCCGATGCCTAAGTCAGTGGCGGATTCTAGCCACAGAATAGGGAAGATGTTGAGAGTGGAAGAGAAAAAAAATTCTTGGAGATTGAAAATGTATATGTGCGAGATTATTCACGCGTACATCTCGAGCCATCCTTCTTACCCATATTTAAAAGATGGCCTCCGGTCTGTGGCCTGCTCTTTTCTCGGAGATCATGGGGACCATTCACTCCCATGATTGGCGATCATGGGTTGTCAATGAGCGGTTCCGGCTAGATCGGAGGCGTGGCTGTAGGAATTGCATGCCATGATCATGGCATGATGTGTGTCGATTGTAACCGTTGGTTACAGTTTCCTTTTTGGAATAGATTGTGGTTCAAGCTTCAGGTTTCCCCTTGCGTGGGCCGAAGGCTTGATATTTCCCCGAGGCCAGAGATCATGTCTATGGTGGGGACCGAAGTTCGTATCTTCAGAAGTTGATGAGTAGTTCAGACTTTAGCTGGGGCCGAAGGTGCTACCCAAAGGACTGGCCTTCGGATGTTGTAGTTTGGTATGAAGCCTTGAGTTGCTTATAGTTAGCCTTCGCTTAGTCCAAAGTCCATAGTCCAGAGAACCCGGGCTTCGATAAGTCAAACAGGAGCCTGGTTCGTAGCTGAACCAGGATATCCCAACATGATTTAAATTTGGTGGAGGAAAAGAGTACAGAAATATTTGTTGACAATCATGCTGTAATAGCTATTTCTCATAATCCTATTTTCCATGGTAAAACCAAGCATTTCAACTTCAAATTGTTCTTCTTGAAGGAAGTTCAGAAAGAAGGCACTGTTATGCTGGTTTATTGTAGATCAGAAGATCAACTGGCAGATATATTCACCAAGCCATTACCTATTGCAAGGTTTGAAGAATTAAAAAAGAAGATTGGTATGTGCAGATCCTAAAGCAAGGAGGAGTTTTAAGAATGCTATTTAGGAATCTGCAGTTAGAACTGTCAAAATTGTTTAGTTTATGTTTAAATGTGTCAGTTAATAAACAGTTTTTGTTAGTTTTTTTTTTAACGTTGAAAGGGGAAAAATAGAGGAAAAACCCGTAACCAAAAAAGTTCTGTACATGTTTTTGCTTTTGCTAAACATTGTGTGGTTCTTGTGCTGTTCTTGTTCCAGATTTAATTTTATTCTGAATTTGGTTTTCTTATAACAACACCTCTTCTCATTGAAGTAACAAACCTACTAGGTGACAAAATATTAGCCCCTTCAATCAAATGGTGAATCAGGTCAAATAAGATATGAAGAAGTACTTACCAATGACAAGTGAGTTCCTACAAGTTAGCACCGCCAGCAAATCCTCTTGTAGAAGATCCTCAAGAGGAAGGACTGTAGTCACCTCTATCCTCCTCACCATATCTTTCTCTAAAAGCTATAATTTTGGGTAATCCTGCACCTTCTTTTTATCTGGTGATCCCCACTTGGTCAGAAACAGCGAGGCCACCAAAGCAATTGCGAAGAGGAACTGCTCCTTCCACTAATAGACTTTGGTTGGACCCTTAGAAAATTGGTACCCCTTTCTTGATGAGACATACCACTATCGACCTTGCTTGCTCAACTTCAGCTAGAAGAAAGCCTTGAAAACCCTAGCCTAGGGTTCTTCTCTGCATAGTAGCAGGTAGTAAAAAAATCCCATGATCAGCTATCATACACTGGGAACCATTTGAGTTGGACATATTTGATACCATCGTAGCAACTCAACCACAACACTAAGAAGTGAAAGCCTTAGCCTGACCTTGAACACCTCCTCATATAAGGCCACATGAGTTATCAACCCCATGGTTACTCTATCAGAGGGGCCTAGTAACTTGAGTCTCATTAAATCTGGAATGCCATACTCTTCTCGAAACCGTGTCAAATCCTCCTCACTCAAGGTGGACTTGATTACATCGAGAGCATCCTTAGCTACCATCAAACCTATTAAAGGACTTCTAGAAGGCATAGACAAAACAAAAGAGAAGAAAATAGAAGGAAGGAGAAGAGAGAAGAAGACCCTTCGCTTCAATAACAGCAACAACAGTGAACTCCTTTAGTAGCAAAGCCTTTAGACCCCCTCTCTTTTGCTGTGATGGATAGCAAGTATGGAGAGCCGTTTCCTCTCTTCACTCCTATTTATGGCCTCTCATTAGGGATAGCAACCCAAATGCTACAAGGCCAAGAGATAATTCATGAGTGTACACACATCCGCCCCCTAGTGGATGATTTGCATTGCTCGAATCATTAACCATATCGAGCCATGATTTTCCATCGTGCCTTTTCAAGTGCTCTGAATCATCGTGCATTCCTCATAAATATAGATAGTGTGCATGATCAAACTAGACGAGACCCTTCAGATCTTGCCCAGGGTCATGAGTGGCCCCACCAACAACTGATGCCTCACCTAGTAAGAGGTGAAGTATCCCCAAATGCTTAGCATACTAGGATAGGAGGCAAACCATCTAGGAATCTTCTTTAGTGAATCACATAGACTTTAGTGAAGATAGACTCAGTGTCAAGCCCCGTAGCCTCTAGACTCTACTTCCTACACCCAAGGCAAAGGAGACACCTCGACCTAGGAAGTGGGAGCAACTAATATACCTAAAAATGGTTAGGCCTATATCGAGTCTAACATGGCTCTCCACATCACCTACCAACTCAGCACAAAGAGAAGACTCTCCAGATCTTGCCACATGATCATTAGAAGTCATGATGAAAGGAGTCATGCATGCCCAATCTTTCGTAAGGGAGCCTGTAATCTATTACCTGCCTCTTTGACATCTACCACTACTAGGATGTGCACCTGACTGAGTCATGCATGCTTGCTATGAAGATGTTTTTCATGCTTTTCTCAGCCACTCCTACAGGGATATGCACTCTACAAAAACAACCCTACCATGAATACGTGCCAACCACCATTTCCTACATCACAAAATATCTCTTAAATGATAGGTACTCTTTATACTTGCCTATAAAAATCATTCTCCAGGACCCTCTAGGTAAGTCTTTCTGACACCTCCTAAGTCATTCAAAAGTCTTTTGTTGAAGCTTTTGCAAAGGTCAGGCCAACAAGACCCTAAGTGAGGCAAAGTAGGTAGATAAAGCTAAGAGGAGCCTAGGAGGGAATGCATAGAGGTTCACTCGTACCCTTGCAAGCTTCATTCACTTTCCTTGAAGCTTCACCCTCTCATTCTTGAGCCTTGCTTGCATTCCTTAAGCTTCACCCACACTCTCTCAAACTTTGTCTATACTCCATCATATCTATCTACCACTTCCATTACTTTTCCTAGCTCCTATCTATTAGATATATGCCCTAGAAGAAAATCAAGCAAACATATATTTCTCTATGATATAATTTTATATTTGATATTCTTAAATAGGATTACTTTCTCCATACATGTTATATATGTATCCATGTATCATTTAAGAAATTAATAGATGATGACACATATTCTAAAGAATTGAAATTTTGAGACATGTGTCATTATAGATGAATTCTTAAATTGCTCCTGATCATAAGATTATCATGAAAAAGATGATTGATCTATCAAGATCATGCATAGATTGCTTCCCTTTGAATAGATGAGTCTTGAATTTATAGTATGGGGATACTAAAATGAGAGTGCAAGTGATTGTTAAAGAAAAATGGTACTGAGCATGACCATATAAGAGTAACTTGATGTCTACTTACTCGTCTATGATTTTCTCGATACTATGACAGTGTGAATAGCCCTTTGACCTATAATATATCAATTGCTCATTGTGAGCTTGATGTAATTTGAATATACAAGCACTTGGACTCATAGCCATTCGAGTCCTTGCAGTGTATGTTGGCTATATTAGATTAACTATAAGAGTAGGATGTGCATCTAGATAGGATCTTATAACCTTAGTAGAAGAGTATAAAAGAATAGTGCCCTACAAATTAATCACATTTTATATATGATGGAATATTACTACAATTTTCTTCCAACTCATGTATGACATTTATTAATAAATGAGATATTTTTTATTCATTATATGCTATGTCTTATATTATTTATCTTATGATTATAATGAACCACATAGATTAGGATAATATATTTAGGATTATGATGAGTTCATAACAGTGAGTCCCAAAATATTGTAAATCCTGATCTAAAATATTTCCAGTCATAGAAACATCAAGCTAGGGGTTAATATTTTCAGTAAGACTAGCACATTATATATATACTCGATAGAGAAGGTGGTTGATCTCATGACCACTTATGTAGGTTACTATACAAGGATATGGGTACTTATCAGGGATGAGACTACTGAATTGATCCACCATGAGAATATTTTATGGAGTCTTACTTATCAAAAGATGGTTATCTAAGTGAAGGTTGTACAAGTGATCCTTAGACCTAAGATCAACATAGAACCTTAAGCACAGGAATCCATGTTTTAGTTCATACTCATTCATGACAAGGTTATGTATGGGATGTTCATGGATATGGAAGATCATGTATGAAGGTTGTGAGTAGATCAACAAGGAATCGATCACTCCTAGTAAGAGAAGAATTTATGTCATGTAATCGCATCATATGATGACTTACGAAGTCTTTGATTAAAATAGGATAAAATTAGAAATGGTTCAATCTTTCATCAATTGAGTCTTTATTATTGGATCGATATTTGAATGAATAAAGTATTAGGGTTTAATAAATTTTCATACCCATCGCTTATTAAGGATGAAGGGTGATTAATGGATTGAATTGCATTGTAAGTTACCGTTGAAGGATATTTTGATAATTTCTATCAAATTCTTTATCTTCTATGTAGGCATGATATGTTTCTAGATATTAATCATGTTTTATAGGTTTTCATGAATTAAAATGATTAATTCATGAGTTAATTAGAAAGAAGGTCAAATTTGACAACTTGGATTGACATGGTTTTGACCTAATTTGATTTCTCCGGTTCTAATCGAATTAGATCGACATAAATCTAGACCTACTACTGGCTAAATATGGAGCCCAATGGGTCTCACATGCTAATGCATTGGTCAAGAAAGTCAATTATATTTTTATTTAGGTCATAGGATCTTAATTAGCTAGCTAATTAATATTCTAGCATATGTTGGCTAGCCTAACTTCTAACCCAATTGGATTGGATTTGTTTGCTTGCTATTTGGACTATCTAATTTAAGTGAGATTTATATTAGATTAAGGCATCAATGAAACAGCCAAATTGGACTTTTAAAAGCCTTTATCCATTCCAAATAGCAAGTCCCAAGGGCTCCCTTGGGACTCTTGTTGGTGCTAGAAAAAGTTGTGCACAAAAGGGGCATGCCAAAGGACCTAGAGTCCTTTTACAAATTAATTACATTTTATAGATAAATCTTATCTCTCCTCTTTCTTCCATGCCTATTTGATATACTTTGACAAGTCAAAATAATGATTAGATGGTGTTAATCCTAATATTGGCATGAAACATGTATGTGCATGGGTGAATGGCGCACAAAGGAAGGACCTAGAGTCCTATTATCAATCACATTTTCTGATAAGCCTATCTAGATCACATGCCATTTGAGATTTTTTGACCAGGTATTTAGCCATGTGGAAGAAGGAAAGTCATCGGATTTGGTGAAGAGATGCAAGAGACATCTCTTGGCACATGAGATTCTGAAATATCATATTGATATAGTGTTTCATCACAAATCCTTCCCACTAGGCTCCTTTTGCTTTAAGGGACATATCAAATATGTAAGATATTAGATAAGGAGCTAGGAAAGGATATGATTGGTGCCTCCTCTCTATCTATATAAGGATCTCAATGGAAGAGTCTGAGGTATTCGACATTGTCTCATTAGTTCTCTTCCTCTTATTAAGACAAATCTTCAAAATTAATACAAGTCTGCCATTTTAAGACAAGGACTTAGGAAGAGAATTATGAAGGATAAAAGGGTTTTAAGAGAAAAATTAGAGAGGTCTAGAGATATCATTTAGTAAGGTAAAGGTCCTGGCAAAGTTGAAAGGCTGTTGAGAGGAGAAAGGCTATCTGGTGGAGAAATTTGGCAAGCAAACTAGAAGAGGTGTGCTCCCTTGATCGGGTTCCTATGTTGATCATCTCTAGAGGGCATGCACTTGTGTGCCTATGGAAGTACTAGGATATAGCATTACAGGTATTTCACTAAGTCCTTTATATTTTGCCCTAATCAATTAACATGTTAAGGGATCTTAGATCTAAGATTTTGGCTAACTAGGGTTTCAATATTAAAAAATTTTGAAATTCAATCTTTTGCTACACAGCCGTAACCCTATAGTGGTATCAAAGCCACCTTGATTGATTCAATTAATAGTCAATTTATTATTAGACATATGAATGTTATGTTGTATATCTAGTATGATAATTGTAACATATATTACTTTATGAATGCCACTGATTAGGTGTTTCAGTTAAACCCTAATCGATATAGAGATATGTTTAGATTATTTAATCATCATTCTGAAATAAGGTTATCCTAATATAGTAATGGACATATGTTATGTTGTAAAGTTGTCCTAGAATGATGATACACCTGGATATATTACGATCTTATATGCCTTTTAGCTAGTATATAGTATTAGGATGTGCATAATGTTGGGTTACCTAGGCTGGGCACAATGGAAGACTGGGTTTCAAAATTTCATATTTGAAATCCTGACTGATCGGAAACCTAACCTAGGACCACTTGATCATGACAACTAATAAATCTAATCTTTAGGGTTATAGAGGAATACCTAGAATGCTATATTCCTTTATTTCTACTAGGCACACAAGTGCAGGCCCTCTAGAGATGATCCACACAGGAATCGAACCAAGGAAGCACTTGGTGGGGACATGCAAGATGAGAATGTAACGATGCAACCCTAAAGGAGATTAGCATAGATTAACTTAGCAATTTTCTTATTTGCATATGATTAGTTCAGCATATAATATCAAAGGAGGTCTAATGAAGAGAACTCGAACGATCAAACGTAAACCTAATTATTGAGACTATCAAAATAACAAAGAAATAGGAATAAGATTCGAACCACACAAGTTAAGCTAGGCAAATTTAATATTTCAGACCTAATCGACACTAGAACATACCTGGCATTAATCTTTCAAGTAGATCAAGATCACTCATGAAGAGACCTCCCAAATGACAAGACCATACTACAAATTGAGGGCACTTCTTGTTTTCTGGATTGTGGCAAGTAATTCCTTCCTCTTGAATTCGGAATCCCGGAGAACCCTACACAAACAAACCTCAAGATTAAGTACTTGGTAAAAATACGTTAGTCATGAAATGGAGAAACTAAAGAAGAGTCGAGGAAGCATTGCTGAAGAATAATCTTGGCGCCATGGTAGATCACTTGGAATGGATTAGGTCGGCCTCCTTGTGATGGTCTTCTTGATCAACCTTGAATATTGAAGAGCTAGCTTGAGATTGGAGAAGGAGGGTGTCTTAGGCGTTGGAGATGGAGGAGGAGAAACTAGGGTTGGCGTGGGATAGGGAGAAGAATTTAAAACTACCACTTAGGCACATAGAACTCACATAGAAGAAAATTTTTAATTTTTCTTTTCCATCATCCTTTTACAAGAAGACTAAGAGTCTTTTATAGACTATTAAGCCATTTTGAATTCAAACTACACCAAATATCATGGAGAAAAATTTGTGGAGAAAAATTTGTGGAGAAAAATATGGGGCGTCCCATGAAGAGTGGAGGAAGTTGTGGAGGAGGTTGTAGCCAATTCAATTTCAAATTCCCCTTTTCTTCTCTTGGGCAGCAACCTTGGATGGTGAGGTGGCATGTGTGATGTGGCAGCAATCTTGGATGGTGAGGTGGCATGTGTGATGTGGCAGCAACCTTGGATGATGAGGTGGCATGTGTCATGTGGCATGTGGTCCCCACTTGAGGTGGCTTTGGTCTTGCTTTGGAGTATAAGTCTTGAGTCTTCTTTAGTCTTCAAATGTGGTTTGGTTTGATTCTTCATGGATTGGACTTGACTCATTTGGACCCAACTCTTAAATACAAGGTTAATCAGGCTGGACTAGTCCCAACATAAAATTGAAATGGACTCGAATTACATAATTATTTGGGCTCAAAAATAAAGAAAAAAAAATTACAGGACTTTCTTTTACTCATCCAACCATAAGGACTCGGACTTGACTTGAATTGGTTGGAGTCTCTTCCTGATTCTGGTGCCCACACCAGCACTCCTATGCAAGTTTCTTGTTTGCTTGGGACTCTTTCGGTAACCTTTCAGACTTTCCTCCTTTGCTAGATCTCGTAACCTCCTGTACAGCTCTCAGAGAGAACTCTGAATCCACTCTCAGTTTCCTAATACTCCTCCTATTTTTCTCCCTAGGCTCTTGTCTTAATTAGACTAGCCTTGTCTAGAAAGAACAAGTATCTTAAAGAGACAAACTTGTCTTAAGAGAGAGGGAGAAAAAATAGAAGATAATATTCTGATGGGAGTGTAATCTACCATGACATCAAATTACCGACACCCTTAAATAGAGTGGGATGGGGTACTTGATAAGTCAATTGATAGCTATTAAAAATATATTAATTAATTCAACTTTATCTCAATTGACACTTTCATGTAATATTTTGTAGAAAATAACCTTGTCAATGCAAAGATCTTGATTTTAGGAGTTTAACAATGGAAACAGCACTCGAATCGAACTCCAAATGTCTCGGAATCAATTTTTTTGAAGATTTAAGAAGAAATTGCATGGATCTTAAAGCAACAGTCCACCATGGACCGGCTGTTTGGTTCACGGGATGCCCATCCGGTCCACGATAGCCATTGCTACCTGTCCACGAAATAGATCCATGGACCATCGGCCTGCCCAAGCCAAATCTATACTGGAGAAGCCGTCGGCGCCCCTCCTCTTATCACCGGGAAGGCTCCCAGGCTGGAAAAACAGCCAAGAAACTTATTCAAGGGGATGTTCTTCCTCATTCCATGTTTATGCCCCCATCCTCACCATCTCATAACCACTGGCACCTCCTCTCGCTACCGAGATGTCTCCCATGGTCGGAGGAGACACCGAGAAGCTCCCAGACACCATCCGAGCCACCTCTCAACTGATTTCCTCTATTTTTCCCAAAGAACCATTGCTGCCGGCCATCGCCCAGCATGGCCTACTCCCTACCAGTCCAGCTTCTCACCCATCTCCACCATCACAAGCTAGCAACACCACCACCTCCTTCTTCCTCCCACTTTGAAGCTCCCCATGGCCAAGAACCACCTTCATCTCGTACCATCCATCAAGATGCCCTCCATGGTCTTCCCTGTTACCACATGCCACCAAGAGCCATCCATCACCATCTCACCTCCATGGTCTTCCCTGTTACCACATGCCACCAAGAGCCATCCATCACCATCTCACCCTCCTCTCTGCGAGAGCTACCCGAGGCCAACTTCCAGTCTGTGTCCCTCATCATTGAGTCAGCATGCATTGCCTCTGCCCATGGCTGACCCTCCATCGGCTCCTCTTCCTCTCCACTGACTAGCATGAGGATTCTAGCCATTGTTGTCACCCTGCTCTTCTGCACCATGTCGGGAGCTGGACAATATCAGTGATGTCCGAACAGAGGGTGCAATTGGAATACGTGAAGCACAGTTAGAATGGAAAGGAGAGATTGGTGATCGAGTGGATGCGGGGATAAGATTGCTAAACAGAAGACGGGTGTGAGAGCTAAGGAAATGCGAGATGCGATGCGATGGAGGGTGCGATGGATGAGGATGCGGAACCAAAAAATAGTTGAGGAGATAGTGATGAGAAACCAATATGGTTCCCATGCAGGCCCGATGCGGTGCTTTCCATATATAAAACCGTCGACTTTACTCCACATCCACTTGGATTCTTCCGACTTCCCATTCCACTTCCATCTCTCCACCTCTCCTTCACTTCATTCTACACTCCACTTCAACTCCTCATTCGGCCAATTTTCACATTCCATCCTCTACCTTCTCACCCTACCAACCCCATTTTGCAATCCCTAACCCATTCTCCATTCCTCTCCATTCTTTCCATTCCACCCTTCCTATTCCACCACATCTATTGCTAATCTACTAATGGGTCTCCATCGTGTCCCTGAGGTGCTGCTGAGATACTACTGAGGTGCTGCTGTTGTGCCAGAATTCTACGGGAAGCATGATATCAGGGAAGAGGAACTATAGTTTTAGAAGCTTATTTTTAATTCATGTAATTATTTTCATTTTATGAAATTAAAAAAAAATTGCTTCATATTGCTTCATGCTCTCTCTCTTTAACTAAGTGTTTTTAAGTGAATATTAGATTGATATATTCCTAAAAGGGATGGGCCATGATCTAAGGATACGAGCCATACTCTTATTTAGGATAGATCATATCTTTATTCACTATTCATTTCTTTTTTGTTTTATATTATTGTATTTTCTTTGAAAAACTCAAAAGTCCCAGTGGATTCGACCCTTACTCCCACTGTTCTATCCTAAAATAGTGGAATTAAGGAATTTAAATCAATGTGTAGTGACACACATCATCTATCCATCAGCCATTTGATTAGACCCTTCAAACAAAAGGAGTCTTATTAGGAAAAAAGGTCATATCTAGCCAAGACCCTTCATGTGCCAAGAGACAAGTCTTTATCTCTTCGGTTTCCAGCAATTTCCCTCCTTCTGCCACATGTTCTCGACTGATAATGGAAATCCCAAGAGGTGTGACTTCAGATGTGAGGCATCTTAGAAATGCAAGAGCCTTCAAACATAAGGACTCTTGGTCTCAAATTCAGAGCCAAAATGAAGAGACGCGACTCTTTATTTTGCACCATTCCCATTCACACCGAATTTCTCCCTCTTGACCAGTCAACACTCTTCTAAAGTGGTGTGGAGATGAGGATAAAGCCCTTTGGAATTGATTTGGCCTTGGAGACTGACTGGTAGAGGGACTCTTGGTCCTTCTGTGCTCATGCATTTTGGTGCACACTCATTTTGGCACCAAGAGTCCATGCCTTGTTGGACTTTTCCATTTGATCAAGATAAATGCCAAATTAATTTAGATAAATACTGAATTAGGATGCCCCACTTTGGACTTAACCCAATTTAAATACCACTTAAATTGGTTAGCCTAATTAGCAAACAAGCTGACCTCATCCAATTGGGTTAGGAGTTGGGCTAGCCAACATATGCTAGTATGTCAATTAGCGAGCCATTAGGATCCCATGATCCTAATAAATATACAACTGACTTCTTTGGCCAATTTTTTAATGTGTGTGACCCTTTCGATTCCATATCTAGCCAGCCATAGGTCTAGATCCAAGCTAATTCGATCAATCAAACCCGATTGACCTAATTAGGTCAAATTAAGCTGACCTAAGTTGCCAATTGAAACCAACTTCTAAATTGACTCATGAATCCAATTAAATTGATCCATGAAAACCTACAAGACATGATTGATGTCTAGCAACATGTCATGCCTACCCAGAAGATGAGGAATTTGGTAAACATTATCAAAATACCCTTTACTGGAAAGTTACCGTTCAACATAATCCTTCGATCTCCCTTTATCCTGATTAAGTGATGGGTATGGATAAATGTCAAATCCTGGTACTTAATCCTTTCAAATCTCAATTCGATAATGAAGACTCGATCAATGAAAGATTAGAAACCCTATCTAATCTCATCATGCTTTGATCAAAGACTTCTTGAGTCATCATTCGAAGAGATCACACGGGATAACTTCTCCTCTTACTATGAGTGATCGATTCTTTGTTGACCTACTCATTACCTTCATACATAATCCACCATATCCAGAAGCATCCCATACATGACTTAATTGCCTTGAATGAGCATGCACCAAAACATGGCTTCATGTGCACAAGATCTTATGGTAGTCTCAGGTCTAAGGACCACATGCACAACTCCCACTAAAAGAACATTCTTTTAACAAGTAAGACTTCCATTTGATGTTCTCTTATCGAATCAATTCGATGAAGTCATAACCTAATGAGCACCCGTATCCTTATATTAGTATCTGTACACAAGTGGTTGTGAGACCAACCACTCTCTCCATCGAGCATACATAAGATGTGCTAGTCTTTCTGGATTCATCGATCACCGAATCGAGTATCGAATGATTAAAAATATTTTAGATTATGGTTTATAGAAACTTAGGTCTCATCATTATGATCTCCATCATAACCCTAGTTTCATTGCCCAAACCTATGAAGTTCATCATAATCTTGATAAAACACAGTAGTATGAGGAATCAAATACCTTTTATAAATAAATAATATCATACATGAGCTGAAAGATCATAATAATGCCCATACAAAGATTGGCTTTTAGGGCATCATTCTTTCACATAAGACTATAAAAGCTCTCTTAAAAATTATATTTACTCATAGTGTTAGAAATCATAATGTAAATTCATTTAGGATTTGAATGATCAATTGGGGTCGAGGAAAGAGGTTTTGGGTAGGTAAAGAAATCATGGTTTTTAATTAGATCTATTGCTTACCTGGCCAATCTTCTGATGTCCAAGGCAAGTACAGGGGGCCTCCCACCTCTCTCCCACTTACTTAGCCAATTTGATTAGTTTAAACCTTGAATTGGAAATGCTAAAAGATTAAAACACTGCTAATGCTTTCCTTAATGCTAAGCTAAATTCATGTCAAAAATTATAATAGGTTTGTTGTATGATACAAGGCCTACTCTGGTGATTGATGTAAAAATATCTTGGTGTATTTAATACTTTGTAGTATGTTTGATTGTGCTATTGTGTTGTATAAAATAAGGGCATCATTATTTAAACATGACTATATAGAAATGAAGGATCTGATTAAACTAAGATATTATAGCTTATTATGTAATACAAGGCTATAAGTATCTTAGAGGCAAATATTATATGGAGAATTGCATGGATTGTAATTGAAAAAGAAGTTTCCTACCCTTGAACTCATGAATATTTATTATATGACACAAGGCAATTGTAAGGAATTGAAATTTCAACCCCACTAAAGAAACCCTGGTAGGATTTCTGGCTTACCATAGGTGAGGGCTATGGTATTCATGATAAAATAGTGAGAGACATAGTTAGATTTTTAAATCCTCATCTAGTTGTGTAAGTCATCTTGAGTGGTCTACTTATATGTTCTTCTTTATTTTTATGTAGATTTATTTAATGGTTTCTATTTTATCACTATAGGGCCTTTTAGATACCAACAAATTGATCAGTTCCAATATGTGGATTAATTAAGGAACCTGAGAATTATCTTGATGAAAGAGAAAGTCTACTATATCCTTCACTCTCCTGATCCTGAATCTATAATAGAGAATGCTATAGAGGAGGAAAAGCCAAAATGTGATAGAATAGCAGTCTAATTATTAAATGCATTATGTTGGCCTTCTTGAATAATGAATTACAGAGACAACATGAAGATATAGAACCTTAGTTTATACTACTAAATCTTAAGGAGCTGTATGAAGAGTAAAGTAGGATTACTCGATACGAAATATTGAAGCTATTGTTCCAAGCAAAAATGAGTGAGGGCTTATCTAGAAAAGCCCATATATTAAAAATGATTGATTTAATCACTCGATTAGGTCAATTAGATTTTGTTATGGATGGAGAACTTAATCAAGACTTGGTCCTGCAATCACTTTTTGATTCCTTTTCTCAATTTATCATTAACTATCATATAAACAAATTAAACATTTCACTACCTGAGCTACTTAACATGCTTACGATAGTTAAGAGCCATTTTAAAGGAGATAAGGCTCATCTTCTACTAATTAATGGGAAGAAAAAATGGTGATGAAGAAGGGTTCAAAGAGAAAGTGAAATCCTAAGAAAAGCATCTAGAAAAGAAAGAAGGCAAAGAAGCCTTCTATTAATAGAACCTATTTTTACTATAGAAAGTAGGGACATTGGAAGAAGAACTATAAGAGTTATCTTGCAAGTTTGAAGCTCGATGCTGGTAGAGCATCAAAAGGTTTGCACATGATATGAACAACTTATCATTGAGTGCTTCAACTTCTGATTCATGGATATTGGATACTACTTGTGGATCTTGTATATACAAGTCATTGCAGAGGCTACAAAGAATGAGGAGTTTGAAGAAGGGTAACTTCATGCTTTATGGCACGAGTGGAGAAGCCATTAAAGTGGAAGCTATCAGCACTTATTTATTATTATTGCCTTCAAGCAAAATATTATAATTGAAAGATTATAACTATATTCTAAATATCATTAGAAATATTATTTTTGTACCCTTGTTATTATAATAAGATTTTGAAATTAATGTAAAGAGTAATGGATACTTAATTTATCATTCTAATGAATTATTTAAAAATGGTTTATTAAAATAATAGTCTTTTAGTTCTTCATTCACTGATGAAGTATTATTTATTGATAATAAAAAGAGAAAGAGAGAAGATGTTAATATCACTTTTTTCTAACATTACCGACTCGGTCATATTAGTGAGTCTAGGATAAATAAGATATATAAAGATAATTTCTTTGATCCTTATTATTATAAATCATTAGGAACTTGCGAGTCCTATCTCATGGAAAAAATGACCAAGTCTCCATTCACTGGACATGGAGAAAGGGCAACTGAGTTATTAGATCTTATACATACAGATGTATATGGACCTATGACAACTTAAGCCATAGGAAGATACTCTTATTTCATCACCTTCACTGATGACTTATCAAGGTTTGGATATATGTATTTTATAAAATATAAATATAAAGCTTTGATAAATTTAAAGAATATCAGAGTATGGTTAAGAAACAAACTAGAAAAGGTATTAAAATTCTTCGATCTAATCAAAGAAGAGAATACTTATCTGGTAAATTTCTTAATCATCTTAAGGACAAAGGTATTTGATGCGGAAGAGGGCTAGGGGAAGGGATGCTAAGTATGGATGCTTATGATGTAAAGGAATTTTTCTATGGTTGATGAGTTTTAGATGTTTTTTTTTCTTTCTTAAGATTTTGATTCCCGATCACAAGCAAAGACTAGAAATATGAGAAAAGAATAACGGAAGCTTACACTAGCAGTTCAAATCCCTAAATAGTGAAAATGAGAACAGGATCCCGGGATTAAGAAACCCCGGTAAGACTAAGCTCGAAACACAATACCTACTTAGGAGATAGAGAGAGCAAACCTCACACGTCTGAAGTACCCGATGCAAAGATCGCTCAACTCGACGGATGCGGCCTGGATGCCCGAGCAGTTGAACCTGTGGAAGCACTGACTTTCGGTCGGAAGGTCGCGATGGCAAAGCAGACTGTCTCCGGTGCCCGAGAGGCCAGGGAGGACCTGTAGGCAAACAAAATAAGGATTAGCGGAATGGAGAGATGTACTGAAAGGGACTGAGATGGGGTTGAGAAGGGGCTTCGAGCACGGTGTCTGGCTGGATTCCAAAGTCGAAGAAGGAGATAACTTGGGGCTTCGCATCTCGCGACGTCCCGGAGGACGAAGGATTGTGGCCTTACACCACTCGACGTCCAGGAGGACGAAGGACTTGCGACGCCGTGGGACGATGGATAGGTGGCCTCACACCACTCGACGTCCCTGGGGACGAAGGCAACTTCACTCAAACCTAGTCTAGGAGACAATGGTTGGAGGATAGAACTCAAAACTCTTTTTTTCATTCAATCATTCAATAGCTTTACAATGGAGGGATTGGGTCCTTTAAATAGGCACCCAAGGCCCATTTGAATTCAAAATAATTCAAAACCCTTGAACCCAAATTACAACCCCATTAGTTGGCGCCCACATGGATGGGGAAGATTCTTTATGGCTGACCAAATGGAGGAGAGGATTGGCGTGGCATGTGGGAGGGCTTGGAGAGGGGGATTGACCTCTTGACTTCCTTCTTTTGCATGTTCATTTTGGGAAGAAAACATGGAACAAGGATTGCTTGAAGGGATGTGCTTCCTTTGATCCTTCAATGCCCACTTGGAGTGATTCATGGCCGGCCAAAGTAGAGGGAGCTTTGGGCGTTGCAAGGTTTAAGGCTTGGAAAGGGGAGTGTGTCCTTTGACCTTCCATTAATGCATGAACACTTTGGGAAGAAGACTTGGAAGAGGGCTTGCTTTGTGGCTTGGTCTCTTCAAGAATCTTCAACGCCCCATATTTTGATGGATCATGGTATGATGTGGGGGAGGGAAGAGGGGGATGATGTCTCCTCCTTCCATGGTCGCCTAAGAGCAAAATGGCATGGGGAGGGCGTGTGGAATGCATGAGGGCGCCTCCTTGTTTCCTTCTTTGGAAGCCCAAGTGGAAACTGATATGGCACCACATAGGCGGCTGAGGTGGCACCTGTGTTGGCATCTTTCCATGTGAAAGAGGTGGGTTGGCCTACAAGGACTTGACTTGGTCTTGAAGGCCAGGTTGACTTCAATTGGGCTTGGGCCCAATCCAAACTCAGATTCGAACCAAAAACAAATACAGGACTCATGACCTAACTTGACCCAAATTGGTCATGGTACAAGACTAAACAAACTTAGACTAGGTACATGACTAGAAATTATAAAATTGCTTTGGCTCATAGCCTTATTACAAGACTCACAGAAGTGGAACCCTAATCTGAGATCCATAGAGGGTTGAGGAGCCTCTGTCGGATCCTGGTGCCCACACCAATTCTCCCGGGATGGGAGGAACTCGACCCTGTCGAGTAAGGGTTAGTCTGGCTTTGGTACCTCTCCAGGATGTCGGGGTCGATGCACTGCAAGTCCTCCTGGGTGATCCACGAGTCATCGAATTCGGGTCGACCTTGCCATCAGACCAAGTAACGTTGATAGCCTTTTTTCTGGGTAGTGATAGCTTTGTCATCTAGGACATGCTCAATCCGCTCTCCTCGCTCAGGTATATTTGGAGGTGGACACTCAGGTTCAGGTTCACTCTCAAAAGAATGGTCAGGCCTAAATGGCTCACTATGTATGTTTGCGGGTTCCCTATACTCGACTAAGTCAGAGATATTGAATGTCGAGTTAATTCCATAATCCGGAGGTAATTCTAGCACATAGGCATTAGGGCCCATTCTCCTAATCACTTTAAAGGGACCAGCCCCATGAGCATGAAGCTTCCTAATGGTTTCCTATGGAAACCGTTCAGGCCTGAGCCTAATCATTACAAAATCCCCTATTTTAAACTCTTAGGTTCACTTTCGGGAATCAACCAAATTATTTTTTAATGCATAATCTTATCATGATGCAAAATGCAGACTTAACTATGCATCTCTACTACAAAAATTTTTTTATTGGACGCTCTAGGGCCTAGACCTAACAGGTTATGGACTCTCTAGGTTTGACCCTAGTCTGGTATGTACAAGAAAAATTATCAAGGATCCCTAACAAATGCCATAAAGTGTACCAAAAGTAAAAGGCAAAAGGGATGGGTTCTAAAGAGTCACGCAGCCTGGTGATTTCAACAAAATGCAACCCCATGGTTCTAAAAATGTGAGACGGCTTTGGGAAGGGGAGAAAATAGGAGTCGGAGTCTTGGGGTGATCTCTAGGCATATGAAATAGACCTTGGTTGTTCAGGATAATCTTAGATTTGGACATTGTTCTACAGGTGCAAGTTCCAAGGCTAGATGGGTGTTCCTAGATTGTGGAAGGTCATTAGGAAGGTCTTTGGGAATGTTGTCTTGAGAGTCCTCAAAACTGATGTCTACCTCCTGGGGTAGTTCTATAGGGACTTGCTCCTGGACCTCCTCTAAGGGCAATACTTGTGAACCCTCACCATCCTCTACAATGTTCGATTCTGGCTCAATTACTCCTTCACAATCTCTAATGGGTTCAGGATCTTTTTCTTTTGGTTCATCAATGAATTCTACCTGGGGCCCATCTTCACCATATTCTACTAAACTTGATTCACAGATGTCTTCTTTCAATTCTTTAATGGGCTCAGGAGTTTCTTTCCCTCGATTTTCCATGGGTTCAACCTTAAAGTCTTCAAGGGGTTCAACAATGGGTTCGGGTTCAGTTTCAGTCGGTTCATCTATAAGTAGGGCAGGGGTGGTGCACTGACTAGCAAAATGCCCAGGTTTATGACACCTATAGCTGTTACCTTGGGGATCGGGTCTCCTCTGGACTTCAATAGTCTTACACTTGTCCTCTCTACTGTATTGGGATCGATTCAGACTAGGAAGACTAGGACTGGGTCGGGCTAGGCTTGGTCAACTGCGGTCAGATCGGTTCGGGCTTGGTCAACTTGGGTAAGCCTGGCTATAACCTTGGGTGGATCCGGGGATACGGCTCTAGTTCCTAAAGGGCTCAGGTCTTCTGTAGGCGGGAGCTCTTTGGAAATGCTCACAGAGCCTAGCAGCTTCCTCTATGGGTCCTAGTATGGCCCTTATTTTATGACATCTATTAGTCAACTAGTTGCTTAATTGAGTCATGGATTGAGTTAGGGCTCCAATGTCAGCTCGTAGTTGGTCCATGGTTTCGGTAGAGGGTGGAGAAGGTGGGTGAAAAGAGGTTCCTGATCTAGTGCACATGTAACCCAACGATGCTACGGTTTGCTAGACCTAGGAGATCTCTCCAAATGTGAAGTCAAGAAGATGAACCTAAAAGCAGTAACTTGGCACCTGGCTAGGTAAGTGCAAGGTTAGTGGAGGTTCCTCTTTGCTTGCCTAGACACCAATTAAAAATTGGCTAGGTAAGCGAACCAACCCACTTCCCTTCGGGATCTAGTCCCTGAACCACTTGCCTAGACACTAGCTACACAAGCACACACCTACAAGTAATCTAGCTTGGCTCGGCACTTGGGTCGACCCAACTTCGTGGGTGTCCCTAGCTCACTAGAGCAGATTAAACATCTAATCAATTTTAGTTAATGGCTAGGGTTCAATATGTTGGGTGGTGGTTTTTGGGCTAGGGACAGGTAATGAAATTCTGACCCTATGTTAATTTGACGCCCTTAAGATAAGTTATGGAGAATGATGCACAAAAATGACTAATGAAATGACTTAAAATTTTCTTTTTTTTTTTTTTTTGTGTCTTTCAGATGTGTGAATGCTAAACAAAATTCAGGAATTAAAATGTGCCCCTAAATGCAAGAAATAAACTAGATGGATTAATGAAGCAAGAAATGAGATGCTTGCTGAAATTTCAGACCTGAGATTTTCTTAGGTAGTATTTCGGCTTGTAGAAATTCTACAAACTGAAATAAAATCTGAGAAAATAGAAAAAAATACTCTGAATTAAATGATATCCAAAAGAATAGAAATCATGAAATTTGGAGATCTCTACAAGGAGAAACAATCTAATGATCAGACTATATATGAGCTGACCAGAATGCAGAAAATGAAAGAAATAACAAAAATGCACTAGTCCTAACCTTGCTATGATACCAAAAATGATGCGGAAGAGGGCTAGGAAAAGGGATGCTAAGTATGGATGCTTATGATGCTAAGGAATTTTTCTATGGTTGATGAGTTTTAGATATTTTTTTTTTCTTTCTTAAGATTTTGATTCCTGATCACAAGCGAAGACTAGAAATATGAGAAAAGAATAACGGAAGCTTATACTAGTAGTTCAAATCCCTAAACAATGAAAACGAGAATAGGATCCCGGGATTAAGAAACCCCGGTAGGACTAAGCTTGAAACATAGTACCTACTTAGGAGATAGAGAGAGCAAACCTGACACGTCGGAAGCGCCCGATGCAGAGATCGCTAAACTCGATGGATGCGGCCTGGATGCCCGAGCAGTCAAACCCGTGGAAGCACTGGCTTTCGATCGGAAGGTCATGATGGAAAAGCAGACTGTCTCCGGTGCCCGAGATGCCAGGGAGGACCTGTAGGCAAACAAAATAGGAATTAGCGAAATGGAGAGATGTATTGAAAGGGACTGAGATGGTGTTGAGAAGGAGCTTCGAGCCTGGTGTCCGGCTGGATTCCGAAGTCGAAGAAGGAGATAACTTGGGGCCTCGTACCCTGTGACATCCCGGAGGATGAAGGATTGTGGCCTCACACCACTCGACGTCTAGGAGGACGAAGGACTTGCGACGCCCTGGGGTGACAGACAGGTGGCCTCACACCACTCGACATCCCTGGGGATGAAGGCAACTTCACTCAAACCTAGTCTATGAGACAATGGTTAGAGGATAGAAAACTCAAAACTCTTTTTTTCATTCAATCATTCAATAGCTTTACAATGGAGGGATTGGGTCCTTTAAATAGGCACCCAAGGCCCATTTGAATTCAAAATAATTCGAAACCCTTGAACCCAAATTACAACCCCATAAGTTGGCGCCCACATGGATGGGGAAAATTCTTTATAGCTGACCAAATGGAGGAGAGGATTGGCGTGGCATGTGGGAGGGCTTGGAGAGGGGGATTGGCCTCTTGACTTCCTTCTTTTGCATGTTCATTTTGGGAAGAAAACATGGAACAATGCTTGCTTGAAGGGATGTGCTTCCTTTGATCATTCAACGCCCACTTGGAGTGATTCATGGCCGGCCAAAGTGGAGGGAGCTTTGGGCATTGCAAGGTTGAAGGCTTGGAAAGGGGAGTGTGTCCTTTGACCTTCCATTCTTGCATGAACACTTTGGGAAGAAGGCTTGGAAGAGGGCTTGCTTTGTGGCTTGGTCTCTTCAAGAATCTTCAATGCCCCATATTTTGATGGATCATGGCATGATGTGGGGGAGTGAAGAGGGGGATGATGTCTCCTCCTTCGAAGGTCACCCAAGAGCAAAATGGCATGGGGAGGGCGTGTGGAATGCATGAGGGCGCCTCCTTGTTTCCTTCCTTGGATGCCCAAGTGGCAACTGATGTGGCACCACATAGGCGGCTGAGGTGGCACCTGTGTTGGCATCTTTCCAAGTGAAAGAGGTGGGTTGGCCCACAAGGACTTGACTTGGTCTTGATGGCTAGGTTGACTTCAATTGGGCTTGGGCCCAATCCAAACTCAGAGTCGAACCAAAAACAAATACATGACTCATGACCTAACTTGACCCAAATTTGTCAAGGTACAAGACTAAACAAACTTAGACTAGGTACATGACTAGAAATTATGAAATTGCTTTGGCTCATAGCCTTATTACAAGACTCACAGAAGTGGAACCCTAATCTGAGATCCATAGAGGGTTGAGGAGCCTCTGTCGGATCCTGGTGCCACACCAATATTCTCCCTGAATGGATGCCTCCATATATATCATAATTAAATGGTATAGTAGAAAGAAGGAATCATACCTTGTTAGACATGGTGCGATCTATGATGAGTTTCATAGATCTTCCTATTTCCTTCTGGGATTATGCCCTAGAGACTATTGCCTATATCCTTAATAGAATTTCATCAAAATCAATCACTAGCACTTCATATAACTTATGAAAAGGAAGAATCCCAAATCTTAAATATTTTAAGATTTGGGGTTGTCCTGTTTATGTCAAAAATGTTTTCAGACATAAGTGTTAGGACTGATAAATATAGGTTTATTGGTTATTCTCGAGAGGGTATTGGATATCTCTTTTATCATTCTACTAAATAAAAGGACTTTATCTATAGACAAGCTACTTTGTTGGAGAAGGAATTTATCCAACGAGGTACTGGGAGGATACTTGAACTTAAAAAAATTCAAAGCTTATAACCTACTCTTGAAGACATTCCACAAGAAACTCTTTAACCATAAGTAGTTGTTAATTAGGTACAACCACACCACACACTTCCTTTCCATAGGTTAGAGAGAGTGTAGAGTGCACTTATCAAATACGGCTTTATCATTAGAAATGATAATGAAGCTAGTATCCTTCAAAATGATGATCCTATTTTGATATTTGTAGAAGTTGTCAAGAGTAAAGACTCTAACAAATGGCTTGAAGCCATGAAATCTAACATGGACTCCAAGTACTCCAACCAGGTTTGGTCCTTGATTGATCCACTTGAGAGAGTAATTTCAATAGGGTGCAAATAGGTCTTTAAGAACAAGATTAGAGCAGATAGTCAAGTAAAAACCTACAAAGCTAAGCTAGTGGCAAAAGGTTTCAAACAAAGACATCAAATTGACTTTGATGAAACTTTTTTACTAGTAGCTATGCTCAAGTTCATTCATATTTTGCTTGCTATAACTACATATTATTATTATGAAATATGATAAATATATATAAAGATTGCAATGCTCAATAGATATCTTGAGGAAGAGGTCTATATGTCACAGTCAGAGGGGTTTATCTTAAGTGGGAGATCGAACCAAGTATGGAAGCTTAGGAAACTCATTTATAGATAAAATCAACCTTTGAGAAGTTGGAACATTCACTTTGATGAAATAATTAAAGAATTTGATTTCATAAAAAATGTGGACAAACTGTGTGTATAAGAAGATAAGTGGGAGTGCCATTATTTTCCTAATCTTGCATGTTGATGATATTATTATCATTGGATATGATATCCTGATGTTACAATCAATCAAAACTTGTCTATTTAAAAAGTTTTTCATGAAGGATTTGGGAGAAACATCCTATATACTGGGTATAAATATCTATAGAGATAAATCTAAAAGGATGCTGGATTTATCCCAATCTAGGTACATTGACTTAATATTGAGAAAATTCAACATGAAGAGAAATAAAAGGGGTTACTTACCCATGAGTCAAGGCATACATCTCTTTAAGAAGATGTTGCCTAAGACTCCTAAAGAGAGATGAAGAATGAGCAAGATTCCTTATGCTTTAATTGTAGGATCAATCATGTATACCATATTATGTACCAGGCCTAATGTTGCTTATGCTTTAGGTATAGCAAGTAGGTTTCAGGCTGATCTGGAGGAGAATCATTAGATAGCTATGAAATATATTCTTAAGTACCTAAAAAGGACTAAAGATGTTTTTCTTGTATATGGAGGATCGGATTTAAAACTAGAAGGCTATACTGACTCTAGTTTTCAATCAGATCTAGATGATAATAAATCCATATCAAGGTATATATTTACTTTTTATTAAGGTGCAGTGAGTTAGAAAAGTACCAACCAGCAAACTATAGCTAACTCGATTACTGAGGTAGAGTACATTATTGCTAGTGAAGCTACTAAGAAATCTATTTAGATGGAGAAGTTCATCTTGGAATTGGGTGTAGTTCCTTTGATACAATAACTAATGCAATTTTGTTGTGATAATACTTAAGATGTTGCACAAGCTAAGGAACCAAGGTCCTATTAGAAGTTTAAGCACATCCTAATGTGCTTCCATCTTGTTTATGAAATCATTGAAAGATAAGACATGGTAATAGAATGAGTAGATACAAAAAATAACATAGCAGATCCATTTACTAAGGCCCTTCTTCAATAATAATTTGATTTCTATTTAGATTATATGAAAATTAAATACAAAGATAATTAGCTTTAGTACAAGTGAAAGATTGAAGGAATAGTACCCTGCAAGCCAATCGCATTGTATATCTGACAGGGATATTACTATAATATATTTCCAACTCAAGCATGGCATTTATTAATTAAAAAGGTAGTTTTGATTTATTATATGTTGTGTCTTATGTTATTTGTGTTAAGATTGTGATAAATCTCATATATTAGTATGATGGATTTAGGGTTGTTGCTGCGTCAACTCCTGGACCGGGAACTGGGGCGGCTGGACGGGCTGGAGCACTCTTCTCCTGGGCGAACCTGCCATAAAGTACCCAAGGGCGCCGGTGGTGTTCCGGCGGGGGACCCTCCAATGCTTATGTTAGCATAAGATTGAAGGCAACAGAATGGAGGAATCAAGGGATGATGATTCTCTGGAAAGGGAACAGTTGTTCTACCTTCGAACGGGATCCCCCAGGTACTTATATAGACGAGGAACAGTCCAAAATCCATTAGGGGAGAGGCTGAGAAAGACCGATCTGTCCCTAGGAGAATTTGGAGAGTGGCCACATGGTGCGCAGATACGGCGACATCGTGGAAGTTGTGGAGTAGGGTCGTTTGGATAGCAGGATCCTGCAATAACAGAAATATGCTTTTGGAATACCCTGGATGCTAAGGCTCACCTGTCGGACGTTGGTCGTGAGATAGTCGGTCGGTCATACCAAAGGCCAAGCCTCCGAAGGAGAGCGATGGGCCAGACCCTAGCCAGAGAGGGTCGTTCGGACCTCAGCTCCGTTGGATTGGACCTCTGACGGAGAATGGTGGGCCGGACCCCAGTAGGAGAGGGACGTTCGGAGCTCAGCTATGGTGGGTCGGATCTTTAATGGAGAATGGTGGGTCGGACCCCAGCAGGAGAATGTCGTTCGGACGACGGAGAATGGTGGGCCGGACCCTAGCAGGAGAGGGTCGTTCGGACCTCAGCTCCGGTGGGTTGGACCTCCTTAGTTGGAGTCTTGAGAAGGGCAGCAAGGTCGGACCACAGGATTGGGCCGGTTCTAGTAGAGGGTTGGCCATCATGGTACAATAGTTGTCCCCCTTGCCCTTGTGCTTCGAGCGTGTCCGTAAGCTCGAAGGGCGAGGGCATTTAATGGCAATTAATGCACCAGCCTTTCAAATGATGGTGAATCCGGTTCAGCGTGCTACGTCCGGCCGCCTCCTACTCTAATTTTTGCCATGGGACAGGTATCAGTGCCTGGTTGGCGAGGACTGGGGGAGCAGTTATGGCTAGTACGGTGCGTGGCAGTTGCCCGTTTGGATTTTTGAAGCGACGTGGGACACATGGCACCTTCAGGGGAGTTGGTGCACCTACCGGAGCGGCCCATCCGTCGTTGCCTCGTCTGTCACACGGATCACAGTCGGATACAATCCGGCACGTCCCCTCGGATTCCCGTCCAACTCAAGAACCGATGCGGCGGCCGTCGGAGCTCGGCACGTGGGGGATGCGTTGGGAGGCGGCCCTCCGATTCCTATAAAAGGAGGAGGGCATCGCCTAGAAGGAACCTACTGCTACGTTTATGCTGGAAGAGAAAATCGCCTCCTCTCCCCCCCCCCCCCCCCACTGCCTTTAGGCTCCTTCAGAGACCCAAAGAATCAGGTTAGTCCAGTCTTCATATTCCCCCACCTCCTTCCTTCTCTGCAACCCATTTTAGGATGGCTGTAGCTCGCGGTCATAGGGAACCTGGTCCCTTCGACATCCCGTCAGCCATGACTCGAGAGAGGGTTGAAAGCCTTAGGACCAAATACAACATTCCATCCACTTCGCATCTGACCATCCCCAACCACGAGGGTAGGATAAACGGACCTCTGAACTTAGGAGCCCTCCCCATGTACGAAGACCACCTGAAGGCCAGTCTTCGTTTCTCGATTCATAGCTTTTTCGTCTAGGTCTTCAATACCTATAGGATCATGCCTTCCTAGATGACGTAGAACGGCATTAGGATCCTGTGTGGCTTCATAGTTCTGTGTTGGGGGGCCGACATAGAGCCTAGGGTATCCTTATTCTCGAACTTCTTACTACTGAAACAGGACTTCCGATGTCAGGAATGGTGGATGTTCAGTCCACGTCCTAACCGAAAGTCCTAGGGCGGCTTCCGTCTGCTATTCACGGATGGAAGTCCAGGTATTTCTTTGTAGATAGCCTGGAGCCGTGGGGCTTTGAGGTAGCCTGGAGGGAGCTGAGGCCGAATGCCCTAAATGGAAGGAAAGTTTCGAGGGCCGACGAGGCTGACTTCCATAAGCTAGATGGTAAGGATACAAAATTTATCAATTTTCTGCTTTTTGAGGAGAGCCTTCACCAGGCCGGACTCAGCCAGTAGCCGATGTTAGGTAGGACGAGGGTCATTTGGAGAGAGAATAGCTTCTTTTTTTTATTTTATTTTTTGTCGGCTTGGCGACTGCAACTAACTTTGACTTTAATTGTTGACAGGCGGAAAGATAAAACCGGATCGAGCGGTCCTCTCAGCACGATCCACTCAACGGAGAGCCGTCCACATCGTGTAGCAGACACCGCTGGAGCCGAAGAAGCGGGTAGCTGAACTGTCTCCCGAAAGGTCGAAGAAGCGATGGATGGCAGACCCGTCTGCCATGGTGTTGTCGATCGAGTCAGGGGATGACATGCCCCTAACTGAACGTCGAAGGCTGATTACTTTCGAGTGATCATCTTCGGTCGGACAGCCGGGCGCCCATACAGAAAAGGGGTTGGAATGAACACCAGGATCCGACAGAGGCTCCTCAACCCTCTGTGGATCTCAGATTAGGGTTCCATTTCTTCATGTCTTGTAATAAGGCTTCAAGCCTCAAATTTGTAATTGTCTTTTGCTTTGAATTGAGTCTGTACCTTGACTAATTAGGTCAAATTGAGTCCTGTACTAAGTCGAGTCGCAAATCGAGTCCAGTCTGAGTCTCTTAGAAGTATGGGTCAATTGCAAGAGTGGGTCTTCAAATTTAGTCTCCTTGGAAGCAAGTAAGGAAAGAAGCCAAGTCAGCTCAGGGCCCACCTGTACATCCTACATGGCGCCATGACATCTTGCCATGTGGGCAGCACACATGGCATGCAAGGACGCCCAATGGGGAGGACCACTTCACTTGGCTCTAGCCTTTTTCCCCTCCCCCTATCAAGCTCATTGCCATACAAGGGTGGTCGGCCAAGGTGGAAGTCAATAGGAGTTGAAGTGGGGAATTCAAATCCCTTGCTTCAAGCCCCCCAATCAAGTCTTCTTCCCAAATTGCTTCAACCTCTTTGGAAGGGAGAGACAAGATCCTTGGGCGCCTCCACCTAACACTCCCCATGTCAAGCCTTATACCAAAGAAAGGGTATGCAACAAAGGAAGGAAGAAGAACATAAGCCATGCTACAAGCCCCTCTTCATGTCTTTTTCCAAAACAATGAAGATTCTTTCTAACTTCAAGTCACCATGAAACCCTCCTCCTAGCCTTGCTTCATGCCATGCCCATTCAAGAAAAAGAAGAAGAAATTTTGTATTCTTGCATTTGAATTTCAAAATGGGCCTTGGGTGCCTATTTAAAGGACCCAATCCCTCCATTGTAAAAAAAAAAAAATGATTGAATGAATGAATGAAAATTTGAGTGATTAAGTTTGAGTTTCTTCCACCCTCCAACCCTTATCTCTAAGACTAGGTTCGAGTGGAATTGCCATCGTCCCCAGGGACGACAAGTGGTGCGAGGCCACTGTCCATCGCCCCAGGGCGTTGTGAATCCTTCATCCTCCAGGACGCCGCATGGTGTGAGGCCACATTCCTTCATCCTCCGGTATGTCACGGGGTGCGAGGCCCCAGGTTATCTCCAACTTCGACTTCGGAATCCAGCCGGACGCCGGGCTCAAAGCCCCTTCCAAACTCCAATTCAATTCCTTTTCGTACATCTCCACATTCCGCTAACCTTTCTTTTGTTTTCCTGCAGGTCCTCCCTGGCAACAAGAGCATTGGAGACAGATAGCTTTGCCATCACGACCACCAGACCTAAAGCTAGAGCTCCCACGGGTTTGACTGCTCGGGCATCCAGGCCGCATCCGCCGAGTTGAGCGATCTCTGCACCGGGCACTTCAGAAGTTTGAGGTTTGCCTTCTCTATATCTCCTAAGTAGAAATTGTTGGTCGAGCTAGTCCTACTGGGGTTTCTTAATCCCGGGGTCCTGTTCTCGTTCTTACTTTTAGGACTTTGAATTGCTAGCATAAGCTTCCCTTACTGCTCTTCATATTTGTTATCTTTGTTTGTGATCGGGAATCGAAACCCTAACAACGAAGAAGAACAACAAGAAACATAACAATAAAAAATCATCAACCCTAAAACAAAAAAAAAAAAACATAAAAAAATTCCTTGCCTCATAAGCATCCATCCCAGCATCCCTAGCCCTAACCCCCTCGTACCACATCATTTTAGGAATTTTTTTATGTTTTTTTTTTTGTTTTAGGGTTGATAATTTTTTTTTGTTATGTTTCTTGTTGTTCTTCTTCGTTGTTAGGCTTTCGATTCCCGATCACAAGCAAAGATAAGAAATATGAAGAGCAGTAAGGGAAGCTTATGTTAGTAGTTCAAAGCCCTAAAAGTAAGAACAAGAACAGGACCCCGGGATTAAGAAACCCCGGTAGGACTAGCTCGACCTACAATATCTACTTAGGAGATATAAAGAAGGCAAACCTCAAACTTCTGAAGTACCCGGTGCAGAGATCGCTCAACTTGGCGGATGCGGCATTGATGCCCGAGCAGTCGAGCCCGTGGGAGCTCTGGCTTTGGGGTATGGAGGTCACGATGGCAAAGCTAACTGTGTCCAATGCTCGAGATGCCAGGAAGGACCTGTAGGCAAACAAAAGAGAGGTTAGCAGAATGTGGAGATGTACGGAAAGGAATTGAATTGGAGTTGGGAATGGGCTTCGAGCCCGGCGTCCGGCTGGATTCCGAAGTCAAAGTTGGAGATAACTTGGGGCCTCGCACCCCACGACATCCTGGAGGACGAAGGAATGTGGCCTCACACCACGCGATGTCCTGGAGGATGAAGGATTCGCGCCGCCCTGGGGCGACGGACAGGTGGCCTCGCACCACTCGACATCCCTGGGGATGAAGGCAATTCCACTCGGACCTAGCCTAAGAGACAAGGGTTGGAGGGTGGAAGAAACTCAAACTCATTCACTCAAATTTTCATTCATTCATTCAATCATTTTTTTTTTACAAGCCGAAATACTACCTGAGAAAATCTCAGGTCTTAAAATTTCAGCAAGCATCTCATTCATCCATCTAGTTAATTTCTTGTATTTAGGGGCACATTTTAATTCCTGCATTTTGTTTAGCATTCACACATCTAAAAGACACAAAAAACAAGAAATTTTTAAGTCATTTCATTAGTCATTATTGTACTTCATTTTACATAACATATCTTAAGGGCATCAATTTAACATAGGGTCATGATTTCATTACCTATCCCTAGCCCAAAAACCACCACCCGGCATATCAAACCTTAGCCATTAACTAAAATCAATTAGATGTTTAATCTGCTCTAGTGAGCTAGGGACAGCCACGAAGTTGGGTCAACCCAAGTGTCGAGCCAAGCTAGATTGGTTGTGGTGTATGCTCGTGTAGCTGGTGTCTAGGCAAGTGGTTCAGGGACTAGAGCCCGAAGGGAAGTGGGTTGGTTCGCTTACCTAGACAATTTCTAATTGGTGTCTAGGCAAACAAAGTGGAACCTCCACTCACCTTACACTTACCTGGCCAGGTGCCAAGTTACTACTTCCAGGTTCATCTTCTTGACTTTACATTTGGAGAGATCTCCTAGGTCTAGCAAACCGTAACATCGTTTTGTTACATGTGCACTAGATCAGGAATCTCTTTTCACCCACCTTCTCCACCCTCTACCGACATCATGGACCAACTGCGAGCTGACATTGGAGCCCTAACTCAATACATGACCCAATTAAGCAACCAGTTGACTAATAGATGTGATCAAATAAAGGCCAGACTAGGACCCATAGAGGAAGCCGCTAGGCTCCGTGATCATTTCCAGAGAGCTCCCGTCTATAGAAGACCGAGCCCTTTAGGAACCAGAGCCGTATCCCTGGATCCACCCAAGGTTATAGCCAGGCTTACCCAAGTCGACCAAGCTCGAACCGATCTGACCCCAGTCGACCAAGCCTAGCCCGACCCAGTCCTAGTCTTCCTAGTCTGAATCGATCCCACTACAGTAGAGAGGACAAGGGTGAGGCTATTGAAGTCCAGAGGAGACTCGATCCCCAAGGTAACAGCTATAGGTGCCATAAACCTGAACATTTTGCTAGTCAGTGCACCGCCCCTGCCCTACTTATAGATGAACCGACTGAAACTGAACCTGAACCCATTGTTGAACACCTTGAAGACTTTAAGGTTGAACCCATTGAAAACCTAGGGAAAGAAACTCCTGAGCCCATTAAAGAATTGAAAGAAGACATCTGTGAATCTAGTTTAGTAGAATATGGTGTAGATGAGCCCCAGGTAGAATTCATCGAGGAACCAAAAGAAAAAGATCCTGAACCCATTAGAGATTGTGAAGGAGTAATTGAGCTTGGATCGAACATTGTAGAGGATGGTGAGGGTTCACAAGTATTGCCCTTAGAGGAGGTCCAGGAACAAGTCCCTATAGAACTACCCCAGGAGGTAGACATCAATTTTGAGGACTCTCTAGATAACATTCCCAAAGACCTTCCTAATGACCTTCCACTATCTAGGAACACCCATCTAGCCTTGGAACTTGGACCCGTAGAACAATGTCCAAATCTTAAGATTATCCTGAACAACCAAGGTCTATTTCATGACGCCCAGAGATTACCCCAAGACTCCGACTCCTATTTTCTCCCCTTCCTAGAGCCGTGTCACATTTTTAGAGCCATGGGGTTGCATTTCGTTGAAATCACCAGGCTGCATGACTCATTAGAACCCATCCCTTTTGCCATTTACTTTTGGTACACTTTATGGAATTTGTTAGGGATCCTTGATAATTTTTCTTGTACATACCAGACTAGGGTCAAACCTAGAGAGTCCATAATCTATTAGGTCTATGCCCTAGAGCGTCCAATAAATTTTTTTTTTCAGTAGGGATCCATTAGTTAAGTATGCATTTTGCATCATGTTAGAATTATGCATTAAATAAAATTTTAAAATAATTTGGCTGATTCCCGAAAGCGAGACAAAGAGTTTGAAATAGGGAATTTTGTAATGATTAGGCTCCGGCCTGAACGGTTTCCACCAGGAACCGTTAGGAAGCTTCATGCTCGTGGGGCGGGTCCCTTTAAAGTGATTAGGAGGATGGGCCCTAATGCCTATGTGCTAGAATTACCTCTGGATTATGGAATTAGCTCGACATTCAATATCTCTGACTTAGTCGAGTATAGAGAACCCGCAAACATACCTAGCGAGTCATTTGAGCCTGACCTTTCTTTTGAGAGTGAACCTGAACCTGAGTGTCCACCTCCAAATATATTTGAGCGAGGAGAGCGGATCGAGCGTGTCCTGGATGACCAAGATATCGCTACCCGGGGCAAATGCTATCAACGTCACTTGGTCCGATGGCAAAGCCGACCCGAATCTGATGACTCATGGATCACCCGGGAGGACTTGCAGCGCATTGACCCCGACATCCTGGAGTGGTACCAAAGCCAGACTAACCCTTACTCGACAGGATCGAGTTCGTCCTACCCCGGGAGAATTGGTGTGAACACCAAGATCCGACAGAGGCTCCTCAACCCTCTATGGTTCTCAGATTAGGGTTCCATTTCTTCGTGTCATGTAATAAGGCTTCAAGCCTCAAATTTGTAATTGTCTTTTGCTTTGAATTGAGTCTGTACCTTGACTAATTAGGTCAAATTGAGTCCTGTACTAAGTCGAGTCCCAAATCGAGTCCAGTCTGAGTATCTTACAAGTATGGGTCAATTGCAAAAGTGGGTCTTAAAATTTAGACTCCTTGGAAGCAAGTAAGGAAAGAAGCCAAGTCAGCTCAGGGCCCACCTGTACATCCTACATGGTGCCATGACATCTTGCCATGTGGGCAGCACACTTGGCATGCAAGGACGCCCAATGGGGAGGACCACTTCACTTGGCTCTAGCCTTTTTCCCCTCCCCCTATCAAGCTCATTGCCATACAAGGGTGGTCGGCCAAGGTGGAAGTCAATGGGAGTTGAAGTGGGGAATTCTAATCCCTTGCTTCAAGCCCTCCAATCAAGTCTTCTTCCCAAATTGCTTCAACCTCTTTGGAAGGGAAAGACAAGATCCTTGGGCGCCTCCACCTAACACTCCTCATGTCAAGCCTTATACCAAAGAAAGGGTGTGCAACAAAGGAAGGAAGAAGAATATAAGCTATGCTACAAGCCCCTCTTCATGTCTTTTTCCAAAACAATGAAGATTCTTTCCAACTTCAAGGCACCATGATCCCTCCTCCTAGCCTTGCTTCATGCCATGCCCATTCAAGAAAAAGAAGAAGAAATTTTGTATTCTTGCATTTGAATTTCAAAATGGGCCTTGGGTGCCTATTTAAAGGACCCAATCCCTTCATTGTAAAAAAAAAAAAAATGATTGAATGAATGAATGAAAATTTGAGTGATTAAGTTTTAGTTTCTTCCACCCTCCAACCCTTGTCTCTTAGGCTAGGTTTGAGTGGAATTGCCTTCATCCCCAGGGACGTCGAGAGGTGCGAGGCCACCTGTCCATCGCCCCAGGGCAGCGTGAATCCTTCATCCTCCAGGATGTCGCGTGGTGTGAGGACACATTCCTTCATCCTCCGGGACGTCGCGGGGTGCGAGGCCCCAAGTTATCTCCAACTTCAACTTCGGAATCCAGCCGGACACCGGGCTCGAAGCCCCTTCCCAACTCTAATTCAATTACTTTCCGTATATCTCCACATTCCACAAACCTTTCTTTTGTTTGCCTACAGGTACTCCCTGCCAACTCGAGCATTGGAGATAGTTAGCTTTGCCATCGCGACCTCCAGACCTAAAGCCAGAGCTCCCACGGGTTCGATTGCTCGGGCATCCAGGCCGCATCTGGTGCGGACACCAAAGGCACCAGAATAAGGCAGAGGCTTCTCAACCCTCTGTGAATTGATCAATAATTTTTGAGTCCATCTGTAATAAGGGCTTAGCCCATCTGAGTCCTTTTTTTAGTTGTTGTTTGAGTCTTTTGAGTTGTTATTTCAGTTCTGTACTAGTCAGCTTATGTTGAGCTAGTTCAGTCCAATGCTAGTCAGCTCATGTTAAGCTTATTTTATTTTTTTGAGTCCTGTCCAAGCATACTGAAGACTCAAGACTATATCATACAAGTGAAGACCAAGTCCAACTAGATTGAATACATGGAAGTATAGCCCAAGTCCAACCCAGCATGAAGATTTGAAGACCCCAGGAGGAAAATTCAGAAAACCCTGATTTCTTGCTGATGCCCTCCAGATGCCCAGATTCCCTTCCAGATGCCAAAGTAAATTCATAGATAAGGTCATCCATGATTCCAGAGGTCCATCTGCATCCTAGCCCAAAGAAATCAAGCCCAGGTGCCAAGCCCAAGCCCCTAAGAAGCAAGATACCAGGGAATATTCCTGCTACCTGACTACCAGGCCACCCCAGCTTTCAGAGGCCCAAACCCATGCACCCAAGCCCCTTTGGGCTGGCCTTTTGCTGCTCCTAGAAGCCCAACACGCCCCCCTAGGCATCCTTGTAGTCTTGACCAAGTCAAGAAAATTTTTAGGGATTTTTCTACCTAATATTTCCTTATTTTCTAGCTAGGGTTTGAGAGGGAAAAGGATTCTTATGTAAAGACTTATGTACCCTTACTTGGAGCCCAAGGTTAAGGGTCTATTTAAGGGACCCTAGCCTCTTGTATGAAGGAGAATTTTTGATGAATGAAAACCTTGAGTTCTTCTATTGAGTGGTGTGATACCCTGCTGTGTGCATAAAGGGGTTTGTGAGAGTTCTTCTTCCCGGTGTTTGCAATCATCTTCCTGCTGCCAACAAACCCTCCAGATCCCTGGACGCCCACTCCAAAAGAAGCCTTCCCTTGCTTTTTTTCCTTTGTTTTCTTATTCCTTTGTGAATTTTCTAACCCCTGACAGGTCGTTTGCAGGTCCCTGAGTTCCTACGAATCCAACGACTCCAGCCAAGCCTCAATCGGATCACCAAGCAGAAAGCCGGGTATCCGCGGGTCTTTGGCTCGGTTTTCCAGGCCGCATCCGTCGAGGAACGAGAGACCCCTTCGCTGCGATCTTCACAGACATTGTCAGGTACACCCCTCTACCTCCAGTAGTTTTATTGTAGGAGAACTTTCCCTAATCGAGGCTTCTCAGCCCCGGCGGTCCATCTTTGCTACTTTTCTAGGTCCTAATCTGCATGCTGATCTTCAAAAATTCATACAAAATTCTCTACAAATAATTTTGATCTGAAATTCGGGAATTAACCACCTAACGCAACATGTAAAACATACAAAAAAAATGGCATGCATATTAGTCCACCATCATTTGGTATCAGAGCTTAGATAAGGGCTTGTTTTCTGCAATTTTTAGTCCGTATATGCTCTGTTATTTTAATTATTTCTCCCTTTTAAAAACTCTAAAAATTTTGAAATTTATTTTTTGGATTTAAAATAATTCAAAGTAACTTTCAGAAATTTTTCAGATTTTATTTCATATTGTGAGTTTTCTTCAAGCCGAAATACAGCCTGCAAATTTTTGACTCTATTTTTTTCAGCAAGACAAGTTTGGAAGTTTTAGGTTTTTGTTTAGCAATTTTTGCATATTTTTTAATTTAGTATATTTTCAGCATATTAGGCCATGATTTACAAGTTTTCTTCTATTTAAAAAACACCAAACAAAAAAAAATACATATTCTCCAAAAATACCAAAAAAAAAAATATCTAAACCCTAATTTGCATCCTCATCTGCCTGCCAGCATAATTTACTTTTAAGGGCACTCTTGCTATATCAGATGGGGGGAAGATTTGATCACCTCTCCTTAGCCCAAAACCACATCCCTTGCATTCGGTCCCAAGCCTTAACCTAAAATTAATTAGACATAATTTGCCCTAGTGGGCTAGGGACACCAACTAGTCGGGTCCGGGCTAAGTGTTAGATCACTGTGTCAAGACTAACCTGTGTGTTCCTTGTGCTTGGTGTCTAGAATGGTGGTTTAGGGATTCAATCCCGAAGGGCATGTGTGCTGGTCCGCCTACCTGGCCAATCTTTGATTGGTGTCTAGGATTGGCAATCAGGGACCTAACACTCCCCTTACACCTGCCTGGCTGAGTACAGGGTTACTATAGGCTAGTTTGCCACCCTGATTGAGCATCTAGTTTGTGATGCAGAACGGAAGCTCTGATACCAAAAATGATGCGGAACAAAAGAGATGATGCGATGCGGAAGTAAATTAAAATTAATATATTTTTTTTATTTATTTATTTTCAGAAGTCGGCTTTGACTCAAAGGAAAGATAAACTAATGTTGAAAGAAACTAAGAAATGACAGAAAGCACAATTAAAAGGAGTGGATTATCAGAGTAACTCAGAAGTAGGATCGCTGGGGATTGAGAAACCCCCAGATCTATGGTTTACTCCTCTTTCAAGAAACAGACGAAGAGAGAAGAGAAGGTTTTATACCTGACTGTGATATCTCTCGTTGCTTCAATTGAAGGACACTCTCGAGCAGATTGTAGGATCCTTGGAGACGGGGTATCTTCGCAATGGATCCTCGGATTGTAGTCCTATGGCAAGGTTGGCCTTCTTCTTGAACTCAGGATCTGGAAGAAGAAGAACAAAAAAAAGAATCAGAAACTCAAAGAAAGACACTGACCTTAGTACTTAATGAAGATTGTTGGATGTAGAAGTTCCGGAGATCTTGATACTGATCTGACTCTCCTTTGAAATGGCTCTATAGTTGAAACAGTTGATCTGAACCTGGATGCTGGTGACCGGCTTCGATGTGGAAGAGAGGGGCCGTGGGATGAAGATGGAAAATTAGGGTTTGGTGGTGGTAGAGTAGAGATGGGTGGACTAAGCAAGGGTTTTGGGGTTGGAGATCTCACACCTCCTTAAGGTTCCTAGGGAATCCGGATTTACTCCCTCACGGAGCTCAACACCTGAATACAAGTGCGGAAGAGAGAAACACAAAGTTTCTCACACGGAAATTGATTTCATTCATCATCATTTTTAAATTCAAGAGTTACATAGAGTTGAATATATAGACATAACAAAGAAATAAAATTTTATACATTTTCGATGTGGGACTAATAGGACTAACCCACACTTTAGGCATCAAATTCTCTTCCCAAGACTCCTTCCATGAGTGGGTAGCCCAAAAACTCCAAGAAAACTTGAAAATCAGCTCCAAATGGCAGGTTATGGGGGTGTCTCCTAGTATCTCTCCATGAATCAAGGATTTTTCCTTCATGGTTTGGCTTATTTGGACATCTCCTAGTCTTGCTCCACAAGTTAAGGCTTCTTCCTTTCATGGCTTTGGCACTTTTGGAAACTTTTGGGTGCCTCCTTGATTTTCTCCCCAAGACATGCTCTCTTCCCTTTTATAACTTGGATTTTTATGGAATATTGTGGGGCACCTCCTTGATCCTCTCTTCAAGAAAAGTTCTTGCCATCCTGGCTTAGGTTTATCTGAAAGAAGTTGTCTCCTCCTTGGATTGAGGTATCTTGATGGATTTCTCTCCCAAGTGGTGCAAGAAAAAAGAACCTGCTTACTTGAGGCGTGGAGACCATGGTACACTGGATGGAGATGTGGCAGGGAGTGTGGCACCCACTTGTAGCTGGAAAATGTGGTGCCCTATGGCAAAGGGAATGACACCTACCTGGGCCTTGGACTTGGACTGAGTCAACATGACCCAACAAAAATTGAAATGACAAAATTACAGACTTAAAATTGAGTTGATCAGGTCAACCCTTATTACAAAACCAGAAAACCCTAATTCTTCAGGTAAGGTCAATCAGAGATCCAGATGGAGCCCTGAAGTCTTCTTCTGAGTCTGGTGCCCGCACCAATTCTCCCAGGGTGGGAGGAACTCGACCTTGTCGAGTAAGGCTCTAGTTGGCTCTGGTATCTCTCCAAGAGGTCTGGATCCAAATCTTGTACTTCTTCTCGAGAGATCCAAGAGTCATCAGAGTCTGGCCTTCCTTGCCAGCAGATCAGGTATCTTAGGTATCCTCGATTATGAGTAGAGATTACCTGATCATCCATGATCTTTTCAATATGCTCTTTCCTCATAGGCCAGTTTGTTTGTGGATACACAGGATCGGGATCACTCTTAATAACAGGATTAGGTTCAAAAGGCTCACTGGGAATCACAGTTGGCTCCCTGTACTCTACTAGGTCTGTAATGTTGAAAGTGGAGCTAATGCCTAGTTCTGGAGGTAACTCAAGCACATAGGCATTGGATCCTACTCTCTTCACCACTCTAAATGGTCCAGCTCCTCTAGCATGTAACTTTCTAACGGTTCCAGGAGAAAACTGCTCAGGCCTTAACCTAATCATTACATAGTCTCTCTCAACAAAAGTTTTGACTCGTCTTTGAGAATCAGCCAACTTCTTATAAGTTTCATTACTTAAAGTTATTTTGGCATGAATTTCTTTATGCAAGTCCTTTACATGCTATGCAAGTGCATCAAGCGACTTGTGTGTGTGGACTAATAGTGAAATCAGATCAAGTGGTGTGTGAGGCTTGTATCCATGAACAATTTCAAAGGGACTCTAGCCTATAGACCTATTGATCGAAACATTGAATGCAATTTCAGCCCTGGACAAAATACAAATCCCAATTCCTGGTGCTCTCAATCAAACCAAAATCTGAGCCAAAGCCTAGTAAAGGGTCAAGAAAACTAAACTAGACTGACGACGCATTCCTAAAGAATGGACTTTATTACAAAGGAACCCTAAGTCTAAACCTAACAAACTAAGGCTCTTAGGTTTGACCTTGGGTCGGAGGAGGGCATGCAGAGCATGAAAACTTATTATGGATGCCTAGTAGGTGCCATAAGGTCTTCCAGAAGTAGGTGGCAAACCTAATAGGTTCTGACACGTGGTTCACTCTAAAGGCTTCGACAAAGTATACTTGGATGGTGTAAGAAGCATTGGAAGTCCTAGAGAAAGGGAGGAGATATGAGGTGGAGTCTCGAATTACCTGTTGACTAAAGGTGGTGACCTGAAGGTTTGAATGGTGATCTATGAGTGTCAACTGGTCATCCTTACGAAAGGAAAAGTTTGCTACTCCCAGGAATGGATCAAGAGATGGTTCGGGAAGTAGCCTAGGACATGTGATTGCAATAGTTAAGGTTTGTTCTCTAAGCAAATAATGATCCACTTTCTCAAGAACTGGATTAGAGAATGATTCATGGGAGGGCTACGGATGATGACCTCAAGACTTGAAATTTGACCTATGGGTGCGAAAAGGTATACTCTATCGAAGGGTAGGTCAGTCATGCGAAGGAAGGGGTCTGGGGCCATAAGGATGACTTCTACAGGACTGGGTGAATCAATCCGCTCAAGACAAGGATGTTCAATTGAGATTACGGGAGAGACCTTAGTGGCTGGGCATGGGACAATGTCCAATTGTAAGAGGCTTGATTCAGTCATCCTAAGGAGAGGATCTACCATAGGGTGGGCAAACTTAAACAGTTCAGTGCAAAGATCTTCAATTGGTACTTGGGGAATGACTGTCATTAGAGGGTACGAACTGATAGCTCGGGCTAACACTATGAGTTCTTCCTGGGGGTATTTGACTAAAGGAACCTGATTCTCACAAATCTCTTGAATTTCTGAACTAGGTCCTACCACTTGGTTGCTCTCCAAGGTCTCCTCAGGTAAGGAACCAATAGTATCGATGTCAAATTCTTCAAGTTCTTCCCCCTCATATTCATCAACTAGACTCAAGCCAGCATCATATACTTCCTCGATGCCATTTTCAATGGGTTTTGGGTCAGTGGTAATCGGGTCAACTGATTCTAGGCTTGTCATACCTAACCTTTCTTCCTCATTGGTAGGCTTGGGTCTCCCTCATTAATGTCATCCTTAGGATTCTTACCACTTAGCTGTGCACAAGCCAGTCCTATGCATTGGGCACTGACTAGATTTATGACCTCTTTCTCCACAAAACAAACATTCTTGCGATATAGGAACCTGGGTCACACTGGGTTTCAAGCTAGTAGAGACCTTACTTGGGCATGGGTGTGGATCTAAATGGTTTGATCTAGAAGACATGGGTTGTTGAGTGACTGGTCTAGAATATTGTAAGGACCTCTCATAGACACGATCCACACTATAGATATCATGGTTAGGCTTCCTAAGGTTATTCTCGGGATCACGGTATAAGGTCCTCCTAGGCTCCTGGCATGGATGAGGTTGGGGCCTATTAAATTTTGGATCAGGGGTCCAATTTTGATGTCTACGTTTCTCAAGTACTTGGACTCGATCCCTAAGCTGGGTAAAATTCTCATGGACTTGTTCTTTACACTGGGTAACAGTAGCAGTCATATCCTGACTCAATTTGTTCATACTTTCAGTAAGAGCTCTAACCATGGCCTCTAAATCAGGTTGGGTTTGACCAGGTTGGTAGGGTACTCCATTCTGGGTATACATGATGATGCAAGCAAACACACAGAATGTGACTAGACTAAAGCGACTACTGGCTCACTAGACCTAGAGTCCAAACTAGATGCCCAATCAGAGTGGCAAGCTAGCCTGTAGTAACTCGGGACTCAGCCAGGCAGGTGTAAGGGGAGTGTTAGGTCCCTAATTGCCAATCCTAGACACCAATCAGTGATTGGCCAGGTAGGCGGACCAGCACACAAGCCCTTCGGGACGTAGTCCCTAAACCACCGTTCTAGACACTGAGTACAAAGCACACACAGAGTAACTAGACAAACTGACTCAACACTAGCCTTGACCCGACTTGTTGATGTCCCTAGCCCACTAGGGCAAATTAAGTCTAATAAATTTTAAAGTTAGGCTTAGGATCGAATGAGGGGGTGGTGGTTGTGGGCTAAGGAGAGGTTATCAACTCCTCCCCTTATCTTAGATGCTCAAATGCCCTTAGGATGAGTTAGGAGATGTTCACTCAAGATAATTGAATTGCAGAACACAAAAATAGAGTTGCAGTAATTTAACTCTCAGAAATTTTACGGAAACCAATAAATACAGAAAATTAGATAAAATATCTTCTATTATACTGGTTCCAGCAAAACAAAAATCACGCAATTCAGAATTATTTGCACTGAGAAACAATTCCTGCAACAGGGTAGTTATGGACTGAAACAGGGTGCTTCCCCCATTTACAATTCCTGCTACGAAGTTGTAACCCAACGGATCCCCTACACGCCCTAGGAACACCCCGTGGAATGGGAAGAGGAGGTTTGCACCTTGCTTCATTCTTAGGACCGGACGTCCTGGGGAGTCTACTTCGAGCAGACAAAGTAAAAAGGAGAGAGACTTAAAACAAGCAAGCAAAACAGAAACCCTAGACTAGGCTCTGATACCAAAATTGATGTAGAACGGAAGCTCTGATACCAAAAATGATGCAGAACAAAAGAGATGATGCGATGCAGAAGTAAATTAAAATTAATATATTTTTTTTATTTATTTATTTTCAGAAGTCGGCTTTGACTCAAAGGAAAGATAAACTAATGTTGAAAGAAACTAAGAAATGACAGAAAGCACAATTAAAAGGAGTGGATTATCAGAGTAACTCAGAAGTAGGATCGCTGGGGATTGAGAAACCCCCAGACCTAGGGTTTACTCCTCTTTCAAGAAACAGATGAAGAGAGAAGAGAAGGTTTTATACCTGACTGTGATATCTCTCATTGCTTCAATTGAAGGACACTCTCGAGCAGATTGTAGGATCCTTGGAGATGGGGTATCTTCGCAATGGATCCTCGGATTGTAGTCCTATGGCAAGGTTGGCCTTCTTCTCGAACTCAGGATCTGGAAGAAGAAGAACAAAAAAAGAACCAGAAATTCAAAGAAAGACACTGACCTAAGTACTTAATGAAGATTGTTGGATGTAGAAGTTCCGGAGATCTTGATAGAGATCTGACTCTCCTTTGAACTGGCTCTATAGTTGAAATAGTTGATCTGAACCTGGATGCTGGTGACCAGCTTCGATGTGGAAGAGAGGGGCCGTGGGATGAAGATGGAAAATTAGGGTTTGGTGGTGGTGGAGTAGAGATGGGTGGACTAAGCTAGGGTTTTGGGGTTGGAGATCTCACACCTCCTCAAGGTTCCTAGGGAACCCAGATTTACTCCTCATGGAGCTCAACACCTGAATACAAGTGCGGAAGAGAGAAACACAAAGTTGCTCACACAGAAATTGATTTCATTCATCATCATTTTTAAATTCAAGAGTTACATAGAGTTGAATATATAGACATAACAAAGAAATAAAATTTTATACATTTCCGATGTGGGACTAATAGGACTAACCCACACTTTAGGCATCAAATTCTCTTCCCAAGACTCCTTCCATGAGTGGGCAGCCCAAAAACTCCAAGAAAACTTGAAAATCAGCTCCAAATGGCAGGTTATGGGGGTGTCTCCTAGTATCTCTCCATGAATCAAGGATTTTCCCTTCATGGTTTGGCTCATTTGGACACCTCCTAGTCTTGCTCCACAAGTTTAGGCTTCTTCCTTTCATGGCTTTGGCACTTTTGGAAACTTTTGGGTGCCTCCTTGATTTTCTCCCCAAGACATGCTCTCTTCCCTTTTATAACTTGGATTTTTATGGAACATTGTGGGGCACCTCCTTGATCCTCTTTCAAGAAAAATTCTTGCCATCCTGGCTTGGGTTTATCTAGAAAGAAGTTGTCTCCTCCTTGGATTGAGGTATCTTGATGGATTTCTCCCCAAGTGGTGCAAGAAAAAGAACCTGCTTACTTGAGGCGTGGAGATCATGGTACACTGGATGGAGATGTGGCAGGGGTGTGGCACCCACTTGTAGCTGGAAAATGTGGTGCCCTATGGCAAAGGGAATGACACCTACCTGGGCCTTGGACTAGGACTGAGTCAACATGACCCAACAAAAATTGAAATGACAAAATTACAGACTCAAAATTGAGTTGATCAGATCAACCCTTATTACAAAACCAGAAAACCCTAATTCTTTGGGCAAGGTTAATCAGAGATCCAGATGGAGCCCTGAAGTCTTCTTCTGAGTCTGGTGCCCGTACCAGTTTGGACTCTAGGTCTAGTCAGCTATAGTCGGTCTGATCGAGTCTTGCATGAGCACTAGATCAGGAGTTTCATATCACCCACCTCCTTCACAAATGTCTGAACCCATGAAAAATTTACAAGCTCAAATAAAAGCCCTAGCTGATCAAATGGCCTAGGTGGCTACCCAGATAACTACCCAGATGACCCAGTTAACTCAGTCTCGTATTCAAACCAATGATAGAATTGACCATCTTGCCAATAGGTTTGATCAGTTAAAAGTCCGGGTAGGGACCCCAGAAAAAAACCATGGGTCACAGTCTGAGCCAAATCCTAATTCCCCTCAACTTTGGAGGACCCCAAACCCTAATCCATACCTTGAGGCTGAACCTAAGAGAGCCCATCGTCATGACCAATCCCTAAGGTTAGTCCTAGAAAACCCAATCAGGATTTTATAGACCAGGAAGATAGATCCTATTTACCCTCTCCCTATAAGCCTAGTATACCTACAACCTATAGATCTTATGACTCCAAATCCTATGAACCTAGAACCTATGAATCCATAACCTATGAACCTAGATCCTATGACTCTAGATCCCATGATCATAGATCCTATGCACCCACACCCTATGAGCCTAGTAGACCCAACACCCAATATTCTGACCCATATAGGGAGTCCAACCCTAGGAGGACCCAATATTCTGACCCATATAGGAAATCCAACCCTAGGAGAACCCAATATTCTGACCCATATAGGGAGTCCAATCTTAGGACCCAATATCCTGACCCATATAGAGAGCCCAACCTTAGGAGGACCCCATACCTTGATCCATCCTTAGAACCTGATCATAGAGCTGACCCAAAATCCTATGACCCCAGATCCTATAATCCCATGACCCATAGATCTGCACCCTTGTCCTATGAGCCTAGAGAACCCATAACCCCTAAGTATCAGCCTAGTACTAGTCATGCTTCCCCTAGTCAACTTGAACCCCATAGGATTAGTATCCCTAAATATGAACCTAATAGTGAGCCACTACCTCTTATACAACCTGAACCTACTAGGAGTAGTACCCATAATCAAGACCAGAACCTAACCAATTTCCTGCTAGCCGACCTTCTCCAACCATTCCTGAGATTCGCAAGGCTTACATTAACGCGGAAATGTATGAAGCTGATGTGAGCCTAGTGGATGAGTATGAGGGAGAAGAGGAGACACCTTTAGATGACCTAGAATTAGCTGATCCAGTAGATACCCAGGTAGAAACCAACCCAGAGCTAATTGACCTTGACCACAACCAACCTAAAGCTATAGTGGAAGAACAAATAGAGGAAGAGAACCTAGGTATTGCTGCTAGAGCCTTACTTGAAAACCATAGAGGAGAGCCAAATTATAGAGTCTAGTCCTAAAATACAAGAACCAGAAGAATTTATTAAGGACCTTATCTCTTTGAATCAATACCTTCAAGATGAGTCCCCTCCTATCGTTCCCATTAAGGACCTCTTCCCCGAAATTGGTGACCCATCCTTCCATTATGCAAACCCTGTAGATATAGCTCAATCTCGTAAGGTTAACCTCATTAGTATAGGATTAGTTCCTGACACCCCGTCTTTTATCCTACTTTATCCAACTAACCATGAACATTTTTCTCTACCTTACCAAACTAATTCTGAACCCACTTCCTATTTTCTGCCCTTTCATGACACCTCCAGCATTTCTAGGATCATTAGATTGCATTTAGCTGAGATTAGTATACTGCATGCATTCATCACGCATGTTAGGTTTGCATCTTACTTCTGGCATACTCTTTGGAATTTGCTAGGAGTTCACTATAAATTTTCATGTGCCTGTCAAGCTAGGATCAAACCTAGAGAACCTATAATCTATTAGGTTTAGATCCAAAGAGTTCAATAAAATTTCCTTCGATAGGAATGCATAGTCGAGTCTGTTAGGTGTCAGTATGAGTCGTTCGCATCATTTGTTAGGAGTCAGCATGTGCCTAGCATGTTCACCACTCGCACTAATCTTAAAACAACTGGCTAATTTCCGAAGAAGGGTCAAAGAATTTGATGTAGTGGATTCTATCTTGGTTAGGCTTAGGCCTAAAAGAAGCTTCATGCTCGCAGAGCCGGACCTTTTAAAGTGATAGAGAAGGATTGGATCAAATGCCTAGGTGTTAGACTTGCCTTCGGATTTGGGCATTAGTTCTACCTTCAATATTACAGACCTGGTTGAGTATAGGGAACCGGCAGCGATACCTAGTAAGGCCATTGGACCTATTCCTTTTCATTGTGAGTGACCCTAACCCAGAGTGTCCACTAAAAAATTGGCCTGAGAGAGGAGAACGGATCGAGCGTATCCTGGATGATCAAGCAATCACGACCCGGGGCCGTGACTATCAATGCTTCCTGTTCCGATGGCAAGGCCAGCCAAAGTCGGACGATTCATAGATTTCTCGAGAGGACTTGCAATGCCTCAACCCAACCTTCTCGAGAGATATGTGAGCCAGTCTGATCTTCACTCGACAGGGTCGAGTTCCTCCCACCCCGGGAGAATTGGTGCGGACACCAAAGGCACCAGAATAAGGCAGAGGCTTCATAACCCTCTGTGAATTGATCAATAATTTTTGAGTCCATATGTAAAAAGGGCTTAGCTCATCCGAGTCCTTTTTTTAGTTGTTGTTTGAGTCTTTTGAGTTGTTATTTCAGTTCTGTACTAGTCAGCTTATGTTGAGCTAGTTCAGTCCAATGCTAGTCAACTCATGTTGAGCTTATTTTATTTTTTTGAGTCCTGTCCAAGCATACTGAAGACTCAAGACTATATCATACAAGTGAAGACCAAGTCCAACTAGATTGAAGACATGGAAGTATAGCCCAAGTCCAACCCAGCTTGAAGATTTGAAGACCCCAGGAGGAAAATTCAGAAAACCCTGATTTCTTGCAGATGCCCTCCAGATGCCCAGATTCCCTTCCAGATGCCAAAGTATATTCATAGATAAGGTCATCCATGATTCCAGAGGTCCATCTGCATCCTAGCCCAAAGAAATCAAGCCCAGGTGCCAAGCCCAAGCCCCTAAGAAGCAAAATACCAGGGAATATTCCTACTACCAGGCTACCAGGCCACCCCAGCTTCTAGAGGCCCAATCCCAAGCACCCAAGCCCCTTTGGGCTGGCATTTTGCTGCTCCTAGAAGCCCAACATGCCCCCCTAGGCATCCTTGTAGTCTTGACCAAGTCAAAAAATTTTTTAGGGATTTTTCTACCTAATATTTCCTTATTTTCTAGCTAAGGTTTGAGAAGGAAAATGATTCTTATGTAAAGACTTATGTACCCTTATGTGGAGCCCAAGGTTAAGGGTCTATTTAAGGGACCCTAGCCTCTTGTATGAAGGAGGATTTTTGATGAATGAAAACCTTGAGTTCTTCTATTGAGTGGTGTGATATCCTGCTGTGTGCATAAAGGTGTTTGTGAGAGTTCTTTTCCCGGTGTTTGCAATCATCTTCCTGCTGCCAACAAACCCTCCAGATCCCTGGACGCCCACTCCAAAAGAAGCCTTCCCTTGCTGTTTTTCCTTTGTTTTCTTGTTCCTTTGTGAATTTTCTAACCCCTGACAGGTCGTTTGCAGGTCCCTGAGTTCCAACGTATCCAACGACTCTAGCCAAGCCTCAATCGGATCACCGAGCAGAAAGCCGGGTATCCACGAGTCTTTGGCTTGATTTTCCAAGCTGCATCCATCGAGGAATGAGAGACCCCTTCGCTAAAATTTTCACAGACGTTTCAGGTACACCCCTCTACCTCCAGTAGTTTTATTGTAGGAGAACTTGCCCTAACCGAGGCTTCTCAGCCCCTGCGGTCCTTCTTTGCTACTTTTCTAGGTCCTAATCTGCATGCTGATCTTCGAAAATTCATACAAAATTCCTTACAAATAATTTTGATCTGAAATTCGGGAATTAATCACCTAACTCAACATGTAAAACATACAAAAAAAATGGCATGCATATTTGTTCCCCATCAGCATCCACCGAGTTGAGCGATCTCTGCACCGGGTGCTTCAGAAGTTTGAGGTTTGCCTTCTCTATATCTCCTAAGTAGATATTGTAGGTCGAGCTAGTCCTACCGGGGTTTCTTAATCCCGGGATCCTGTTCTCATTCTTACTTTTACGGCTTTGAACTGCTAGCATAAGCTTCCCTTACTGCTCTTCATATTTCTTATCTTTGCTTGTGATCGGGAATCGAAACCCTAACAACGAAGAAGAACAACACGAAACATAACAAAAAAAATCATCAACCCTAAAACAAAAAAAAAAAAACATAAAAAAATTCCTTGCCTTATAAGCATCCATCCCAGCATCCCTAGCCCTAACCCCCCGTACTACATCAGGGGTGCTCGACGTCAATAAGAGTGGAAGCAGCCCCTGCATCCTCACCACTGGAGGTGGCTACAACTATCCCCCCGATGACCTAGAGAACCCCTACGGGAGAGGGGCTGTCGGCCATTGGCGAGAGGGCCGTCAGTGCCCTAGGGGAGGTGGAGGAGCGCCTACTGTGGTGCGCTGCTGAGGAAGAGAAGGAACAGCTTCAGAGGGCCGCCCCCGACATTGACGGGCGGTCAGTGAACGAGGCAGCCAGAAGTTCTCACCGCCATCTTCTGGGGGTAAGTTTCACTCTTCCAACCCTCACTTAGAATTTATGACTGATAATTCTCTAATCGGTAGTGTTTATCGGTAGCTCATCAAGGACAACCTCTTGATGGATGAGGGACTGGGGGAGCTGCTCTATATAAAAGTGCAATTATCCTAGAGGGCTGAAGCGGCCAAGCTAGCGAGGGATATCTTTTGGGAGGCATTGATGGCTTCCAGGGAAGAGGTACTCGGCTTGAGGGCAGCAATGGCAGAGGTGCCCCCCTTGCAGGCCGAACTGGAGGCCCAAAATAAACAAATAGAAGACTTGCTTGCCTAGAAGGCAGATCGGGAGGCAAGGCTGAAAGAAAGGAAGAAGAAGATCAAGACCCTGGCCCGTCGGCTAGCCATTGGGGAGGGTCGTCTGACCGATCTCGACATCCGCACGAAGGACTATCAGGCATCGACGGAGAGATACAAGGGCCTGCTGAAGATGGCCCAAGACTTGCTGAAGATGGTAGGCGAGAAGGCCATTACAGATTATAAAGCCTTCGAAGACTTTACAAGGAAATGAACGAGGCAGGGATGGTCGGCTTCAGCTACAGGTACGACGAGTGCCTGAGAAAGATTATTTCCACCTTCACAGAACTCGATCTAGTGTTCCTTTAGCCATCGAAGCCGGTGGAGGCAGAAGCCTTGGACGGGATGGACCTAACTGCCCGAGCGGCCGACGCCCCAACGGAGGTCACTATAGAAGTAGCTGGAGCGGACGCCCCAGCTTGTGCCGAGGAGGAGATAGATGAAGGGGCCGAAGTGGCCATATTTGTTATAACCTTCGGACCTAGTTGGTTGTAAATGTCTGACCTTCAGTTTTTGTAAAGAGCCCTTTTGAAGCAATGAAAAAGTTTATGCTGTCTTCTTATACTGTTTCATATCTTCTTTTCTGAAATTTTGCTAAGTATAGGCCAGTTGGCATATCTGGGTGAGTGGTCGGATCTTCAGGGTAAGTGTTGAATAGTAACCCAGGCCGAACTAGATTCTCTTATGATTTCCACTCTAAGTACTAGCCCGTCGGCCTTCTGGACCAAGAATAGATTAGGGCGGTGGTCAGATTTCAGCTTAGGCCGGAGCAACAAGCTTAGGAAATATATCCTAAGTGTTGGTCCGTGGCTTTCCGGACCCAGAAGCAATTGAGGCACAGGTCGGACTTCATCTCAGGCTGGAGAAACTAGCTTAGGAAATTTATCCTATGTGTTGGCCCATCGATTTTCCGAATTGGGCTGCCTAGAGCCTTTGCTGATCGGAGTCAGACTTTCAAAAGTTGGCTGCCCTAGAGCCTTTGCCGACCGAAGTCAGACTTTCAGAAGTGGCCTGCCCTAGAGCCTTCGCCAACCAGAGTCGGACTTTCAGAAGTGGGCTACCCTAGAGCCTTCATTGACTAGAGTCGGACTTTCGGAAGTGGGCTACCCTAGAGCCTTCGTCGACCGAAGTCAAACTTTCGGAATTGGCTACCCTAGAGCCTTCGCCGATCGGATTCAGACTTTCGGAAATGGGCTACCTTAGAGACTTCGGCAATTGGAGTCAGACATTCGGAAGTAGGCTGCCCTAGATCCTTCGCCGACCAGAGTAGGACTTTTGAAAGTGGGCTGCCCTAGAGCCTTCACCGATCGGAGTTGGACTTTCAGAAGTGGGCTGCCCTAGAGCTTTCGCCGACTGGAGTCAGATTTTTGGAAGTGGGCTGCCCTAGAGCCTTTGCTGACTAGAGTCAGACTTTTGGAAGTGGGCTGCCCTAGAGATTTTGTTGATTAGAGTCGGACTTTTGGAAGTGGGCTGCCCTAGAGCCTTTACCGACCGGAGTCGGATTTTCGGAAGTGGGCTGTCCTAGAGCCTTTCAGAGTCAGTAGTTCATAAAAGGAACTTGAACTTGATTGATAGTACTTGCAAAGGTTATCTACATTCCATGGATGCGCCAACTACCGTCTATCCAAAAATTCAAGTTGATAGGTGCTGGCCCGAACCACTTCGGTGACCTAATACGTTCCTTCCCAATTTGGGGAAAGCTTGCCTTGCTCGGTCGGCCTCAAGATTTTGGCCCTCCACAGGACTAAGTCTCAGACTCGAAAAGCTCGCACCTTGACTCGCAAGTTGTAATATTTCGCCATCTTTTGGCGGCCTACCACCATCTTCATTCTTGCCCGAAGTCTAGTTTTTTCAAGCAAGTCCAGGTCAGCCCTTCGCTGCTCGGAGTTTGCCGGTCCGGCATAGTGGTCAATTCGAAGAGATTGAAGAGAAGTCTCAATGGGGATGACAGCTTCACTTTCATAAGTTAGGATGAATGGAGTTTCGCCGGTCGATGCTCTAGCGATCGTCCGATATGCCCATAACACTGAATGGAGTTACTCCATCCAAAGTCCCTTTGCTTCATTGAGCCAGGTCTTCAGCCCGTGCAAGATTGTTTGGTTGGTGACCTCGACCTCTCCGTTGCACTGAGGGTGGCCGATCGAAGTAAGTCGATGAGGACATGATACTGCTGACAAAAATCCTGAAACTTAGAGTTGTCAAATTGTCTTCCATTGTTAGTGATAATCGTTCAGGGAATGCCGAATCAGAAGATGATATTGTTCCAGATGAAGTTCTCCACCTTAGCCTCCGTTATCTGTGCTAGTGGTTCGGTTTCCACCCACTTGGTGAAATAGTCAATAGCCACAAGCAAAAATTTCCATTGCCCGGAGGCCGGGGGAAAGGGTCCTAGGATATTCATCCCCCACTGTGCGAATGGCCATGGGGCGGTGATCGGATTCAGCTCACTGGCAGGTCTCCTCTGAATAACGAAGTACCTCTGACACGCATCGCACCTTCCGATGAAGTCCGACGCATCCTTCTGAATGGTGGGCCAGTAATATCCCTGCCGGATGATCTTGTAAGCTAAGGATCTCCCTCCGAGGTGGTCGCCATAAATGCCCGCATGGATTTCTCTGAGGGCGTAGTCGGCGTTCGCCGGTCCTAAGCACTTCAATAGCAGTTGTGAGAATAATCGCTTGTAAAGGGAGCCGTCAAGGATGACGTACTTAGAGGTCATCAGGCGCAACCGCTTGGCCTCCACCGGATCTTCCAGAAGAGTCCCCTTGGCCAGGAAGGTAAGGATCGGATCCATCCAAGAGGCTTCATGTTCTACCTTGTGGACCTTGGTTGGCTCTTCGACAATGCTAGGGTGCCGCAAATACTCCACAAAGGTTCGGTCAGAAGTCTCGCTGGTGGACATAGCCAGCTTTGATAGAGCATCCACCCAAGAGTTGTGCAGACGAGATATGTGGAGGATTTCAAAAAATTTGAACCGAGGAATAAGGTTTTGTACCTTGTTTAAATATTTTGCAAGGGTCGGATCCCTGGCTTCAAATTCCCCCCTCTCTTGATTAACCACCAGTTGGGAGTCGGAGAAAACTCTGAGTCGGGTGATGCCCAGTTCGTTGGTGATCGGCAGCCCAGCGAGGAGGGCTTCATACTATGCTTGATTATTCAACAACTGAAATAATAAGTGTAAGGCATACTCCAGGTTCTCCCTGTCTAGGTCGGCTAGAATCAGTCCGGCCCCAAAGCCTACGAGGTTGGATGCTCCATCCATATGGAGAGTCCAAGCTGGCTCCACTTCATAGACAGCATAAGTTCCAAATACTTCGGCCACTCGAGGAGGCATCTCCTGTCTCCACGTGCATTTTGCAATGAAGTCGGCAATTACCTGGGCCTTCAAAGCAGAACGTGGCCGAAAAGAGATGTCGAACTCCCCTAGCTTAACGGCCCACTTTACGAGCTGACTGGATGTATCTGGGGTCCGAAGGATTGCCTTAAGGGGTTGATCGATCAGCACTACAATCGGATGCGCTTAGAAGTACGGTCAGAGCCGTTTAGCAGATGTGACAAAAAAAGTATATTAATTTTTTCATCTTGGGATACCTCATTTTGGCATCATGGAGGACTTTGCTGATATAATAGATAGGCTTTTGCTGTCCGTCCTCTTCGACTCGTACAAGGATGGTGCAGATCACTTCGTTTGACGCCGAAAGGTAGAAATATAAGGGTTCCCCCTCCGCCGGCTTGGCCAGCAATGGAGGGTTCTTCAAGTACTCCTTCAATGTTTCGAAATCTGACCGACACTTAATAGTCCAAAAAAAACCCTCCGACCAGTGCAGGGTCTTGAAGAATGGCAGGGACTTATCAACCGAACGGGAGATAAAACGGTTGAGAGAGGCGGTTCGGTCGGTTAGTTCTTGGACCTGCTTTTTGTTGGTCGGGTGCGCCATCTCCGTGATGGCTTTTATCTTATTAGAATTCACTTCAATTCCCCTCTATGTAACCAGAAAATCAAGGAATTTGCCAGAGGTCACTCCAAAAGTGCATTTCATGGTGTTAAGCTTCATCCGATGGTGCCTGAGTGCATCAAAGGATTCCTGTAGGTCCTTGATGTGGTCAGCCTTATGGAGACTCTTCACTATCATGTCATCTACATAAGCCTCCATGTTCCTGCCTAGTTGACCTTCGAACACCCGGTTGATCAGCCTTTGAAAGGTGGCACCGGCGTTCTTCAGGCCGAAGGGCATCATCCGATAACAGTACATGCCTTTGTCGGTGACAAAGGCGGTTTTCTCCTCATCTTCCGGATGCATCTTTATTTGATTGTAACCGAAAAAGGCATCTATAATGTTGAGAAGTTTGTGGCCGGCCGTGGCATGCACCAGCTGATCAATCTTGGGTACTGGGTAGCTGTCCTTCGGACAGGCCTTGTTAAGGTCAGTGTAATCCACACAGATCCTCCACTTCCCGCTGGACTTCTTCACCATAACCATATTCACCAGCCACTCATGGTAGTGGACCACCCTGATGAAACCAGCATCACGGAGCTTCCTTACTTCCTCGTCAATAGCTTTCTATCTTTTGGCGGCAAAGCTTCTCTTCTTCTGTCGGATAGGTCGGTAGGTCGGATCGACCTTGAGTAGGTGAGTGATGACCTCCGACAGTATTCCAGGCATGTCCGATATCGACCAATCAAAGATGTCGGCGTTACTTCTAAGAAAGCTGATCAGTTCTGACTTAAAGTCTTTACTAAGGGAGCCTCCGATCTAAAGGACTTTAGTAGGATCATCCTCTCGAAGTGGAACAAATAGAATCTTTTCCCCTGGCTGACCGAGGCCGTCGGCCTCAGCTCCTGGGTCAAGTTGCTCCATAGTGGAATGGCCTTCTGACTGCTGATTCATAATGGTTAAACATTGCCTGGCCATCCGACGGTCTCCCCTTATCACTCCGATCCCGCTCCTGGTCGAAAATTTCGTCAACAGATGGTAAGTGGACACGATGGCTCTGAATTTGTTGAGGGCTGGTCGGCACAAGATAGCATTGTAAGGCGAGGTCGTCCGAACGACCACAAAATTGATGAGGAGGGTTTTCTGGAGAGGCTCCATCCCAATTGTCACAGGGAGAACTATTTCTCCTTCCACTCCGATGGAGTTGCCCCGAAGCCTGTCAGCGGCACGGGGGATTCCCGCAACATGGATTTGGATAGATTCATTATTACAAAAGCATCATACAGCAATACCTTTGTCAAGCTTCCAATATCAACATGTATTCTCCTTACATCGTAATTGGCAATCTCTGCTAACACGACTACAGGATCTTTCTCAAAAACATGGATTTCTAGGAGATCTTCATCAGAGAAAGTGATAGCATTAGAGCCCCGGGACATTTTAGTAATGTCAGTCCTGTCCTCCTGACTTCCTCCAGATCGCCGATGCAGCATGCCGACATCCTCACCAGTTGGCCTTTGATTGGGGAGCTCTACCTCCTTTGGAGGGTTTCGGGCATTTGATGCTTCTGCCCGGTCATGATGGGGTCGGACATACCTGCACAGGTATCCCCTCCGGATGAGGTCTTCAATGGCGTCCTTCAACTACAGGCACTCTTTCATGCTGTGCCCATGATCCCTATGGAAGCGATAGAATTTATCTTTGTTCCTTTGGGCAGTAAGGCCCATCATTGGCCGAGGCCTTTGCAGAAAGGTCTTGTTCTCGATCTCGATGAGGATCTTCTCTCTTAGTAGGGACAGAGGTGCATAAGTCTTGAACTTTTAGGGGAAGCCCATCGGCTTCGAACTTCAACATTGGGCTGACCGCCGACTGTCGCTCGGAGGTCGGACTTCGGGAGCTTTATCACCCAGCTTCTTCGGGGTCGGCCTTCCTTCAGCTTGACATCGGTCGGTTGCTTGTTCTTCCGCAAGAGCATACTTCTTTGCTTTGGCCAGCAATTCACTGTAGCTTGTTGGATGCTTCTTGTCTAGGGAAAAGGTCAGCCTGGATGAGTGGAACCCTCACTTGAAGGCTGACATTGCTACAGCTTCGTTCAAATCACGGACTTCAATGGCAGCTGAGTTGAAACGGGTCATGAAATCCCGAAGGGTCTCTCCCTTTTTTTGCAATACGAGGAAGAGGCAGTTGGTAATCCTCGGGGTCTGACTGCAAGTCCTGAAATGGAAAAGAAAAAGTGATTCGAGTTGAGAAAAAGAGTGGATTGTACCTGGCCGGATGGTGAAGAACCACATCCGAGCAGTCTTCTTGAGGGTTGCAGGGAAGGGGATGTAATGGAGAGCATCAGAGGCACCTTGGACGATCATATGGGTTTTGTATGTGCCCAGATGGTCCATCGGATCAGTGGTACCGTCGTAGGGGTCCACCTATGGGATCTTGAAATGGCGGGGGATCATCTCCGCCAGAATCTCCTCAGAGAACGGGGGATGGGAGTCGTATACCTGTCCCCCTTCGGCCTTCTGCTGGAGGGCGATTTCAGCAATGCGCTCCTCCATGCGCATGATCTTGCTGCCGTAGTCCTTCAGAGGTTCGGTGGCAAGCCGATCGCCGAACGGGATGGATTCGACGTAGGAAGGCAAAGCAGACCTCGCCCTCTTGCCATCGACATGATCACCCAAGGACCTCTGGGGCTCCGCGGTGGTGTGAGAACCAGGCTGAAGGATCTCTGGCCGCCGGCCTCCCACAGTAGCAGCAGTCAGAGGATTGGTGCAGGAAGTAGCTGGTGGTTGCTGTTGGTTGTTGGCTACTTCCTGGAAATGCTGACCTGCAGCCGTAACTGTTTCAATGCGATTCACCAAGGTTTGGAACCATTGCAACCCCAATGTGATTGTAGGTTCTGTAGCAGTAGGGGCGGTGGCAACAAAATCATTCTCTCTAAGAGGCTCCTCATACCTGGAAGTAGAGATATCCCTCCTAGTAGTGGCATTTAGAGCTCTTCCCTTAGCCATTTTCTTGCCGGGATGATAGATTCCTTTTTTTAGAAGAAAAGCCCCCCTTCCTCTAGCGCCAATATGTTGCTGTGTCAACTCCTGGACCGGGAACTGCGGTGGCTGGAAGGGCTGGAGCACTCCTCTCTTGGGAGAACCTGCAATAAAGTCCCCAAGGGTGCTAGTGGTGTTCCTGTGGGGGACCCTCTGATGTTTAAGTTAGCAGGAGATTGAAGGCAACAGAATGAAGGAATCAAGGGATGAAGAGTCTCTGGAAGGGGAAGAGTTGTTCTTCCTTCTAATGGGGTCCCTCAGGTACCTTATATAGGCGAGGAACAGTCCAAAATCTGTTAGGGGAGAGGCTTAGAAAGACCGATCAGCCCCTAGGAGAATCTAGAGAGTGGCCACGTGGCACGTAGATATGGTGCTCATGGAAGTAGTGGAGCAGGGCCGTTGGGATAGTAGGATCCTGCAATAACAGAAAGGTGCTTATGGAATACCCTGGATGCTAAGTCTCGCCTGTCGGACGTCGGCCGTGAGACAGTCGGTCGGTCATACCAAAGGCCAAGCCTCCGAAGGAGAGCGATGGGCCAGACCCTAATCGGAGAGGGTCATTCGGACCTCAGCTCCCGTGGATCGGACCTCTGATGGAGAATGGTGGGCCGGACCCCAGCAGGTGAGGGTCGTTCGGACGATGAAGAATGGTGGGCCGGACCCCAGCAGGAGAGGGTCGTTCGGACCTCAGCTCCAGTGGGTCGACCTCCTTAATTGGAGCCTTGAGAAGGGCGGCCGGGTCGGACCATAGGACTGGGCTGGTTCTGGCAGAGGGTGAGCTGTCATGGTATAACAAGGGTTATGATGAGTTTATAATAGTGAGACCAAAACTTCTATAAATCTTAGTCTAAAACATTTCAAGTCATAGGAACATCGAATCAGGGATTGATGTTTTTTGTAAGACTACCACATCCTATGTATGCCCGATGGAGAAGGTGATTGGTCTCATAACCACTTATGGAGGGACACTAATATAAAGATGTGGGTACTCATCGAGGGATGAGTCCACTAATTTGATCCATCATGAGAATATCTTATGGAGTCTTACTTACTTATCAAGAGATGGTTCTCTAAGTGAGGGTTGTGCAAGTGATCCTTTAACCTAAGATCACCATAGAACCTTATGCATAGGAATCCATGTTTTGATTCATACTCATTTATGACTAGGTAATATATGGGTGTTCATGGACATGGGGGATTATGTATAAAGGTTATGAGTAGATCAATAAGGAATCGATCACTCCTAGTAAGCAAAGAATTTATCCCATGTAATCTCATCATATGATGACTTAAGAAATCTTTGATCAAAGAAGGATGAAATTAGAAATGGTTCTAATCTTTCATCAATCAATTCTTCATTATTTGATCAAGATTTGAATAAATAATGTGTTAGAGTTCAACAAATTTCCATACTCATTGCTTATTCGGGATGAAGGATGATCGAGGGATTGATTACACGGTAACTTGCCATTGAAGGATATTTTGATAATTTCTGTCAAATTTCTAATATTTTAAGTAGATATGATACGTTAGTAGATGTCAATCATATCTTGTAGGTTTTCATGAATTAAAATGATTAATTTATGAGTCAATTAGAAAGAACGTCTAATTTGAAAACTAAGGTTGAAATGGTTTTGACCTAATTCGATTACTTATGTTCTAATCGAATTAGATCAACATGAACCTAGACCTACTACTGGCTATATGCGAGGTCCAAAAGGTCGCATATGCTAAGCAATTTGTCAAGGAAGTCAATTATATTTTTATTTAGATCATAGGATCCTAATTGGCTAGTTAATTGATATAATAGTATATGTTGGCTAGCCTAACTCCTAACCTAATTGGATTGGATTTGTTTACTTGCTATTTAGACTAACTAAATTAAGTGGGATCTAAAATAGATTAAGCTATCAATGGTGTAACAAAATTGGACTTCTATAAGCCTTTATCCATGCTAAATAGTAAGAGCCTCAATGATGGGGACATCAGATCAACCCTAGTTCACTATAGGTCCTTGAGTTTTGAATCCCTTAGCCATGATTCAAATTTTATTTTTGAGTCCAATAATCTAGCTATGCTAGCTGTTTGAGTCTTGTATTTGGGCATTGAGTTTTATTTTTCAGGTCTTGTTACACTTGAGTCCTGTATTTTGTCACCTGAGTCCTGTTTTGGGCCTTTCTGTTTTGAGTCCTATATTTATAGTCATCCATACCATTAGGGTTTTGGATAAGTCAAGTCAAATTCAGTTGAGACATTTATCATTTAGAATCCTGTAAGTTCAGTCAGCTCATGTTGAGCCAATTTTGAGTTCTATGAGTCCTGTAAGTTTTATATTAAGTCCAGTCTAGCAAGAGAAGTTCAAGACACTAATGGACCCCAGCCCGAATGATAACTTGCTAACATCAAGGAGTCCCAGTCATATTTGGATGTGCAACCTTGGATTGCATGAGAAGGACCTTGAAGATCTTCACATCATCAACCTGCTGAGAAGATGAAGCCTAGGAGAAATCCTAGAACCAGCCCAGCACTGAAGTGGGCCGCCCAAAGCCCAAAGCCTTCTTGGATATTGTGCCCCACCCTTATGGTCACCTTCCTTGGTCGGCCACCCTTAGAATTACCACCCATTGGACAAAATCGAAGAGAGGGAGAGACCAAGTCAAAGAGAAGGTATAATCCTAGTTACGAGTGGAATTGAGAGCCTATTTAGGAGAGGAGATCTTCCATGTATTTGAGTGGGAAAAGGATACATAGGGTTTTACATGTATACCCTTACGTGGAGCCCAAGCTTGTATGCCTATATAAAGGCCCCCCCTCTCATGTATATTTGATGTTATTGAATATGAAAAATTTCTTGAGTTCTTCTCAACATTCTGTGTAAATTCTTTGTGAATTTTTATGTGATTAAGGGTATCTGTGTGATCCCTTAGGGTTTCTTTGTGATCCCTGTGCCCTGCATCCAATCCACCAACCTTCTTCATCTCTTGGCCGCCTTTCACAAACCTCTTCCCCTTCTTCTTCTTTCAGCCATCTAGCCTACTTTATTCTTATTTTCTAACCTGTGATAGGTGATTTGCAGGTCTCTCAGAGTTCACGAATCCAAGGATTCTATCTGACCAACTTTTGGGTCACCGGATTGAAAGCCATGAATCCATAAGGTCGATAGCTTTATTTTTCAGGCCGCATCCAAGAGTGTAGGGCAAACTCTTCATGGATCGATCTTCAAATCTCTACCAGATACACCTCCTAAACTCCTCTGGTAACGGTTTTACAAAAGAGCTAGTCCTAACTAGGGCTTCTCAACCGTGGCGGTCTTGTTTCTTCACTTTTAAGATTTATTTCCACATGCCTATGCTTCATATTTTTTATAGAATTCCTTGCTCAATATCTTGGCTTGAAATTTAGAATACAAACTCCAAACTTAATACCTGATCACAAAAAATTAACTAGCATGCATAAATAGTCCCACTTCATTTGGTATCATAGCACTTTTAGGGCTAATTTTTTGCATCCCATCGTTTGCATTAGGGGTCTGAGCTTCGGCCTATTTCATCAACTTAGGTATTTTAATTTTTATTTAAATTTGCCCAAGATACTCTCTGTTAAGTCATAATAATTTTCATTTTTTTAAATTATTTTTACCAAAATAAGAAAAATAAAATAATCTGCATCCTAGAAACCCTAACATAAATCCTGATTTTCTACACACAGTTTGAAAACCCTAGGTTTTGCATCATTATCCAAATTTTTTTTTCACATGAAATTTGGTAGGGATCATCTTCACTACTAGTCCACTATCCTAAAATTGTTTGAAATTTTTTTCTACTCTGAAACTCGTACAACTACTACATCAAAACAAACCCTAATTTCAGTTTCTGTGATTTCTGCATACTTGACTTAACCTAACCTAATCAACTACCAAAAGCCTCCCAACCCAAGCCAAATTTTGTTTGATAACTTAATCAACTTAAATTTAATTTTCCACCTCACAAAAAGATAAAAAAATATTTTTATTTTCTGATTGTTATTAGATTGTATTAAAGCTCATTGATAGTCATCATCTCATCAAATCAATCTTAAGAGCAATTTCCTAACTCAAATCATGGTAGGATTTCATCACCTATCCTGGGCACAAAACAACCACCTTGCATTCATACCCAAACCCTAATTAAAATCAATCAGTAACCTAATTTGCTCTAGTGAGCCAGGGAAACCAACAGGTCGAGTCCAAGTGGTGGGGACACCGGAGGCACCAGAATAAGATAGAGGCTTTTCAACCCTCTGTAAATTGATCAATAATTTATGAGTCCATCTATAATAAGGGCTTAGCTCATCTGAGTCCATTTTAGTTGTTATTTGAGTATTTTGAGTTGTTATTTCAGTTCTGTACTTGTCAGCTCATGTGAGCTAGTTCAGTCCAATGCTAGTCAGCTCATGTTGAGCTAATTTTATTTTTTTGAGTCATGTCCAAGCATATTGAAGACTCAAGACTATATCATACAAGTGAAGACCAAGTCCAACTAGATTGAAGATATGGAAGTATAGCCCAAGTCCAACCCAGCTTGAAGATTTGAAGACCCCAGGAGGAAAATTCAGAAAACCCTGATTTCTTGCAGATACCCTCCAGATGCCCAGATTCCCTTCTAGATGCCAAAGTATATTCATAGATAAGGGCATCCATGATTTCAGAGGTCCATCTGCATCCTAGCCCAAAGAAATCAAGCCCAGGTGCCAAGCCCAAGCCCCTAAGAAGCAAGATACCAGGGAATATTCTTGCTACCTGGCTACCAAGCCACCCCAGCTCCTAGAGGCCCAAACCCATGCACCCGAGCCCCTTTGGGCTGGCCTTTTTCTGCTCCTAGAAGCCCAACACGCCCCCCTAGGCATCCTTTGAGTGTTGGCCAAGTCAAGAGAATTTTTAGAGATTTTTTCTACCTAATGTTTCCTTATTTTCTAGCTAGGGTTTGAGAGGGAAAAGGATTCTTATGTAAAGACTTATGTGCCCTTATTTGGAGCCCAAGGTTAAGGGTCTATTTAAAGGACCCTAGCCTCTTCTATGAAAAAAACTTTTGATATGAATTAAAACCTTGAGTTCTTCTATTGAGTTGTGTGATACCCTGCTGTGTGCATAAAGGGGTTTGTGAGAGTTCTTCTTCGCGGTGTTTGCAATCATCTTCCTGCTGCCAACAAACCATCCAGATCCCTGGACACCCACTCCAAAAAAAGCTTTTTCTTGCTGTTTTTCCTTTATTTTCTTATTCCTTTGTGAATTTTCTAACCCTTGACAGGTCATTTGCAGGTCCCTGAGTTCCTACGAATCCAACGACTCCAACCAAGCCTCAATCAGACCACCGAGCAGAAAGTCGGGTATCCGCGAGTCATTAGCTCGGTTTTCCAGGCCGCATCCATCGAGGAAAGAGAGACCCCTTCACTGCGATCTTCACAGACATTGTCAGGTACACCCCTCTACCTCCAGTAGATTTATTGTAGGAGAACATGCCCTAATCGAGGCTTCTCAGCCCCGGCGGTCCTTCTTTGATACTTTTCTAGGTCCTAATCTGCATGCTGATCTTCAAAAATTCATACAAAATTCCCTACAAATAATTTCGATCTGAAATTTGGGAATTAATCACCTAGATCAACATGTAAAACATACAAAAAATTGCATGCATATTAGTCCCCCATCATTTTGTATCAGAGCTTAGATTAGGGCTTGTTTTCTGCAATTTTTAGTCCATATATACTCTGTTATATTAATTATTTCTCCTTCATAAAAACTCAAAAAATTATGAAATCTATTTTTTCGGATTAAAAATAATTCACAATAATTTTTAGAGTTTTTTTAGATTTTATTATGTCCTGTGAATTTTCTGCAAGCCGAAATACAGACTGCAAATTTTTGGCTCTATTTTTTTTCAGCAAGGCAAGTTTGGAAGTTTTAGGGTTTTGTTTAGCATCTTTTACATATCTTTTAATTTTAGTATATTTCCAGCATATTAGGCCATGATTTACAAGTTTTCTTCTATTTAAAAAAATACAAAAAAAAATATTATATATTCTCCAAAAATATCAAAAATATCTAAACCCTAATTTGCATCCTCATCTGCCTGCCATCATTGCATAATCTACCTTTAAGGGCACTCTTGCTATATCAGATAAGGGGAGGAGTTGATAACCTCTCCTTAGCCCAAAACCACACCCCTTGCATTCAGTCCCAAGCCTTAACCTAAAATTAACTAGACTTAATTTGCCCTAGTGGGCTAGGGACACCAACTGGTCGGGTCCGGACTATGTGTCAGATCATTGTGTCAAGCTAACCCGTGTGTGCTTTGTGCTCAGTGTCTAGAACGGTGGTTTAGGGATTCAATTTCGAAGGGCTTGTGTGCTGGTCCGCCTACCTGGCCAATCTCTGATTGGTGTCTAGGATTGGCAATCAGGGACCTAACACTCCCATTACACCTGCCTGGCTGAGTACAGGGTTACTATAGGCTAGTTTGCCACCCTGATTGAGCATCCAGTTTTGGACTCTAGGTCTAGTCAGCTATGTTGGTTTGATCGAGTCTTGCATGAGCACTAGATCAGGAGTTTCATATCACCCACCTCCTTCACAAATGTCTGAACCCATGGAAAATTTGCAAGCCCAAATGAAAGCCCTAGCTGATCAAATGGCCCAGATGGCTACTCAGATGACCCAGTTAACTCAGTCTGGTATTCAAACCAATGATAGAATTGACCATCTTGCCAATAGGTTTGATCAGTTAAAAGTCCGGGTAGGGACCCCAAGAAAAACTCATGGGTCACAGTCTGAGCCAGATCCTGATTCCCCTCAACCTAGGAGGACCCCAAACCCTGATCTATACCATGAGGTCGAACCTAGGAGAGCCCCTTATCCTGACCAGTACTACAATCCTCAATCTAGGAGGACCCCAAACCCTGATCCATACCTTGAGGCTGAACCTAGGAGAGCCCATCATCATGACCCAATCCCTAAGGTTAGTCCTAGAAGACCCAATCAGGATTTTATAGATCAGGAAGATAGATCCTATTTACGCTCTCCCTATAAGCCTAGTATACCCACAACCTATATATCTTATGACTCCAAATCCTATGAACCTAGAGCCTATGAATCCATAACCTATGAACCTAGATCCTATGACTCTAGATCCCATGATCATAGATCCTATGCACCCACACCCTATGAGCCTAGTAGACCCAACACCCAATATTCTGACCCATATAGGGAGTCCAAGCCTAGGAGAACCCAATATTCTGACCCATATAGGGAGTCCAACCCTAGGAGGACCCAATATCCTGACCCATATAGAGAGCCCAACCTTAGGAGGACCCCATACCATGATCCATCCTTAGAACCTGATCATAGAGCTGACCCAAAATCCTATGACCCCAGATCCTATAATCCCATGACCCATAGATCTGCACCCTTGTCCTATGAGCCTAGAGAACCCATAACCCCTATGTATCAGCCTAACACTAGTCATGCTTCCCCTAGTCAACTTGAACCCTATAGGAATAGTATCCCTAAATATGAACCCAGTAGTGAGCCACTACACCTTATACAACCTAAACCTACTAAGAGTAGTACCCATAATCTGAGACCAGAACCTAACCAATTTCCCGCTAGCCGACCTACTCCAACCATTCCTGAGATTGACAAGGCTTAAATTAACGTGGAAGTGTATGAAGCTGATGCAAACTTAGTGGATGAGTATGAGGGAGAAGAGGAGACACCTTTAGATGACCTAGAATTAGCTGACCTAATAGATACCCAGGTAGAAGCCAACCTAGAGGTAGTTGACCTTGACCACATCCAACCTAAAGCTATAGTGGAAGAACAAATAGAGAAAGAGAACGTAGGTACTACTACTAGAGCCTTACCCGAGGAAACCGTAGAGGAGAGCCAAATTATAGAGTCTAGTCCTAAAATACAAGAACCAGAATAATTTATTAAGGACTTGATCTCTTTGAATCAGTACCCTGAGGATCTGCCTCCTCCTATAGTTCCCATTAAGGACCTCTTCCCTGAGATTAGAAACCCATCCTTCCATTATGCAAACCCCATATATATACCGCAACCTCGTAAAGTTAGCCTCATTAGTCTAGGATTAGTCCCTGACATGCCTTCTTATATCAAACTTTATCCAACTAACCTTGAACCTTTTTCCCTACCCTACCAAACTAATTCTGAACCCACTTCCTATTTTCTGCCCTTTCCTGACACCTCCAGCATTTCTAGGATTATTAGATTGCATTTAGTTGAGATTAGTGTACTGCATGCATTCATTACGCATGTTAGGTTTGCATTATACTTCTGGTATACCCTTTGGCATTTGGAGTCCATTGTAAATACTCTTGTGCACACCACACTCTGGTCAGACCTAGAGAGTCTATAGTCTCTTAGGTTTAGGCCCATAAAAGTCTAATAAATTTCCTTCGATAGGAATGCAAAGTCGAGTCTATTAGGTGTTAGTTTGAGTCCTTTGCATCATCTTGTTAGGAGTCTGCATGTGCCCAGCATGTTCACCACCCGCACTAATGTTAAACAAACTGGCTAATTCCCAAAGATGGATCAATGAATTTGATGTAGTGGATTCTATCTTAGTTAGGCTTAGGCTTAAAAGAAGCTTCATGCTCGTAGAGCCGGACCTTTTAAAGTGATAGAGAAGGTTGGATCAAATTCCTAGGTGTTAGACATGCCTTTGGATTTAGGCATTAGTTCTACCTTTAATATTATAGACCAGGTTGAGTACAGGGAACCGGCAGCAATACCTAGTGAGGCCTTTGAATCTATTTCTTTTCGTTGTGAGTGACCCTAACCCAGATTGTCCACTAACAAATTTGGCCCGAGAGAGGAGAACGGATCGAGCTTATCTTGGACGATCAAGCCATTATGACCCGGGACCACGGTTATCAACGCTTCCTGGTCCGATGGCAAGGCCGGCCATGGTCGGACGATTCGTGGATTTCTCGAGAGGACATGCAGCACCTCAACCCAGACCTCCTCGAGAGATATGTGAGCCAGCTTGATCTTCACTCGATAGGGTCGAGTTCCTCCCATCCCAGGAGAATTGGTGGGGACACCAGACGTGAAAGGGATATGCCCTACAAGCCAATCTATGTTGTATCTCCCAAACCATTGTAATTGACAATATTCTAAATAAAGGCATTATTTTTTTATCATACGCTGTGTTTTATATGATGAACTCCATAGATTAGGGCTATGATTTAAGGATTATGATGAGATCATACCAGTGAGACCTAAAATCTTAAAACCTTAATCTAAAGTATTCCAAGTCAAAGGAACCCTGAGTAGGGGATCAGGGTTTTCCGATAAGACTAGCACATCCCATGTATACTGGAAAGGGTGACTGCTCTCATAGTCACTTGTGTATGACACTAATACTGGGATGTGGGTGCTCATTGGAGAATGAGTTCACTGATATGATCCAACTTGAGAACAGAAGGTTCTCATAGTGGGAGTGGTACAAGTAATCCTTTGACCTGAGACTGCCATAAGTACCTTATGTACATGAACCCATGCTTTGGTTCAATCCTAATCATGACACTGAGTCATGCACAGGATTGATACTAAGAATGGTGAATTGGATATGAAGGTAATGAGTAGGTCAACAAGGAATCGATCACTCTTGGTAAGAGGAGATTGCATCCAGCTAGTTAACAATCGGATGATGATTCAGGGAATCTTTGATCAAAGTAAAGATATTAGAGATGGTTCTAATATCAAGATAATTGAATCATCAATATAAGATTGTGCTAGAAATAAATATAATATTGGATTTGACATATATCCATATCCATAGTTATATTTTGGGTGCAGGCTGATCGAAAGATTTAATTGTACGGTAACTCTCTACTGAAGGGTAATTTTGGTATTTCACCAGAATTTTCATATCTTCCGGGTAGACATGACACATTGCTAGACGTCAATCTTGTCTTGTGGGTTGATCAAATTCAAAGATCACTTATTAGGAAGAGTCCTAATTGATCAAATCAGGTAAGCCCGATTTGACCTAAATCGATTAGAAAGAGTTCTAATCAAATTAGGTCAACTTGTATTCGAACCCACTGCTGGCTAGATGTGGAACCCAATGGGTCACACACTTAAGAGGATTGATCAAGAGTTTAATTTGTGATTAAATCATCTTTGCAGGATAATACTCTAGCAGGTGTTGCAAATCCTAGCTTCTATTCGAATCGGATTCGAATTAGGGTTCCGGATTGGTTCAAATTGGGTTCTAATTGGACCTAATTAGAGCTTAATTATGAAAATAGGGATTATGGCTAACCCTATTGGCTAGCCATGTAACTAGGCTAGCCTCCCCACCCACCCCTTTTCATTTTTCATGCCAAAAGCCAAGAGTCTATGCGCTTATGGACTCTTGGCGCGCCATTTGGAAGAGTCCATGGAGCATGGACTCTTAGGCGTGCCCCACTTAATTCTCCAATGAATTAAGATGGGGCGGCCTTCTTTTCTTAAAATTAGCGCCTCACATACGCCCCTTTGGATGGGAATCCAACGGCTGGAAGTCTTTTAAGAAACATAAAAGTCATTGTTTCCTCCCGGGCACGCAAAATAACATCTCTTCGGAGATGAAAAGTCGCGACCCCTTTCCTTTTAAAACACCATGGTTTTTCCTTTAAGAAAAGCCGTGGGATTTAATCTGGAAGCCATGAGATGGGAGGATGGTGTGTGAGAAATTGAGAAGGGTGTGAGAAGGAGTTTATGGAGAGTTTTGAAGGCGCCTCTCTGAAAACTATTTAAGGGGCAGGAAAGATCGAAACTTGGGTTATGTGTTTTTCTTTTATTCCTTCTTCCTCTCCTGAAGACTCTTTTATTCTTTTCTTACTCTTGCACTGTTTCCTTTACAGAGTACACCTCCGTCGAAACTCTGCTACTGAACAAGAATAAGAGTAAAAGTCTCCGACGGTAAAGGAAATAAAGGAGTTCTAATTTGTTCCTTTCTTTCTTACATTAAGACATCATTGTCTTAATTTCTCCTCCAACTTAAGACAAGCCTATGTCCTCTAAGGACAATGTCTTTTCTTCAAGACAAGGGTGTCTAAAGGGCCAAGGTCTTAGTGAAAGGAGGAGAAGACGTCAAGGAAAGGGAGGCAAGCTCTTGTGTGGAGGAATTCAAGCCATAGTCCAAGCAATTGAGTTCTAGGAAGAAGAACTCAATAGAAGGAACCATTGAAAAGAAGATAGAGTTGTCTTGATCATTACTCTGTGTGGATCACCATCGGAGGGTGGACACTTGGATGCCTCGTGAAATCAATTAGCCTCTTCAACATCAAATTTTGTTGGAATTAGCGATTACAGGTTGGTACCCTAAACCTAATTTACATAGATATGTTTGTCATATGATCTAGTCTTATTTAAGGAGTTCCTGTTTTAGGGTTTTTGGTGTGAATTTAGTTTCATTTTTGAAATCACACTTCCACTGTGTTGCACCGGAACCCAACAGTGGTATCAGAGCCACCTTAATTAGGACTATGATCTATGATATTTTGTTTGTTACATATTAGGTTTTTTTTAAGTCCTAATATGCTATAACACTTAGCATATTTTTATTGCATATATGTTTTTGTGTATGCCACTAGTTAGGGTTTTTCACTCAAACCCTAATTATTATAGAGATATGATTAGTTTTGAAGTCATCATGCTGAAATAAGGTTGCTCTGGCATAATGGTGGATCCATTATGTGGTAAATGGTTGTCCTAGTATGATGACACACTTAGCACATATTTGTTTATCAGAGTGATATGATTGTGATATGTTCTATAAGAATATGCTGGCAATTTTATAAAGCCCTCCTCTTAAAATTATATTAAGTCGTAGTATATTTAACTAATAAGCATCACTAGTCATGATGAACAATTGATCATTCGGTGTCTAGAAAGGTGGTTCTGGGAAGGTAAAGAGAATTGTGGTTTTTAATTGGTTCCGTTGACTGACCTGGCCAATTTTTATTGGTGTCTAGGAAAGCAACGGGGGGACTCCCACATCTCTTCCACTTGCCTGGCCGATTTGATTATATTTAAATCTTGACTAAAATGCTTAGTGTTAAAAATACTATATATTGGCCATCCTTCATGCTGGATCATTATTGTGTTATGAACCACATTAGGTTTGTTGTGTTATCTGCAAGACTTAATATGATGATTGACATAATATTAGTCTAGTGCATAGATATGCTTACAGTATATTCAGTATAATGCCTTGTTGTGTTATCTGCAAGGGCATTATATTTGAGTAATGACTATATAGAAATGAAAGGGTCTTGACTTAACTAGAACATTATGGTTTGTTGTGTTTTCTGCAAGACTTATAATGTTTAGAGGCCAAGTTATTTTTGAGAATTATATAAGATATAATTGGAAGAGTTTCCTACCTTTGAGCTTATAAAAGATTTGTTGTGTTATCTGCAAGATCATTTATAAGTTATTAGGATCTCAATCTCACTAAGAAAAATTGATCAGGGTTCTTCTCGATTATCATAGTGAGGGCTATGATTTTTGATAAAATAGTGAGAGACATAATTAAATTGAAGACCTAATTTAATTATGTAAGTCATTTCATGGTTGTTTGCTTATGTATTGTTCTTTATTAAATGTAGATAAATGGCATCTTCATTATCACTGCGAAGTATCTTAGATACCAACAAACTGACTGGTCCAAACTATGTTGACTGGTTAAGAAACTTAAAGATTGTACTGAGTTCAGAAAAACTTTCTTATATTCTTGATACCCCTAGTCTTAATACACTAGGGGATGATGCCACACAGGAAGATATGGCCACATACAAAATGTGGCAGAATGACTCCCTCACTGTCAAGTGTATCATACTGGCCTCTATAACCAATGAGTTACAGAGGCAGCATGAAAGCATGGATACTCAATCCATAATGCTCAATTTAAAAGAGCTTTATGGAGAACAAAGCAGAACTGCTAGATACGAAATATCTAAGTAGTTATTCCGTGCTAGGATGACAGAGGGAACATCCGTTCAGGATCATGTTCTGAAGGTAATTAACTTAATCACCAGATTGGGTCAATTAGGGTTTATTATGGATGGGGAGCTGAATCAGGATTTAATCTTGCAATCACTCCCAGAGTCATTTTCTCAGTTTGTCTTGAATTATCACATGAACAAACTGAACACTTCCTTGCTTGAGCTGTTAAATATGTTAAAAACAGCAGAAAGCCACGTTAAGAAAGAAAAGGCTCCACTTCTTCTTGTTGATAAGACCAATAAGAAGAAATCAGGCAAAAAGGGTTTTAATAGAAGGCTAAACCCTAAGGGTGGCATCAATAAGAACAAGAAAGGAAAGAAGGCCTCAAAACAGTCAACCTGTTTCTTTTACGGCAAAGCGGGACATTGGAAAAGGAATTGCAAGGCTTACCTTGCAACTGTGAAGCCTGGTGCGGCAGATGCACCAAAAGGTATGTATGAGATACATACTATATTGACATTAAATTCGTCTATATCAAATACTTGGGTATTGGATACCGCTTGTGGTTACCACATATGCAAATCTTTGCAGGACCTCCACAAGCTTAAAGTATTGAAGGAAGGTGACTTCAATCTCTACGGTGCTGGTGGTGATATCATCCAAGCAGAAGCTATAGGGACCTATATTCTGAAGTTGCCTTCAGGGAAGATCTTGGAGTTAGAAAATTGTTACTATATGCCAAAGATTATTAGGAACATTATATCTATTCTTTTGTTATTAAAACAAGGATATGTATTGGATGTAACGAGCACTGGTTGCTCGATAATGTTATCTAATAAAATTATTTGTTCTAGCATATTTAGCAATGGGCTCTTAACTCTTTCTTCCAATGATAGTGTTTTTCATGTCAATAATAAAAGAAAAAGAAAAGACTTTAATGATACTTTACTTTGGCATCATCGACTTGGTCATGTTAATGAGTCTAGGATAAGCAAGTTATACAAGAAAAAATTCCATGATCCTTATGAGTATGAATCATTAGGAACTTGCGAATCATGTCTCATGGGTAAGATGACCAAGACTCCATTTACTGGACATGGAGAAAGGTCAACTGAGTTATTAGGACTTATACATACTGATGTATGTGGTCCAATGACAACTTAGGCCAGAGGAGGATACTCATATTTATCACTTTTATAGATGATTTATCTAGGTTCGGATCTGTGTATCTTATGAAACATAAATCTGAAGCCTTTGATAAATTTAAGGAGTATCAAAGTATGGTCGAAAAACAAACCGGAAAAAGTATTAAAGTTCTTTGTTCTGATCGAGGACGAGAATACTTATCCACGGAGTTTTTAGACTATCTTAAAGTTAATGGAATTCTTTCTGAATGGACCCCTCCTTATACACCATAGCTAAATGGTATAGCTGAAAGGAGGAATCGTACCTTATTTGATATGGTACGATCCATGATGTGCTTCACAAATTTACCCATTTCCTTCTGGGGTCATGCCCTAGAAACTGCTGTTTACATTCTGAACAAGGTACCTTCTAAATCCATTGTTAGTACTCCATATGAAATTTGGAGTGGAAAGAAACCATATCTTAAATATTTTAAGGTATGGGGATGTCCAGCTTATGTTAAAAGAAATTTTGGACATAAGTTGGAACCTAGAGCGGATAAATGTCTATTTGTAGGATATCCTAGAGAAGGTAGAGGATATCTGTTCTACCATCCTACTGAACAAAAGATTTTTGTCAGCAGGCATGCCACTTTTCTAGAAAAGGAGTTCATTTTAGGAAAGGGCAATGGTAGAACTATTGAACTTGGAGAAGTACAAGAAACACAGATAGAAAATTCTCAAACATTAGAACATATAGTTAGGACAGAACCAGAATACAAAACTCCTCCCCGTAGGTCTGATAGAGTGCCACGGGCACCTAAGAGGTATGGGTTTATTATTGAAAATAATGAAGCCCAAGTCATTCAAAATGATGAACCACTGACCTATACAGAAGCTATCTTGAGTGCTGATTCTAATAAATGGCAAGAAGCCATGGAATCCGAAATAGACTCTATGTATGTAAACCAAGTATGGTCCTTGGTTGATGCACCAGAGGGTATTAATCCTATTGGGTGCAAATGGGTCTATCAGAAAAAGATTGGGACTGATGGCCAAGTTGAAACCTATAAAGCCAGATTAGTAGCTAAAGGTTTTAGACAAAAACAGCGAATTGATTATGATGAAACATTCACCTGTTGCCATGCTCAAATCAATTCAGATTTTACTTGCTATAGCAGCATACCACGATTATGAGATCTGGCAGATGGATGTGAAGACTACATTCCTCAATGGTTTCCTTGAGGAAGAAGTCTACATGTCACAGCCAGAAGGTTTTATTTCAAAGAATAAACCTAATCAAGTATGCAAGCTAAAGAAATCCATTTATGGATTAAAGCAAGCTTCCAGGAGTTGGAACATCCGCTTTGATGAAACTATTAAAAGGTTTGGTTTTATCAAAAATGTGGATGAACCCTGCGTTTATAAGAAGACTTGTGGGAGTGCCATAGTCTTCTTGGTTCTGTATGTAGATGACATACTCATCATTGGGAATGATATCCCAATGTTGCAATCAGTCAAGGTTTGGCTATCAAACCAGTTTTCCATGAAAGATTTGGGAGAAGCATCCTATATACTAGGTATTAAGATCTATAGAGATAGATCTAAGAGGATGCTAGGTTTATCCCAATCTAGGTACATTGACTTAGTGCTGAAAAGATTCAGCATGGATGGAAGTAAAAGAGGTTATCTTCCTATGAGTCAAGGCGTACATCTTTCTAAAAGGATGTCTCCTAAGACACCTGAAGAAAGAAATAGAATTAATTTTATACCCTATGCTTCGGCAATAGGGTCCATAATGTATGCCATGTTATGTACCAGGCCTGATGTGGCATATGCTTTAGGCATTGTCAGTAGGTTTCAGGCTGATCCAGGAGAGGATCATTGGAAAGCAGTTAAAAATATTCTTAAGTACCTAAGAAGGACTAAGGATATTTTTCTGGTTTATGGTAGTTCTGATCTTAAACTAGAAGCTTATTTTGATTCTAGTTTTCAATCAGACCCTGATGATAGCAAATCCATTTCGGGATACGTTTTTACCCTAAATGATGGAGCAGTGAGTTGGAAGAGTACCAAGCAGCAGACTGTAGCTGACTCAACCATAGAGGCAGAATACATAGCTGTTAGTGAAGCCGCCAAGGAAGCAGTCTGGATGAAGAAGTTCATCACAGAGTTGGGTGTTGTTCCTGAAATTAATAACCCAGTGCCACTTTACTATGACAACACTAGGGCTGTTGCTCAAGCTAAGGAACCAAGAGCTCATCATAAGTCCAAGCACATTCTGAGACGCTTCCATGTCGTTCGAGAAATAGTAGAGAGACAAGATGTCTACATAAATAGAGTTGATACAAAGAACAATGTAGCAGACCCGTTCACTAAGGCTCTACCATAGTGAGATTTTAATCGCCACCTCGAGTGTATGGGATTAAGATTTAAAGGCGATTGGCTTTAGTGCAAGTGGGAGATTGAAAGGGATATGCCCTACAAGCTAATCTATGTTGTATCTCCCAAACCATTGTAATTGACAATATTCTAAATAAAGGCATTATTTTTTTATCATACGCTGTGTTTTATATGATGAACCCCATAGATTAGGGCTATGATTTAAGGGTTATGATGAGATCATACCAGTGAGACCTAAAATCTTAAAACCTTAACTAAAGTATTCCTAGTCAAAGAAACCCTGAGTAGGGGATCAGGGTTTTCCGGTAAGACTTGCACATCCCATGTATACTAGAAAGGGTGACTGCTCTTACAGTCACTTGTGTATGACACTAATACTGGGAAGTGGGTGCTCATTGGAGAATGAGTTCATTGATATGATCCAACTTGAGAACATCTAATGGAGTCTTAGCTACATGTCAATAGAAGGTTCTCATAGTGGGAGTGGTACAAGTAATCCTTTGACCTGAGACTGCCATAAGTACCTTATGTACATGAACCCATGCTTTGGTTCAATCCTAATCATGACACTGAGTCATGCACAGGATTGATACTGGGAATGGTGAATTGGATATGAAGGTAATGAGTAGGTCAACAAGGAATTGATCACTCTTGGTAAGTGGAGATTGCATCCAGCTAGTTAACAATCAGATGATGATTCAGGGAATCTTTGATCAAAGTAAAGATATTAGAGATGGTTTCTAATATCAAGATAATTGAATCATCAATATAAGATTGGGCTAGAAATAAATATAATATTGGATTTGACATATATCCATATCCATAGTTATATTTTGGGTGCAGGCTGATCGAAAGATTTAATTATACGGTAACTCTCTACTGAAGGGTAATTTTGGTATTTCACCAGAATTTCCATATCTTCCGGGTAGACATGACACGTTGCTAGACATCAATCTTGTCTTGTGGGTTGATCAAATTCAAAGATCACTTATTAGGAAGAGTCCTAATTGATCAAATCGGGTAAGCCCGATTTGACCTAAATCGATTAGAAAGAGTTCTAATCAAATTAGGTCAACTTGTATTCGAATCCACTGCTGGCTAGATGTGGAACCCAATGGGTCACACACTTAAGAGGATTGATCAAGAGTTTAATTTGTGATTAAATCATCTTTGCAGGATAACACTCTAGCAGGTGTTGCAAACCCTAGCTTCTATTCGAATCGGATTCGAATTAGGATTCCGGATTGGTTCAAATTGGGTTCTAATTGGACCTAATTAGACCTTAATTATGAAAATAGGGATTATGGCTAACCCTATTGGCTAGCCATGTAACTAGGCTAGCCTCCCCACCAGCCCCTTTTCATTTTTCATGCCAAAAGCCAAGAGTCCATGCGCTTATGGACTCTTGGCGCGCCATTTGGAAGAGTCCATGGCGCATGGACTCTTAGGCGCGCCCCGCTTAATTCTCCGATGAATTAAGATGGGGCAGCCTTCTTTTCTTAAAATTAGCGCCTCACATACCCCCCTTTGGATGGGAATCCAATGGCTGGAAGTCTTTTAAGAAAGACAAAAGTCGCTGTTTCCTCCCAGGCGCGCGAAATAACATCTCTTCGGAGATGAAAAGTCGCGACCCCTTTCCTTTTAAAACACCACAATTTTTCCTTTAAAAAAAGCCGTGGGATTTAATCTAGAAGGCCGTGAGATGGGAGGATGGGGCGTGACAAATTGAGAAGGGTGTGAGAAGGAGTTTACGGAGAGTTTTGAAGGCGCCTCTCTGAAAACTATTTAAGGGGCAAGAAAGATCAGAACTTGGGTTATGTGTTTTTCTTTTATTCCTTCTTCCTCTCCTGAAGACTCTTTTATTCTTTTCTTGCTCTTGCACTGTTTCCTTTACAAGTACACCTCTGTCGAAACTCTTCTACTGAACAAGAATAAGAGTAAAAGTCTCTGACAGTAAAGGAAAGAAAGGAGTTCTGATTTGTTCCTTTCTTTCTTACATTAAGACATCATTGTCTTAATTTCTCCTCCAACTTAAGACAAGCCTATGTCCTCTTAGGACAAGGTCTTTTCTTCAAGACAAGGGTGTCTAAAGGGCCAAGGTCTTAGTGGAAGGAGGAGAAGATGTCAAGGAAAGGGAGGCAAGCTCTTGTGTGGAGGAATTCAAGCCATAGTCCAAGCAATTGAGTTCTAGGAAGAAGAACTCAATAGAAGGAACCATTGAAAAGAAGATAGAGTTGTCTTGATCATTACTCTGTGTGGATCACCATCGGAGGGCGAACACTTGGATGCCTGGTGAAATCAATTAGCCTCTTCAATATCAAATTTTGTTGGAATTAGCGATTACAGGTTGGTACCCTAATCCTAATTTACATAGATATGTTTGTCATATGATCTAGTCTTATTTAAGGAGTTCCTGTTTTAGGGTTTTTGGTGTGAATTTAGTTTCATTTTTGAAATCACACTTCCGCTGCATTGCACCGGAACCCAACAGGAGGCACCAGAATAAGATAGAGGCTTTTCAACCCTCTGTAAATTGATCATTAATTTATGAGTCCATCTATAATAAGGGCTTAGCTCATCTGAGTCCATTTTAGTTGTTATTTGAGTATTTTGAGTTGTTATTTTAGTTCTGTACTTGTCAGCTTATGTTGAGCTAGTTTAGTCCAATGCTAGTCAGCTCATGTTGAGCTAATTTTATTTTTTTGAGTCCTGTCCAAGCATACTGAAGACTCAAGACTATATCATACAAGTGAAGACCAAGTCCAACTAGATTGAAGACATGGAAGTATAGCCCAAGTCCAACCCAGCTTGATGATTTGAAGACCCCAGGAGGAAAATTCAGAAAACCCTGATTTCTTGCAGATGCCCTCCAGATACCCAGATTTCCTTCCAGATGCCAAAGTATATTCATAGATAAGAGCACCCATGATTCCAGAGGTCCTTATGCATCCTAGCCCAAAGAAATCAAGCCCAAGTGCCAAGCCCATGCCCCAAAGAAGCAAGATAGCAGGGAATATTCCTGCTACCTGGCTACCAGGCCACCCCAGCTTCCAGAGGCCCAAACCCATGCACCCGAGCCGCTTTGGGCTGACATTTTGCTACTCCTAGAAGCCCAACATGCCCCCCTAGGAATCCTTGGAGTGTTGGCCAAGTCAAGAGAATTTTTAGAGATTTTTTCTACCTAATGTTTCCTTATTTTCTAGTTAGGGTTTGAGAGGGAAAAGGATTCTTTTGTAAAGACTTATGTGCCCTTACTTGGAGCCCAAGGTTAAGGGTCTATTTAAAGGACCCTAGCCACTTGTATGAAAAAAACTTTTGATATGAATTAAAACCTTGAGTTCTTCTATTGAGTTGTGTGATACCCTGCTGTGTGCATAAAGGGGTTTGTGAGAGTTCTTCTTCCCGGTGTTTGCAATCATCTTCCTGCTGCCAACAAACCCTCTAGATCCCTGGACGCCCACTCCAAAAGAAGCCTTCCATTGCTGTTTTTCCTTTGTTTTCTTGTTCCTTTGTGAATTTTCTAATCCCTGACAGGTCATTTGCAGGTCCCTGAGTTCCTACGAATCCAACGACTCTAGCCAAGCCTTAATCGGACCACCGAGCAGAAAGCCGGGTATCCACGGGTCATTGGCTCGGTTTTCCAGGCCGCATCCATTGAGGAACGAGAGACCCCTTCGCTGCGATCTTCACAGACGTTGTCAGGTACACCCCTCTACCTCCAGTAGTTTTATTGTAGGAGAACTTGCCCTAACCGAGGCTTCTTAGCCCCGGCGGTCCTTCTTTGCTACTTTTCTAGGTCCTAATCTGCATGCTGATCTTTAAAAATTCATACAAAATTCACTACAAATAATTTTGATCTGAAATTCGGGAATTAATCACCTAACTCAACATGTAAAACATACAAAAAGAATTGCATGCATATTAGTCCCCCATCACCGAGTTATGTGGTTAAACTAGTGCATTCAATTTTCTAGCTATTACTGAAAACAGGTATCTAAGGCTAGAGGTCCACAGGCAAATGCCTTAAGTGGACTGGTGGTTTTTAATTAGGATCCTATAATAGGCAGGGGGAGCCTCCCACCACCGAACCTCTTACCTGGCCAGTGGAAGGATTAGTTACTGAGTTAAATGTAAGTTAAGTCGACCCTTTCTGCTTTGACTCTAGGTCTAGCAAACCCTAGTATGTGTCTACTTTGTGTGCTTGGATGTATTATAACACCCTGACAGATTGAATGTTTGCATGACCACTAGGTTAGGAACCCAGTACAACCAGTCTAAATCCCAACCTAGCTTAACCATGGAATCCAATCTTGAAACTCTCATAAAGACCTTGTATGAATAGCAGAATGCCCAATTGATTGCCCAATTGACCCAATCCCAAAATCAGCTTGCCCAATTTACTGCTCAAATGAATAACAGATTTGATCAGTTAATCCATAGGTCTGTCCAGAAAGGAGACCAATTAGGAAACCAAGAGAAAACCCCTGAGACCCATATTAGACCTAAACATGAGCCGGACCTTGGGACCCCATGTCCCCCACCTCCCAACTCTAGGAGAGCCTAATAGCCTGACCCATACCCTGAGCCCAAGTGATCCACAACCTATAGGTCTGAGCCCAAATTCTATGACTCTAGATCCTATAACTTTAGATCCTATAACTCTAGAACTTATGCACCCACATCCTATGAATCCATTAAACCCCAAACCTATAGAGTTCAACCCTTGTCCTATGTGGCCCAAGAACCCATAATCCCTAGGTATTGGCCTAGTGCCAATCAGTTTTTCCCTAGTCAACCAGAATACCATAAAATCAGTATCCCTAGATATGAGCCTAGTGTTAGTCCACTTTTCTTTAGTCAACCTAAACCCTTTAGGATTAGTTCCCCTAGCCCAAGACCAGATCCTAACTAGCCCAACCCAAGTCAACCCCAGCCCATTACCACTATGGCCTGTAGGGAAGATAGAGGCAAGTCTGTAAAGGTTCAAAAGAGTTCCAATCCCCCGAGAGTGTGTTTTAGATGTCACAAATCAGACCGTTTTGTTAGTTAGTGTCCAATCAGCACCCTACACCTAGGTGAGCTAGATGAAGATGAGTCTAAATACATTGTAGAAGTATATGAGACTGATCCAAGTTTATTAGATGAATATGAAGGCGAAGACTTTAAGGAGGAATGTGAAGAAGAGGAACAAGATAGTGAACCCATTGAGGAATAAAAGGATAAAGATCCTGAACCCACTATAGAATTAGAAGAACGAGTAACTGGGCTAGGATCAAACATAGTAGATAAAAGTGAAGGTTCACAAGAGTTGTCCATAGAGGAGGTCCAAGAACAAGTCCTTAAGGAACCTGACCCTTCTATTAGAATCTTACCTGAGGAGCCACTAGAAGAAAGCCTAATTATAAAGTCCAGTCCTAAAATACAAGAACCAGAAGTATTTATTAAGGGCCTGATCTCTTTGAATCAGTACTCTTAGGATAGCCCCCTCCTATAGTTTCCATTAAAGACCTCTTCCCTGAGATTAGTGACCCATTCTTCCATTATGCAAACCTTATAGATATACCTCAACCTCGTAAAGTTAGCCTTATTAGTCTAAGATTAGTCTTTAACACCCCTCCTTATATCCAACTTTATCCAACTCACCCTAAACCATTTTCCTTACCCTACCAGAGTAATCCTGAACCCACCTCTTATTTTTTGCCCTTTCCAGAAACCTCCAGCAGTTTTAGGATTGTTAGATTGCATTTTGTTGAGATTAGCATACTACATACATTCATTATGCATGTTTGATTTGCATCTTACTTCTGATATACCTTATGGCATTTGCTAGGAGTCCATTGTAAATTTTCATGTGCATGCCAAGCTATGGTCAAACCTAGAGAGACTATAGTCTGTTAGGTTTTGGCCCAAAGAATCAAATAAATCTTCTTTGATAGGAATGCCTAGTCGAGTCTATTAGGTGTTGGTTTTGAGTTTTATAAGTCCACAGGCCTAATCCATCTATCCACACATGCATAGATCTCTGCACAGCATCTGCATCAGGGCATTAGCATTCATTTGAACACTGGTAATAACATGGCTAATTCCCAAAATCAAGCCAAAGGATTTAATGTAAAGGATTCTATAGAGATTAGGTCTAGACCTGAGTGGTTTCCTCTTGGAGCCCCAAAGAAGCTACTTATATGCATAGCTGGACCCTTTAGAGTGATAAAGAAAGTGAAACCCAATTCCTATGTGCTTGATCAACTCCTGGATTTAGGCATTAGCTCTACCTTCAATATTGCGGACTTGATTGAGTATAGGGAACCGGCAGTGATTCCTAGTGAGACTTTTGGACCTCACCCATCCTTTAAGAGAGAACCTTACTTGAGTGTCCACTAAATTTGCCTGAGAGAGGAATACAGATCGAGCATATCCTTGACGATCAAGCTATCATGACCTATGGCCATAGCTATCAATGCTACCTGGTCTGATGGCAAGGTCGACTAGAATCCAGTGATTCATGAATTACTTGAGAGGACCCACAGTGCCTTTACCCAGACTTACTGCCAGTACCAGACTAACTCCACAGGGTCATGTTTCTCCCATCCCGAGAGAATTAATGAGGATATCAGGTCAACCCTAGTTCACTATGGGTCCCTGAGTTTTGAGTCCCTCAGCCATGATTCAATTTTTTTCTTTGAGTCCAATAATCTAGCTATGTTAGCCATTTGAGTCCTGTATTTGAGTCTTGAATTTTATTTTTTGGTCCTTGATACACTTGAGTCCTGTATTTTGGTCCCTGAGTCCTGTTTTGGGCCTTTCTGCATTTAAGTCCTATATTTAGAGTTATCCATACCAATAAATTTTAGATAAGTCAAGTCAAATTTAGTTGAGACATTTATCATTTGGAGTCCTTTAAGTTTAGTCAGCTCATGTTGAGCCAATTTTGAGTCCTATGAGTCCTGCAAGTTTTATATTGAGTCTAGTCTAGTAAGAGAAGATTTAAGACACTGATGGATCCTAGCCCAAATGATAACTTGCCAACTTTAAGGAATCCCTGTCATATTTGGATGTGCCACCTTGGATTGAATGAGAAGAACCATGAAGATCTTCACATCATCAACTTGATGAAAAGATGGAGCCCAGGAGATACCCTAGAACTAGCCCAGCACTAAAGTGGGCCACCCAAAGCCCAAAGCCTTCTTGGATATTGCGCCCCACCAATACGATCACCTTCCTTGGTCGGCCACCCTTAGAATTATCACCCATTAGACCAAGTCAGAGAGAGAGAGAGACCAAGTCAAAGAGAAGGTATAATCCTAGTTAGGAGAGGAATTGAGAGCCTATTTGGGAGAGGAGATCTTCCATATATTTGAGTGGAAAAATGATACTTAAGGTTTTACATGTATACCTTTACTTGGAGTGCAAGCTTGTATGCCTATATAAAGGCCCCCCTCTCATGTATATTTGATGTTATTGAATATAAAAATTTCTGGAGTTCTTCTCAACTTTCTGGTAAATTTTTGGGTGATTAAGGGTATCTGTGTGATCCCTGTGCCCTGCCTCCAAGCCACCAGCCTTCTTCATCTCTTGGCCGCCTTCCACAAACCTCTTCTCCTTCTTCTTCTTTCAGCCATCTAGCCTACTTTTCTCTTGTTTTCTAACCCGTGATAGGTGATTTGTAGCTTCCTCAAAGTTTATGAATCCAAGGATTCTATCTAACCAGCTTTCGGGTCACCGGATTGAAAGCCATGAATATGCAAGGTCGATAGCTTTATTTTCCAGGCTGCATCCGAGAGCGTAGAGCAAACTCTTCATGGATTGATCTTTAAATCTCTACCAAGTACACCCCTAGACTCCTCTAGTAGTGGTATTGCAGAAGAGCTAGTCCTAACTAGGGCTTCTCAGCCTTGGCGATCCTGTTTCTTTACTTTTAGGGTTTGTTTCTGTATGCATATGCTTCAGATTTTTTATAGAATTCCTTGCTCAATATCTTGGCTTGAAATTTGGGATACAAACTCCTAACTTAATACTTAATCACAAAAAAATAACTAGTATGCATAAATAGTTCCACATCACTCAAGGGCTTGGGACTCTTGTTGGTGCTAGAAAAAGTGGCACACATAAGGGGCATGTAGAATGACCTAGAGTCCTTTTACAAATTAATCACTTTTTCAAGATAAAGCTTTTCTCTTCTCTTCTCTCTTTCACACCTATTTGATATACTTTGACTAGTCAAAATAATTATTAGATGGCATTAATCCTAATATTGGTGTGAAAGATGTATGTGCATGGTGAATGGCACACATAAGATGGACCTTGAGTCCTATTTATCAATCACTTTTTTTGATAAGCCTATCCAGATCACATGTCATTTAGGATTATCTGACCAAGTCTTTAGGCATGTGGAAGAAGGAGAATCATTGGATTTGGTGAAGAGATGAGAGAAACATCTCTTGGTGTACGACATTCTGAAATGCCGTATTAATATGGTGTTTCATCGCAAGTCCTTCCACCATAATCCTACTTTAAGGGACATATCTGATACATAAAATATTAGATAAGGGGATAGGAAGGATGTGATTGGTGCCTCCTCCCTATCTATATAAGGATCTTGGTGGAAGAGTCCAAGGTATCCAACATTGTTGATTAGTTCTCTTCCTGTCCTTGTTAAGACTAGTCTTCAAAATTAAGACAAGTCTGCCATTGTAAGACAAGGGCTTAGAAAGAGAATTTGGAAGGATAAAAATTTTAAGAAAAGAATTAGAGTGGTCTAGAGGTCTTGTTCAGTAGGGTAAAGCTCTTAGCAAGGCTAAAAGGCTGTCGAGAGGAGAAAAACTATCAGAAGGAGAAATTTAGCAAGCAAACTAGAAGAATGAGTACTTCTTTGATCCAGTTCTTATATAGATCATCTCTGGAGGGCATGCACTTGTGTACCTATGGAAATACTAGGTTATAGCATTATAAGTATTTCTTTATGTCCTTTATTTTTTGTCCTAATTAACTGATATAATCAAGGGATCCTAGGTCTAAGATTTTGTTTGACTTTTGAAATTCATTCTTTTGCTACCCAACTCTAATCTTATAGAGTAGTAGTTCCATGTGATTTAGAAAGCTAAGTCTTTAAGACCATTGCCATGACAATGTAAATGATGGAAAAGAGTTTTTAACAGATTTTAAAATTTGGACTTGAGCTAATTGAATCTTGCATATGATGGATGATGGAATTTGATGAGTCTCCATGATCTCCATCTTGTCGAGACTCATGATAGGAGAACCAAATCATACATTAGCCATACCTAGGGATTCTTTATTCTAATTCTATTGAAATTGCTACTACATGCTACTAGGTATCATAAGTGGATTGTGAGAACTCATTTGAACCATTTATAAATCAATAGTCTTTGATCAAGGTAAGTTGAAATCATTTCAACCCACTAAAAGGGATTTCAATGATACTATGATGGAATTATAGTATGTCTCATTATTAGATAGAATAGGACCTATGGGGTTATATACAATAAGGATTTAGGCTTGATCAATAGGTTGGATCAAAACCTAATTATCAATATGATTGATAAATAGGGCTAATTTACAAGAGTTACAAGTTACAATAATTTTTAGGACAACCTAATTATAATCATTGCAAATTGATTTGATCATTCAAGTCTTAATTGAATCAAATAAGATTTAATTTAATTACCCTTGGTTTGATTCAAGTTGAATTAGGCTTCCTAGTTCACTTAAGATTGAAATTGAGTCCTAATTGGATTAGGGTTAGGGTTTGGCTCAAATTGACTTTGAATCGATTTTGAATTGGATTCAAATTAGGTTTTTCAATCTAATTGGAAATTATTGAACTTAAATTCTAATTAGATTAGAATTAGAATTTTACTAAAATCAATTTTGAATTGAATTCAAATTTGATTTCCTAGTTCAATTGGAAAATGAAGTTGTATCCTAATTGGATTAGTATTGGGGTTTGGTTCAAATTGATTTCAAAATTATTTGAATAGGGTTTTAATTAATTTTTAATTGGATTAGAAATTAGAGATCCAATAGGATTAGTCTCTCTCCATTAATCCCATGCCTAAGAAGGAAACCCATATATGGTGCACAAAATGCATTGGCATGAGAACAAATTGCATGAAAAATTTGTCAAAGGAAACACATTATGCCAAAGGTGTTGGACTAAAAAGTGAGAAGTAGAATTTTTCATTAAGAAATAATTTCCCAAGGCAAATAGAGAGTAAGAAATAATTTAGCATGCTCTTTGCCCTTGGGCATCCATCCTTTCTTCCTCATGCCATTCATAAAGAAGAAAAAAAAGAAAAGGAGGTCACTTCTTCATTCTTTTTTCTCTTCCTCCTTCAAGCACAAAGTAGCTTGCATTGCCTTTTAAAGATTGTTGTCTTCTATTCAGATCTTAAGAAGATTCTAGTAGAAGTTAAAGATCCAACTTTCTCAAAGCCAGATCTATAAGAAAGCTAGCACTTTAGATATCGTAGGGGCTTTGGATTGAGTCAATTTTGTGTTGATACCTATAGAGGCTGGGCGATTGAATGACTTTGACAAAACCTGTGATAACCAAATATGTTTCAATTGAAGAAGTATTAAGTATATAAGGTATATCTTAAATTTCTAAATTTTAAATTATTAGATTTTAGATTTACTTGATTTCATGCATATGTGATTGATCATAAAGTATTTAGGTTAGATATAGCATGCATAAATTAATTGTTAATCTAATTTTTCACTATAAAATTCTATTTTTTAAAATTTTAATTAATCCATGGATCCTAATAATAGTATCAGAGCCATAGGTTCATTTGCATGAATTGATCAAAAATCTAAATTCTAAATTTCATATCTAAAGATTTTTTATTAAAATATCACATCAAACCAAAATAAGGTTATCCTAGCATAAGGTTTATCCCTTATGCTACAATGGTTGTCCTAGTTTGATATTGATCAATCTTGAAAATAGTTCTCTTGCTTGTTTAATCAAATAATTTAGATCTGATTTTCAGTTCATGTATGTGATATATGAGGGTTCTTAAATCAAGAATAATGATTAAAAGATTTGAAATTGATCTGATTATGGTTGTCCTGATATAAGGTTTACTCCTTATGCTCAAAGTTTATTCTAGATCAATGTAGATTGAAAAAAGTTTTCATACATGTTTAATTATATAGATTAGATCTGGGTTTTTTTTTTATATTCATGCATAAGATGTATGATAGGATCTAAAATTTTAATTAAAAGTCCATCAAAATGACATAAGGTTATCCTGGCATAATGGTTATATATTATATTATAAAGGTTGTCCTAGTTTGATGATTGAAGTTTTAGAAAATATTTCATGTTAGTTTAATTAAAACTTTTAGATCTAAATTTTAGTAAGCATATATGAGATATATGTAGTTGTAATTTAGATATGAATTTATGTTCATATATGAGATTATGTTAAGTTAGTTTAGATCTGAATTTTCTTGCTAAAACAATCATAATTTAGATCTAAATATTAGATTTAGGAACTGAACTTTTATGTTTATGCATGATGAAATGGTTACAGATAAGTCGAATTAGGTCAGTAATGAGATTATAAAGGGTTAATCAATTTGATGCATAATGGACTAAATCATGTAGAGTAGTTGATCAAATCAAATCAAGAGTTAATTATGATTAGATCAAGAGTGATCTAGGTTAAAATAATAGTTATAATTGATTGAGTTGATTCATGTCTATATGTTTAAGGTTGATTAATAGAAATAGACATGATTCTGGTTTAGCAATAAAGCTTGAATCAATCAAGTTGACCAATTCAAAATTGGTTGACTAATTAGTATCTAAGACTAGTACTTAAAAGGTGGTTACTTAATTAGGACTGTTCACTTACCTAGCCAACTTGTTGTTCTATAAGGCTAGCAACGGGGAGCCTCCCACCAATCTCTACTTTCTTGGCCAATTGGTTGATTACTTTTCAATTATGTTCTTGGTGATTGAGTTCACCCATAGCATTTAGGTTAGTCGTCTACATAAGATGTGAGAACTAATTAGAAGACATCTAAATTAAAATCTTCTTATAATATTAAGTCCATAGGTTCCACCATTATAGGAGGGCAGGCATCCTACTGGCATTGACTATTCTTGGCTGGTTATAGTAGTTCAGTTGCATCAAAAGATATAACCACCCTAATATGAGATATTATGGGGGTAAAGATGGGATTGGGTCCGATATCTGTCAGGTGAGAACTCAATAATGTCTTTGCTTTTGCATTGAACGGTGGGTCCAAATAACTAAAGAGTGTGACCAATATCTATCAAGTGAGCCCACATGACTTAGAGACTAGGTCACAACAACATGCTTGAGAAGCATTGAACAAAAGTTGTTCATGATTGGTTTGCATGTTACCAATATCTTTCAGGTGAGGTACACGTAGATCAATGGGATCACAGTACCCACTAAGAATCCTAATCATGTAGGGGTTTCTACATCTTCACTGAGGAGTGTGACAGATTGGGAAAATAGTGAGAGCTCAAAAAAAATAGTAAGAGCTACAAGAAAATAGTGAGAGCTTATATTTATTTTTAAAATAATATTATCCTAAAAAAAATACAAATATATCTAACTAGAATCTTTACTCTCTATGATGAAATTATCAGCTTCTAATCTTCTTATTAATACTTAGATCAACTGATTAACCAAAATCAATTATAAAAACTGGCTCTAAAACTTTAAGATTATTTAGAAAAATCTAAGTAATGTAATAGACCAAGACCTATTGGGCCACATACAAGAGTGGTTTAGACTTGATCAATATGTTGGATCAAAACCTACTTATCAATTTGATTGATAAATAAGATTGTTTTATAAGAGTTACAAGTTCCAGCAATTATTAGGTGGACCTAATTACAATAGTTGCAATTTGATTTAATCATTCAACTCTTAATTAAATCAAATAAGTTTAATTTAATTAGACTTGGTTGATTCAAGTTGAATTGGGCTTTCCAATTCATTTAGGAATTGAAATTGAATTCTAATTAAATAGGATTAGGCTTTTGCTTAAATGACTTTGACTCAATTTCAAATTCGATTTGAATGGGTTTCCAAGTCCAATTAGAATTAGACTTAAATCTTAATTAGATTAGGATTAGAGTTTGACTCAAATCAATTTTGAATTGGATTCGAATGGGTTTTCCAATTCAATTGGGAAATGAAATATATCCTAATTGGATTAGGATTGGGGTTTGGTTTAAATGATTTCAGAATGATTTGAATAGGGCTTTAATTAATTTCTAACTGGATTAGAAATTAAAGACCCAATAGGATTGGGCTCTCTCCATTAATCTCACATCCAAGAAAGAAACCCAAATATGGCACACAAAATGCATTAGCATGAGAAGAAATTGCATGAAAAATTTGTCAAAAGAAACTCATCGCACCAAAGCATTGGTGCTCTATTAGGAACTTTCTTCCCTATCCAAACTTCCTAATTTGTATTTGACTCAAATTGGATAGAGGATAAGGCCTTATCTCATTTGGATGAAATTGATCTAAGGGAATGGCCCATGAAGAAAAAAATGTGAGGACTTTTCCTTGTGCTAAAAAGTGAGAAGCATAACTTTTCATTGAGTAGTAATTTTCCAATGCAAATTGAGAGGTGAGAAATAATTTAGCTTGCTCTTTGGCCCCTTGGGTGTCCAACTCCTCTTCCTCCTCATGCCATTTATAGAGAAGAAAAAGAAAAAAAAGTAGAAGTTGCTTCTTCATTCTTCTCTTCTCTTCCTCCTTCAAGTGCAAAGTAACTTGCATAGCCTTTTAAAGATTGTTGTCTTCTACTTGGATCTTGAGAAGATTCAAGTAGAAGTTGAAAATCCAACTTTCTCGAAGCTAGATTTGTAAGAAAGCTAGCACCTCAGGGATCGTAGGGGCTTTAGATCGAGTAGGCTCCATGTGGATACCTATAGAGGTTGGACAATTGAACGGCTTTGATGAGTGCGATATCCAAATTTGTTACATCAAAGAAGGATTAAGTGCATAAGGTATGTCTTAATTTTTTGAATTTTAGATTATTAAATTTCATATTTTACTTGATTTCATGCATATATGATTGATCATAAAATATTTAGATTAGATCTGGTATGCATAGATTATTTATTAATTTAAGCTTCTATTATAAAATTCTGGTTTTTAAAATTTCAACATGCTGCCTTTTAATCAATGAATCCTGACACTATCCATCCACAAACCATAATCCCTCACCACTTATACCTATCTAAAAGCTATAGGTACCTCTCTACTATTTGCTTCCACGTGATTCTTAGGCATTGAAGGGTCTACTATCGGCGAACCCCCCCATCATGGCTTGATTTTCATGTCTTTGTTAGCCTAGCTGCGCCAGGGAGAATAATAGAAGAAGCATCTGACTCTTTCATGCATACTCCACTTGGCTTAAGAAGATATAACTCAGTTGGTAGAGCTCTTCTTGCATTTGGGTCATTGAGATTACAGGTTGGATGTCTAATTATCCAAGCAGTAATGATAGTATTTTTTACCTGAACTAGTGGCTAACTTTTTCTAAGTAATGGAGTGATCATCCTGAGCTTAGGCTAGATAGGCAATTCTAGCTCTTTTGCTTCTGAGTTTGTGGATGAATCACCCTAGATGACAACAATGCAAGTGTGGTTTCAGACTGAATATACTTTGTTGCCAAGTGAAGCAACCCAAGAGGGGGGGTGAATTGGGTTTCTAAAACTTGTTGCAAATATGTGCCACTTTAAAACAATGAAGGTGCTAGTTGTTGGGGAATCCCGATCTAAGTACGAACTGAACCCGGTTCGGCTGACTGAAATCCTTACCTCTGAAGCCAATGACTTCGGACCTAGAAAGATTGGGCAAACCATGAGCAACCTAAGGCTCTCTACTGGCCTACGACACCCGGAGACAAAACCTTCGGATTATGTCTTCAGCCTTAACCGAAGACCAGGTTCCATGTCGACTTCCGAAAACCTACTCTTCGATTCCTGTTGAAAACATGATCTCCGGCCCTTGATAAACACCAAGTCTTCGACTCATGTAGAAGACAGGAGCTCTGATCGAGAAGATCCAAAGATGGGGATACTCCCGGTTCAATTACAAGAATCTCCATGAACGGGAAAAATCTGAGGATGGGTCCACAATCCTTCCCAGATAGGTAACAGTAACCAACGGTTACTATCGACTATCTTCATGCCACGATCATGGCGTGCAACTCCAGCTGCCATGCCTCCGTCTGGCTGGAACGACTCAATGATAACCCACGATTGCCAATCATGGGAGAAATTAACTACCCGTAATTGCTGGGAGAAGAACGGATCTGCAGGCTGGGCGCCCTCTTATAAATAGCGGTAAGAAAAAAAGCGGGGGGAGGTATGCACATATACATACACCCACACCCTAAATTCAAAGAGCTTCCCCTCTGCTTCTCAAAAATCTTCCACATTCTGTAGCTGGGACCCGCCTCTGACTTATGCATCGGAGTGTCCCCCGCCGAAATGACTTCGGCAAGGGACCTGTTTTGTAGGTGAACCAGGGAGCGGTCCTACAATTCATCAACTCTGACCGGCCAGTACAGGGACTTCATGCCAATAGATGGCGTGCCAGGAATGAGGGACACATCACTCTTTAGAATCCCTCCTAAACAAAGTAAGAAATTCTTGATGGCAGAGGAAAGACTCAGATCGCCTCCACAAGTCGAAGTCATGTTCCATCCCAGGGGTGCACCCTTGGGAGTGAGCAATGTCCTACCTCTTACAGTTGTTGTGGGATTGCAGCAATTCAAGCACTTGTGAACCAGGTCACCACCTTACGGCCATGGTTCAAGATTTTCATAACAGAGCTTTTCCGGTGGAAAACCCACGGCCGCCTCCATACATAGCTCTCAATCCCGAAGGAAGAGAGCACTACGGAGGGTTTACACACCTTTTCTCCCGTTCTTGGCCTCTCCTGAAGGCCGAAGTTTGAGACTGCCTAGACCCATCGATTCCTTACAGAAAGGAAAAAGGCCTAGGCAAACTCCCTCCCTCTCCTCCAAAGACTCTGCTCCCATAGAGAGGACGTCGAAGCAAACTCCCGATTATGACAGGAGATTTAGAGCCATTAAATCGAAAATGGCGAGAGCGCGGGAGCAGAGAATGCAGGATCTAAAGGATCCCGACAACTTGATAATGGTCAATCTATGCCCACCCTACACCGACCGTATCATGGCCGAAGTCATTCCTTAGCACTTCAGGGCTCCCCAGATGGAACCCTATGATGGCACCTCTGATCCCTTCGACCACTTGGATAGTTTCAGGGCCCATATGATGATCCAAGGAGCTTCGAATGTGATGTACTGCCTCACGTTCTCGGCTTTCTTGAAGAAAGCTGCTTGAATGTGGTACTCGAGCCTATGCCCAAGTACCATCGAATCCTTTTTCGAGTTAGAAAAATTGTTTGTCTTGCATTTCAAAACCTGCCGCAAGATCCCCCGAAATATAGACACACTGTTCCTCCTTCACCAGAATGAAGAGGAAAGCTTGCTACACTACATCTCCAGGTTCAATGCAGCCACACATAAGATCCCTGATCTCAACGAGCATGTGGCCATGTTTGCACTGAAGAAGGGACTTCAAACATCCAGGCTTACCTTTTCCTGAATAAGAAGTTCCCCAAAAGCTACGTTGAGCTCTTGATGAGGGCTCAGAAATACGTCGATGCTGAAGAGCAGGCGGCCAACCGATGACTGATCGAAGGGAAGTCCCCTTCAAAAAAGAAGAACAACAGGGACAAGGTCCCCCAATCTCCAACAATAATAACAGCAAATATACTGACCGTCGAAGAAGTCCTCCTAGGCTTAGAGCATCGGGAGGAAGATTTGACTCCTACGCCCCCCTTAACCTTCCTCGAGAAAAGATCCTTATGGAGATAGAAAAAGAAAACTATCTCCAGCAGCCCCATCCCATGAAGGCTTCCTCTTCCGTAAGGAACAGGAACAAATACTACCGATTCCACTGGGACCATGGCCATAATACCGAAGAGTGCATCCAGCTGAAGGATGCGATTGAGGATCTCATCAAGAGAGGGTATTGGGGCGGTACATCGAACATCAAGGACCTCAGTCATAAGCTACTGTTCCCCAGCCACCTCCTGAAGTGGTCGAACTACCGAATCAAAGGCCACCAATGGAGGTGTGTGTTGGGAAATGTGTCCCAAAGCCAATCGCCTGGGATTAGGTGGTTGTGCTCAGCACTGTATTCATTTTATGAATTAATAAAATATTATTTGGCAGCTCATCACATATTGAATTTCCCTAAAAATGAACTCTTTCCATGTGATGAAGTTCTTAGGGCTACATTGACTTCGATACAAAGAGGATGTATCGACTCGTCCTTAAACCTTGTTCACAGTCAAAGGATATATTGTACTGGAACAATATATCAAGTATAGGTTGTTACGGTTCACATCATTTGGTTGTCCTCTTGACCAAATGAGTGTGGTGACACTGATGTGACCAGCAAGTGGGATATATGATATTTCATTGAACGTGACTCCGTGAAACCCCTTTCTGCCAAAGGGATATTCACGATTGGATATGGGTATATGTGTCCCTCTGACCTGAGGTCATCACGGTAGCTTGCAAGCAACTCCCTGTGCTTTGGTACCTGACTACCCGGATTTTTAATCAGATGACGGAAGGTTTCTGAGTACAGGCAAGTACTTGTGGAGCAGTGATGGACTAAGATGGAATTGACCTATCCAAATAGTTTGGATTGAATGTCTCGCTGTATCTCAATTTAGCAAATCCTCGGCCGGGGTAGCCCTAGTGAAGAGTCACTAGGCTTGCAAGATTGAGACACGTGGTCGACTGACTTAGTCTGGGTTGGCAGCCCAATATCAATCGTCCTGAGAATTAGAGGTCAAAGGGATGAATTATACAGTAACCATATGCCAGAGGTTCGATAGTATGCTCCCACATCTTCGACCTATCCGGATGCCGGGACCCATTGCTAGATGGTTTCCTGTGCTGATATGGAATCGTTCCAGTACTACCGTTTAGGTTCGAACCTATGAGGTCACACGCCACAGAGGATAACTCTCTGATCCGGATACCGAGTACGATTGGGAATCGCTTCGGTTTTATGGTCACGGTATTTTTTTGAGCACTTTTTTTTGCCCTTGTTTGGGTCAGCCGAAAATAGTTCCGGGCTGACCAGGTCTGCGCCAGGATTTTTCTGAATCAGATTTGATCTGATTCGGAGCTAAATTCGGCCTTCAATTGGTTGTGAACCGATTGAATTTTATTTAGTTAGGCTTGGACCGTTCAAATTGAATTAAACCATTTCTTTGGGTTTTGTTTGAACCCAATTTTCCTTTGGGTTTAATTGATTTGAACCCAAAATCAATTAAACCAGTATTTCTTTTGAACCATAGGTTTTAATTGAATTAAACCCTTCTTTTGGACCGGTTTTTTCTTCCTTTGAACGGTCAGCACGTTGTTTTTTTGCTGGGCATTTTTCCATGCCGTGGAAGCCCATTCGGTGCCTCTTCATCTCCTCTCCACCGATTACCTTTAACCCATTTTAATTACTCCTAATGGATGGTTTAAGGGTGATATATTCCACCGATGTCCTTTGGACTCCCTTCCTCTCCGTTGTTTTATTTCTCCCTTGCTGCAGCTCCTCTTTATAACCTGCAGTCCCCTGTTTTTACTTTGGATGTCACCGTGCAAAAAAAAAAGAGTGCTCTGTCCCATTTTTTTGTCACCGTGAGAGGAGAAAAAGGGCTGTGAGAGTTCCTTTTCCTGGTAGTACATCCCTCCCATTTCCATCGGTGAAGTTGGGGGCTGAGTTTTGGAGAGATCTAGGGAGAGAACAAGCCTTGATCCTTGTTGATTCCAGTGCTCAAATCATTTCATTGCAGCAAACCAGAATTGCTGCCTTCCACCGTGACTAGGTTCCATTTTGCGGCTAGCACCGCGCAAGGGAGAGGATCATTGAAAGCCCGGCGTATCTCCCCTCTAGAGGGAGTATCTGTTTACTCCTGGAAGCAAGAGAATCGAGCCAAAATTTGCTATTGCTGCTGCGAATCCAAGGAACCCGCTTGCTATTTTTCTGCAGCAGTTCATTTTTTTTCAGCAAGGTTTTAGTAAATTTGGTAGATCCCTTTTGGTGCATTTCCTTTGCAGATTTTGGTTCAAGATCAAAGAACTCCCTCCCCCTTAGCTGCTGTTCCGATTTGGGAGGAAAAGGAGGTCCTTTTGCCACCATTTGGTTGATGTTTTGAAGGAGAAAAACAGGAACTTCAACATGCTGGAGGTTGAAGAAAACGGGAATAAAGTTATCCCCGCTATCCCTGCTATTCCAGGCTTATACCAGTTTTATTCCCAGCAGGAATAAGGTATGGGTTTTGTTTTTAATTTCATGTATTCGTAGATCTATGGATTTAAAATGTTTTATAAACATTACATGCCCATGTTACAACATGTTTTAATCTGTACATGCTTCCTGATTGCGTTAGATCCTGGGTGGAGCATGTTTTTGCTGTGCATTTTAAAATTATTTTAAAATACTTACCTGCTCCCTGTTGTTGCATTCTTAGGGTAGGCACCTGCAAACCCACCATTTATCCTTTCAATGGTATCAGAGCCAGGTTCTCTTTGTAACATAATCTTGATGCATGTTAGATTAAAAATAGTTTAATCTATTTTTGTATCCTGATAGTATTTTTAGGAACCTAGTTGAGACCTTCACCATGACCGTGTGTCTTTGACACGAAACGGATCGTCTGTGTTGGCCTTTTCAGAAGGATCCTTTAAGGAAATCTTGGAATTAAAATTGTTTTAGCTTAGATACAATTTTGACATGTATGTTAAATTATTGGGCCATGAAATGTTTATAAAATAAAATCTAGAAATGATACATGGTGTAATGTGAAAAATGTTTTACATTGACACTTAATTAAAAATATTTTGATTAAATGTATGGCTTATTAAAATAAATCATTAGGTTTATGAAATCTAATTTGACATGAATAAGCCATTTTGGGTTAATTGGGTTAGTTATCTAATTGGGTCCTTAACTCGGTTAGACCTAGGTTTAGTTGAACCGGATAAAAAAGATTAATCAAAAGTTGATTAAGGTCCTTCTTTAGAACTATCTAATAGTTAGAATAGTTGATCCGTTCATCTAAAATGGATCCAATTAGTGGCTCTGTGGATGCCCGAGTCTTTAGGCTAATCTGATCGGGTCTGGTAAACCGACTGGTGTCGAGGTAGGTTTGGCATTTGTGATCATGGTTGTTTGAGGCTACCTCTTTCCTGGCCAACTTGGTTGGTGTCTAAGAAAGATGGTTAATGGCAGATACTCATCCATGATCTCACCTACCTGGCTAGTCGAGTCAACCAGAACTGATTGGAAAAGCTCAATGACTCGAGTTAACCCATGTCACCCAGGTCGATCGGTCTGACTGATCTTTAGGTGCCCATGGATCATTTGTTGATTCATTTCAACCCTCCTGAAATCTGATTGATGCAGTGGGAGGATGATCCATGTCCTTGTCTCTTCTCTTCTGTCACAACTAAAAATCCTCTAAAATTATTAGGTCCTTAAAGACTAAGTCAAAGAGTTGATAGTGTCTTAGCCTCCCATTAAGTTGGATAGAAATATGTCCACTAGCCTGGTGTGCATCGGCAGTTTCATAGAACGGGTGTACATTCGGTGACTGGAATTTCTATCTGATCAATGATGGTTCAGTGCAACCTCCTTAACGGGACCAGGTGGGCCGGCCATAGTCGGGCTTGGTCTTTATTTAGCTGGAAGCAATGGATTTGTCATTTTAATGGTTGGACCTAACCAGAGACCCGCAATAGGAGGCCCCTAGGCCGATTGGGGTGTTCTTTTGGGCGAAAAAATTCTATACTGAAAATTGTTTTGGAAAATAATTGGTTTACGAACCTACCTTTAGGCTCGTATGGGTGAGCTGGCCATAGTCGGGCTCATGCGAGACCTATTGGATTTCAGTACCCACTTGAAAAAATGTTGTTTTCACGGATTGGAGTCAGAGGCTACCAATCTGAAAAATTAGTGGGAGAAACCTTTAGACTAAAGTCCAAGTCTTTTGGTTAAGTTATTAATTCATAAACTAATTTGGTCTTGTTTTCTTTTCAGATGTCTTCCAACTTGTCGCTCCGGTCACTTCTCGATAACGAGAAGTTGAAGGGTCATAACTTCGATACTTGGTATCGAAGGTTAAGAATTGTTCTGGAGCATGAACGGATCCTCTATGTGATAACGGATCCGGCGCCTGAAATCCCTCCTGCAAATGCATGGAGTGCGGTCAGAGACGCTTACTTGAAGTGGGTTTCTAATCGGACTACTGTCCGTTGCATTATGCTTGCTGCGATGAATGACGAGTTCAGTCACAAATTCGAGGAGGCCCAACCTGATGAAATCCTTCAAAAATTGAAGGAATCCTTCGGCACCCCGGATGATGTAGAATGGTACAAAGTGTCTTGTGCCATCTACAACTCCAAGATGCCGAATGGTGGTTCAGTCACTGATCATGTATTGTACATGATCGAGCTGATTGAAAAACTGGGCAAACTCAGATGCCCCTTGCACAAGCAGCTCGGCAAGGATGCGATCCTGAATTCTCTTCCCTCCTCCTATCTTGACTTTCTTGATCATTATAGAATGAACAAGCCTGCAGTCAACTACCTTGGTCTTTTGGGGTTGCTGCAGACTTTCGAGAAAGACCACCAACTTAATAAACGGGTGGTGAATTTAGTGTGAGGAAGTAGAGGTCGTCGTCCCTTTAAGAAAGGGAAGAAGAATAAATAAAAAGGGAAAGAAGGCGCAGAATACTCCTGGCCCGAGTCAGACCAGGAAGTTTAAGGCTGATCAGTCTTCTGCAGAGTGCTTCCACTGCAAGAAGAAGGGACACTGGAAGAGGAACTGTCCTCTTTATATTGCATCCCTTGATCCGAACAGGCCGAGAAAGCAGAAGTCTGCTGGACAAAGTATTTATATGATAAAACCTTCTAATTACTCAATTGTTGATACAACTAACTGGGTATTGGATACTGGTAGTCCAATTCATGTTTGTAATTCATTACAGGGACTTCAAGTTAGCAGAAGATTTGAAGAAGGAGAACATTTCTGAGCGTCGGGAATGGAATCGTGTTCCAGTACTGGCGATTGGAGTCCTGCGTCTTGTCTTTGAGTCTTGTACTGTCGAACTAGTCGACTGTCACTATTGTCCTAGTTTTATTATGTGCATAATCTCTGTAGGCCTTTTGGCCAATTATGGTTTTGAACTGTCAATAATAGGAGATTTTTGCAATGTTATTTTGAATAATGCTGTTATAATGAAAGCTAGATTAAATAATGGCATATACATACTATCAAGGCCTGTTAGTGTAATGTACACTTCTAGCAAACGCCCAAGGTTAGATAATGTAAATAATTTGTATCTTTGGCACTGTAGACTAGGTCATATTAACCAAAATAGGATAAACAAGATGCGACGAGATAGACTTCTCGAGGTCAGTGATTCTGAATCACTGCCCACTTGTGAATCCTGTTTACTTGGTAAAATGACCAAGTCACCTTTTTCTGGAAAAGGTGAACGATCTATAGAACTCCTAAGTCTAATACATACTGATGTATGTGGACCAATGACAATAAGTGCCAAAGGAGGATACAAATATTTCATTACATTTACAGACACTTTTCAAGGTTCGATTATGTCTTTCTAATGAGACATAAGTCTGAGTCGTTTGAAATGTTCAAACGATACCGTAATGAAGTAGAAAAGCAAACTGGAAAAAGTATTAAACCCTTCGATCTGATCGAGGTGGTGAATACTTATCTGGTGCATTTTTGACATATCTTGAGGAGAATGGAATTCTCTCTCGGTGGACTCCTCCAGGAACACCGCAGTTGAATGGTGTGTCCGAAAGGAGGAATCGAACCTTGTTGGACATGGTTCGATCAATGATGGGCTTTGCTACTCTGCCGCTATTCTTTTGGGGATATGCACTTCAGACAGCCTGTTACTTGTTAAATAATGTTCCGAGTAAGTCTGTTGTCTCCACTCCGTATTGGTGCGGGCACCAGACTCAGAAGAAGGCTTCGGAGCTCCATCTGGATCTCTGATTAACCTTGCCCGAAGAATTAGGGTTTTTGGTTTGTAATAAGAGTTGACTAGATCAACTCAATTTAGCTTGAGTCTACATTACCTGCATTTTATTTTGTTGAGTCATGTTGACTCAGTAGTGGACTAGGGTTTCAACCAGGGATGTTACATTTTCTCCCAAGACCAGGCAAGTGGACACCACACTCCCAGCCACACTCCCAGTCCAGGGGCGCCATATCCACATCCAGCAGCCTTTGGTCCCCACTCCACAGATGGCAACTCCCTTCTTTCATGCACCAGATTAAGAGAAGAGCACAAATCAAGGGGGCGGCCAAGACTTTCCCAAGTGATTCCAAGCAAACAAGGGAAGAAGTTTTTCTTGGAAGAGAATATCAAGGGGCGCCCATTACCTGCCAAAAACACCTAAAACAAAGATGGGAAGAGCCTTGACTTAGGGAGGAAGAAAAGGAGGAGTCCAAAGAGTTCATCCAGGAAAGGAAGAAAATTTTCTTGAAAAACTCCAAGCAAAGTGGCGCCATCTACCTGCCATTTATAACCCCAAATCCTAATTTTGGTATTTTGGCCAACCATATGTAAGGGATTTGCCCTAATTTGGAGATCCCCTCCTTTAGTCCCACATGGGAAAATATGAAACCCTTCTCCCTTGTAAAGCATTATAAATTACATCCCTCTTGTAAGTTGAAAACAATCTATGAATGAAGAAAAATTATTTTTGCTATTCTCTTGTGTGTGAATAACCTAGGTTTCTCTTCTTCCGCACTATTCTAAGTGTTGAGCTCCGTGAGGGGGTAATCCGGGTTCCATTGGAGCATTGAGGAGGTGAGAGATCTCCATCTTTATCCAAAACCCTAGGTTAGCCACTTAAAAATCCAAAACCCTAGCCGCCCTTCATTATTTTCAATCCATCAAACCCTAGCTCCTTCCATCTCCCATGGCCTCTCTCTCTCTACAAGTCCAGGCCGTCCACCTTCATCCAGATCCAGTCCGGCTACTTCAGATCCAGAGCAAGTTCCAAGGAAAATCACATCAGCTTCCAGGAGAATCCAGTTTTCAGCAATTTCAATCTTCAAGTTCATCAACCGGGTAAATTTTTCCCTTGACTCTCTGATTCCATCAATTATTTTTCTTCTCTTCTAGATCTTGAGTTCAGGAGAAGCCAACCCGCCAAAGGACCAGTATTGGAGGATCCATTGTGAAGATATCTGAATCCGAGGATCCAACAATCTGCTCGGGAGAGTTCTTCCACCAAAATTGTGAAGATCATTGTCTGGTTAGGTAAACCATCTCTTCTCTTTGTTTCTGTTCTGTTGAAAGTTCGGAGCGAAACCCTAGGTCTGGGAGTTTCTCAACCCCCAGCAATTCGTTGCTTCTGAACTACTCTGATAATTTAGTTTCCTTAAAATTGTGCTTTCATTATCATATTAGTATCTTTCAATGTTAGGTTAACTTTTCTTTGATTTGAAGCCAACTTCTACAAACATAAAAACAACAAAAAAATTAGTTAATCTTAATTTACTTCCGCATCTCATCCCTTTATTTGTTCTGCATCATTTTTGGTATCAGAGCCCAGTCTAGGGTTTCTGATTTGCTTGCTTGCTTGTTTTGATTGTTTTCTCTTTTTATTTTGTCTGCTCGAAGTAGACTCCCCAGGACGTCCGGTCCTAGGAACTAAGTGAGGTGCAAGCCTCCTCCTCCCATTCCACGGGGTGTTCCTAGGGCGTGTAGGGGATCCATTGGGTTATAACTTCGTAGCAGGGATTATAAACGGGGAAGACAATCTAGTTGCAGCCCGTAATTGCCCTGTTGTCTGAATTATTTCTCCTTGCATTAAACTCCGAATTGCATGATTTTTGCTTCGTTGAAACCAGTATAATCGATCCTATTTTCCATAATTTTTATGTGATTTATTGGTTTCGGTAAAAATTCTGAGCATTAAAATACAACAACTCTATTTTTTTTTGTTCTGCAATTCAATTCTTTTTGGAGTGATCATTTCATAATTTACTTAAGGGCAATTGAGCATCTAAGATAAGGGGAGGAGTTGATTACCTCTCCTTAGCCCAAAACCACCATCCAATCATTCGAACCTAGACCTAATTTAAAATCAGTTAGACCTAATTTGCCCTAGTGGGCTAGGGACACCAATTGGTCGGGTCTAGGCTAGTGTTGAGTCAGTTTGCCAAGTTATTCTGTGTGTGCTTAGCACTCAGTATCTAGAATGGTGGTTCAGGGATACATTCCCGAAGGGCTTGTGTGCTGGTCCGCCTACCTGGCCAATCACTGATTGGTGTCTAGGATTGGCAATCAGGGACCTAACACTCCCCTTACACCTTCCTGGCTAAGTCCTGAGTTACTACAGGCTAGCTTGCCACTCTGATTGGGCATCTAGTTTGGACTCTAGGTCTAGTGATCCAGTAGTCGATTTAGTCTAGTCTCATTTTGTGTGCTTGCTTGAATCATCATGTCTACCAGAAACGGAGTGCCATATCAACCTGGTCAAACCCAACCTGATTTAGAGGCCATGATCAGAACTCTTACTGAAAGTATGGCTAAAATGAATCAGGATATGACAAACTCTGTGGCCCAGTTTAGCGCACAAATTCATGAGGATCTTACCCAACTTAGGGACCGAGTCCAAGTACTTGAAGAACCTAGACATCGGAATTGGACTCCTGACCTCGATTTTAATGTGCCTCAACCTCACCCACATCAGGAGCCTAGAAGGCCTTTATATAGAGATCCTGAACCTAATCATAGGAGGCCTGACCCAGAGCCTGAAGATAGAGATGATAGGTTCATCAGGAACATCAAATTAGATGCACCCACTTTTGATGGTAGTCTGAACCCTAAGGTGTATTCTGATTGGGAGGGTGAGATGGACCAATACTTTGAGTGGTATGCTATGTCTGAGGAGAGGAAATACAAGTTTGCCAAAATGAAATTAGTGCGTCAAGCTAGGTTATACTGGGGAACATTGAGCTAACCACTAGGAGACGGAATGTTGAGCCCATAACCACTTGGCAGGGTATGAAAGAAAAACTGAGAGATAAATACCTACCCATTTCATACCTGCAAAACCTGTTAGACCAATGGCAAAACCTGAAACAAGGAAACCGATCTGTCTCAACTGCATAGCTACTTTTGATGAATACCTAATGAGATGTGATGTGAGTGAAGCCCACGAAGTCACTTTGTCTAGATTTAGGGCTGGACTGAGGGAAGATATCAAGAGAGAACTATTTCTGAGAGAGGTTACTGATCTAGACCAAGCCTACCAGATTGCACTGAACACTGAGAAATTTCAGAGAGGACCTATACCTTCTAGGGTTAGTGCCCCAATCCCAAGGAATGGACCAAGCCAAGTTATCCCTAGTAAACCTTTTCAGGGTACTTCTACCCCTAGGCCCATGGACAAAGGTAAGGCACCTGACACCCAGAGAACCCCTAGTTCAAATATCACCTGTTTTAAGTGTCAGAAACCAGGTCACATTTCCAGTCAGTGTACTGCCATAGCCTGTTTCAAGTGTCATAAGGTAGGTCATGTTGCTATCCAGTGCCCACGTAGATCCCTTTACATAGAAAAGGGAGAGAATGATAATTCCGAGCCCAGTGAGGAATTTGAAGAAGAAGTTTATGAGGCCGGAATGAATTTGGTTGAGGAGTATGAAGGAGAGGAGGAACCCAATGAATCTGACCAATTAGGAGTTGTAAGATGCATCCTATCCCAGAATCTAGTTTAAGAGGATTGGCGTAGGACTAACATCCTACAGACTTTTCTTAAATTAGGGGATAAGGTATGTAAGATCATCATAGATAGTGGGAGCTGTGTAAATGCCATCTCTACTAGCACTATCAAGATGTTAGGCTTAATCCCAGTTCCCCATCCCAACCCCTATAAGGTTTCTTGGGTAGATTCTACCTCCGTACCCATCCAGTCTAGATGTCAAGTCCAAATCCAAATGCAATCTTATCACGAAAAGATTTGGTGCGATGTCTTACCCATGGGGGTGAGCAGTATAATTCTCGGAAGACCTTGGTTGTATGATCATGATGCCACCCTCTTAGGAAAATCCAATACCTGTGTCTTTAGTTTCAATGGGAAGAAGATTACGATCCATTCAGTTCCCCCTAAGGACAAGGTAACTAAAGGAGCCGGTAAGGTTAAGGAGATGAAAACTGGAGTGAACCTAATCAGTGCTAAGGATCTAGAACAAGAAATTCATAGTGGTTCACCCATCTGGATGTTGACTGCTAAGGAACTTAGAACTTCGGAACCCTCAAAGCCTCCTCAAGAAGTTAAACCTGTGTTAAAGAATTTGAGGATGTCTTTCCCGAGGATTTGCCAGACCACCTTCCACCTCTTAGGGATATCCAGCATGCCATAGATCTAATCCCAGGAGCGACTTTGCCCAACTTGCCCCATTACAGGATGAATCCATCTAAGCATGAAGAACTGCAAAAGCAGGTTGGAGAATTATTGAGAAGGGGTTTATTAGAGAAAGTCTTAGCCCTTGTGCAGTCCCAGCCTTACTGACCCCAAAGAAAGATGGCACGTGGAGGATGTGTGTTGACAGTCGTGCCATCAATAAAATTACAATCAAATATAGGTTTCCCATCCCTAGACTAGATGACATGCTTGATATGATGGCTGGTGCAATGTTTTTTTCTAAGATTGATCTCAAAAGCGGCTATCATCAGGTTAGGATTAGACCCGGGGATGAATGGAAAACTGCTTTCAAAACTAAGGATGGTCTTTATGAATGGGTTGTTATGCCTTTTGGGTTGTCCAATGCCCCTAGTACTTTCATGAGAATTATGACCCAGGTACTTAGAGCTTTCATAGGAAAATTTGTGGTGGTCTATTTTGATGACATCCTGATCTATAGTAAGACCCCAGCAGATCACCTAGGCCACCTTAGAGCAGTCTGCCAAGTTTTGAGGAATGATAGACTCTACGGTAATCTTAAGAAGTGTGAATTCATGACTAGTAGAGTTATCTTTCTTGGTGTTGTAGTAATCCCTGACGGCGTGGCGGCCGATCCTGAGAAGATTAGGTCCATAGTAGACTGGCTAGAGCCAACCAATGTGCATGAAGTTAGAAGTTTCCACGGCTTGGCTACCTTCTATAGGCGATTCATCAAGGGGTTTAGTACTTTAGCTGCTCCTATCACTGATTGTATTAGGAAGGGAGAATTTCATTGGACTAAGTCAGCCCATAAAGCCTTCCTAGATCTTAAGGATAAAATGACCCAGGCACCCATTCTGAGATTACCCGATTTTTCTAAAGTATTTGAGGTTGCCTGTGATGCTTCAGGTGTAGGAATAGGTGGAGTCCTAAGCCAAGAGAATCATCCCATAGCATTCTTTAGTGAAAAACTTAATGATGCTAAGCTTAGGTATTCTACCTATGATAAGGAATTTTATGCGGTGGTGCAAGCTTTGCGTTACTGGAGACATTATTTGCTACCGCAGGAATTTGTACTATTTTCGGACCATGAGGCTCTTAGATTTCTGAACTCCCAAAAGAAGCTTAACCCTAGGCATGCTAAGTGGGTAGAATATATCCAGTCCTAAACTTTTGTCCTGAAACATAAGGCTGGAGTTGAGAATAAGGTAGCTGATGCCCTTAGTCGCCGATCTCTGTTATTAAATTCTGTTAGAACTGAGGTCATAGGGTTTGAGCAAATCAAAGAGGAATATGAGTCTTGTCCGGATTTCACAACTGTGTATCAGGATCTAGTTCAAGGACCATCTAGTAATCACCAGGATTATACCCTTGTAGATGGTTTTTGTTCTTCAAAATAGGCTTTGCATCCCTAGAACTTCTCTTAGGGAATTTTTGATTTGGAAAATCCATGCTGGAGGTTTTGCCGGCCATTTTGGAAAAGACAAGACCATTCTAGCTATTGAAGACCACTTTTTCTGGCCTAGCTTGAAAAGGGATGTAGCTAATATTGTAGCTAGATGTCGAACCTGCGCTGTTGCCAAACAGCGAAAACAAAACACTGGCCTTTATACCCCACTCCCTGTCCCAGATCGTCCTTGGCAAGATGTGAGTATGGATTTTGTGTTAGGTTTACCTAAGACCCAGAGGAGACATGATTCTATCTGTGTCGTAGTCGACCGATTCTCTAAAATGGCCCACTTCTTGCCTTGTTCCCAAACCTTTGATGCGTCTAAGGTAGCCACACTTTTCTTCAATGAGATAGTAAGACTCCATGGCCTACCTAAGACAATCGTTTCAGATAGGGATGTCCGGTTCACCAGTTACTTTTGGAAGACCCTTTGGCATAAGTTAGGGACAAAACTTAAGTTTTCAACTGCCTATCATCCCCAAACTGATGGCCAAACTGAAGTAGTGAACCGTAGCCTAGGAAATCTGCTGAGATGTCTTGTTGGTGAAAACACCAGAAATTGGGATTTATACCTACCAAGGGAAGAATTTGCGTACAATGACTCGGTCAATAGGTCTACGGGTAAGAGTCCATTTGAAATTGTACATGGGTACAAACCTCACACACCTCTTGACCTAGTCCCTTTACCTGTCCACACTCGAGTCTCCGAGTCTGCTGAAAATTTTGCATAGCATGTAAAAGACTTGCATAAAGAAATTCATGCCAAAATAAATTTAAGTAATAAAGCTTATAAGAAGTTGGCTGATACTCAAAGGCGAGTCAAATCTTTTGTTGAGGGAGACTATGTGATGATTAGGTTAAGGCCTGAACGGTTTCCTCCTGGAACCGTTAGAAAGTTACATGCTAGGGGAGCTGGACCATTTAGAGTGGTAAAGCGAGTAGGATCCAATGCCTATGTGCTCGAGTTGCCTCTAGAACTAGGCATTAGCTCTACTTTCAACATTACAGACTTAGTAGAGTACAGGGAGCCAGCTGTGATTCCTAGTGAGCCTTTTGAGCCTAACCCTATCATTGAGAGTGATCCCGACCCTGTGTGTCCACCAACAAACTGACCTGTGAGGAAAGAGCAGATTGAAAAGATCCTGGATGATCAGGTTATCTCTACTCGTAATCGAGGATACCAAAGGTACCTGGTCCGCTGGCAAGGAAGGCCAGATTCTGATGACACTTGGATCTCCCGAGAAGAATTACAAGAATTGGACCTAGACCTCTTGGAGATATACCAGAGCCAACTTGAGCCTTACTCGACAGGGTCGAGTTCCTCCCACCCTGGGAGAATTGGTGCGGGCACCAGACTCAGAAGAAGACTTCAGAGCTCCATCTGGATCTCTGATTAACCTTGCCCGAAGAATTAGGGTTTTTGGTTTGTAATAAGAGTTGACTAGATCAACTCAATTTAGCTTGAGTCTACATTACCTGCATTTTATTTTGTTGAGTCATGTTGACTCAATAGTGGACTAGGGTTTCAACCAGGGATGTTACATTTTCTCCCAAGACCAGGCAAGTGGACACCACACTCCCAGCCACACTCCCAGTCCAGGGGGCGCCATATCCACATCCAGCAGCCTTTGGTCCCCACTCTGCAGATGGCAACTCCCTTCTTTCATGCACCAGATAAAGAGAAGAGCACAAATCAAGGGGGCGGCCAAGACTTTCCCAAGTGATTCCAAGCAAACAAGGGAAGAAGTTCTTCTTGGAAGAGAATATCAAGGGGCGCCCATTACCTGCCAAAATACCTAAAACAAAGATGGGAAAGAGCCTTGACTTAGGGAGGACGAAAAGGAGTCTAAAGAGTTCATCCAGGAAAGGAAGAAAATTTTCTTGAAAAATTCCAAGCAAGGTGGCGCCATCTACCTGCCATTTATAACCCAAATCCTAATTTTTGGTATTTTGGCCAACCATATGTAAGGGATTTCCCTAATTTGGAGATCCCCTCCTTTAGTCCCACATGGGAAAATATGAAACCCTTCTCCCTTGTAAAGCATTATAAATTACATCCCTCTTGTAAGTTGAAAACAATCTATGAATGAAGAAAAATTATTTTTGCTATTCTCTTGTGTTGAATAACCTAGGTTCTCTTCTTCCGCACTATTCTAAGTGTTGAGCTCCGTGAGGGGGTAATTCGGGTTCCATTGGAGCCTTGAGGAGGTGAGAGATCTCCATCTTTATCCAAAATCCCTAGGTTAGCCACTTAAAAATCCAAAACCCTAGCTGCCCTTCATTATTTTCAATCCATCAAACCCTAGCTCCTTCCATCTCCCACGGCCTCTCTCTCTCTACAAGTCCAGGCCGTCCACCTTCATCCAGATCCAGTCTGGCTACTTCAGATCCAGAGCAAGTTCCAAGGAAAATCACATCAGCTTCCAGGAGAATCCAGTTTTCAGCAATTTCAATCTTCAAGTTCATCAACCTGGTAAATTTTTTCCTTGACTCTCTGATTCCATCAATTGTTTTTCTTCTCTTCCAGATCTTGAGTTCAGGAGAAGCCAACCCGCCAAAGGACCAGTATTGGAGGATCCATTGCGAAGATATCTGAATCCGAGGATCCAACAATCTGCTCGGGAGAGTTCTTCCACCAAAATCTGTGAAGATCATTGTCTGGTTAGGTAAACCATCTCTTCTCTTTGTTTCTGTTCTGTTGAAAGTTCGGAGCGAAACCCTAGGTCTGGGAGTTTCTCAACCCCCAGCGATCCGTTGCTTCTGAACTACTCTGATAATTTAGTTTCCTTAAAATTGTGCTTTCAATTATCATATTAGTATCTTTCAATGTTAGGTTAACTTTTCTTTGATTTGAAGCCAACTTCTACAAACATATAAAAACAACAAAAAAATTAGTTAATCTTAATTTACTTTCGCATCTCATCCCTTTATTTGTTCTGCATCATTTTTGGTATCAGAGCCCAGTCTAGGGTTTCTGATTTGCTTGCTTGCTTGTTTTGATTGTTTTCTCTTTTTATTTTGTCTGCTCGAAGTAGACTCCCCAGGACGTCCGGTCCTAGGAACTAAGCGAGGTGCCAGCCTCCTCCTCCCATTCCACGGGGTGTTCCTAGGGCGTGTAGGGGATCCATTGGGTTATAACTTCGTAGCAGGGATTATAAACGGGGAAGATAATCTAGTTGCAGCCCGTAATTACCCTGTTGTCTGAATTATTTCTCCCTGCATGAAACTCCGAATTGCATGATTTTTGCTTCGTTGAAACCAGTATAATTGATCATATTTTTCATAGCTTTTCTGTGATTTATTGTTATCGGTAAAAATTCTGAGCATTAAAATACAACAACTCTGTTTTTTTTTGTGTTCTGCAATTCAATTCTTTTTGGAGTGATCATCTCATAATTTACTTAAGGGCAATTGAGCATCTAAGATAAGGGGAGGAGTTGATTACCTCTCCTTAGCCCAAAACCACCATCCAATCATTCGAACCTAGACCTAATTTAAAATCAGTTAGACCTAATTTGCCCTAGTGGGCTAGGGACACCAATTGGTCGGGTCTAGGCTAGTGTTGAGTCAGTTTGCCGAGTTATTCTGTGTGTGCTTAGCACTCAGTGTCTAGAACGGTGGTTCAGGGATCCATTCCTGAAGGGCTTGTGTGCTGGTCCGCCTACCTGGCCAATCACTGATTGGTGTCTAGGATTGGCAATCAGGGACCTAACACTCCCCTTACACCTGCCTGGCTGAGTCCTGAGTTACTACAGGCTAGCTTGCCACTCTGATTAGGCATCTAGTTTGGACTCTAGGTCTAGTGATCCAGTAGTCGATTTAGTCTAGTCTCATTTTGTGTGCTTGCTTGAATCATCATGTCTACCAGAAACGGAGTGCCACATCAACCTAGTCAAACCAACCTGATTTAGAGGCCATGATCAGAACTCTTACTGAAAGTATGGCTAAAATGAATCAGGATATGACAAACATTGTGGTCCAGTTTAGCGCACAAATTCATGAGGATCTTACCCAACTTAGGGACCGAGTCCAAGTACTTGAAGAACCTAGACATCGGAATTGGACTCCTGACCCCGATTTAATGTGCCTCAACCTCACCCACATCAGGAGCCTAGAAGGCCTTTATATAGAGATCCTGAACTAATCATAGGAGGCCTGACCCAGAGCCTGAAGATAGAGATGATAGGTTCATCAGGAACATCAAATTAGATGCACCCACTTTGATGGTAGTCTGAACCCTAAGGTGTATTCTGATGGGAGGGTGAGATGGACCAATACTTTGAGTGGTATGCTATGTCTGAGGAGAGGAAATACAAGTTTGCCAAAATGAAATTAGTGCATCAAGCTAGGTTATACTGGGGGAACATTGAGCTAACCACTAGGAGACGGAATGTTGAGCCCATAACCACTTGGCAGGGTATGAAAGAAAAACTGAGAGATAAATACCTACCCATTTCATACCAGCAAAACCTGTTAGACCAATGGCAAAACCTGAAACAAGAAACCGATCTGTCTCAGACTGCATAGCTACTTTTGATGAATACCTAATGAGATGTGATGTGAGTGAAGCCCACGAAGTCACTTTGTCTAGATTTAGGGCTGGACTGAGGGAGATATCAAGAGAGAACTATTTCTGAGAGAGGTACTGATCTAGACCAAGCCTACCAGATTGCACTGAACACTGAGAAATTCAGAGAGGACCTATACCTTCTAGGGTTAGTGCCCCAATCCCAAGGAATGGACCTAGCCAAGTTATCCCTAGTAAACCTTTTCAGGGTACTTCTACCCTAGGCCCATGTGATGGGGACATCATCCTGCACGAATCTCGGAGCAGCACAAATTTCAGAGCAACAAATAAATTTGAAAATAAATTTAGGATTTATCTTTTATTTGAAATTTAAATTAGGATTTTGTTGGTTATGATTGAGATATGGATAGGCTTATCTTATCCTATCTTTATTTGAAATTTAAATTAGGATTTTGTTGGTTATGATTGAGATATGGCTAGGCTTATCTTATCCTATCTTGTATTTAAATTTGAGTTATCCCTATCCTGTATTCAAATTCAAATGAGGGTTATGGAGCTTATAAATAACCCCTCATTCCTATTGTAAAAATGGAGAAAAATTGAATTTTGGGATTTGGTTTGTCAGTTGGTTTGGCAGTTGTTGTTCAGGGCTATGGCCCATTATGTCTTCACCTGCGGGTGTTGATGTTGTCTTTGTCCTTCGGGACTTCGTAGGGGCGTGATGCCCTAGTTATCCCCCCATTTCGTTTTCCTCCACGTTCTTTGAAATCCCCCTCATGGCTCCAGGAGTGACCTGGGTGGCAGGTGAAATACCCTGGGCTCCGCGTGTAGTGAGATGGGTGGTAGGTGAGATACCCTAGACTGCATGTAGTGAGGTGGGTGGCAGGTATAATGCCCTAGAGGTGTGAAGTCTCTTTGTGAGAGTGGGTTTCAGGGTTCGTGGTAGTCCATCCTCGTTATCCTCCATCCCTATTTTTTCCTTCGTCACCACCATAAAGAAATCAGAAAATAGAAAAAAAAATAGGATACCCTAATCTTCGATGACTTCTTAGCTCGCCGTCGATCCTATCCCTATCCCGTGCCCCATCAACTTGGTATCAGAGCCCAGACGGATTAGGGTACGTTTCTTCTTCCTAACTCTTTTCTGTGTTGACACCCCCTGCTACCATCGCTCTTGAAGACCGTCTCCGTCGCCTGCAGCCGATCCAGAAGTTGTCGTCGATGGAGTCGAGTTCTCCCCACCTCAGGAGAATGATGGGGACATCATCCTGCACGAATCTCGGAGCAGCACAAATTTCAGAGCAGCAAATAAATTTGAAAAATAAATTTAGGATTTATCTTTTATTTGAAATTTAAATTAGGATTTTGTTGGTTATGATTGAGATATGGATAGGCTTATCTTATCCTATCTTTTATTTGAAATTTAAATTAGGATTTTGTTGGTTATGATTGAGATATGGATAGGCTTATCTTATCCTATCTTGTATTTAAATTTGAGTTATCCCTATCCTGTATTCAAATTCAAATGAGGGTTATGGAGCTTATAAATATCCCCTCATTCCTATTGTAAAAATGGAGAAAAATTGAATTTTTGGGATTTGGTTTGTCAGTTGGTTTGGCAGTTGTTGTTCAGGGCTATGGCCCATTATGTCTTCACCTGCGGGTGTTGATGTTGTCTTTGTCCTTCGGGACTTCGTAGGGGCGTGATGCCCTAGTTATCCCCCATTTCGTTTTCCTCCACGTTCTTTGAAATCCCCCTCATGGCTCCAGGAGTGACCTGGGTGGCAGGTGAAATACCCTGGGCTCCGCGTGTAGTGAGATGGGTGGTAGGTGAGATACCCCAGACTGCATGTAGTGAGGTGGGTCGCAGGTATAATGCCCTAGAGGTGTGAAGTCTCTCTGTGAGAGTGGGTTTCAGGGTTCGTGGTAGTCCATCCTCGTTATCCTCCATCCCTATTTTTTCCTTCGTCACCACCATAAAGAAATCAGAAAATAGAAAAAAAAATAGGATACCCTAATCTTCGATGACTTCTTAGCTCGCCGTCGATCCTATCCCTATCCCGTGCCCCATCACCATGGACAAGGTAAGGCACCTGACACCCAGAGAACCCCTAGTTCAAATATCACCTATTTTAAGTGTCAGAAACCAGGTCACATTTCCAGTCAGTGTACTGCCATAGCCTGTTTCAAGTGTCATAAGGTAGGTCATGTTGCTATCCAGTGCCCACGTAGATCCCTTTACATAGAAGAGGGAGAGAATGATAATTCCGAGCCCAGTGAGGAATTTGAAGAAGTTTATGAGGTCGGAATGAATTTGGTTGAGGAGTATGAAGGAGAGGAGGAACCCAATGAATCTGACCAATTAGGAGTTGTAAGATGCATCCTATCCCAGAATCTAGTTCAAGAGGATTGGCGTAGGACTAACATCCTACAGACTTTCTTAAATTAGGGGATAAGGTATGTAAGATCATCATAGATTGTGGGAGCTGTGTAAATGCCATCTCTACTAGCACTGTCAAGATGTTAGGCTTAATCCCAGTTCCCCATCCCAACCCCTATAAGGTTTCTTGGGTAGATTCTACCTCCATACCCATCTAGTCTAGATGTCAAGTCCAAATCCAAATGCAATCTTATCACGAAAAGATTTGGTGCGATGTCTTACCCATGGGGGTGAGCAGTATAATTCTCGGAAGACCTTGGTTGTATGATCATGATGCCACCCTCAGAGGAAAATCCAATACCTGTGTCTTTAGTTTCAATGGGAAGAAGATTACGATCCATTCAGTTCCCCCTAAGGACAAGGTAACTAAAGGAGCCGGTAAGGTTAAGGAGATGAAAACTGGAGTGAACCTAATCAGTGCTAAGGATCTAGAACAAGAAATTCATAGTGGTTCACCCATCTGGATGTTGACTGCTAAGGAACTTAGAACTTTGGAACCCTCAGAGCCTCCTCAAGAAGTTAAACCTGTGTTAAAACAATTTGAGGATGTCTTTCCCGAGGATTTGCCAGACCACCTTCCACCTCTTAGGGATATCCAGCATGCCATAGATCTAATCCCAGGAGCGACTTTGCCCAACTTGCCCCATTACAGGATGAATCCATCTGAGCATGAAGAACTGCAAAAGCAGGTTGGAGAATTATTGAGAAAGGGGTTTATTAGAGAAAGTCTTAGCCCTTGTGCAGTCCCAGCCTTACTGACCCCAAAGAAAGATGGCACGTGGAGGATGTGTGTTGACAGTCGTGCCATCAATAAAATTATAATCAAATATAGGTTTCCCATCCCTAGACTAGATGACATGCTTGATATGATGGCTGGTGCAATGTTTTTTCTAAGATTGATCTCAAAAGCGGCTATCATCAGGTTAGGATTAGACCCGGGGATGAATGGAAAACTGCTTTCAAAACTAAGGATGGTCTTTATGAATGGGTTGTTATGCCTTTTGGGTTGTCCAATGCCCCTAGTACTTTCATGAGAATTATGACCCAGGTACTTAGAGCTTTCATAGGAAAATTTGTGGTGGTCTATTTTGATGACATCCTGATCTATAGTAAGACCCCAGCAGATCACCTAGGCCACCTTAGAGCAGTCTGCCAAGTTTTGAGGAATGATAGACTCTACGGTAATCTTAAGAAGTGTGAATTCATGACTAGTAGAGTTATCTTTCATGGTGTTGTAGTAATCCCTGACGGCCTGGCGGCCGATCCTGAGAAGATTAGGTCCATAGTAGACTTGCCAGAGCCAACCAATGTGCATGAAGTTAGAAGTTTCCACGGCTTGGATACCTTCTATAGGCGATTCATCAAGGGGTTTAGTACTTTAGCTGCTCCTATCACTAATTGTATTAGGAAGGGAGAATTTCATTGGACTAAGTCAGCCCATAAAGCCTTCCTAGATCTTAAGGATAAAATGACCCAGGCACCCATTCTGAGATTACCTGATTTTTCTAAAGTATTTGAGGTTGCCTGTGATGCTTCAGGTGTAGGAATAGGTGGAGTCCTAAGCCAAGAGAATCATCCCATAGCATTCTTTAGTGAAAAACTTAATGATGCTAAGCTTAGGTATTCTACCTATGATAAGGAATTTTATGCGGTGGTGCAAGCTTTGCGTTACTGGAGACATTATTTGCTACCGCAGGAATTTGTACTATTTTCGGACCATGAGGCTCTTAGATTTCTGAACTCCGAAAAGAAGCTTAACCCTAGGCATGCTAAGTGGGTAGAATATATCCAGTCCTATACTTTTGTCCTGAAACATAAGGCTGGAGTTGAGAATAAGGTAGCTGATGCCCTTAGTCGCCGATCTCTGTTATTAAATTCTGTTAGAACTGAGGTCATAGGGTTTGAGCAAATCAAAGAGGAATATGAGTCTTGTCCGGATTTCACAACTGTGTATCAGGATCTAGTTCAAGGACCATCTAGTAATCACCAGGATTATACCCTTGTAGATGGTTTTTTGTTCTTCAAAAATAGGCTTTGCATCCCTAGAACTTCTCTTAGGGAATTTTTGATTTGGGAAATCCATGCTGGAGGTTTAGCCGGCCATTTTGGAAAAGACAAGACCATTCTAGCTATTGAAGACCACTTTTTCTGGCCTAGCTTGAAAAGGGATGTAGCTAATAATGTAGCTAGATGTCGAACCTGCGCTGTTGCCAAACAGCGAAAACAAAACACTGGCCTTTATACCCCACTCTTTGTCCCTGATCGTCCTTGGCAAGATGTGAGTATGGATTTTGTATTAGGTTTACCTAAGACCCAGAGGAGACATGATTCTATCTGTGTCGTAGTCGACCGATTCTCTAAAATGGCCCACTTCTTGCCTTGTTCCCAAACCTTTGATGCGTCTAAGGTAGCCACACTTTTCTTCAATGAGATAGTTAGACTCCAAGGCCTACCTAAGACAATCGTTTCAGATAGGGATGTCCGGTTCATTAGTTACTTTTGGAAGACCCTTTGGCATAAGTTAGGGACAAAACTTAAGTTTTCAACTGCCTATCATCCCCAAACTGATGGCCAAACTGAAGTAGTGAACCGTAGCCTAGGAAATCTGCTGAGATGTCTTGTTGGTGAAAACACCAGAAATTGGGATTTATACCTACCAAGGGCAGAATTTGCGTACAATGACTCGGTCAATAGGTCTACGGGTAAGAGTCCATTTGAAATTGTACATGGGTACAAACCTCACACACCTCTTGACCTAGTCCCTTTACCTGTCCACACTCGAGTCTCCGAGTCTGCTGAGAATTTTGCACAGCATGTAAAAGACTTGCATAAAGAAATTCATGCCAAAATAAATTTAAGTAATAAAGCTTATAAGAAGTTGGCTGATACTCAAAGGCGAGTCAAATCTTTTGTTGAGGGAGACTATGTGATGATTAGGTTAAGGCCTAAACGGTTTCCTCCTGGAACCGTTAGAAAGTTACATGCTAGGGGAGCTGGACCATTTAGAGTGGTAAAGAGAGTAGGATCCAATGCCTATGTGCTCGAGTTGCCTCCAAAACTAGGCATTAGCTCTACTTTCAACATTACAGACTTAGTAGAGTACAGGGAGCCAGCTGTGATTCCTAGTGAGCCTTTTGAGCCTAACCCTATCATTGAGAGTGATCCCGACCCTGTGTGTCCACCAACAAACTGGCCTGTGAGGAAAGAGCAGATTGAAAAGATCCTGGATGATCAGGTTATCTCTACTCGTAATCGAGGATACCAAAGGTACCTGGTCCGCTGGCAAGGAAGGCCAGATTCTGATGACTCTTGGATCTCCCGAGAAGAATTACAAGAATTGGACCTAGACCTCTTGGAGAGATACCAGAGCCAACTTGAGCCTTACTCGACAGGGTCAAGTTCCTCCCACCCTGGGAGAATTGGTGCGGGCACCAGACTCAGAAGAAGACTTCAGAGCTCCATCTGGATCTCTGATTAACCTTGCCCGAAGAATTAGGGTTTTTGGTTTGTAATAAGAGTTGACTAGATCAACTCAATTTAGCTTGAGTCTACATTACCTGCATTTTATTTTGTTGAGTCATGTTGACTCAATAGTGGACTAGGGTTTCAACCAGGGATGTTACATTTTCTCCTAAGACCAGGCAAGTGGACACCACACTCCCAGCCACACTCCCAGTCCAGGGTGTGCCATATCCACATCCAGCAGCCTTTGGTCCCCACTCCACAGATGGCAACTCCCTTCTTTCATGCACCAGATAAAGAGAAGAGCACAAATCAAGGGGGCGGCCAAGACTTTCCCAAGTGATTCCAAGCAAACAAGGGAAGAAGTTTTTCTTGGAAGAGAATATCAAGGGGCGCCCATTACCTGCCAAAAACACCTAAAACAAAGATGGGAAGAGCCTTGACTTAGGGAGGAAGAAAAGGAGGAGTCCAAAAGAGTTCATCCAGGAAAGGAAAATTTTCTTGAAAAATTCCAAGCAAGGTGGCGCCATCTACCTGCCATTTATAACCCCAAATCCTAATTTTGGTATTTTGGCCAACCATATGTAAGGGATTTGCCCTAATTTGGAGATCCCCTCCTTTAGTCCCACATGGGAAAATATGAAACCCTTCTCCCTTGTAAAGCATTATAAATTACATCCCTCTTGTAAGTTGAAAACAATCTATGAATGAAGAAAAATTATTTTTGCTATTCTCTTGTGTTGAATAACCTAGGTTTCTCTTCTTCCGCACTATTCTAAGTGTTGAGCTCCATGAGGGGATAATCCGGGTTCCATTGGAGCCTTGAGGAGGTGAGAGATCTCCATCTTTATCCAAAATCCTAGGTTAGCCACTTAAAAATCCAAGACCCTAGTCGCCCTTCATTATTTTCAATCGATCAAACCCTAGCTCCTTCCATCTCCCACGGCCTCTCTCTCTCTACAAGTCCAGGCCATCCACCTTCATCCAGATCCAGTCTGGCTACTTCAGATCCAGAGCAAGTTCCAAGGAAAATCACATCAGCTTCCAGGAGAATCCAGTTTTCAGCAATTTCAATCTTCAAGTTCGTCAACCTGGTAAATTTTTCCCTTGACTCTCTGATTCCATCAATTGTTTTTCTTCTCTTCTAGATCTTGAGTTCAGGAGAAGCCAACCCGCCAAAGGACCAGTATTGGAGGATCCATTGCGAAGATAACTGAATCCGAGGATCCAACAATCTGCTCGGGAGAGTTCTTCCACCAAAATCTGTGAAGATCATTGTCTGGTTAGGTAAACCATCTCTTCTCTTTGTTTCTGTTCTGTTGAAAGTTCGGACCGAAACCCTAGGTCTGGGAGTTTCTCAACCCCAGCTATCCGTTGCTTCTGAACTACTCTGATAATTTAGTTTCCTTAAAATTGTGCTTTCAATTATCATATTAGTATCTTTCAATGTTAGGTTAATTTTTCTTTGATTTGAAGCCAACTTCTACAAACATATAAAAACAACAAAAAAATTAGTTAATCTTAATTTACTTCTGCATCGCATTCCTTTATTTGTTCTGCATCATTTTGGTATCAGAGCCCAGTCTAGGGTTTCTGATTTGCTTGCTTGCTTGTTTTGATTGTTTTCTCTTTTTATTTTGTCTGCTCGAAGTAGACTCCCCAGGACGTCCGGTCCTAGGAACTAAGCAAGGCGCAAGCCTCCTCCTCCCATTCCACGGGGTGTTCCTAGGGCGTGTAGGGGATCCATTGGGTTATAACTTCGTAGAAGGGATTATAAACGGGGAAGACAATCTAGTTGCAGCCCGTAATTGCCCTGTTTTCTGAATTATTTCTCCCTGCATGAAACTCCGAATTGCATAATTTTTGCTTCGTTGAAACCAGCATAATTGATCATATTTTCCATAATTTTTCTGTGATTTATTGGTTTCGATAAAAATTCTGAGCATTAAAATACAACAACTCTTTTTTTTTTTGTGTTCTGCAATTCAATTCTTTTTGGAGTGATCATCTCATAATTTACTTAAGGGCAATTGAGCATCTAAGATAAGGGAAGGGGTTGATTACCTCTCCTTATCCCAAAACCACCATCCAATCATTCGAACCTAGACCTAATTTAAAATCAGTTAGACCTAATTTGCCCTAGTGGGCTAGGGACACCAATTGGTCGGGTCTAGGCTAGTGTTGAGTCAGTTTGCCGAGTTATTCTGTGTGTGCTTAGCACTCAGTGTCTAGAACGGTGGTTCAGGAATCCATTCCCGAAGGGCTTGTGTGCTCGTCCGCCTACCTGGCCAATCATTGATTGGTGTCTAGGATTGGCAATCAGGGACCTAACACTCCCCTTACACCTGCCTGGCTGAGTCCTGAGTTACTACAGGCTAACTTGCCACTCTGATTGGGCATCTAGTTTGGACTCTAGGTCTAGTGATCCAGTAGTCGATTTAGTCTAGTCTCATTTTGTGTGCTTGCTTGAATCATCATGTCTACCAGAAACGGAGTGCCATATCAACCTAGTCAAACCCAACCTGATTTAGAGGCCATGATCAGAACTCTTACTGAAAGTATGGCTAAAATGAATCAGGATATGACAAACACTGTGGCCCAGTTTAGCGCATAAATTCATGAGGATCTTACCCAACTTAGGGACCGAGTCCAAGTACTTGAAGAACCTAGACATCAGAATTGGACTCCTGACCCCGATTTTAATGTGCCTCAACCTCACCCACATCAGGAGCCTAGAAGGCCTTTATATAGAGATCCTGAACCAAATCATAGGAGGCCTGACCCAGAGCCTGAAGATAGAGATGATAGGTTCATCAGGAACATCAAATTAGATGCACCCACTTTTGATGGTAGTCTGAACCCTAAGGTGTATTCTGATTGGGAGGGTGAGATGGACCAATACTTTGAGTGGTATGCTATGTCTGAGGAGAGGAAATACAAGTTTGCCAAAATGAAATTAGTGCGTCAAGCTAGGTTTTACTGGGTGAACATTGAGCTAACCACTAGGAGACGGAATGTTGAGCCCATAACCACTTGGCAGGGTATGAAAGAAAAACTGAGAGATAAATACCTACCCATTTCATACCAGCAAAACCTGTTAGACCAATGGCAAAACCTGAAACAAGGAAACCGATCTGTCTCAGACTGCATAGCTACTTTTGATGAATACCTAATGAGATGTGATGTGAGTGAAGCCCACGAAGTCACTTTGTCTAGATTTAGGGCTGGACTGAGGGAAGATATCTAGAGAGAACTATTTCTGAGAGAGGTTACTGACCTAGACCAAGCCTACCAGATTGCACTGAACACTGAGAAATTTCAGAGAGGACCTATACCTTCTAGGGTTAGTGCCCCAATCCCAAGGAATGGACCTAGCCAAGTTATCCCTAGTAAACCTTTTCAGGGTACTTCTACCCTAGGCCCATGGACAAAGGTAAGGCACCTAACACCCAGAGAACCCCTAGTTCAAATATCACCTGTTTTAAGTGTCAGAAACCAGGTCACATTTCCAGTCAGTGTACTGCCATAGCCTGTTTCAAGTGTCATAAGGTAGGTCATGTTGCTATCCAGTGCCCACGTAGATCCCTTTACATAGAAGAGGGAGAGAATGATAATTCCGAGCCCAGTGAGGAATTTGAAGAAGAAGTTTATGAGGCCGGAATGAATTGGTTGAGGAGTATGAAGGAGAGGAGGAACCCAATGAATCTGACCAATTAGGAGTTGTAAGATGCATCCTATCCCAGAATCTAGTTCAAGAGGATTGGCGTAGGACTAACATCCTACAGACTTTTCTTAAATTAGGGGATAAGGTATGTAAGATCATCATAGATAGTGGGAGCTGTGTAAATGCCATCTCTACTAGCACTGTCAAGATGTTAGGCTTAATCCCAGTTCCCCATCCCAACCCCTATAAGGTTTCTTGGGTAGATTCTACCTCCATACCCATCTAGTCTAGATGTCAAGTCCAAATCCAAATGCAATCTTATCACGAAAGATTTGGTGCGATGTCTTACCCATGGGGGTGAGCAGTATAATTCTTGGAAGACCTTGGTTGTATGATCATGATGCCACCCTCTTAGGAAAATCCAATACCTGTGTCTTTAGTTTCAATGGGAAGAAGATTACGATCCATTCAGTTCCCCCTAAGGACAAGGAAACTAAAGGAGCCGGTAAGGTTAAGGAGATGAAAACTAGAGTGAACCTAATCAGTACTAAGGATCTAGAACAAGAAATTCATAGTGGTTCACCCATCTAGATGTTGACTGCTAAGGAACTTAGAACTTCGGAACCCTCAGAGCCTCCTCAAGAAGTTAAACCTGTGTTAAAAGAATTTGAGGATGTCTTTCCCGAGGATTTGCCAGACCACCTTCCACCTCTTAGGGATATCCAGCATGCCATAGATCTAATCCCAGGAGCGACTTTGCCCAACTTGCCCCATTACAGGATGAATCCATCTAAGCATGAAAAACTGCAAAAGCAGGTTGGAGAATTATTGAGAAAGGGGTTATTAGAGAAAGTCTTAGCCCTTGTGCAGTCCCAGCCTTACTGACCCCAAAGAAAGATGGCACGTGAAGGATGTGTGTTGACAGTCGTGCCATCAATAAAATTACAATCAAATATAGGTTTCCCATCCCTAGACTAGATGACATGCTTGATATGATGGCTGGTGCAATGTTTTTTTCTAAGATTGATCTCAAAAGCGGCTATCATCAGGTTAGGATTAGACCCGGGGATGAATGGAAAACTGCTTTCAAAACTAAGGATGGTCTTTATGAATGGGTTGTTATGCCTTTTGGGTTGTCCAATGCCCCTAGTACTTTCATGAGAATTATGACCCAGGTACTTAGAGCTTTCATAGGAAAATTTGTGGTGGTCTATTTTGATGACATCCTGATCTATAGTAAGACCCCAGCAGATCACCTAGGCCACCTTAGAGCAGTCTGCCAAGTTTTGAGGAATGATAGACTCTACGGTAATCTTAAGAAGTGTGAATTCATGACTAGTAGAGTTATCTTTCTTGGTGTTGTAGTAATCCCTGACGGCGTGGCGGCCGATCCTGAGAAGATTAGGTCCATAGTAGACTGGCCAGAGCCAACCAATGTGCATGAAGTTAGAAGTTTCCACGGCTTGGCTACCTTCTATAGGCGATTCATCAAGGGGTTTAGTACTTTAGCTGCTCCTATCACTGATTGTATTAGGAAGGGAGAATTTCATTGGACTAAGTCAGCCCATAAAGCCTTCCTAGATCTTAAGGATAAAATGACCCAGGCACCCATTCTGAGATTACCTGATTTTTCTAAAGTATTTGAGGTTGCCTGTGATGCTTCAGGTGTAGGAATACGTGGAGTCCTAAGCCAAGAGAATCATCCCATAGCATTCTTTAGTGAAAAACTTAATGATGCTAAGCTTAGGTATTCTACCTATGATAAGGAATTTTATGCGGTGGTGCAAGCTTTGCGTTACTGGAGACATTATTTGCTACCGCAGGAATTTGTACTATTTTCGGACCATGAGGCTCTTAGATTTTTGAACTCCCAAAAGAAGCTTAACCCTAGGCATGCTAAGTGGGTAGAATATATCCAGTCCTATACTTTTGTCCTGAAACATAAGGCTGGAGTTGAAAATAAGGTAGCTGATGCCCTTAGTCGCCGATCTCTGTTATTAAATTCTGTTAGAACAGAGGTCATAGGGTTTGAGCAAATCAAAGAGGAATATGAGTCTTGTCCGGATTTCACAACTGTGTATCAGGATCTAGTTCAAGGACCATCTAGTAATCACCAGGATTATACCCTTGTAGATGGTTTTTTGTTCTTCAAAAATAGGCTTTGCATCCCTAGAACTTCTCTTAGGGAATTTTTGATTTGGGAAATCCATGCTGGAGGTTTAGCCAGCCATTTTGGAAAAGACAAGACCATTCTAGCTATTGAAGACCACTTTTTCTGGCCTAGCTTGAAAAGGGATGTAGCTAATATTGTAGCTAGATGTCGAACCTGCGCTGTTGCCAAACAGCGAAAACAAAACACTGGCCTTTATACCCCACTCCCTGTCCCAGATCGTCCTTGGCAAGATGTGAGTATGGATTTTGTGTTAGGTTTACCTAAGACCCATAGGAGACATGATTCTATCTGTGTCGTAGTCGACCGATTCTCTAAAATGGCCCACTTCTTGCCTTGTTCCCAAACCTTTGATGCGTCTAAGGTAGCCACACTTTTCTTCAATGAGATAGTTAGACTCCAAGGCCTACCTAAGACAATCATTTCAGATAGGGATGTCCGGTTCATCAGTTACTTTTGGAAGACCCTTTGGCATAAGTTAGGGACAAAACTTAAGTTTTCAACTGCCTATCATCCCCAAACTGATGGCCAAACTGAAGTAGTGAACCGTAGCCTAGGAAATCTGCTGAGATGTCTTGTTGGTGAAAACACCAGAAATTGGGATTTATACCTACCAAGGGCAGAATTTGCGTACAATGACTCGGTCAATAGGTCTACGGGTAAGAGTCCATTTGAAATTGTACATGGGTACAAACCTCACACACCTCTTGACCTAGTCCCTTTACCTGTCCACACTCGAGTCTCCGAGTCTGCTGAGAATTTTGCACAGCATGTAAAAGACTTGCATAAAGAAATTCATGCCAAAATAAATTTAAGTAATAAAGCTTATAAGAAGTTGGCTGATACTCAAAGGCGAGTCAAATCTTTTGTTGAGGGAGACTATGTGATGATTAGGTTAAGGCCTGAACGGTTTCCTCCTGGAACCGTTAGAAAGTTACATGCTAGGGGAGCTGGACCATTTAGAGTGGTAAAGAGAGTAGGATCCAATGCCTATGTGCTCGAGTTGCCTCCAGAACTAGGCATTAGCTCTACTTTCAACATTACAGACTTAGTAGAGTACAGGGAGCCAGCTGTGATTCCTAGTGAGCCTTTTGAGCCTAACCCTATCATTGAGAGTGATCCCGACCCTGTGTGTCCACCAACAAACTGGCCTGTGAGGAAAGAGCAGATTGAAAAGATCCTAGATGATCAGGTTATCTCTACTCGTAATCGAGGATACCAAAGGTACCTGGTCCGCTGGCAAGGAAGGCCAGATTCTGATGACTCTTGGATCTCCCGAGAAGAATTACAAGAATTGGACCCAGACCCTTGGAGAGATACCAGAGCCAACTTGAGCCTTACTCGACAGGGTCGAGTTCCTCCCACCCTGGGAGAATTGGTGCGGGCACCAGACTCAGAAGAAGACTTCAGAGCTCCATCTGGATCTCTGATTAACCTTGCCCGAAGAATTAGGGTTTTTGGTTTGTAATAAGAGTTGACTAGATCAACTCAATTTAGCTTGAGTCTACATTACCTGCATTTTATATTGTTGAGTCATGTTGACTCAGTAGTGGACTAGGGTTTCAACCAGGGATGTTACATTTCTCCCAAGACCAGGCAAGTGGATACCACACTCCCAGCCACACTCCCAGTCCAGGGGGCGCCATATCCACATCCAGCAGCCTTTGGTCCCCACTCCACAGATGGCAACTCCCTTCTTTCATGCACCAGATTAAGAGAAGAGCACAAATCAAGGGGGCGGCCAAGACTTTCCCAAGTGATTCCAAGCAAACAAGGGAAGAAGTTTTCTTGGAAGAGAATATCAAGGGGCGCCCATTACCTGCCAAAAACACCTAAAACAAAGATGGGAAGAGCCTTGACTTAGGGAGGAAGAAAAGGAGGAGTCCAAAAGAGTTCATCCAGGAAAGGAAGAAAATTTTCTTGAAAAATTCCAAGCAAGGTGGCGCCATCTACCTGCCATTTATAACCCCAAATCCTAATTTTGGTATTTTGGCCAGCCATATGTAAGGGATTTGCCCTAATTTAGAGATACCCTCCTTTATTCCCACATGGGAAAATATGAAACCCTTCTCCCTTGTAAAGCATTATAAATTACATCCCTCTTGTAAGTTGAAAACAATCTATGAATGAAGAAAAATTATTTTTGCTATCCTCTTGTGTTGAATAACCTAGGTTTCTCTTCTTCCGCACTATTCTAAGTGTTGAGCTCCGTGAGGGGGTAATCCGGGTTCCATTGGAGCCTTGAGGAGGTGAGAGATCTCCATCTTTATCCAAAACCCTAGGTTAGCCACTTAAAAATCCAAAACCCTAGCCGCCCTTCATTATTTTCAATCCATCAAACCCTAGCTCCTTCCATCTCCCATGGCCTCTCTCTCTCTCTACAAGTCCAGGCCGTCCACCTTCATCCAGATCCAGTCTGGCTACTTCAGATCCAGAGCAAGTTCCAAGGAAAATCACATCAGCTTCCAGAAGAATCCAGTTTTCAGCAATTTCAATCTTCAAGTTCATCAACCTGGTAAATTTTTCCCTTGACTCTCTGATTCCATCAATTATTTTTCTTCTCTTCCAGATCTTGAGTTCAGGAGAAGCCAACCCGCCAAAGGACCAGTATTGGAGGATCCATTGCGAAGATATCTGAATCCGAGGATCCAACAATCTGCTCAGGAGAGTTCTTCCACCAAAATCTGTGAAGATCATTGTCTGGTTAGGTAAACCATCTCTTCTCTTTGTTTCTGTTCTGTTGAAAGTTCGGAGCGAAACCCTAGGTCTGGGAGTTTCTCAACCCCCAGCGATCCGTTGCTTCTGAACTACTCTGATAATTTAGTTTCCTTAAAATTGTGCTTTCAATTATCATATTAGTATCTTTCAATGTTAGGTTAACTTTTCTTTGATTTGAAGCCAACTTCTACAAACATATAAAAACAACAAAAAAATTAGTTGATCTTAATTACTTCTGCATCGCATCCCTTTATTTGTTCTGCATCACGTATGAGATGTGGAATGGACATAAACCTTCAATCTCATACCTTCGGGTCTGGGGTTGTCCGGCTTACGTAAAACGTTTAGACGCAGACAAACTTGGTCCTAAGTCTGACAAGTGTTTATTATTGGTTATCCTAAGGAAACCAAAGGGTATTTCTTCTATTTGGAGAATGAACAAAAGGTGTTCGTTGCTCTTAGAGCTATCTTTTTAGAAAAGGAGTTCCTTGGAGAAGGAACTATAGCCTCTAAGATTGAACTTGATGAAGTTCAGCAAATAGAAGAACCTGCACACTCTAAGGACATCGTGGAACCAGCTGTGATTGATTCATACCCTGAACCCATTAGGAGATCTGGTAGAATACCACATCAGCCGGACAAATACTACGATTTCTTGGTCCGGGACGGCGATCCCATTGAGCTCAATGAGAAAAATGAGGATCGATCACCTATATGGATGCACTTCAGAGATCTGACTCCGAGGCATGGCTTGGAGCCATGCGATCCGAAATGGAGTCCATGGAAATCAACAATGTTTGGACATTGGTTGATCCGCCTGAAGGAATAAAACCCATCGGGTGTAAATGGATCTTCAAGAGGAAAAGGGGCGTAGATGGGAAGGTAGAAACCTATAAAGCCCGTCTGGTTGCCAAGGGGTATTGTCAGTGATATGGTATCAATTATGACGAGACATTCTCCCCTATGGCAATGCTCAAGTCTATTCGGATCATGCTTGCTTTGGTAGCATATTTTGATTACGAGATCTGGCAGATGGATGTCCGAACCGCTTTCCTAAATGGAGAGCTGGAAGAAGAGGTGTATATGATACAGCCTGAAGGGTTCACATCCATAAATGAATCAAAAGTATGCAAGTTGCAGAAGTCCATCTATGGACTCAAGCAAGCATCTCGAAGTTGGAACTTACGGTTTGATAGGTGTATCAAATTGTACGCTTCGTTAAGAACGGAGAGAACCGTGCATCTATAAATGGATTAATGGTTCTGTGATTGTATTCCTAGTACTGTATGTTGACGATATTCTCTTAATCGGGAATGGACATCGCAGCATTACAAGGAATAAGGTCTGGTTATCATCTCAGTTCTCCATGAAGGACTTGGGTGAAGCTTCTTACATACTAGGTATGAAGATCTATAGAGATAGATCTAAGAAGCTTTTGGGACTGTCCCAGTCTACGTACATAGACACACACCGTGCTGAAACGGTTCAGCATGGAAAATTCCAAGAAAGGCTATCTTCCGATAGGTTCTGGAATACTCTTTCCAAAAAGGATTGTGCGACAACTCCTGAGAAAAGAGAGCGCATGAGTGAGTACCTTATGCTTCTGCAGTAGGCTCTATCATGTATACTATGACTTGTACTAGACCAGACGTGGCATACTCACTAGGAGTCGTGAGTAGATACCAGTCTGACCCAGGTGAGGCGCATTGGAAGGTGGTTAAGACCATCCTTAAGTTTAAGAAATACTAAAGATCAATGGCTGATTTATGGAGAACCTGACTTGAAACTTGTGGGGTACACTGACTCCAGTTTCCAGTCAGATAGAGATGATAGCAAGAGTGTGTCTGGGTTGTATTTACCCTGAACGGAGGAGCGATCTGCTGGAAAAGTTCCAAGCAGGCAACTGTTGTAGACTCGGTATGCGAAGCAGAATATATTGCAGCATCAGATGCAGCAAAGGAAGCTGTGTGGTTGCGAAGTTCCTTGGAGAGCTAGGGGTGGCACCTTCCTAGTTGGTCCGTTCCGTGTACTGTGACAGGACTGGAGCCATTGCTCAAGCTAAGGAGCCAAAAGCTCATCACCGCACCAAGCACATTTGCGGTGCTACCACCTCCTACGAGAAATCATGGAGCGAGGCGACATCAATCTTCTGAAGATCGATGGAAAAGAAATCTGGCCGACCCCTTCACTAAAGCCCTTAGAGTCAAAGAGTTCGACTATTGTAAATGGGAAATGGGTATAATAAACTCCACTATTGGCTTAGTAAAGTGGGAGTTGTTTGAAATGTGTCCCAAGCCAATCGCCTGGGATGTAGGCGGTTGTGCTCAGCTGTATTCATTTTATGAATTAATAAATTATTATTTGGCAGCTCATCACATATTGAATTCCCTAAAATTGAACTCTTTCCTTGTGATGAAGTCCTTAGGGCTACACTGACTTCGATACAGAGAGGATGTATCGACTGGTCCTTAAACCTTGTTCACAGCCAGGATATATTGTACTGGACGGCAATAATCAAGTATAGGTTGTTGCGGTTCACATCATTTGGTTGTCCTCTTGACCAAATGAGTGTGGTGACACTGATGTGACCTGCAAGTGGGATATATGATATTTCATTGAACATGACTCCGTGAAACCCCTTCTGCCAAGGGATATTCACGATTGGATATGGGTATGTGTCCCTCTGACCTGAGGTCATCACGGTAGCTTGTAAGCAACTCCCTGTGCTTTGGTACCGGACTACCGGATTTTTAATCCGATGATGGAAGTTCTGGGTACAGGCAAGTACTTGTGGAGCAGTGATGGACCAAGATGGAATTGACCTATCCGAACAGTTTGGATTGAATGTCTCGCTGTATCTCAATTTAGCAAATCCTCGGCCGGGGTAGCCTAGTGAAGAGTCACTAGGCTTGCAAGATTGAGACACGTGGTCGACTGACTTAGTCTGGGTTGGCAGCCCAATATTAGTCGTCCTGAGCATTAGGGTCAAAGGGATGAATTATACAGTAACCATATGCCAGAGGTTCGATAGTATGCTCCCGCATCTTCGACCTATCCGAACCCGGGACCCATGCTAGATGGTTTCCTGTGCTGGTACTGGAATCATTCCAGTACTACCATTTAGGTTCGAACCTATGAGGTCACACCCACAGAGGATAACTCTCTGATCCGTATATCGAGTACGATTGGGAATCGCTTCGTTTTATGGTCACGTTATTTTTTTAGCACTTTCTTTTGCCCTTGTCTGGGTCAGTTGAAAAATAGTTCCGGGCAGACTAGGTCTGCGCCATGATTTTTCTGAATCAGATTTGATCTGATTCGGAGCTAAATTCAGCTTTCAATAGTTGTGAACCGATTGAATTTTATTAGTTAGGCTTGGACCGTTCAAATGAATTATTGGGTTTTGTTTGAACCCAATTTTCCTTTGGGTTTAATTGATTTGAACCCAAAATCAATTAACCGGTTTTTCTTTTGAACATAGGTTTTAATTGAATTAACCCTTCTTTTGGACCGGTTTTTCTTCCTTTGAACGGTCAACATGTTGTTTTTTTGCTGGGCATTTTTCCATGCCATGGAAGCCCATTCGACGCCTCTTCATCTCCTCTCCACGATTACCTTTACCCATTTAAATTACTCCTAATGCTGGTTTAAGGGTGATATATTCCAGCGACATCCTTTGGACTCCCTCCCTCTCCGTGTTTTATTTCTCCCTTGCTGCAGCTCCCTTTATAACCTGCAGTCCCCTGTTTTTACTTTGGACGTCACCGTGCACAAAAAAAGGAGTGCTCTGTCCATTTTTTGTCACCGTGAGAGGAGAAAAAGGGCTGTGAGAGTTCCTTTTCCCGCAGTCATCCCTCCCATTCCATTTCCCCGGTGAAGTTGGGGGCTGAGTTTTGGGAGAGATCTAGGGAGAGAAACAAGCCTTAATCCTTGTTGATTCCAGTGCTCAAATTGTTTCATTGCAGCAAACCAGAATTGCTGCCTTCCACCGTGACTAGTTCCATTCTGCGGCTAGCACCGTGCAAGGGAGAGGATCAGTGAACCCCGGGCGTATCCCCCTCTAGAGGGAGTATCTGTTTACTCCTGGAAGCAAGAGAACGAGCCAAAATTTGCTATTACTGCTGCGAATCCAAGGACCCGCTTGCTGTTTTTCTGCAGCAGTTCATTTTTTTTCAGCAAGGTTTTAGTAAATTTGGTAGATCCCTTTTAGTGCATTTCCTTTGCAGATTTTGGTTCAAGATCAAAGAACTCCCCTCCCCCTTAGCTGCTATTCCGATTGGGAGGAAAGGAGGTCCTTTTGCCACCATTTGGTTGATGTTTTAAAGGAGAAAAACAGGAACTTCAACATGCTGGAGGTTGAAGAAAACGGGAATAAAGTTATCCCCGTATCCCTGCTATTCCAGATTATACAGTTTATTCCCAGCAGGATAAGGTATGGGTTTGTTTTTAATTTCATGTATGCGTAGATCTATGGATTTAAAATGTTTTATAAACATTACATGCCCATGTTACAACATGTTTTAATCTGTACATGCTTCCTGATTGCATTAGATCCTGGGTGGAGCATGTTTTTCGCTGTGCATTTTAAAATTGTTTTCAAATACTTACCTGCTCCCTATTGTTGCATGCTTAGGGTAGGAACCTGCAAACCCACCATTTATCCTTTCAGTGTGGGGATGATACACCAGCCTATCGACTGGAGGAGGGACAAGGATGATGTCATAAAGTGACTCAAGGATAACAACGTTATTATGTTCTTCGTTGATGACCTTGCGGGAGTTCGGCTCCTGCATGATGATCCACTTGTAATCTCGGTTATTGTGGCCAACTATGATGTACAACGAATCCTTGTTGATAATGGAAGTTCACTGATGTCTTGATTTATGATGTATTCTCTAAAATGTATTTGCCTAGACATCAACTATGGAGATCCCCCATATCGCTCACTAGCTTCGGGGGTAATCAAGTTCATGTCGAGGGAGAAATAGTATTGCCTGCCTGTGACCCTTGGCACTGAAACCTCGACAAAAAATATGCCAATCAATTTTACGGTAGTTCAGACCCCCTCAGCTTACAACTCATTCTGGTGTGGCCCGCATTGAACAAGTTTCAAACCGTAATGTCCTCTCATTATCTCCTAGTACGCTTCCCCACCAGGAATGGTGTCGAAGAAGTTATAGGAGATCAGAGAGCAGCGCGGCAGTGTTTGATGATCCAAGACAAGCACTTCAATGATTCTGCAACTCTGGATCAGTTGGATCCAAGGGATACAACTACAAGCTCTGGTGAACCCGTGGAAAGAAACTATCCTGGTACCTTTGAACAAAGGAAGACCCCACTAGAGTTGTGCAGATCGGGAGTATGCTTGATGAGGAAACCAGAACGGGGCTGATTCGTTTCCTCAGAGACAACGTCGATGTCTTTGCCTGGTCGACTTCATATATGTCGGTGATTCTTGTCGAAGTAATCACTCATTGGCTAGAAGTTTCTCCCGCGTATAAACCGGTCTGGCAGAAGAAAAGAAGCTTTGCTCCTGAAAGATAGAAAGCTATAGACGAAGAAGTAGGCAAACTCCTTAAAGCAGGATTCATCCGAGAAGCCCACTACCCTGAATGGCTGGCCAATGTGGTAATGGTGAAGAAAGTAAATGGCAGTGGAGGATCTGCATCGATTACATAGACCTCAACAGGCTTGCCCAAAAGATAGCTTTCCTCTCCTAAAGATTGATCAACTGGTCGATGCCACTGCCAGCCACCAATTGTTGAGCTTTATGGATGCTTTTTCTAGCTACAATCAGATCAGGATGGATCCCCAAGATGAGGAGAAGATGGCCTTTGTCACCGACAAAGATCTCTATTGCTACAAGATGATGCCATTCAGCCTCAGAATGCGCGGGTGACATTTCAAAGGCTAATCAACAAGGTATTCGAAAAGCAACTGGGAAGAAACATGGAGGCCCATTGATGACATGATCGTCAAAAGCCTCCTCCGAAAGGATCATATCCAAGACTTAGAAGAATCATTCAGTGCTCTATGATGCTATCGCATGAAGCTAAACCCGGCGAAGTGTGCTTTCGAGGTCACTTTGGGTAAGTTCTTGGACTTTCTTGTCGCTAAACGGGGGATTGAGGTGAATCCTAAGAAAATCCAAGCCCTGAAGGATATGAGACATCCCACCTATAAAAAGAAGTCCAGCAGCTAACAGGGAGAATTGCCTCCCTAAGCAGGTTCATTTCTTGTTCAGCCGAGAAATGTCTTCCATTCTTCAAGGTACTTCGGCAGTCAAAGGGCTTTGAATGGTCCGAAGACTGTCGCACTACCTTTGAAGAAATAAAGAAGTACCTAGAAACTCTGTCCCTGTTCTCCAAACCTCAAGAAGGAGAAGTGCTTTACTTATAGCTCTCTGCTTCGGATGAAGCAATTAGTTCGGTCCTTGTCCAGAAAGATGAAGATGGATCCCACAAGCCGATCTACTACATAAGTAAGGTCCTATATGATGCTGAAATGCACTACACGAGGATGCAGAAGTTGATATACTCTCTGGTGATCATAGCAAAGTGACTATGATCGTACTTCCATGCCCATGCCATCATGGTGCTGATTGATCAGCTCCTCAAAACCATTCTCCGATCTCCAGATACCTCTAGAAGGATTACCAAGTGGGCTATAAAGTTGAGTGAATTCGACATCAGCTTTCAACCCGATCGGCTATGAAGGCCCAGGTGCTTTCTGATTTCTTGGCTGAATGCACCTGAAGGTCTGAAGAGGAAGTACCTTTGGCAGATGATGAAGTCCCGAAGGAGATGTAGTCCGTTTGGGTGCTCCATGGGACGGAGCTTCCAATGCTACTAGATGTAGAGCTGGTCTTATGCTAGCCAAACTTGAAGGCCACACCATAGAGTATGCACTTTGGTTCTCCTTCCATGCTTCTAACAACCAAGCCGATACGAAGTCTTGCTCATTGGACTTCGGATCGCCAAAAATTTGGGAGTTCAACAACTTCGGGCCTTTTCAGACTCCCAACTGGTTGTGAATCAAGTAAAGGGAGAATATGAAGCTAGGGATCCAATTATGATGCAGTACTTGGAGAAGGTATGACCTTATCCTCTCAACTGGAGCATTTTGAGATCATCCATATCCCTCGATCAAAGAATTCTTGGGCGGACACATTGTCATGACTGGCCACTACGACACAGAATCCCTCGGGCATACCTTCGTTGAACATCTTGAAACTCCAAGTATAGCCGAAGAGGCTATGGAGGTGTGCCAGATCAACGCCTAGCCAAGCTGGATGGATCCCATCATCAAGTTCCTAAATGAGAGCATGCTACCAGAAGACAAGGCAGAGGCCAAGAAAATCCGCTGGATGGCATCCCAGTATGTCATTTGGATGGAACCCTCTATAAGAGATCATTTTCTCAACCGCTACTAAAATGCTTAGGACCAACAGATATGGATTATGCCTTGCGAGAGGTCCACGAGGGCATATACGGTGATCACTTGGGATTTAGGTCTTTGGCATACAAGATCATTCGATAGGAATATTATTTGCCTCCATCCAGAAGGATTCGGTTGACTTTGTGCGAAGATGTGACCAGTGCCAAAGGTATGCCAACATTCAGAGGCAACCTGCGAGCCACTTGACTCAGCTGATAGCTCCTTGGCCTTTTCCCTAATGGAGAATGGATATTCTTTGCCCATTCCTATCAGCTTCTAGACAAAGGAAGTTCCTCCTTGTGGCCATCGACTACTTCACAAAGTGGGTAGAAGTCGAACCACTGGCCCAGATCACAGAAGGCAAGGTAGAGAATTTTGTAAAAAATTCCATCATATTCTGCTTTGGCATCCCATATATCATAATCATGGACAACGGGAGATAGTTCGACAATCCGAAGTTCAAGGACTTCTGCGCTTGGTATCATGTTCAGCATCGGCTGACCTCCGTTGCCCACCAACAGTCCAACGGAGAAGTCGAAGCAACTAATCAGACCATTCTCCACAGTTTGAAGACAAGATTGAACGCCACCAAAGGACTTTGGACCGAAGAGCTAACCTCCATTCTCTGGGCGTACCGAACTACCCCAAGAATGGCCACCAGCGAATCTCCATTCAACATAGCATACGGTACCGAAGCCGTACTACCTATTGAAGTCTCCCTGCAATCCCTGAGAATTGATAACTATGAAGAGCCTAGGAACTCTGATCGTAGAAGGAGTGACCTGGACCTGCTACCAAGCACCAGACTTCAGGCCCAAATAAGAATGGCGGCATACCAATAAAAGGTCGCCAAATATTACAACTCCAGAGTGAAGGAGCAGATTTTTCGTACAAGGGATATGGAATTGCGAAGGGTAGAAGTATCCAGGCCAACAGAACAGGATAAACTCTTCCCTAACTAGGAAGGTCCATATCAAGTCGAAGAAGTCATTCGACCAGGAACATATCGACTCAAGACCCTGGATGGGAAGTCTTTGTCCCAGCCATGGAATGTACAAAATCTTTGCAAATATTATCAATAAACAAGTTCCAAAATTTCCTGTGCAAATGTGCTCAACCCTACTTTACTCAGAACGGCTTGTTGCATCGATTGAATGACAATAGCCTAAATGGCTTGATCTAAGAAATTGGTCAGCTGTGCAAAGGAGAGTTTGATCCACTCACCTTATCGGTATACCCGACGAGCGCAACTGATGGCCCAGTTAGGCCACCAAAAAGATCGAAGGCGCTTGGATGGTTTTCGTAACCTACCTATGGTAAACTAGAAGATGCGGCAGGGCGGGCCTGAACAGCCTACCTTAATCATGACAGGAGTGCACATGGATGGTGCAAACACCCTACCCTACGGTAAATCCGAAATCATGCCTAAAAGGACCAATGTCGTCCTTCCTATTGATAACAAACATCTCTGGAGTGGTCCAGCCAACCTCACATCCTCCCTATAGACCATAAAAGGTCCGAGGAATATACGCTCTAGACATGACAAAACACAATGCATCGCAAGAGACACACGGGAAGAGGTAAGAAAAAGATATTTTATTTCTTTCTTGATTTTTACATAAAAGAAAAGGAAAAGAAACTCTCAAAGAGAGGACAAAAAAAAAAAAAAGAAGATAGTAGTAGAAGGATTGTGGGAAACATTTCAATATCCTCCCATCGTCTTTTTCCGTACCGATGAGGGAGCTCTGAAAGGACGATGAGGGGGCCCCGGGGTTCCCATCCGAACCAGAATCCAACCCTCATCAAAGTCAGAATCAAACTCTTGTCCGAGAAAGGGAACAGAGGGCTTGATGTTGTCCAGGCCCTTCAAGTCATAAAACTTGAAGGCCTTCCCCCTGCATTCCCAAAACCCCTAATGGTAGGAGTCCACAACTGCTTCGGTGACCTCCTCCCTGAAGGCAGCAGATGCCTTGAAGTCTGAGATAGCATTCGCCGCCTCCTTCTTGGCCTCCTCCACCTTCACGACTGCCACCATGACTTGGGCCCTGGCCTCCTTTAGTTGAGCCTCCAACAGACGAACCTTCTTCTCTAGACGGTCCATGAGAGGCTCATCATCATCGCCCGGTTTGAAGAACTCCAGACTCCTCTTCCTCTTAGGGTCGACGGCCCTCCTCTTCGTTGCCTGACGAAGCTCGAAGGTGCTAACATCATTTTCAACTGAAGGAAGAAGTCTGAGAGGATGGTGACCCTTGGCAGCAGAAGGCAAGGCCCTATTTATAGAGAGCCTGCACCCACGACCAACTACGGGGAGGCTTGCTCCACATCTTTTCCTAGCCGTGTCAGAGGGCACCACGTGTCCAAGCGATGCTTCAAGAATCGGAAGGCCCTAGAGGGTCATTCCTGGAACAACAATTGCCGGTGTTTCAAATCCGGAGGAATTCCCATCATGCGATGGCAACATTAATGGCTCATTTTTGGAAAAAAGAGACCTGGTGGCACACAAGGTGCAAGAAATCATGACTGTATGAATGTCGATACATCGCATGGACAACGAGAATTTTAATTAAACTTCTCTAATCACTGGTCAATGGGGAGTTGACGCCTGTCTACCCCAACGGACAGGTTTAATTATGAGAGGAAGGTGACACCAGCCTAATCAACCAAGACGGTCTTCGGCAACAAAGTTCTAACCTATCCCGGAGTTCGTCTTCGTCAACTACCAATCAAACAGCCTTGGCCACAACCGTTTGACCAAGAAGAAGAAGGGACAATAAAACTTGTTCAAGCTACATCTAAAAACACAACATAGCATATGCAGAAAAAGAAAAAGCTACATCATAATCTGGAGAAGTTGTCATACAAAAGCCATTGACAATACAAAAAGGAAAACACATCTAAGGTTACTCAGATTATTCAACATCAACAGGAGGGGACCCAACATCACCGGACTGAAGCAACTTGTCAACATGCCTAGAAAGGATCTCGTCAACTTGGGCTAGGACAGGAGAACCTTCACCTTGGACTCCACCAGCCTGGATCTCCTCCTGAACTGGGGTCAGAGCTGGAGCCACCCCTAGATCTTCAACTAAGGTAGAGACCTCCTCACTCAGACATGGTGCTTCTTCGACCTCTTCCACGGCTTCGGCCTCTTCTTCTGCCTCCTATTCTTCTTCAGCTATGTTGAAGGGAGGGATACCAGAAAGATCAAGGTGGGGCAAGGCCCCCTTTACTTTGGAAAGTTCGTCGTTAAAGCCATGCTGGTAGCCATACAAAGATGCTTCATTCAATTTCGCTTGGAATTGTGAAGAATTCCTGAAGTCCGCTATAGCATCATCCACCTGCTTTCTCAAGGACACGGACTCTCTCTTGGCCGCTTCGGACACCATAACTGCCTCTTCGGCCCTCTTGGCAGCTTCCTCCGCTGCCTTGGTCAAACTCTCTATCCTTTCTTCATTCTCTTAACAGTTAGCTCCAAGGAGTCGACTCACTTTCTGCTCTTCCTCCACCTTGCACCTTGCTCTGCTATTATCAGAAGGGCACTTTTTAGTTTGCCCTTTAGCTCATGATCCTCACCGTTCACCTGGAAAAGACGGTTCTCCATAGACTGCCTCAACTCTTCGGCTATTTCTTTTGTTGCCCTGGCAGTATGGAGTCCTCCTTGAGACCGTGGATGAGGCTGTCAACATTTCCCAGACCCTTCTCCGTAAAGGAAAGGTCATAATAGACCAACTGCATCAAAACTATGGAGTTATGGATCGAACAATTCTCGGGAAAAAGGAGACGGCAAGGACCATACCTATTGCAGGGTTGAAAAAGCAGAATCGGACACCCTGGAAAGGTTCAGATTTCGGAGAACTGCCAAGTCATGAGACAGCAATGTGCTCTTCAGTGCTTGCCTAGCTACGGCAGGGACCAGTAGTCCCCCAGTGGATGAAAGCTCCGGAGAATTTTCCAAATGGCTTCCAACTGGGGAAGCCCATGAACGAACTCTCCCTTGATTTGTCGTGCTTTGCCCCTATCAATCGCAGGGGGACAAGAAGATGGCATATTCACCGTCTGAGGCAGACTCCCCATTATGCGAACCGGGGAGGTAACGGCCAGTGGAATTTTGACTGACGAGATCCTGACGGGGCCCCTTCTGTGGGTACCACGTCTTCCCATGAGGTTCCCCGGGAAGATGAGGTGCTCCGGTCCTACTCAGGACCATCTCTCCGGGCCTTCTTCCAAACTGCCGACCTTGTGAGAGGGGCTTGAGCTACCCTCTTCTCAGAAGTTTGACGGAGCCAACTCACACCAGGCTTCATTCTGCCACCTACAAGCATAAGAGTTTTTTAAGTCGACTAAGTTACAACAAAATTGGGAGAAAGGGGGGCATAAATCTTTGCCACTATACCTAACACGGAGAACTTGTTGATTCCTGTAAGATAGAGATTTATCTCCTCCAACAACTCATGGATAGGGGCAAACTTTCAAATTAATCAGAAGATTGTAATTTGACTGGTCAGCCGCCAAGACCTTCTTCCCATCATTGGCAGTTAAACGAGGCTTCTTCCAAATATGTCGAAGCCCCATTGATCAATGGACAGTACAAACACAAAAATAGGTTTCCACCCATGGATGGCACTGGCATGTCCTTGATGACCTTACATCCCGGTTGGGGGCTGATCACCCACCATCCGTTGCTATGGAAATCCCTCTTGAGTATAAAAAAGGCAGTGAATAAGTTGGTCCTAGGTTCTATATTTGCGATGCTGCATAGGACCAGAAACCCGCAAATGATCAGGATGCTGTTCGGAATCAACTGCACCGGCACCACTTGGTACAAATGAAAGATTTTGATGAAGAAAGGGTGCAGGGGAAATCGAAGGCTAGCTTCAGATGATCCTCGTGCATAGCTAAGCACCCGGGGAGAGGTTTGTTCACCCGTTCCTCAGAGGTGGGGAGGACGAAAGGGAACCCATCGGGAACACAATAGGATTCCCAAAGAAGGGCCATCTTCCCTTGAGAAATTGAGCTAGAGACCGACTCCGGACCTACTACGTCACCGGCCCCTGAGGGCCCAACTTGTCCCCCCTGACTTTCTATTATTTCTTCGATGATAAATGAATGAAACGAAAAGGTAGAAGAAAGATTCTACCTGTAGAATAGACTGGTAGACAAAAACATGGAAGGCTGAGCGAAGAATGAGACGAGGTTGAAGAAGCTTCTTTAGCCGGACTTTCTCTCTTCCTAAAAGAAAATCAGGGGCCTCTGAAGTCCCACCAAGTTGATTTGATAAAGGGTTACCCATGGATGTAATCCATCTTGAACCATTGGCTAGGATGAAGCATATCCACCATCCAGCGGGCAAGGAGAAGTCGCTACAACCACCCAAATATCATCCGAAAGATTGGCTGGACCACCATGCAACAGGAAAGGAAGAGACAGCTCCAGGGCCGCTCACTATTTTCTTCTCCCCCAACCAGGGAGTGACAGCTGTCCACCACCAAATTCCCAAATCAACCAGGAATCATGATGAGGAGTCCAATCAGAGATCTCATGGCCATCCACTACACTATCTTCCAAGAGGAAAATGACAAAGCATTGGTACTCTCACTTCTCGAGGAAAACCTCCACTTCGAAAACTGAGAGCAGGGGGGCAACTATTGGGGAATCCCGGTCTAAGTACAAACCGAACACCGGTTTGGCTTACCAAAGACCTTACCTCCGAAGCCAGTGACTTCGGACCAAGAAAGATCGGGCCAACCACGAGCAACCTAAGGCTCTTCACCGGCCTATGACACCCGGAGGAAAAACCTTCAGATTATGTCTTCGGCCTTAACCGAAGACCAGGCTACATGTTGTCTTCCGAAAACATACTTTTCGATTCCTACCGAAGACACGATCTCCGGCCCTTGGTAAACACCAAGTCTTCGACTCATATAAAGACAGGAGCTCCGATCAAGAAGATCCAAAGATGGGGAAACTCCTGGTTCAATTACGAGAATCTCCCTGAACAGGGAAAATCTGAGGATCGGTCCACGATCCTTCCAAGATAGGTAACAGTAACCAATGGCTACTATCGACTATCTCCATGCCACGATCATAGCGTGCAACTCCAGCTGCCATGCCTCCGGTCTGGCCACAACCGCTCAATGACGACCCACGATTGCCAATCAAAGGGAGAAATTAACTCCCCGTGATTGCTGGGAGAAGAACGGATCCACAAGCTGGGCACCCTCTTATAAATGGTGATAAGAAGAAATGCAGGGGGAGGTATGCACACATACATACACCCTTACCCTAAATTCAAAGAGCTTTCCCTTTGCTTCTTAAAAATCTTCCACATTCTGTGGCTGGGACCCACCTCTAACTTAGGCATCGCAGTGTACCCCACTGGAACGACTCCGGCAAGGGACCTGTTTTGTAGGTGAACCGGGGGCGGTCCTACAGTGCAGTATCTTCGACCAGCCAGTACAGGTACTCCACGCCAACACTAGTGATTTCAAGTATTTGTATGATTGAAAATTAAAATGCAACATAAATAATAAGCAAATGTAAGAAGAGAGAAGCAATCACAAACACACAAAATTTTATAGTGGTTCGGTGCACACCAAAGTATCTACATCCACTCCCCAAGGTCCACTTGGGAATTTCATTATAATCCCACTTGATTACAATCGATTAGTTTTCCGGGCTCACTAATCACAACCCTTTGGTTTTTATAAGGCTAACCAAAATCTCTTGGTTTTTATAAGGCTCACCAAAAATCTCTTGGTTTTCACAAGGTTCACCAAAAACCTCTTGGTTTTTCGGGATAACCAAAAACCTAATTAGTTTTTACAAGGCTCACCAACAACCTAAGTTGGTTTTTGAAATAAGGCTCACCAACAATCCAAGCACAAGTTTCAAACCACTTGAAACTAGGAACAATAATGAATTTAAGTTTAAAGTAAGAATATAATAAGCTTTCAAAATAAAAGCAAATATCTCTTTGAAGCTCTTTGATTGTAGTTAAGAAGCTTGTCTCCAGGTTGTTGAAGCCTTAAATGATGCTTGAAAGATGGACTTGAATGTTTCTTGAATGCTCTTAAATGCTTGAAGGCTCAACTTCACTCACAAGTAGTTGTTCTTTAATTAATATTTGAATGAAAGCTCATCTCTTATTCCTTCAAGAGTTTTGTCTACTTTAAATACCTTTCCAAGTCTTAAATGACTATTTTTGACCATTGAAGAGGAGAAAATAGCTAATAGGGACAAAAAGGACCAATTCTGTACTTCAAAAAACTAGCCATTACAATTCATCTAGACCTCCAAGTGTCGATACTTCAGGTCATGAGTCGACACTTGAGTCGATACTAGGTCAAAAAATATCTTCTAAAGCTTTCTCGAATGCACCGGTGTGTCGACACTTCTTCCAGTGAGTCGACCTTCATCTTCATGAGTCGACACTTGAAAAAAAGACTTGAATTTAGCATGTTCTGTATCATATATGGTCTCAGGCCTTGAGTCGATACTTAAGTCGATACATGAGTCAATACTTGAGCGTCATGAGTCGACACTTCATGCATGCCATCTAAAACTTCTTCTACTTGTCAGCTCAAGCTTCTATAAGTCGACATCTTGAGTCGACACTTCACTTCCATGAGTCGACACTTGGCTAAAACTTTCTTGAAACTTTGTTGAAACTTCTTCAACTTTAAGATTTGAGTTCTTCAAGGTTATTCTTGTGTATCAAGGTCCATTTAACTTGAAATCTCATCCATAAAAGTGACTTCTTTAACAAGATGACAAGCAATTGAATTTTCAATATGTAAGTACCCTGTTCTGATAAATACACTTTTAACAAACAGTTAGTACTCAAATATACTTAAGTTTTTGTTGTTCATCAAAATCAATATATGAGTCAACAATCTCTCCCTTTTTGATAATGCAAAACCTTTAAGTATATACACATAGTAAGCTCAAAAGATTTGCAATAAGAATAGAGCATTTGGTTATAAGTATCGGAGTTAATGATGATAAGTATCAGAGTCTAAATTTGTAATGATTATCAAGAGCTAAGACTCATTTACAATGTATCAGAGATATATATATGTATTAGAAGGAATTCAATTCATATAGCTTCAATGTCAAAATTGTCATTATAATATATAAGAGCTGGAAATTATGGAGTGTTAGAGCTATGATTAAAATGTATCAGCGCTAAGTTGTATATATAAGATGCTCAAGAAGTGTATCAGAGCAAAAACTAAAAATAAAAAACTTTAAGAGTATCAATACTTGAAAGATGTCAGAGCATATCAAAGCAAATAATATACCAAAAAGATAGAAAGTATCAGAGCAAAATTATCAAGTCATGAAATATATCAAAGCATGAAAATAAGGAGTATCAGAGCATATAAAAATAAAGAAAAGAAGTATCAGAGCATAAAAAATAGGAATAAGGAGAATCATAGCATATAATTGAATCGTATTATAGCATAGAAAAAGAGCTCCCCATCAATATATGATCTAAAAATAATTTTCAAAACTTTCAAGTTTTAGCATTCCAAAAGAAAAAATTTCAAAAGAATTAAAAATTATAAAATTTCAAAAATCTCACCCCCTTACTTTATGCTCTCTTTTTCTAAAATCTCTCCTTTTGCCATTAATTACTCCCTCTTATTACTTCCTTTTGTCATTCATTAATTACTTCATTAATTACTCTTCCTTTTTGTCATCATGAAAAAGGGAGCAAAAAAGAACAAAATGGAGATAAAGCATTGCAGTAAAGTGAAAGTGCACATAGATAAAATCTAAAAAAGTCAATATATATATAACATTTCAAACATTTGATACATCAGATTTAGAATTTGATACAAGTAACAGATAACAAGTACATAGACACACTAATAAATAGAAGCATAAAAACATAAAAACACTAAACCACAGATAGACTGATATACTAAACAACTCTAAGGGGTGTCGTGCAGGACGGACCAATAAATTGGTGCGGATACCAAAGGCACCAGAATAAGGCAGAGGCTTCTCAACCCTTTGTGGATCACTTAACTGAGATTCAAGTCCACTGTAATAAAGCTTAGTCCAGCTGAGTTGTTTTATTTGAGTCCTGTAATTAGTCAGCTCATGTTGAGCTAGTTCAGTTCAGTATTAGTCAGCTCATGTCAAGCTAATTCTATTTTTTTGAGTCCTGTCAAAGCATATCGAAGACTCAAGACCACATCATACAACTGAAGACCAAGTCCAACCAAATTGAAGACATGGAAGTTGAGCCCAAATCCAACCCAACTTGAAGACCTGAAGATCCCAGGAGGAGAAAATGAAAACAGGAACAAACCTGAAGCCCTGATCTAGCCAGAAGCAAACTCGGCCAGCCTAGGCCCAGGAAGAGGAATTAGGGTGCCACTTCTTAGGATTACCCTCCTCTTGGTTGTCCACTTATGGTCACCCCTTTGGCCGACCAAGACAAGGAGAGGGAGTCCAAGTTCTTTAGGGATTTCTACCAAGGTTGGCTTGTATTCCTAGTTAGGGTTTGAAAGGGAGGAGTCCTATGTAAAGTCTAAAGTATCCTTACTTGTGGCCCAAGGTTAAGGGTCTATTTAAGGGACCCTAGCCTCCTATAAGAAGCTTGATTTTGATATGAAATAAATCCTGAGTTCTTATATTGTTTTGTGTGATTACCCTGCTGTGTGCATAAAGGGGTTTGAGTGTTCTTCTTCCCAGTGTTTGCTACCATCTTCTTGCCACCTACCATCCTTCTAGCCCCCTCCAAAACTTTCTTTCCATTGCTATTTTCCTTTGTTTTCTTGATTTTCTCTGAGTTTTCTAACCCCTGAAAGGTCGTTCGCAGGTCCTCGAGTTCCTACGAATCCAACAACCCCAGCCAAGCCTTAATCGGACCACCGAGCAGAAAGCTAGGTATCCGTGGGTCTTTGGCTCGATTTTCCAGGCCGCATCCATCAAGGAACGAAAAATTCCTTCGCTGTGATCTTCACCGGGCACTTCCGACATTGTCAAATACACCACCTCTACCTCTAGTCTTTATATTGTAGGAGAACTTGCCCTAACCGAGGCTTCTCAGCCCCAGCGATCCTTCTTTAGTACTTTTCTAGGTTCTAATCTGCATGCTTGGCTTCAAAAATTCATACAAAATTCCCTACAATTAATTTTGATCTGAAATTCAAGAATTAATTACCTAACACAACATATAAAGCATACAAAAAGAATTGCATGCATATTAGTCCCGAATCATTTGGTATCAGAGCTTAGATTAGGGCTTATTTTCTGCAGCTTTTTAGTCTATATATGCTCTATTAATTTAGTTATTTCTCCTTGTCCTAAACTCCAAAAATTCTGAAATATCTTTTTTTGAATTCATCATTATTCAAAGTATTTTTCAAAATTTTTTCAGATTTTATTTCAGTCTGTGAATTTTCTTCAAGCCAAAATACTGCCTACAAATTTTCAGCTCTATTTTTCAGTAGGACAATTTTGGAAGGTTTAGGGTTTTGTTTAGTATCCCTTTTGCATATCTTTTAATTTAGTATATTTTCTGCATATTAGGCCAAAATTTTCAATTTTTCTTCTATTTATGAAAATACCAAAAAAAAGACAAAAAAAAACTACATATATAAAAGCTACTAAAATATCTAACTCTAATTTGCATCATCTGCCTGCCATCATTGTATAATCTACCATTAAGGGCACTCTTGCTATGTCAGATGGGGGGTGGATTTGATCACCTCTCCTTAGCCTAAAACCACATCCCCTGCATTCGGTCCCAAGCCTAACTTAAAATAAATTAGACTTAATTTGCCTTAGTGGGCAAGGGACACCAACTGGTCGGGTCCGGGCTAAGTGTCAGATCACTGTATCAAGCTAACCTGTGTGTTCCCTATGCTGGTGTCTAGAACGGTGGTTTAGGGATTCAATCCCGAAGGGCTTCTATGCTGGTCTGCCTACCTGGCCAATCTCTGATTGGTGTCTAGGATTGGCAATCAGGGACCTAACACTCCCCTTACACCTGCCTGGCTGAGTACAGGGTTACTATAGGCTAGTTTGCCACCCTGATTGAGCATCTAGTTTGGACTCTAGGTCTAGTCTGCTTAGTCGATCTGATCGAGTCTTCCATGAGCACTAGATCAGGGGTTTCATATCACCCCCCATCTCCACTTTTGGCTGAACCCATGGATAACCTTGAAGCCCAGATTAATGCACTCACTGAGCAACTAACCCAATCCATGGCCTAGATGGCTACACAAATAACAACCCAATTAATTACCCAAATGACTCAGTTGACCTAGACCAATAGCCTCAACCCAACTCAACCTAGTGAAACCATAGAGCCCAACCCTATGAGAACCCACTACTCTTACCCATATAGGGAGTCCAACCTAGGAGAACCCAATACTCTGACCCATATAAGGATCCCAACCCTAGGAGAACCCCTTACCATGATCCTTATCGTGAGGTTGAACCTAGGAGAGACCATCGCCATGACCCTTATTATTATACTGAACGTAGGAGGACCCCAAACCCTGATCCCCACCATGAGGTTGAACCTAGGAGAGCCCATCATCATGACCCTTATTATGATACTGAACCTAGGAGGACCCCAAACACTGATCCCAACCATGAGGTTGAACCTAGGAGAGCACATCGTCATGACCCATACTATGATACTGAACCTAGGAGGACCCCAAACCCTAATCCCTACAGAGAGGTTGAACCTAGGAGAGCCCATCGTCATGACCCATACTATGACAATGAACCTAGGAGGACCCCAAACCCTAATCCATACCTTAAGGCTGAACCTAGGAGAGCCCATCGTCATGACCCAATCCCTAAGGTTAGTCCTAGAAGACCCAATCAGGATTTTGTAGACTAGGAAGATAGATCCTATTTACCCTCTCCCTATAAGCCTAGTATACCCACAACCTATAGATCTTATGACTCCAAATCCTCTGACTCTAGAATATACGAACCCATATCCCATGAGTCCAGTAGACCCAAGACCCATAGAGCTGAATCCAAATCCTATGACCCCAGATCTTATAATCCCGTGACCCATAGATCTGCACCCTTGTCCTATGAGCCTAGGGAGCCCATAACCCCTAGGTATCAATCTAGTACTAGTCAGGTTTCCCTTAGTCAACTTGAACCTCATAGGATTAGTACCCCTAAATATGAGCCCAGTAGTAAGCCACTACCCCTTAGGCAACCTGAACCTACTAGGATTAGTGTCCACAATCAGAAACCAGGACCTAGCCAATTTTCTCCTAGCCGGCCTTCTCCAACCATTCCTATGATTGACAAGGCTTACATTAATGCAGAAGTGTATGAAGCTGATGCGAGCCTAGTGGATGAGTATGAAGGAGAAGATGAGACACCTTTAGTAGACCTAGAATTAGCTGACCCAGTAGATACCCAGGTAGAAACCAACCCAGAGCTAGTTGACCTTGACCACATCCAACCTAAAGCTATAGTGAAAGAACAATTAGAGGAAGAGAACTCTGATACTAGGATTTTACCTGAGAAAATACTAGAAAAGGATCTAATTATAGAGCCTATTCCTAAATTCCATGAACAAGAAGACTTTATTCAAGATTTGGCTTACTTAACCCATTGCCATCAAGATGAATCCCTTCCTGCAATTCCTATTGAAGATCTCTTCCTAGAAATTGTTGACCCATCCTTCCATAGCATGGACCTTTTCTTGCCCATAGATATACTGCAACCCCGTAAGGTTAGCCTCATTAGTCTAGGATTAGTCCCTGACATGCCTTCTTTTATTCTACTTTATCCAACTAACCCAGAACCTTTTTCTCCATCCTACCAGACTAATTCTGAACCCACTTCCTATTTCCTACCATTTCCTGAGTTTTCTCATGTGTCTAAAATTATTAGGTTACATTTTGTTGAGGTTACTAGGTTGCAAGGATCCATAGAGCCCATCCCATTTACTACCTACTTTTGGCAGACCCTTTGGCACCTATTAGGAGTTACTAGCAAATTTTCTTCTGCATGTCATCCATCAACCATGACTCATGCCCCCATGCCCAAGTGGTAGTTAAGACCTAATAAACCACTTTAGTCGAGTCTGTTAGGTTCAGGTTTGACTCCTTTGCATCATCTTGTTAGGAGACTGCATGTGCCTAGCATGTTCACCACCCGCACTAATCTTAAAACAACTGGCTAATTCCCGAAGAAGGGTCAAAGAATTTGATGTTGTGGATTCTATCTTGGTTAGGCTTAGGCCTAAAAGAAGCTTCATGCTCGCAGAGCCGGACCTTTTAAAGTGAGAGATAAGGATTGGATCAAATGCCTATGTGTTAGACTTGACTTCGGATATGGGCATTAGTTCTACCTTCAATATTACAGACCTGGTTGAGTATAGGGAACCGGCAGCAATACCTAGTAAGGCCTTTGGACCTATTCTTTTTCATTGTGAGTGACCCTAACCCAGAGTGTCCACTAACAAATTGGCCTGAGAGAGGAGAACGGATCGAGCGTATCCTGGACGATCAAGCCATCATGACCCGGGGTTGTGACTATCAACGCTTCCTGGTCCGATGGCAAGGCCGGCCAGAGTCGGACGATTCATGGATTTCTGGAGAGGACTTGCAACGCCTCAACCTAGACCTTCTCGAGAGATATGTGAGCCAGTCTAATCTTCACTCAACAAGGTCAAGTTCCTCCCACCCCGGGAGAATTAGTGCGGACACCAAAGGCACCAGAATAAGGCAGAGGCTTCTCAACCCTCTATGGATCACTTAATTGACATTCGAGTCCACTGTAATAAAGCTTAGTCCAGCTGAGTTATTTTATTTGAGTCCTGTAATTAGTCAGCTCTTGTCGAGCTAGTTCAGTTCAATATTAGTCAGCTCATGTCGAGCTAATTTTATTTTTTTTAGTCCTATCAAAGTGGTGCGGGCACCAGACTCAGAAGAAGACTTCAGGGCTCCATCCGGATGTCTGATTGACCTTGCCCGAAGAATTAGGATTTTCTGGTTTTGTAATTAGTGTTGACTTGGTCAACTCAATTTTAGTCTTGAGTCTGTATTTCCCTACAATTTAAATTTTGTTGAGTCATGTTGACTCAGTACAAGTCCTAGTAGTGGTCTAGGTCTTCTCCAGGTTGGTGCCATTTTTTTAAAATCAAGTCAAGGTCTAGGGTGCCCAACTTTTTCTCCCAGGCCCAAGCATGTGGGCGCCACACTCCCAGACACACGCCAGAGTCCAGGAGGTGCCACATCTCCATCCAGTGTGCCTTGGTCCCCACACCACAAGAAAGCAAGTCCCTTCTCTCATACGCCACTTGGGGGAGAAATCCATCAAGATACCTCAATCCAAGGAGGAGCCAACTTCTTTCCAGATAAACCCAAGCCAGGATGGCAAGAATTTTTCTTGAAGAGAGGATCAAGGAGGTGCCCCACAATGTTCCATAAAAATCCAAGTTATAAAAGGGAAGAGAGCATGTCTTGGGGAGAAAATCAAGGAGGCACCCAAAAGTTTCCTAAAGTGCCAAAGCCATGAAAGGAAGAAGCCTAAACTTGTGGAGCAAGACTAGGAGGTGTCCAAAAGAGCCAAACCATGAAGGAAAAATCCTTGATTCATGGAGAGATACTAGGAGACACCCCCATAACCTGCCATTTGGAGCTGATTTTCAAGTTTTCATGGAGTTTTTGGGCTGCCCACTCATGGAAGGAGTCTTGGGAAGAGAATTTGATGCCTAAAGTGTGGGTTAGTCCTATTAGTCACACATGGGAAGTGTATGAAATTTTATTTCTTTGTTATGTCTATATATTCAACTCTATGTAACTCTTGAATATAATGAGGAATGAAATCAATTTCTGTGTGAGCAACTTTGTGTTTCTCTCTTCCGCACTTGTATTCAGGTGTTGAGCTCCGTGAGGGAGTAAATCCGGGTTCCCTAGGAACCTTAAGGAGGTGTGAGATCTCCAACCCCAAAACACTAGCTTAGTCCACCCATCTCTACTCCACCACCACCAAACCCTAATTTTCCATCTTCATCCCACGGCCCCTCTCTTCCACATCGAAGCCGGTCACCAGCATCCAGGTTCAGATCAACTGTTTCAACTACAGAGCCAGTTCAAAGGAGAGTCAGATCAGTATCAAGATCTCCGGAACTTCTACATCCAACAATCTTCATTAAGTACTCAGGTCAGTGTCTTTCTTTGAGTTTCTGGTTTTTTTTTTTGTTCTTCTACTTCCAGATCCTGAGTTCGAGAAGAAGGCCAACCTTGTCATAGGACTACAATCCAAGGATCCATTGCGAAGATACCCCATCTCCAAGGATCCTACAATCTGCTCGAGAGTGTCCTTCAATTGAAGCAATGAGAGATATCACAGTCAGGAATAAAACCTTCTATTCTCTCTTCGTCTATTTCTTGAAAGAGGAGTAAACCCTAGGTCTGGGGATTTCTCAATCCCCAGCGATCCTACTTCTGAGTTACTCTGATAATCCACTCCTTTTAATTGTGCTTTCTGTCATTTCTCAGTTTCTTTCAACATTAGTTTATCTTTTCTTTGAGTCAAAGTCGACTTTTAAAAATAAATAAATAAACAAAATATATTAATTTTAATTTGCTTCCGTATCGTATCATCTCTTCTTTTGTTTTGCATCATTTTTGGTATCAGAGCCCTGTCTAGGATTTCTGACTTGCTTGCATGTTTTGAGTGTCTCTCCTTTTTACTTTGTCTGCTCGAAGTAGACTCCCCAGGACGTCCGGTCCTAGGAACGAAGCGAGGTGCAAGCCTCCTCTTCCCATTCCATGGGGTGTTCCTAGGGCATGTAGGGGATCCGCTGGGTTACAACTTCATAGCAGGAATTGTAAATGGGGGAAGCATTCCATTTTTAGTCTGTAACTACTCTATTGTAGGAATTGTTTCTCATTGCAGGTAACTCTAAATTATATGATTTTTATTTTGCTGGAACCAGTATAATAGAAACTATTTTACATAATTTTCCTATGATTTATTGGTTTCCATGAAATTTCTGAGAGTTAAATTACTGCAACTCTATTTCTATGTTTTTGCAATTCAATTATTTTGAGTGATCATCTCCTAATTCATCTTAAGGGCATTTGAGCATCTAAGATAAGGGGAGGAGTTGATAACCTCTCCTTAGCCCAAAATCACCACCCACTCATTCGATCCTAAGCCTAATTTTAAAATTTATTAGAATTAATTTGCCCTAATGGGCTAGGGACACCAACAAGTCAGGTCTAGGCTAGTGTTGAGTCTGTTTGTCTAGTTACTCTGTGTGTGCTTTGTACTCAATGTGTAGAACGGTGGTTCAGGGATTCTATCCCGAAGGGCTTGTGTGCTGGTCCGCCTACCTGGCCAATCTCTGATTGGTGCCTAGGATTGGCACTTAGGGACCTAACACTCCCTTACACCTGCCTGGCTGAGTCCCGAGTTACTACAGGCTAGCTTGCCACTCTGATTGGGCATCTAGTTTGGGCTCTAGGTGTAGTGAGCCAGTAGTCACTTTAGTCTAGTCACATTCTGTATGCTTGCTTGCATCATCATGTCCACCCGGAATGGAGTACCCTACCAACCTGGTCAAACCCAACCAGATTTAGAGGCCATGGTTAGAAATCTTACCGAAAGTATGACCAAATTGAGTCAGGATATGAATGAGGGTTTTTTCCGGTTTAGAGATCGAGTCCAAGTACTTGAGAAACATAGACATCAAAATTGGACCCCTGATCCAAAATTTAATAGGCCCCAACCTCACCCATGCAAGGAGCCTAGGAGAACCTTATACCGTGATCCCGAGCATAACCTTAAGAAGCCTAACCATGATATCTATAGTGTGGATCGTGTCTATGAGAGGTCCTTACAATATTCTAGACTAGTCACTCAACAACCCAAGTCTTCTAGATCAAACCATTTAGATCCACACCCATGCCCAAGTAAGGTCTCTACTAGCTTGAAACCCAGTGTGACCCAGGTTCCTATATCGCAAGAATGTTGGTTTTGTGGAGAAAGAGGCCATAAATCTAGTCAGTGCTCATGCATAGGACTGGCTTGTGCATAGCTAAGTGGTAAGAATCCTTAGGATGACATTAATGAGGGAGAACCCAAGCCTGCCAGTGAGGAAGAAAGGTTAGGTATGACAAGCCCAGAATCAGTTGACCCGATTACCACTGACCCAAAACCCATTGAAGATGGAATCGAGGAAGTATATGATGCTGGCTTGAGTCTAGTTGATGAATATGAGGGGGAAGAACTTGAAGAATGTGACATTGATACTATTGGTTCGTTACCTGAGGAGACCTTGAAGAGCAACCAAGTGGTAGGACCTAGTTCAAAAATTCAAGATATTTGTGAGAACCAGGTTCCTTTAGTCAAATACCCCTAGGAAGAACTCATAGTGATAGCCCGAGCTATCAGTTCGTACCCTCTAATGACAGTCATTCTCCAAGTACTAATTGAAGATCTTTGTACTAAACTGTTTAAGTTTGCCCACCCTATGATAGATCCTCTCCTTAGGATGACTGAATCAAGCCTCTTACAATTGGGCCTTGTCCCATGCCCAGCCACTAAGGTCTCTCTCGTAATCTCAGTTGAACATCCTTGTCTTGAGCGGATTGATTCACCCAGTCCTGTAGAAGTCCTCCTTATGGCCCCAGACCCTTCCTTCGCATGACTGACCTATCCTTCTATAGAGTATACCTTTCTACACCCATAGGTCAAATTTTAAGTCTTGAGGTCATCATCCATAGGCCCTTCCATGAATCATTCTCTAATTCAGTTCTTGAGAAAGTGGATCATTATTTGCTTAGAGAACAAACCTTAACTGTTGCAATCACATGTCCTAGGCTACTTCCCGAACCATCTCTTGATCCATTCCTGGGAGTAGCAAACTTTTCCTTTCGTAAGGATGACCAGTTGACACTCATAGATCATCATTCAAACCTTCAGGTCACCACCTTTAGCCAGCAGGTACTTCGAGACTCCATCTCATATTTCCTCCCTTTCTCTAGGACTTCCAATGCTTCTTACACCATCCAAGTATACTTTGTCGAAGTCTTTAGAGTGAACCATGTGTCAGAATCGATTAGGTTTGCCACCTACTTCTGGAAGACCTTATGGCACCTACTAGGCACCCATGATAAGTTTCATGCTCTGCATGCCATCCTCCGACCCAAGGTCAAACCTAGAGAGTCATAGTTTGTTAGGTTTAGACCTAGGGTTCCTTTGGAATAAAGTCTATTCTTTAGGAATGCATCGTCAGTTTAGTTTAGTTTTTCTTGACCCTTTACTAGGCTTTGGCTCAGATATTGGTTTGATTGAGAGCACCAGGAATTGGGATTTGTATTTTGTCCAGGGCTGAAATTGCATTCAATGTTTCGATCAATAGGTCTATAGGCTAGAGTCCCTTTGAAATTGTTCATGGATACAAGCCTCACACACCACTTGATCTGATTTCACTATTAGCCCACACACACAAGTCTCTTGATGCACTTGCATAGCATGTAAAGGACTTGCATAAAGAAATTCATGCCAAAATAACTTTAAGTAATGAAACTTATAAGAAGTTGGCTGATTCTCAAAGATGAGTCAAAACTTTTGTTGAGAGAGACTATGTAATGATTAGGTTAAGGCCTGAGCGGTTTTTTCCTGGAACCGTTAGAAAGTTACATGCTAAAGGAGCTGGACCATTTAGAGTGATGAAGAGAGTAGGGTCCAATGCCTATGTGCTCGAGTTGTCTTCAGAACTAGGCATTAGCTCCACTTTCAATATTACAGACCTAGTAGAGTATAGAGAGCTAGCTGTGATTCCCAGTAAGCCTTTTGAACCTTATCCTGTTATTGAGAGTGACCCCGATCCTGTGTGTCCACCAACAAACTGGCCTATGAGGAAAGAGCAGATTAAATAGATCCTGGATGACCAGGTTATCTCTACTTGTAATCGAGGATACCAAAGATACCTAGTCCGCTGGCAAGGAAGGCCAGACTCTGATGACTCTTGGATCTCCCGAGAAGAACTACAAGATTTGGATCCAGATCTCTTGGAGAGATACCAGAGCCAACTTGAGCCTTACATGATAGGGTCGAGTTCCTCCCACCCCGAGAGAATTGGTGCGGGCACCAGACTCAGAAGAAGACTTCAGGGCTCCATCTGGATGTCTGATTGACCTTGCCCGAAGAATTAGGGTTTTCTTGTTTTGTAATTAGGGTTGACTTGGTCAACTCAATTTTAGTCTTGAGTCTGTATTTCCCTACAATTTAAATTTTGTTGAGTCATGTTGACTCAGTACAAGTCCTAGTAGTGTTCTAGGTCTTCTCCAGGTTGGTGCCATTTTTTTTAAATCAAGTCAAGGTCCAGGGTGCCCAATTATTTCTCCCAGGCCCAAGCATGTGGGCGCCACACTCCCAGCCACACGCCAGAGTCCAGGAGGCGCCACATCTCCATCCAGTGTGCCTTGGTCCCCACACCACAAGAAAGCAGGTCCCTTCTTTCATGCGCCACTTGGGGGAGAAATCCATCAAGATACCTCAATCCAAGGAGGAGCCAACTTCTTTCCAGATAAACCCAAGCCAGGATGGCAAGAATTCTTCTAGAAGAGAGGATCAAGGAGGTGCCCCACAATGTTCCATAAAAATCCAAGTTATAAAAGGGAAGAGAGCATGTCTTGGGGAGAAAATCAAGGAGGAACCCAAAAGTTTCCTAAAGTGCCAAAGCCATGAAAGGAAGAAGCCTAAACTTGTGGAGCAAGACTAGGAGGTGTCCAAAAGAGCCAAACCATGAAGGAAAAATCCTTGATTCATGGAGAGATACTAGGAGACACCCCCATAACCTGCCATTTGGAGCTGATTTTCAAGTTTTCTTGGAGTTTTTGGGCTGCCCACTCATGGAAGGAGTCTTGGGAAGAGAATTTGATGCCTAAAGTATGGGTTAGTCCTATTAGTCCCACATGGGAAGTGTATGAAATTTTATTTCTTTGTTATGTCTATATATTCAACTCTATGTAACTCTTGAATATAATGAGGAATGAAATCAATTTCTGTGTGAGCAACTTTGTGTTTCTCTCTTCCGCACTTGTATTCAGGTGTTGAGCTCTGTGAGGGAGTAAATCCGGGTTCCCTAGGAACCTTGAGGAGGTGTGAGATCTCCAACCCCAAAACCCTAGCTTAGTCCACCCATCTCTACTCCACCACCACCAAACCCTAATTTTCCATCTTCATCCCACGGCCCCTCTCTTCCATATCGAAGCTGGTCACCAGCATCCAGGTTTAGATCAACTATTTCAACTACAGAGCCAGTTCAAAGGAGAGTCAGATCAGTATCAAGATCTCCGGAACTTCTACATCCAACAATCTTCATTAAGTACTCAGGTCAGTGTCTTTCTTTAAGTTTCTGGTTCTTTTTTTGTTCTTCTTCTTCCAGATCCTGAGTTCGAGAAGAAGGCCAACCTTGCCATAGGACTACAATCCGAGGATCCATTGCGAAGATACCCCATCTCCAAGGATCTTACAATCTGCTCGAGAGTGTCCTTCAATTGAAGCAATGAGAGATATCACAGTCAGGTATAAAACCTTCTCTTCTCTCTTCGTCTGTTTCTTGAAAGAGGAGTAAACCCTAGGTCTGGGGGTTTCTCAATCCCAGCGATCCTACTTCTGAGTTACTCTGATAATCCACTCCTTTTAATTGTGCTTTCTATCATTTCTTAGTTTCTTTCAACATTAGTTTATCTTTCCTTTGAGTCAAAGCCGACTTCTAAAAATAAATAAAAAAATATATATTAATTTTAATTTGCTTCCGCATCGCATCATCTCTTCTTTTGTTCTGCATCACAAAGCATATCGAAGACTCAAGACCACATCATACAAGTGAAGACCAAGTCCAACCTAATTGAAGACATGGAAGTTGAGCCCAAATCCAACCCAACTTGAAGACCTGAAGATTCCAGGAGGGGAAAATGAAAACAGGAACAAACCTGAAGCCCTGATCCAGCCATAAACAAACTGGGCCAGCCCAGGCCCAGGAAGAGGAATTAGGGCGCCACTTCTTAGGATTACCCTCCTCTTGGTTGGCCACTTAAGGTCACCCCTTTGGCCGACCAAGACAAGGAGAGGGAGTTCAAGTTCTTTAGTGATTTCTACCTAGGTTGCCGTGTATTCCTAGTTAGGATTTGAAAGGGAGAAGGAGTCCTATGTAAAGTCTAAAGTACCCTTACTTGGGGCCCAAGGTTAAGGGTCTATTTAAGGGACCCTAGCCTCTTGTATGAAGCTTGATTTTGATATGAAATAAACCCTGAGTTCTTATATAATTTTGGATGATTACCTTGCTGTGTGCATAAAGGAGTTTGAGAGTTCTTCTTCCTGGTGTTTCCTACCATCTTCTTGTCGCCTACCATCCTTCCAGCCACCTCCAAAACATTCTTTCCTTTGCTATTTTCCTTTGTTTTCTTGATTTTCTCTATGTTTTCTAACCCCTGACAGGTCATTTGCAGGTCTCCGAGTTCTTACGAATCCAATGACTCCAGCCAAGCCTCAATCGAACCATCGAGCAGAAAGCCGGGTATCCGCGGGTCTTTGGCTCGATTTTCCAGGCCGCATCCATCGAGGAACGAGAGATCCCTTCGCTGTTTGTCAGGTACACCCCTCTACCTCCAATCTTTATATTGTAGGAGAACATGCCCTAACCGAGGCTTCTCAGCCCCGGCGATCCTTCTTTAGTACTTTTCTAGGTTTTAATCTGCATGCTTGGCTTCAAAAATTCATACAAAATTCCCTACAATTAATTTTGATCTGAAATTTGGGAATTAATCACCTAACCCAACATATAAAACATACAAAAAGAGTTGCATGCATATTAGTCCCGCATCATAAATCCTCTAGACCTACGGACCTTAATGAGATCAGTGACATAATTAATGAAGTAATTAAAGATAAAGACTAGCAAAATGTAAACTAAGAAATAATCCTAGTCAAATCAAGATCCAATCTAGGAATTGACCTGATCGGCATGAACAGTCAAAATATTCGAGATATTGGACCGTTGATCATTAGGGAACGATCACTAGGTTAGGGCTGTCTAATTTTAATAAAATTAGATCTAATTAAATAAAAGATAGGACATTTAATAATCCAGCAATTGATTCGATCTATATTAAGTTATCGAAGTGGTCTCACCCAAAATATGAAATATCACAAATTCTGGAAGAGTGAGATTGTTTAGAGGTAATCAAAATCTGGACCAGTGGTTCACGAGCGAGATGGATCAGAAGCCGTAAGACCTGAATCACCAAAAACAAGCAATACTATCAATCTCAAATCAAACAAATAAAAAGAAACTAATAAACCCAATGCTCTGAGATCTGTGAGATAGTTTTAATCTGCTCTGAAAACTATGCATTATAGATCTTCAGAACTGCTTTGAGATTTGTGCAGTTCAGAAGTCTGTAGCAGGGACATGAATTGCTTTCACGTTCGTGCTGAGCCGTTCTTCTCCATGGATCAACACCAAAAACTAGAGGGCTTGTAATGGATTTGCCGGTGTCAGCGTTGGGCGGCGATGGTGGAATGGACAGCGGTGGTCATGACGGAGGTGGCTGCCAATGGCAATAGGAAAGAGTTTCAGTAGAAGGCATCGCATGGAGGTCTGTGGCAAAGGCGGCTGGCGACTGCTTGCACGGGTGGAGAAGATGATCACAGATGGAGCGAGGATCAGATGTGGACTGACATGATCGGTGGATTCCCTATCATCGACTACTGGTGATGGCTTGTTTCTGGAGCTTGACGGGCCATTGGAGGGGCTGGCAAGGGCTTGGCAACAACAGATCCGATGGAATAAGGGGTGTCGGCGAGGATCACGAGCGGTGCTTGGTCGACGGAGGATGTCGCTTTATTCATCGGCGATGGTGGGCCAAAAGAAGAGGAGTGGCAGTGCCAGTGGGTGATGATGATGGTGAGAGTCACAGAGGAGCTTGACGGGCCATAGCTTGGGAAAGTTTAACTCGATGATAGGAAGAAGAAGATCAGGGGGATAGAAGAGGAATAAGGAGAATAGAATGAAAGAATAAGAGGGATAGAAGAAGAAGTAGAACCAGGAAGAGAGACGAGCGAGAGAAGGGGGAGAAGAAGGAGAGGGGGGAAGGAGTTAGGACACACCCTGACTTTTCTCAAAATATTCTTTGCTAACATTTATTCGATCACAAAAACATCTTAAATAAAGTAATCAAGTAACCGATAAAGATAAAAATAAATCCTAAAATAGACTCAAAGTAATCAGAACCACTAAGGGATTCCGATAACACTAAATAGAAATAAAAATATATCCCAAATCCTTCGTACACCCATAAAATACATCAAGATTCATGTTGGCTGAAATCCTCAAGATCCATGTTGATTGATGTCTTTAGGATTTATGCTGGGCTGGCATCGAGATCTGGACTGGATTGGCTGGGATCTGGACTGGCTAGGATCTGCTCGATGTCCCCATCATTTCCTCTAGGGTGGGGAGATCTCGACTCCATCAAGTCAGGCTGGAGGTACTCAAATAAATTTGGATCAATTTTTGTAGCTCCTCTTTAATAATCCAGGAATCCTCTGGCTTCAGCCTGCCTCACTAGTGAACCAGGTAGTGGTAGCAGTTTCAACTCCTCGAAGATTTGATCTGCTCATCCAAAATACATTTGATCACATCATGCTTTCCTCTCATTTGGGCTAGTGGGCTCTTAAGAGGAGGTCACTCTCAAAGGAAGATGCAGGCTCAAATGGATCACTAGGTGTCAATGCTGGTTCTTCATATTCAATTAGATCCAAAATATTGAAAGTAGGATAATTCTCATAATCAAATGGTAGATCAATAACATATGTATTCAGTCTAATTTTTTTTAAAACTTTGAATGGGCCTTCTGATGGAAATTGTTCAGCAAAATCCTTAACTTGCTGGTGAGAATTTGCTAGTCGTTTATTCATTTGATTACTTATATTAATCAAATTGACTCCTAATCATTCTGTAGCTCTCGCTTCATTGTCATATTCTTCGTAAGCATCGGCTAATCCTGGGTTAGTAGTGTAGACTTCCTCTTCAAGGACATTATCTAGATCTTCTTGTTCTTCAAGTTCTCCTATATGCAATGTTCTAGATGGACATTGACTAGCCACATAACCTATTCCGTTACACCTGAAGTAGTGGAACTTAGAGCTTCTTCCTCGAGAAGTCTCTCTTATAATCTCTTTTCCTTTTTCATCTCTCTTTATTGGTGGGGTTGTAGACGGGGGTCGACTACCAAGGGTCTGACTCATGTTAGGTTGTGGACCAGTTGGGGCTTGATTCATGCTAGGCCTTGGACCTAAAATTCCTAGTTTAGAAGGTTTAGGTCAACATGTGATAGGCATCCTCTAGAATCTTTCATAGTCCTGGGCTAATTGATATGCTTGCTCTAGACTATAAACCTCTCTAAAAAATAGTTCTTTTTGAATATCCACTCTCAAACCAGCTCTAAACCGGGATAAAGTGACAGACGGGTCTTCATTCACATTACATCGCATAAGATATTCATCAAATTTATCAATGTAATCATTTATAGATTCGGTTCCCTGAGTCAACCTTTGCCATTGGTCTTGGAGTCGCTGTTGATAAGATGTAGGAAGATACTTCTCACGAAGCTTATCCTTCATCTCATCCCATGTTCCAATTGTGTCCTGTCTCCTATGAGTGTCTAATCTTTGGATATTGTGCCATATAATTTGGCTTGACCCGACAACCTCATTTGGGCAAACCTAACTTTCCTATCCTCAAACATATTATACCAAGTGAAATAATGATCCATATCAGCTTCCCAGTCAATATATTCTTTGGGGTCTAGGCGACCTATGAAACTCTGGGCGTCAACCTTAACATTCATCTTGATCAATTGGGTTGCGATAAGTTCTAAGAGTTTGATGACTACCTCCATCAAAACCTAGATAATCATGTCGATCCCTAGGATCCAGTTGAAGGATATGAGTATGACCACCATCATAACTCGGTTAGTCATTTCGATCTCTAGGGTCTCTAGGATCTGTAACTCTTGATGAGGAGTTCCTAATAGGATGATTTGTGTTCACTAGTTGTTCCTCCTCAAGGGTTCCTACCCTTGCATCTAAAGATCCTAACTTGCTATCTATTGCTTCAAGTTTACCAATGATTCCCTGAAGAGCAGCTTCTAAACTAGGATCCATTTTGTTACTAAGGAAGAAGGTTCTGATTGATACTTGACTCCTCAACTAGTTGTCATGCACAAGATTTTTTTTTTTTGGCAAATAAATTAAAAAAAATTGAAATTGACCCTAACCTAACCTATTGCTCAGATACCATGTAAGTGCGGGATGGACCAGTAAATCCTAGATCTAAGGACCATAATAAAATTAGTGAAATAATTAATGAAGTAATTAAAGATAAAGACTAGCAGAATTTATACTAAGAAATAATCCTAGTCAAATCAAGATCCAATCTAGGAATTGACCCGATCGGCATGCACAGTCAAAATATTCGAGATATTGGACCGTTGATCATTAGGGAATGACCACTAGGTTAGGGCTATCCAAGTTCAATAAAATTAGATATAATTAAATAAAAGATAGGACATTTAATAATCCAGTAATTGATTAGATCTATATTAAGTTATCGAAGTGGTCTCACCCGAAACATGAAATATCACAAATTCTGGAAGAGTGTGTCATCTAGAGGTAATCAAAATCCAGACTAGTGGTTCATGAGCAAGATGGATCAGAAGCCGTTGGACCTGAATCACCAAAAATAAGCAATATTGTCAATCCCAAATCAAACAAATAAATAGAAACCAATAATCCCAATGCTCTGAGATCCATGAGATAGTTTTAATCTGCTATGAAAACTATGCATTATAGCTCTTCGAAACTGTTTTGAGATTTGTGCAGTTCATAAGTCGGCAGCAGGGACGTGAATTGCTTTCACGTTCGTGCTGAGCCATTCTTCTCCACGGATCAACACCAAAAACCATAGGGCTTGAGAATGGATTCACCGGTGTCGGCGTTGGGTGGCGATGGTGGAACGGACGATGGTGGTCATGACGGAGGCGGCTGGAAATGGCAACAAGAAGGAGTTCCGGTAGAAGGCATCGCATGGAGGTCTGTGGCAGAGATGGCTGGCGATGGCTTGCACGGGCGGAGACGACGATCGTGAACGGAGGGAGGATCAGATGTGGATCGGCATGATCAGTGGATTCCCGGTCATCGATTGCTAGTGATGGCTTGTTTCCAGAGCTTAACGGGTTGTTGGAGGGGCTAGCAGGGGCTTGGCAGCAACAGATCTAACGGAAGAAGGGACGTCGGCAAGGATCATGAGCGGCACTTGGTCGGCGGAGGATGTCGACTTTGTTCGCCGGCGATGGTGGGCGAAAAGCAGAGGAGCAGCGGTGCTAGTGGGGACGATGATGGTGAGAGTCACAAAGGAGCTTGATAGGCCATAGCTTGGGAAAGTTTAACTCGATGATAGGAGGAAGAAGATCAGGAGGATAGAAGAGGAATAAGGAGAATAGATTGAGAGAATAAGAGCGATAAAAGAAGAAGTAGAACCAAGAAGAGAGACGAGCGAGAGAAGGGGGAGAAAAAGAAGGAGAGGGGGAGAGTCGAGACACACCCTAACTTTTCTCAAAATATTATTCACTAACTTTTTTTTTATCACAAAAACAACTTAAATAATGTAATCAAACAACCGATAAAGATAAAAATAAATCCTAAAGTAGACTCAAAATAATCAGAACTTCTAAAGGATTCCGTTAACTCTAAACAAAAATAAAAATATATCCCAAATCCCTCATACACCCATAAAATACATCAAGATTCATGTTGGCTGAAATCTTCAAGATCCATGCTAACTGATATCTTAAGGATTCGTGCTGGGCTGGCACCAAGATCTGGACTCGCTAGGATCTACCCGATGTCCCCATCAGGGTGCTTTCCTCTTCAGAGGAAGATCCAATCTCCATAATGATTAGTCCGATAACCCTAGAAGGTCGAGGTCGTGGCCACATTGGTCGAAGATCTGAAAGTCTAGTTTGGATAGGTCTGGGAGCATCACCACCCCTTGACTTCTACTTCTAGTACATGCTCTATCTTTGGCTGGTGCTGTAGAGGAGGAAGTGTCATCAGGAGCAGGGACATAAAGTATGACGGGATCAGCAATTATATCAGTGATTGATGGTGTGACATCAAAAGTGGGTCCTGAAGAGAGAATATGGAAACCAGGTGTGTAAAACCCTAGTTCCCAGATCAAAGAAGAAGTAGAAGGTATAAGTGGTGTTCTAGTGGGTATACTAAGAGTAGGTGTCGGTAAATCAATATCAAGTGGATCAGTGCAAAGAATCGGTATAGAAACTGAAATGTCTGAAGGATTAGGAATGGTGGGGGTGCTAGGTAGAACTGGAGTCATGATAGAAGAACTAGGATCAGGAACAACCTTTGGAGTCCTCGTGTCATCCACTACGGGCACAGTATCTTGATTGGTAATAACATCTGGCTCAGGATTCGCTATATAATCTACAACATCAAAATCCATGGAAGAGTCACCCTGGCTGTCTTCGATCTCTATATATGGTGCTGGAGCTGGAGGTGCAGAAGGTGTTGGCGAAGAGTCTGATGATGGAGATGAAGGTGGCCTGGTAGATGCCAATCTGTCTAGTGCAGCCAGGATAGCAGAGAAGCCATCTCTCAACTCTTGGTGACCTGCCCTCATTCCATATGCATCTGATCGACTCGCTGTCTGATGATCATCATCTCTATCTCCAATCGAGTGATCTTATCCTCAATGCTATCAGTAGGCGGCACCTCAGGATATGCCAAAATTGATGGCATGGGCTGAGTATCAGGAATGTCTCTCGGTGGCTCAGATGGCCCGGCCTCATCCATAAATATCCGCTCCTCCTCGGTAGTATCCTCATCAACAACATTAGTGGTCTGTCCAGATATCCTCCATCTCCACTGAGCTCTATGTAGATGATATCCCATCCTATGTAATGATCTCTCATCGTAGATGTCAATATGAAGCAACTGCCTGTAGGGCTCTCCATATATGACAACTCCATAAGCTCTAAATAGGATGGTCAGACCCATGCCATATGGTAAACATAACCTCCTGCTAGTGGTTGCCTCGTTCATCTGATATACCATGAGAACTAGGAGGCATACTAGAGTTCATCAAATCAAGGATACCATCATGAGCAACTCTCTCTCTGTAATGAAGTTGAAGCATCCAGTCTTCGGTAGAAGTATCTGGGCAATGATATGGTGCAGTAACCTCATCTCTGGAGAAAGTCAAGATGCAACCATGGTGGCTCCCTCAGCAAGATCCTCTCTCTCAAAGATGCATCAGAATCCACTCATCCTGTCCACCAAGGAGTCCGCCATAGAACCTCTTATAGGGAACTCCCATGCCCTGCTCAAAACCTCTGTAGTCAACAATATAAGAGTCCCTCTGACCTCAGCAACCCAGCTGTCCGCTCCTCTAGCGAATGTACCATGGAACTCTTGCATCAGGCCAGGGTAGAACCTCTCTATCAGTTAGCAAAAGTGGGCCAGCCCGACATCTCCCAACAAATCTCCTATGCGGAAGTGGTGCTGGTCCATAAAATTGAAATCTACCTGCCGTCCTCCAACAATGGCCTTGGAGGCCATCCTATCTGCTCCATGGATGGGTGGTCTAACAGGAATCTCCTGCTGAACTGGTGGCTTTGCTACCTGATCCTCATGGCATGCCTTCATGCACTGCTCTATATGTTGTGCAAACAGACGAGATCTCCTAAGTACCTATTTTCTAGGACCCATCTTCCAAGAAAATAGGAAAGAGGCAATGTGAGGTGAAATGGCAAAGATTTCATGGTAAAATCATGAAAAATAATAGAAGAACAGTGATAATGGGGAAGAAATAGGCTCAAACAAGGAATCAGACGGTTGGAATAGTGATTGGAGTTAAATAGATGTTGGGATACTATTTAGGGATGAGTCAGCTCAAGGGTTTAGTAAGAAAAATGAGTGAAAATGATCGATTTTCCATATTTGTTCTCGGGCTCCTGCCATTCAAGTGTCGACTCATGACTTCAGTCCAAGTGTCGACACTTCAAAGTGTCAACACTTTGACAAAAATACAAAAAAAATAGGAAAAAATTATAGAAAAATACACAAATTGATTTCAACGATCTATGAATAGCTAATCATGATTTTCAAAGATGCTTGATCATAAAAATTTCAAGGGGAGTTTGAAAGGTCATGAAGAGATTGAAATTTAATCAAAAGGATTAGTGACCCTTAATTCCCTTCTAATCATATAGAACCTATCTTTATGGAGAGGCTTGGTTAGTATATCAGCTAATTACATTTCAGTGTAGACAAATTCAAGCATTGCATCATTTTTTTGAACATGATCCCTAACAAAATGATGTCTAAATTCTATGTGCTTACTTCTAGAGTGTTGAACAGGATTTTTAGTTAAGTTTATATCACTAGTATTGTCACATCTTATTGGTGTCTTAGTTAATTTAATGCCAAAATTCTTAAGTTGTTGCTTAATCCACAGGATTTGAGCATAACAACTTCCAGCTGTAATATATTCAGCCTCAGCTACTGATAGTGCAACTGAATTTTGTTTCTTGCTAAATCATGAGATTAAATTAACTCCAAAAAATTAACAAGTTCCAGAAGTACTATTTCTATCTAACTTATAGCTATCAAAATCATCATCAGAATATGCAATTAAATCGATAGCTAAATTCTTAGAATACCATAAATGATGAGGGATAGAAAACCAAAACTAAATTACTGAAATTAATAACTAATTTACAGAGAAAAATTAGAAACTAATTTTTTTATATTTTTAGATTTTAAAGAAGACTTCAAATGAGACAGCGAAGGAAACTAATTCAATTACTCGTACAAGTAAACCTATAAATTAATTAAAAAAAACAAGACATGGTGGTTGAGAAAACATCATAAACTAGGATCTATTCAACGAGTGAAAAATTATGAGATGGGAAAAAGTTTAGTTGTACCAATGAAGATCGCTCTCTCGATGTAGATCTGGCAGGACTCTCAACATCGTAGTGATATGATTTTAAGATCTTGCTTATGGGCTTTGATCTTCCGCATGATGTCGGTTTTCAGGCAAGAAAACCTGATCTTGATTCCTATTCACCTGTAACACTCAACAAAGAAAGAAACACGTGTTAAAAGCAGCAATGGAAATGAAAGATTGAAAGAAAGTGATGGGAATTCTCTAAGGGTGCCGGGAATCGTGCAACATGCAGAAGTGAATTTCAAAACTGAAATTCTAAGCATGAAACCCTAATTGGCAAGAAAACCCTAATTCCCAGGAACCCCTTATGCAATACCAATCAACGAAACATAAATGAAGTCAGAATACATACTTGGATTGCTGAAATCTAATCCTTTTCATGAAGCTTACAAGTGCAAGCCCTCCAACGGTGATCCACACGAGAATGGTACCATGGAAGAATCCCTACCAGGATTGCTTGCTTCAACAGGAATCTTTTGTCAGCCTTTTGACCTTTGACCACTATAGGACACCTTGTCCTACTGTAGGGCTCTTTGGACACAGTCTTAAACCACTCTTGGTTTTAGGACAACCCTCCTTTAGGACTTCTTAGGCTTTTTTCCTAAAACTAAGCCTTGTCCTAGTAGAATAGACCTTGTCTTAACAAGACAAGTCTTGTCCTAAAGTAAGAAGGAGGGAGGGAGAAGTGGAAGAACGCTCAAAATATCTTTATGGTGAAAAAGATTATTTCAAACTCATATCATCACCCCTATTTATAGTTTAAGAGGGGCATGTAATATATCCTCCAACAAGTTATCAGATATGATTTTTCAAGACTGAAAATCATATCCAATATGTCTCCTCATACACCGAAAGATATATTGGCATCCATCCATTTTCCTGGACAATCTATGACTTGCCACATGGAAAGTACCAGTCCCTGGGAAGCCAAGAGGTACCTCTTTAATCTCAAAACATCGAAGAATATGAAGAGTCTTAAAAGTAGGACTCTGCTTCAGGGCGCGTGCCACATGAAGAGATGCATCTCTTCATGCGCGCATTTGCTTCCATCCCTTTTTCACGCCATTTCAAAAAGGCCTTGACCGGTCAAACATATCCAAGAGGCATGGGGTAAGATGAAAAGGCACCCCCTAAAATGAAACACTCCAGTGTTTCATCTGCCGAGGGACTCTTGTCCTTCTGCGTGCACCTTCATCTCCCGCGCGTGCCAAGAGGCACCAAGAGACCCTTTATTTTTTGGTCAACATTATCCACACCCAATGAAATATTTGACTAGTCAAAGTATATGCAATATGGGTGTCAAAAGAAAGAGCATTAAGTCTTCTTTCCATCCATATAAATATTTTTTAGATCAGAGGACTATAGACTCTTCTAAGCCTTTTTGAATGCCAAGTTATCATTTTGGCATCTTGAAGTCCCAACTCAAATGGACTCTTCAATAAGACATCCAAAATATCAAAATAAAATTAGATCAAGCTTTGATTTGGTTATCCCCACTTAGGACTCAACCTAATTTAGGTTTTCCTTAATTAGGTTTGTCCAATTAGCAAGCAACCAGACCTAATCCAATTGGGTTAGGAATTGGGTTAGCCTATATATGCTAGTATGCAATCTGGCTAACCAATTAGAATCCCATGACCCTAATTAAACCATGAGTGACTTCCTTGGCCAACTCTCTATCGTGTGTGACCCATTGGGTTCCACATCTAGACAGCAGTAGGTTTAGGTTTTAGCCGATTCGATCCGACCGAACCCGATTGACCTAATTAGGTCAAATTGGCTCACCTAATTATCCAATTCAAATCACACATTGAATTGACTCATGAAAATAATCCAATTGGTTCATAAAAATTCACAAGACAAGATTGACGTCTAGCAACATGTCATGCCTATCCAGAAGATGAGGAATTTGATAGAAATTATCAAAATACCCTTCAGTAGTAAGTTACCGTGCAATTCAATCTTTTGATCTCCCATTATCCCAATTAAGTGATGGGTATGGATAAATGTCAAACCCTAACACTTAATCATATCAAATCTCAGCTCGATCAGGAGGACTCAGCTGATGACTGATTAGAAGCCACTTCTAATCACATCCCACTTTGCAAAGATTCCTTGAGTCACTCATCGAAGAGATTACACGGGATAACATATCCTCTTACCAGGATTGATCAATTCCTTGTTGGTCCACTAACATCCTTCGTACACCTTCCACCATACCCAGAACACCCCTTACATGTCGCAATGGCATGAATGAGAATGAACCAAAGTATGGCATAGTGTGCACAAGGAACCATGGTGACCTCAGGTCTGAAGATCACATGCACAACTTCTACTCTGGAACCTATCTTTTGACAAGGAGTAAGACTTCCATAAGATAGTCCAGGTGCGGATCAGTTCAGTGTATTCAGCACCTAATGAATACCCTTATCCTTATATTAGTGTCTCTACACAACTGGTTGTAAGACCAACCACCCTCATTAACGAGCATACATAGGATAAGCTAGTCTTACCGGATTCATCGATCCCCGAATCGATGGTCCAATGACTAGGAACTTATAGATTAGGGTTTATAAAAAATTAGGTCTCACTATTATGAATCAAATTCCTATGGGGTTCATCATAATCAATAAAAACAAGACACAGCAGTATATGATGAATCAAATGCCTTTATAAATATGAAAGTATGTCATACATAAGCTGAAAGTTTATAAAAAGGCCCTCATAATGTTTAGCTCTTAGGGAGCATTTCTATCAAACTCCTACTTGCACTAAAGCCAATCGCCCTTGTATTTTATGCCCATACAATCTAAGTGACGATCTAAGTGCTGCTTGGCTAAAGCTTTAGTGAATGGGATAGCTATATTATTCTTTGTGTCAACTCGTTCGATGACAACATATTGTCTTTCTATAATCTCTCGAATGAGGTGAAACCATCTTAGAATGTGCTTGGACTTGGGATGAGACCTTGGTTCCTTAACTTGTGCAACAGCCCCAGTGTTATCACAATATAATGGCACTGGCTGTTGTACATTAGGAACCACATCCAATTCCATAATGAATTTCTTCATCCATATAGCTTCCTTTGCGGCTTCACTAGCAGCTATATACTCTGCCTCAGTGACTGAGTCAGCTACTATTGGCTACTTTGTACTTTTCCAACTCACTGCACTACCATTCAGGGTGAAGACATACCTCGATGTGGATTTGCTATCATCTGGATCTGATTGAAAACTAGAATCTGTATATCCTTCTAGTTTCAACTCAGATCCTCCATATACTAGAAAAATATCTTTAGTCCTTCTCAGGTACTTAAGAAAATTTTTCACAGCTCTCCAATGATCCTCTCCTGGATCTGCCTGAAACCTTCTCATTATGCCCAAGGCTTATGTAACATCAGGTCTGGTACATAACATGGCATACATTATCGATCCTACAGCCGAAGCATAGGGAATCATAGCCATCCTCTCTCTTTCTTCTGATATCTTAGGAGACATTTTCTTGGAGAGATGTATGCCTTGACTTATAGGTAAGTAACCTTTCTTACTTCCATCCATGTTGAATCTCTTCAACACTAAGTCAATGTACCTGGATTGGATAAGCCTAGCATCCTTTTGGATCTATCTTTATAGATCCTTATACCTAGTATATAGGATGCTTCTCTCAAATTCTTCATGAAAAATTTTAATGATAGCCAAGTTTTAACCGATTGCAACATTGGGATATCATTCCCAATGATCAATATGTCATCCACATATAAAACTAAGAAAACAATGGCACTCCCACTTGTCTTTTTATACACACATGGTTCATCCATATTTTTGATAAAACCAAATCCTTTGATTGTTTCATCAAAATGGATGTTCCAACTCCTCGATGCTTGCTTAAGTCCATAAATGGACTTCTTTAACTTGCATACATAGTTTAGTCTCCCACTTGAGACAAACCCCTCTGGCTGTGACATATAGACTTCTTCCTCAAGGTTTTCATTGAGGAAAGCAGACTTTACATCCATTTGCCAGATCTCATAGTCATGGTATACTACTATGGCAAGTAGTATCCGAATGGACTTGAGCATGGCTATTGGAGAAAAGGTTTCATCATAGTCTACACCATGTTTTCGTCTAAAACCTTTTGCGACCAGTCTATCCTTGTAGGTCTCAACTTGACAATCTGCTCTAATCTTCTTCTTGAAGATCCATTTATACCCAATTGGGTTAATTCCTTCATGTGGATCTACCAGAGTCCAAACCTGATTGGAATACATGGAGTCCATTTTAGATTTCATGGCATCAAGCCATTTGTCTGAGTCTTTACACTTGACAGCTTGTAAATAGGTCACGGGATCATCATCTTGTATGATACTAGCTTCATTGTCATCCCCGATGACAAAGCCATATTTGAGAGGTGCTCCCCGCACCCTCTCTGACCTTCGGAGAGGAGGTGTGTATTGTAGTTGTTCTTGATCTATAAGAACCTCTAGTTGAGGAACTTCACTTAAAGGCTCATTAATTTGTTGGTTTATTCTTCACATAACTTAAGTGAAGAATCACTACATTCTTCTTGGATAAACTCTTGTTCCAAGAATATAGCATGCCTACTAATAATTATCTTTTGTTCAATAGCATTATAAAAGAGGTATTCCATACCTACTTTTGGGTAACCAACAAATCTATATTTGTCAGCTCTAGCACTTAACTTATGTCCAAAGTAATTCTTGACATAAGCATGACAACCCCAAATCTTCAAATACTTAAGACTTGGTCTTTTTCCATTCCATAACTCATATGGAGTGCTACTTACTGACTCAGATGGAACCCTATTTAATATATATGCTGCAGTCTCAAGGGCATGTCCCCAAAAGAAAATGGGAAGACCTGTGAAGCTCATCATGGATCTCACCATATCAAATAATATGTGATTTCTCCTTTCTGCCACTCCATTTAACTGGGGTGTATAAGGAGGGGTCCATTCAGAAATAATGCCTTTGTCTTTTAGATGGTTTAGGAACTCACTAGATAAGTATTCTCCTCCTCAATCAGACCAAAGAGCTTTAATACTATGTCCAGTTTATTTTTCAACCATACTCTAATATTCTTTAAACTTATTAAAGGCTTCGAACTTGTGTTTTATAAGATACACATGACCGTACCTTGATAAATCATTAATAAAAGTGATGAAATAAGAATATTCTCCTCTAGCATTAGTTGACATTGGTCGACATACATCAGTATGCACTAGCCCTAACAATTCAGTTGCCTTTTCTCCATATCCAGTGAATGAAGACTTGGTCATTTTCTCTTTGAGCCAAGACTCATAAGTTCCTAATGATTGAAAATTATCAGGGTCAAAGTAATCCTCTTTGCCTAACTTGTTTATCCTTGACTCACTGATATGACCTAACCGGTAATGCCAGAGATATGTGACACTGACATTATCTCTTTTTCCCTTCTTGTCATCGGCAAGAAGTATTTCATCATTGAGTACTAATGTTAGAAGACCATTCACAAAGCAACCATGCCCAAATATTGTATTTTATGGAATAGAGTAGCCATTGCTATTGACACTTATTTCTATCCTTGTTGTAAAAACAAGGGTATAGATAATGTTTCTACAATATTTGGCACATAGTAGCATTCTTCCAACCTTATGATACTACCCGAAGGTAATACAGAAGATAGGTGCCCACAACTTCACATGATTATGGGTGTCTCCACTTGCCCCACAGCGTATCCCATATCCAAGAATTAGAATAGATCACTTAATGATAAATTGGTTTGTATCATGTCAAACGACCCTAGTTGCACCACTTTGCATCTACATCACATTTGCAAGACAAGCCTTGCAATCCTTCTTTCCAATACCCAAACATGATGCAATGAAACAAGCTCCATCAGCCTTCTTCCTCAACCAGTCCACATAGTTTGAACTGGTTAACTTATTGGCATCCAAGATGCCCCTCTTGATAGTTTGAAGCCATTATTTAAGTGTCCTATATTTAATTACAGAACATATAGCATACCACTCCATTATGACATTCATAATTGATAAGGACTTTTATCTAATTATGTCTCCCCTATTTTCCTTCAAATACCAAAACCCTCAACTATGATAAGTAAGAAACCTTCCTGGTTTTCTTAGTGGGGTTGAGATCCTTATTCCTCACGAGTGCCTTTGTGTACACACAAACACACATAAGTTCAAAGGTAGGACAACCTTTCCAATTGCAACCCGTGCAATTCTCAACAATTATCTTTGCCTTTAGGACACTTATGGCCTTGTGTTTACACAACAAACATAATGTCTTAGTTTAGTCAGACCCTTCATTTTCATATAGCAATGATTAAATAATGTTGCCCTTGTATGTACACAACAAAGCAACATATCCAAACTACTATAAAGCACTAAGTGCACCAAGACAATATTATATCAATTCCTAGAGTAGACCTTGTATGTACACAACAAACCTACTATAGTTTTTGACATAAATTTGGCTTAGCATGAAGGAAGGCAAATTATAGTATACTTAACCAATTAGCATTACCAATTAAGATTTAGATATGACCAAATTGGCAAGGTAAGTGGGAGGGGTGAGGGGGTTCCCCCGTTGCTTTCCTTAGACACCAATTAGATTGGCCATGTCAGACAACGGAACCAATTATAAACCTCATTCCTTTTACCTTCCCAGAACCACTTGCCTAGACACCAATCGGCTGATCAAACCCTAATCGATTTTGCATCATGACTAAGTTTTTTACTATGACTAAATATGATTTTCATGAGGGCTTTGATGGTCTCAAAAACACATTCTAAATTATCATGATATAGTGTTTATCACTGCAAGTATAAACATAACATCATAACCAAGTTTCTAACAAATTTAAACACACATGCATATCAATATGCAGTAAATTTCCATGTCATCAAGCATATTATCCTAATATGAAATCAAGGCATGATAGATAAAAAATACCTTTCGCCCTCACTTATTCATGGATATGGCCACAGCGGTCCCCCCTACACACCATAAGAGACCCATTGAATAGGAGAGAGGGCCTTTAAACCCTACTTGGCTCCTATGACCAGACGGCTATAGTGACTAACCCAATCCAAAGTAGTTACGTAGGTACAATCATCATGCATAATTTCATACATGACATAATATCATGCATTTCATAAAAAACTTGAAATTAACATATATATCCTAATATGCAAAACTTCATACAATTGCATTATCATGTCAATCATAAAGAAACCAGAAATCATACATATGAGTTTAGTCGGGTCAACTCAATAGGGTTCGAGTCGGCTCGACAAAGTCCAGGTCAACTTGATAGGGTTTTGGGTCGGCTAGATAGTGGAATTTCATAAAACTCCAAAAATGGTTCATAACTGGTACCACAAGGATGGCTCTGATACCACTGATGGAAATTTTCCTAGGGTGCCGGAAATCATGTAGCATGCGGAAGTGAATTTCAAAACTGAAATTCTAAGCATGAAACCCTAATTGGCACAAAACCCTAATTCCCAGGAACCCCTTATGCAATATCAATCAACGAAACATAAATGAAGTCAGAATACAACTTGGATCGCTGAATCTAATCCTTTTAATGAGGCTTACCAGTGCAAGCCCTCCAACGGTGATCCACACGAGAAGGTACCAAGGAAGAATTCCTACTGGGGTTGCTTGCTTCAACAGACTCTTTTATCAGCCTTTTGAACTTTGACCACTGTAGGACATGCTGTCCTACTGTAGGCTCTCTGGACACAGTCCTAAAATACTCTTGGATTTAGGACCAACCCTCTTTTAGACCCCTTAGGCTTATGTCCTAAAACTAAGCCTGTCTAGTAGAAAAGACCTTGTCTTAACAAGACAAGTCTTGTCCTAAAGTAAGAAGGAGGGAGGGAGAAGTGGAAGAACACTCAGAATATATTTATGGTATAAAAAGATTTGAAACTCATATCACCGCCCCTATTTATAGTTTTAAGAGGGGCATGTGATTGTCCTCCAATAGGTTATCAATATGATTTTTCAAGATTGAAAATCATATCCAATATGTCTACTCATGCACCAAAAGATATATTGGCATCCATCCATTTTCCTGGATAATCTGTGAATTGCCACATGGCAAGTACCGGTCCCTAGGAAGCCAAGAGGTGCCTCTTCAATCTCCAAACATCGGAGAATATGAAGAGTCCTGAAAGCAAAATGACTCTGCTTAGGGCGTGTGCCACATGAAGAGAACGCATCTCTTCATGCGCGCATTTGCTTCCATCCCTTTTTCATGCCATTTGAAAAAGGCATTGACTGGTCAAACATATCCAAGAGGCATGGGGCAAGATGAGAAGGCACCCCCTGAAATGAAACACTCCAGTGTTTCATATGTAGATGGACTCTTGTCTTTCTGCGTGCACCTTCATCTCCCACGTGAACCAACAGGTGCCAACAGACCCTTTATTTCTGGGTCAACTTTATCCACACCCCATGCAACCTTTGCCTAGTCAAAGCATATGCAATATGGGTGTCAAAAGAAAGAGCATTAAGTCCTCTTTCCATCCATATAAATATTTTTCAGATCAGAGGACTATGACTCTTCTAGGACTTTTTGAATGCCAGGTGTCATTTTGTCATCTAGAGTCCCAACTCAAATGGACTCTTCAATAAAACGTCCAAAATATCAAAATAAAATTAGATCAAGCTCTAATTTGGCTATCCCCACTTAGGACTCAACCTAATTTAGGTTTTCATTAATTACGTTAGTTCAATTAGCAAGCAACCAGACCCAATCCAATTGGGTTAAAAATTAGGTTAGCCTACATATGCTAGTATGCAATCTGGCTAACCAATTAGGATCCCATGACCCTAATTAAACCATGAGTGACTTCCTTGGCCAACTCTCTATGTGTGTTGACCCATTGGGTTCCATATCTAGCTAGCAGAAGTGTTGACCCCATAAGTGATTTTGATGATAACCAACATTGGAGCATGTACATTTATTACTGACAACTCTTCAAGTGTTTGACAATTTTTGTAGGATGTATAACATGTTCAAACTTCAACTCCTACATTTCTATTTTCTTGCTTGAGTTGTGTTGTAAGTGTTTTTGTAAAGAAGAACCCAATGAAAATGCTAAAAAAAATCAAGTAAAAGGATTACTTCTATAAGTGTGCGTGCCTTAGACTTTGCTTTGAGTTGGTTTGTGAAATTGTAAAAGAGTTGGTGATAGTTTTCTTTAAGTTCAAATTATAAATTTTTGAAGAAGACACTCAAGCCAACCCCAAGACAAGAAGAGCCGACTCTACTTACTGGCACGCAGCAAGGATTCTAGAACGCAGTAATCCGAGCTAACTCAATGGATAGCGAGCTGACTCTAATGAATCCAAGTCGACTGGAATTAGTCCAAGCTGACTCCTCCAGAGTCCATTTCATAAAAGTTTTCTGAGAACATCCAGGTGAGCCAACCCGACCTAGAAAGAGCAACTCTGCTAGATCTAATTTCAAAAGCCCGAGAAAGTGAGCTGACCCGAACTGCAACGAACTGACTCTTCTAGAGTAAGATTTTTCGAACCTGAGAAGAATACCAACCCAAGCTAAAAAGAGCCGACTCCTCGAGTTAAGAATTTCAAGATTCAAGTTCGAGCAGACCCGAGCTGTAAAGAGCCGACATGTCCAGAGTGACATCTGTGCCCTGAGACAAAGATCCGACTGCATTGAAGAATTGGTAACTTGACCTATCGACTCGAGGGATTTGAGCAACTCGAAAGAATCCGAGCCGACTCGAATGTCACTTCCAGGTATCTAACGGCTAGTTCCAGAATTTATTTTTGAATGCCAAAATGTGCTCCGACGGTCACAAATCATTCCCCAATGATCTACAATGACTAGAACTGCCTTGGGATGATGAAAGACTTGAAATTTGAAGGATTTGAACTATCTTAAAGCAATTAATTAAAAAGAGAGTTCAAAAAGAAAAAAGAGAGAGCTTCATTGAATATCCAACCAACTATAGAGATAGAGCACAAGTGCATTCAAGTCTGCATTCAAGCCCTCAACAGCTCTGATCTAAAGCTTGAATCAACTTTTGAAGAGCCACTGAAGTCATTAAAGCTTATTTAAGTGCATTCAAGTGGACTTCCAACGAGCTGCACCGACACTATCCGACAACTTGAGTTTGTCATTTATTGTTGCATTTATTTTCAATTCAATCTTTGAATGTTGGATTATTGGTGAGCCCGGTTGAAAAATCAAATAGGATTTTGGTGAGCCTTATCAAAACCAAGGTTTAGGTTCTTGGTGATCCTGTGAAAACCAAGTTTAGGTTTCTTTGGTGAGCCTGTTAAAACCAAAGAGTGTTATTTTCTTTGGTAATCCCATAACCAAAGTGTAGGGATTTTGGATTGTGATCCTGTAAAACAATCCTACTGTATTCAAGTGTGAATATAGTAAAAATCCCAAGTGATATCTTGGGTAGTGGACGTAGGAGCTGGGTTGCTCCGAACCACTTTAAATTTGGTGTGTTTGTGTTGTGCTTTCTCTACTTTGTTTAGCTTCTACATTCTATAACCTTATCACATCACCTATCACTTGAAAAGATTTTGAAATAGCACATTACTTGTTTAAATTTTTAAATGTTCCAATTCACCCCCCCTCTTGGGTAGCCACCTGGGCAATAACTGGTATCAGAGCAGAGTCTCTGAATACACTAGAGTAAAGAAGATCGATGGCTCATCCCTTGAGTTCATCTTTGACCGAAGGTCAATCAACCAATAGACCTCCACTCTTCACAGGCATAAATTATTTTTATTGAAAGCACGTATGAAAATCTATATTCAAGCTATTGATTTTCAATTGTGGAAGGTCATTCTTAAGGGCCACATGTTTTCATGACTAAAATTGATGGCGTGGACGTCCCTAAGCCTGAAGAGGAATGGGATGAAAATGACATGAAATTATAGGAATTGAATGCCAAAGCCATGAACTTGCTTTACTGTGCTTTGGACTCAAATGAATTTAACAGAATTTCCATCTGCTCTTCAGTAAAGGAATCTGGGATAAACTTTAGGTGACCCATGGGAACTTCATAAGTGAAAAGCTCAAAGATAAATCTTTTAGTGCACAATTATGAACTATTTAAGATGGAGCCTAATGAAAGTATTTCTACCATGTATTCTAGATTTACAGATATTATTAACGGTTTGAAAAGTCTTGGCAAGGTATATTCAAATGCTGACTTAGTACAAAAAATCTTGAGATCACTTTCCTGACAAATGGGATCCTAAAGTCACAGCCATCCAGGAAGCTAAAGACTTGAATGTTCTAACAATGGATGAATAATGGGATCTCTCATCACTCATGAATTAGCCATGCAGCATAGAATGGATGATGATCAGAAAAGAAGAAAATGATTGCATTCAAGGCTACATTAGAATTTAAAGATGATGAAGAAACTGAAGGTGACTCCTCCTCCTCCAAAGACGATCTTGAAGATGAAGACATCGCAATGGTCATGGGAGATTCAAAAAGTTTATGGAAAAGAAGAAAGGAAGGTATAATAGAAAATTCCATAAGCGAGGAGAACAGTCAAAAGAAAAGGACAAGGACAAGATAAAGATAAAGAACAAGTCCCTACCTGCTATGAATATAAGAACCAGAGCTTATTCATCGCAGACTGTCCTCAATTAAAGAAATCTCTCAGAAAGAAGAAAAAGAAAGTGATGGTTACCACATGGAGCGATAGTGAAGACTCCACTTCAGCTGAAGAAGAAGAGACCACGAAAATAGCAAATCTTTGTTTAATGGGTCTCGAGATGAGGTAAATTCTTTCGATATTCAGATTGAATTCACTTTTAAAGAATTAAATTCTGCATTCTATGATTTACTATCTAAATTCAAAAGGCTGGAGTAAAGATTAGATCATTAAAGCATATCAATGATTCTTTACTCAAAGAGAAAAATGAAGTTTTGAAAAAAAATAATTCACTGAAAAAGGAACTTCACATCTTTTCTGAAAGTGCAATGATTTGAAAAATGAGAATAATGAATTAAATGATAAAACAAAGCTTTACTAAAGGAAAATAATGAGCTGAAAAAGGAGGTAGAAAACTCAAGCCACTTGTTTGAAAAATTAACTTTGTCTTCTAATAAGCATGAGTTAATTCTTAAAGAACAAAGAATTTCTAGAAATAAAGCTGGAATAGGTTTTAATGCTATAATTCAAATTATGTTCAGCTACCACTTTATGAAACAAAAAGACTTTGTTCCAAGCTTACTTCTTATAAAACTTTTGTTATAGAAGTCTCTATTTCCATTTCAAAACTTGCTTCATATGTTCCCAAGAATTTAAATGCAAGACCTACTATTTCTGCACTTCATGCATCTAGAATTTCAAAATAGAATTTTTCAAATTCTAGAATTAAATGTTTTGCTTGCAAAAGATTAGGATATAAAGCTTTTAACTGCAATACAATTAGAAATGTTCATAATGTAAGAAAGATTTGGGTTTCAAAGGAACCAAATTAGCTAACCCGAAAGACACAAGTTAGCTTGGGTACCTAAAAGCACTCCTTAATTTTGTTTGTAGGAATGTCTTGCAGCCCAGAAATCAAAGAAAAAATGGTATCTCGACAGTGGCTGCTCAAGACATTTGACGGTGACAGGATCAATTCATCACCCTGGAAATGAAAGAAGGTATGGTTACATTTGAAGACAATTGCAAGGAGAAAATAATTGAAATTGGTAAGATCAAAATAACCCCCTATACTTTCATTGAAAATGTATGATAGCAGATAAGTTGAAGCAAATCTATTGAGTATTAGTCAATTGTGTGATAAAGGCTTCAAAGTTGTCTTTGAATCATCTATGTGTATAGTAACAAACCTTCTTGATCCTAGAAACAAATTCATTGGACACAGACAAGGAAATATTTATGTGGTAGATCTAAATGATCTGCCATGACAAGTAGTTCCAATATAGTTGCAATGAATGCTAAGTCCAAGGAGTCTTGCTTATTATGGCATAGAAGATTGGGTTCATGCTAGCATGCATACTATTGCCAAGTTATTTCCAAAAATCTTGTTAGAGGTATGCCCAAGTTTAAAGTAAATTTTGATCATGTTCGTGATACATGACAAATGGATAACAAACAGGGAGAGTTTTAAATCCAAAATCTGATTTCAACATGTAGACCTTTAGAACAACTTCACATAGACTTATTTGGACCAACTACAACCACAAGCCTAGGAGGTATGAAATATGCCCTTGTGATTATAGATGATTTTTCCTCGATTTACATGGGTTTTGTTTATTGTGCACAAAGACAAAACTTTTAAAGTATTTAGAAAATTTCACAAAAAGGTTTCAAATCAGAAAAATCTTTCTATAATTTCAATAAGGAGTGATCACGGCACAGAATTTGAAAACCAATTTTTCGATGATTACTGTTCTGAAAATGGCATTGATCACAACTTCTCCACTCCTAGAACATCACAACAAAATGGTGTTATAGAGAGAAAAAATAGGATGTCGGAAGAAACACGAACAATGTTGTGTGAAGGTAATATTCCATGGTACTTTTGGGCAGAAGCGGTGAACACTGCTTGTTATATTTTAAATCTATTTGATCCGTCCTATCTTGAAGAAAACCCCCTCTGAGCTTTGGAATGAAAAGAAACCAATATAAATTATTTTCATGTATTTGGATGCAAATGCTTTGTACTTAATAATGGTAAGGATAATCTAGGAAAATTTGATGCTGTCTGATGAACCATTTTCCTTGGTTATTCACTACATAGCAAGGAATATAGGGTTTTTATATAAAAGGACTCTCACTGTTGAGAGTCATGAATGTTATATTTGATAAACTAACCCATCACCATCTATAAAAGATGAGTGTATTGACAATAATGCAGGTACCATTCAAAAAGAGATGGAAAAACTAAGTATTCAAGAAAAACCATTAAAGAAGGAGAAGAAATGGTAAGTAAGGATCATACTGATCTTCTGACTGATGGAGGTATGCTACTTTCCATCCTAAAGAATTAATTACTGATGATCCTTCTCAAGGTATAAGGACTAGGTCTGCACATAGGTCTGCACATGATTACCTAGCCTTTGTATCTCAGATAGATCCTCATACCTTAGAAGAAGCAGAAAATGACCTAAAATGCATGATGGCCATGCACGAAGAATTGAACCAGTTTGAAAGAAATAAGGTTTGGACATTAGTTGATAGACCTAAAGACCATCCAATGATAGGAACCAAATGGGTCTATAGGAACAAATTAGATGAACAAGGAAATGTTATTAGAATAAAGCTAGATTAGTAGCTAAAGGATATAGTCAAGAAGAAGGTATAGATTTTAAAAAAACTTATGCACCTGTAGCAAGATTAGAAGCTATTAGATTACTTCTTGGCATTTGCTTGCTATATGAATTTTAAACTTTTTCAAATGGATGTGAAAAGTATATTTTTAAATGATTTTATTGTCGAACAAGTTTTTGTAGAACAACCACCAGTTTTGAAAATCATGCTTTCCAAACCATGTATTTAAACTCAATAAAGCTTTGTATTGTTTGAAACAAGCCCCTAGAGCTAGTATGATAGACTTAGCACCTTCTTAATTGAAAATGGTTTTTCAAGAGGAAGTTGATGAACTCTCTTTATTAAAAAAAAACAATGATATATTAGCTGTACAAATCTATATTGATGATATCATCTTTGGTGCAACTAATGAAATTCTTTGTGAAAAATTTGCTAAGTTAATGCAGGGAGAATTTGAAATGAGCCTAATGGGTGAACTAAACTACTTTCTTCGACTTCAAGTAAAACAAACAAAGGAAGGGATCTTCATCACCAATCCAAATATACCAAAGAAATCATCAAAAAGTTTGGTATGGAGACAAGCAAACAAATGAACACACCCATGAGCCCATCCTGTAGATTGGATAAGGATGAAAGTGGATCCAACATTGGCCAAAAGTTATATCGAGGTATGATCGGATCCTTATTATATTTAACTGCAAGTAGACCAGATATCTTGTATAGTGTATGTGTATGCGCTAGATTTTAATGTAACACCAAAGAAACACATATGCTTGTTGTTAAAAGATATTAAAATACTTGAAAGGTCAAGTAATTTGGTCTTTGGTTTTCAAAGAATCTTCTTTAAATTTAATCGGATTCTCTGATGTTGATTATGCTGGTTGTAGAATAGATAGAAAGAGCACTAGCGGTACTTATCAATTTCTAGGTTGAATTTATTCTCGTGGCACTGCAAGAACAAAACTCGATAGCACTATCTACTGCTGAAGTAGAGTTTGTTGCTGTAGGGAGTTGTTGTGCACAATGTTATGGATTAAATAACACTAGAGGATTTTGGTATTTTACAATGCAAAACTCCTATTAAATGTGATAACACAAGTGCTATAACTTTATCTAAAAATCCTATTCAGCATTCTAGGACTAAGCACATAGAGATTAGACACCATTTTATTAGAGACCATGTTTTGAATGGTGATATAACTAGAGTTTATACCTACAGAAAAATACTAGCTGATATCTTTACCAAGCCACTTAATCAAGATAGATTTGAATTACTTAGAGGAGAATTAGGGCTATGTTATCCTTTCTAAAATTTAGTAAACCTAAGGAAAAATTATCTAGAAAGCCTCCTATATTTATTCATGATTTTTTAACAACTTTCATTGAATTTCTAAGTACTTCACTCCCTCACCTTACTTTGAACACACTCTATATCTCTTGGAAGCTCTACCATTCTCGTTGAAATCATTCCCTAAAGTTTAAATCCTTGATTCATCTATAATGGCTCCTCGAAAATCTGTAAGAAAGTTCTTCAACTCGGTGAATCAAGTAATCACAGTACAGTGGGAGAAAGAAGGGAAAAGAGAAAAAGGTTTGCTCCAGTCCAACAAAATAAGGAAACTCCTCCTCCCAAACAGATCATGTGAATTCTGCAATTGAAGAAATCAGAAAGTCAGTGACATTAATTTGTAAGAATTGAAATCAGAACAAGAGCTTCACCATCAAAAAGTGGAAAAAGAAATGAAGGATTTCAAGGAACAAATCAGAACCATTCTACTGCAATCCCAGAAGGAAACTGCTCCTATTGAAGATGTTTCTGAATAGATCATCAAAGAGTCACTTGACATTCCTATTCCTTCATCTATCTACCTATACCTACCAAGACTAAGAAAGAACCAAAAGCCAAGAAGACCAAAGTTTTTAGAGCCCCTGTTAGAACTAGATTCAGGGATTTAAGGTTTAACCCCTGAAAACTAAGACTTATGATAGAGTTATAGAGTTAGGCTCCTCTTCTTCATCTGAGGAAGAAGAATAATAAGTGTGTAGTTAGTCTTCTGGTTGTATTTCTGAAATGAATGTTTGTTCCACTTGTTATTTTTTTTACACTTGCAATGTACTTTGTATCCTACAACGTCTTAATGAAATGAATGTTTTCTGTTTAGAAATTGCGTTTACTATGATGAAATTTTAATTAGAATTTCAAATGTGACAATATGAAATCATCTCAAATAAATATTAAAAACTTTCTCGATCTATTTTAAAATCTGAGCTCTATTTGAAATCACCTTTTTGATTGATTGACAAAAGGGGGAGAATCATGAAAAACGTAAAAAGAATGGGAAATTAGCTCCTTTTCAACTATTCTTAAAGTGTAATGAAAAGGGGAGCACAAAAAGAATAGCACTGCTTAAATTACTTTAAAATCTAGAGAAAGGGGAGTTTCTCTTGAATTATTTTGCTCTGACTTATATTCAAATTAATCCCATTGCTCTGATCATAATTGCGTATTTAACTCTCTGATACTCCATATTCTGTGCAACACTTTAATGATATATAGTAATATCATCTATTGAGCTCTGATTTTCTTTTAATCCAATCAGCTCTGTTACATGTGAATAATTAAGTTTCAAATACTATTATATATGTAAAGTGTCTTATGGATTTTTCATGCCCAGTATTTTGTCATCATCAAAAAGGGAGAGATTGTTGACCCCATAGTGATTTTGATGATAACCAACCATTGGAGTATGTACATTTATTACTGACAACTCTTCAAGTATTTGACAAGTTTTTGTAGGATGTATAACATGTTCAAACTTCAACCCTACATTTCTATTTTCTTGCTTGAGTTGTGTTGTAAGTGTTTTTGTAATAAGAACCCCAATGAAAATGCTAAGAAAAATCAAGTAAAAGGGTTACTTCTATAGTGTGTGTGCCTTAGACTTTGCTTTGAGTTTGATTTGGTGTGAAATTGTAAGAGTTGGTGGGAGTTTTCTTTAAGTTCAAATTGTAAAATTTCTGAAGAAGACACTCGAGCTGACCCCAAGACAAGAAGAGCCGACTCTGCTTACAGCTTGAAGCAAGGATTCTGGAACGCAGCAATCCAAGTCGACTCGATGAAAAGCGAGCCAACTCTAATGAATCCAAGTCGACTGGAATCAATCCGGCCGCCTCCTCCAGAGTCCATTTCCTAAAAGATTTTGAGAAAAGCCAAGCGAGCTGACCCGACTTAGAAAGACCCGACTCTGCCAGACCTACTTTCAAAATCTAAAGAAAGCGAGCCGACCTGAACTGCATCGAGCCAACTCTTCCAGAGTAAGGTTTTCCGAACCTGAGAAGAAGAGCCGACCCAAGCTGAAAAGAGCCGACTCTTCGAGTTCAAGAATTTCAAGATTCAAGTTCGAGCCGACCCGAGCTGTAAAGAGTCGACTCATCCAGAGTGACATTCTGCACCCTGAGACAAGAGCCGACTGCATTGAAGAAATGGCAACTCGACCTATCAACTCGAGGATCCGAGCTGACTCGAAGGAATTCGAGCCGACTCGAATGTCACTTCCAGGTATCTAACGGCTAGTTCCAGAATTTGTTTTTGATGGGGGACCCAAACCCACCCGGGTTTTTCTTTTTTTTTTTTAGATTTTTTATTTTTTTAGTTTAAAAATAATTAACCCAACTATTCCTCTTATTCCGGTTATCCTTACCTTATCCCAATGTTATTCCCAGCTTACTCCATATCTATTCCTATCTTCTTCAACCCCCCAGGAAATCACAGAGAGTTCATTTTTTTGATTTTTTTGACCAACCGGTCCCCGATCCATCGTGCCCGACCCCCAGCCACCCGCGCCGAATCGCCGTCGATGCCCGCCGGTCCCCGCCTCGCTGGAGAAGCCGCCACCAGTGCCCATGCATGTGGGAAGATGAACAGACGAGGGAGGCGTCCGTCCTCCCACCTACGGCCATACCGCCCTGCATTGTCGCCGGCCTACTACCTGCCGCCGTTCCCACTGCCCCTGGCCCACGCCCGGCCACTGGTGGGCTCCGCTGCCACTCACTCCCCGTGGGAAGATGAACGGATGCGGGAGGCATCCGTCCGCCCCGTGCATCCGTGTGACACCGCCGCCATGCCACCCCGCCATCGCCGCCCACCTGCCGGTGCACCACCGTGCCACCCCATTATCGCCCACTAGGTCAGCCGCCAGAGATCCCCCAACTGTGGCTCGGTCGAGAGAAGCTTTGGCATGCTTCTCAAAGCACCCCAAGGAAAGGTTATTCTGCATGATTTTTTGGAGCTGCATGATTTTCAGAGCAGCATGATTTTCAGGGCCGGACAATTTCCAGAGTAGAAGGAGATTTCAAAATTCAAATAACAGGGATTTATTTGGTATTTTTTCATGATTATAACGTGGGTTTAAAATTGAAATTTGGGATTTGATTTTGAATTTGAATTCAAATCTATGGAGGATTTCAAGGGATTTTATTTTTGAATTTCAAAAGGGATATGGGCATCTATAAATACCCATACTCCTCTTGTAATAAACTAGTTGAAAAAAATGAAATTTTTAGAGTTCTTCCACTTGTATGTGGTTCTGGGCTGAGGCCCGTTGCCTTCGTCCTTCGAGACGTCGAGGGGTGGAGCCCCAACTTGCCTACGTGCTTTGGATGTTGAGGGTGTGAGGCCCCAGGTATCTCCGTTCTCCCTCCCACCTTCGTGTCTTCTCCTCGTGGCCTTGAGATCCATCCTAGCACCTCCAAGTATCAAGGATGGCATGATGCCTTAGAGATGGATGGTCTCTTCGTTAGGATGAGTCCCAGGTCCATGAGTTCCAGTCCCCAATCTTCCATCCCCGTCCTTCCTTTGTCACCTTCACCAAGAAAGTGAAAAACAAAAAGAGCTGCCATTTTAGGATTTAGTTTCTGAGTCGTCATATATCTCGAGAGGCATCTTAGCCCTGCCACGATCCTTAGGTTGTTTAGGTCTTTCCCATCTTTCATAACAACCATGGGTTCTTCGTTATCCGTCCCACATCATTTTTGGTATCAGAGCCAGCAGCGGACTAGGATTTGCTTCGTCCTCAAACTCGTCGGAGTCAAGTTTCTTCGCGCAGCAGGAGAATGATGGGGACCCAAAACCCACCCGGGTTTTCTTTTTCTTTTTTTTAGATTTTTTATTTTTTTTTAGTAAAAATACTTATCCCAACTATTCTTCTATTCCCGTTCTCCTTACCTGATCACGATGTTATTCGCAACTTATTCCAGATATATTCCTATCTTCTTCAACCTCTAGGAAATCACAGAGAGTTCATTTTTTGATTTTTTTGCACAACCGGTTCCCGATCTGCCATGCCCGACCCCTGGCCACCCCCGCCGGACCGCCACCGATGCTTGCCAGCCCCCGCCAATGCTCGTGGGAAGTCGAACGGATGCGGGAGGCATCCGTCCACCCACCTACGGCCGTACCGCCCTGCGCTCCCGCCGGCCTACTGCCCGCCACCGTTCCCGCCGCCTGCTGCCAGCCACCGCCCGGCCGTTGGTGGGGTCAGTCGCCGCCCACGCCCGTGGGAAGATGAATGGATGCGGGAGGCATCCGTTTGCCCCGTGCGTCCGTGTGATGCTGCCACCGTGTGCCGCCGTGCCGCCCCACCGCCGCCCGCTAGGCCGGCCGCCGGAGATCCTCCCCCCCGATGGCTCGACCGAGAGAAGCTTTGGCACGCTTATCAAAGCACCCCAAGGAAAGGCTGTACTGCATGATTTTTTTGGAGCTACATGATTTTCAGAGTAGCACAATTTTCAGGGCTACACGATTTCCAAAGTAGAGGGAGATTTCAAAATTCAAATAACAGGGATTTATTTGGTATTTTTTCATGATTATAATGGGGTTTAAAATGGAAATTTGGGATTTGAGTTTTGAATTTGAATTCAAATCTAGGGAGGATTTTAGGGGATTTTATTTTTGAATTTCAAAAGGGATATGGACATCTATAAATAGCCATACTCTTGTAATAAACTAGTTGAAAAAATTGAATTTTTGAGAGTTCTTCCACTTGTGTGTGGTTCTGGGCTGAGGCCCGTTGCCTTCGTCCTACGGGATGTCGAGGGGTGTGAGGCCCCAACTTGCCTTCGTCCTTCGGATGTCGAGGGGTGTAAGGCCCCAGGTATCTCCGTTCTCCCTCCCACCTTCGTGTCTTCTCCTCGTGGCCTTGAGATCCATCCTAGCACCTCCAGTATCGAGGATGGCGTGATGCCTTAGAGGTGGATGGTCTCTTCGTTAGGGTGACTCCCAAGGTCCATGAGTTCCAGTCCCCAGTCTTCCATCCCCGTCCTTCCTTCACCACCTCCACCAAGAAAAGTGAAAAACAAAGAGGTCAGCCATTTTAGGATTTAGTTTCTGAGTCGTCCTAGTCCTGGGAGGCTTCTTAGCCCTCCCACGATCCTTAGGTTATTTAGGTATTTCCCTCTTTCATAATAACCATGGATTCTTCGTTATCCGTCCCACACCCCACTTCCATTCATCTTCCCACAGGCGTGGGCGGTGGTGGCAGCTTCTTCGATGAGGGCTGGGGCCGGTGAGCGTCGGTGGTGGGTCTGGCGGGGGCGATCGGGGGTCGGGCACGGCAGATCAGGGACCGGTTAGGCAAAAAATATTAGAAAATGAACTCTCTATGATTTCCTGGAGGTTGAAGAAGATATGAATAGATCTGGAATAAGTTGGGAATAACATCAGCATAGGTAAGGATAACGGGAATAAGAGGAATAGTTGGGAAAAGTATTTTTAAACTAAAAATAAAAATCTAAAAAAAGAAAACCCGGTGGGTTTTGGGTCCCCATTCAGTTTTGAATACCAAAAGTGCTCCAACTATCACAAATCATTCCCCAACGGTCTACAATGGCTAGAACTGCCTTAGGATGATGGAAGACTTTAAATTTGAAGGATTTGAACTACTTTAAAGCAATTAATTTAGAAGAGAGTTCAAAAGAAAAAAGAGAGAGCTTTATTGATATCTAACCAACCACAAGAGATAGAGCACAAGTGCATTCAAGTCTTCATTTAAGCATCTTTGAATTGTTGGGTTATTGGTGAGCCTGGTTGAAAATCCAAATAGATTTTTGGTGAGCCTTATCAAACCAAGGTTTAGGTTCTTGGTGCTCTTGTGAAAACCAAGTTTAGGTTTCTTTGGTGAGCTTGTTAAAACAAAAGGTGTTGTGGGTTTTCTTTGGTGATCTCGTAAAACCAAAGTGTAGAGATTTTGGATTGTGATCCTGTAAAACAATCCACTGTATTCAGGTGTGATATAGTAGAAATCCCAAGTGATATCTTGGATAGTGGATGTAGGAGCTGGGTTGCTCCAAACCACTATAAATTTATTGTGCTTGTGTTGTGCTTTTTCTACTTTGTTTAGCTTCTGCATTCTATAACCTTATCACAACACCTGCCACTTGTAAAGGATTTTGAAATAGCACATTACTTATTATAAAATTTTTAAAAGTCCTAATTCACACTCCTATTGGGTAGCCACCTGGGCAACAACTGGTATCAGAGCAGAGTCTCTGAATACACTAGAGTAAAGATCGATGGCTCATCCCTTGAGTACATCTTTGGTCGAAGGTCAATCAACCAATAGACCTCCACTCTTCATAGGCATAAATTATTCTTATTAGAAAGCATGTATGAAAATCTATATTCAAGATGTTGATTTTCAATTGTGGAAGGTCATTCTTAAAGGGCCACATGTCTCATGACTAAAATTGATGGCATGGACATCCCTAAGCCTGAAGAGGAATGGGATGAAAACGACATGAAATTAGGGAAATTGAATGCTAAAGCCATGAACTTGCTTTGCTGTGCTTTGGACTCAAATGAATTTAACAGAATTTTCATCTGCTCTTTAGTAAAGGAAATCTAGGATAACTTGAGGTGACCCATGAAGGAACTTCACAAGTGAAAAATTCAAAGATAAATCTTTTAGTGCGCAATTTTGAACTGTTTAAGATGGAGCATAATGAAAGTATTTCTACCATGTACACTAGATTTACAGATATTATTAACGATTTGAAAAGTCTTGGCAAGGTATATTCAAATGCTGACTTAGTACAGAAAATCTTGAGATCACTTTCTGACAAATGGGGTCCTAAAGTCACAGCCATCTAGGAAGCTAAAGACTTAAATGTTTCTAACAATGGATCAATTAATGGGATCTCTCATCACTCACGAATTAGCCATGTAGTATAGAATGGATGATGATCAGAAAAGAAGAAAACGACTGCATTCAAGGCTGCATTAGATGCTATGTCTGATGAGCCATTTTCCTTGTATTCACTATATAGCAAGGCATATAGGGTTTTTAATAAAAGGACTCTGACTGTTGAAGAGTCAATGCATGTTATATTTGATGAAATTAACCCATCACCATCTAGAAAAGATGATTGTATTAACAATGATGCAGGTACCATTCAAAAAGAGATGGAAAAACTAAGTATTCAAGAAAAACCAATTGAAGAAGGAGAAGAAATGGTAAGTAAGGATCATACTGATCTTCTAACTGAATGGAGGTACGCTACTTCCCATCCTAAAGAATTAATTATTGAAGATCCTTCTCAAGTATAAGAACTAGGTCTGCACATATGTCTGCACATGTTTACCTAGCCTTTGTATCGTAAATAAAGCCTCCTATCTTTGAAGAAGTAGAAATGACCTAAACTAGATGATGGCCATGCACGAAGAATTGAACCAGTTTGAAAGAAATAAGGTTTGGACATTAGTTGATAGACCTAAAGACCATCCAATTATAGGAACCAAATGGGTCTATAGGAACAAATTAGATGAACAAAGAAATGTTATTAGAAATAAAGCTAGATTAGTGGCTAAAGGATATAGTCAAGAAGAAAGTATAGATTTTGATGAAACTTATGCACCTGTAGCAAGATTAGAAGCTATTAGATTACTTCTTGCATTTGCTTGCTACATGAATTTTAAACTTTTTCAAATGGATGTGAAAAGTTATTTTTTAAATGGTTTTATTGCCGAACAAGTTTTTGTAGAACAATCACCTGGTTTTGAAAATCATGCTTTTCCAAACCATGTATTTAAACTCAATAAAGCTTTGTATGGTTGGAAACAACCTCCTAGAGCCTGGTATGATAGACTTAGCACCTTATTAATTGAAAATGGTTTTTTCAAGAGGAAATGTTGATAAAACTCTCTTTATTAAAATGAAAATCATGATATATTAGTTGTACAGATCTATATTGATGATATCATCTTTGGTGCAACTAATGAAAGTCATTGTGAAGAATTTGCTAAGTTAATGCAGGAAGAATTTGAAATGATCCTAATGGGTGAACTAAACTACATCCTCGACTTCAAGTAAAACAAACAAAGGAGGGATCTTCATCAACCAATCCAAATACACCAAGAAAATCATCAAAAAGTTTGGTATGGAGACAAGCAAACAATGAACAGGCCCATGAGCCCATCCTATAGATTGGATAAGGATGAAAGTGGATCCAACGTTGACCAAAAGTTATATCGAGGTATGATCGGATCCTTATTATATTTAACTGCAAGTAGACTAGATATCTTGTATAGTGTATATGTATGCGCTAGATTTCAATGTAACCTCAAAGAAATACATATGCTTGCTGTTAAAAGGATATTAAATACTTGAAAGGTACAAGTAATCTTGTCTTTGATTTTCAAAAGAATCTTCTTTAAATTTAATCGAATTCTCTGATGTTGATTATGCTGGTTATAGAATAGATAGAAAGAGCACTAGCAGTACTTGTCAATTTCTAGGTTGAATTTATTCTCATGGCACTGCAAGAAACACAAACTCGATAGCACTATCTACTGCTGAAGCAGAGTATGTTGCTGCAGGGAGTTGTTATGCATAAGTGTTATAGATTAATAACAACTAGAGGATTTTGGTGTTTTACATGCAAACTCCTATTAAATGTGATAACACAAGTGCTATAAATTTATCTAAAATTCCTATTCAACATTCTAGGACTAATCACGTAGAGATTTGACACCATTTTATTAGAGACCATATTTTGAATGGTGATATAGAACTAGAGTTTATACCTACAGAAAAATAACTAGTTGATATCTTTCCCAAGCCACTTAATCAGGATAGATTGCGTTGCTTAGAGGAGAATTAGGGCTATGTTATCCTTTCTAAATTTAGTAAACCTAAGGAAAAATTATCTATAAAGGCTCCTATATTTATTCATGATTTTTGTACAACTTTCCTTGAATTTCTCAGTACTTCACTCCCTCACCTTACTTTGAACACACTCTACATCTCTCGGAAGCTCTACCATTCTCGCAGAAATCATTCCCTAAAGTTTAAAATCCTTGATTCCTCTACATTGGCTCCTCAAAATATGTGAAGAATGTTCTTCAACTCGGCGAATCAAGTAATCATAGTACAGATGCAAGAGAAAGAATGGAAAAGAGAAAAAGGTCCGCTCTAGTCCAACAAAAATAAGGAAACTCCTCTCCCGACAGCATGTCTCAATGATCATCGACCTGTCACTTATGGAAGAAGGACTGACTTTACATTCCTAGAGGAAATGGGAATGAAAATCAGACATTGGATAGAAAGCCAAGGGTGGAAGTATTTTTGTTCTTTAGACATACTGACCTACCCATCCCTGGTACGGACATTTTATGATAATATTATTATTAAAGAATTTCATTTAGATTAGTTGTCAAGGAAAAAATAGTTATAATTAATGAAGAAAGATTAAGCAAGCTGCTACAAATACCAACGACTGGTGCTACTAAACTTCTTCTACCGAGCAAGGAGCACATTCTGAAACTCATTTTGGAAAAAGAGGAAGTGAGCACGGTCTGACATGTACAGTTCAATCTACTGTCAAGAGAAATGAGGTTGCTGCATAGTATGATCAATAGAATTTTACTTCCTAGAACTAGCCATTTCGACTGGGTCAGTGAGAAGGACATGATCATCATGGGACATCTGATCAAAGAAGAGCCTCTCAACCTTCCTTACATAATGATGATACAAATGACTAAAGCAGCAAGGAAGATCAAAGCCTGTCTACCTTATGGTATGGTTTTCACTCTGCTATTTGAAGAGGTAGGAATTGATTTGTCAAATGAAATAGGCAAGCCACTACATCACTTTGATATCTACTCCTTCAACTCACTTACAAAAATGGGTTACAAGTTACAAGAAGGAAAATGGATTAAAAAGATGACTAGTCAGGTTGCTACCACCATGTCTGAAAAAGATGAAGCTGCTGCTGCTGAAGGACTGAAGACACTCTGATTACTCCATATGAACTCAAAAATCTGATATTTCAAAAAATGGAAACTATCTCCAACTCTCTGACAGATCATGTGAATTCTGCAATTGAAGAAATCAAAAAGTCAGTGACATTAAATTGTAAGAATTGAAATCAGAACAAAGCTTCACCAGCAAAAAGTGGAAAAAGAAATGAAGGATTTCAAGAAACAATTAGAAGCATTCTACTGCAATCCCAGAAGGAAACTTCTCCCATTGAAGATGTTTCTGAATAGATCATCAAAGAGTCACTTGGCATTCCTATTCCTTCATCTGATCTACCTAAACCTAGCAAGACTAAGAAGAACCAAAAGCCAAGAAGACCAAAGTTTTTAGAGCCCCTGTTGAAAGGGATATGCCCTACAAGCCAATTTATGTTGTATCTCCCAAACCATTGTAATTGACAATATTCTAATAAAGGCATTATTTTTCATTATACGCTGTGTTTATATTATATGATGAACCCCATAGATTAGGGCTATGATTTTAGGGTTATGATGAGATAATACCAGTGAGACCTAAAGTCTCAAAACCTTAATCTAAAAAAACTTCTAGTCAAAGGAACCTTGAGTAGGGGATCAGGGTTTTCCGGTAAGACTAGCACATCCCATGTATACTGGAGAGGGTGACTGCTCTCACAGTCACTTGTGTATGACACTGATACGGGATGTGGGTGCTCATTGGAGAATGAGTTCACTGATCTGATCCAACTTGAGAACATCTAATGGAGTCTTAGCTACATGTCAATAGAAGGTTCTCATAGTGGGAGTGGTACAAGTAATCCTTTGACCTGAGACTGCCATAAGTACCTTATGTACATGAACCCTGCTTTGGTTCAATCCTAATCATGACACTGAGTCATGCACAGGATTGATACTGGGAATGGTAAATTGGATTTGAAGGTAATGAGTAGGTCAACAAAGAATCGATCACTCTTAGTAAGAGGAGATTGCATCCAGCTAGTTAACAATTGGAAGATGATTCAGGGAATATTTGATCAAAGTAGAGATATTAGAAATGGTTTCTGATATCAAGATAATTGAATCATCAATATAAGATTGAGCTAGAAATAAATATAATATTGGATTTGACATATATCTATATCCATATTTATATTTTGGGGCGGTGCAGGCTGATCGAAAGATTTAATGTACGGTAACTCTCTACTGAAGGGTAGTTTTTGTATTTCACCAGAATTTCCATATCTTCCAGGTAGACATGACACGTTGCTAGACGTCAATCTTGTCTTGTGGGTTGATCAAATTTAAAGATCACTTATTAGGAAGAGTCCTAATTGATCAAGTCGGGTAAGCCCGGTTTGACCTAAATCGATTAGAAAGAGTTCTAATCAAATTAGGTCAACTTGTATTCGAACCACTGCTAGCTAGATGTGGAACCCAATGGGTCACACACTTAAGAGGATTGATCAGAAGTTTAATTTATAATTAAATCATCTTTGTAGGATAACACTCTAGCAGGTGTTGCAAACCCTAGCTTCAATTCGAATTGGATTCGAATTAGGGTTCCGGATTGGTTCTATTTGGGTTCTAATTGGATCTAATTAGACCCTAATTGAGGTTATAGAGATTATGGCTAACCCTATTGGCTAACCATGCACCTAGGCTAGCCCCCATCCGCCCCTTAGCATTTTTCAGGCCAAAATGCCATGAGTCCATGCACTAATGGACTCTTGGCATGCCATTTGGAAAAGTCCATGGCGCATGGACTCTTGGCGCGCTCCATAAAACACTCTAATGTTTTTAAATGGGGCGGCTTCCTTTCTCATTATTAGTGCCTCACATGTGTGCCCTTGGATGGGAATCCAACGGTTGGAAAATTCTTGAGAAGACAAAAGGCGCAAACTCTTCCCGTTGCATGAAATAACGTCTCTTCGGAGACCGAAACATCGCAACTCCCTTCTTATGAAAATTCATGACTTTTCTTTTAGGAAAAGTCATGAGTTTTAATCTGGAAGGTCATGAGAAGGAGGGAAGGGGCGTGAGAAAATGAGAAAGGGCGTGAGAATCTTTCATGGAGAGATGTGTGGGCGCCTATCTGAGATCTATTTAAAGGGTCGGGAAAATCAGAACTCGGTAATGTTTTTTTTTATTCCTTCTTCCTCTCCTAAACTCTTTTACTCTTTTCTTGCTCTTGCATTGTTTCCTTTACAGAGTACACCTCTATCAAAACTTTGCTACTGAAGAGGAATTAGAGCGAAAGTCTCTGACGGTAAAGGAAAGAAAGGAGTTCTGATTTATTCCTTCTTTCTTACATTAAGACATTATTGTCTTAATTTCTCCTCCACTTAAGACAAGCCTATATCCCTTAGGACAAGGTCTTTTCTTCAAGACAAGGGTGTCTAAGGGCCAATGTCTTAGTGGAATGAGGAGAAGAGATCAAGGAAAGGGAGGCTACCTCTTTTGTGGAAGAATTCAAGCCATAATCTGAAGAATTGAGTTCTAGGAAGAAGAACTCAAAGAAGGAACCATTAGACAAGAAGATAGTGTTCTTGATCATCGCTTAGTGTGGATCACCATCGAAGGGCGGACACCTGGACACCTGGTGAATTCAGATAGCCCCTTCAACTTCAAGTTTGTTGGAATAAGCGATTACAGGTTGGTACCCTAATCCTAATTTGCATAGATTGCTTGTCATATTTTCTAGTCTTATTTAAGGAGTTCCTGGTTTAGGGTTTTTGGTGTGAATTTAGTTTCAATTTTGAAATTACACTTTCGCTGCGTTGCACCAGAACCCAACAGTGGTATCAGAGCCACCTTAATTAAGACTATAATCTATGAATTTTGTGTGTTACATATTAGGGTTTTTTAAATCCTAAATGCTATTACACTTAGCATATTTTTTGATTGCATATATGTTTTGATGTATGCCACTAGTTAGGGTTTTTCACTCAAACCCTAATTATTATAGAGATATGATTAGTTTTGAAGTCATCATACTGAAATAGGTTGCCCTGGCATAATGGTGGATCCATTATGTGGTAAATGGTTGTCCTAGTATGATGACACACTTAGCACATATTTGTTTTATCAGAGTGATATGATTGTGATATGTTCTATAAGAATGTGCTGGCAATTTTATAAAACCCTCCTCTTAAAAAATTATATTAAGTCATAGTATATTTAACTAATAAGCATCACTAGTCATGATGAACATTGATCATTCGTTGTCTATAAAGGTGGTTCTGGGAAGGTAAAGAGAATTGTGGTTTTTAATTGGTTCTGTTGACTGACCTGGCCAATTTTTATTGGTGTCTAGGAAAGCAACGGGGGGACTCCCACATCTCTTCTACTTGCCTGGCCGATTTGATTATATTTAAATCTTGACTAAAATGCTTAGTGTTAAAAATACTATATATTGGCCTTCCTTCATGCTGGATCATTATTGTGTTATGAACCATTTTGTTTGTTGTGTTATCTGCAAGACCTAATATGGTGATTGACATAATACTAGTCTAGTGCACAGATATGCTTACAATATATTCAGTATAATGCTTTGTTGTGTTATCTGCAAGGGCATTATATTTGAGTACTGACTGTATAGAAATGAAAGGGTCTTGACTTTACTAGAACATTATGGTTTGTTGTGTTTTTCTGCAAGACTATAATGTTCTAGAAGCCAAGTTATTTTTGAGAATTATATGAGATATAATTGAAGAGTTTCCTACCTTTGAGCTTATAAAGATTTGTTGTGTTTTCTGCAAGATATTTTATAAGTTATTAGGATCTCAATCTCACTAAGAAAAATGGATCAGGGTTCTTCTCGATTATCATAGTGAGGGCTATGATTTTTGATAAATAGTGGGAGACATAATTAATTGAAGACCTAATTTAATTATGTAAGTCATTTCATGGTTGTTTGCTTATGTATTGTTCTTTATTAAATATAGATAAATGGCATCTTCATTATCACTGCGAAGTATCTTAGATACCAACAAACTGACTGGTCCAAACTATGTGGACTGGTTGAGAAATTTAAAGATTGTGCTGAGTTCAGAAAAACTTTCTTATATTCTTGATACCCCTAGTCTTAATCCACAAGGGGACGATGCCACACAGGAAGATATCGCCACATACAGAATGTGGCAGAATGACTCCCTCACTGTCAAGTGTATCATACTGGCCTCTATGACCAATGAGTTACAAAGACAGCATGAAAGCATGGATACTCAATCCATAATGCTCAATTTAAAGAGCTTTATGGAGAACAAAGCAGAACTGCTAGATACGAATATCTAAGCATTTATTCCATGCTAGGATGACGGAGGGAACATCCGTTCAGGATCATGTTCTGAAGGTAATTGACTTAATCACCAGATTGGTAAATTAGGTTTTATTATGGATGGGGAGTTGAATCAGGATTTAATCCTGCAATCACTCCCGAAGTCATTTTCTCAGTTTGTCTTGAATTATCCCATGAACAAACTGAACACTTCCTGGCCTGAGCTGTTAAATATGTTAAAAACAGCAGAGAGACACGTTAAGAAAGAGAAGGCTCCACTTCTTCTTGTTGATAAGACCAATAAGAAGAATCAGGCAAAAAGGGTTTTAATAGGAGGCTAAACCCTAAGGGTGGCATCAATAAGAATAAGAAAGGAAAGAAAGCCTCAAAATAATCAACCTGTTTCTTTTGCGGCAAAGCGGGACATTGGAAAAGAATTGCAAGGCTTACCTTGCAACTGTGAAGCCTGGTGCGGCAGATGCACCAAAAGGTATGTATGAGATACATGCTATATTGACATTAAATTCGTCTATATCAAATACTTGGGTATTGGATACCGCTTGTGGTTACCATATATGCAAATCTTTGCAGGACCTCCACAAGCTTAAAGTATTGAAGGAAGGTGACTTCAATCTCTACGGTGCTAGTGGTGATATCATCCAAGCAGAAGCTGTAGGTACCTATATTCTGAAGTTGCCTTCAGGAAGATCTTGGAGTTAGAAAATTGTTACTATATGCCTAAGATTATTAGGAACATTATATCTTTTCCTTTGTTTTTAAAACAAGGATATGTAATGGATGTAACGAGCACTGGTTGCTCGATAATGTTGTATAATAAAGTTATTTGTTCTGGCATATTTAGTAATGGCCTCTTAACTCTTTCTTCCAATGATAGTGTTTTTCATGTCAATAATAAAAAAAAGAAAAGACTTTAATGATACTTTACTTTGGCATCATCGACTTGGTCATGTTAATGAGTCTAGGATAAGCAAGTTATACAGGAAAAATTCCTTGATCCTTATGAGTATGAATCATTAGAAACTTGCGAATCATGTCTCATTGGTAAGATGACCAAGACTCCATATACCGGACATGGAGAAAGGTCAACTGAGTTATTAGGACTTATACACTGATGTATGTGGTCCAATGACAACTCAGGCCAGAGGTGGATACTCATATTTTATCACTTTTACAGATGATTTATCTAGGTTTGGATATGTGTATCTTATGAAACATAAATCTGAAGCCTTTGATAAATTTAAGGAGTATCAAGTATGGTCAAAAAACAAACCGGGAAAAGTATTAAAGTTCTTCATTCTGATCAAGGAGGAGAATACTTATCCACGGAGTTTTTAGACTATCTTAAAGTTAATGGAATTCTTTCTAATGGACCCCTCCTTATACTCCACAGCTAAATGGTATAGCTGAAAGTAGGAATCGTACCTTATTAGATATGGTACGATCCATGATGTGCTCCATAAATTTACCCATTTCCTTCTAGGGTCATGCCCTAGAAACTGCTGTTTACATTCTGAACAAGGTACCTTCTAAATTCGTTGTTAGTACTCCATATGAAATTTGGAGTGGAAAGAAACCGTATCTTAAATATTTTAAGGTATGGGGATGTCCAGCTTATGTTAAAAAAAATCTTGGACATAAGTTGGAACCTAGAGCGGATAAATGTCTATTTATAGGATATCCTAGAGAGGGTAGAGGATATCTGTTTCTACCATCCTACTGAACAAAAGATTTTTGTCAGCAGGCATGCCACTTTTCTAGAAAAAGAGTTCATTTTAGAAAAGGGCAATGGTAGAATTGTTGAACATGGAGAAGTACAAGAAATACAGATAGACAGTTCTCAACCATTAGAACATATAGTTAGGACAGAACAACAACAACAAAACTCCCTCCCCGTAGGTCTGATAGAGAGCCACGGGCACCTGAGAGGTATGGGTTTATTATTGAAAATAATGACCCAAGTCATTCAAAATGATGAACCTCTGACCTATACGGAAGCTTTCTTGAGTACTGATTCAGATAGATGGCAAGAAGCCATGGAATCCGAGATAGACTCTATGTATGTAAACCAATATGGTCTTTGGTCGATGCACCAGAGGGTGTTAATCCTTTTGGGTGCAAATGGGTCTATGAGAAAAAGATTGGGGCTGATGGCCAAGTTGAAACCTATAAAGCCAGATTAGTGGCAAAAGGTTTTAGACAAAAATAGGGAATTGATTATGATGAAACATTCTCACCTGTTGCCATGCTCAAATCAATTCGGATTTTACTTGCTATAGCAGCGTACCACGATTATGAGATCTGGCAGATGGATGTGAAGACTGCATTCCTCAATGGTTTCCTGAGGAAAAAGTCTACATGTCACAGCCAGAAGGTTTTATTTCAAAGAATAAACCTAATCAAGTATGCAAGCTAAAGAAATCCATTTATGGATTAAAGCAAGCTTCCAGGAGTTGGAACATCTGCTTTGATGAAACTATTAAAAGGTTTGGATTTATCAAAAATGTGGATGAACCCTGTGTTTATAAGAAGACTAGTGGTAGTGCCATAGTCTTCTTGGTTCTGTATGTAGATGACATACTCCTCATTGGGAATGATGTCCCAATGTTACAATCAGTCAAGGTTTGGCTATCAAACCAGTTTTCCATGAAAGATTTGGGAGAAGCATCCTATATACTATGTATTAAGATCTTTAGAGATAGATCTAAGAGGATGCTAGGTTTATCCCAATCTAGGTACATTGACTTAGTACTGAAAAGATTCAGCATGGATGGAAGTAAAAGCGGTTATCTTCCTATGAGTCAAGGCATACAACTTTCTAAAAGAATGTCTCCTAAGACACCTGAAGAAAGAAATAGAATGAATTCTATACCTTATGCTTTGGCAATAGGGTCCATAATGTATGCCATGCTATGTACCAGGCCTGATGTGGCATATGCTTTAGGCATTGTCAGTAGGTTTCAGGCTGATCCAGGAAAGGATCATTGGAAAGCAGTTTAAAAATATTCTTAAGTACCTGAGAAGGACTAAGGATATTTTTCTGGTTTATGGTGGGTCTGATCTTAAACTAGAAGCTTATTCTGATTCTAGTTTTCAATCAGACCCTAATGATAGCAAATCTATTTCGGGATATGTTTTTACCCTAAATAGTGGAGCAGTGAGTTGGAAGAGTATCAAGCAGCAGACTGTAGCTGACTCAACCACAGAGGCAGAATACATAGCTGTCAGTGAAGCCGCCAAGGAGCAGCCTGGATGAAGAAGTTCATCACAGAGTTGGGTGTTGTTCCTGAGATTGAAACCCAGTGCCACTTTACTGTGACGACACTGGAGCTGTTGCTCAAGCTAAGGAACCAAGAGCTCATCATAAGTCCACACATTCTGAGACGCATCCATCTCGTCCGAGAAATAGTAGAAAGACAAGATGTCTACATAAATAGAGTTGATACAAAGAACAATATAGGACCCGTTCACTAAGGCTCTACCACAGCGAGAGTTTGATCACCACCTCGAGTGTATGGGATTAAGATTTAAAGGCAATTGGCTTTAGTGCAAGTAGAAGATTGAAAGGGATATGCCCTACAAGCCAATCTATGTTGTATCTCCCAACCATTGTAATTGACAATATTCTAATAAAGGCATTATTTTTCTCATACACTGTGTTTATATTATATGATGAACCCCATAGATTAGGACTATGATTTTAGGGTTATGATGATTATACCAGTGAGACCTAAAGTCTCAAACCTTAATCTAAAAAAATTCCTAGTCAAAGGAACCCTGAGTAGGGGATCAGGTTTTCCGGTAAGACTAGCACATCCCATGTATACTGGAGAGGGTGACTGCTCTCACAGTCACTTATGTATGATCACTGATATGGGATGTGTTGCTCATTGGAGAATGAGTTCACTGATCTGATCCAACTTGAGAACATCTAATGGAGTCTTAACTACATGTCAATAGAAGGTTCTCATAGTGGGAGTGGTACAAGTAATCCTTTGACCTGAGACTGCCATAAGTACCTTATGTACATGAACCCATGCTTTTTGTTCAATCCTATCATGACACTGAGTCATGCACAGGATTGATACTGGGAATGGTAAATTGGATTTGAAGTAATGGTAGGTCAACAAGGATCGATCACTCTTAGTAAGAGGAGATTGCATCTAGCTAGTTAACAATTGGAAGATGATTCAGGGAATCTTTGATCAAGTAGAGATATTAGAAATGGTTTCTGATATCAAGATAATTGAATCATCATATAAGATTGAGCTAGAATAAATATAATATGGTTTGATTTGACATATATCCATATCCATATTTATATTTTGGGTGCAGGCTGATCGAAAGATTTAATTGTACGGAACTCTCTACTGAAGGGTAGTTTTGGTATTTCCCCAGAATTTTCATATCTTCCGGGTAGACATGACACGTTGCTGAAAGGGGATATGCCCTACAAACCAATCTCTGTTGTATCTCCCAAACCATTGTAATTGATAATTTTCTAAATAAAGGCATTATTTTTTATCATACGCTGTGTTTATATATGATGAACCCCATAGATTAGGGCTATGATTTTAGGGTTATGATGAGATCATACCAGTGAGACCTAAATCTATCTTAAAACCTTAATCTAAAGTATTCCTAGTCAAAGGAACCCTGAATAGGGGATCAGGGTTTTTCCGATAAGACTAGCACACCCCGGTATACTGGAAAGGGTGACTGCTCTCACAGTCACTTGTGTATGACACTAATACTGGGATGTGGGTGCTCATTGGAGAATGTTTCACTGATATGATCCAACTTGAGAACATCTAATGGAGTCTTAGCTACATGTCAATAGAAGGTTCTCATAGTAGGAGTGGTACAAGTAATCTTTTGACCTGAGACTGCCATAAGTACCTTATGTACATGAACCCATCCTTTGGTTCAATCCTAATCATGACACTGAGACATGCACAGATTGATACTGGGAATGGTGAATTGATATGAATGAAGGTAATGTGAGTCAACAAGGAATCGATCACTCTTAGTAAGAGGAGATTGCATCCAGCTAGTCAATAATCGCATGATGATTCAGGGAATCTTTGATCAAAGTAAGGATATTAGAGATGGTTTCTAATATCAAGATAATCGAATCATCATTATAAGATTGAGCTAGAAACAAATATAATGTTGGATTTGACATATATCCATATCCATAGTTATATTTTTGGTGCAGGCTGATCGAAAGATTTAATTGTACGGTAACTCTCTACTGAAGGGTAATTTTGGTATTTCACCAGAATTTCCATATCTTCCGGGTAGACATGACACGTTGCTAGACGTCAATCTTGTCTTGTGGGTTGATCAAGTTCAAAGATCACATGTTAGGAAGAATCCTAATTGATCGATCCGTAAGCCCGGTTTGACCTAAATCGATTAGAAAGAGTTCTAATCAAATTAGGTCAACTTGTATTCGAACCCACTGCTGGCTAGATGTGGAACCCAATGGGTCACACACTTAAGAGGATTGATCAAGAATTTAATTTGGAATTAAATGTCTTTGCAAGATAACACTCTAGCAAGTGTTGCAAGCCCTAGCTTCTATTCGGATCGGATTCGAATTAGGGTTCCGGATTGGTTCAAATTGGGTTCTAATTGGACCTAATTAGACCCTAATTAAGAAATATGGGATATGGCTAACCCTATTGGCTAGCCATGTAGCTTGGCTAGCCTCCCACCCGCCCCCTTTTTGCTTTTCACGCCAAACACCAAGAGTCCATGCGCATATGGACTCTTGGCGCGCCTTAAGGAAGAGTCCATGGCGCATGGACTCTTGGCGCGCCCCAAATAAAATCATCGGAGATTTTATTTGGGCGCCTCCTTCTTAAGTGATTAGCGCCTTCTCCCCCCCCTTGGATGAAAATCCAACGGCTGATGGGATTTTGAGAAAGAGAGAAAGCGCTAACTCCTCCCGGGCGCGCGAAGTAACATCTCTTCGGAGATGAAAAGTCGCGACTTTCTTCCTTTTAAAACACCGCGGTTTTTTCTTTAAGAAGCCGTGGGATTTAATCTGGAAGGCCGTGAGATGTGTGGATTGGGCGTGAGAAATAAGAAAGGGGCGTGAGATAAAGTGGAATGGGGTTTACGGAGAGTTGTGTTCTTCTGAGAAGACATCTCTCTGAAATCTATTTAAACAACAGAGGTCTCGGGTGTTCAGATGATTTTTTTGAACAACAGAGTTTATTTTATTGTCTTTTCTTTCCAGGAACTGATTCCTCCTTAGCTTGTTTAGGACAAAGAGAGTTTCCCTCTTACAGAGTTCTCTTCTCTGTTGAAACTCAAGTCCAAAACAAGAGATAGGAAAATCTCTTGATCGGTAAAAGAAAGGAACTCCTACTCTGTTTCTATTTCCTTTACTTTAAGACATTAGTGTCTTAAATCCATCTCCTCCTTTAAGACAAGAGTTTTATTCTTAGGACAAGGTCTTAAGAAAGGAAGGAAGAAGGAAAGGAAGAAGAAGTAAGGAGCCCCTACCCTGAAGTTTTAGAGCCATAGTCCTCTTGAGTTCTAGGATAAGAATTCAAGTGAGGGAACTTTGAAGAAGCTTGCATCTTGTTCAATCATCTTGTGGATCACCATTGGAGGGTGGACATTTGACGCTGGTGAAATCAAAAGAAGCATTCAACACCAAGTTCTGATTCTACATCAAAATTGGACTTAGCGTTAAAAGGTTAGTGCCCTAATTCTAACAATGTTAGTATTATGTTTTTAATTAGTATATAGGGAGTCTTGGCTAAGGGATTTCGGTGCAAATTTCATCATTTTGAAATTTACACTTCCGCTGCGGTGCACTTGAAACCCCAACAGTGGTATCAGAGCCATCCTTATTACAGTTAAAACATTATATGCATTTTTGTTGTAGTATCGAAATTAGGGTTTTAAACCCTTGAATGCTGATACGCTTAGCATAATTTAAGGAATGCATATATGATAATTAATGTTTTGATGTATGCCACTAATTAGGGTTTTTCACTCAAACCCTAATTATTATAGAGATATGATTAGTTTTGAAGTCATCATACTGAAATAAGGTTGCCCTGGCATAATGGTGGATCCATTATGTGGTAAATGGTTGTCCTAGTATGATGACACACTTAGCACATATATGTTTATCAGAGTGATATCATTATGATATGTTTTTTATGTAAGAATGTGCTGGCAATTTTATAAAGCCCTCTTCTTAAAATCATATTAAGTCATAGCATATTTAACTAATAAGCATCACTAGTCATGATGAACAATTGATCATTCGGTGTCTAGAAAGGTGGTTCTGGGAAGGTAAAGAGAATCGTGGTTTTTAATTGGTTCCGTTGACTGACCTGGCCAATTTTTATTGGTGTCTAGGAAAGCAACGGGGGACTCCCACATCTCTTCCACTTGCCTGGCCGATTTGTGATTATATTTAAATCTTGACTTATATGCTTAGTGTTAAAAATTGCTATATGTTGGCCTTCCTTCATGCTGGATCATTACTGTGTTATGAACCACATTAGGTTTGTTGTGTTGTCTGCAAGACCTAATAGGTGATTGACATAATATTGGTCTAGTACAAAATATCCTTACAGTATATTCAGTATAATGCCTTGTTGTGTTATCTACAAGGGCATTATATTTGAATATTGACTGTATAGAAATGAAAGGGTCTTGACTTAACTAGAACATGGTTTGTTGTGTATTCTGCAAGACTTATAATGTTCTAGAGGCCAAGTTGTTTTTGAGAATTATATGAGATATAATGGAAGAGTTTCCTACCTTACAACTTATAAAAGATTTGTTGTGTCTGCAAGATTCTTTATAAATTATAAGGATCTCGATCTCTACTAAGAAACCGATCAGGGTTCTTCTCGATTATCATAGTGAGGGCTATGATTTTGATAAAATAGTGGGAGACATAATTAAATTGAAGACCTAATTTAATTATGTAAATCATTTCATGGTTGTTTGCTTATGTATTGTTCTTAATTAAATGTAGATAAATGGCATCTTCATTATCACTGAGAAGCATCTTAGATACCAACAAACTGACTGGTCCAAACTATGTGGACTGGTTGAGAAACTTAAAGATTGTACTGAGTTCAGAAAAACTTTCTTATATTCTTGATACCCCTAATCTTAATCCACTAGGGGATGATGCCACACAGGAAGATATGGCCACATACAAAATGTGGCAGAATGACTCCCTCACTGTCAAGTGTATCATACTGGCCTCTATGACCAATGAGTTACAGAGGCAGCATGAAAGCATGGATACTCAATCCATAATGCTCAATTTAAAGGAGCTTTATGGAGAACAAAAAGCAGAACTGCTAGATACGAAATATCTAAGCAGTTATTCCGTGCTAGGACAGAGGGTACATCCGTTCAGGATCATGTCCTGAAGGTAATTGACTTAATCACTAGATTAGGTCAATTAGGGTTTATTATGGATGGGGAGCTGAATCAGGATTTAATCCTGCAATCACTCCCAGAGTCATTTTCTCAGTTTGTCTTGAATTATCACATGAACAAACTGAACACTTCCTTGCCTGAGCTGTTAAATGTTAAAAAACAGCAGAGAGCCATGTTAAGAAAGAAAAGGCTCCACTTCTTCTTTTTGATAAGACCAATAAGAAGAAATCAGGCAAAAGGGTTTTAGCAGGAGACTAACCCTAAGGGTGCATCAATAAAACAAGAAAGGAAAGAAGGTCTCAAAACAGTCACCTGTTTCTTTTGCGGCAAAGCGGGACATTGGAAAAGAATTGCAAGGCTTACCTTGCAACTGTGAAGCCTGGTGCGGCAGACGCACCAAAAGGTATGTATGAGATACATACTATATTGACATTAAATTCGTCTATATCAAATACTTGGGTATTGGATACCGCTTGTGGTTACCATATATGCAAATCTTTGCAGGACCTCCACAAGCTTAAAGTATTGAAGGAAGGCGACTTCAATCTCTACGGTGCTGGTGGTGATATCATCCAAGCAGAAGCTGTAGGGACCTATATTCTGAAGTTGCCTTCAGGGAAGATCTTGGAGCTAGAGAATTGTTACTATATGCCAAAGATTATTAGGAACATTATATATTCCTTTGTTATTAAACAAGGATATGTAATGGATGTAACGAGCACTGGTTGCTCAATAATGTTATCTAATAAAATTATTTGTTCTGGCATATTTAGCAATGGGCTCTTAACTCTTTCTTCCAATGATAGTATTTTTCATGTCAATACTAAAAGGAAAAGAAAAGACTTTAATGATACTTTACTTTGGCATCATAGACTTGGTCATGTTAATGAGTCTAGGATTAGCAAGTTATACAAGGAAAAATTCCTTGATCCTTATGAGTATGAATCATTAGGAACTTGCGAATCATGTCTCATGGGTAAGATGACAAAAACTCCATTCACTGGACATGGGGAAGGTCAACTGAGTTATTAGGACTTATACACACTGATGTATGTGGTCCAATGACAACTCAGGCCAGAGGAGGATACTCATATTTTATCACTTTTACAGATGATTTATCTAGGTTCGGATATGTGTATCTTATGAAACACAAATCTGAAGCCTTTGATAAATTTAAGGAGTATCAAAGTATGGTCGAAAAACAAACCGGGAAAAGTATTAAAGTTCTTCGTTCTGATCGAGGAGGAGAATACTTATCCGCGGAGTTTTTAGACTATCTTAAAGTTAATGGAATCCTTTCTGAATGGACCCCTCCTTATACACCACAGCTAAATGGTATAGCTGAAAGGAGGAATCGTACCTTATTAGATATGGTACGATCCATGATGTGCTTCATAAACAATTGTCCATTCTTCTGGGGTCATGCCCTAGAAACTGCTGTTTATATTCTGAACAAGGTACCTTCTAAATCCGTTGTTAGTACTCCATATGAAATTTGGAGTGGAAAGAAACCATATCTTAAATATTTTAAGGTATGGGGATGTCCAGCTTATGTTAAAAGAAATTTTGGACATAAGTTGGAACCTAGAGCGGATAAATGTCTATTTGTAGGATATCCTAAAGAAGGTAGAGGATATCTATTCTACCATCCTACTGAACAAAAGATTTTTGTTAGCAGGCATGCCACTTTTCTAGAAAAAGAGTTCATTTTGGAAAGGGGAAATGGTAGAACAATTGAACTTGGAGAAGTGCAAGAATACAGATAGACAATTCTCAACCATTAGAACATATAGTTAGGACAGAACCAGAACACAAAACTCCTCCTCGTAGGTCTGACAGAGTGCCACGGGCACCTGAGAGGTATGGGTTTATTATTGAAAATAATGAAGCTCAAGTCATTCAAAATGATGAACCTCTGACCTATACGGAAGCTATCTTGAGTACTGACTCAGATAAATGGCAAGAAGCCATGGAATCCGAAGTAGACTCTATGTATGTAAACCAAGTATGGTCTTTGGTTGATGCACCAGAGGGTGTTAATCCTATTGGGTGTAAATGGTCTATAAGAAAAAGATTGGGGCTGATGGCCAAGTTGAAACCTATAAAGCCAGATTAGTGGCTAAAGGTTTTAGACAAAAACAGGGAATTGATTATGATGAAACTTTTTCACCTGTTGCCATGCTAAAATCAATTCGGATTTTACTTGCTATAGCAGCATACCACGATTATGAGATATGGCAGATGGATGTGAAAACTGCATTCCTCAATGGTTTCCTTGAGGAAGAAGTCTACATGTCACAGCCAGAAGGTTTTATTTCAAAGAATAAACCTAATCAAGTATGCAAGCTGAAGAAATCCATTTATGGATTAAAGCAAGCTTCCAGGAGTTGGAACATCCGCTTTGATGAAACTATTAAAGATTTGGTTTTATCAAAAATGTGGATGAACCCTGTGTTTATAAGAAGACTAGTGGGAGTGCCATAGTCTTCTTGGTTCTGTATGTAGATGACATACTCCTCATTGGGAATGATATCCCAGTTGCAATCAGTCAAGTTTGGCTATCAAACCAGTTTTCCATGAAAGATTTGGGAGAAGCATCCTATATACTAGGTATTAAGATCTATAGAGATAGATCTAAGAGGATGCTAGGTTTATCCCAATCTAGGTACATTGACTTAGTGCTGAAAGATTCAGCATGGAAGGAAGTAAAAGAGGTTATCTTCCTATGAGTCAAGGCATACATCTTTCTAAAAGGATGTCTCCCAAGACACCTGAAGAAGAGATAGAATGAATTCTATACCCTATGCTTCGGCAATAGGATCCATAATGTATGCCATGTTATGTACCAGGCCTGATGTGGCATATGCTTTAGGCATTGTCAGTAGGTTTCAGGCTGATCCAGGAGAGGATCATTGGAAAGCAGTTAAAAATATTCTTAAGTACCTAAGAAGGACTAAGATATTTTTTTGGTTTATGGTGGTTCTGATCTTAAACTAGAAGCTTATTCTGATTCTAGTTTTCAATCAGACCCTGATGATAGCAAATCCATTTCGGGATGATGTTTTTACCCTAAATGGTGGAGTAGTGAGTTGGAAGAGTACCAAGCAGCAGACTGTAGCTGACTCAACCACAGAGGCAGAATACATAGCTGTTAGTGAAGCCGCCAAGGAAGCAGTCTGGATGAAGAAGTTCATCACAGAGTTGGGTGTTGTTCCTCAAATTGAAAACCCAGTGCCACTTTACTGTGACAACACTGGGGCCGTTGCTCAAGCTAAGGAACCAAGAGCTCATCATAAGTCCAAGCCACATTCTGAGACGCTTCTCATCTTGTCCGAGAAATTAGTAGAGACAAGATGTCTACATAGATAGAGTTGATACAAAGAACAATGTAGCAGACCCGTTCACTAAGCTCTACCACAGCGAGATTTTGATCGCCACCTAGAATGTATGGGATTAAGATTCAAAGGCGATTGGCTTTAGTGCAAGTGGGAGATTGAAAGGGATATGCCCTACAAACCAATCTCTGTTGTATCTCCCAAACCATGTAATTGATAATTTTCTAAATAAAGGCATTATTTTTATCATACGCTGTGTTATTATATGATGAATCCCATAGATTAGGGCTATGATTTTAGGGTTATGATGAGATCATACCAGTGAGACCTAAAATCTTAAAACCTTAATCTAAAGTATTCTAGTCAAAGGAACCCTGAATAGGGGATCAGGTTTTTTCCGATAAGACTAGCACACCCCGGGTATACTGGAAAGGGTGACTGCTCTCACAGTCACTTGTGTATGACACTAATACTGGGATGTGTGCTCATTGGAGAATGAGTTCACTGATATGATCCAACTTGAGAATCTAATGGAGTCTTAGCTACATGTCAATAGAAGGTTCTCATAGTAGGAGTGGTACAAGTAATCTTTTGACCTGAGACTGCCATAAGTACCTTATGTACATGAACCCATCCTTTGGTTCAATCCTAATCATGACACTGAGACATGCACAGGATTGATACTGGGAATGGTGAATTGAATATGAAGGTAATGAGTAGGTCAACAAGGAATCGATCACTCTTAGTAAGAGGAGATTGCATCCAGCTAGTCAACAATCGCATGATGATTCAGGGAATCTTTGATCAAAGTAAGGATATTAGAGATGGTTTCTAATATCAAGATAATCGAATCATCATTATAAGATTGAGCTAGAAACAAATATAATGTTGGATTTGACATATATCCATATCCATAGTTATATTTTGGGTGCAGGCTGATCGAAAGATTTAATTGTACGGTAACTCTCTACTGAAGGGTAATTTGGTATTTCACCAGAATTTCCATATCTTCCGGGTAGACATGACACGTTGCTAGACGTCAATCTTGTCTTGTGGGTTGATCAAGTTCAAAGATCACATGTTAGGAAGAATCCTAATTGATCGATCCGGGTAAGCCGGTTGACCTAAAATCGATTAGAAGAGTTCTAATCAAATTAGGTCAACTTGTATTCGAACCCACTGGCTAGATGTGGAACCCAATGGGTCACACACTTAAGAGGATTGATCAAGAATTTTTTGGAATTAAATTGTGTCTTTGCAAGATAACACTCTAGCAGGTGTTGCAAGCCCTAGCTTCTATTCGGATTGGATTCGAATTAGGGTTCCGGATTGGTTCAAATTGGGTTCTAATGGACCTAATTAGACCCTAATTAAGAAATATGGGAATATGGCTAACCCTATTGGCTAGCCATGTAGCTTGGCTAGCCCCACCCCCCCCTTTTGCTTTCACGCCAAACACCAAGAGTCCATGCGCATATGGACTCTTGGCGCGCCTTAAGGAAGAGTCCATGGCGCATGGACTCTTGGCGCGCCCCAAATAAAATCATCGGAGATTTTATTGGGCGGCCTCCTTCTTAAGTGATTAGCGCTCCTTCTCCCCCCCTTGGATGAAAATCCAACGGCTGATGGGATTTTGAGAAAGAGAGAAAGCGCTAACTCCTCCCGGGCGCGCGAAGTAACATCTCTTCGGAGATGAAAAGTCGCGACTTTCTCCTTTTAAAACACCGCGGTTTTTTCTTTAAGAAGAGCTGTGGATTTAATCTGGAAGGCCGTGAGATGTGTGGATTGGGCGTGAGAAATAAGAAAGGGGCGTGAGATAAAGTGGAATGGGGTTTACGGAGAGTGTGTGTTCTTCTGAGAAGACATCTCTCTGAAATCTATTTAAACAACAGAGGTCTCGGGTGTTCAGATGATTTTTTTTTGAACAACAGAGTTTATTTTATTGTCTTTTCTTTCCAGGAAACTGATTCCTCCTTAGCTTGTTTAGGACAAAGAGAGTTTCCCTCTTACAGAGTTCTCTTCTCTGTTGAAACTCCAAGTCCAAAACAAGAGATAGGAAGAATCTCTTGATCGGTAAAAGAAAGGAACTCCTACTCTGTTTCTATTTCCTTTACTTTAAGACATTAGTGTCTTCAATCCATCTCCTCCTTTAAGACAAGAGTTTTATTCTTAGGACAAGGTCTTAGAAAGGAAAGGAAGAAGGAAGAAAGGAAGTAAGGAGCCCTACCCTGAAGTTTTAGAGCCATAGTCCTCTTGAGTTCTAGGATAAGAATTCAAGTGAGGGAACTTTGAAGAAGCTTGCATCTTGTTCAATCATCTTGTGGATCACCATTGGAGGGGTGGACATTTGGACGCCTGGTGAAATCAAAAGAAGCATCAACACCAAGTTCTGATTCTACATCAAATTGGACTTAGCGTTAAAAGGTTAGTGCCCTAATTCTAACAATGTTAGTATGTATGTTTTAATTAGTATATAAGGAGATCTTGGCTAAGGGATTTCGGTGCAATTTCATCATTTTGAAATTTACACTTCCGCTGCGGTGCACTTGAAACCCCAACAGTTGCTAGACGTCAATCTGTCTTGTGGGTTGATCAAATTTAAAGATCACTTATTAGGAAGAGTCCTAGTTGATCAAGTTGGGTAAGCCCGGTTTGACCTAAATCGATTAGAAATAGTTCTAATCAAATTAGGTCAACTTGTATTTGAACCCACTACTGGCTAGACTGTGGACCAATGGGTCACACACTTAGAGGATTGATCAAGAGTTTAATTTGTAATTAAATCATCTTTTGCAGGATAATACTCTTGCAGGTGTTGCAAACCCTGGCTTCTATTCGAATTGGATTCGAATTAGGATTCCGGATTGGTTCAATTTAGGTTCTAATTGGATCTAATTAGACCCTAATTGAGGCGGGATTGGGATTAACCCTATTGGCTAACCATGCCACCTAGGGCTAGCCCCCCCCCGCCCTTAGCATTTTTCATGCCAAAATGCCAAGAGTCCATGCGCTAATGGACTCTTGGCACGCCATTTGGAAGAGTCCATGACGCATGGACTCTTGGTGCGCTCCATAAAAAACTCCGATGTTTTTATATGGGGCGGCATCCTTTCTCATTATTAGCACCTCCATGTGTGCCCTTGGATGGGAATCCAACAGTTGGGAATTTTTTGAAAGACAAAAGGTGCAGACTCTTCCCGGTTGCGCGAAAATAACGGTCTCTTCGGAGACCGAAACATCGTGACTCCCTTCTTCTGAGATTTCATGGCTTTTCTTTTCGGAAAAGCCGTGAGTTTTAATCAGGAAGGTTGTGAGAAGGAGGGAAGGGGTGTGGAGAAAATGAGAAAGGGGCGTGAGAAGTCTTTCACGGAGAGATGTGTGGGCGCCTATCTGAGATCTATTTAAAGGGTCGGGAAAATCAGAACTCGATAATGTTTTCTTTTATTCCTTCTTCCTCTCCTAAAGACTCTTTCACTCTTTTCTTGCTCTTGCATTGTTTTCTTTACAGAGTACACCTCTGTTGAAACTTTGCTACTGAAGAAGAATAAGAGCGAAAGTCTCCGACGGTAAAGGAAAAAAAGAGTTCTGATTTATTCCTTCTTTCTTACATTAAGACATTATTGTCTTAATTTCTCCTCCAACTTAAGACAAGCCTATATCCTCTTAGGACAAGGTCTTTTCTTCAAGACAAGGGTGTCTAAAGGGCCAAGGTCTTATTGGAAGGAGGAGAAGAGATCATGGAAAGGGAGGCTACCTCTTTTATGGAAGAATTCAAGCCATAATATGAAGAATTGAGTTCTAGGGAAGAAACTCAAAAGGAGGAACCATTGGACAAGAAGATAGTGTTCTTGATCATCGCTCTGTGTGATTACATCGGAGGGCGGACACCTGGATGCCTGGTGAATTCAGTTAGCCCCTTCAACTTCATGTTTGTTGGAATAAGCGATTACAGGTTGGTACCCTAATCCTAATTTGCATAGATATGCTTGTCATTGTCTAGTCTTATTTAAGGAGTTCCTGGTTTAGGGTATTTGGTGTGAATTTAGTTTCAATTTGAAATTACCTTCCACTACGTACGTTTGAACGGAACCAACACCTGTTAGAACTAGATTCAGGGATTTAAGGTGTAAACCCCTAAAACTAAGATCTTTGATAGAATTATAGAGGTAGGCTCCTCTTCTTCTTCTGAGGAAAGAAGAATAAAGTTGTGTAGTTAGTCTCTAGTCTTATTTCTGAAATGAATGTTTGTTCCACTTGTTATATTCTATACACTTGTAATGTACTTTCTGTCTGCAAACTTCTAATGAAATGAATGTTTTCTGTTTAAAAATTGCTTTTACTATGATGAATTTTTAATTAGAATTTCAAGTGTGACAATATGAAATTATCTCAAACAAATATTAAAAACTTTCTCAATCTATATTAAAATCTGAGCTTTATTTGAAATCACATTTTTGATTGATTGACAAAAGGGGGGAGAATGATGAAAAACATAAAAAGAATGGGAAATTAGCTCCTTTTCAACTATTCTTAAAGTGTAATGAAAAAGGGGAGCACAACAAAAATAACACTGCTTAAATTACTTTAAAATCTGGAGAAAGGGGGAGTTTCTCTTGAATGATTTGCTCTAACTATATATTCAAATTAATCCCATTGCTCTGATCATAATTGCATATTTTAACTCTTTGATACTCCATGTTTTGTGCAACACTTTAACAATATATAGTAATACCATCTGTTGAGCTATGATTTTCTTTAAAAATCCAATCAGCTCTGTTACATGTGAATAAATTATGTTTCAAATACTGTATACATGTAAAGTGTCTTACAGATTTTTCATGCCCAGTGTTTTGTCATTATCAAAAAGGAGGAGATTGTTGACCCCATAAGTGATTTTGATGATAACCAAACATGGAGCATGTACAATTATTACTGACAACTCTTTCAAGTGTTTGACAAGTTTTTGTAGGATGTATAACATGTTCAAACTTCAACTCCTACATTTATATTTTCTTGCTTGAATTATGTTGTAAGTGTTTTTGTAAAGAAGAACCCCAATGAAATGTTAAGAAATCAAGTAAAAGGGTTACTTCTATAAGTGTGTGTGCCTTTGACTTTGCTTTGAGTTGTGGTTTTGTGAAATTGTAAAAGAGTTGGTGAGAGTTTTCTTTAAGTTCAAATTATAAAATTTTTGAAGAAGACACTCGAGCCGACCCCAAGACAAGAAGAGCCGACTCTGCTTACTAGACGCAGCAAAGAATTCTGGAAGCTAGCAATCCGAGCCGACTCGATGGAAAGTGAGTCAACTCTATTGAATCCGAAGTCGACTGGAACAGTCCGAGCCGACTCCTCCAAAGTCCATTCCTAAAGTTTCTGAGAACAGCCAGGCGAGCCGACCCAACCTAGAAAGAGCCGACTCTACCAGAACCTAATTTCAAAAGCCTGAGAAAGCGAGCCGACCCGAACTGCATCGAGTCAACACTTCCAGAGTAAGGTTTCCGAAACTGAGAAGAAGAGTCAAGCTGAAAAGAGCCGACTCCTCGAGTTCAAGAATTTCAATATTCAAGTTCAAGCCGACCCGAGCTATAAAGAGCTGACTTGTCCAGAGTGACATTCTGCGTCCTGAGACAAAGAGCCGACTGCATGAAGAAATTGTGACTCGACCTATCGACTCGAAGGATACAAAGCCGACTCGAAGGAATCCAAGCAGACTCGAATATCACTTCTAGGTATCTAACGGCTAGTTCCAGAATTATTTTTTAATGCCAAAAAGTGCTCAAACGGTCACAAATCATTCCCCAATGGTCTACAACAACTAGAACTACCTTGGGATGATAGAAGACTTTCAATTTGAAGGATTTGAACTACCTTAAAGCAATTAATTAAGAAGAGAGTTCAAAAAAGAAAAGAGAGAGCTTCATTAAATATCCAACCAACCACAAGAGATAGAGCACAAGTGCATTAGAGTCTGCATTCAAGCCTCAACAACTCTGATCTAAAGCTTGAATCAACTTTGGAAGAAGCCACTGAAGTCATTAAAGCTTATTCAAGTGCATTCAAGTGGACTTCCAACGAGCTGCACCGACAACTATCTGACAACTTGAGTTGGTCATTTATTGATGCATTTATTTTCAATTCAATCTTTGAATTGTTGGTTATTGGTGAGCCGATTGAAAAACCAAATAGGTTTTGGTGAGCCTTATCAAAACCAAGGTTTAGGTTCATGGTGATCCTGTGAAAACCAAGTTTAGGTTTCTTTGGTGAGCCTGTTAAGACCAAAGGGTGTTTAGGTTTTCTTTGGTGATCCCGTTAAACCAAAGTGTATAGGTTTTGGATTGTGATCTTGTAAAACAATCCTACCATATTCGGATGTGAATATAGTAGAAATCCAAAAGGTGGTATCTTAGATAATGGATGTAGGAGATGGGTTGCTCTGAACCACTATAATTTTGGTGTGTTTGTGTTGTGCTTTCTCTACTTTGTTTAGCTTCTGCATTCTATAACCTTATCATAGCACCTACCACTTGCAAAGGATTTTGAAATAGCATATTACTTGTTTAAATTTTTAAAGTCCCAATTCACCCCCCTCTTGGGTACCACCTGGGCAACAAGTAGGTTTAGGTTTGAGCCGATTTGATCCGATCGAACCCGATTGACCTAATTAGGTCAATCGGCTCACCTAATTATCCAATTCGAATCATACATTGAATTGACTCATGAAACAATCCATTGGTTCATGAACACCCACAAACAAGATTGACATCTAGCAACATGTCATGCCTACCTAGAAGATGAGGAATTTGGTGAAAATTATCAAAATACCCTTCAGGGGTAAGTTATCTTGTAATTTTATCTTTTGATCTCCCATGATTTTCCGATTAAGTTATTGGTATGGATAAATGTCAAACCCTAACATTTAATCTTATTGAATCTTAGCTCGATCATGAGGAGTCAGTTGATGATTGATTAGAAGCCACTTATAATCTCATCCTACTTTGCAAAGATTCCTTGAGTCACTCATCGAAGAGATTACATGGGATAACATTCCTCTTATCAAGATTAATCAATTCCTTGTTGGTCCACTCACATCCTTCGTACACCTTCCACCATACCTAGAACATCCCGTACATGTCGCAATGGCATGAATGAGTATAAACCAAAGTATGGCTTAGTGTGCACAAGGAACCTTGGTGTCCTCATGTCTGAAGATCACATGCACAACTTCTACTCTGGAACCTATCTTTTGATAAGGAGTAAGACTTCCATAAGATAGTCCCGGTGCAGATCAGTTCAGTGTATTCATAACCTAAGAACACCCTTATCTTTGTATTAGTGTCTCTACACAAGTGGTTGTGAGACCAACCACCCTCATCAACTGAGCATACATAGGATAAGATAGTCTTACCGGATTCATCAATCCCCGAATCAATGGTCCAATGACTAGGAACATTCTAGATTAGGATTTATAGGAAATTAGGTCTCACCGTTATGAACTCCATCATAACCCTAATTCCATTGCCCAACTCTATAGGGTTCATCATAATCAATTAAAATATGACACAGCAGTATATGATGAATCAAATGCCGTTATTAATATGAAAGTATGTCATCATGAGCTGGAAGTTTACAAAAAGGCCCTTATAATGATTGGCTCTTAGGATACTTTTCTATCAGAATGGAGGGTTTAGAAATGGTGGATTTGGATTTCTTGATGGCTTGGATAAATAGGCCTCGCACCCCGTGATGTTCCGTAGAACAAAGGAAAAAGGGCCTCACACCCTGCGATGCACACAGCAAAGGAAGAAAATTTGACAGAATTTTGTTAAATATTGATAAATAATTAATAATTTACAAGGGGGCTGGTGGGGTATTTATAAACTGCCAACTAGTGATGTAAGGGACATAAACACTAATCTTGTGCTCCCTTGGAATACAACTCCTATAGTCCTACTTTTGGGCATCTTGGACTCTTCAATTGGGTGCACATGGGATGTTGTCTTGGGTCCCCTCTTGTAATATAGGACTCAATGACTCAAATAATTACATGGACTCAATGAATAACAAACCACATGATTTAACCAACTAATAACTAATTGAACTAACCATACTTAATTAGGGTTTCAAATAAAAACTTAATTAAAGTTGGTAAAAAGGACTAATTAAGTTGGACCATTAAGATCCCAATTGGGTAAATTAGGTTTGACTCAATTGGGTTTCAACTCAACTTGGTAAAAAGGTTTTACCCTGAAATAAACAAACCTTTAATTTAATTTCGTAAAAAGGGTTACCCTAATTAATCCAAAATAACATTATTTAAAAAAATATTTACATGATAAAGAGGGTTGGGTTCAGGGTTTTACTCATAGGTGATCCACAGGGATGTGGGTTCAACTTGTCGATTTCTTTTAGCCCTGGTGCCCGCACCGATTTTTTCGGGTGGGGGGAACTTGACCCTGTCGAGTATGGGTCAATTCTATTGTTATAATACTCTAGTAAGTCAGGGAAAACTCTCTACAAGTCCTCTCTAGTGATCCAAGAATCATCAGACTCAGGTCATCCTTGCCAACGAACCAGATATCGCTGGTAATCTTTGCTTCGGGTAGCGATGATCTTGTCATCCAAGATCTATTTGATCTTGTCTCTCGAGCTGGTGGTATGGTAGGTGGACATACTTGAGTTGGTTCACTCTCAAGGATTGGATTAGGCCCAAATGGCTCACTAGGAATCAACATTGGCTGCCTAAACTTGATAAGGTTTGAAACATTGAAAGTAGAGCTAATGCCTAGTTCAGGTGGCAATTCAAGAACATAGGCATTAGGTCCTATTTTCTTAATTACTTTGTATGTTCCACTACTACGAGCATATAACTAGTTCAGGTCATAGCCTAACCATAACAAAGTCTACTCCATTGAATTCTTCGAGTCTTTTTCTTGAATTAGCCATATGATTCTGATACAATTCTTTAATATATTTTGCATATGACTCTGCAAATGTCTAACAATCTCAACTATGCATTTATAGTAAAATTATTTATTTATTTATTTTTATTATTATTATTATTTTGTCTATTTATGTCCTTAATTTCAATTCTATGCTTGACCCTTGATTAGTGGATGACTTGCAGATGAAAACTTGACATGCCTCCTATAAATGCCATAGGGTTTGCCAGAAATAGGTTGTAAACCTAACATGCTCAATGGGCTTATGCAATATGCTAACTTCTATAAAATGCAAACCAATGGTCCTACAAATGCTGGAAACTTCATGAAAATGTAAAAAATAAGAACTAGGCTCAGGGTTGACTTGGTAGGGTAGGAAATAAGAAAATGGTTCGGGGATTGGTCCTAGACTAATGGGGTTGACCTTAAAGGTTTGGGGTATATCTACATTGTCTGCCTTATAGAAGAATGGGTCAGTAATTTCATGAAAAGATCTTCAATTGGGACTAATGGAGTGAATTCTTCCTGAGGTTACTGGTTTGGAAAAATCAAGTCCTCAATATGCTTTTCTGGTTCCTGAATTTTAGGACAAGGCTCTATGACTTGACTCTTTTCTAGGGTTTCCTAGGTAAGGTCTTAGTCGTAGGGTTAGGTTCCTCATGGATCTCTTTTTCTAAGGATCCTACCAGCATAGTTTCAGTCAAGGTATGGTCATGATCAACTAACTCTGGGCTGGTTTCAGTCTAGGTATGGTCAAGATTATCTATCTCTGGGTTGGATTTAGTTTGGGTACCTATCGAATCAGCTAATTCTAGGTCAGCTATAGGTATCTTCTCTTCTTCCTTATACTTATCCACTAAGCTCACATCAGCTTCACAAACTTCTTCCTTAATGGAATCTTTGTGGACTAATGGAGTAGTAAGAATAGGCCAGTTAAGGGGCAATTGGCTAGCTCTAGGGTTTGGACTAGGTGCACTAAACCTAGTAGGTTCAGGTTGACATTGAAGTGGAAGTGGACTAATACTAAGATTATATCTAGGGCTACTAAGCCTATGGGGTTCATGCTGACTAAGGTAAACCTGACTAACACTAGGTTGATACCTAGGGGTTATAGGTTTCTTGGGCACATAGGACATGGGCATAGATCTATGGGTCATGGATCTGGGTTCATAGGAGCTGGGTTCATATGATCTGGGTAAGTACTTTTCTCTAAGTTTAAGTTTCATGTCAATCCAGGTAGTTATGGGTATGTCTCTTCTTTGTCTAATCATTCTTTCAATATTATCCCAATAAATTCTAGCCTGGCATACTAACTTGGTTTGGCAAACTTATATTTCCTTTCTTCTGACATTACATCCCAAGCAAAATACTCATCCATACCTCTTTCCCAATTAAGGTAATCCTCAGTGCTGGTAAACTAATATACCTAGTGGCTCTCTCAACATGGTCTATGAAATCATAATTGGGTCTCTTCGAACTAAGATCCCAGATTGGATCATGGCGAGAAGCTATCCTAGGGTTGGGTTCTAGGAATGGGTCAAGGTGTTTCTCACTTTTAGGTTTAAGACGGGTCTTACAGTTTTTCTCTAGGTTACCAAGTTGGTCATCTAGTCGGTCAAACCTATTATTTATTTGGGTACATTGTTCAGTGAAAGTCCTAAGGAAGGTTTCCATAGTGGACTCCATATTCAAGCTAGACTGGGTTGGGTTTGAGGCTACAAGTATTGGGCTCCTAATCTAGGGGTCATGCAATGCAAACATATCAAACTTGACTCGGACTAGGGTTTCTTAGACTTAGAGATCAAGTAGAATGGGTCAACTCAAATTACAGCCAATTCAATAATTACCTTGTCCACTAGCCAGGTAAGAGGTGGGGTCGTGGGAGGCTCTCCCTGCTCTCGTAGGGTCCTAATTAAAAACCATGAAACCACTTAGGATGTTTGCCTCTAGACCTCTAGCCTTAGACACCAGATTCAAGTGATAATCAGAGGATTGGGTGCACTAGCTTACACACAATACTTAACCTGACCTGTTGGTGTCCCTAGCTCACTAGAGCAAATTAAGTCTAATTAATTTTAATTAGGGATAGGATCGATGCAAAGGTGGTGATTGTGGGCTAAGGACGGGTGATGAAATCCCTCCCTTATGTAGATATTGAATGCCCTTAATTTTAGGTTTAAATGATGCTTGCACAAGATGAAACCCTAGATGCAATCAAACAAAAATAATTAAAATAACAAAATAATAAAATTAATTATTTTTTGTATTTTTGTTCTTTTGTTTTTTAGTAGAGCTATAGTTTGCAGAAAAAAAACCTAAGATGTAGGAAATTAAAATATGCAAGATTTATGCAAAAAGAACCCTAAACTAGAATTACTGAAATTTAGGGTAGATTTGTTCTCAAGCAATATTCCAGCGAGTAGAGAATTTATACATCGAAATAATTCATGAGAAAACTCTAGAAAATATTTTCAATTATAAGGAATCCATCAAAACAAAAATCAGATTTTTTTGAGTTACCTACAGATAGTAAAATAACATAAATGTACTAAGTTGGCCAAGAAGCAGAAATTAAAACCTAAAGATGCCTATCTCATTATTTTCTTTTTCAAGGGTCAATTCATAGCGTCACCCCTACATGTTATAAGAAATCCCATCTGAATGGGTTGTGAGGGTCTTGCAGCCCTTCTTTTTCCTATGACCGGATGGCAATGGCGAAGCACCTGATCCGAGAACTTAAAGTGAACTAAGTTGCAAAAAATTTCAGCACAAGAGTGATTAAAATTAATAACTAATTAACAAAGAAAAATTAGAAACTAATTTTTTATATTTTTCAAATTTTAAAGATGATTTTAAAGGAGACGGCGAAGGAAACTAATTCAATTACTCATATAAGTAAACCTATAAAGCAATTAAAAAAAATAGGACCTGGTGGTTGAGAAACCACCGTAAACTAGGATCTATTTAACGAGTCAGAAATTATGATATGGAAAAAAGTTCAGTTGTACCAATGAAGATGTTCTGTCGATATAGATCTGGCAGGTCTCTCAAGATCGTAGCGACAGGATTTCAAGATCTTGCTTCCAGGCTTCGATCTTCAGCATGATGCCGATTTTGAGGCAAGAAAACCTAATCTTGATTCCTGTTCACCTGTAATACTCAACAAAAAAGGAAACACGAGTTAAAAGCAGCAATGAAAAGGAAAGATTGAAAGAAAGGAGGGTTTAGAAATGGTGGATTTGGATTTCTTGATGGCTTGGATAAATAGGGCCTTGCACCCCACGATGTTCCATAGAACAAAGGAAAAAGGGCCTCACATCCCATGATGCACATAGCAAAGAAGAGAATTTGGCAGAATTCATTATATATTGATGAATAATTAATAATTTACAAGGGGGGCTGGTAGAATATTTTAGACTCTCAGCCAGTGATGTAAGGGACACAAACACTAGTCTTTTGCTCCCTTGGAATACAACTCCTAGAGTCCTACTTCTGGACATCGTGGACTCTTCAATTGGTTGCACATGGGATATTGTCTTGGGTCCCCTCTTGTAATACAGGACTCAATGACTCAACTAATTACATGGACTCAATGAAACTAACCACATGATTTAACCAACTAATAACTAATTAAACCAACCATACTTAATTTGGCTTTCAAATAAAAATCCAATTAAAGTTGGTAAAAAGGGCTAATTAAACTGGATAATTAAGATCTCAATTGGATAAATAGGGTTTGACTCAATTGGGGTTTCGACTCAACTGGTAAAAGGGGTTTTACACCAAAATAAACAAAAACCTTATTTATAGTTGGTAAAAAGGGTTTACCGTAACTAAACCAAAATAAAAGAATTTAAAATAAATATTTACATGATAAAGAGTGGTGGGGACACCTAAGGCACCAGAATAAGACAGAGGCTTTTTCAACCTTCTGTAAATTGATCAATAACTTATGAGTCCATTGTAATAAGGGCTTAGCTCATCTGAGTCCATTTTAGTTGTTATTTGAGTATTTTTAGTTGTTATTTCAGTTCTGTACTAGTCAGCTCATGTTGAGCTAGTTCAGTCCAATACTAGTCAACTCATGTTGAGCTAATTTATTTTTTTGAGTCCTGTCCAAGCATACTAAAGACTCAAGACTATATCATACAAGTGAAGACCAAGTCCAACTAGATTGAAGACATGGAAGTATAGACCAAGTCCAACCCAGCTTGAAGATTTGAAGATCCCAGGAAGAAAATTCAGAAAACCCTGATTTCTTGCAGATGCCCTCCAGATGCACAGATTCCCTTCCAGATGCCAAAATATATTCATATACCAAGGCATCCATGATTTTAGAGGTCCATCTGCATCCTAGCCCAAATAAATCAAGCCCAGGCACCAAGCCCAAGCCCCTAAGAAGCAAGATACCAGGGAATATTCCTGCTACCTGGCTACCAGGCCACCCCAGCTTCCAGAGGCCCAACCCATGCACCCGGGCCCCTTTGGGCCGGCCCCTTGCTGCTCCTAGAAGCCCAACACGCCCCCCTAGGCATCCTTGGAGTGTTGACCAAGTCAAGAGAATTTTTAGGGATTTTTCTACCTAATATTTCATTATTTTCTAGCTAGGGTTGAGAGGGAAAAGGATTCTCATGTAAAGACTAATGTGCCCTTACTTGGAGCCCAAGGTTAAGGGTCTATTTAGGGACCCTAGCCTCTTGTATGAAGGGAGAGTTTTGATGAATGAAAACCTTGAGTTCTTCTATTGAGTGTGTGTGATACCCTACTGTGTGCATAAAGGGTTTGCGAGAGTTTCTTCCCAGTGCTGCAATCATCTTCCTACTGCCAACAAGCATCTCAGATCCCTGGACGCCCACTCCAAAGGAAGCCTTCCTTGCTATTTTTCCTTTGTTTCTTGTTACTTTGTGTGTTTTCTAACCCCTGACAGGTCATTTACAGGTCCCCGAGTTCCTACGAATCCAACGACTCCAGCCAAGCCTCAATCGGATCACCGAGCAGATAGCCGGGTATCCGTGGGTCTTTGGCTCGATTTTCCAGGCCGCATCCATCGAGAAACGAGAGACCCATTGCTGTGATCTTCACAGACATTGTCAGGTACACCCCCTCTACCTCCAGTAGTTTTATTGTAGGAGAACTTGCCCTAACCGAGGCTTCTCAGCCCCGGTGATCCTTCTTTTCTACTTTTCTAGGTCCTAATCTGCTTGCTGATCATCTAAAATTCATATATAATTCTACAACTTATTTTAATCTAAATTTGGGAATTAATCACTCAACCCAAAATATAAAACATACAAAAAAAATTGCTTGCATATTAGTCCCCATCATTTGGTATCAGAGCTTAGATTAGGGCTTGTTTTCTATAATTTTTCAGTCTGTATATGCTCTATTTTCTAAATTATTTCTCCTTGTTAAAAACTCAAAAAATTTTGAAATTAACTTTTCTGGATTAAAAGTAATTCAAAGTAATTTTAGTAATTATTTAATATTTTATTATGGCCTGTGAAATTTTCAAGCCAAAATACAGCCTAAAATTTTTGGCTCTATTTTTTTTCAGCAAGACAAGTTTAGAAGTTTTAGGGTTTTATTTAGCATTTTTTGCATGTCTTTTATTTTAGTATATTCCTGCATATTAGGCCATAATTTGCAAGTTTTCTTCTATTTAAGAAAATACCAAAATAATAATAAAATAAAATTACATATTCTCCAAAAATGCCAAAAACATCTAACCCTAATTTGCATCCTCATCTTCCTGCCATCATTGCATAATTACTTTTAAGGGCACTTTTACTATATCAGATAAGGGGAGGAGTTGATAACGTCTCCTTAGCCCAAAACACATCCCTTGCATTCGGTCCAAGCCTTAACCTAAATAACTAGACTTAATTTGCCCTAGTGGGCTAGGGACACCAACTGGTCATGTCCGGGCTAGTGTTAGATCACTGTGTCAAGTTAACCTGTGTGTGCCTTGTGCTCAGTGTCTAGAACGGTGGTCCAGGGATTCAATCCCAAAAGGGCTTGTGTGCTAGTCCGCCTACCTGGCCAATCTCTGATTGGTGTCTAGGATTGGCAATCAAGGACCTAACACTCCCCTTACACCTGCCTGGCTGAGTACAGGGTTACCATATGCTAGTTTGCCACTTGATTGAGCATCTAGTTTGGACTCTAGGTCTAGTCAGCTATAATCGGTCTGATCGAGTCTTGCATGAGCACTATATCAGGAGTTTCATATTACCCACCTCCTTCACAAATGTCTGAACCCATTGAAAATTTACAAGCCCAAATAAAAGCCCTGGCTGATCAAATGGCCCAGATGGCTACCCAGTTAACTCAGTCTCGTATTCAAACCAATGATAGAATTGACCATCTTGCTAATAGGTTTGATCAGTTAAAAGTCCGGGTAGGGACCCCAAGAAAAACTCATGGGTCACAATCTAAGCCAGATCCTGATTCCCCTCAACCTAGGAGGACCCCAGACCCTGACCCATACCAAGAGGTCGAACCTAGAAGAGCCCCTTATCCTGACTCGTACTACAATCCTCAACCTAGGAGGACCCCAAACCCTGATCCATACCTTGAGGATGAACCTAGGAGAGCCCATCGTCCTGACCCAATCCCTAAGGTTAGTCCTAGAAGATCCAATCAGGATTTTATAGACCAGGAAGATAGATCCTATTTACCCTCTCCCTATAAGCCTAGTATACCCACAACCTATAGATCTTATGACTCCAAATCCTATGAACCTAGAACCTATGAATCCATAACCTATGAACCTAGATCCTATGACTCTAGATCCCATGATCATAGATCCTCTGCACCCACACCCTATGAGCCTAGTAGACCCAACACCCAATATTCTGACCCATATAGGGAGTCCAACCCTAGGAGAACCCAATATTCTGACCCATATAGGGAGTCCAACCCTAGGAGAACCCAGTATTCTAACCCATATAGGGAGTCCAACCCTAGGAGGACCAAATATCCTGACCCATATAGAGAGCCCAACCTTAGGAAGATGCCATACCATGATCCATCCTTAGAACCTGACCATAGAGCTGACCAAAATCCTATGACCCCAGATCCTTATCCCATGACCATAGATCTGCACCCTTGTCCTATGAGCCCAGAGAACCCATAACCCCTAAGTATCAATCTAGTACTAGTCAGGTTTCCCTTAGTCAACTTGAACCCCATAGGATTAGCTCCCCTAAATATGAGCCCAGTAGTGAGCCACTACCTCTTAGGCAACCTAAACCTACTAGGATTAGTGTCCATAATCAGAAACCAGGACCTAGCCAATTTTTTCCTAGCCGACCTTCTCCAACCATTCCTGAGATTGACAAGGCTTACATTAATGCAGAAGTGTATGAAGCTGATGCAAACTTACTGGATGAGTATGAGGGAGAAGATGAGACACCTCTAGATGACCTAGAATTAGCTGACCAATAGATACCCAGATAGAAGCCAACATAGAGGTAGTTGACCTTGACCACATCCAACCTAAAGCTATAGTGGAAGAACAAATAGAGGAAGAGAACCTAGGTACTACTGCTACAGCCTTACCAGAGGAAACCATAGAGGAGAGCCAAATTATAGAGTCTAGTCATAAATACAAAAACCAGAAGAATTTATTAAGGACTTGATCTCTTTGAATCAGTACCTTCAGGATGAGCCTCCTCCTATAGTTCCCATTAAGGACCTCTTCCCTGAGATTAGTAACCCATCTTCCATTATGCAAACCCCATAGATATACCGCAACCTCGTAGGGTTAGCCTCATTAGTCTAGGATTAGTCCCTGACATGCTTTCTTATATCGAACTTTATCCAACTAACCTTGAACCTTTTCCCTACCCTACCGAACTAATTCTGAACTCACTTCCTATTTTCTGCCCTTTCCTGACACCTCCAGCATTTCTAGGATTATTAGATTGCATTTAACAGAGATTAGCGTACTGCATGCATTCATTACGCATGTTAGGTTTGCATTATACTTCTGGCATACCCTCTGGCATTTGCTTGGAGTCCATTGTAAATAATCTTGTGCATACCACACTAGGGTCAGACCTAGAGAGTCTATAGTCTCTTAGGTTTAGGCCCATAAAAGTCTAATAAATTTCTTCGATAGGAATGCAAAGTCGAGTGTATTAGGTGTTAGTTTGAGTCCTTTGCATCATCTTGTTAGGAGTCTGCATGTGCCTAGCATGTTCACCACCCGCACTAATGTTAAACAAACTGGCTAATTCCCGAAGATGGATCAAAGAATTTGATGTAGTGGATTCTATCTTGGTTAGGCTTAGGCCTAAAAGAAGCTTCATGCTCGAAGAGCCAGACCTTTTAAAGTGATAGAGAAGGTTGGATCAAATGCCTAGGTGTTAGACTTGCCTTCGGATTTGGGCATTAGTTCTACCTTCAATATTACAGACCTAGTTGAGTATAGGGAACCGGCAGCGCTACCTAGTGAGGCCTTTGGACCTATTCCTTTTCATTGTGAGTGACCCTAACCTAGAGTGTCCATAAACAAATTTGGCCTGAGAGAGGAGAACGGATCGAGCGTATCCTGGACGATCAAGCCATCACGACCAAGGGCCATGACTATCAACGCTTCCTGGTCCGATGGCAAGGCTGGCCAGAGTCGGACGATTCATGGATTTCTCGACAGGACTTGCAACGCCTCAACCTAGACCTTCTCGAGAGATATATGAGCCAGTCTAACCTTCACTCGACAGGGTCGAGTTCCTCCCACCCCGGGAGAATTGGTGGGGACACCTGAGGCACCAGAATAAGACAGAGGCTTTTTCAAACCTCTATAAATTGATTAATAATTTATGAGTCCATCTATAATAAGGGATTAGCTCATCTGAGTCCAGCTTAGTTGTTATTTGAGTATTTTTAGTTGTTATTTCAGTTCTGTACTAGTCAGCTCATGCTGAGCTAGTTCAGTCCAATGCTAGTCAGCTCATATTGAGCTAATTTTATTTTTTGAGTCCTGTCCAAGCATACTGAAGACTCAAGACTATATCATACAAGTGAAGACCAAGTCCAACTAGATTGAAGACATGGAAGTATAGCCCAAGTCCAAACCAGCTTGAAGATTTGAAGACCCAAGGAGGAAAATTCAGAAAATCCTGATTTCTTGCAGATGCCCTCTAGATGCATAGATTCCCTTCCAATGCCAAAATATATTCATATACCAAGGCATCCATGATTTTAGAGGTCCATCTGCATCCTAGCCAAATAAATCAAGCCCAGGCACCAAGCCCAAGCCCCTAAGAAGCAAGATACCAGGGAATATTTCTGCTACCTGGCTACCAGGCCACCCCAGCTTCCAAAGGCCCAAACCCATGCACCCGGGCCCCTTTGGGCCGGCCCCTTGCTGCTCCTAGAAGCCCAACACGCCCCCTAGGCGTCCTTGGAGTGTTTACCAGTCAAGAGAATTTTAGGGATTTTTCTACCTAATATTTCCTTATTTTCTAGCTAGGGTTTGAGAGGGAAAAGGATTCTCATATAAAGACTAATGTGCCCTTCATTTGAGCCCAAGGTTAAGGATCTATTTAAGGGACCCTAGCCTCTTGTATGAAGGGAGAATTTTGATGAATGAAAACCTTGAGTTCTTCTATTGAGTTTGTGATACCCTGCTGTGTGCATAAAGGGGTTTGCGAGAGTTTTTCTTCCCAGTGCTGCAATCATCTTCCTGCTGCCAACAAGCATCTCAGATCCCTGGATGCCCACTCAAAAGAAGCCTTCCCTTGCTATTTTTCCTTTGTTTCTTGTTCCTTTGTGTATTTTCTAACCCTGACAGGTTATTACAGGTCCCCGAGTTCCTATGAATTCAACGACTACAGCCAAGCCTCAATCGGATCATCGAGCAAAAAGCGGGTATCTGCGGGTCATTGGCTCAGTTTTCCAGGCCACATCCATCGAGGAACGAGAGACCCTTTGCTGCAATCTTTACAGACGTTGTCAGGTACACCCCCTCTACCTCTAGTAGTTTTATTGTAGGAGAACTTGCCCTAACCGAGGACTCTCAGCCCCGGCGATCCTTCTTTTCTACTTTTCTAGGTCCTAATCTGCATGCTGATCTTCTAAAATTCATATAAATTCTCTACAACTTATTTTATTCTAAAATTTGGGAATTAATCACTCACCCCACATATAAACATACAAAAAAAATTGCATGCATATTAATCCCCCATCAAAGAGGGTTTGGGTTCAGGATTTTACTCACAGGTGATCCACAGGGATGTGGGTTCAACCTGTTGATTTCTTTTAGCCCTGGAGACTGCACAATTTCCCCAAGTGGGAGACTCATCCCTGTCAAGTATGGGTCAATTCTATGTTATAATACTCTACTAAGTCAGGGCAACTCTCTACAAGTTTTCTTTGGAGATCTAAGAATCATCAAACTCGGGTCATCCTTGCCAATGAACCAGATATCACTGGTAATCTTTGCTCCGTATTCATCCTTTATGTGCTAAAAATAAAATCCATTTAAATCATTAGAAATCATCCATTATGACTAGTCCATATCTCTTGCCTCCTAAGCTTGTAGTCTTAGTTGGTTCAAAGAGATCCATATGGAGTAATTCTAGTGGTCTAGAAGTTGAAACCATTCCTTTAGTTTTAAAAGATGTTCTTGTTTATTTCCTAGATTGACAAGCTTCACAAATTTTATCTTTTTCAAATATATATTTTAGTAAATATTTAACTAAATCCTTTTTGCATAATTTATAAAGTAGATGCATGCTTGCATGACCTAATCTACGATGCCAAAGCCAACTAGTCTCATTAATTATGGAATTCATTGCAACTAGGCATTCAATATCTTGTAAAGGTAAATTATCAAGATCAACAATTAGATGTTGCCATGCCTATTTTCAATGAATTTCACTCTATTATCATCAAGACTAGATACCATGCAAAGACATGATTCAACAACTATTTTAACCTCTTTATCACAAAACTGACTAATACTAAGCAAATTATGTTTTAATCCATCAACAAGAAAAACATTATCAACATAAGTAGAAGGAGTGATATGGACTTTACCGATATCGATGATTTTGCCTTTACCATTATCACCAAATGTCACATTTCTACCATTCAGAGCCTCTAGAGATGTGAATTTCTTAACATCTCCAGTCATGTGTCTTGAGCAACCACTGTCAATGTAAGGAAACATTATGTAGCAATAGTGATGCAACTTTAAAGTTTTTTAACCTTGCATCATAGCGAAAAACTAGATTAATCATATTAATCAACATATAATATTATAACATTTCTAATATGGGCCTACAAATAGGATCATGTATGAATATTAATATGTAAATGAAAGACAATACAAGCATACAAAGTTGTGCATCACATAGAATTATTCTATGTTCGATACACATACCAAAGAACACTTCTTTAGAAAACTCACTAATAGCCTTACCTTTAATCCGATGCGACACTCGTCGGTTGAGGAAAGGCTCACCAAGGAAGACAATCGCTCTAGAAGCCGCACACGTGTCCAGCCTCTATAGATAATCCACACCGGAGTTCTTCCTTGACCTTCTTCTTTTGAAGTGCTAGCTTCATGGAACAAATTGACTTATGGACTCTTTTTCTTCTTCTTCTTCGGGACGCTCCAGGAGATGAAAAAACACTATGGAGGATGTAAAAAGTGCACTCAAGAACCCTTCCCAAGACACTCTTCTCAAGCCTAGAACACTAGGCAGCACACACCAAACCCAAACACTTTTTCTCCACACAAAGGTTTCAAGCTTTCTTCTTTTCTTTTTCTTTTTCCTCTCCTTTCTAAATACTTTCTAGCAAATAAACTTCAAAAAACCTTCTCATTCACATCCTCATTAAGCCCGCATATGTAGGTTAGTGGGGATAGAAGGAAATGGGATAGTTACATAAGTTATGTGGGTTACATAACATCAAAGGCCATGGGGGTTACATCCTTTTAAATTCAAACTAAATTCTAAATTTAAAACTTAAATTAAAATTTAAATTCATAATTCAAACTCAAATCTGAAATTGGATGCAATAATTTAGCGCAATCACACTGGACCTAACTCGAGCCCAAATGAATCACATTTGATTTGACCTAAACTAGATTGCTCAGTCAAATTGAGTTAATCAAGTAATCATATTGCCATTAACCCTCTATATAATTACCAACATTTAGTAATCATAACCTTTATCATAATATTTGTAACATGATGTGTCAACATTAACAAATCATCAAATCCCTACAACTGAGTCGACTCATAACTTTAGTCGACTCCGAAATGTAGATGGACAATCAAATTGTCCAAAGAGTCCAAAAATGATTCCCAATCATTCAATAGCTATTAGGTCAATCAGAAATCCCTATGATGCGTGACCCTATAGGTTCGAACACTAACCCAGTAGTACTGCAACACTTTCAGTACCAGCCAAGTCACCATCTAGTAATGACACTCGGCATCCGGATAGGTCAAAGATTTTAGAGCAACTATCAAGAACCAAAGGAATGATAATCATATAATACATTCCTTTAACCCTCAATGCTCTGGATGACTTAGGGTTAACTGCCTAACCTAGAATAGTCCATCACAATATGTCTCAAACTCAAAATCCCTGTAATTGCTTACAAGGATTACCCTGGTCAAGGTTTTACTCAATTAAGACATAATAAGTCATTCACTCCAAACTCTTTTGGAGGGGTTAATCCCATCTTGATCCAACCACCGCTACATAAATACTTGACTGTACCCAGTAACCTTTCATCACTGGATTAGAATTTCAGAGTAGTCCGATACCTAAGCATAGTGAGTTACTTGCAAGCTATCCTGGTGATCTCAAGTCAGAGGAACACTTATATCCATATCCTAATGCGAACTACTCTTTGGCAGAAATAATGTTCTACAGATGGGTCACGTCCAGTGAAGGGTCATACACAACACCTGCATGCCATACCAGTGTCTCTACACTCCTTGGTTAAGAGGATAACCAACGACTATGACATAAATGACCTTCACTTGATACACTATCGTCTTGTGATAATGTATCATTGGTCGCAAACGAATTTAAGGACTAGATCATATATCATCTCTATATCATATCAAAGTAGTCCTAAGGACTTCATCACACAAGAGTTCATTATAGGAAGATGTAAAATATGATGAACAGTCATAATAAACATTTATTCAATATAATTCAAATATAATTACAATAACAACTCAACCGTCTACAAGCTAGATGATTGGCTTTGGGACATATTTCCAACAAATCCCACTTAGACTAAAGCCAATTAGAATAGAATCATATTTCCATCTTCCATTTACAATCGTGAGCTCTTGAACTCCAACAGCTTTAGTGAAGGGGTCAGCCAGATTCTCTTTTCCGTCAATCTTCATAAGTTCGATGTCACCTCATTCCATGATCTCTCGTACAAGGTGGTAGCGACACAGAATATGCTTGGTATGCTGACGGAACTTTGGCTCTTTGGCTTGAGCAATAGCTCCAATGCTGTCACAATACACCGGAATAGGATCATCTAGGGAAGGGGCTGAAGGTGAAATATGCAAGCGAGCATGCATGGCAAAAAGATATTTTAAAACTATTTAAAATAAAATCAATGAAAGACATGGTAGATCGATCAAAATGATCTACCAAACTACCTACAATTGGACCTACTATTGATAATGTAGCATGTAATAAACATCATAAACACGAAAAGAACCAAAGATATAAAGATACCTTACCATTATACCTTTGAAGGATGTTGTGGAAAAAGCCCTCGAGCCACACACGTGTTTAGCCTCTATGGGTAGTTCACACAAGAACTCGACTCTGATCAACTCTCTTGGAGTGCTAGCTCCTTAGGATCCTTAGGCTGATCTTCTTCTTCTCGAAAGATGAGGAGGAGAGGTGGAACCCTTCCAAACTAGCTCTCTTCCCAATACCTAGCTTGATTGCTAGATATTCACACACCCAATACCCTAGCCTCACAAGCCCCTTTTCACTTCCCTCTCATAATCTTAGCAGCAAGAAAACTCTTCAACAGAAAATGGTTTCATCCAGCTTGACAGCCCTAAAACAACCCTTATTTATAGAGGCAACCATGAGAGGGAAAATAAGGAAGGAGAAGTGATCAGGGGAGAAGGTTGAGGGCTATACCAAATAGGTTCCAAGCTTAAATGGCAAGAATGACCATCATTCCATTAAAGCTTGGAGCCAAAACTAGCCAGATTTTGAAATTCAAATTCAAAATTCAAAGTCAAAACCTTTCCAAAATTTTCTAGTATTTTTGCTTGTCATAGCCAAGTGTCGACACTTGGAACATAGTCAATCACATTAACCTCCAATGATTGCAAACGATTCTCGATCATCGATCAACCTTTAGATCAGATAGAAATCCCTATGGTGTGTGACCCCATAGGTTCGAAGACTAAGCCAGTAGCACTGGATCACTTCCAGTACTAGTCAAAGTCTTCATCTAGCAATGATCCCGATGTCCGGATAGGTCAAAGATTGTAGAGCAATTTTCTCGAACCTCTGGCATATGGTTACTGCATAATTTATCTCTTTGACCTCATAATACTCAAGATGACCTAGGGTTTGACTGCCAACCCTAATTTGGTTCATCCAGATCGTGTCTCAACCTTACAAGTTCTATGACTCTTCACAAGAATTACTCTGGCCAAGATTTTACTAAATTGAGAAACAGCGAATCATTCACTCCAAACTATTTGGAGGGATCAATTCCATCTTGATCCACCATCACTCCACAAGTAATTCACTATACCTAGAAACCTTTCATCACTTGATTAAAAATTCAGGTAGTTCAGCACCAAAGTATAATGAGTTGCTTGTAAGCTACCATGGTGACCTCAGGTCTGAGGGACACATATACCCATATCCCTTCACGAGCAACCCTTTAGTAGAAGGGAGCTCTGCAGATGGTCATGTTCAGTGAGATGTCACACATTTCACTTGTATGTCACAACAGTGTCACCACATTCTTTGGTCAAGAGGATAACCAACCAATGTGATATACAACAACCTATACTTGATACATCATCATCCTATGATAATGTATCCTTTAGTTATGAACCAGTTTAAGAACTGCTTGATATATCTTCTTTATATCAATATAATGTAGTTCCAAGGACTCTATCATATAACAGTTCTTTTCAGGAAAATGCACATGTGATGAACAGCCAAAAGAATAATTTTTTATTTATTAAAATTCATATATAATTATAAAATAAACAACCATTTATAGCCTAGATGATTGGCTTTGGACATAATTCCTAACAACTCCTACTGGACTAAAGCTAATCCATACAGAATCTTATTCTCATTTTCCATTTACAACTATCAAACTCTTGAACTCCGATGGCTTTATTGAAGGGGTCAGCCAATTTCTCATTTCCATCGATCTTCTGAAGGTCAATGTCACCTCATTCCATAATCTCTCGTACAAGGTGATAGCACCGTAGAATGTGTTTTTTGTGGTGATGAGACTTCGACTCTTTGGCATGAGCAATGGCTCCAGTTCTATCATAATACACTGGAATAGGACCATCCAGGGAAGGTGCCACTCCCAGCTCGCCAAGGAACTTTCACAACCACACAGCTTCCTTTGATGCTTCCAATGCTGTAATGTATTCTACTTTGCATACTGAGTCCACCACAGTAGGCTGCTTAGAACTTTTTCTAATAGATCGCTCCTCTATTTTGGGGAAAGACAAATCCTAACATACTCTTGCTATCATCCCTACATGACTGAAAACTAAAGTCAGTATACCCAAGAGTTTTAAGTCAAGTTCTCCATAAATCAGCCATTGGTCCCTAGTATTTTACAAATACTAAGGATGGTCTTTACCATTTCCAATGAGCTTCACCTAGCTCAGACTGGTATCTGCTCACTACGCCTAGTGAGTATGCCATATCTGGTCTAGTACATGTCATGGCATACATCATAGAACCCACTATTGAAGCATACGAGATTCTACTCATATGCTCTCTCTCCTCTGGAGTTGTCGCATAATCCCTTTGGAGAGAGCAATTCCAGTGCCTATCGGGAGATAGCCTTTCTTAGAGTTTTTCATGCTGAACCGCTTCAGAACTGTGCTAATGTACGTAGACTGGGACAGTCCCAAAGCCTCTTAGATATATCTTTATAGATCTTCATACCTAGTATGTAAGAGGCTTCACCCAAGTCCTTCATAGAGAATTGAGATGACAACCAGACCTTTATTCCTTGTAGTATTGGGATGTCATTCCTGATAAAGAAAATGTTATTCACATACAACTCAAGGAACACAGTCACAGAACCATTAATCAATTTGTGCATGGAAGGTTCTTCTTCATTCCTAACGAAGCCATACAACTTGATACACTTATCAAATCACATGTTCCAACTCTGTGATGCTTGCTTCAGTCCATAGATGGACCTTTGAAGGTTCACACCTTTAACTCATCAATGGATGTGAACACTTTAGGTTGTATCATATACACCTCCTCTTGTAGCTTACCATTCGGAAAAGCTGTTCGGACATCCATTTATCATATTTCATAAACAAAGTGTGCTACTAAAGCAAGCATGATCCGAATAGATTTGAGCATTGCCATAGGAGAGAACATCTCATCATAATCAATACCATAACATTGATGATATCCCTTGGAAACCACATGGGCTTTATAGGTCTCTAACTACCTGTCTGTGGCCCTCTTTCTTTTGAAAACCCATTTGCACCTAATGGATTTATCCCCTCAGGTGGATCAACCAATGTCCATACATTGTTGATTAACATGGATTCCATTTCGGATTTCAGGGCTCCTAGCCATTTCTTAGAGTCGGACCTCTGCATCGCATTCATATAGGTGATCAGATCCTCATTATTCTCATTGAGTTCAATAGGATCACTGTCCTGGACCAAGAAATCATAGTATATGTCCAATCAACTCGGTACCCTACTAGATCTTTTTAATGGTTCCTGTGTGGGCTCTGGGTGTGATAAAACACACCTAGTTCTATGTTGTCCCTTATGTGTGTCAGTTCTTCTACTTGTTAAACTTCACTATGTTCAATCTTAGCGGCTACAATTCCTCCACCAAGAAACTCCTCCAAAAAAAAGTCCTAAGATTGATGAACAATTTTTGTTTCCCAACCAAGTAGAAGTAATACCCCTTAGACTCTTTTGGATACCCAATAAATAGGCACCGATCAGACCTAGGTCCAAGTTTGTCCATTTCCAAATTTTACATAAGCCGGGCAACCCCAAACCTGAAGGTGTGAGAGTGTCAGCTTACGTCCAGTCCATATCTTATATGGGGTTTGCTAATGGACTTACTCAGAGCCCTATTCAAAAGTAACAGGCTGATTCCAAAGCATATCTCCAAAGGGATAGTGATGGAGAAGCAAAGCTCATCATGGACCGAACCATGTTTAACAGGGTTCAATTCCTCATTTAGACATTCTATTTAACTATGATGTCCCTGGAGGTGTCCACTGAAAGCATATCCCATTCTCCTCGAGATATGTCAAAAACTCACCGAAAAGATATTCACCACCTCGATTTGATAGAAGGGTTTCGATGATATGGGACTAAGAGATGCTAAGATGCATGCTGATGCAAATGATCTTTTCTTGTTAATGTTTTAAGTTTTTGGTGGATATAAGGATTCTCGAAGATAGGCAAAGAGCAGATCTAGAGATTTTGTAATGATAAGAACTTTAGCAAGCAAAATAGCCCATAAACAAGGATAATGAAAGGATCCCAGGATTGAGAAACCCCGCAACTTATCTCTTAGATCAATATCAACTTAGGAGTTTTAGGGATGCAAACCTTGTAAACTCTGATGCGCCCGATATCCAAGTTCACTCGCTCTCGTGGATGCAGCCTGGAGGATCAAGCCTTCAACCCTGTGGATTCATCGGCTTTCTGTCCGATGGTCGCGAAGGCAAGAGAAACCGACTTTGTTGTCCATGGCACTTGGAGGACCTGTGAGCAACCAAGAGAAAGGTTAGGAATCAACAAAAAGCAAGTAACAAATGAGGGAACAAAGGTTGAGTATGTTGGTGAAGAAGGTTCTTCTTGCTAGGCGCCTAGGTGGATCATCCAGATGGCTTCCGAACTAGAAGATGGGAGGTGGCTTGCATGGAAGGGATTGTAACTCAGGGCCTCTCACCCCTCGATGTCCTGAAGGACAAAGGCACTCCCTCTCACAGATCTAGTCTAGAAGACAAGGGCTAGAAGAAGACTTCTCAAGATGTTTTTTCATTCATTCAAAATTAGCTTATACAAGGGAGGGGTAAGGCCCTTTATATAGGCACCTTAAGACCCATTCAAAATTTAAATAAAAAACATTACAAGTCTTCATGAATAGGGCACCCAAATTCTAATTTCTTCTCCTCTTGGTCGACCAAGGTCTTGTTTGTTTGATGGCGTGGCTTGATTTGGGGCTTGAAATATGGATGTTGTCTTCAAGATTTGAGTTGGCGCCCTTTGGTCAATGAATTTCTTCCATGGTCGACCAAGCACTTTGGGAAGAAGGCTTGACATGGGGGTTGAAGCAAGGGATGTCTTCATTGCTCATTGACCTTCCTTGGCCGCCCACCCATCTTTGGAGAGAAACATGATAGGGGAGGAAAGGGGAGGAATGTTGTCTCCTATTTAATTTTCTTCCTTGGCCGACCAAGCACTTGGGAAGAAGGCTTGATATGGGGGCTTGAAGCAAGGGACATGTCTTCATTGCTCATTGACCTTCCTTGGCCACCCACCCATCTTTGGAGAGAAACAAGATAGGGGGAGGGAGGGAGGAATGTTATCTCCCATTTGAATTTTTTCCTTGGCCGCCCACTTGTCATGGTGATGTGGTGCCACATGGGATGGATGAGGTGGCACTCAAGGGCTAAAGTGGCATCTTTCAAGGCTTAGGAGATGGTTTGACCCATTAATAATTGGACTAGACTAAATGACCACTCCTTCTTCGAATAGGCTTGGACCTAACCTTTAAGTAGACTTGGGTTGGACCAATATAGGATTTATTGACCTAGCTTGACCACATTGGCCAAGGTACAGGACTAAAACAAAAGTACATGACTCAAAGTAAAAGTTGCTTAGGCTTGAAGCCTTATTATAGAACCCACTAGACTAAACCTAGTTAGAGATCCACAGAGGGCTGAGGAGCCTCTGTCTAATTATGGTGCCCAAACTAGTTCTCTCAGGGTGGGAGGAACTCGACCTTATCGAGTAAGGGTTGATTTGTCTTTGATACTTTTTCAGAAGGTCGGGGTCGAGGCACTGCAAGTCCTCCTGGGTAATCCATGAATCATTGGACTCTGGTCGGCCTTGCCATTGGACCAAGTAATGCTGATAGCCTTTGCCCTGGGTAGTGATAGCTTGATCATCCAAACATGCTCGATCCGCTCTCCTCTCTTAGGTACAATGGTGGTGGACACTTTGGGTTGGGTTTTCTCTCAAATGAAAGATCAGGCCCAAATGGCTCATAGGATATGTTTGCTGGTTCCTATACTTGACTAAGTCCGAGATATTGAAAGTCGAGCTAATGCCATAGTCCGGGGATAGCTCAAGCACATAGGCATTAGGGCTAACTCTCCTTGTTACTTTAAAGGGGCCAGCTCCACAAGCATGAAGTTTCTTAATGATTCCTGGTTTCAGGTCTAAGCCTAATCATTACAGAATCCCCAATTTCAAACTCTTTGGCTCGTTTCTAGGAATCAGCCAAACTTTTGTATGCATTATTACTTAGATTAATTTTCTAGCTAATTTTTTATGCATGTCCCTAATATGTTGTGAAAATGATTTGGCAGACTTTGAGACACGTGCATGGATAGGTAAGGGAATCAGATCAAGAGGTCGGTTAGGTTTGTGTCCCATGACAACCTCGAAAGGATTTTTCCCAGTGGTCATATTCACTAACTATTGTAGGCAAACTCAGCTCGAGACAAGAGAAGATCCCAATTTCAAGTGTGTTCGCCTATCAAACATCTTAATAGGTTTCCTAGAATGCGGTGACTACCTCGATTTGACCATCGGTCTACGAGTGGTGGACAGTAAAAAGCTTGAGCTTGGTCCCTAGTAAGTGCCAAAGGGTCTTCCAAAATAACTAGTGAAGCGGACATCCCTATCGGACACTATGATTTTGGGAAGGCCATGTAACTTAACCACATGCTCAAGGAAGAGCTTGGCCACTTTGGAAGCATCTAGGGTCTGGGAGCAGGGTATGAAGTGGCCATTTTGGAGAATTTATCAACCACTACACAGACTAATCATGCTTCCTTGAGGTCTTAGGTAGTCCTACCACAAAGTCCATGCTAAGGTCTTGCCAAGGCGACTAGGTATAGGCAAAGGGGTGTACAGGCCAGTGTTTTGCTTCTGCTATTTAGCAACAGCACAAGTTTGACACCTGGAAACAATGTTGGCTACATTCTTCAGGAGGCTCCGCCAAAAGAACTAGTCTTCTACTATTAAAATGGTCTTTTCCCTACCAAAATGACCAGCTAGGCCTCCTGCATGGGTTTCCCAAACTAAGAAATCTCTAGGTGAAGTCTTGGGGATGTACAACCTATTTTCTTTGAAGAGGTAGCCATCCTAGAGGGTGTACTCACTATAGGTACTAGATGGTCCTTGTTTCTTTGACTGGGAGATCTCACCAAATTCAAGACAGGACTCGTATTGTTCTTTTAATTAATCAAATCCTATAACCACAGTCCTAACACTATTCAGCAACAGGGCATGATGACTAAGAGCATCAGCTACCTTATTCTCATACCAGCATAATGTTTAAGAACAAAGGTATAGGCTTGGATGTATTCTACCCACATAGCATGCCTAGGATTCAACCTTTTCTGGGAGTTTAGGTTTCGAAGTGTTTCACGATCAGAATATAGGATGAATTCCTGGGGGAGCAGGTAATGCCTCCAGTACTTAAGGGCTTGAACGACTGCATAAAACTCCTTATCGTAAGTTGAGTACTTAACTTTGGCCTTATTGAGTTTCTCGCTAAAGAAGGCCATAGGGTGATTTTCCTTGCTATGTACTTCTCCAATGCCAACCCTTGAAGCGTCACAAGCAACCTCAAAAACCCTAAAAAAATTAGGCAATCTTCGGATAGGTGCTTGTATCATTTGTCCTTGATTTCAAGGAAGTCTTTATCTATAGCTTTGGTCCATTGAAAGCCTCCCTTCCTAATGCAGTTGGTGATGGTGCTATAATAGAACTGAATCCCTGAATAAATCTCCTATAAAATGTGGCTAGGCCATGCAAACTATGCATATTGTGGACACTAGTAGGGACTGGCCACTCGACCATGGCTTTAACCTTCTCTGGGTCAACTGAGACTCCTTTAGGGGTGACTACAAAACAAGGAAGATAACCTATTTGTCATGAACTCGTATTTCTTAGGGTTGGCATAAAGGCTATTCTTCCTAAGGGTCTGGCAGACTTACTTAAGATGGTTAAGGTGGTCTTCCTTAGTCCTGCTATATATCAAAATGTCATTGAGTATACCACCAAGAATTTTCCAGTGAACTCTTTTAGGACTTGGGTCATAACCCACAAAAAGGTGCTAGGTGCATTAGATAGTCCAAAAGGCATCACTACCCATTCAAAAAGGCCATCCTTAGTCTTAAACACCATCTTCCACTCATCCCTGGGTCTAATCCTAATCTTATGGTAGCCACTCTTAAGGTCTATCTTGGAAAAGACAGTGGCTCCAGCCATCATGTCAAGCATGTCTGTTGCCCAGTAAGCAACCCAAGAAGGAGGGATGAAATGGGTCTCTAAAAATTAAAACGGTAAGCTATTAACTTAACAAAACTTGATACTAAGCAAAGCAATCCAATTCAACAAATATATAAGCAAGGTACTAAGATTCAAATGCAATGCTCTAAACTATAAGTGCAGCAGAAATTAAGAGCAATAAATAAAGAGCAAAGTGAGAGAGATCAAACAATCACAAACACAAGAACTATAGTGATTCGGTGCTATACAATGCACCTATATCCACTTCTCAAGATCTCCTTGGAAATTCACTATAATCACAAGATTACAGCCAATTAGTTTTCCGGGCTCACTAATCAAAACCTACTTGTTTTCACAAGGCTCATAAGTCAAAACCTCACTTGGTTTTACGAGCTAACCAAGAATCTAATTGGTTTTCACAAGGCTAACCAACAACTTCCCTTGGTTTTCCAGGCTAACCAAGAACCCTTATTGGTTTTCACAAGGCTAACCAACAACCTCCCTTGGTTTTCTGGGCTAACCAAGAACCTTAGTGGTTTTGTGTGCCAACCACCATCCTAATTGGTTTTTCAAGGCTTACCAATAACCTCACTTGGTTTTACAATAGGCTAACCAAGAATCCTTATAAGAAATAAGGTTTAGAAATAAATAGCCAATGTAAGCTTTCAATAACAAAGCGAATATCTTGATGTAGCTCAATGTAGAGTTGCTTTGCACTTGTTGAAGCCTTTTGAATGCCTAAGTATGGATGATCTTCAATGCTCTTGAATGCTTGGAGGCTTCCTTTAGCTTGAAGGTGGTTGAAACTTGAAGGAATAGGAGTTAAAGCTTACTTCTCTTCTCTTTTCTCAAAGCTCTTTAATGTTCTTCAATAATCTTCTTTTTTATTTGACTTTGGAGCATATAAATACCCTCCCAAGGCCTCAAAACTGATTTCTAGATTGTACACTTGAAAAAATAGCCGTTGGGGACATTTTGGATGAGTTCTGCATTTGAAAACACTAGCTGTTACCGTTGCTAGAACTCCATGTGTCGACACTTCTAAGTTGAGTCGACACATAAGGTCGATACTTGTTCTTCTTGAGTCGACACTTAGTTCAAAAAGCTCCAATCAGATTTTCTGGAAATCTCAGATGTGTCGACACCTTCTCAGTTGAGTCGACACCTTTAGTCGATACCTTGCTTCCATGTATCGACACTTCAGCTGTTCTTTCAACTTCTGCAAGTTCTGTGGCTTGAAAGTCTCAAGCAATGTGTTGATCCATGTGTCGACAACTTAAGTCAATACCTCAGGTCCATGTGTCGACACTTCATCTATGCCATTTGAAACATTGCTGCATACCGACCTGAGTCGACACTTCTTCATGTGTCAACACTTCATGTCATGTGTCGATACTTCTTTGAAAAATACATAGAAACTGCTGAACTTGAGCTGGAACAAGTTTTCACTTGACTTAGCCATCCATTCAACCATTTCTTTAGTGTCCAAGTCTTCCTTTTGAGAAAACTTCTCATTCAACTTGGCTTCTTCAAAACATTTGGACTTCATCAAATTTTGTGAGCACCTTTCAATAAAAACACACTCAAAGCAAATCATTAGTCCTTAACTTTTATTTAACTATTTTGCTTATCATCAAAATCATTAGTGGAGTCAAAAATCTTCCCTTTTGATGATGACAAAACCCTTAAATATAAATTGCTTTAAAATAAAGCTTTAAGAAAATTAATCAATTTGCATAAAATTGAAAGCATTAGAATATCAACATTACTTGCATAATGATATGACAATTTAGAATACAAGTAATAGTGCCAGAGCTTGTTATAAAGATAGAGAGTATCAGAAGTTTGATTGTATTTGAATGCATAGAAAATTTGTATCATGATACTACAAGAAAATTTCAGCAAATAACAAAGCTCTCCCTGAATCAATGATTCATAATAAAATTTGTAAGAATCTTTTCAAATATTGAAAGAGGATTTAGGATGAATTTCATTTGAAATGATTTCTAATGAAAATAAAGTAAAGCTCCCCTTGTGTGGGCACCAGGATCGACAGAGGCTCCTCAACCCTCTGTGGATCTCAGATTAGGGTTTTATTTTTATCGAGTCATGTAATAAGGCCATAAAGCCTCAAACCTATTCCTTTTTGTTTTGAGTTATGTCTGACCCATTAGGTCAGCTGAGTCCTGTATCGAGTCGAGTCTCAGTATGAGTCCTTTGTAAGTCTGGGTCTCAATTTTGTGTCTTTTGGAGCCAAACCTGGAAGGAAGCCCAGTCAGCTCAGGGCCAACTTATTGTTTATGTGGCGCACTGAGGTGATGACATGTGGGTGTTTTGGGAGCCAAAGAAAGGGGCCACTCACATGATCCATGCCCCCTTCCCCCCCTCTTCAAGCTCTCTTCCAATCTGGGATGGGCGGTCATGGAAGAAGTTTCAAATCCTTGATGCATGCCTCCACTCAAGACTCCTTCCATAAAGAAGTTAAGCAAGAAAGGCATGATCCCTTGATGCATGCCTCCACTCAAGCCTCCTTCCATAATGATGTTAAGCAAGAAGGCATGGTGAAGCATCAAGCCTCCATTCATGCCTTCTACCAAAACCAAGCAAACCAAAGAGGGAAGTCAAGGTGCAACACCCACTCCAAGCCAAGATCATGCCAATCCAAGCTGGTCAGCCAAAGAAGTCCTCCAAATTTTGGGTGCTAAGTGTAAGGGGTAGTTTAAATTTCAAAGTGCTCTTGGGTGCCTATTTAAAGGACCCAAACCCTCTTGTAAAGAATATTGATGATTAATGAAAGAAAGCTTGTGTGTTCCATCCTCTTCTTCAATCCTTGTCTCTTAGGCTAGGGTGAGTGAGAGCTTCCTTCATCCTCCAGGACGTCGCATGGTGGAGAGGCCACATTCCTTCGCTTGAGGGTGTCGCAGGTGAGAGGCAACATCCTTCATCCTCCGGGACGTCGCGGGATGCGAAGCCCCAAGCTATCCTTCAAGTTCGGATCCCTCCAGGCGCCGGGCTCGAAACCTTCCCTAACCCTAACCCTATTCTACTTCAACTATCTTCAACTCTCCATTGATTCTGTCGCGGTTTTGTTTCAGGTCTTTCCAGGTACCACGGTTATCAGAGACGGTTCACTTCACCTTCACGGTCATGTAACCTGGAGGCTGGCGCCATCCCGGGTACCGACTGCTCGGGCATCCAGGCCGCATCCGCCAAGTGAGAGCGATCTCATCATCGGGTGTGACAAGCATGGAGGTTTATGCCTATTTCTCCCAGGTAAGGTATTATTGGCGAGCTAGTCCTACCGGGGTTTCTCAATCCCGGGTCCTGTTCTCCATCCCTACTCTTAGAGATTCTACTGCTAGCATTGGTTTCGTTGTTACAATTTATCCTATGTTTGCCCCTTTGTTCGTCTTCGAGAATCAAGATAAAACCCTAAAAGAAAAACAAGATATAACCACCTTTGCATCATCCGTGCTAGTATCATCCTCATCCTTTTTTTTTTTGCGCTCACCCCTTTCTCAAGGAATTTTGTACATGATTTTCAGTTCAGGTTTTCAAAAAAAATTACTACTTGCATAAAAAAAAAATTACTGCATATCACAATATAGATCAAAACTAAATCAAAACTACTTCTCCTTAAGGATTGAGAAGAATACACATTTTACTTAACTCTCACAAATTACTCACCCTTTTTGTTATCATTAAAAAGGTAGGAAAACAAATTAAATTGAGTAGAAAAGATATAGCATTGGGTTATAAAATCATTTTCGAATTACTCTCCCCTTTTTTATATAAGAAATTTTATTCAATGAAGAGTGAGGACATTGAAGCATAAAAGCAATTCAAGATATAATATTCATTTTCATCAAAGACATAAAGATGAGGAATCAAAAAGTTTTTCATATATGCTTAGAACTTGTATAACAAATACATAACAAGGTAAAAATACATAGAAGCATGAAGGTAAACTATCTAGAAGTACATAAAAATCCTAATCCTCATCTATGGAATCAGTAGAAGATGAACCGATCTCAATCAGTCCTGTATCAGTGAAGGAGCAAGCTCTCGGCCATCTTGATCGAAGATCTTTAAATCTGGTCCTGGTCGGCTATGGAGGGGTGCAACGACCACATCCTCTGCGACGGGTATATGTCCAACCTCTGGTTGGAGCAGTAGAGGTAGACGCAATTCCTCCATAGGAACAGAAGTGATCGAAACAACAATCTTAGCCACCACTGGAAGAGGTGTGTGATCAAATGAAGGTCCAGAGTGGAGATACTGAAAGCCAGGTGTATAAAACTCAATCTCTTGAATCAACGATGATGTATGAAGAGTAGGAGTATCAATAATCGGTGTGTCAAAGATAGGGATAACAGCTGATGATACAACAGGCGTATCAAGAACAGAAGTATCAGCTATAGAATGTATCGATGTATCAACAGTAGGGTCTCAATGATAGGTATATGTACAAGTGATGTATCAATATCAAGGGAATCAATATCAGGTGTATCAATAACAGGAGTAAGGATTGGAATGGGAACAGGTGTGTGATCATTCGATCTAGAAGGAGAAGATGGAATAGGAATCTAGACAGGTGGACAAGATGGGTCAACAATAGGGCTCGTAGGCAAGTCATCCATCAGCTCCATAACTGGCTCTGAAGTAAGATCAGTAATGTCAAATCTATCTTAGTCAGTCTTCTCATCTCCATCATCATCTCCAATAACTGTGTCACCAACAATATTATCTCCAATAGTAGTATCAACACCAGTATCAATGTCTATAATATCATCAGCTAGTGTGGAGCAGGTACATGAGAAGGTTTAGGAGCAGTGTCAGCAGCTGAAGACTCGCTAAAGATCTGGACAGTGCAGAAAGAATAGCCAAGATGCCATGACTAAGTCTAATAAGGCTCTCTCTCATCTCAGCTATAAATACATCAAGATGCTACCTCATAATGAATACGTCAATCTTTATGCATCTGACTCTATCCTCTAAACTATCTAAAATGCCAGGAGTCTCTATCTGTGCTGGCTAAGGCTGTGTAGATGTAGAAGGATCAGACTGAGAAGCAATCGCTGGCTGCGCTACCGTCTCAGGCTGAGTCTCGTTGGGTCCTGCCTCACCAGAGAGAATCCGCTCCTCCTCTACTGCATTGTCATCATTAGCTCGGTCATCGGCCTGACCTGATATCTTGCATGTCCACTGGCCTCAGAATAAGTGATAGCCCATCTGATGCAATGACCCGATGTCATACACATCGATGTGAAGCAATGTACGATAAGGCTCATCCTAAAAGCTGACTCCATACTCCTGAAATAAAACTGTCAAACCCATGCCATAAGGTAAGCAGAGCCTCTGGCTAGTCGACACCTCTATAATCTGATGTACCATCAATACAGGAATGCGTACTGGCATGCGCTGAACCAGTGAGACCATCACGAGTAGATCCCGCTCTATGATATAATCGAAACATTCAATCTTTGGTAGAAGAATCCGGGCGATGATGTGGTGCAGAAGTCTCATCTCTGCAGACAACCTGGTTGTTGGTATAGTGGCTCCCTCTGGTAGAATGTCAGACTCGTAAATACACTGAAGGCCACTGACTCGATCCATCAGACTATCAACAACAGATCCCGTCATCGATATATCCCATACTCTACTCAGAATCTCTGAAGAAATGGGGATATCCCATCCTCTGACCTGTGCTATCCATCTATCAGACCCGCAGGCGAGTGATCTATAGAACTCTCTCATCAGCCCGGATAATACCTCTAATTGAGTGAACAAAAAGTGGTCAAACCAGCCTGTCGAATCCAATATCCTATATGAAAGTGCTGCTGGTCTAGAAATGAAAAATCCACTCGACATCCTCCAACCACTGTCTTCGAGCTCATCCGGCTAGACGGAACGAACAAGGGTCATGCGGGCGGATCTAGAGCTCTAAACTCATGTCGGGCCTTCATCTGATGCGACATATTTATGGAAAATATGGCATGAGTGAAGAAAACAACTAAGCTAATTAAACTCGAAAACATGTGGTCGGAATTCATTCATAGAGGAGTCATTTAAATGCATTGAAGAAGACTAAATTAGAAGGCCAAAATGTTTCACTGTGCAAATCTGGATTAAGTTAAGAAAATAAGGACCTACGTAGCTAGAGAAACCATCTAATTAGGACTTTACCCTATTCAAAATTTCAGACCTCAAGAGGTAATGATAGGTTTTAGAGACCAATAATGAACTGGGTAATTTTCTGGGCCCATTGTTCAATTAGGGCCTTGAGGGTTTCTAGATTGGACTCCATGGTTGAACTGGGTTGGGCTTCAGACCCAACTAATTCTGGGTTGGTTTCTATTGGGGTTTGCTTATAATCAACTACTTTTGTGTCTTCTATAGATATTTCTTCCTCTAGATCTATAATAGACTCATCATCTTCATACTCCTCCACTAAACTTGGTCAGCCTCATATATTTCTTCTTCTTGGTCATCTTAGTGAACCAATATGGTAGTAGGAGGGGTTTGGCTAAAGGAAAACTGGCTAGGGTATGGGTGCTGATCCTATGGGGTTCAGGCTGACTAAGGGTTATGGGTTCATAGGTTATAGGTTCAGTCCTAAGGGTTGACTCGAATTGCAAAGCTATATATTGGCTTCCTCTAACTTCTGAATTTGCTAGTGAGATAGTTTCCACTGGTTGTCTTCACGAAGGCCAGTCTCAACCCTGGATAAGGTCACTGATTCGGGTTCATCTAGGCAACACCTAAGGGCACATTCTTCAAATTGGGCTATATACTCCAACACAGACCTATTTCCTTGATATAACCTATTCCATTGGCCTATAAGGCACTGTCGATAGTATGGGGGAACATACTTAGCCCTAAGCTTTAACTTCATTACTTTCCAGGTGGTAATGGATAGGTTGCCAATCTGATTATTGAGTCTTTCTACTTGGTCCCAGTATAATCTAGTTTGATCAATTGCCTGAGCTAGACAAATGACACTTTTTCTCATCATCACTCAAGCCATACCATTCAAGATATTGTTCCATGTCTTTTTCCTAGTCTATGTAATCCTCAGGATTTAAGGTGCCACTGAAGGTGGGTACTTGATAATTGGGCTTCCTATAGTTAGACTTCTGGTAAGGGTCAGAGTATTAGGTTTTCCTAGGGTTGGGCTCCAAGTATGGGTCATGGTATAGGGTTCTCCTAGGGTTGGGCTCCCTATATGGATCAGAGTATTGGGCTCTCCTAGGGTTGGACTTCATGGTCACACTAGTTGGGTTGGATTAAGTCTATTGGTATTGGGTTCCTAATCTAGTGGTCATGCAACAAATCAAACAATCAAAATGAAATGATGCAACCAAGCATGCAAAAGAGAAAGAAAAGGCTAGTATAATCTATGGATTTCCTAGACCTAGAGCCAGAAACTGGGTGGGTCAGCTCAACTTACACCTAACCCAATAGCTAGTCCTTCCACTGGCTAGGTAGGGGGTGGGAGTGTGGGAGGCCCCCTGCTTTCGCAGGGACACAATTAAAAGCCACAACACCACTTACGTCGTTTGACTCTGGACCCCCAGCCTTAGACACCAGCTTTCAGTAATAGCTAAAAGGTTAAATGCACTAGTTGGCCCACACACCTCGGACCCGACCTGTTGATGTCTCCTAGCCCACTAGGGAAAATTAAGTCTAATTGATTTTAATTAGGCTTGGGTTAGTATGATGATGGTAGTTTTGGACCCAGGACAGGTGATGAAATCCTGCCTTGATCTGAGATAGAGAATTGCCCTTAAGATTAGATTAAGAATGATGGCAATCGATGGCCCTAATGCAATCTAAAACAATCAAAAAAATATTTTTTTAATGATTTATGTTGTGTCAAGATAGGTTTAAGTTAACTGGTGTTATCAAACAAAGTTTGGCTTGGGATTGGGGGTTTGGTAGTTGATTAGGTTAGGTTGAGTCAAGATGCAGAATGTAGCAGAAATCAGTGAACTAGGGTTTCAGTTGTTGCAAAGTTTGACATAGATCCTGATGTAGAAGAAAATCAAAAAAGATCTAGAATAGAGGATGGACGGTGATGATAAAACCTACCAAATCTCAAACATAAAAAAATCATTTGATATTGCAAACCTAGGGTTTATGGACTACTACATAAATTATTAGAATTCTGTTAAGGTTTATAACATGCCTAATTTTATAGATTTAGGTTTTCAGTAAAATTAATTCAAAATTTTGATAATTACTATGACAGAATACAGGACATGCAGTGCAAATTTCATAGAAAAATAAAATATTTAAGATACCAAAATCAGATGAAACCAAGACACCTAATGCAGTGGATAAAATGCTGAAATGAGGGTTCGTGAATGCAAAGCAAATAGAAACTATCCTAACCCGCTCTAATACCAAACTAATGCGGTGACTCTAAGACTACTAAACATGCATGGAAAATAGTAAAAAAAAAATTTGTAAATTTTTAATTTTATTTGCAGGCTAGATTTCCAAAATAAAGTAAAAACTAGCAGAAAGACTAGCAGTGCAAAGAATCTTCGGATTGCAGGCGAACTCATGCAAACTAATAAAATAGCCAGGACCTAAGAGTTGAGAAACTCTTGGTTTAGGATAGTTTGTCTTCATCAAATCAGATAATAAGAGAAGGGAAGGTTTTATACCAGTTAGAGATGATAATTCAGTAGCAGAAGAGATCACTCACAACTCTGATCGGAGCCTGGAAGAAGAAGCCTTGTTTTCCTTGAATCTGATGGCAAATCTGGGCAGTCCGTACAGCAAAGAAGGCCTCCTCAGGGAGGGGATGCACCTCGGGGATACTGCAAGATCAAGGTTAATCAAAGCAGCAAATAAAAATTAGAAAAGGAACTAGGTTTGGAGGAAATCAGGATTAGGGCTAAAAGCTGGCAGTCGGGGAAGAAGGAGCTCTTGGGCTTGAACGGCAGCAAGGACTCCTGTTCCTTGGGTGTGGCTAATCTCCAAGGATTCCAAGGGATGCTAGGGCAGCAGGGTTTCAATCCGGGAACACAAGGAGAGCACTCAAAGAGAGAACCAAAACTCAAACTCAAGACAATCTCACAAAATTTCAGTAAGGTTTATTCATAAGAAAAAGATGCTTACAAGAGGGGGAGGGGTGGGGTATTTATAGAGTTCCCATGCCCTCACTAACCATGGTTACACTTGGTTACAAATCCTCTTCCCAATTGGAATACAAGTCCTTTTCTAGCTAGGTTAGAATTACAAAGTTTCAAAAGGACTAGAAATCCCAACTAGGTTAGAAGTTTGACCTAGTCCTCTCTTCTTTCCTCTCCCCACTTGGCTTGGACTTGGTCAAACTCCTCAAATTTGTTTTTAGACCTTGGGGCAGCAGCAAGGATGCCTCCTTCATGGGCTTGGATGAAAAGTTGAGGGGTCCAGGTGGGCTTCCAGGGGTTGGGTGCATGGGCTGGCATATTCCAGGGAATCTGGCTGGAATCTTGCTTCTTAAGGGCTTGGGCTTGGTGCCTAGGCTTGATTTTAAGGCCTAGAGTGCTGGAATAACCTGGAAAACATGGGCTCCTAGAATATGAAATATCCTGGAAGCATCTGGAGGGAATTTGGCATTTGAAATGGCACCTGGAGAAAATCAGGGCACTTAGGTGTCGATTGAGCTCCCCTAAGCTGGTGTATCTACTTCTGGCTTCAAAATAAGGTATGGTGGAACTCCAAAATAGCGTAGCCTTTTCTCTCGTACAAGAACTGAACTCACACTAGACTCATACTGGTATACAGGACTTAATGTACTGGACTAGGTTAAGGGTTGAGACAAATCAACTAACCTCAACTTATTACAGGACTAAATTCTAGTTGATTACAAAATTTGACACATGGCTAGGTAAACTAAATAGGGCCCAGTAATCTGTGTCTAATCTTGGTGCCCCCACCATTATGTTCTGTAAATAGAGTCAGTTTACTTCTTTAAATGAATTTGAGTCATGTAATTAAAGTTAGGTTTATTTCAATTTGGTTTCTTTTGAGTCCATGTGGGTTTCTAGAGTCCAATTAGGATCAAATTGGTCTTGTATTTAGTAAGTCTAGTAGTTGGGCCCAATAGAGGTTTGGAATTTGTTAAATGTAAGTAAGCTCACTTGAGGATGGAATGCACTCAACCATATAATCCAAGAAGGACGCCACTTCAACAAGCCATGTGGGATGCCATGTCAACCTCCTAACCATGTGGAGTACACCTCAGGAAGCCACTTCATCACATGCCACATCACCAAGAGAGATTCAAATTTAAAGTGGGTGGCCAAGGAGTTCAACTTTCCATGATTTTAGCTAGCTATTCCCATAAAATCTCCATGTAATTTGAATTCCACCCTTATAGCTAGGAACCTCTCATGAAAATATCCTTGTAATTCAAAATTTCAAAAGTCCTTCTTATAAAATCTACTCCAAGATCTCTTGTAAAGGATGATGAATTTGAATGAAAAAAAAGTGAGTTTCTTTCTTCAATTTGGTGTTATCAAATGTCCTCTGAGAGGGAGTGGGTGAGAGGCCCTTAGCTACTTTAAGAAAGATCTTCTTCCATGCTAATAGCCATTAGCTACTCTTCAAGTCCATCCAAGCACTCCATTCCAACAACTAAGGTGCAAGAAAAGCCATTCCAAGGGGGTCGACCAAGCTACTTCACTCCATCAACTTATTCTTCTCAACTTCAACCTTCAATTCATTACTATTCTACCTTTAAATCTCCTTCTTAACTCTCATATGGTTTGTGTAGGATCCCCGGGATTTCCAGGTTCCAAAGAAGGGGGTCTTCCAAGACAAAAATAGAGATAAGAAGTCCCAACATCTAAAGGAATCACCTTGTCATCCAAGGGCTTCATCCTTGAGTGCAACCTTTCCTATCTTTGAGATGTTAATGCCTGGGTACCCCTCTTTAGTGTTTTATCAGATCTGAAATATTAGAGTAGTTAAGCCCTATCCTATGTGATGCGGGACAAGAAGTGCGAGAGGATCGCTAGCAAGCGTAGAAGTCACTAGGGGATTAGGGCTTGCACTCAAGAACAGGGAACTAGGGCGTCACACCCACTCCAATCCAGAGAAAACTCAAAACTCATATCAAAATAATTTTTTGTTTATATTCACAAGAAAAAAGATGTTTCATACAAGAGGGGAGGGGTGGTATTTATAGATTCACCCCAGGGTACAGGACTTGAGGGCTAAGAAACCCTGACTTGTGGGCCAAGAAACCTGGGTGGGCTGGTCACAGTGGGCCTTTGTCTTGGACTAGGGTGCCAACTGATGAAGCTTGGACTGGGGCGCTCTCTTATTGGCTTGGCAGCATGAAAGGGCCCGGGTGCATGAAGGCCAGCTCTAGTTAGGGGGGCCTGGTGAATCTCCTAGTTGCGAACTCTCTTCTTGTACATGACCTAAATGACTCGATCAGACCTGACTAAACTAAATATCTAGACCTTACTAAGTGGACTCAACTAACTCAGTTGTCTCACTTTATTACAGGACTCAATTGGCTCACTTTGACTCAAGTGACACAGGACTAATGGACCCAAATAAAATAAAATAAAATAGACTCTCAGTCCCCATCATTCCCCAGCAGTGGGAAGAACTCGACTCCGTCAAGTCAGGCTGAGTAGGGTTTGATGGAACTGAAACCAATCAAAATGGGACTCCAAGGCTGGGTTCACCCATTTTTATTTTTCATTTTTTTTCAACTTCTTTTCTTTTTTTATTCATCTTTGCACTAAAATCCATGAGCTTTGGAAGCGTGCGGTGCTGAAAGCCATGTTGCTTTAAAAAGCATGTTGCTTCATAATCGGGTGCTTTCACGTTTGTGCTGGACTTCATCTTCTCCATGGTCTGATGTAGGGGGGAACAAAGCCTCCAGTGGGATGCAGCGATCGGATCATCTATCTCCAATTAGAGGCAGAGGGGATGGATAGCCGATGGAGAGCATGGCAAAAATCTGGTGGGGCATTGCACGGACCTGCGATGCAGGGGTTTCTAGCAGTTTATGGCACGGGTGACGGTGGGGGGGTATCATGGGCCTTGGCTGTGGCAGCATGGGGAAGGGCACTGGCGATGCCCCTGGCCTAGTGGTGACTTGTACAGGGGCCACAGGAGGGCGGGCACCCATGGGAGCTTGGGGGAAGCCCGCATCTACAGGGGATGAACGACCCGCGGACGGGATGCCACCCGGCTGTGCAGTCAAGGTTGGGATCGACGAGGGTAGCGGCAGTGGCCTGGGCCTTGGCACGGGACTCATTGGGGCGGAGGGGGATGGGTATGGCGAGGGATGTGAGATCTCGCTGGGGAAGGGGGATTGGGGCATCGGCTGCAGACGTTGAGCAGGAATTGGGGGATGTGGGAGAATTCATGCGACGGAGGCGAAGGGGGAGACTTGATCGGAGGTGGTGCTGGAGATGGGCTTCACGGGCGATGGAGAGGAGAGGGGCTCGGGTGCAGGACATTGATGGACCTCGATGGCTGACCGAGGTTTGAGAAGTCTTGCACAGGAAAATCTGAACATGAGGAATGATGGGAAGCCAGGGAGAAAGAAAAATCCCTAATTGATTGGGCTCTGATGCCAAGTTGATGCGGGACAGGAAGCGCGAGAGGATCATTGGTGAGCATAGAAGTCACTAGGGGATTAGGGTTTGCACTCAAGAATAGGAAACTAGGGCATCACACTCATTCCAATCTAGAGAAAACTCAAAACTCATATCAAAATAATATTTTATTTGTATTCATAAGAAAAAAGATGTTTCATAAAGAAGGGGAGGGTGGTATTTAACTGATGCGGGATGACTCAAGACTGCTAAACATGCATGAAAAATAGCAAAATAATTTTTTTGTGATTTTTATAATTTTATTTTCAAGCTAGATTCCCAAAATAATGCAAGAACTAGTGGAAATACTAGCAGTGCAAAGAAACATCGGATTGCAGGCGAACTCATGCAAACTAATAAAATAACCAAGACCCGAGAGTTGAGAAACTCTTGGTTTAGGAAAGTTTGTCTTCATCAAATCAAGTAATAAGAGAAGGGAAGGTTTCTTACTAGTAATAGATTAAAATTCAATAGCAAAAGAGATCACTCATAACTCTAATCGGAGCCTAGAAGAAGAAGCCTTGTTCTCCTCGAATCTGATGGCTAATTTTGATGGTCTGAGCAGCAAAGAAGGCCTCCTCAAGGGAGGGGAAGCACCTTGGGATCCTGCAAGTGTCAAAGCCAATCAAAACAACAAATAAAAAAAGAAGGGACTAGGGTTTGAAGGAATCGGAATTAGGGTTAAGAAGCTATGTTGTTTGAAGCTTATTGAAGATCTCCCTGCTTGGCGGCCTAGGGAACTCCTTCTTGGATGTGTGAAGGCTTGGATGGCAGTGACTTAGGGTGTGGAATGATGCTAGGCAGCAAGGAATTTGTCCAAGCACAAAAACACAAACCAAAGAACTAAAACAAAACACCAACACAAGGCAATAACTCAAAATTTCAGCAAGTTATATTCATAAGAAAGAGATGCTTACAAGAGGGGAAGGGGTGGGGTATTTATAGAGTTCCTATGCCTTCACTAATCATGGTTACGCTTGGGTTACAAGTCCGCTTCTAAATTAGAATACAAGTCCTTTCCTAGCTAGGTTAGAATTACAAAGTTTAAAAGGATTAGAAATCCCAACTTCGTTAGGAATAAACTTGGTCTTCTCCTTCTTCTCTTCAACTTGGACTTGGTCAAACCTCTTTGGACGTGGTCAACACTTCAAGGAAGCCTAGGGGAGTGTGTTGGGCCTCTAGGAGCAGCAAGGGGCTGGCCCAAAGGGGCTTGGGTGCATGGGTTTGGGCCTCTGGAAACTGGGATGGCCTAGTAGCCTGGTAGTAGGAATATTTCTTGGAATCTTGCTTCTTAAGAGCTTGGGCTTGGCACCTGGGCTTGATTTCTTTGGACTGGGATGTAGGTGGACCTCTGCAATCATGGATGCCCTAGTTTATGAATATGCTCTAGCATCTGGGGAGGAATCTATGCATCTGGAGGACATATGGAAATAATCAGTGTTTCTGGAAACATCATGGATTCTGGGTTGTTACACAAAATCCAATGGACTGATATAGCAGCCTCTGACTCCTGGATATGGCCTCGTGGAACTCCAAAATAGGGTGACCTCCTCTCTTGTATAAAAATCAGGCTTATATTGGACTCATAATTGATGTACAGGACTCAAAATACTGACTAGGTTGGAGGGTTGAGACAAATCAACTAACCTCAACTTATTACAGGACTCAATTCTAGTTGATTACAAAATTTGACACATGGCTAGATAAACAAAATAGGGCCCAGTAATCTGTGTCTGATCCTGGTGCCCCCACCAATTCTCTCGAGGTGGGAGGAACTCGACCCTTCGAGTGTGGGATAACTTAGCTCTCATAGTGCTCGAGTAGGTTTGGGTTGTGGCGTTGTAGATCCTCACGAGTGATCCATGAGTCCTCAGATTCTGGCCAACCTTGCCACTGGACCAAGTACCTCTGATAGCCATAATTTCAGGTACATATGTCTTGATCACTAGGATTCTCTCGATCTTTTTTCTCACTATTTGGCCAATTGGTTGGTGGAAACTCTGGGTGGGTTCTCTCTCTAAGGGAGGGATAGGCTCAAGATGCTTGCTAGGTATCACTGCTAGCTTCCTAGACTCTATAAGATCTGAGATGATGAAGGTGGAGCTAATACCTAAATCAGGGAGTATCTCACGCACATATGCATTGGGTCCATAGATATTCATTATCTTAGATGGGCCAGCTTTGCGAGCAGAAAAATCTTTACAACTACAAAAACCCCTGCAAATTCTTTATCTCTCTTTTAGGAATTAGTCAAGTGTTTATTAGTTCATTAGTTATGTTTAGCTTTTGACTAATTTCCATATGCTGTGCAGAGGGTAGTGCAAGTGCAGACATGTAATTATGGTTGTGCATTTATTGGACTCAACTAATACCTAATAAACTCGACTAGACATCCCTATGAAAGGATGTTTTATTGGACTCTAAGAGACAAAACCTAACAGACTATAGACTCATTAGGTTTGACCCTAGCATGGCATGCACATGTGAGCTTACTATGTACTCCTACTAGGTTCCATAGGGTTCTCCTAAAATAAGATACAAATATGACATGCTTAATAAACGAATGCAACATCCTAACTCCTATAAAATGCAACCTAATGGTAAAGAAAACAGAAGAAGTTTCCGGAAATGGTAGAAAATAAGAGGTGGTTCAGGGTTGGTCTAATTGGGTGGAGAGTAAGGAAAGGGTTCGGGGTTAATTGGATAGACTAGGATATAAGAAGGGTGTCAGGGATTAATCCTAAACTAATAAGGTTGACCTTAAAGGGTTGGTGTCTATCTACTAGGTTTGCCTTATTGAAGAATGGGTCACTAATTTCAGGAAAAAGATCTTCAATTGGGATCAAGGAAGTGACTTCATCTTGAGGGTACCGGGTGAGATAAGCCAAGTCCTCAATAAACTCTTTTGGCTTAGGAAATTCAGGACTAGGCTCTACAATTGGATCCTCTTCTAAAGTCTCCTCTAATTGCTCTTCCAATGCAACTTGGGTATGATCTGGGTTACCTAACTCTGGTTAGCCACTAACTGATTATGGTCAAAGTTAGCTAAATCTAGATTGGCTACTACTTGGGTATGGTCAACTAATATTGGCTGGTCTTCTACCTGGGTATCTATTGATTTAACTAGCTCTGGATTGGTTTCTACCTGGGTTTCTACTGGATCAAGTAACCTTGGGTCTTCTATAGGGTACTCTTCTAGATCTTCAATAGACTTATCATCTTCATACTCCTCCACTAAACTTGGGTCAGCCTCATATATTTCTTCTTCTAGGTCATCTTGGTGAACCAATGGGGTAAGAGGGGTTTGGCTAAAGGAAAACTAGCAAAAGTCTGGGGTAATAGTGGTGGGTAAACTAAGGGTTATGGGTTCAAAGGTTATGGGCTTAAAGGTTATGGGTTCAATGGTTATGGTTTCAAAACTAGGGACTATGGGTTCCTGGGGTTCAGCTCTATGTGTCTTGCCTAGGGTTCTTATTTGGTTGAATCTATGGTTCATTTGATCAAGCTTAGTATCAGACTAGTCAAACCTACAGTCTATTTAGGTAAGCTAATTTTGGATTTGGGTGTTGGACAGGTTTATTTGGGTAAGCTAAGCTTGGGTTTGGTCAAGCTTGAGGTTCATTGGTAGATAATCTGATCACTCATGGCCTTCATCATGGCCTCAAAATTGGAATCCATAGTTGGGTTTGGTTGGGGTTTAGACTTTTGATATTGGGTTCATAATCTAGTGGTCATGCAACAAATCAAACAATCAAAATAAAATGATGCAACCAAGTATGCAAAAGAGAAAGAAAAGGCTAGTATAATCTAGGGTTTCCTAGACCTAGAGCCAGAAACTGGATGAGTCAGCTCAACTTACACCTAACCCAAGCTAGTCCTTCCATTGGCCAGGTAGGGGGTGGGAGTGTGGGAGGCCCCCCCTGCTTTCACAGGGATCCAATTAAAACCACAGCACCACTTAGGTCGTTTGACTCTGGACCCCCATTCTTGAACACTAGCTTTCAGTAATAGCTAAAAGGTTAAATACACTAGTTGGCCCACACACTAGTTGGCCCACACAGCTCGAACCCGACCTGTTGATGTTTCCTAGCACACTAGGAAAAATTAGGTCTAGTTGATTTTAATTAGGCTTGGGTTATTATGATATTGGTTATTTTGGGCCCAGGATAGGTGATGAAATCCTGCCCTGATCTAAGATAAAGAGTTGCCCTTAAGATTAGGTAAGAATGATGGAAATCGATGGCCTTGATGCAATCTAAAACAATCAGAAAATAAAATATTTTTTAATGATTTATGATGTGTCAAATTAGGTTTAAGTTAATTGGGGTTATCAAACAAAGTTTGGCTTGGGATTAGGGTTTGGTAGTTGTTTAGGTTAGGTTGAGTCAAGATGCAGAATGTAGCATAAATCAGTGAATTAGGATTTCAGTTATTGTAGAGTTTGACATAGATCTCGATGCATAAAAAATTCAAAAAGAATATCGAACAGAGGATGGACGGTGATGATGAAACCTACCAAATTTCATGCAAAAAAATTAGATGATGAAACAAACCTAGGATTTTCTGGACTGCTACAGAAATTATCAGGATTCTATTAGGGTTCCTATTATGCCAAATTTTAGTGACTTAGGGTTTCAGTAAAAATAATTAAAAATTTTGATAATTACTAGATCAGAACAAAGGACTTGCAGTGTAAATTTCACAAAAAATAAAATGTTTATGATACCAAAATTAGATGAAACCTAGATACCTAATGTAGTGGATAGAATGCAGAATTATGGTTTGTGAATGCAAAGCAAATAAAAAAACTATCCTAAACTTTCTTTGATACCAAACTGATGCAAGACAACTCTAAGACTGCTAAACATGTATGAAAAATAGAAAAATGATTTTTTTGTGATTTTTATAATTTTATTTTCAGGCTAGATTTCCAAAATAAGCAAGAACTAGTAGAAATACCAGCAATACTAAGAATCATCGGATCGCAGATGAACTCAAGCAAACTAATGAAATAACCAGGACTCGAGAGTTGAGAAACTCCTGATTTAGGATAGTTTGTCTTCATCAAATCAGATAATAAGAGAAGAGAAGGTTTCTTACAAGTTAGAGATTAAAATTCAATAGCAGAAGAGATCACTCACAACTCTGATCATAGCCTAGAAGAAGAAGCCTTGTTTCGTTCGAATCTGATGGCTGATTTATGTGGTCCGAGCAGAAAAGAAGGCCTCGTTAGGGGAGGAGAAGCACCTCGAAAATCCTGCAAGCATCAGAGGCAATAAAAACAACAAATAAAAAAAGAAGGAACTAGGGTTTGAAGAATCGGAATTAGGGTTAAGAAGCTGGGCTATTTGAAGGTTGTTGAAGATCTCCCTGCTTGGTGGCATAGGGCACTCCTTCTTGGATGTGTGAAGGCTTGGATGGCAGTGATTTAGGGCATGAAAGGATTCTAGGGTAGCAAGAATTCATCCAAGCACAAGAACACAAACCAAAGAATCAAAACAAAACATAACATAAGGCAATAACTCAAAATTTTAGCAAGTTGTATTCATAAGAAAGAATGCTTACAAGAGGGGAAGGGGTGGGATATTTATAGAGTTCCCATGCCCTTACTAACTATGGTTACAATTGGTTACAAGTCCTCTTCCAATTGGAATACAAGTCCTTTCCTAGCTAGGTTAGAATTACAAAGTTTAAAAGGATTAGAAATCTTAATTTGGTTAGGAATAAACTTGGTCTTCTCCTTCTTCTCTTCAACTTGGACTTGGTCAAACCTCTTTGGACCTGGTCAACACTTCAAGGATGCCTAGGGGGACATGTTGGGCCTCTAGGAGAAGCCAGGGGCTGGCCCAAAGGAGCTTGGGTGCATGGGTTTGAGCCTCTGGAAGCTGGGGTGGCCTGGTAGCCTAGTAGCGGAATATTCCTTGGAATCTTGCTTCTTAAGGGCTTGGGCTTGGCACCTGGGCTTGATTTCTTTGGGCTGGGATGTAGGTGGACCTCTGGAGTCATGGATGCCCTAGTTTAGGAATATGCTCTGGCATCTAGATAGTAATCTGGGCATCTCGAGGTCATTTAGTAAGAATCAGGGTTTCTGGAAACATCATGGATTCTGGGTTGTTACACAAAATCCAATGGGCTGATGTAGTGGCCTCTGACTCCTGAATGTGGCCTGGTGGAACTCCAAAATAGGGTGACCTCCTCTCTTGTATAAAAATTGGGCTCATACTGGACTCATAATGATGTACAGGACTCAAAATACTGACTAGGTTGAGGGTTGAGACAAATTAACTAACCTCAACTTATTACATGACTCAATTCTAATTGATTACAAAATTTGACACATGTCTAGGTAAACCAAATAGGACCCAGTAATCTGTGTTTGATCCTGGTTCTCCCACCACTGTGTGGTTTCTTAACCACAAAGATCCTTTTCTCTTTACTATTGTGAAGGTTCTTATTTTAAGTCTAGCTTAATATGCAAAATCCCTTCATGATAATTTCTATTCTTTTACATGGAAAAGTAATCTAGCTTTACTTCATTTTTCATTTAATTGTTACTATCTCCTCTTAGATTGCATCATTCCATTTCATCCCACATCATCTTGGTATCATAGCATGGTAGGTTAGGGCTTTGCATCATCTTCAGTACCTGGATTTGGGTGCTTCACCAGGCCGTCTGATCTTAGGAGAAAAGTAGGGTTTCAAGACCCTCTCTTCCATTCCACAGGGATCTCTTAAGGCATGTCGGGGTGCCATTGTGATTGACCCTTAAAGGGGAACACAATAAGCTAAGTTTAAAATCCTAAAGAATAGTCTTGCATCATTTAAATCTAGCATCTTTAAAATTTCTGCTGTTCTATCCCGCATGCATTATCTTTGTTCTAGGAACTACCACGCCTAACACAGATTTTATTTTAAATTTCCTTTCATCTTGTATATCATCTATGAGTTGGGAATGTTTTGTGATTTTTTTGAATTTTTTGACATAGTTACATATCACTTTTCTTCCCCACATCAGAGCAGCAACGCACAGATTTCTATACCTAAATTATGATTCTTATGCATGTTTGCATTCATCTCATGGTAAATAAATTTAAGGGCATCAATATGACATAGGGTCAGGATTTCATTACCTGTCCCTAGCCCAAAATCACCAACCTATATAGCGAACCCAACCCTTAATTAAAATTAAGTAGACATTTAATTTTCTCTAGTGAGCTAGGGACACCCACAAGGTCGGGTCGAATCAAGTGTCAAGCATATTTAAGCAACTTGTTTGTGTGTGCTTGTATATCTGGTGTCTAGGCAAGTGGTTCAGGGACAAAAGCCCGAATGAAGGTGGGTTGGTTAGCTTACCTAGCCAATTTCCAATTGATGTCTAAGGCAAGCAGAGAGGGACCTCCACCAACCTTATACTCTCTTGGCTAGGTGCGAAGTTACTACAACCAAGATTGTCATCTTGACCCAACATTTGGTTTGGACTCTAGGTCTAGCAAACCCCAAGCTGAGTTTGAGTCTGTGTGCATGGCAACTAGATCAGGAGCACCTTATCAGCAAACCCAAGCTTAATCAAGTTCAACCATGGACCAAAATCTTGAGAACTTGATGAAAACTTTGAATGACCAAATGACCCGACTAAACCAAAACCTGGCTGATCAATTGGCCTAGACCAACCAAAGCATGACTGATCAGATGACCCTCATCATTGCTAGGCTTGATCAATTAGAGGCTCATACCCCTGGATGAACCAATGAAATCTAGAATGAGATAGAGCCTAAACCAGACTTTGATACACCTATCAACCTTGGAAGGGCTCTGCAACAAAACCTTTTTCCTGAACCCAATCCTAGAAGGCTTCATCAAGACCATTTCTTTAAGCCAAATCCTAGGAGACCCAACACTGATCGAGTCCATGACCCGAACCTTAGGAGGGCACACCATGACCCAGCCTATGAGCCAAACCCTAGGAGACCCAATCAGGATCAAATGAACCATGATGACCGAACCCTTAGGAATATTAGATTGGAAGCACCAACATTTGATGGAAATCTAGATCCTAAGGTTTATGTAGACTGGGAGGGAGAGATGGATCAGTACTTCGAGTGGTATGACATGACTGAGGAGAAAAAATGCAAATTTAAGAAGCTTAGGTTAATTCGTCAGGCCAGGCTTTACTAGCGAAATGTCAAGAGGTTCATTAGGCAAAGAGGTGATGTTCGCATAGTAACCTGGAGGGTAATAAAACTTAGTGTTAGAGAGAAATACCTTCCCATGTCCTACCATCAAAGACTTCTAGACCAGTGGCAGAGATTGACCCCGGGAACCAAGAGTGTAGCTAAATACATTGCAAAATTTGATGAGTTTGTGATGAGATGCAATGTCAACGAGTCCAAATCAGTTACTTTGTCTAGATTTAGGGCTAGATTAAGAGAAGGGATTTAGAAAGAGTTGTTCATAAGAGCAAGATCTAGAGTTAGCCTATCAGGTAGCACGAGATGCTGAGAGATTTCATAGGGGATCAATTTATCGTAGACCATAATCCCTTAGAATTAGTGCACCTAGTCAGTAGCCAAGATCAAGTCAAATGTGACCCAATCGACCAAACCCTAATACACCTCTGACCCATAGAGACGATAAGGGTAAAGCACCAGAAGTTCAGAGACCCCAAACCCTAATACTCCTTGCTTCAGATGTCACAAATTAGGCTATTATGCTAGCAATTGTCCAACTAGAGCCTTGCACATAGGAGAATTAGAAGAGAATGAGTCTGAACCCATAAGCCCCTAGGTGATAGCATTTAGGAGGTATATCAGGCTAAGGATAATTTGGCAGATGAGTATGAAGGAGACGAGGATCATGCAGAGCCTGACCTTTCGGCAATAGTTAGATGCATCCTTACCCAGACTAAGACCCAGGAAGATTGGCGTAGGACAAATAACCTACAAACCTTTGTCAAGTTAGGGGATAAGGTATGTAAGATATTCATCGATAGTGGGAGTTATGTGAATGCCATATCCACTAGTGCAGTCAAGACTCTAGGATTAGTCACAACCTCCTATCCAAATCCCTATAAGGTTTCTTGGATTGACTCCACCTCAATTCCTATCAAGTTTAGGTGTCTAGTCCAAATCCAATTATAGTCCTATCAGGAGAAAGTGTGGTGTGATGTCTTACCTATGAGAGTGAGTAGTATCATCTTAGGTCGACCCTAGTTGTTTAACCATGATGCAACCCTTTATGGTTGATATAATTCTTGCTCATTCATGCACTGTGGAAAGAAATTTGTGATCAACCCTACACCACCTACGGATACAATATAAGAGGATCAAGCCACCTAAAGGAAAAAAAGACTGGAGTCAATCTAATAACTGCAAAGGAATTTGAGAAAGAGCTCACTAAGGGTACACCTGTTTGGGTTTTAACCGGTAAAGAAATTCAAGAGCCTTCCCAGAAAAAACACCCTCAGGAAGTCGTTAATGTGTTAGAAGACTTTAAGGATGTATTTCTAGATGACCTACCTGACCACCTTCCACCACTTAGGGACATCCAACATGCCATTGATTTTTCCCTGGAGCAACCGTACCCAATCTCCCATATTATAGGATGAACCCTATCGAATATATAGAATTACAAAGACAACTAAGGGACCTCCTTAGGAAAGGATTTGTTAGGAAAAGTTTGAGTCCTTGTGTAGTCCCAGCTTTGTTAACACCTAAGAAAGATGGCACTTGGAGGATATGTGTTGATAGTCATGCCATCAACAAAATCACTGTGAAATATAGATTTCCTATTCCCTGATTAGATAACTTGTTGGATATTATGGCTGGAGCTACTAATTTTTCTAAGATCGACCTTAAGAGTAGCTACCACCAAGTGAGGATTATACCCGGGGATGAATGGAAGACTGCATTTAAGACTAAGGATGGGTTATTTGAATGGGTAGTGATGCCTTTTGGATTGTCCAATGCACCAAGTACATTTATGAGGATCATGACCCAAGTCCTACAAGCTTTTATGAGAAAATTTGTTATGGTTTACTTTAATGATATTTTGATTTACAATAGGACTAAGGAAAGCCACTTAGACCACCTTAGGCAAGTATGTTCAACCCTTAGGAAAGAGAATCTCTATGCCAATTTGAAGAAGTGTGAATTCATGGCCCCAAGAGTCACTTTCTTATGTTTCATTGTTATATCTAATGGAGTTTCAGCTGATCCTAAAAAGATCAAATCCATAGTTGAGTGGCATGTTCCCAAAACTGTTCATGATGTTCATAGCTTTCATGGCTTAGCCACCTTCTGTAGGAGATTCATTCGAGGCTTTAGCTCCATTGTCGCCCCAATAACTGATTGTATTAGGAAGGGTAGTTTTGATTGGACCAAAGTAGCCAATAGAGCCTTCCTAGAGATAAAAGATAAGATGATACAAGCACCAAATTTGAGGTTGCCCAATTTTTCAAAAGTATTCGAGGTCGCTTTTGATGCATCCGAAGTTGGAATTGGTAGAGTTTTAAGCCAGAGAGCCATCCGATAGCTTTCTTTAGTGAAAAGTTAAATGAAGCTAAGCTTAAGTATTCCACCTATGATAAGGAGCTCTATGCGGTAGTACAAGCTTTAAGGTATTGGAGACACTATCTTCTATCGCAAGAATTTGTCCTAATCTCAGATCACGAAGCCCTTAGATTTCTTAGTTCTCAAAAAAAGCTAAATCCTAGGCATGCTAAATGGTAGAATTCATCCAAGCCTACACTTTTGTCCTAAAGCACTGTGCCGGAACTGAGAATAAAGTAGTCGATGCTTTGAGTCATAGAGCCTTACTTCTAAATTCGATCAATATTGAAGTCGTAGGATTGAGATACTTAAGGATGAATATGAAACCTGTCCAGACTTTATTAAGGTTTACCAAGCTTTGAGTCAAGGACCATCTAGTGACCATAGTGAGTATACCCTTCTAGATGTTTATCTGTTTAAAGAAAATAAGCTCTATGTTCCCAAACTTCTTTGGGAGATTTTCTAGTTTGGGAGACCCATGCTCGGGTCTAGCTAGCCAGGCCTTAAGAGACATGTGGCCAATATTGTTGCCCGATGTAGGACGTGTACTGTTGCCAAACATCAAAGACAAAACACTGGGTTATACACTCCTTTACCTGTGCCAGAGTGTCCATGGCAGGATCTTAGCATGGACTTTGTTTTAGGATCGCCCAAGACCCTTAGGAAGGATGATTTAATATTGTAGTGGTCGACAGATTTTTAAAGATGGCCCATTTATACCTTGTTCTCAAGCTTTTGATGCCTCCAGGGTAGCTAAGCTTTTCTCAATCAAGTGGTCAAATTACATGGGTTACCTAAGACCATTGTTTCTGATAGGGATGCCCATTTCACAAGTTACATTTGGAAAACCCTTGGCACCTACTAGGAACAAAACTGAAATTCTCAACTGCTTACTATCCTTAGACTGATGGACAAACCAAGGTTGTAAATATTAGTCTAGGGAACTTATTGAGGTTCCTTGTTGGAGAGAGTCTGGGAAACTGGGATCTGCTATTACCTCGTGTTGAATTCACTTACAAGCTCAGTCAATAGGTCTACTGGTAAAAGTCCCTTTGAGATTGTCCATGTTTATAAACATAGGAGACCTATCAACCTCATTTCATTACCCATACATGCACGAATGTCTGAGTCCGCCAAGTCATATGCACAGCATATTAAGGAATTGCATAAGGAGATTAGTAAAAAAATTCAATGAACAATGAAGTCTATAAGCATATGGCCAATTCACATAACGAATGAAAGAATTCAATGTAGGGGACTCTATAATGATTAAACTTAGACCTAAAAGGTTCTCACCGTGAATTATGAAGAAACTACATGCTCGGGAGCTGGACCTTTCAAAGAAGTATTAAAGAGAGTTGGACCTAATGCATACATGTTAGAGTTACCACCGGAATATGGCATTAGTTCCACATTTAATATTTCTGATCTGAAAGAATACAAAGAGCCAACATTAATTCCTAGTGAGCCTTTTGGACCTTACCCAACCTTTGAGAGTGAAATCCTACCTGAGTGTCCACCAACACTTCAGCCAGAATGGAAAGATAGGATTGAAAGTATCTTGGATGACCAGGTAATTACCACCAAAAATAAGGGCTATCAACGTTATCTGGTTCGATGGCAAGGAAGACCCGAATCCGAGGATTCTTGGATCACCTGAGAGGATCTGCAACAAATCGACCCAGACCTACTAGAAAGGTACCAAAGTCATATCAGTCCTTACTCAACAAGGTCGAGTTCCTCCCATCCTGGGAGAACTGGTGTGAGCACCAAAGTTCGAAAGAGGCTTCAGTCTAATTTAGTATGGCTCTAATCTTTCCTTGAACTTATGTCCTGTAAATAGAGTCAATTTACTTCATTAAATGAATTTAAGTCATGTAATTAGAGTTGGGTTTATTTCAATTGGTTTCTTTTGAGTCCATTGGGTTTTTTGAGTCTAATTAGGATCAAATTGGTCTTATATTTAGTAAGTCTAGTAGTTGGGTCCAAGAGAGGTTTGGAATTGGTTAAATGTAAGTAAGCTCACTTGAAGATGGAATGCACTCAACCACTTAATCCAAGGAGGATGCCACTTCAACAAGCCATGTGGGATGCCATGTCAACTTCCCAACCACGTGGATTACACCTCAGCAAGCCACCTCATCGCATGCCACATCACCAAGAGAGATTCAAATTTAAAGTGGGCGGCCAAGGAGTTCAACCTTCCACCATTTTAGCTAGCTATTCTAGTGCGTACACCAGAGGCACCAGAATAAGATAGAGGCTTCTCAACCCTCTATGGATCACTTAGTTATCCATTTGTAATAAAGCTTAGTTCATCTAATGTTGCCCAGGTGGCTTTTTCCAAAAGGGGGGTGAATTGGGAATTATAAAATTTCTTACAAATATGTGCACAAATAATTCCTTTTAGTGGTAGAGTGTTGTGTTAATCAGAATTAAATACGGAAGCTAAAAAGTAAGTAAAGCACAACACAAACAAGGCAAGTTTATAGTGGTTTGGAGCAACCCATCTCCTACATCCACTACCCAAGTAGACCACTCAGATTTCCACTATATGCCCCAAACCGGAATACAGTCGGATTGTTTACAGGCTCACAATCCCAACCTCTACACTTTGGTTTTTAAACCAGGCTCACCAAAGAAACCCACACTAGGTTTTCACAGGCTCACCTAGAACCTCTACACTTTGGTTTTCAGTAGGCTCACCAAAGAAACCTATTTGGTTTTTACGACCGGGCTCACCAATAACCCAAGTATTCTAAGAGTAGAATAAAAAAGCAATAGAAATGACAAACTAAGTTGTCTGATGGTTGCCGATGCAGCTTGAGTGAAGCTCAATTGAATGCTTTTCAATGCACTTCAATGGCTTCCTTGCTTTCCTCAAAAGATGCTTCAAGCTTCTGATAAGAGTTGGTGAATACTTGAAGACTATTCAAAGCTCAAGTGCTCTCTCTTCTTACTTCAATAAATGTTCAATAATATTCAATAACTTATTCGTCTCTCTAAGGATGTTCTCATACCTCATATATAGAGTCCTCAATGCCTTCCCTTGATTTTGAATGTTGTAGACCGTTGGGAAGTGACAGGTTATCGTTGGAGCACTTTTGGAATTCAAAATCAAAAAACTGGAACTAGCCATTGGAAATGACCCCGTCATTCCAATCGGCTCGGACATTCTTCGAGTCGACTTGGATCAGGTTCTGGTTGGCTGGGTTGAAAAATAGTCGGCTAGGTTCTGTAGTTGAGAAAATGGTTCACTCTGGATGAGTCAGTTAGGCTATAATCTAGTGGCTTGGATCTTTGAGATTCTCAGAACATTCTCAACTAAGTTCTGGACGAGTCGGCTAGAACTTGGTGCCAATCGGCTGGGTCTGCATGCCAAAGATCTTCTTTCTTATGCCAGTCCCAGAGTCGGCTAGTTCCTCCATCCAGTCGGCTCGAGATTGGTTCAACACTCAGACCAATTTCAATTTTCCAGAAACTCACATGTCAAGCTTTGAAGGCTTCCTTAAGATCTTCTTACACCAAAATAAGAAAAATTGAAGCTTGAAATCTAGTAGAAGCAACCTTTTATATTTGATTTCAATGGAGAATTTTTTGTTGGGTTCTTCTTTACAAGATTCTAATTACTAACAACTCAACATAAAGAAATAAAAGTTGTAGGGTTTAAAAAATATGTCAAAGTATCATCCTACAAAAATTGTCAACCATTTGAAGAGTTGTTAGATAACCAAATATATGCTCCAATGTTCTGTTATCATCAAAATCACTTCAGGGTTCAACAATCTCCCCTTTATGATGATGACAAAACACTGGGCATGAAAAAATCTATTCTATTCACAAGTATAGATGTATGTCATAGTAAGCATTTACACTTGTTTGACATATCATAATATTAACTGTATTTTCAAATGAGTATCAATGTTTGCTATACAGTTATACACAAGGTCAATTCTATAAAGTGTGATTGTCAGATAATAAGTGCTGGTGTATATTAAGCAGCATTTAGCATTGATAGTTAGATGTAATTAGTAGATAGTAGAATAGTAATCATTAAAGCAAATTGAACATGTATTTCTCCCCTTTTTATATAATTTCTAATCAATGTGAAATTTCTCCCCCTTTATCATTTATTTGAATACTTTAGCAGAAAAAGATATGCAATATTCATTAAGCTGCCCTTGTCTAATTGATTTTAGCAGCTCTATTTCAATTCATTAAGTTTCTTCTTTCATGCACTTCATTGTATAATAGTTCTCCTCCTTTTTGTCATCAAATCAAAAAGGTTATACAATTAAGCTCAGACTTAAGTAGATTGAGATTGTATCAAGATGTGTTTGAGAAAATTTCACTTTTTTATTATTTAGAGAGATCTATTAAAAAAAAATAGAGGTGTTAAAAAGAAAAAAGAGATACACACATATTCCAAAAATTCATCATTGTATTCCATCAAAGATTCAGTACATTGATCATTACATAATAGAAAAGAGTTTCCAAAAAGTACAAAAACTACTAAAGACTACTCACTATCCGATTCTTCCTTAGGTACATTGGTAGGCATACTTGCACCATACTAAGAAGCAGGTCTAGGAGGTATACTAGAAGATTCATGAGGTGGAGGTGCTCTAGGATGGTGAGAAATGGTAGGACTCCTAGAGAAAATAGGAGAAGGATCATAAAGAGGCTAGCCCTAGCAGTGATCTCCAAGGATCTAACAGTGCCACAGATTGAGACCATCTCCATCTAGATTGCACCAAGTTGCTATTCCATGTCCTTGAGGCTTGTAGGTACCTTGTTCATAGCCTCTTTCATTTCACCAATTTCCTTTTGCATTGATATAAGCTCAGAACTTGGACATTAGCAAAAGCATTAGCAAATCCTCTAAGTCTTCCAAGTTCTGACTGATAATCCCAATGCCTCGAGTGTAGTCATCTGCCATCTGTCTTGTCTCTGCAATTGTTCCCAAAGTGCATTTGGCTTCATTCAATTCAGTTCAATATTCATTTAATGTTGCATCAACTGAATTCATTATGCCTTCAGAACTAGAAGAAATAAGATCTAGTATAGGTTGAAGTTCTACTTGAGGTGCAGATCTTGAAGTTTCTATAGTTTCAAACTTTCCTTGTAAACTTGTGACAGTTTCTTCTAGCTGAGACAGTCTACTATCCATTGACTATTTTAGATCACCAAAAAGTGAAGTAATAGTCCCTATCAGTGAATCAGGCAAAGCCTTCATTTGATCTTCAATCTGATTTTGAATGTTTAGAGGATGTGTAGCTACCGAAGTAAAGTATGGTAAAGGAATATCACTGTAGGCAAATCAAGTTCAGGTGCAGGCATATCAAGATCAGGAAAAGGTACATCAGCCTCCTCAAAAGTGGCAGCAGGCTCAGAAATAAGTGATTCAGGCTCAGGTGCAGGTGTAGTAGATGTTCCAGCTTCAACTATAGCAGTGCTAGTAGGTTCTTCATTTTCTTCTTCACTACTTGAACTACCTATAGCCCAGACATTGGTTCCTTTCTTTCTCTAAACACCTTCAACCGGAAAGTAACCCATTCTTTCTAGTGATTTGGAGGTGTAGACACCTGTATGGTGCAGTTCAACTCTATCTTCACCTTCCAAATTCACTCTTTGAGACTTGAACAGCAGGGTTAGCATCTTTCCATAGGGTAAGCAAGCCTTAGCCTTTCTAACTGTCTCCTTCATTTGCATAATGATAATATGTGATAAGTTTACAAGAGTCTTTTCTAAGATATGCTCCATAAGGCTTAGGTCTTTCTCAGTTACCCAATCAAATCTTCCTGTCCTTTGCAAAAATATTCTACAAATGAAATTATGTTGCAACCTCATTTCAAGAGATAATGTATTGGAAAAAATAGTTCCAATCCCATAGACTTCTTCCTTGTTTAGGATTGTTCTTAAAGCCTTTTCTCTATCTTGAATTACTAAGAATTTCCTCCATCAGTAGGTAAGTCTAGTAGACCATGTAGAAATTCTTCATTGACAACAACTCTTCTTCCTTTAACTGTAGATTCTACATGATTTGTCCCCAATCTCAAATTTTCATAAAATGTCTTAACAAGAGAGGGGTAGGTCTTTTCATTTAGGGAGAAAAATATTCTCCAACCTTGATCTTCAATCAAATCACCAATTTTTAACCCAATCTCCTTAATGAATTCAAAGTTAATGCGACAGCCAGAGGTTACCGGTCTTGTGGACATTGAAGGGATTTGACTTGGAGCACTTGGAGCATCCCTTACAGATTTTTCCACAAGTTCCTCACTATGAACAGTGGCAGTCAGCTCTTCTTGATGCTCTTAGTCCTTCTTTCCCTTTCCATGGATGGAGCAGCCCTAATAGAGCATTTCTCGATAGCACGTTTTGGAGCCATTGCTAGGAAAGAGGAAGAAATAAGAGATTGGAGATCTTAGAAGGGAGATAGGAGTTTTTGGAACAGGATTAGGAGAGGAACGAACGTTAGAAGGTTGAAATGAGCATTAAATGGCTCGGAATGGGGTTTACGCCCCAAAATAAAAAACTCAGGTGCGATAATCCAGTCGACTGAAAAAGCCTTAAAGAGGCTCGAGCCGGCTAGGCCAGAACTCATTCAAAACATGCAGAAAATCCAGTCGACTCGGTTTAAAAACCAGTCGACTCGATCAGAGAAATCAGGGTTTTGAAAATTTCAATCACAATTCTGAGAGATTTTTGGAGAAAATTTCTAAGGAAAGTTAATTCTATGATAGAGAATGAAATCAGGAGGTCTATAGATGATGTTTCCTTAAATTTGAAGGAATTAGATTAGAGAATCAAAAAGGATCACAAAGTCCTAATTCACTTCTAATTAGTTCAAATCTGTCTTGATTAAGTGGCTTAGTAAATATATCAGCTAATTGATCTTCAGTAGGAACAAAATCAAGCACTATATTATCATTTGAAATATGATCTCTGACAAAATGATGTCTAATTTCAATGTGATGGTTTTAGAGTGTTGAATTGGATTATTTATTAAATTGATAGCACTTGTGTTATCACACTTAATTGGAATTTTAGATTGTGATACACCAAAGTCTTCTAGTTGTTGTTTAATCCACAACACTTGAACACAACAACTACCAGCAGCCACATACTCTGCCTCAACACTGGACAAGGCTACGGAGTTTTGCTTCTTATACAGTGCCATGAATTAAATTCAACCATAGAAATTGTATGTATCACTAGTGCTTTTTCTATCTATTTTACAACCAGCATAGTCAGCATCAGAGAATCCAATCAATTCAGGGTGGAATGTTTAGAATACCAAATTTCTAAATTACTTATTCCTTTCAAGTATTTAATTATTCTTTTTAACAGCAAGCATGTGTTTCTTTTGGTGATGGCTGAAATCTAGCACATATATATACACTATATAATATGTCAGGTCTACTTGCAGTCAAATACAATAAGGATCCGATCATACTCTATATAGCTTTTGTCAACATTGGATCCATTTTCATCTTTGTCCATCTGCA